>JADMLL010000008.1:9475363-10919315 GCA_016920875.1 Columbicola columbae
CAGAGGTTCCAAATAAATCAGTGGTCTATATCGACCCCCAGGGGTCTATGACAACCTGCAAGGGGTCTACGTCAGAGAAAAAAAATTTGGAGGTCCATGAAACGAAAATGGGGGTATCTCAACATACACTGGTAGTACCTATTGACTTAAATTATACTATCTTATAATATAAAGACATAAATTATTTACAAAAGTAGCTATGAAGCAAAAAACTGACTTCACTACAGCGAGAAATTTACAAATCAGGTAAGCAGGGGTCCAAAACCGAAAAACATGGCGAGGGGTCTACGACACCACTACCCAACAGCTCAATAATCCTAACAAAACAACACCGGTAAAAGAGTGCAATGTTTTTGAAATGAATTATTCACTAAATTTATGACGTCATCACTTACGAAATGAGATGTTAATGACATCGTGCATAATTTATGAAATAAAGTCCTCACGAGAGTTCCCAAAGAATTTGTAAAGCAAACTATTTTGTCAGTTTGAATTTTCTTATAGACCGAATTCCTGACAAACATTTTCATTATTACTGAAATGATTTCCTCTTAAAAGTGTGCAATATTTATGAAATAGTTTCCTACAGAACGGTGTATATAGTTGGTTTGTTGGTTAGTTTGAGTTTTAATCTGTCACTCTAGGGTATAAACAGAACTCACGACTATAAATCGCCTGCTTCGACCACAGACCACACAAATGTTTATATACAGTATATATTTATTATATTTCTGCATATAATTATCTTATGATTGATTTATATTATCTGCAAAGTCATTAATCAATTTGTTTTTAGAGCAAAAACATTTTTTGTACTCCTTCCAAAACTTTATTGTTCTCATTTCTCCAGCGAAACACCACCGCCTTGCAACTCCTTCCTGTTTTGAAGGGCTTGTCTGTCAGGGATCATTGATTTTGTGACTTCGTTGCCAAATTCATAAAGAGAGAGAGAGAGATGGCTTCGAAAACTCCAGTTTAAGAAATTGAAAAACTATTCCAACTCCAGTAGTTGTTTAACACAAAAATGGCGGATTCGACAAACTGGACAAATCATTTAATTATCGATAGGACTCGTGAAACCGTTTGAGAAAACTTGTTGGACCGACAAATATTAACACGGCTAATTAATTATTAATTTATTTTTTAATTAAACAAATTTTTTATTTCAGGATAACAGTTTAACTTGTCCGAGAGAGTGAGAACTTGACTGTCCTCTCGCGGAATATTTGCGGTCACAAACAAAAATTTTTCCGCCGCCATTTTGGTCAGGTTTAAATTACTCTCGTGAGCAAGTTCTTCTGTGGTCAGGATTCAGTTTGGTAACAGAGTGGGTGCTATATACAAAAATATGTCCTCAACAACCCAAATTTCCAACCTTCATCGAGATCACGTTTTAACATCTTCACCGGCAGTCAAGTGTGAAAAATGTTCCCGAAAAACCCAGCCGCTCATTTCACCAGAATTCCTCTCTTTTTTGTAGTCGTTGTAGTGAGAACCGTTGTTCGGGTGGCCTTAAGCGCTAAAACCCAATCCTCAAAGGTGATACATAAAAATTCAAAGAAGTCAACTTGAGTCATTGGACGAGCAATTGGTAACCTTGCTCATGTTCGTGATTTAGCTTTAAGAATGAATAAAAACTTGGGAGAGAGGGACGACATGGCGGGTTTTTGGTTTTGTTTATTTGTACCATGACTCCTCCACTGAAACTACACTACTATTCATTGTGGACCATTATCAGGTTTTGAGGATCGTTAAAAATAAAAACTCGTTTAGCTTTTCTTTATTTTCCTCTTCCTTCACCTCCGCCATCTTTTCATATTCGCATTGTCACGAACTTAATAAAGCATTTACGGCCGTAGATTTGTTTGTTTCTTTGTTATTATCTTCCTAGAAAGAATAACTTGAGAGTCATGAATTTGATTACAAAAAATCTGAGATTGTAAGGATTGTGGAGAAGAAAAATTCAAATTATTCCATCGAGAGAACCAAGTCTCGTTTTATGCGATTATGAGACCTCCCTTCCCTAAATATTCACGTACAAACCCGCGTTAATGACCTTACTATTACCAACTAGATCCGTTTTATTTATTGAAAACTGATCTATGATCACACTTATGTACACTTATTAATCACTATTGTTATATGATAATGGTCTCCACCTTTCCATCGGTTCCATTTGATGTTTTTTGAGGTGGAGGGGATGAAAGGTCTCGTTTTAGATATCAGTGGAGGATGTGAAGTGGGCTTTAACCCTTTGCGGACGTGTTAAGTTTAGACATGGGTGTCTAACATGCAAGATTACGAAATAGATTCCTAAAATATCCTTTGTTCAATAATATTTCATATCAGGAACTGGTGTGGTACCCATCTACCAAAGGATTACACCCGAAATAGCTGTAAACCCAGTCCTCCAGTCTGAAACCCTACGAGCTCTGTGGTAGGTTCCTGATCATATTATCTGAAAGGTTCTGATGATTCCAGAATCTCCCTCAAATACTCTTCCCAGGTGGTGGACCAAATCCTACCACTATAACTCTCTTTGACCAACGACGCGATACAAACCGCTTGACTCAGCAGCTCCTAGTTCATCTACCCATTACACCAACATCCTATCCATCTTTCTGTCTAACATCCGACCCTGGGATTACGACTATGGAACAAAACATCTATCTGACGTTACTTCTGAATGGTAGACAGTTCTTTTCCAGCGCCCCAGATAACCCATAAACCTACAAACGAATATTCGAAGCACAGTCACAAGTCGAACTGCTTGTCAGCAGTAAACTGAAAACCCTCTACATCGACCTACTTGGTGTCTTCTGTCAGGTGACAGGTGGTAGTTAGCAGTGGGGTAGATAATAAAAATTTTGCAAGTAATCCCTCCGTGAAAAAGAACCTCAAAAGTCGATAGGTTATGTCTAAAGTCATCTTACCGCGTAAAACGAAACCCGAGTGAAAATTAAATAAATAAATGAACGCAAGTTGTTAGTTAAAACACTTTGCTCATAAAAATTCCTCCACATTGAAGGTTGCTTTCTTCATTAAGAAAATAAATTATTTTATTTATTAATAAAACGGACAAAAATATTTTATTCAGAGTTATGATCATATTTAAAAATATCAACTTTCGCGTTACTCAGTTTTGAAAAAGTTCCAACGAGTAGAATTTCGACAACCTTTGAGAGTGAATCAAAACCGCGTCCCAAATTACAAAGACATAAATGAGTCAGAGGAACCAAATTTCGATAAATCAGAGCCGACGCATTAATAACGTCCATCAGTGATGTTAAGCAATCTAATTGATACGAATCACGAGGCTTTGAAATCAAAATTAAAAACTCAAAATCAAAACACGTACATAAATCACTTTTCAAGATGTCTTCCATGACTTCGTTTAACCGAAAACAGCACAACAGCAACAACAACCACTACCACCAGTTGAAATTTCACTTTGGTACTGCTCAAACCGACACAAAAATATTTTTAACGCGTAAATAGACGACAGAAAATTTGGGGCTCCTTAAAGGATCATCTGTCAGCAGGGAAATAAGCAAGATAACGGATTTAAGATTGTTAAATGCTGACCGGGTTATTTAGAGAATCAAAAAAATTTTCAACAAAACTGAATTTCGTCACGAAGGAGTTTGGCTGCGTTGTTGTTATTTGGCGGGAGAGCGACGAGAACTTTCTCAAGATGGCGGCCAATGTTCACAGCCATAATTCGTCGTATTACTCATCTGTTAAGATGTCTAAAGGTTAAGGGAACGGTATCGATAACTGACGACTATCTCGCTGATCACTAGACCTTGAATGATACGCTTCCCAACGATTATTTTGTTTTGGTCAAATAAATTGGATTGGCAACTGAAAGTGTCACGTGATCAGTCAAGGCGACAAAACTTTTTCTTTTAGTTGAGTAAAACAAAAATTTTTGCCCCCCTCGGGGGTCTTTCAGGTACGAGACAATGAATTCATCGACCTTAACCTACAACTCGGCCGTTTTGGAAGTTCATTTCCAAGCCGGGAAAGTACTCCGATGAGGAAGGTAAACTGTTAAACTGAAGAAGGTTTCTGGTTTCTCATAAAAAAATCCATCGCCGGTTAAAACCACCGTACCGTATCCAGTCAAAATGAGGTTTGAGACGGTCGTAATTATTTAAATTATTGATCTAATGAGCATAATTCGTTTCGAAAGTCAGTCGATTCGTTCCAAAACCCAACAACGTACTACGCATAATATTCCTCAACACTTTGTTCTTTTATTGTATAAATGTATATGTTACCGCCAAAGTGCGCAGTACCTACCCAATCTGACATACTCCTATAAATACTGAGCTAAGAGTTTGTCACGTTTTAACTAGGCAATGTGCACATTTCCGACTTTTATATCGTTAAAATTTGATAATATATTTCTCTCAATCCCTCTCCTGTATAGATTTGACTCTTTATATATAGAATAAATAAATTATGTTAGTATAATCGCACAAAAACATCCCAGCGAAGGATATTATTGCTACTATACGCGAGAGTATAACTTTCCACAGTATCACTTTGAGAATTAAACACCTAAATAAGACTATAAAATGAGTTTCTCCTAAATATATTATATTAATATTTATAAAACGAATTAATTATACACCTCTGCATCGCTTAATAATCCCTCTCTGATGTGCATTACTTTTGAAACGCATTTCCTTTAAATACTGAACTTCATCGTGAATTTATTTCTAACAACCATTTATATTATTTATGAAATGAATCATTACCACAAGTGTGCATTACTTATGAAATAAAATCTCCACAAACGTGTCCTAATTTGTAGCAATTTTAATACCCCAGCAAAGGTCTCATTTTCGCCTTGACGAGTTCCCAGTGGGTAATGTGGTCATTATCTGGATAGTTTTAGAAGTAAAACAATTTTTCTCACTTTAACGGTAAGATATATTAATATATATTTAAAAGGTCGTTTGTTTGTTTGTTTTGTTTGTTTTTATGAGTGGGAGTTTAAGCCCAGAACGTATGAACCGATCCTGACCAAATTTGGTGCCCACAATCAGGAAGCGGCAATTGTCTAGATCCAGAGCGCTTCTCATTAATACTGATTCCCTAATTGAACATAACTCATAAATCAATCTCACTGCATCAAGATGGCGTCTGTTTATACTGATTTACTAATTTAGTCACAGGGATATATATTTGAGAGATGTTTTAGTAACTTAGGCTATTGAAGTACCACAACTCCTGAGAAATTTGACGACTAACTACTTCGCAAATTATTTTTAAAAAGGAAATCTTAACTGTGCATTATTTATGAAACGAGGACCACTTAAAGTGTGTACCATTTGAGGCATCAAACAGTGTATATGTTACTTTCGGTTTATGATAACACACACTTAAGCAAAGGCAGACGGACAGATAGTATCCCTTCACGAAGCAAAATTTTTTTTATACTAAAAACATATCAAATACCAGCTACTTCAATATAAATCAATAAAATTTATTATCAATAATTTAAAGGCTCAGGTTTCACGATTACTAAAAGAATCACTGGGATCAGTTGGCTGTTGAGGACTCTTTTTACGCGAGGTCAACAACAAACCTATTCAGTAGTGGTTTGGAGGAAAAGTGACATTCCATTGTCATCACACTCCCACTGTCTTCGAGATAGTCAAAGTTTAACTGAATATCAATAGAACATGATAGTAAGTGAAAAGAAAACCGGAAGACGGGATAAATCCTCGAGAGAAGAAGATCATGTCTTAAAAATAACACTTTCAACCTTGTAAGAGTGTTAAAGAAGAAGATGTTGTTCGTTTTACAGTTTTTTGAGAGGTCGAGCGCGGATTCTGCGAAGGTAACGATCTCAAACACACACACACATAAAAACGATTCACGTTCATTGGAACAAGTTTCGGTTAAGCAATTTATATATACTCAAGGACAATTGTGAATTTTTATTAAAAGAATTCAGACCCGCCTAGTTCGGGAATTAAATGTCGACTCGTAAAAGAGAAGAAAAGAGAAACAATAAATAAATAAATAAATAAAACCGATAGCCATGGAATGTACGCCGCACTATTGAAAACATTTCCTCCTTCGCTAATGAGTACCTACGACTTCTTTTTTGGCTGTTATACAATCGACTGGATAAAAAAGTAGAAAAAAGTTGTTTCGCGTTTATCTTTCCTCGCCTCCGGCTCTCTTCGCTCATTATATCTTATTTACGTAAGGAAAAATGTGTTGACTACGGAAAGTCTGTCCAAAAAGTCATAAGAGCCCCCCCATAGGCCTTTCTTATAGCTCAAGGCCAGACTACACCTACACAAAAGGCAGTTCTAGTTGAGTGTCTGCAAAACAACTATGGAAATCGGTTTCAGGAGGATATACGGGTCGGTGCCTCGGGTTTCCTTCTTTTCCACACCCAAATGATTCCACCGCCTCGACAGAGAAAGTTAACCGACCATCGTGAGATGATGCAAATATTCCAAATCCGAGACGGGAACTCAAAGGAGATCAGTTGAATTATCCATAAATGGCGTTCGATAGGTTAATAATTTAAATTATTCACGTGTCTCGAGTAATTAATCGAAGACCGCCTTAAGGAGGGAGGTGTCTTTCGAGGGAAAAAAGCTCAAAAATATAAGTTTTGGTTATACAACAATGGAGTGAGACGCCCTCGGGTGTTGAAAAACGGAATTAATGAGTGACGATTATGAAATTGATCTCTCGATGGTTATGATTTCGTCTCCGATATGCCTTTTCTCATTGTTTTCCTACAAGGAGTCTCTGTGTATACGTTTTGCCAAAATAGGGCGTCAAGTCAATTAACCTTATTTGTCTCAGTCATCATCTACAAACCTTCTCCCCGCGATCTCTTTTTGGAGTCTATCTCATTCTAATTTGGATTCCTCGTTTCTTTTGTTCACATCCTTCGTTTTTCCATTCCTGTTCCTCTTTTGGATTGTCGTCTTTGAAAATAAAAAAATTTTGGCCAACAAGAACTCACTCATGTGCAATGATTATTTTTAAATTATAGTCGGGTACAGCCCGGTTCGCTATAGTTCTGGAGTATATCCCACCCATAATTGTATTGTGCCTAAGTCGATATAAACAGTACACCATCTTGGTTGATTTCCCAACGTTGTCCTCTGTCTAGTTTTAAAACCCAAAACACAAGTTTTTGGAAAATTTATTTCATAAATATCGCACACAGAGGTTTGGCTGACATAAAATTATGAAGTTATGATCGAGGCAACTCAAAATTCAGAAACTCGAAACCTTTTTAAAATGCTCACTTTATAGAGGAAATCATTTCATAAATATTGCACACTATTCTGAAGAACTCATTTCATAACTAACCCACGTTTATGAAAATGATTCCTTTGTCACATTGTAGTCCTTCAACAAAATTTGTCTTATAAATCACGCACACCTTAATAATATTTCGTTTCAAAAGTAATGCACACTTTCATATAGAATTCATGAGTGATTTGTAGGTCGACTAGTCAGAGTTTGGCAGACAAAGTATTGACAGAGAGTTCGAACTCCCTCCGACATTCTGGGATACTTTAGAGAGAGGAATGGAGATTAAGACTCAATCTATTTCATAAATACTGCACAATTTAACACGAATTAATTATGGAATCCTCATCTTCTAAGACTGAATAATCGAAGCAAGAATTTTAAATTTCTTCAAATTTGAACACTCATTTCATAACTAACCCACGTTTTTGAAAATGATTCCTTTGTCACATCATGGTTCTTCAACAAGATTCGTCACGCTCTTAAAAATACTTCGTTTCAAAAGTAATGCACACTTGTATGAAGAATTCATTTCATAAATAATGCACTCTTTCGTATCAAACATATTTGAAAAATTTAATTTCTATAAACTCACACAGTCCCGAGTCACTGATTTCATTAATATTCTCACACTTCAAAGAGTATATTTATCGTCTACGAGTCAAATTGGCTCACTCTAATTTAAAAACAAATTCATAATCTTGCGTTAATTTGTTAGGAAAGTCCAATAATTCATGGCGATATCCTCTTTCTCTCTGCATGACCCATAATTCAGACCAAACCTGTTTTGTAAAATTAGCTCAAGAATTCATTTCATAAATAATGCACGCTTTCCGAATCATTACCAAATTGAGAGTAGTAAATAATACTTCGTTTCAAAAGTAATGCACACTTTCCTATAGAATTCATGAGTGATTTATAGGTTGAGTAGTCAGCAACCTGACAGTCAAAGTAATGACAGAGAGTTCAAACTCCCTCCAACATTCTGTGATACCTTAGAGCGAAAAGATCAATTCATTTCATAAATACTGCACAATTTAAGGCAAATTAATTATGGAATCCTTAATTTCAAACATAAGACTAAGTAATCGAAGTAAGAATTTTAAATTTCTTCAAATTTGAACACTCATTTCATAACTAACCCACGTTTTTGAAAATGATTCCTTTGCCACATCATGGTTCTTCAACAAGAATCGTCACGCTCTTAAAATAGTTCGTTTCAAAAGTAATGCACACTTTCCTGTAGAATTTATGAGCGATTTGTAGGTCGAGTAGTCAGCAACCGGAGAGTCAAAGTAATGACAGAGGTTCAAACTCCCTTCAACATTCTGTGATACCTTAGAGCGAAAAGGAGGGTAAGGATCAATTCATTTCATAAATACTGCACAATTTAGCGCAAATTAATTATGGAATCCTTAATTTCAAACATAAGACTGAGGAGTCGAAGAAACAATTTGAAATTTCTTCTGGGACGAAATAGATAGAATATGCATTACAAAGTAATCAAGTCAATTATCTATCAAGTTATAAATAGGCGACAGATAAAGTCTTGTTTGGATAAAAATAGTTGCGACTCCTTTTTAGCTCAGAATCAGACAACCGTGTCAAATAATTATATAAATAAAATTTAAATACAAATTATGCTAAAAGCGTAAGTAATTATTTCTTGGAAGGGGGCCCCACCTGATTATGGTTATTTTAAGTGTTAAAAATTTTTCCTCCTTCTTTCACGCGTCCAAGGTCAAAAATCTTTTCGCGTTAATTATTGCGGAATTATTTTATTTATTTATTTATCTTCTAGTCGTTGTAAGAGATTTTTAAGAGAAAAGTTGCCGGACGACTTGACTAAGAAAAATATTAAATTACCAGCTACTACGGGGGGGCAGGTGGGGGGCGGATCAAGCACCATGACGGTGTGATTATGACTGGAATTTATAAGTTGTTAGCTAATTTCCTTTTTCATAATATCATCATCATCATCTTGATTACAAATAGTTGTAGTCTGTGTTAGAAACATCACAACTTTATCATTCGCGTGCAATAAAAAGTTTCAAAACTTACGATAATGTGTGATCGTGTTCGCGATTATGGTCTCCTTGAAACGGACTCCTCTGAGGGACATGAGAGAATCGCCAGACATGATGATCGTAGAGCTTCGTATGCGTCGTGAGTCAGCAACGGTCAAAGACCTCGAACGAAATTTTGTGATCCGTTTCCGAGTGGTTGTCTTGTAGTTCTGAAATGAGAACGAATCGATGTCACGTAACTACGTCATGAGGAACTGGAAGAGAGAGGATGACACGCTGACTGATTTAGAATGTAGGAGGAGGAAGACAGGAGAAAACAAAAGTCAGATGCGAAATCAAAACAATACAGAAAAAATTGATTTGAATGCACCTACATGCCTGGATTGGTTGCCTTCGATTATGCGACTCAAGATGAACATGGTTGGAGAACGCCCGCTGATAACTGACGAAGAACAACAACAGATCCTCCTCCCGGGATCACGGAAAAGGAAGGAAGGAAGCCAACTTTTTCCTTTTATTGGTGGTTTGGGGGTAGATGGTGGGGGTGACATCAGAGAAAATCTCGAATAATTGATGAGGATCCGTCATACTTCAACGAAATGAGCACAGAATCATTTTTATCCTTCTTCCCGGAAATTCGGTCACCGAATATAAGGTCAGTCAATATCCAAAGATAATCTATCTTCTTCGACTAGATTTTATCATGTAGTCAGGAATCTTCTGGAGTTTTTCTCATCTTTTTGACAAGCACTCAAGCTCTTTTGGGAGCATTGCCCCATCATCTGGTTGTATTTCCCAAAAAGGAAAAATTGCGTTTCAACTACCCAAACCTCATTTCAGCCGTCTTCATGGTCTGATTCTTGGCGTCTTGTTTCCGGTCTTACATTCTCCTTAAAACTACCAAAATTTTAAACTCAGTCAACATCCTCTCAGCTATTTACAAAACCCTCAACCCACGACATTCAACATCTTTTGTCTGTACATGTACAAAACATCTACTTCCTCTAGTGACTGCGCTATAAAATGACGCCACTGATACAAAATGTTGTGCAAGAACTAGAAAATGAAGTCCGGAAAGAACATTTGAATAAAAAAAAAATTTTTTTTGGGGTCTGACAAGAGCTAATTTTACAAAACAGGTTTGGTCTGAATTATGGGTCATCCTTCGCATCCAGACAAAAAGAAACACTCACACCACACACACAATCAGAGAGAAAGAGGATATCGCCATGAATTATTGGACTTTCCTAACAAATTAACGCAAGATTATGAATTTGTTTTTAAATTAGAGTGAGCCAATTTGACTCGTAGACGATAAATATATCTTTGAAGTGTGAGGATATTAATGAAATCACTGACTCGGGACTGTGTGAGTTTATGAGAAATTAAATTCTTTTCAAATATGTTTGATACTTCACGAAAGAGTGCATTATTTATGAAATGAATTCTTCATACAAGTGTGCATTACTTTTGAAACGAAGTATTTTGTAAGGTGAGCGTGACGAATCTTGTTGAAGAACCATGATGTGGTAAAGGAATCATTTTCAAAAACGTGGGTTAGTTATGAAATGAGTGTTCAAATTTGAAGAAATTTAAAATTCTTGCTTCGATTATTCAGTCTTAGAAGATGAGGATTCCATAATTAATTCGTGTTAAATTGTGCAGTATTTATGAAATGGATTGAGTCTTAATCTCCTTTCGCTCTAAGGTATCACAGAATGTTGGAGGAGTTCGAACTCTCTGTCATTACTTTGACTATGTGGTCTGACCTCACCATTCACTCATGAATTCTATATGAAAGTGTGCATTACTTTTGAAATAAAGTATTATTAAAGATGTGTGTTAGTTATGAAACGAATCTTCTCGAAGGAACAATTTGGAAGGATGTGGTAAAGAATCATTTTCAAAAACGTGGGTTAGTTATGAAATGAGTGTTCAAATTTGAAGAAATTTAAAATTCTTGTTTCGATTATTCAGTCTTAGAAGATTCCATAATTAATTCGTGTTAAATTGTGCAGTATTTATGAAATGGATTGAGTCTTAATCTCCTTTTCGCTCTAAAGTATCACAGAATGTTGGAGGGAGTTCGAACTCTCTGTCATTACTTTGTCTGCCAAACACTGACTAGTCGACCTACAAATCGCTCATAAATTCTATATAAAAGTGTGCATTACTTTTGAAATGAAGTATTTAAGGTGTGTGTTAGTTATGAAGGAATCTTCTCGAAGGAACATGATGTGGGAGATCAATTATTTTCAAAAACATGGGTTAGTTGTGAAATGAGTTCTTCAGAATAGTGTGCAATATTTATGAAATGATTTCCTCTATAAAATAAGCATTTTAAAAGCGTACGTATCAAGTAATTAGTATAAGTAATTATATAAGTTGTATATATAAATAAATAATAAAATTTAAACGCGTCAAATCGGCTCACTATTTCGGTAACCAACGTACCACTGGCACAGGGTACACCAAAGTGAATGAATCCATCTCACCTTTTGCTAAGTTTTTATTTATGTAGCTTGGATGATGATGGAGGAAAGAATCTCACAGTACAATAAACTTTAGAAAAAAAACGCGGCTTTCATTTAATACCTAAATCATCAATTAGGTTCGAAACAGCTGATAATAAACAAAACGCAATTACGCCACACATCTTCTAATTAATACATCCTTTCAAAAGTTACTGTATTCATTGTCTGGCCATTTATCGAGTGTAACAAACTAAGTACCAACCTGTGTGTGAGAGTGAGAGAGGGAGTGTCGTCAGGACGTTTCACTCAACCCGAAGAAATTTCCCAACAGTTTCCTTGAGATCCCAGGAAGACAAACACTTGTTCACTTAAAAGCACGAAAACGCGAACTAAATAAATCCTTTTGGGTAGCTTGGAAGTAAGTAGGCGCGCTAACTGGCTTCGCCCTACCTTTTCCACTTCACAATACCTTATTGCGGTGACGTTGTCCGCTGTTACGTGTTTACGATATCTTCTATAAAATATGTGGGATGGATTTATGGAAAAGCAAAAAAGATTTCAAGTTGACCGAGTTGATTGCGAAGATCGACCGTGAAAAGACCTTAGTCAGTGTCTAAGTGGGTTTGCATTGGGAAAAATTACAAAGTTCCTTTGTTCGACGTGGAAACTTCTGGGGGACTAGAGTTCAATGAATGGGTCACGCCAATAAGTCAACACCCGACCAGCAGACGATCAACCTTCAAATCAATTTTCTGCTTTCTCTTCTACCTTCCAACAAGATGGTTCTTAGATTTTTAATTTGATTTGAAATGATACTGAACCAATAACCAAACCTTTTCTAAACGAAGCCTGAGACCAAAAAAGGTTTAATTTGGTAAACGCAACACCCAACCTCTTCGTCACTACAATCCTACATGAAAAGTACTGACTATGTGAAAATCAGAAACTTAGAACTGATGAAAGATGACAACACAACAGTCTGTATGAGCACATACTCAAAACAACAGCAGATTGAAACAGACCGGGTATTCAAAACGAGTACACTTCCGAACGAAAGCTAGGTCAAAGAGACCCAAAAACACTTAAAAAATTGAGCCCCACTCACCAATATCTCATTTCAAAAGTAATGCACACTTTTAACGTATTAAAAAGCGTGAATGATAAATCCTAGTGTGCAGACGGAGTGTTGGGGCAGGTACTTTCTAAAGGGCTTGGAAAAGACTTGAAAGAATAGACTATCACTGACAGAGGAGACTACAACACAAAACCCGTGGAAAGTAAACGATGGTGGAAGGAAACTAAATAGATACTGACCAAGAAGAGAGAGAAAATTCGGAAAAGTCAAAAGACGGTTGAAACATCTTCCACAAAGACCAGAACGAAGAAACCAGAAGACACAGGTATAAATCCAAAAACACGGCCTTCTAAGGTAGAATTCCAAGACGTGGTTCAACTGTCAAACAGAACCCAAACCAAAATATGTCATTTTGAATGTGATCTTAAAGACTTGAACAGGTGTTAGAATAACTTCCCACCAATAAATGCAGATCAAAACACCATTTTTAGGCCGGTGACCATCATATCCAGATTCTGGGTCCCGATAACTACCTTAAGATTCGCAAAACCTTGAAAGTAACAAATTGAAACCAGAAATTTGACCAAATACAAAGGAAAAGAGGGTCCAATTTATTAAAAGTCATGTTAAGGTAGTGACACACGAAGATAGTAACTCAATAAAAGTTAGCAGTCGGATTATGCAAATCAGCAAATATTAGCGAATATGGAAAGGACAAGTTTTCACGAATCGAAGTTACCAATGGCGAAAGGCTGATTGGAACTTGACCACAACCTAAATCGATGTATACTGAATCAGGTGCTGTGTCATGAGGAAACTGACTCAGTGATCCTGCAGGAAACATTTACCTTCGACCTTGTCTCAACCAGAGAAAGGAAATGAGAATTCGTGATTCTTTATCTCGCATACCATCGACCATAAATGTTGTTAAACAGATGATCGCTTTCAAGGTTTCCAATGAATGACTTACTCCTAACTATTTGAAATGGTTGTCAGGTTCTTTCAACAATGTCTCCTGGTGTGGTGACACACTCTTCCACAACTTTATTACTTAAAAATTGTCTTTTAGACGGTACACTCATTCTAAGTTTATTCATTTAATTCACTTACCATATTTGTAGTGTCTGTAGTGTTGTGCTACCCTCAACCAGGTTTCTGAACCTGAAAATAGACACCAGACGCTTACTTTTCAATTTATGAATGGATTTCAGTGCCTCCTATAAACTCTCCCCAAAGAAGCATTTTTAGTGGTGTTGGTCTTCCAGTCGCTATTAGTAGAGCGTCGTAAAATTAACACAAATTTTGAATTTGCCGCCAGTTTCTGCAGTAAATTGTTGGTAACCCTGAAAAATGAACAAAATCTCAGCTGAGAGTTAAAGGTTAGCTAAGCGTTATACTATAAAACAGGTGTTTCCTTGATTAATATTATAAAAACAATGAAAGTTGGGACGGCGGCAAATTTTAACAAATTATAATATATAATAATATATATATTAATCGTATACAACCCTAACCTAGGATTCAAATAACCTAATTCAAAGACTAAAACCTTTGTTTTCTATATTATTCAAACCTTGCGTCCATTTTTATCAATCCAAAACTCTAAGCTGACAAACTGTTCGTTTTTCAGGGTTACCAATCCACCACAAAAATGGCGGCAAATTCAAATTTTATGTTAATTTTAGGACACCGTATAGAGAATAGAGGATCGGTTATCCGTTTAGTGACTTATTCTAAACTTATCTTACGTCTAAAGACATCTAACAAAATAAGGGAAGCTGTAACTAATACTAAAACTAAATAGTTACTAAAAAATAAATAAATTTTACAGTTTGAACTTCTTTATTTTTCAACAAGTTCGAAAAAAAAAATTTAATGAGAGCTAATGAGTATCTAATAACCTATTTTTTGAAATTTTTGACAAGCCTTATGTTTCCCTTCTCTTCGGGGTACAGCCTACATCTACCACCCTTAGATAAACCTAAGAATCTGAATAATTATTTATAACTTTAAGGAGTTTAGAGTGAAGGGGATGTGGTCCCTTGGGAGACTTTCTCCGATCCTTCTGTGGAGTTAAGCCCCGGTTCGAGCATCTAGCCGGTCTTGGTGGTGGTTTTGCTGGTGGCGGTGGCGGTTTTATTATTTTTGTTAATTTCGCGAGTTTACTTCGCGACCTCTGGTCAGAGTGTGAGCAAGTGGGAAGTCCGCCATCACACGTCCCGCGACTGTTCTCTATGCAATGCCTAATTATGTGAGCAGCCTTGACAATTGATTTCTGTTTGATTATTAATGGCGGACACAGTCGAATGATTTGTCCTTTGTCGATTTCACTAAAATGCCGTGGTTTAAAAGGTCTAGACAAATGTCAGCTGCGTTCATTCCTATAAAAGAAATCGGGTTCTGTCATTTTTTGGATGATGTTGTCAACTTTTTACAATTTGGACTTGAATATACCGTGTTTGAGAACGATGGCATTGAGCAGACCAACTCCTCGGACTTCGCATATTATATCTCTCGGAAGATCGCAGAGACATCCCCGAAGAATTTCTCCCATCTCTCGAGCATTTTCAACTAATTTTTCTTCTTGGAGGATTTTCAGATATGCCAACGCAAGGTGACACCCCAGAACATTTCCTCCGAATGTTGAAGCGTGAGTTCCAGGCTCCATAAAATCCATAATATCAGCATCTGCTAATATGGCCGATACCTAAAACCGTAAAGCAAATTATATAACCCTAACAGATACTCACCATTTCAAAGAATTGATCGAATACTCACCGGCATAAAACCTCCACCCAAAGCCTTCCCTAAAACAAGAATATCAGGTCTCACTCTATATATATCGCAGCAAAGCAGGCACCCACACCTCCCGAGGCCGCAGTGTACCTCGTCAGCGATCAATAAAACTCTGTTTCGAGTGCACAAATCTCGAACCTGCTTTAGAGTATGGGTCTGGAATCACGACTCCAGCTTCAGCTTGAACCGGCTCTATCATAAAAGCGCAGACGTTTGGATCCACGATTTTGTACTCTAGCGCTTCAATATCGCTGAAAGGAACACTATCAAATCCAGGTACGAACGGACCGTAACCGGAGTAAATGGTTGGATCTGTAGAAGCGGAAACGCCGGCGATTGAACTTCCGAAACAATTATTTTCCGCAACAATAACTTTGGCCTGGTTTGCGCAAATTCCTTTACATCTGTAGCCCCATTTACGCGCCAGTTTTACTGCTGTTTCTGCTGCTTCCGTACCTAAAATTTAAGAAATAACTGTGGTTTTCAATATTCTCAGCTACTCCTGTTAGTATGGTTATACGATTAATTCTATCGAGTACGTGTTCTCGGCTGCCGAAAATGAGCGGAACGGTTGTTTGTATAACCAAAACACGTGTTACCCAAGCGACTATCTACACCAATAGGAATGACTATTAGCTCATCAAATCGCCAAATTTAATCTCGAGTTACCTGAATTCATGGGAAGAACCTTATCGTAGCAGAATAACTCCGTGACATACTCTCCGTATTCTATCAAAGCTTTCGTGTAAACTTCTCGAGAGGCTTGAGACAACGTTCTCGCTTGATCTGATATAACTTTTATCATTTTTGGGTGGGAGTGACCTAGACTTGCAGATCCATACCCCGAAATAAAGTCCAAATATTCCCTGCCTTCAACGTCGTAGAGGTGAACACCTAAAACGACACCGCAAAATCCGAGATTAGAATGACAGGATGACAGCTGTCTTTATATGTTCTGGCTCTTCCCACTCCTGTTATTAATTAATAAATAAGTGTTGATACTATATATTGAAGTGAATTTTGATGTTTAATAAATCACATACCGCAGCCCTTGCAAATGATCGCCGGAAGTGGACAATACGTGGTTGCAATGCATTTATCAAACGTCCTCATGAGCTCACACGCATTTGATTTAGTCTTGCAGCTCTTGCTGACAAACCTTTTTGATAGGTATGTCACCTGAAATTGACATAAATTTAAGCACATAAAACTGATTTTAGTATCCCCAAATTATTGTTTCATTATCCTTAAATGTCTTTCAGCGAAGTTGGTAGAAGAATTGGTACACAAAGACAGGTACAAGTGGATGAAGCTGAGCCACAGCTTTTGACCTTTCACGACCTTGTGCACAAAAAGTATAACGTAAACAATATAAAATACATAATATAGCTGACATTCTTAAATAGTGACAGTCTAACAAATAAAATTTTAATCCAAACCTAGCACAGTGTTTAGTGTCAATTTGACAGACTAACGCAGCAACTGATAACAAATTTAATATTTGCAACTACCAATATATATTATCACAAAATTCTCGAGGAGCTTTTTCAGTATAAAACATTATCTGCGTTATCTAATAAACAATTCAAGAGGAGGAGAGTGGAAGGAAGTTTTCTTTATTTATCTACTTACTCCTTTGACTATTGCAGATATTGGCATGTTCTGATTTTGTTAACTCTTAATTTCTTTCATTCTCCCTTTTACTACCTCAAACGGCCTAAACTTTTAATTGGAAACTTGTAAATTTGACAGTCTCAAATAATCTCAAACAAACAACCAAACCAATATCCTCTGTTTTGTTATTGTTTATACTTCAGAAATGGTTTTGACTTCGATTTGTTTTTCATTTTTCTTTCAAAAACAAAAATGTCGGACACTGATAAGAACACGAACGCACGGGATTGAGTTGTCGAAAAATATATTTTCAGTCAAGACAGTATAACCATACTTGGAATTAATTATATTTGTTACCAGTCGCTACAGTTTAGTCATAAAACCGGTAAACGATTGAATTGCTCGTAAAAATTTTTGTCGACTATAAAGATAAAAGTCACGAATGACAACTTGGCTTCGATTATGCTGAAGGAAAATAAGTTCAAATAAGCTATAAAAATTATCCCGACGTAAATAAATTAATTTAATTTCACAATTTATGACATTATAGCTTATACTAAACAATAAAAAATTATTTTAATTTAACAATTAACATTCTTTCTATAGTAAGTTCTCATTTTGTTTGTCTCCTTTCGTTGTCACTAATCTCCCAGGTTAAGAATATTCTGCTAAAGATATCCATTATACTACTACCTGCCACTAGCACACTACCAGTACTACAACTGAGTAAAAATAAGGAAGAAGGAGAGCACTATAGGGAACTATAATACCAATAGTGTGCTAGTGGTAGGTAGTAGATCTCTTTAGTAGACATTTAGTGCCTGTAATCTGGAATTTTAGTGGGACCCAAACCTTGTTAGTATCACACTGTTTCACGGATTGTAGTAGTACCTCAACCCATATTTCAGATATTTGTTAACGACAAACCATAGTCTATAACAGGGGTGACCAACCTTTCTCTAGATAAGATCTACTTTTAAAATATGTTGTTACCATAGGTGTAGTGTTAGGGGGTAGGAAGTAGCTTGAAATGCAAACACTGTGTTTAGTATAAATTGAATTCCAGTAAAATTTGGGTGTATAAGTAAAATATATGTCCAAAACTATTTTTCAGACGGCTATTTGAGGTTTTAACCGGTTTCTGTATAAACCCTAACAAACTGACATTGTGGGTCATCGACGGTTACCCAGAATTTTATTTTATTTTTTTTATTTGAATTTTAATCCACCCCCAAATGTGAAGACACTTGGGTATAAATATATACGAGAGAGGATTCGAACTCATCACCATATCTCCTTAATCGAGTGCTTTGCCACTACACCAAAGACCTCCCGACGATCGACTTAAAATTACCTCGCGATCAACTCGTTGGCCTCCCCTAACCATATATATCTTATAAAATATATAAATTATAAGGTATAATAATAACTATAAACTTTAATAACTATAAAATCACTTAAATTTTGAATACTTTCAAAGCGACATCATGGTTTTCTTGATTATATCGATACACTCCATGATTTCCGGTTCGGTTATGATCAGAGGAGGAGCAAATCGAATTATATCTCCGTGGGTTGGCTTTGCCAGAAGTCCATTTTCCTTTAATTTTAGACAAACATCCCAGGCGTCGTATTCTAAATATAAATAAAAATGTTAGTTCTAAGGTTGGAGAGCTTGGGTTAAGTTTGGAATGAGTGGAATAAAGTTTAACCTTTATTTATGACAATGGCGTTGAGGAGTCCCTTTCCTCTCACAGTTGTCACGTATTTATCGGGAATTTTAGAGAGCTCGGATCGTAGTATGTGTCCCAGTCTTTCCGCGTTTTCTGCTAGTTTTTCGTCGACTAATACCCGAAGAGCTTCGATTGCTATCTTACAACCGAGTGGATTTCCGCCGTATGTCGATCCGTGTTCGCCCGGTTTTATACAAAGCATGACGTCATCATTAGCAAGAACGGCAGAGACCTGAAAACGAATTTAAGGTTTACCGAAATGCTATTTATACTCAAAGATTAAGAACCGGAGGGGTGGTACTTACCGGATAAAGCCCACCGGAGAGAGCTTTCCCTAAAACAAGGATATCCGGTTTAACATTTTCGTGATCTACAGCCAACATCTTTCCTGTTCTGGCAAGACCAGTCTGCACTTCGTCGGCGATCCATAAAACATTGTATTTAGTACATAGTCTTCGAACTTCTTGTAGATAGCCTTCTGCTGGTACGACCACGCCAGCTTCTCCTTGAATCGGCTCGACCATGAAAGCACAAACATTTGGATCTTGAAGTGCTTTCTGTAAATAAGTAGTTTGAGTTCAGACAGGACTAAAGCAAAACCTCATTTAGGTGAAGACCAAAACTTACCTCGAGGGCAGGTACATCATTGTATGGAATGATACCAAAACCAGGCATGAAAGGACCAAAGCCCTCATAGCTAGTTGGGTCAGTGGATGCAGATACAGCAGATAGAGTCCTTCCCCAAAAATTCCCTTCGACGAATATTATTTTCGCTCTGTTTGGTTCTATTTTCTTTTTCGTGTATCCCCACTTCCGGGCTAGCTTGCAAGCTGTTTCACCTCCTTCGACACCTGAAAACGGAAGTAGTCCTGATGAAATTTGTGGTGTTGCTTAAGTTCGAGGAAGAAAATTCTTTGTTCAACAATGACTCGCCTGTATTCATTGGGAGAACCTTGTCATAGCCAAATAGCTTTGTGATAAATTCTTCATACTCTCCTAGAACATCGGAATAAAAAGCTCTGGACGTGAGTGTTAATTTTGTGGCTTGTTCTTGTAACACTTTCACAATTCGGGGATGGCAGTGACCTTGATTCACAGCCGAATATGCGCTTAGAAAATCGAAATATCGTCGTCCTTCCACATCGTACACATAAATGCCTGAAAGATGGGTATTGAGTGGTGTAAGAGTCAATAGTTCAACACCCACTCCTACTATATTGTTCTGTCTCGTTAGATAATAGCCACAACAAAGAGTTAATGTTACCTTTGCCTCTGCACAAAGCTACTGGAATGGGATGGTAATTGTGAGCTCCGAATTTGTCTTCCCTTTCGAACACATCTTTCGACGTCAGTTTCTCAGTTATTCGTGACATATTCCTCTGCAGATGAAAATTCTGTCTCGTAACTTTATACTGAAAGCCAATTGTGTTGAATGTTATCTCGAGGTTTTGGTTTAGGTTAGTCAATTTTGGGACAAAAGGTTTTACGGGGTTTGAGATCTTCTTTAATCTCTCCTACACATCTTCATGGTGCCTTAAATCTTGTTTTCTATCTCCTCCCCTAGGGACTCCATACATCTTATCTGAGGAGTAGTTTACATTTTAGGGAAGAATTCGTATCAAAAGTACTGCACACTTGTACTAAGATCTCATTTCAAAAGTATTGCACACTTGTACTAAGGTCTCATTTCAAAAGTGCACACTTGCTACTCATTTCAAAGTATTGCACTTGGTATGATCTCATTTCAAAAGTATTGCACACTTGTACTAAGATCTCATTTCAAAAGTATTGCACACTTGGACTAAGATCTCATTTCAAAAGTATTGCACACTTGACTAAGATCTCATTTCAAAAGTACTGCACACTTGCTCATTTCACTGCACTAAGTCTCATTTCAAAAGTACTGCACACTTGGACTCATTTCAAAAGTATTGCACACTTGGACTAGATCTCATTTCAAAAGTATTTCACACTTACACCAGGAATTCGTTTCATAAATACTGCACACTAGTACGAGGAATTCATTTCAAAAGTATTGCACACTTTTATGAGGAATTTACTTCAACATTATGTATACTTATAAAACTTAAGATGACATTCCTTTAAATTTGACTACATTCGTTGGATATAACATCTATCCAGACCTCTAGGCTTCTAGTGATGTCAGGAGTTACAATAGCCGTACAATAGTATGGACTTCGTCACGTAAAACAGCGCAACAACAGGAAATAACGGGAAGAGACATTTTCAAAACTAACGGAAAACTTGGAAGCAGTTAGTCTAATTCAAATTGTTTACTGTCGCCAGATAATTGATAAAAAATTTCCCGACTACGACAACTGTTCCGACAAAAAATAAATTGATCCGGTTAAAACCGATTCCTCCCGGATTGAATCGATCTATAATTAACATAAACGAGTCTCCTCGTAATTATTATAAAATTTATGGCCACATGATGAAACAATAAAAACGAAAGACTCGGAGAAGAATCTGTCGACGTCTTTATCTTCGGTTATCTACTTCAAGAAATTATTTTCGAAACGGCTCCGTAAATGTTGAGAAGCGGTTTTGAGTGAGACACCAACACTTAGCTAACACCAAATTCAGTGTATTCCCTTCCTCTTAAGTAGGATGATTATCTACTAACTATTTCTACTAGATAATGAGAATTGAGTTTTGTTATTACTTTTAATTCGAAGCATAACCGTATGAACTCGATAATGTCTTTCACAAAATCAATTCTCTTAAGTATCATTAAGTCATTTTTTTTATTAATAAACCGGAAGTTGAGGTAATTAATAACTGTTTAAGCAGTTTAGGAGTTCGTTTCATAAATAATGCACACTTAGAAGTAGAGAATTAATTTCATGAATTTACGGAAGGATTCTTTTCAAGAATACCGCTCTGTTTTGAGGTCAATGCACTTCAACGTATACCTTAGTCGATAGTTCATTTCAAAAATATTGCACAGTTATACCAAGTAATTAAGCAACATATAGAAAAAAAAAGTTCAGCAATTTAATTTTAATTCACAATAGAAATAAATTTTTTCTTGGATTTTAGAAGCCACTCACCAGTACGATTTTCATAAGTTGTGAACACTTATTGAAAGAGTTTATTTAATAAATAATTTTTCCCTGCCTACTTATTTATTTATTTAAATTAAATAAACAAACTTTGTACTTCCTGACTATCCTTTATGTGTAGTGTATTTTAAAAGAAATCTTAAGTGTATAAATATACTTAAATGTTGAAGTGTGCAATACTTATGAAAATAAAGTGTGCAGTATTTATGAAATGAGTTCCTGGTAAAGTGTGCAATACTTTTGAAATGAGTTCCTTATACTAAGTGTTTATTTTGAAATGAATTCTCCTACAAGTGTGCAATATTTTGAAATGGGTTCAGTGTGCAATACTTTTGAAATGAGTTCCTCCTACAAGTGTGCAATACTTTTGAAATGAGTTCCTAGTACAAGTGTGCAATACTTTTGAAATGGTTCCTCGTACAAGTGTTCAATAATTTTGAAATAAATTCTTCATACAAGTGTGCAATATATTTGAAATGAATTCCTGGTAAAAGTGATACTTTTGAAATGAATGTCAATAATTCATTTCAAAAATATTGCACACTTACACCAAGTAATTAAGCAACGAATAGATAAGAGAAAAAGTTCAGAAATTTAATCTTAATACACAATAAAAATATTTTTTTTTTTAGATTTTAGAACCTCAACTCACCAGATGCCACAGTTTCAGAAAATTCGTTCAGCGACAACAGCTCGAGATAATAAGCTAAATCATGGAGAACAAACGTTCGCTATCGAAAACGAAACTCATCTGTAGCTCAGACAAAATTAATTTGAATCACTTGAACCAGCTTACTGACTACACTTAACAGTGCTCACTCACTGACGACTCGAGGGTTTCATTTCGCTTTGTCGACAGTTATCAGTCTAATCAGCTGTTTTGTTTTCCTTTTGCTTTGCTAATTAAAATCATTTTTATCCCTACAGGAGGACGACGGTGGAAGATGAATATTACCGTCGAGTCATAAATGACTTCCGATAAGACCTTCGTTTCATACATAATGCACACTTGTGTGGAGAATACATTTGACGAATAACACCCTCTTGAGTGAGAAGTCCATTTCAAAAATATTTTATCTAATTAACAGCTAATTATTCATTAAAAATAATTATTACCTAATACATAAGTGTACAATCTAACATTAATAACTATAAGAAACTTATTTGTCGTTAAAGGTTGCTGAATATTTTTGTCTCAAGGCTAATAGCTTAATTTATGTTGTTGTTGAAAAAGTTAGTGTGTCGGTTATCATTTTGCTCAAATTTTTCGTTTGATAAAAGAATTTATTCTGCATAAAGAAAGAAAAATTTTTGGTTTGTAATACTAACATTAAATAACAAAACTGCAAGGTTCAAAAAAGTTGGTTAAAATCTTATTAAAGTATTTACATTTTTAAAAAGAATTCATTTCAAACTATTGCACACTTGTACTAAATCGTTTTCAAAAGTATTACACTTTTAAGAATTCATTTCAAAATACTGCACACTCTACTCAAAGTATTCAGAATATTTCAAAAGTATTGCACACTTTGAGGAACTCATTTCAAAATATTGCACTTGTAAAGACCATTTCAAAATATTGCACACTTTTACCAGATTCATTTCATAAATACTGCACACTTGTATGAAGAATTCATTTCAAAATTATTGAACACTAGTACGAACTCATTTCAAAAGTATTGCACACTTTTACCAGGAACTCATTTCATAAATACTGCACACTTATACGGAGAATTTATTTCAAAAGTATTGCACACTTCAACATTACGTATACTTATAAAACTTAAGATGACATTCTTTTAAAATACACTACCATAAAGTAAATATATCTTCTTAGATTTTTTCAGGAAATACAATGGTCTGTTTATTTAATTTAAATAAATAAATAAGTAGGCAGGAAAAAATTATTTATTAAATAAACTCTTTCAATAAGTGTTCACAACTTATGAAAATCGTACTGGTGAGTGTGGCTTCTAAAATCCAAAAAAAAAATTATTTCCATTGTGAATTAAAATTAAATTGCTCAACTTTTTTTTTCTCTTCTCTATTCGTTGCTTAATTACTTGGTATAAGTGTGCAATATTTTTGAAATGAACTGTCGACTAAGGTCTGCGTTGAAGTGCATTGACCCCAAAACAGAGCGGTATTCTTTAAAAGAATCCTTCCGTAACTTCATGAAATTATTTCTCTACTTCTAAGTGTGCATTATTTATGAAACGAACTCCTAAACTGCTTAAACAGTTATTAATTACCTCAACTTCCGGTTTATTAATAAAAATGACTTAATGATACTTAAGAGAATTGATTTTGTGAAAGACATTATCCAGTTCATCCGGTAATGCTTCGAGTTAACAATACATTCATGTTAATAAAATCAATTCACCTAAAAAGTGTGTGCAATATTTATGAAATGAGTAACCCCAAAGTGTATTATTTATGCCATGAAAGGGTTTTCAGGCAAAATAAATATCGGAAGTTGTATGACAGTCAGTCAAACAGAAACTATTTTCGAAAGCGATTAACAGATCACACTCAGTTGGACAGAAAATTCACTTAAGGGCTAAATATTCATTTCTAAAAATAATTTATTTAATCAGAATTCCTACAGATAAAACAACAGGAAAGAGGGACTAAATAATGTTGTTTATGTTCGATCCAACAGCTTAATCATTTTAATCCTCATTTGGTATCTAAAATTGTATTGTTTTGGTCACAGTATTAATGCTAAACGTTAACAAAAAAATTTTTTTAAGGGTGGAACGCTTCCAACTTTCGAAGAATCATCCCAAGACAAACTCTTTACACTCAAAGCTCTGATAAGGGAAATGTAAACACAAATAACATCTCGTGCAAACTTGTTACTGATTAAAAGCGAGTTCAAATATGCATTGACATAATCGCGATGACATAACACCGCACAGGTCTCCATGTGCTTTGTAATTTTTGTTTTACTATTTTTAGAATAAATCGCCTTTTAAAAAAACATTTTTCTCATTTGTATTTCAATCACCCATCCCCATTATTTCTATTAACAAAGAAAAAAGTTTGTGAAAAGTAACGTCAGCAGGTAGTATTTGTTTATTTACAACATTTCGAAGTGTTACACAGAGTGTCACGTAAACTATTACCATAATCATATGAACGAAGGAAATTAAATCAAATCCATAATTATCACGTTACGTTACCTTTGCCGGAAGGAAAAATATCGAGCACACATCTTGCCGGAGAATATTTTTCATGAAACTCATCTTGACTCCTTTACAAGTAATTCGTAAATGATTATTTGTTTACCGAAATGCGCTTATCAGTTTTACCTTTTAACCAATTGCCATTTTAAAAACAACTTGAAAATTTATAAATCCATCCGAGAGTAATTCCGAAAACTAAAATTCATTCATATTCAAGTGAATTTTGAGCGATGAGCGGTTTTTTCACAGAAAATTTTCTCTTTAAAAGATACCAAAGATCGAACCAAGATTTGAAACAGGTAAGACACCACAAGAACGAACCGTCATTCTGGGAGTGAGATAAATTTAACTGAAAATAATTTTTTTTTTCGTAATTATGCACAGCTTATACATGTGTATTGAAAAATTATTTATTTATTTTTAATTTATGAGTAAGGGAAGATAATTTGTAGCCGAAAATCATGACGAATTGAAAAATAAATGCGTCAAGTGAAAATTTTAAACTGAGTTTGGAGTGTCTGTGGTTTTTAAACATGGCGCACTCATGTCATAGAGTAAGAAAATAACGGTTTTGTAATTTAAACAAT
This sequence comes from Columbicola columbae, assembly GCA_016920875.1. NCBI lineage: Eukaryota > Metazoa > Arthropoda > Insecta > Psocodea > Philopteridae > Columbicola > Columbicola columbae. Next base: position 9,501,246 of record JADMLL010000008.1, read on the forward strand.
TATTAATAAATAAATAATTAATTAAATTACACGTGTGCTTAGTACTCGTTCGTAACAACCCAAAAATTAAATAATTTTACGCAACAACAACTCCGTAAGTTTTAAAAATCACTGACATCTCAAATTTGTATTAATTTGTTGATATGAAAACATGGCTGAATTGTACCTCAATCACATGTTACAAAATATGTTGTCACCAACATGTCATACAAACTGCAAGTAAATAAATTGTGATTGATTATAAAATTCAGCAATCTCATTTTAATATTCTCAGGCGCAATTGAAAAATTTATCTCAGCTAATTAAAAACTAAGTGGAATTAATTTTAGGTTCTAGGTTATGAATGACCAAAACAAAGAAGACCCAGATCAAGACATAAATGATGTGTTTTGTTCGATAGCACTTTCTGAAGAACAAATTAGTAGTAGGGCGTATGAGGAAGGATTACTGAAAGGCAAGGAAGATGGCAAGATTGAGGGTTATCATCTGGGATATCACAGAGGATCTGAAATGGAACTGAAATTGGTTTCTATAAGGGATTGGCAAAAGTTTTAGTTGCTAATTTTGATTCGAAGACTATTAAAAGTCAAGAAAAAATTCATCATCTAGTTTTAAAGTTTATCAACATGTTGGAAAGTTTTCCAAAAGACAATCAAGAGAATGAGAATATTGTAAAAGAGCTTGGTGATATTAGAGCTTGCTGCAGGAAGATAACTTCTCTGCTTAAATTAAATTTGTCATTTCCAGTATCATCAATAATGTCATTTTGACAAAAGGAGTTGTGACTATGGGTCATAAATTTCACCAAATTAAAACTGAGTTAGGTCAGTTAATTGAGTTCCTTGAGCCTTTGCACACACTTGCAAACTCACATTTGGGGTCATTTTTCACTGATAATCTGTGGGAGGTTGAGGTGCCGAAAGAAATTCAGACTGAGTTAAACAATTCAAAGTCTCTTAACGATTTTAGAAATTTTTATACACAAATCATTCAGGGTGATAGTCCAGATGAGTTTTCTCAGAATCATCCTAAGCTATTGTCTTTTATTAACACAGTAAGAAATATTTCTATAGAAAACAATTTAAAGTATTCAAAGCCGTTAACTGAATTGACAAATTTTTTTATAAAGAAAGGATGTTGGCTGAATGAGAGTTTGAAAGAAGAGAAGTTTATGTCTAAAAAAAAATTTCATGAAGTCAAAGTACTGAGTAAGATAACAGTCGCACTCTCAAATCTAAGTAAAAGCTCTCACATCATTGATGTCGGAGGTGGAAAAGGTTATTTGAGCTCTGTTCTGGCTCTTGCCTACTCATGTAAAGTTCTTGGTTTAGATTCTTCTAAACTAACCACTTGTGGAGCATTGAAAAGATCAGACATATTAGCCAAATTCTGGAATGAGGATGTCATCAAAAAAGAAACTGACATCTCTGAGAAAGTTTCAATGACCAAAAAAGAAAGGAAAAAATTTATCGAAGAGCATTATAAGCAAGTTACCAGTTTTGTTACTCCCAACACAGATGTTGTGAGGCTTTTGGAAGAAAATTTTAACGAAAAAGGCAGTAGAATCACCATGACAGGTCTTCACACTTGTGGGGACCTGGCTCCAACATCCTTTCAACTTTGTGTTAATAATAAGAACATAAATTCAATTGTAAACATTGGCTGTTGTTATCATCTTCTCACTGAGGAATTTGATTTTGGGAAGGAGTCAAAGGTGTAAAGGAAATGGGGGATTCTGGTTTTCCAATGAGTAGCTTTCTCAAAAGAAAACAATATAAACTAGGTCGAAGTGCAAGAATGTTGGCATCTCATTCTCTAAATCGGATAGAAGCTGAATTGGAAGTAAGTTGAATAATGATTATATACTGACTTGATCGAAGCTGTCTCTGCTGTCTCTATCAATTACTCAACCGACTCATGATTATTTTTCATTTACTGGGTTTTAAGTTTATCATTTTTATTTTTATTTTTCTTAACTCTGACAGTTATTTCAAAATTTGTTTTAAAAGAATTTTGTTTGAAAATAGTTTCCCCAAACCGCTTTGTTCTATAGAGCGATTCTGGAAAATATAGTGAAAGGGCTGAGAAGAAATACTTCAAGAGAGTTACATGTTGGAAGACTGGCAAGGAAATGCAAAAATTTTCACGAGTATGTGAACAAAGCGCTCAAAAAAATGGAGATCGACCTGCAGGTCAGAATTATGACTTTTATCAAGTTTCAAGTAAGGCGAGAGAGAAGAATAAATTTCTAAAATGAAAAACTTTTGTAGCTGACAGAAAAGGAATCGAATGAACTGTTGGAAAGTTACAGCGATGAGAAACCAAAGCTCACAGCTTTCTTCCTTCTTCGTGTCACCTTGGCGCCAATCGTCGAATCAATCATCCTACTTGATAGGCTTCTCTATCTACTTGAAAATGTAATTAGAACAACGTTTCAATTCCAAATTTTAATTTTAATTTTGATGTATGAATAAGAGGTTTGTTGTCTGATTTTCTTTTGTTTCCTTTTCCTTTTTCCAGGGAGTGGAAAACGCTTATTTAGTCAGACTGTTCGATTTGGAGATCTCTCCCCGGGGATTTGGCATCGTAGCTTGGAAAGATTTTGAGTAAATCGATTTATTTTTATTGAAGAGAAGAAAATGAGTTAGAATATTTTGTATACGATATTTTAAATAAATTATATTATTAATAAAGCAATCTTCCTCGTCTTTGCGATTTAAGAACACCTTTACCCAGTGGCGTGCGAAGTCTTTACAAAAATGTGTGGAGGAGTCATGAAATGAATACTCCGTTAAAATGTGCAAAATTTATGAAATTCATTTCTTAGGATGTGACATTATTACAATCCTCGTGTGCAACACTTTTGAAATAAATTTTCCGTACAAGTGTGCAATACTTTTGAAATGAAATCTTCGTACAAGTGTGCGACACTTTTGAAAAAAAAAATTCCTCCTAAAGTGTGCAATACTTTTGGGATGAATTTCTCGTATAAGTGTGCAAAATTTTTGAAACAAATTCCTCTTGATAGTGTGCAATATTTATGAAAAGAAGACAAATGTGTGGAGGGCTCATGAAATGAATACCCGTTAAAAATGCGCAACATTTATGAAATTAATTTCTTAAGATATAATACGCGTATAAGTGTGCAATACTTCTGAGATGAATTCTCCCTACAAATGTGCAATATTTATGAAATAATCTCCTCGTATAAATGAGCAATAATTTTGAAATGAACTCCTCGTACAATCGTGCGACATACTTGAAAACAAAAAATTCCTCGTATGAGTGTGCAAGTACTTTAGAAATGAATTTCTCGTACAAGTGTGCAATACTTTTGAAACGAATCCTCCGTACAAGTGTGCAATACTTTTGAAATGAATCCTCCGTACAAGTGTGCAATACTTTTGAAACGAATCCTCCGTACAAGTGTGCAATACTTTTGAAATGAATCCTCCGTCATAAGTGTGCAATATTTATGAAAAGAAGACAAACAAACGTGTGCAGGTCTCATGAAATGAATCCCCCTTTAAAGTGTGCAACATTTATCAAATTAATTCCATACAATATACTGTTATACTGTTCAGTCCACATAGTATGTTCGTCTTTTACATTTTACACAATACAAGAAGCGACATACAAGAGAAGCTTTCACAGCTTCCACGGACTGCTCGCCACTAGACTCATACATTCCCGTACGTGTTACTTACCCAATAAGCTGACCATGACAACAATACCACCAACCAATGCATCGATACCACTCTTCCTATAATTTACTTCACTTCAAACTTCACTTTCTAATTAAAAATTTTCCCAGCCTTTTTCGAACACTCACTTCTTAGAACTGAGAGAAACTGAGCGAAACCCATTCTCAGCAAAATTATGTAAATCAAAATAAAAGGAAACTCAACCCGGCGGCTTGTACTTCGTTTCAGTGTGATACACAATATAATATATAAAAATACATTTTGACAAGAGAATTGTTATACTTCGGTATAAAATCCCGCGCATAATATTGAAAAACACAAGCAACACACTACCATTGTTAAAAACAAACCGACGACTTCGACCACACAACCGGTGCGGACATTTTAAGCAGACTGATAATTCCAACCACGAAACCTAGGTTTTGTACCTGAGAAACCATCGCAGATGGAGCCACTTCCTTCCGTGGAGGAAGAAATGGCGGGAGAATCTCCATTTTTAATGACGTTAAGTTTCGCGCTACTTTTCAAACTTTAAAAACTGTATATATTAGACACTTGTTTGTTATATTTTCACGAAAACCGACGTTTCGCCATCTTGAACGACTGCTGACAATTTGTAATGTCTGTAGTTTTAAATACCGCCATCGGTTGTAAAGGAGATAACAACATCGGGTACTTCTCTGTTACATTTCTCACAGATTTTCTCAAGGAGTTGTTCCAATCTATAACTCTGTGATTCATGTTCAGTTGCTTTTGCCAGAGCTTAGAAAGCTCAATCTGGTTCTTTGTTTTGAATGAATTCAGAAAGTAGAGAGCCAAAACGAGCATTTCACTTATGATTGTAAGAGATTTGGCGGAATTCTACATTATTTGGCGAAAAGTACCCAAGTTATAGCCACTATCCATCTTGGCAGGAATATTTTTTATAGAAAAGGCGACTAAGGCAACAATCTCAAACTTGTAACCAACAAGACACAAAGACATGCATAAAGACGCGATGAGACTCATAGAAAAGGAGTCTGCTGGAATTATATGAATAAAGCACGCGACCAGCTGGAGTCAGTCAGTACAGAACTACGAATCGGCAAAGTAACGGTCATCGGAACGACCGCGCTATTTTTTGTAGATACTCAATTCGACTTTCTCCTACCTATATATTGTTATACTGTTTAATTATAATGAAATGGTAGTAGATACTAAACTGAAGCAATTTTTAATGACGAGTTAGTCACTTGTCGGCGACTTGACAAACTTGCAATACGAACGTTTGTTTCTGTAACACAATCAGTTAGACTGGTAAGCTGTTAACTAACAATTTTAGCAATTCTTAGTGTTTCTTGAAAGGCGAGAGAGCAATATTATTATCAAAAAGGGTGATATAGTAGTTTCTTATTTAAAATTAAGTGTGTGGCCTACCAAAAAATTTTTAAATTGAAACTGAGCCGTTGATTAAAAAAAGTTGGACACCCCTGCTTTATATATACATTTTAATTTCTTGATAATCAAAACTGCGGCCCATCAAATTGTACTGAGTGACCCAGTGGCAACCGATTGAGAGAAAATTTGTGAAAGGTCGATTGCTCACTGTTAAGTCTGAATTTTGGAACATAAAACCTGACCAGTAAGAAAATGTTCGGGTCTGTGCTCAGAAACTGCTAATATTGCTTGTCCCAACATGTCTTTATGAGGCGATATACATAAAATACATACAGAAACAGACTAACAGATGTACATGCAGATGACACCCTGAGGGTGGACTGTATGCGTCGAAAGCCGGACTTGTAAAAAAATTTTTTTTGATAAGTCATGTGGACCAGTCGCAATGGTCACAATCCAAATTTGGCACGGGAAGGAGAAAGCTTGAGTACCAAGGTACTACTTCAATAAATTAATTTTAGTTTGGGATCCGTGTGCTTTCTCTCATCAATACATCACTACAATCTCCCGTCTAATAAGATTTTGAAAGACCGAAACTTTTGTTCAGTCCATAGCATTCCACCGATATTTCACCTCAAAATGGCATTTACCAAAAATAAACAAAACACAATTTTGATAATTCAATTCCTATTTTTCATTTATTTGGATCCTAAAACTCTTAATTAAAAATTTGTTTCGAACAAAAAAAAATTGGTAAGAATTGACAAATTATAAACTGTAAACCTTACAATGTTAAATACATATAAAAATCTCGTTGTACACAATCTTGTGATTTGTACTCTTCATTTCTACATATAACTCCGTGAAATATAATAAATTCGGAAGTACGTCATAAAAAGTACTGTAGGCATACGATAATCGATGAATAAACTATGGAAGTCTGATATCAATTAAACAAGAAAAAGAAAAAAACAGAAGTCTAATAGGCATCTTATTCAATTAGCACCAAAATCTAATAAAGAAATTAACAGACTCGCCAACGCAAAATGCGAATATGTCACAAAAGAGTGGAGCGACAGGACCTGCGTCCAAAAAGGAAGATTTTATTAGATATAATTGACTTCATCCTCTTTTAAGATTCCCTCCTCCGGATCTCTCCAAAAACGCTAATATCAACAATCACGTGTGTATACCGTCTCTATTAATTACATACAGGTAAAAGACACCGTTAAGAAATTTCATCACTTTGACGCAACAGATTAGTCCTCTCTTCCAAGGAAGCGTTTTCCGGTTGACCCGTTTTCTCGTTTCCATCCCCGAGTTTTTCCGTGAATATTTTCAATATCGAATTCTCGTCGACGCGATTTTTAACCGGACTTAACGGAGTCCGAACACTTCCGTTTGCCTCCTGTGGAGAACTCGGATTCGTGTGTGGATGTTGAGAACGTGGGGATTCCGCCACGGTGCTGTTGCGCCGCTGTTGAGATTCTTTTTCGCTATGAGTTATGTTTCGATTAAGTACTGGAGAATCCTGACTCGTCTGACCTTGACTCTTGTCATCTTCGTCTAAAGAGTGTAATAACTGAAAAGTAAACAAACATATGATATCAGTATAAACTTCATATTAACAAGACGCTGACATCCTTTTCCTCCATCGAAAACAAGATGGATCGTTAATTAATTGAAACAACGACGTTAATTCTGCTGTCACTCGAATCAATACGTCCAAATGACTCAATTTATGTTCAATAAAAACGTTCACCACTTAAAGACAAACCGTCCCAGTCTACTAACAACACGAAGCTGTTTGGAGGAGAAACCCTTCCGACATGGTTACCTTATCAACTTCATCATCAAAGTGATCTTCTGTTTTCTGTGAGTTCTCCATGAGTGTGGCTCGTTTCGCCGCCAAATAGAGCGACCGTTTGATCTTTATATAGAAAACTTCTGTTATAGCTCGAACGGTGTAGTCAGGGACGAAAGTGTGTCTGCTAGCTTGGTCCAAATTAACCGACTGCAAACTCCCCGTATTGCTTGTAGGAACGGTGGTCGTTGGCGAATCTCCTGAACAAACATCCCCAAAATTAACAAAACAACACCGACAAAGGTGTCATCACCCATTCCGACAGTATAAAACACCGTCTTACCGCTCACTGCAAATATCTGAGTAAGTGCTTGAGTGCCGAAATAAGTGAAAGGACCACTTTCGAACCTCATTTCCTCCCTCCCGACGGTGACTTCGACTCGTCCTTCCAGTATGAGAACGAAATAGTCGACGGGTTTCCCCTGTTGATAGATAATAGTAGAAGGATCCGTCTTTCCTTTTTCTTTGTTCTTCACTTTGATTTGGTAAATAACATCCTGTTTGATCAATCGACGGAGTATTGTTTCAGATATCACATCAGGTTTAAAAGCATCCACTGCTGAAACAGATTTCTTCCATGAACACCCATTTCGAAGGAACCTCAGGGAAACTTTCAAAATTTTCCCGGACAAACGGCAAACGCTTACTTGTACTAAGATACTGAAAGGTGGCGAGCGTCAGCTGTGGTGATATATGAATCCTTTGATTTTCTCGCCGCTCGCAGAAAGTTGTGAAATCTTGTTTTATGTGTTTCCTCTCTCTCTTTCGTTTTGACCTGTTATCCGCTGCAAAACAAACAAAACAATTTTGATTTTGTTGAAACCACCCAAAAAGTAAAAGCTAAACTTGATTAGAAACCTTGAACGGATTATTGTTCACTTCTGAAGGACATTAACACAAATTTTGAAGTCAGTCAATACCGGATGCTTACACAATACCAAGACATGATGTCATATTATACTAAACTATCGATACAATGAGCCACAACAACCGGCACACTACAATCCTACAAAACCTTTTCTCTCTTTATTGATACCTAATCATAATCACGTTCTACTAACTTATTAATCGATTCGTGACTCTGAGTTATCATAATATATTATGTGGACCGGAAAATAATTTCGGTTCTCTTCGTACCACCTAATTTATGTTACGGCAAAAGTGATAAATCAAGCAAATATATATAATTTCTGAAGATTATTCATAATAACCAACTAAGTTTGTAAAATGTGACAAATAACTGAGTATTTATCACATTTACCGGGTAGTTTATAAAATATTCAACTCATAATTTGAGCAAACTTTTATTAAATTCTTCTGGACATTCTATAAATATGATAAATATTCAGTAATATGTCACATCGACCAAACTTAGTTGGTTATTGTGAATAATCTTCAAAAATTATATATATTTGCTTGATTTATCACTTTTACCGTAAGGTACGTTTATTAAATTTATCACATTTACCGACTACTTCGAAAAATCTCCCACTTGCAATTTGTAATTTCATAAAAAGTTTGCTCATATTATGACTTGATTTGCTCATATCGATTTTGCTGATACTCAATATTATGATCTGATAATTTGCTCATATTATGAATGGAACACATTTTAAATTAGTCGGGAAATGTGATGAATATATTTTACAGTGACAGTATCAAATCGGCGGAGTATGTATATGATTCCCGGCGATTATTCATAATCACCAACCAAGCTTGGTAAATGTGACATTTTTATTCAGTATTTATCACATTCGCCGGGTAGTTCTAAAATGTTCAACTCGTACTCTGAGTAAACCTTGAATTAAACTCCCCATTGCAAGTTAAATAATCTATAAGCTAGTCGGTAAATGTGATAAATATTGAGTAATTTGTCAAATTTAACAAGCTTAGCTGATGATTATCAATAATCGCCACAAGTTATATATATATTCGCAGAATTTATCACATTTACCGGATAGTTTATAAAATCGTCAACTTGTAAAGTGGAATTTAATAAACGTTTGTTCAGATTAAAAGTTAAACATCTTATAAACTAGCCGGGAAATGTGATAAATATTGAATAATTCGTCACATTAACCAAGGTTAGTTGTGATTATGAATAATCGCCGGGAATTATATATATAATCAGGCAATTAATCACTTTTACCGATATTACTTTCAAGTCCACATAACAATTTTGGTTACTACTTATAATAAGTCCCTGGTACTCAAATTGCGGCCCACCAAGCTCTACTGAGTGGCCCAGTGGAAACCGGTTGAATGAAAATTTGTGAAAGGTCGATGGCTCGTTGTTAAGTCTGAACTATAGTGCCTGACCAGTACGAAATGCTAAAATTGTTTGCCTCAATATATCTTCACGAGGAAATATACAGAAACAGACTGACAGGTGTACATACAGACGTAAGTAGTGGGGCCCAGTCGCAAAGGTCACAATGGAAATTTGGCCCGGGAAGGAAATAGCTCGAGTACCAAGTCAATAAGTCTTCTATGAGTCATAAGTCAGGTGCATCAACAAGCTGACAGGGGGCGGATTTAAGAATCGATTTTTTCAAACAACTCAAGTGGGTTAGTACGAAAGCCTCCCAACGCGTTGGTGACGGTTAAACTCGTTTTTCCTTGAACCACTTCAATTGTTTACTTACTGAAAACGTCAGTTTCATCTACGATTTCGGCTTGAATTAATTCTTCGATGACGTCTTCTAGAGTGACAAGACCGATGGCTTCGTAAAACGGATCTCCTTCTCCCTCAGCGTTCACACGTGTGACAAAGGCCATGTGTCCTTTGTTCCCTGCGAATCGTTCAAATTATATTTTCTTAGTATAAACATACAAATGTACATTTGAGAAACCAAAGGCCGACCAAACGCTTACCGTCTTTAAAGTGTTTAAATAAAACATCCAACGTCAGATCTTCGAAAACGAAGTAACACTGATTCTGATAGAAATCGCACAACTGCTTTAGTGGTGTATTATCGTCGGGATCGATGAATGCGAGATCTTTGATAAAGAGCATGGAGACGATGTTTGATCGTTGTCCCTCGTAAACTGGAATTCGGGAAAACCCTGAAACGAAACAAATCATTACTCCTATGACTGTATCATACAGAGACAAAATGACGTATGTTAGCTTGCGTGTGACTGAACCACAAAGACACGAAAATTCGTGTCGTATTTCCAAATTCGAAAACACACAAAACGACTTCTACAGGCTGCTCAGCTCTCAAGTCCCTATTCCATCAATATTATAAATGAATGAGAGAGTTACTTCAGGAAATTTGTTTCAAAATAAACGAATGGATGCATTATCGCAACACTGTGCATTATTTATGGCATGAATTCCCCGTAAAAGTGTGCATCACTTATGACATATACAGAAAGGCAACGAATCGAACTACTATTTCTATCGTTTCCCTCTCTAATATCCATAGCTTCCTGCATTTTATTTTTGAAATCATGTGAATTGGGAGTGATAAACTGGCCGAATGTATATATAATCACCGGCGATTATTCATAATAACCAACCAACCTTGGTTGATGTGACAAATCGCTGAACATTTATTACATTTTACTGACTAGTATATAAAATCTCCAACTTGTTATGGTGAATTTAATAAAAGTTTATTCAGATTACGAGTTGTAAATTTTATTAGGTAGCCGGTAAATGTATAAATATTCAGTATATTTATCACATTTACCACGATTAATTTGTGGTTATGAATAATCGTCTGGAATTACCACTCATTCAGACTTTAGTCGCATAAACCATCGACACGGAGTGACCGCGGGCAGGATTTCATTCCGTTCGCACGAAAAGTTTCTCCTCAAAATAGGACAATGGGACGATTTGGTATTAGACGGACAGAGAAAAATGTCGGTTTTGTGGGTCACACCTAGGTTACGGTAAAAGTAATAAATCAGGCGAATATATATAATTCCCGGCAATTATTTATAATCATCAACTAATTTCTGAATATTTATCACATTTACCGCCTACTTTATAAATATACAACTCGTAACCTGAACAAACTTTTATGAAATTCGCCATTACAAGTTGGCAATTTTACAAACTAGCCGGTAAAGATGATAAATACTCAATAATTTGTCTTATTTGACAAGATTACTTTGTGATAATGAATAATCGCCGAGTATTGTATAATTTATCGCGCCAATTTATCACTTTTACCGTAATATGTATTTATACCATTTCCCAGACAGTTCATAAAATATCCAACGCATAATTTGAGTGTGCTTTTACTACATTTCACATCATAACATGGTGATTTTACAAACCATCTGGTAAATGTAATAAATCTAATCAATGTATGTTACGGTAAAAGCGATAAATAGGGCGAATATATACATAATTCCAACGATTATTCATATCACCAAAGTGTGATAAGTTACAGAATATTTGTCATATTTACTGGTTATTTTATAAAATATCCAGCTCGTAATGGGGAATTTAATAAAAGTTTGCTCAGATCATGAGTCGGCTATTTTATAAGTCAGCAGGTGAATGTGATAAATAGTCATCAGTTCGTCGACTTTAATGGTGGTTATTAATAAACGCCAGGAATAATATATATATTAGGTCAATTTATCACTTTTACCGTGGCATAAATATTACGTGTAAACCACAGAACCGACATTATTTTCTGGTCCACCTACTAATATACACACGAACGGTTTTCGTCTTGTCGTAATTTCATTTCATACTACTCGACTAATTTCTTGATTAGTCGATTAGTCGGATTATATTCCAAATTGTCTCTTATAGATATCGAAAACTAAATAAATTATGCTAATATAATCTATTGTTCTAACAAAGCTTCAACACCAACTAGAACGAGCTCTTACTAGTTAATGTGTAGATTATCCAGGGGATTTAAGATATGAAACAATCCAATCAACCTAGTTAATCTCGACTCTAACGTATCAAAGATTATATACTGAGAACAAAGCCTTTGATCAGAGGTAATAAACACGGGAGCACTGTCCCAGCTTAGAGACTACAATTCCCACAACGATTCTCATACAACTGGGAAAACTCGGTCACAAGAGTAGGGATTATCATTATCAGATAGACAACTCAGTCATCCCTTTAATTAACAATCTTCACAATTAGGATAGAATCAGATGTCAAAAGCCTAAAACTAAAAACCGAAAACTCTCCCGTGACTAACTATTCTTGTAAGAGCGTGCAAAATTCACGACCCACATCATCTCACCGTCAACCCATCATTTACCTGATTTCATTATCTCAGACACAGTTTGAAAATCCAATATGGCGTGGTAATCCAACATGTACACATCCTCAAGTTTCGTCATCACGTCAGCAACCGTTTTCTTTCGTAACTCCAGAGCTCCAGAAATGATGTTCACTCATCCTTTTCTATATCTGTTCCTGTCTGTAACGATCAAAGAAACAAAATTTTTATACGGTTCTGTATATCTTCTCCTTTTTTTTTGGCGGTCCAAATCGCAAAAGATAACTGATAGAAATATAGATTGTAGATTTTGATAACTCGTCCTTGACCCAAAATACAATTTATGACTTTTTACGTCAGTGATTTATTTGTCTGATTTTTTTTTCCTTTTTGTGAATCTGTTGTTTAAACAGATAAAAAAATGCGAACTTTTATGACAAACCAATTACTCGTTGAGGAGAGAGCATCCTTCACGCCCTTATCTCTAACTAACTGTATCATTTAATTAGAGAAGTAACTGAGTGAATGACAGGGAATTTCCATGTGTTCACTTCGATTGAGATTGTAGTAAACAGTTAGTCAGAAATTGGTTAACATGTGTCTTTCCCTTTCTCAAAACCTTTTTGTATTCCTCCGAAACTCCATTTTGAATTCTCCTCGCTACTGTTTACTACAATCAGAATCTATATCAACTTCAAACTGTGTGAGGTAGCAATGTGTAGTTGATTATATTAGTGAAGGAGGGACACAGTATAGACAAACTGGGAGTTAGTTTATTAAAATCTGAATTGAAAAATATTAGTAATAGACGATTTATATGTCACAATTCAGATTGTAGTGAGAAAATTTAACTAAACAATGTCATTCGGTTGTAGTCAAGAATGGAAAAAAAATTTTTAAGAAGTACTAAGCGACCCAAGCGTATAGATGTTATGTGTGTTTTAAGCTAATAATTATTTAATGCAGCTTAACCGCGCACTACAATCTGATTGTAGTTAACAACTAACTTTCAAATTCATCCAACTGTTTACAAATGGCTGACTAAAACACAAAAATTTGTTTTCATCCGATTTAAGGCTAACACAATTAGTTGAAAGGAGAGTAAGTGAATGTCAAAAGACATCCATCTTTTATTGTAGATTGTACTAAACACTTCGACTACAAATTTGAATAAGCAATGGGTTAATGGGTTAATGGGTTAACACTAACAGCACCACATGTCCTTCACATCCTCAAAGATTTTAGGTATCTGTCAGGTCAGAAAGCTAAAGTTAAAGCTACGGCCTAAGAGGTTATAAAAACCGAATCGAAACACGGAAATTATTTATGATTCACTTATTCTTTTCTCGCCTAATTAGTGGTGGTTTTAAGCCTTTTTCACCCTTTGGGGTGTAACAGGATGCGGGTCGAACTCACGACCATAACGTCCAAGTCAGGAACTTCAACCACTACACTACGCCTCCTGCTTTCACCTAATTAAGCACTACAATTAGTTAAAGGAACTGACTTGGAGAATATTTATCCATCCAGACTGTAGTACACATTCCCCAAAACCTTCACCTAAAACCTGAGAGATTAAACACAAAGGAAACTAAACCAAGAGCTTATACAATAATAATAACCTACAACCCGAGGGTTTATAATAACCCCTTCGAAACACGGAAATTATTTATGATTCACTAACTCTCCTCTCACCTAATTAAACGATACAGTACATTACAGTAACTGACTGGCAGGAGATATATCCACCCAGACTGCAGCAAACCTTACCAACACCTAACATCTAAGACAAGGAAACCAAACCAAAGCTTTGAGAGGACAGGTTAACACACCCGAACGTGTAGGTGTTAGCCTAATTCTTACATCCGAAACTCTTCCTCCTGGTGAGAACAAACAAATACCAGAAGACAGTATCCCCCATTCGAGATTTACGTAACAAATTATTTGTGGTTCAAAAAGCTGTAACGTACGAAAATTCGAAAATGGGAACGAAGCCAATGTCATTGGAATAAATTTATTGAAACATGAACAAACAAAAAAATTTGAATTTGTCAATGCTCGACAAAACACAGGGATGACCAAATTGGTATATTACAACCATCCATTACTCTCGAAACAGTTGCGAACGCCATTTTTAATTTAATACTAAAAAAAAAAATTTATTTAATCCGAAAACGATATAAATCACCAAATTCCCAAATCAAAGCTAGATTTACGGATCGAGTCGATTTGTTTCGTTTTAAACTTTATTGCTCCCTGTAGACATAGTATAAATATAATTTCTCATAAAGCACCTATCGGATTATGGGTATATAATTAAATTATATTGAAATACTAATTTTTCTTTTTTTTTAATCTTTTACTAAAGTTAACTTTGTCCAGAAAGAAAAATTATATTTCGTTGCGTGAGTCAATTTGGCTCATTTCAGTATAAAAAAAAACTGCGCAATAAACCCACAACTAAAAGGGTGTGTCGTGTAGTCGAGTGGTTTAGTACTTGACAACCAAATCAAGATAAGTGCTTACACACCCACATCAGATTTGCCTAACTGCATCGTCAACCCAAAAAGCTAAGAATTTGACCTACTTCTCAGATTATTAACGGTACCTTGATAAAAGTGTGCATTACTTATGAAACGGATAGTCATCTGTGATAATAAGGGAGTGAAAAATTAGAAACCGATTAAAACTTTTTTTTCTTATCCCCAATAAAACCGACGACCTGTCCTACAGGAAGGGACTATATGCTGACTGGTAAGCAGATCAATGACAGAGCCACAGAAGCTGACCCAGAATCTGGGTGGAAGGGAAGAAGAAATGTTATATTAACAAAATAAAGAAGGAAAGCAATAAAGGATGTAAAGGAGAAGGACATATACATAACCCACGGTTTTACGAAAAACCCGTTTCATAAATAATGCACAGTCGAATTCATTCAAAACAGAACCCCTAACTCCTCCCTTTGCAAGCAATCTCAATTTCGAATCAGAAAACGGCCCGTTTTTGCCAAAAATCAAATTTTTAGACCCACAAACAAAAACTTGTAATTTCCTCGCTGACTGAATGGACGATTATAGATTAGTCTAGAGCGTTGAGTAAATGACTATAAAAATGATTTATGAAAAGAGTCAATTAAGAAACAAAAACATTTTCAAATTTTGTTTATTCATGTATTTGGCTCCTGTCCTGTTGTAGATAAAATCGATTCCTGCAGGATTTATGCCATAATAAACCGACATGTTTACTAAAACGAATTATAGTGCTATAAACCCCAATAATTTCTTACGTTCAAATACCCCCAACAATCCCTTTGATCAACAAAAAAAATTTTCCCTTCAAATCAAATTTTAAACGAGTCAAATCGACTCAAGATCCAGAAATACGACCAAACGACACTAGTTTCAAAAACGGCAGACGAGACCTTAATTACATGAGGAAGAGACGAGACACAGAAAAATTGTCAAAATTTATTGACGTCAACACCAGAGCCACGCCAAGAAAACAATTTAAAGTTCATCAAACTGTTCATAATGACCCATTCCTACCCAAAAATTTTATACTCAAGGAATGAGAGCGAACGGCGCCTGTGGAAATTTGAACATCATCCGGGCCACGGATTTTATTTGTTTTAACTCGAAATGCACTTCCTCTCGGTTAAAATGATCCAACGACTGGGTAAACGTTTTAGATTCAGGGTCGAATCCAAATTTACATGAAATGATACTGTCCTGTTTGGATAACACATTTCTTTCTCCTCTAGATATCCGTTCCAAGGTTGTAAACAATTTGAAAGAAGGTTATTGGTGCCGGAATGAATCAACAAAACATTGGTCAAAATAACATGAAAAAATGAACAAAGTCCAAACATCTGGTGTTTATATGTGAATATTCAAAGGGAAAACTGAAAAGAAGCCCAAATTTTAAATTTTGCTGATTTGAAAATGATTTATACTTTTTGGCAACAGGAAAAGAGGCATAGAAATAATTTTTAAGACCCGAAAATCTGATTTCAAAGACTCCAGTAACAATAAAACTAGAAGGCTGGTTTGAAAAAGCTGGAAATCATCTACAGAAAGGTTCAGGTTACATTCAAGAAAGAAAATAGAAAGCCCGAGTTGGTTAGAAGAAAGCAAAACTGACAACGGGTGGGCAAGAAGTAACAACAGCAGCGAATTATCAAAAGAGCCGAATGTACATATCAATCCAGCTCCGAAACCTCTAAACCCCAAAATACTTCTGACAATCAGAAAACAAAGTAAACGTGTCCTTCTAGACGAAATAAGAAGCTGTCGGTATAATATAATAATCATATTTATACTCTCAGGTAACATCAGCCATTTGTCGAAGAGTATCGTGGATGAACTAATGGAAGGCTAAGAAATGCGAAGACAAACCAAAACCGACAAAGGATCTCATCGTGTGTCATCACTCATCACCACTCCATCTCACTAAACCTTCACCTACCCTCAACACTAATTTTCAGTTTTGCTGTAAACTGTAAACTTTTTGACAACCCTGACTACTAACACCTCTTCTAAGATATTCTAATCTGACTTCGATGTGACTAGCTGCTTATTCATAATAACCAACTACGCTTGGTGAATGTGACAAATTAGTGAATACTTATCAAATTTACCGGCTAGTTTAAAAAATAGCGAATCGTAATCTGAGCAAAGTTTTGTCATATACCAAGCTTAGTTGGTGATTATAAATAATCGCCAGAAATTATATATATAATCATCCCCGATTTATCACTTTTACCGTAAGATACATTTATTACATTTGCGGGTTAATTTGAAAAATCTCCCAATTTGTAATTTCATAAAAGTATACTCAAATTATGGGTTGGGTAGTTTATAAACTATCCGGGAATTCTGATAAATATATTTTACGATAAAAGTGATAAATTGGCGCAGTATAATTATATAACACCCGGCGATTATTCATTATCATCAAGTAATCTTTGTAAATATGACAAATTATTGAGTATTTATCATCTTTACCGGCTAGTTTATAAAATTTCCAACTTGTGATGGCGAACTTCATAAAAGTTTGTTCAGGTTACGAGTTGTACATTTTATAAAGTACGCGGTAAATGTGATAAATATTCAGAAATTAGTTGATGATTATGAATAATTGCCGGGAATTACATATATTCGCCTGATTTATTATTTTTACCGTAACCTATACCAGGTGTGACCCACAAAACCGACAGTTTATAAAATTTCCAACTTGTAATGTGTAATTTCATAAAAGTTCGCCCAGATTATGAGTTGGATCGTTTATAAAGTAGCAGTTTACTATAAAACGGTAAAAGTAAATAACTGGCTTTATATATATATAAATTCCGGCGTTTTTATCGCTAACTAAGCTTGGTAAATTTGATTAAAGAAGTAATATCGGTAAAAGTGATTAATTGTGTGAGTATATTATATATATAATTCCCGGCGATTATTGATAATCATCAGCTAAGATTGTTAAATGTGACAAATCACTCAATATTTATCACACTTACCGGCTAGTTTATAAACCCCCAACTTGTAATTTACGATTTATTGAAAGTTTTATCAGATTACGAGTTGTTTATATTACAAACTAGCCGGTAAATGTGATAAATTTTCAGTATTTTTTCACATTTGTAAAGCTTAGCCGGTGATTATTCATAATCGCCAGGAATTATATGTCTATTGGCCCGATTTAACGTAACACATATGTATTAGGAGTAACGTACAGAACCGACATTAATTTTGTGGTCCACCTAATATTTAATAACCACGACAAACCTAAAAACATAAAACATCCTCTCAGGTATGGAAACCTTTCAGCCTTAAATTATTTAACGATTCTCATACTGATTCTATTATAGTTTTGAAAAAGACTTTAAAGTTTAGGAAGGCAAACAAAACAAAACAACAATCCTATTCATATTTTTAAATTTAGATCAAAAGTGTTATTGAAAGTAACTTTCGCATCATTTTATTAATAAAAAAAAATATCGATTCACGCTTTTTTTGAACTTTTGCCAGTTTGACTTTACCGCCCTCTACCGTCCTATTTTGGTCAAATCAGAACTATTCCGTCATCGATTATTTTTTTGTCTTTCCCAAGGAAAACTTCCCACTGTCGCAAAAAAGGCAATTAAACAATAACGGAAGTCACGCTGCTGATTAATCTTCCAAAAATTATAAATGAAACAGTCATAAAACGTGTACAATGGGACCTATTTAAGCCCGGCGAGGTTTCTTTCAATCGTATCTTATCCTTCTGTCGAAAAGTCTTTTTATCAGTGCAAAACCCTATTAACATTAATTATAGTCTACAATTACAAGATTGTAATTTCACTGTTACCAGTGAACCGCAGCAGGCTCTGGTCTAAATCAACAACTGAGCTCTTTGATATTTTCTAAAAGTGGCGGTTAACTCTTCGTTTCGGTTCGGGACAGCAGTGGCGATGTGTCTCATCTTCTTACAGAAAATCAAACGATTTAAAGATAAATTAAAAATCAATTACCTTCACTAGTTCCTTGAGACGTTCTCGATTGTACACGTTCCCGATTTCCTCTCCCAGCATGTAATCGAGTATTTTGCTGATGGGAAAAGCGACGACGCACGTCAGCAGAATGACGAATTTTGTGATGTAGATAGTTTTAGCGCCGACGGCAAGTCCGTGTCTCGAACATATCGCCTGCGGCATGATTTCACCGAAGATGACGATCGCCAGCGTTGAGAAGACGACAGCTATCACGCCCGACGTCAAGTCGTCCATTAAAATCGTGAGCACGGAATTGACCAGGACGTTTCCGAGAAGCAAACTGCAGAGGAGTAAACTTCCGTGACTTCGAACCGGCATTATGGCAGAGGCATACTGACGCTCGAGTTCCGTGCCCGTGGTGCAAAGGATTTTCAAATCGGTTTTGTCCATCGACATGAGACCAAGAGTGAGGCCCGAGAACAGAGCCGAGAAGAAAAGAAGGGAGATTATAATTACAATGGTCACCCAAACCGGAAGTAACCTTTCGTAGACGCGAAACTGAAGCCATTTCTGAGTTCCCTGATGGTGCCAAAGTTTTTTCTGTACCACGTCTTTGGCCGAGTAACTCGTCGCGTTGTCCTTGATGCAGAGGAAATAAGGAGCGTTGTTAGAAGGACGCGAAGGTACGCGAATTTCTACGACAGCCGAATGATTCGTCACAGATCCTTCAACCACCTAGAAATGGAAACTGTATGCTAACATGATAATACCGGACGTTTACTCTTGTGCGAGACAGTAAAAATGTACCAGGCTTACTAGCTTCCGGCCATTTTCCAAGTCTCAGTTTCAAGTCTCGTCACCGAATATTACCAGAAATGAAGTTAATCATTCTCACCCTGAATATTTCAGACGAAGGAAACTCACAGAATCCATCGTCACTTTCCGTCGTTGTGAACGCAACTTGCAAGTCGTTGGAAAGGCCTTGTCCAAAGAGACGAACGTTGCATGTTGTGTGAGTCAAAAGCTCGACAACACCGTCCTCACCGAAGGAGGCTGAATTTTCCGCATTTTCCACCCTCAACCCATAAACTATGAATGGAACCTTTTCTTCTCTGCCATGGGATCTTTTCTTCCTGTCCACGAGCTCGCTGTTTGAATCAGAAACTTGGTCGTCTTGACTTTCGGAGGAGAAAACTTGCCGACGATGTCGGATTTCATTTTTTAAAAATAAATTACTGTAAGAAAAGAAAAACAGATAATTAGACATTTGATTGAAAAATATAAAGAAACTTAATTAAAACGATTCAACTGTTGTTTAACGACTTTTGAGGTAAAGTTAAACTCTCAGGAGGAGAACTCTTGCGGAAAAATTAGAACCGAAGTAACTGAAGATCAACAAAGAACCCCGACTCCCAAGAAAACACAACGAGATGACTCAAAATATAAGAAAAACCGTCTTGGACAGACATCTAACTAAAAATGCACTGTCGACTCTCGAACTGTCGAACTGTGTCGCCAGAAAACCAAAAAAGGCCAATTCCCGAAAATCGGCAAACAAAAACCTTGTCACAGGAAACTAGAAATGAATACAGAAAAAAAGGTACAGAATGAGGAAATGAACAAATACTGGTCCAAAAACCAATTTCAAAAGTACTGCACAGTTTCGGTAGAGAATCCCTTCATATATAATAATATTTCTATGACACTGTCCTTCCCGAGGCTATCAAAATGAAAACAACAACAACAGCAGCAACAGAATATTTCTACCAAATACTACCACCACTCAACACTACCTAAAAGGCAGGAGATCTGTGGTTTAGTGGTCGAAGCGCACGACTGTAGAGGTTACCTGACTCCACATCCTGTTGTGCCCGGGGGTGAAAAACGGGATTAAAGCCCAAACTAACCAACTACTACAATGGACACTGCTGAAAGCACAAAAATAAAAAAGGTGGAAGTAATCTAAGCTGTTTAGAATTTTCTCTCAAGAACAAAAATACTGATCCACAAACTGAAAAACCCAAAATCCAAAATGGCGATAGAAGCAGTTGAACCAAAAATCAAAATGAAGAAAGGATCATCTAAATTTCCTTTCTTTCCAACTTTTTAATTTGAAATAAAAACGTCGAAGCTCCAATTAGTACACGCTCAATTAGTAGAGAAATCAAAAAAGTTTGAAATTAACAGTTTCCGGTTTGTCGAAAAATTGCTTTTTAATCTCTTTCCGTTTTACCGGAAATCTATTAAAAAGTTCCATAAATTTAAAAAGTTACGAAAATTCGAAGAGAGAGAGATTTTACATTTCCATCTCAAGTTTAATTAAATTTTTCTTTAAATCAAATTGTCAAATACGAAATTAAAAAGTCGTGAAATCTAATTTTCATGTCCAAACTTAAAATTGCCAGAAATTAGTCTTCGACGAATGAAATCAAAGAATCCACTTTAATTAGAATCAAAAATTACGACGTCACTAATGAGGAGAATGATGATCTAGAAATATTTTCTGCGTCCATTCACGAATCAATTATCCAAAGATGTTGAAAACCAAGAACTTAAACAAAAACTCAAAAACTTGGAGGATAAATTTGAGAAGGTCAAAGTCAAAGACAGAAGGAGAGGTTGGGAGGAAGGAGGTGGCGGCAAGAGAAAGGCCAAATAGATTTTAAATCCGCCATTTTCTTATCTTAAACATCTGGAGAATTAACCGCTTCAAAGGATTTCGGATATTTGTTTCTCGTAATGCGCATTTCCCGAATTCGCGTGAAATCATTTCCAAATAATTTTAGACATATTGCGTGTCTCACCCCGCCCCCGACCCCCACAAAATTTGAACATGATTTGAATGATTAGAACCTGAGTCCTTATTTAGATGCAAAGACTATTTCAAATTCAAAAATATATTTCAGACAATCAGCACAAAGATTAAGTTAATTTTTCAGTCAATATGTGCAATAGTTTGGAATGAGTTGTTAGTAAAAGTGTGCAATACTTTTGAAATTAATTAATCATATAATTTGGCAATACTTTTGAAATTAGCTGTTGATAAAAGTGTGCAATACTTTTGAAATGAGTTATTGATAAATTTGTGCAATACTTTTGAAATGAATTCCTGGTAAAAGTGTGCAATACTTTTGAAACGAGTTAATCATAAAAATGTGCAATACTTTTGAAATGAGTTGTTAGTAAAAATGTGCAATACTTTTGAAATGACTTGTTGATAAAATTGTGCAATACTTTTGAAACGAGTTCCTAGTACTAGTGTGCAGTATTTATGAAATGAATTCCTGGTAAAAGTGTGCAATACTTTTGAAATGAGTTGTTAGTAAAAATGTGCAATACTTTTGAAATGAGTTGTTGATAAAATTCTGCAATACTTTAGAAACGAGTTAATCATAAAATTGTGCAATACTTTTGAAATGAATTCCTGGTAAAAGTGTGCAATACTTTTGAAATGAGTTATCGATAAAATTGTGCATCACTTTTGGAAGGATTTCTTCACAAAAGTCTGAATTTTTTTTGGCCCAAAAAGTTATTCCGTCAACTTCAAAAACCTTTCCTTCAATAATCACAATAGAAACCCATGGCGTGAGTCAATTTGACTCAAAATAAATTTCATCCCATCACTCCCGTTGTACGTTTGCCTCAGTTAAAATCTTAATAAATATCCTAAGGAATGTTTTTGATACCAAAACATTTAATTCAAACTGATTTTAAATTAATATACAAACCGACTCATTACGTGCATTATTTATGAAAGACGTTTCTAATCTAATTTTGGGCGAATTGTTTGGACCAAAATATGAACATCCCGTTCGCTGACCGTTAATCATATCTGACGTGGGGGCATTTGCACTCGACTCTTTCTATCTGGGACTACAGATAAAGTCTACGCCAGACACCCGACACACACGAACGACAATGACAATGCGTCACAACACCAAACCAAACGTACGTTTGTTTAATCAATGGGCCACCGTTATCAGCAGCGTACTGACCACAACACCAAAATTATTTTGAGCATTTGCGCCAAGAGACAAACGTGTCAACTTTGCTTAAAACAGAATCTTTAACATCTCAGATAATAAAAATTGACGACTTATATATATAATATAAACAACTACTAACAACGAGTTATCTCGTATTATTAAATTAAATTGCCTTCTCCGACCGAAAAGTAATAACAGTTAAAAAAGTCAATAAATAAATAATTTTATGTGAATAAGACCTCACCCCATACTTAATATTTATGACTCTATAATTTATTGTCTTTATTATATTTATTATTTAATTATGATTTTAATATTTATTATTTTTAATATCTTAATTTATTTATTTATTTGTTCACAATTTATTTTATTTACTAACAGATTAATTTTTTAATTTATTTACATATTAAATTTTATTTATGTATTTATATACTTATTAATAAATCAATGGAATAAAATTTATTAAAAGAAAAGTAAGTGAAATGAAATTTAGATCTTTTTAATCATATGATTCGGCTTACTTATTCCGCGACAAATCTAAATACAGGGTGTTCCAAAATTAAATTTGCCACCATTTTTGCTGTAAATTTTGCACACAGCTTTGGCGGTTAGTAAAAATTGATGAAAGGTTTGAGTTAAACAGAAAAAGTTTTTGGACTTCAGATTAGGTCATTTTTCATTTTAGTGAATCATAGTATACAAATTAAGCACTTTTCGTCAAAATTTGGGGCCGCGCAAACTTTCATCGGTTTTGAAATATTATTCAATAGCGAAAACTCGTTGTTGTATCATATACCACTCCATATTCACTATACTAATCCTAAATTCTCAGCTGTCAAATTATTATTTTCTCAGGGTTACCAACAATTCACTGGAAAAAGTCGGGAAATTTAAAATTTGCGTGAATTTGAGACACCCTATAAATCAGTGGTGGTGGTTTAATCCGTTTTCACGCTTAATTTTTGGGTATAACAGGATGCGGGAGGAGGATTCGAACTCACGACCATTTGTGTCTAAGTCAGGAACTTAACCACTGCACTACTCCTTCCACGACACCCTATAAATCAGTGATTCTCAAAGTGGTGTATATCGACCCCCAAGGGTCTATGACAACCTACAAAGGGTCTACATCAGCCAAAAACAATTTAAGGGTCCATGAAACGAAAATGGGAGTCCACGATAGTGGATCTCAACATACACTGATAGTACCTATTTACTTACATTATACTATCCTATAATATAAAGAAAATATATATTATTTATAAAAGTACCTATGAAGTAAAAATTTACAAAAATCAGGTAAGTAGGGGGTCTACCCAAAACCGAAAAACATGGCGATGGGTCTACGACACCAAAAATTTTGTGAACCTCTGCTATAAATGTATATACATATAAGCCCTAAATGCCCTACGGCGAAGTAGGGTCAATATTATATTATAAATTATGTGAATAAAACATTAAAAAATGATGAACTGTCTTTATATAAATTTCAAATGGCGAATCCAAAATTTAAGATAATCCAAAGACAACCCAAAGGGAGGAGAGACGCAGGGAAGAAGGCTGACATTTTGTTTTAACTCAACTGCCCAAATTGCTGACGGAAAGAATATGTCATTCACTTCCTGAGATATTTATTTATTTAAGTAATAGTCTTGATATATGACTATTAAAAGGATGATTAGTAAGTTTGGTGACTATTTGAACACAGTGGGCCCTGTGTACGCTTGATTCATTAATCAACACCTCCTCAAACAGAATAGAATACATTAGCAGCTTTAAAGGAGGTGAGGTGTGGGGCGGGGGAGAGGGCATCTGTCACAATAAGATTTTATTCACAAAGTTTGTTCTGCAAAAAAGTGAGATGAAACTTCAAATTTAAACTGTTTCAAAACATTTTTAACTATCGATTACATAATGATTTTTATACAAATGAGTCGATTTGGCTCATAAAAACAAAACTGAGGTTTTTACTTTAAAAACAAAAACGAGACCCAACACACATTTTTAAAAACTCTCATTAATATTTACATATATTTAATCAATTTTATTAATGTTCAGTATAACCTTCAGTGAATGTGTCACGCACATCAGATAATCGGATCCCATTTCGTGTGCTTCCGAAAACTAGAACCGTATTTGTATGAACTACAATTTATTTCATTAATAATATTAACTAGGAGAAGAATACATTACATAAATAATGCACTACCACTAGGTCGTTTCATAAATACCGCACACATTTCATAAATTATGAATCAATACTATTATAAAGATTTCATCTTGTAAGTAATACGCGATTATAAAAATAGTTAGTTTCATAAATATTGCACACTTTTACCAAGATCTCATTCCATAAATATTGCACACTTACCAAGATCTCATTCCATAAATATTGCACACTCTTAACAAGATCTCATTCCATAAATATTGCACACTATTACCAAGATCTCATTTCATAAATATTGCACACTATTACAAGATCTCATTTCATAAATATTGCACACTATTACCAAGATCTCATTTCATAAATATTGCACACTCTTAACAAGATCTCATTCCATAAATATTGCACACTCTTAACAAGATCTCATTCCATAAATATTGCACTCTTACCAAGATCTCATTCATAAATATTGCACACTATTACCAAGATCATTTCATAAATATTGCACACTCTTAACAAGATCTCATTCCATAAATATTGCACACTCTTAAGAGGAATCCATACCGCAAGTAATTTATTATTTAAAAAGTTTTGCCGCAATTTTTGCATACTCTAAAGAGGTCATTTCATAAATAATGCACACGTGTCGGGGAAATTCATTTCATAATTAATGCACACTAAAACAAAGAATATTTTTCGTAAGTAATGCACAACTTGTGGTGACAAATCCAAATCATCAGCCTTCCATGAAAAAGTCCCAAACCTCCGGAAGATGTCGAATTAAAGGTGATGCCAACTCATCAATAAATGAGTCAAACTGGCTCAATCCATAAATTCTATATCAAATTATAAATATCCCCTTAAAAACGGAGTTACTCTAAATTTTTGACCATCCTCGAGGGTGATAATAATTTTTTTAATAGCAAAAATAGAGAAACGCTGACTAGTACTAGTCCACATTCATACAATGAACAACAGCAGACTTACAAGGACGAACTTTGATGTTGTAAATAACTCAGTCAACATAACCAACTGGCTTCAAGACCTAAAACAAGTAGGAATCAGCAGAGAAAATATAAATGAAATGGAGAGTTATGAACGCAAAATTTGTAGCAGGAAATCAGGGGAAATATGGACGAAACAGAGGAACACAGTAAAACAATGAAGAGCTCTTGGGAAGAGAGAAGGAAGACAGCAAAAACGTGTTAATCATGGGATATTCAAGATAAACACCATCCTAATGGCGAAAATGTATAACGACAGACAAATATTGTTTCAGTATTCGAAATACTATCACAACAAAAATCGATATTAACCGCCAACCCCCCACGTCCCTCAAACAAGACAACGGTGTTCTCTCTATATTCTTTGATAAATGTTTACGCCTAGATTAAAACTTATAAAACTGAAACAGAAGCTTTATTTAAACAATAAATACCGAAATAAGTAAACAATGATTCCGTTTCACATCCTTCGAGCGGATATTCTGTTACAGAAAAATACCTTCTCCGATTTTTTGTTTCTGTTTTAAGATATGCCTCTAGTTTATTATTTTTTGTTCCATCCACGGTTTAAAACCTCGAGGGAATGAAGAAATGAGAATCCAGCAAAACACGCAACATGAAATTCTATTTCCTCGGCTATCGCTCCGTGACCCGGAAATTCGCGACGCAAAAACGAGCTCTCTTATTTCGCCCGTATAACGCCCATTTTCAAAATAAATTCTTTTCCCTTCCTCGTGTCCTGTTCCCAAAATCGTCCAAATCACAATGTTGAAATGTTTAATGCATCCGTTTTTCGAACCCGGGAATCACGAAATTATTTAAAGGATTTCCGTTTTGTATGAAGCTACCGCGAGCTTTTCCCACAGAACAACATTAAACATTCCGACGGGGCTGAATTATTAACCGTCAAAACCAAACTCGAAGCTTTCCACAACCAACAAAAAACCCAGAGTGGATTCCTGACGCAAAATAGGACACCACAACAGGAATACCAAATACCATAGGACCCCAAATCATCGATTTTTCCATAGTGGAACGCGCCTAAAAAAATTTACGCTCGATACACTCAAACTAAACTTTTTTTAAAGGTCAATTATAATAAAGGTTATTTTGGGAACATAAGAAGTTCGAAATGGCTAGGCTTTTTCGAAAGCTTAAATCTCTCGCTCTTAATTTTCTACTTGAACTCATTAATACCGAAAAATCGGGTCGAAAATCGTGCACTTATTATGCACTTGCAGTAATTAACAGTTTCCCTTCTCTTTTTCCTTTTCCTTTTCCATCTTAATTACTGTTTAAAAAAGCGAATTTGAAAATCATTTTGTTGTCATGACGAAGGTAAAAAAATTCTTTGAATTTACAATGGTTAAATAAATCAGTTTAAGAACCACTTGACAGAACAAAAGAAGCAATAATGAAAAGAAGGAAAAATGGCACACACAAAAATGTCTGCTCCTGATTTTTCGAGTCCTAAAAAGTTGCCGGCACTGAATCAATAGGATTTCAAGCTTTCCGACCGTCTTTAAACCAATCAAACAGAAGTCACATAAGTGCATTTTGACATTTCGACCAAAGCGATTTTGCTAACAATTGAAACTATTTCATAACATTTTTTGTGTGTTTTAAAAATAGACTCGGGACTAGAGTGTAAGACGTTTTGCGGAAAAGCTAGAAAGGAAAGAATGATGACTAACATTTTCAGTAATTTGGGAAAGGAGTTCGCACAGAACGTGACACAACTGTTCAAGCACACATCCAAAATAGCCGAGTTAAATTCGAATCCCGTTTTCCACCCTCGGGAGAGGGTTCCAATTTTCGACTATAACTTCACCAGTCAGGTGCTTTGACCACTCAACCGCAAGCCTTCCACGCCCAAAAATAGAAAAGAAAAATTTCATTTCTGAAGAAAATCTAGCTCAAATGGACCTGGGAAAACTCTCACACCGGATATTCAAATATTCCTAAGCTAAACCATGGAATGAATATTTGATAAAAGTGTGCATTACTTATGAGATGAGGGGTTGTTGTGTCACTCTCTAGTCTTTGAGGGTTTTACAACCTCTCTGAACCATTCTCCTGCATATTATTATGCTAGATTTCTTCAGGATTCAATTTTTCTTTTCTATTTTTGGGTGTCAAAAGCTTGAATCTAAAACCTACAAACACTGGGGAATCACACAGCAACCCCTCATTTCATAATTAATGCACACTTCCATCAAATATCCATTTTAATAAATCAAATATCGATTAGTTCTGGGTTTTATTTATGTGATGTAGTGGTTTAAGTTCCAGACTAAGAAGTTATAGTCGCGAGTTCAAATCCTCCTCCCGTTTCCTGTTATACCCCCAAAAAGGTTGGAAAACTGGATTAAAATTAAACTACAACTACTCATCTTCAGCAGCAGACTCTATCATATAGAAGGATGTCGGAAAGGACCTAAAAGATGTAGGAATTAGACCTCAAATACAACAAAAGCATAACAACCCACAAAGGAAGACATAAAAGTCGACCTCCAAAGAAAAATCAAAACAAAAACAAAAGATGAACGGAAGAGAGGAAGAAGAAACAGGGATATTAGGACAGAAAGATGAAAAATAAAAATAAAAAGTCGGGTGAAACAACGCGGTTTTAAGACAACCAAAACGCATTAAAGAAAGTAAGATTATTAAATATCAAGTTATAGAGATATAACATTGTTTTCCTGTTATTTTCATATATAGCTTCCCATTCGCAATGGTTAAAAATGCGATAAAAGGCTAATGACTACTTGAGACGAAGAGAGAGAGAGATCTCGTCTGAGTTAGCACTAAATTTTGCTGTGACTCATTTTTTTAATTGCGCAATACCCAATAAATTCAAAATCCTTCGAAATCCAAAATTTATTTTTATTATTCCTGAAGAACTGATTATCTATTCTGACTCTCTGGATTACTCAATGATTTGGAGGCTGTCACCAAGATGGGGATGAAATGATTCGCTATTACGTCATCATCACCGCCGTCTTTCTCAATTCCATTTCAACAAGCGAACACCTCATGTACGTTACATCGATCATCACTAATGTTAGTGAAAATACCAGGTGAGACTATATTATGCGAAAATTCACTTTCATAAACGAATAATCACCTGGGAATGTTTACAAATCCCTACTACCACTCATTATTTACTTATATCGAGGCGAATGAAAATACTTCACAGCAATAAAAGTTCTCACATTACGCGGAACTTGTGAAAGAGAAAATGAGAGAATAAATAAATTCTTTCGATTCCAGTGCATCCCCTGTCATCATCAACACCTACCAAAATAAAAAGAAAATATTTTGGTCATTATCCCAGCTACATGAGACGCAGATATGAGGCGCAGATTTATGGGAAACGGTAAATAGCCAGGTTCGCATGGAAGTGTTTGTCAGCATTATCAGGTTTATTGATCTGAGAGAGGCAAAGAGTTCAGAAGGAGAGAGAGGAAAACTTGTAACCTTGCCCTTGAAACTAGTTGTCAAGATCAAACTATGTTATACAGTTCTTCTTACATTTAGTTTTCCCATTTTTAAATGGCAATCTATGAGCCGGAGGACTCTCTCTCTCTCTCCTGGTGACTCAATCGCAACGTGTCAAGCAAGTTTTGCAATACTTTCTTATTATATTATCGTGATACCTCTACTGACTCGTTTAATCCGATCCTTTTTTTTGTGTTGTTGTTTAATATTATTGAAAGGGAAAGAGATGGGTTTTGATAGTGCCAGAATTATAGTCCACTTTTGCTCGAATTGTTTAATCTTCAGTTCATTTTTCTAATTTCATCAGCACTATACAGTGGAAAATTATAGCTAAACGAAGGAACCAACGTTAGGGATGACAAACTCAGCTTCTAAAACATAAACGACCCAATGGGATTGGCACTATTCAAGTGGGTCAAATGACATTTTGCGAATTTACTTAAAATTAAGTTTTCAAGTGAGGATTCAGGGACTACCGTGAGATAATTAAAACATATTATGTAATTATGGGAGGTATTGACTCGATCTCCTTCAAGTGCCTTTTTTCTTCGTGACAAACTGTCCTGTTTTTATTTTTAATTTTTTTTTCTTTCAGAACAACGAGGACCATAAAAAAAAATTATTTCGGGGACGACGTGCAACTTATGGGTAGAACCATTCTGGCAGTTTTATTTTAAATTTGAAGACAAGAGAGTATAATAGTTTCTTTGTCGTTCTCTCAGTACCGAATGCCCTCACCCAAAAATTCATTTAACAACTGAAAACTGACATAAACGAGCCGTTTATTTTGGAAGTGGCCTAACTCCATTTTTCAATATTTTTCCGGTTACTATGGTAACACGTACACTTGAAGCAACTCAAATTATGTTGAATGGACTTGAGCTCCTTCAGATTTTATAATGAATGCCTGAAGAATCTGGTAGTTAATTTTGAAAATGGCCAACTCCAATTCCATTAATAATTGCTACCATTTTAATACACCAAACCCAAAATCACCCCAATTTCTTTATCCGCTCCTGGGACTAAGACCTTGGTCTGTTCTTCAGTCAAAATCCCCCTCACAACTAGACCAAATACAAGATGTCTACTTAGAGACAGGTGGTAGTTAGATGGGGTTTGAAAAAAAAATTTTGTAGAAACTATAAATTGAACACCCTTAGATGTAATTAAGCAGTATGACTCAGTATCACAATAAGTATATCTATAAATTTATTGAAACCCGAAACCCTTAAAACTTCGATCTGAAGATAAATGGACTTAGGCCACTTTCAAAATGACTCAAATAATTTTTTTCGCGAAATTTCAAGTCGTATATAACTTCTCAAAATTATTGCTTCACTCTAACATACATTTTAACACAATCCCAATCAAAGACATCCGTTTTTAATTGATTAATAAATTAATTAAAGCGCAAATCCTCAGAGCAAGGGTTGGTAATA
Source organism: Columbicola columbae (assembly GCA_016920875.1). Lineage (NCBI taxonomy): Eukaryota > Metazoa > Arthropoda > Insecta > Psocodea > Philopteridae > Columbicola > Columbicola columbae. Next base: position 9,531,967 of record JADMLL010000008.1, read on the forward strand.
AAACCAAAGCTAAAAAAATTTATTACAACACAACAGTCATGATTTTTAGTGTCAAAATTAATTTACTTTCATGCCTACCTTGATGGAAACCAATTACAAACTTACTCTGACATAAAATAAATTGAAAAATAAAAAGGACTGCTAACAAATAAAAAAGGAAACTTATAAGTTGCTTATTAATGCTGACTACAATCAATACTCTTTTCTCTAAGTTATATTGGATTAAGATACAGCAGGAGAATGTCTTTGTGAGAAAAATGAAATATTTCAAGGTCTTTGTAGTACATAGATTAAGAGCATTAATCAGGCAGTAGTGCAGTCATTTTTAAATGATTCAATGCTCCACATAAAATTGCACTATTGCAATTGACTTCACTGAATTTTGTACATTTTCTAAAGCTCTGACACCATCAAGCACTGTCACAAGGAAATCAATAATTGTCAGTATAACTGTTTTGTATTTTTATTTAATTATAGAACTCATCAAAGATAGTTTTATGGTTAGATTTGGAGGGACTATACACCAGAAGGGATATGCAAAAATTTTTTTTTCCTCTCATTCTATTCTGCTAATAATTTTCTACTTAGACAGTGATGGTGTTTAAAAGACAATTCTCATTATATGTTTATAGTATAAAAGTGATTATTCACCTCACCCTGAATCAAAACACCAATAAAAACATAAACCAGTCAGGTGATAAAAAAAAAAATTAAAATAACTGATTAAGCTTCCTGTCAAATGTAATACTTAACCTGGAATTGGAGTAAAATGATCTGTCACTGGTATTGTTTTGGTGATTATCATTAAGTAAGAACACATTTCGTCCTTGATGGATCCATTTTATCAATTCTCCGCGGTATGCACTAATCGATGACTTCAAGGCCGCATCCGCAGAACCGACACATAAATACAAAGGTTTATGAAAATTAGAATTCACAACAATTAGGGTAAAAAATCCGATTGTTTCGTTGATAAATCGAGGATGTAAAAACACTCCCAAGTCATCGTTTAAATTATCAGATTCGAAAACACAGTTATTGCCTATATCACCGGTTGCGATGGTTGGCCGAATTAACATTCGGGGGTTTAAATTTACACCCTCAACTTTTACAAAATAGTTTACACCTGTGTCAAAGTTGAGATTTTGAACTGATTTGCTAAGGACAGTCACTGAATTGATTGTGGGCGCGAGTTTACTGATTCGACACTTCACATAATAAAAACACGTAAAAAAATAAATACATTTTATCAGAAAAAGAGACGTACACCTTGCCATAGCGGAGTACTCTCGATAAGTACATTTTTTTCTTTATTTTTTGTTATGCACATGCAGAACCAGCTGCGTTGCCAATTCTTACGATTTTCGACATTTTGAATTTATTTCAAAACTATTTAACGACTCACGAGTCACCGCCATGATTTCACTAAAAAGTAACCAGGTGATTTTAAAATGAATCAGAACTAAAATTGCGTCGTTCAATACTTATTGTAAAATGTTGTTCATAGATCGAAGAAAAAAAAAAAAAAATGATTCGGCAACGTTTCAGCCAGCGCCATCTCGAAAACCAAGTTCTCAGCTGCTTGTTTACGTTGTTTCCCTCCATCACTATCCTATTATTTAACAAAAAGTGCCATTATATCGTTTTCCTGTTTTATTTTTCTACTACTACGGCATGTCTTTTCATTGTAAGTACCCATAGTGCAATATTTAATGACATTAGAATATTTGTGGGCTCGCTTATTTATGTCCTAAATTGACGGTTACGTACACCATTGAGCAATATGAGAAGAAGCTTTGCTCCGAGTCAAATTGCACTAGGAAAAAGGAAATTGGAGGAAAATAGTGACCCCAATATTACAAAAGAGGATAATAATGAATCGAAAAAAACTCGTAAATGTGTTTCTATCGGACGAAAACCTCTCATCTCGACTCAACGTTTTCCAACACTTAACAGTTCAGCTCCATCGGCCGAGAAATTGTCAGCTCATGAAGAATTCATAAGGAAATTGTTATCGAAACCTTTTAAGATTCCAATTCCGAATTATGAGGGAGGTTATAGTTACAAGGCTTTAGGTATTCGTAAAAGTGGAGTTAGAAGAGCACTGCATGATCCTGATGCACCAAATGCCTTGATTTTATTCACGCCTCCAGAGTTTTCAGCCCATGAAAAACTTAAAGTAGATGCAGATAAGCAGTTAGTGCATGTTGTTGTAGATCCTATGTTGTCAGATGTATTAAGACCTCATCAAAGAGAAGGTGTTAAATTCATGTATGAATGTGTTACTGGTGTTAGAATTGAAAATGCTTATGGATGCATAATGGCTGATGAAATGGGTCTGGGAAAAACATTACAGTGCATCACATTAATGTGGACTCTACTCAAACAAGGACCTGAGTGTAAGCCATTAATTGAAAAAGCTATTGTTGTTGCACCGAGCAGTTTAGTGAAAAACTGGTATAATGAGATCAATAAGTGGCTTAAAGGGAGAGTCAATGCTCTTGCAATAGATTCAGGAAGTAAAGATGAAATCGACAAAAACTTGCAATCTTTCATGAACACCTATTCTAGAAAACCAGTGAACCCGATTTTGATCATATCATATGAGACTTTTAGACTCCATGTTAATGTTCTACATAAAGGTGAAGTGGGCCTGGTTTTATGTGACGAGGGTCACAGACTAAAAAATCATGAAAATCAAACTTATCAAGCATTGATGGGTTTAAATGCCAAAAAGGGTTTTACTTTCTGGTACTCCGATTCAAAATGATTTGCTTGAATATTTTAGTTTAATTCACTTTGTGAATCAAGGAATATTAGGCACTGCCTCAGAATTCAGAAAGAAATTTGAAATACCTATTTTAAAAAGTCAAGATGCATGTGCAACAGCAGAGGAAAGAAAAAAAGGACAAGAATGCTTGGATGAAATGGCTGCACTGGTGAATAGATGTTTAATAAGGCGAACAGCTGCACTCTTATCTAAATACTTGCCAGTTAAAACAGAGCAAGTGGTTTGTGTGAATTTAACAAATCTTCAAAAGCAGTTATATGAAGACTTTATTGCATCTGAATCATTGAAAAAGACAGTGAGAGGCGAAGAAAAGGTTGGTAAAAAGGGAGTGAGCTTATCTGCATTATCTGCCATCACAACTTTGAAAAAACTGTGCAATCATCCAGATTTAGTTTATGAGAATATTCAGTCTCGTTCTGAAGGATTTGAAAATGCTTCACAGTACTTGCCAGAAAAATATGATATCAAAAACGTACTTCCTGAGCTGTCAGGGAAATTAATGTTCTTGGATACTTTATTAGCTCTAATCAAGTCCACAACAAATGACAAAGTTGTACTTGTCTCAAACTACACTCAAACTTTAGATTTGTTTGAAAAGTTAAGCCGTTTTCGCAACTATCAGTATGTGAGACTTGATGGGACAATGACCATCAAGAAGAGGGGGAAGACTGTGGACAAATTCAATGATCCAGAGAGTAAAGATTTCATATTCATGCTGAGTTCAAAAGCTGGTGGTTGTGGTTTAAATTTAATCGGTGCAAATAGACTCGTTATGTTTGACCCAGATTGGAATCCAGCAAATGATGATCAAGCCATGGCTAGAGTCTGGAGGGATGGTCAGAAGAAGCCATGCTTCATATACAGATTGCTCAGCACTGGGACTATCGAAGAGAAGATATTTCAAAGACAGGCTCATAAAAAAGCTCTCAGCTCAACTGTTGTTGATAATGAAGAAGATGTTGCCAGACACTTCTCCAGAGATGATCTAAGAGATTTATTTAAACTGGAGAAGGAAACAATCAGTGACACTCATGACAAATTCAAATGTGCTAGGTGTGTCAATAGAATTCAAATAAAACCTCCTCCAGAAGGTACTGATTGTACTTCCGATCTCTCTCTGTGGCATCACTGTGCTGAAAAGAAAGGTTTAGTGGATCCTCTTTTGAAAAAGTGTTGGGACACAGGAGTTGTATCGTTTGTGTTTCATCATAATTCTCACATTCAGAAGGAAGTGCCTTAGACTTCCATGATTGTAAATGATGTATAGTCCTTAATTAGGTATGTAAAAGATGAGCAATCCAATTTTATGTAAATGTAACTTCAAGAGACTTTCAAAATCAGTCCTTAGCTATGTCAGTTACATCCTTTCCGATTACTTCACGTAACAAGATCAAACTCTGGTGGTCTATAAGTTCCAGTAAAAGTGTCTTTTGAATCTACATTATTGTATTGCCTCGTTCTGACTTACAAAATTTGTCAGTAACATATTAAAACAAATAATTTTTTTTCTCTGTTGCAGCTAAACAAAAAATACATGATTACATGCTTAGGATACTTAATCACTTCAAACCACATCACTTCAAGGAAGTTGTGCCTGAGTGTTTTGATATAACCTTTTCGGAATTGGAAAATGAAATCAAAAAGAGGAAATTACGATTGAATAAAAAGAATATGATCCAATTTTTAGTGAGCGAAGTTGAGGTATGTATTTTGATACAAACCTTGTTAAGTTTGTCTCTTTCTTCTGTTTTCAATTTTTGTTGAGTTTTAGTTGTAAGAATATTTAATTGATTTGAAATTATAATTTATTCAATTTTTTGTTAAAGAGGAGTGATTGGGAGGTCAACGACCTTCTCACGACAACTTTCAATCTGGAATTAGAATGTAAGTCAGTTTTTTATACTCTAGATATTTAATACAACTTAGATGTTATATTTTGATTAGATTAATTGATTATGAATTGCTGACTTAAGAGTTCAAACATGATTCATGTCAAAAATCTGTGATAAGCATGATTGCTTTTGATAAGGGCTATGATTTGTTCTAAAAGTTTAATTTGTGGTTTATCGATAAAAGTGTGCATTATTTATGAAATGATATATCCACAAAAATGTGCAGAATTTATGAAAAATAGAGAAATGAAATGTTGAAAGATAAACCAGGGAAGATGTATAGGGCAGGGCTGGGCTAACCATAACATAATCATTGATGGGAACCAGCTGTGAATGACAAACTTTTTTAAAAGGGATTGTATATAATATATTGTATCAATTTAAAAACAATATAAAATATTATAATTTGAATATTAACGTGTTTAATAAAAATCCAAAATGAATTTTTGTTTAAAAAAGCTTACATTCAAGTTTGAACTCTTTATAAGAAGTTATGTCGAATGTGTCAGCAGTCTATTTTTAAATGAATTCTTCCAAAGGCTCATGTGTAGATTAAAGGAATGAGGGACTAATGTTATTGCCTTGATTTGAAAATTAAGCTATCAGCAATGATTTATAAAAGTTTGATTTTGGGATAATAGGAAATGTGCTCGAGTTGATTGTCATATAGTAAATTGAAGCTTAGTGCTGGATTGTATTAATGGGTCACCCACTCCTGTTATATATTGTAGACCTAAAGACCAGTAAAGGTTCTTTTGAAAATGAAAAATATTTATACTCAGGTCAAAAATGAGTTGGTGAGGTTCAAACATTGGATTTTGTATCAACTTATGAAAAATCTTTTTACAGACATGATCAAACATTCCAATCAGTTCGAATGGAATACCAATAAATTTGTGGGGAATTCAAATCAAGGAGAGATCACGGATTTCGGTCGTTTGATACAAACCGAAGTTCGGAGAGACGGTAAAGATGCTGTAAGTATCAGTTTTGACAACCACTCAAGAGTGATTTATGTTTAAAAATGTCCGAATATTAGTAGCTAACGTCTTTTCGTTCTTATTTAATTTCTCGTAGTTGGTACTCGTCAAAAAAGTCGACGATTTCTTCTGGATATCAGTCATAATGAAGAATCTGAAAAAAGTCGGAATCTACGAGAAACCACGATACGTTGTGCTGTCGTCAGAGGGGAGATATTTTTTTACTAAAGACAATAGGTCTACGACTATCGTAAGGGTAGGTGAAATCTTTTTATTAATACGGAAGTTATTTTTGTGTCAAATATTATAAAAGATGGTCAAAGAGGGGAATAAACACCTAAAGGAGAGGTGGTGGGGCGTAATAAACCAGACCCAGAGCTTTGGAGTTTGGTACAAGATGATGATCGTGATTTATAATATTAGAATGATTGGTTTCGATTGAATTAGAAGATGATTTTCATGTTGTTATATATTATAATTATAATATTATGACAGTTTTGGAGTTGTGTTTTTGAAAATTGTTAAAGATGACAACAGCTTAAATGGTTTGAGTATAATAAGTGCTGTATATCGAATCTGTGATGTGGTATTAAAACGAATATAATATAAAACTAATTGTTGCTGATATTGTAAATAATATTGTAAAGCGCTGCAAAGATTCAAACCTTCCCCACACAAGGATTTGGTTTATAGTTCCAGACTAAGTTTTTATGTTTGTTTCAGTATATAATGTCTACTTTGGGGTACGAAAAGGAGAAATCAATCAAGCTAACAGGAAGATCTCTTAAAAGTCTCATAAAACTTTTGGCTCGGAAGGAAAAAGCGGACATGAATAACAGACCAGCTTACGAAGGAGGTACAGCCACCGAAAAAGAGCACGGTTATGATTTCACACAGAAAGCCTGTTATAACGATTATTTCAACAAGTGTGTGGGTGGCGCTAGCGATATTGATCTACAGCGCTATACAATTACCGTAAGTCAGAGAACCAAATAAACACTACAGGAGTTGACAGTATTTAAAAATCTGTATCGATAATCAAATTTCATTATTTTCATTCATTAGGCCATGAATTGCCCTTGGGTAGGAGACGACTCTCCCGTTTTGAAAGATATGGAGTTCAAATCAACCATGACACTAAGCGGAGACGCAGCACGCATCATCAGACAATTGCCCATAGCATCCATCGTAAGACCTCCAATTCCAAATTATCTGAGAAATTTTTCGGTTCAAGGAAGAAATGTAGTTTCGATAAAAACGCCAATGCCGTAAACTGTATAAGAACGCTCTTGTATATTACCCTGTATTTTAAATTTTTTTTATTTAAGAAAGTAATATTATCATCAGCTCGTGCTGCTTCAGTATTTTATAAGCGACACATATAGTCCAATATTGTAGATTTACAATCTAAAACAATTTAAAAACTTAATTATATTACGATAAAATAAATTATAACGATTTATAAATGAATATTGTGTGAGTGAAGTAATTTAATGTCTTCTGCTTCGATATGAAAGTATGAAATAAAAGTTTGTGCAACCATTTCGATAGTTAATTGTGCTTTTTCTGTAAATATAGACATTTATTCTAAAATGCTTTTCTTTTTGTATCCCTTAGTTAACTGCCGTCTATAGACGATAAATAGTTTGTAAGTCTAGCGTTAAGGGGTTGTATCCAGAACACAAACCAGTGTCTTAGCTGTAGGAGCCGATGAAGGATGTTATTGTATAAACATTCGGGCGGAGAGAGTAAATGAAGGAGAAGTACAGAAGAATGAGTGGAACGGAAGGAAGTAGAGTGTTGTAGAGGAGTATGATGATTAACTCGCTGACTGCCGACTAAGAGATATAGCTCTTAGGTTGTTAACCTGCCTAAGGTGCCAGTTAAAAGTTATATCGTATTAGTTTGGCTTTTTAGATATCTCAAAATTGATATGGCTGTCAGCGTGTTAAGTATCAAGCGGAATATAATAGTGTATATATATATATAATAAAATTATACGAAGTAGGATGTAAAAGAATAAAACAATAAGAGATATAATAAAGGAATTAAAAGGAGAAGAGTATGAAGATGAAGGAAAAATATGAAAATCAAAATTTTAGAAACCTCGTTATATCGTTTCCTCGATTATACTTCGTGTTATAAATTAATTAAAATTCTCGAGATATCGAAAACAATTTAATGAACAGAGCATTTGTACGTGTTTTATAAATTTTCATCCCAACGTTAAATGTCTCCTAATTAATTAATTAATTTTAAGCACTCTAATCAATTAATAATTCTAGAAATTTATTTTCTTAATGGCACTAGAGAAGTCATGAACTCTTGTAGTGGAGCGAAAATAGTTTGTTGTTAGTTCTGCTTCAAAAGAACTAATTTAAAATTCAACTTCAAATAAATTATTCAAGTTCTTAGACTGCTATATTCAATTTTTCTCGTTTGCTTACGCTAAGGGCTAGTATTTAATAAAACTTGTAAAACTATTCAAAAACCTAAATTTAGTAGTAGTATTAGTAGTGTAGTTTACATATTGGTATCACTATTAAAAGTGGTACCAAAAAATCTTACTAGAACTTTTTATTTCCATCTTTGGAATCTTCCTGAAGGGGGAGAGTACTATTTGATATTAACAATTCGTTAAATTCTACTTACCCCTTATTGGGGCTGTGTATATACTAAGTTTTATGTACTAAATTCGTAGTAGGTTGTTGTCATGTTGTCACCTAATCAATTATCTAAGACGAAAACTGTTGTCTTTGGGAGAGTTAAGGATTGACGTTCGAAAAACAAGGGAAATAGTTGTCTGGTCTAGAAACGTTGCACGGAATTCAAGAAATTAGATGCTTTGGTGCTTTCGTGCAAAGTTATTTCTTAAACTTAAGTGTTTTCCTTATATATCTCAATAGTGTCTTAAACTCTATCAAAACATTGTTACGATTTCTGTCAGGATTTTTGGTTTTATAAACTGACTAGAAATGGTGGTGACTGTAACAAGAGCCTATGTTAACCATATAAATAAAATTAAAAACAAATAAAATGATTGACGAAGTGTTCACAAAGTGGTTTCTTCATTTCTTTCATCTTTCCTTTTGCACATTCAAATGAAGTTCGATTCGTCTGCAACCGTTGCGAACCATTTTAAACAAAATGAATAATATCAATGTAAATTCCCTTCAATTGTTGTAGATGTCATTTGTGTGTTAAGTTTTCTTTTTTATAAATTTTTAAATGTACAATGTTTTTTAAAGTTTTTAGGGCTTGTGAAAGACAAAAAGGTGCACTGCGTCTTTTGAGAAGATTTAGAAGCAATGAAAGGTGCGCGGAGAAAAATCACGACAATGTCGCTAATAACCTCGGAGAAGATTGTGACCTCACTGGAAAGGTAATTCCGCGGATGTGATCCCCAAAACAAAATTTTCAGCCCCCCCCATCTTTCCTCATTCTTAACCCCAAGCCATTAATTATTCATTTCAGTTTCTAGTTTAATAAGTTTCTCCGTTTTATAGCCTCAGGAAATGGTTCTAAAGGGAGAGAAAAATCACAGGATACCAGGCTGATTGTTAATAATTCATAACCCATTTCCGGGGTTAGTTTGGGTTGTTATTATTGCTGTACATGTGTGGCGACTGGGTAGAGAGGTGGTGTGGGTGGGAAAATAACATGGAAAACGGTTATTGAAATATGGTCGACGATTGCTATGACAAAGGATGGCCGTGTTTGTTATCGGGATAATGACAACAACACACAATTTATAATTTCTATTTCAATTAGCTCAAACAATTTTCGTTTTTGTTTTTTGCAGAAGGGTCTGGTCTTGGGGGCCTTCGTCTGCGGAGATGAGATGAAACTCAGTCAAAGCGCACAGAAGTACAATGAATGCACCGGTTGCAAAATTAGCGACTTTTTAAATGAGTGAGAAAATCATTTTTATTCAAAAATCATTTTGTTGGAGGACCTTTTTAATAAAAATGAAACCGTATCTCATCAAAATTTTCAAAATTTCAGTTTATGCACGCCTATGAAGCTTGGAAATTCCGTTGTATTTACAAATTTGGATCAGGAATACTTCAATGTTTGTGTCGTGAGTGTCGGTAAGGAAGAAGTAGGCTATAATAGAATCGAAGAACTCGATGAATGCAAAGAAAACATTCGAGTGGCGGCTGGAGTCGGAGCTCGAAAACTCCGAGAAACCGGTGTCACTTGTATTAACTTCGATGGAATGGGTCATCCAGAATCGTCCGCCGAAGGAGCTCAATTGGCTGTGTGGCGATATCAAGATTTCAAGTGTAAAGATGACCAAATTAAAATTGCCAACGTCGATTTATACGGCGATGACGACAAGTAAATATTTCCTGTTTTATCACCTCGTCAATTCTAACGATTTTAGAAAGCTAAAATATATTGTATCTACAGAGAAGCATGGCAGAGAGGCATTATTAAAGCTGAATGCCAAAACATCGCTAGAAAACTCTCCGACTGTCCTGCCAATTGTATGACACCTGCCATATTTGCCCAGACTGCTATTGACATTTTATGCCCTTGCGGTGTACAGATTGAAGTTAGAGACAAAGACTGGATGGAGACAAAGAAGATGAATGCCTTTTTATCTGTAGCTAAAGGTTCTTGCGAACCGCCTGTGTTTCTTGAGCTTGGCTATTGCGGTGGCTGTGTCGAAGACAAACCAATTGTCCTAATCGGTGAGAAGGAGGTTGAATATTTGAATTCCAATAAATATGGATGAAGAGATGTTCTAAAATTGTTACTTCTTTCCTCTCAGGCAAAGGTATAACTTTCGATTCTGGCGGTTTGTGCTTGGGCCCATGCAAAGGAATGGATGAGATGAGAGCTGATATGTCTGGTGCCGCTGTGGTTGTTGGAGTGATAAAAGCAGCCGCTTCTATGAGTTTGCCACTTAACATTAGAGGTAACACTTCGGTTAAGTCTTCGTCCGTTTGTTTGGCTAACTCTTGTCAACCTCCTGATGATGTTACTTGATAATTTTACAGGTCTGATCCCATTATGCGAAAACATGCCAAGCGGTATGGCTCTAAAACCCGGAGATGTTGTACACTCAATGGCAGGAAAAACCATTCTAGTCCAAGACACCAGCAATGAAGGGAGACTTTGCATTGCCGATGCTATGACCTACGGCCAAATCGAATACAAACCCAGAATGATGATTGACGTGGCAACTCTTACAATGGGAATGAAGAGAGCGCTAGGTGCCGGCGCCACTGGAGTTTTTGCTAATGACGAAGACATTTGGAAAGAACTTCAAAAAGCCGGAAGCATTACTGGAGACAGAGTTTGGAGATTCCCATTATGGCAGCATTTCACTGACAAAGTTATTAACTTTCCGGAAGTCGATTTGCACAATGTCGGACTGGGTGTTGGTGGGGATCCATGCCTCGGAGCCGCATTTTTACAGGTAAAATGAAATCTCCTTTTCTATTCCTACCAAAATGTCAGTGATAGACTTGAGTAAAAACGACATTTCTCCGTTTCTAAGGAATTTGTTTGCGTTGACTGGCTACATTTGGACATAAGCGGCACCGGTATGCAGTCCCATGGAGAAGAAATTCCGTATTTACCAAAGGGAAGAATGACGGGCAGACCGACGAGAACCATAATCCAGTTCTTATACCAGATTGCTTGCCTTGGTAACAAAGGCGAAGATGACTGAGCGCACGGAAGCCAAATTTAGTGTTTGTTATAGCGTATATTGTAATTGTTTCGACTTTTGTATTTAGGCAGACCCCCGAACTCGTCTTTCCTATTGCTAGCCCTTTTATATTAATTCAAAATTCAAATTATACAGTTTTAATTATCACTGTAATACTATCGATAACTGGTCTACGATTACTTTCATCTCTTCAGTCTTTTTTAGTTTTACTAGGTACTTCCAATACTCTTGAAATAAAATAAAAAAATCATGACGTCCCTTACTAGGTGACCCTTTCAGCCTCGAAGTGATTTACTGTTTTGTTGCCAACCATCCTAGTCCTCCAAGAGAGCACTGTTTACAATGGAAAATTTTCTGACCAAAAAAACAAATGGACAAATTTATTTATAACAAGAAACATTTTTGCCGAGGAATAAGTATACAATCAAACTTGTTTTTATCTTAAATGACGTCTGTTCATTACAAAAGGAATGATGCTTCCAAAGAATCCAGTGCTGGAGTTTTATTACAGAAAATACCAGGAACTTTATTTTCCACGAAATTTTGAAAATAAAGGTTTAGAAAGAAAAATCCCACACTTTCAATTGTTAGATGATTTATGGTTACAAGTCTTGGACACAGAATAGTCACGTGCTTCGATTTAACATTAAACTATACCATCGCATGAGATTAGTAACCACAAGTTGGCGATCGAAGATGTGACCATCAAAGTTTGAGCATATTTATATGAACCCAACTGTATTCAGAGTTTCATTACACTGGTATCACAAACAAATTTTGAAATTGTTTTATAAGAAGACTTGATCTGTGTGTTCAAGTTGTGGTTGACCAGGTCGAGCATTTGAAGATATTTTTTTGAGTCTTCATCAAATACAAAACTTGAACACTCAGTCTTCTTATAAGACAAACATCCAAACCGACCGAAAAATTTTATTCAGAACAAGAAATTGGTGATTTCAATAAACATTCCTGAGTAGCAACAAAAATTTCAAACTACAACAAGCATGACGAAAAGTTTTTATTATTCCCTAACTGTCTCCAACTTAGTGTCTCAGCTTGAGGGATCGAGTTCAAAAATTTATTTTTTCCTTGTTTTCTCAGAGTTCCTGTGTCACACTTCTTCCTTCTCAACTGACGTAGAAGGAAACCATTGGCGTGTACCAAAAGATTTAGAATCCAGGAACCCAAAGCACTGTTGTATTCTTTCAGTACTGATGATAAACAAAAACAAAATGACGGAAGAACAAAAAAGTCGCTTTTGAATAAAATTTTTTTCCTCAATCGAGAAATTTCAAACCTAAAAATTTGATAATAAAACAAACAGGCATGAGCAGGCCTGAATAGCAATCAATGACCTCAGTCAAATATGAAGGGTATGAAGTACCCAAGAAAGAAAAAAATTCCACTCGAGACTAATAAAAAATATACGTCGATCAAAAAAAATGTCTTCCAAAGTCTCCAGAATTTGTTTACAGGAAGCTTAAAAGGTTTTAAAGGTTTAATTTAATGAAATAAAATAAATTTAAATTCGAAATGCCTGAACCTACGTGCAAGGAAACACGCAGCTCTCACGCAGACTCATCGTGAAGGAAATTTTCTTAGAAGGTTAGAAACTAAAATTTGGCATCTTCTCAACTGACCAAACTCGTTTTCTTAAGACAAAGTATATCTAGAGGACACCCAGGCCGTTCCTGGATTTTGTTTCAGTCGTTGTCGTAAGAAACACTCGTTGTCGTCTCTTGCTCTTGTGTGCTCACTTACAAAAAAAAAATTTTTTTCTTTTATTAAGAGAAGTTTGTTTTTTTCACTTGGAATTTTGAGATTAATGTGTCCATGAGTAAAAATTCAGCAACTTCAGCAGCACCGTTGAGGTTCTTTCCAACAGTCAGGTTAGTAAAAGGCGTTAAAAGTCTCAAAATGAATTTTTTTTCTGGGAGGAAGAAAATATTCACAGATTGACCAAAAGTAGGCAGGCAAAATTATGCAACCGAAGCCAGAGAATTTTTTTTTTTACCGAGTCCATTATTTTACCAAAACATGAAAATAACTTAAAACTCTGGAATCCAAAATAAGATTTAAAAAACTAACGAATTGGGGTTTTCAACATTTTTAAAACAAAACAGAAGAAAATGTGATAAACTTCAAAGAATCTGGTGAGTATAACTACACCTACTTTGACTTTATTTCGTAAAAATCACAATTCAGTCTTGAGAACTCTTATTTTTATGTTTTATACGTTATTTTTAAAAAATCTTGATAATTCAGAAAAAGTTATTTTACTGGTAAAGAAAACAAAATGGCAGGAATTTCGAAATTTTCGTTGCTGTAACTATTATTGTTATTCTTTTGGCTGTTATGCCACCCAAGAATATTTTGAATCGTAAAAGAATTGAATCTTACCTCTCATTTTTCCAAAACTTTGATTTTGGGCGGCGTAACAGCAAAAAGAACAAAATTTCTAAAATGGAATGGATACTAAGTACATCAAACGAACTTTCTCTTTGGATAGAAATTTTTTATTTTGAACTCATAAAAATAAAAATTGATCCCATGGGAATTCTTAAAATATTTTTTTCTTATTTTTATATGAAGCTAATTTCGTTTTGTTATTTAAATTTCAGACTCAGTAAAAATTTAAGAACCAAAAAAGGTAGTCGCTTGGGCAATGCCGGAAATCGTTTAGAGTTTCAAGTACTTACTAGACTTCAACACGTTCCATAGAGTAAGTAAACCAGGAAAAATTTTTACGTAACGAACTTCTTCAAAATCTTTTTTTAACATAAAAAAAAATATTTCCTTTTAGCAAATCACCTTCGAGTTAGAATTATTTACGATCGCTCTCATTCACGCTCTGATTCGAACTTTGATTCAGTAACTTCGGTTTTGGGAAAACTTCATTGAAATTATATTAAAAATGGTTCAAGGAGAAGCTAAATTTTCTTCTGCTATCGGTTTTTCATTCGATAAAAGCTCAAAGTGAGTCACAACAACATTTTCTAAGACGATATGAAATACATTTAAAAGACAAATTCTAACTAAAAATATTTTTCGTTTCTCAGGGAAACGCCTAAAAAGAGCCAAGACAAGCAAATGACGGACAAGGAGTATAAACAGAAAATGAACAACCAAAAAAATTATGGCGCTTGGGGTCCAACGTTCAAGAACAGACAGAATTTCAACGAAATGCATTTTTGTTAATTAAATAATTAAAGAATGAAAACGTTAATCTTTGTGATGGGTTAAACGCTTACTAACAATAATGAGACGCCATTTTTTTGCTTATAAATCATATCTTCAAACTTTAAAAAATTTATTTATGTCTTAATCATTACTAGTATGTACTTGGAAATAAATTAATTCAATTAAAATGGTCAATTTATTTTTATTAAGGATTAACCTAACTTCCTATGTGTAGTTATTAAATTCTTTTAATAATCTGGACTGAAATAAAACTAAAACTAAACTTTTTTTTTTCAATTTGGGGATTAGTGAATAGCTCTAAGTCTTAAATTTGTAATTTGACACTTGGAGAAGAAATACAAATTTGATATAACAAGATCAGGCTTGAAATTGTTCTTTAAAAAAATTAAGTGGAACAGGTTGTTCTCACAACGCCATTAAAAAGAAAAGTTGATTCTTAAGGCAGATTCACTGAGGGAGAGTGAGTTGTCAAGAAAGAGTTTAATGATTTTTTTACCTTTTAAAACTAAATTTGACTTGGTGGGTCAATCAGCAAGCAAATAAAAACAGTCACAGAATCCCAAATCGACCAACTGAGTTTTAAACCCGTTTATGAGCATAACAAGGTATGGGAGACGGTTTGAATGCTAGTCAAACACTTAAACCATTCAGCTATAGGCCTCCCACTAAAATGTAAAATTGATGGAATTAAAAATTTTATGTAAAATAATAAAACCACAAACTTCAATATCTTTCAAAAGGTCGAGAACAACTACAGCAAAAGACTTTCAACAGCCTAGATTTAACACCAATTAAAAAAAACAAAACAAAAATTCTAAACTACAGGTTGGAATGGTTTAGTGCTTTGGCAAGAACTTGGTGGAGCTTTCAACCAAGTTTAAGGGAAAAAGAAGAAATACCAAAAAAATTCTACCTCTTATTTATATTGTCCTAAAATAAGACTATCAATTATAAATGGAGACTAAAAATAGATTTTGACTATTTTCATGTTGACAAGAAGATTTTATAAAGTCTCTCCTCCTCATGTTTCATAAAAAATTGATTTCTTTGTGACATTACAGTCAAACCTTTTGTTTTATGATGTAAATGGTTTGATGACACCTCTCTCTGGCATTGTCTTTTTCCTATAAATACACTCTGCTAAAATGAGAAGAACTGATAAAATAACCCCTGAAATAGAAACGAAAATCCCACTCAAATTTGAATCAGAGATGTTGACAGAACCTTTTTATTCACTAAATCAAATCACTCACATTCAGCTTTCCTACCTAACACCTTGTAGAACTTACTGCTATGTTGGTTATACCCATTAAAATATAATTGTCTTAAGAAAAGATGGCTTAAAATGAGCCACAGTGTTTCATTTAGTGGTACTCACCCAGAAACAGCACAAAGAAAGAACCCTGCATGTCTCTCATGTTGACAGTATGACTGGTCACCTCATTTAACCTGCTAGTACTCCAGCATTTGTCTTTCTTTGGGAGGTAATCTTGAAGCCATTTGTAGATTAGTCCTACCCTGTGAATTTTTTTTATTCTAGAAAAGACCAACAGAGTATATGAGTTAAAATCATTCTCTTCACTTAGAATTATCTGAGAGGGAACATTTCTTCTTCAGGACCTCTTAGAAAGATTGAGTCAGCTTTTTAAAATTTATTGGTGACTTACTCTTGATCTATTCGCGGAAGATAAGGACTTCCTTTGGCAACGATCATTGCTAATTGTTCTTCTAGAAATTCATCACTCGCTGGAAAAGAATTATTCAAAATTAGTATAATGTTCCATGCTGAGTTTGATTTAAGACCTGTAGCTTATGAAGAAAGACCGTAAAAGCTCTTACCCAAAGTAAAATCACAAGTTCCCGTTTTCATAAATTCACTCTTCATGAGAAAGAGCAAATTCGTTTTCCAGTCGATGTACACATGCTCACCTCTTCGGACTCTGTCCACCATTCCGGCTTCTTGTTTAGGCAGAATTTGAGCACCTTCATATAAAGTTCTATATTTCGGATCTGTGGCGGTCTTTAAAGAATAAAAATAAAATAGTAAAAATTTGTCACCATTTAAAAAAGGTTTAATCACAAGATTGAGTAAAATCCATCTACCTTAAGACGAATGTCTGTTGGGGATCCTGACACAAAGCCCCAAGTTACGCTTTCTTTCCTCGTGAGAAGCTCCTGAACAGAAGTAATGGGACTATCGATTTTTGGAAAGGTTAAAAACGCAACTAAATTACCACTGTAGGTGGTGACTATTACCAAAACAAACAGCCACCAGGCACCAACAACTAGACGACCGCTATCAGCCAAGGGAGATGAATCCCTCCTGAAGGAGTATTGGGAAAAAGGTTACCAGAAACTTCCAGTCAAACAAAATAAACCAAAACCAACTGACATCAGTATGCTTACCCTGCTGCAAGAGGGCTCCATACATATACCACAAACAATTTGTGATTGTCTGCAAGCCGCCAGAGGTTCTTTTATTAAAATAATCATAAAATGGTGAAACACGATGAAACCAATTAAGTAAAGGCCCCATGATGGCTACTGCTATTGCTATACACAACCAAGTCTGTAAAGTAACCATTTGGAATTGAAGTTTATGATAATTTTCAAATGGTGGACAATTAAAAGATCAAAAGCTTACATCTCCTCCAAAGGGTGAGAGAAACAACAGAGCTCGACTTAACTCCTGAGGTCTAGCCACCAGAAATGTATATGGTTCTATGGATATGGGGACAGTGAAATTAACAATTCTTTTCTTTTCTGGAGTCACAATAAAAGCAACGGCTCCTAAAAACACATGTTTCTCTCTAACAGCTTCTATAATTCTCTCCCAGTGGATTGAAATGGTTGCAAAATCGTGAATACTGTTAATAATCTGAAAGAGTTTGTATTAAGCTAACATTTTCCTTTTTCTCTATTAATTTGAAATTATCTACTACAAACAACACTTGCCTCTTTATGATTACTATAGTTACTTGAGAAATCTTTCTTAGGATCTTGATTAGGATAGATAACAGAATACCTAAATTAAAAATTAAAATTGTAATTAATTATCTCTTTTGCAAGGAAACAGGTCATCAAACCCAAGTTGAGTTGGTGTTTAAAGGAATTCTCAATTCACATAGTGACAATGAGTCTGATTTTCAAGAACCAATTTCCTTCTCAAACATGTCACATGGTTTAGACATCTTTATAGAACAGTTTTTATGTTACTTTCCACTTCTGGTTTCTTTTCTGGTTTTTAGATTTGTTCTGAGTTTAATAAAATTTATTTTCTGGTCTCATATCCAATTTTTCTTCAGATTAACTTCAAACAAAAAAAGAAACTGAAAATTTAATTCGAGTGCTCGGTATTAGACAAGACAAAAAAACAAGTCTCAGACTTGATTTAATTGTCTTCTTCACTGATTCCTAAACATCAGTTCAGCCAAAAAGTCTTGGGCAGGTGTAGGAAAGCTTGCTGTTACAAGGCAAACCTGATCAACTTATAAAAGGAGAATAGGAACTTAATGGCTATTTTAAAATCTTACAAAACTGCTTACATTATGTAAATATTAAATAATAATAATGATGATAATCAGGGCGAAGAAATACTCACGAGAAATTCAGACTTTTCGCGAGTTCATCAACTATCTCAAATGTTAACCCCTTGAAACCGATGATCTGTCCTGATTCATTGTATTTTATAATCTGCCATGGAGGGTGCTGGAAAAGAGAGGAGAAGAAGTTAATTATGGATCATACTGTAGGAGGTAGTTAATTTAGTTAAACGTCGTCTCCTCACATTAAAGGAAATTAAAGGCAGGGACCGTCCTCGAAACCCGTGATAAATGTGTGGAAATAAAATATCTTTCATAACATGGCCACCTCTTGGATGCCAAAAGCCAACGTCCAGTAAATAGTCCTCGAAATTTGTTTCCCTCCTTCCTCCGCTTTGATATTCCTTTCCCCAAGTTTCTCCGGCTTTGAGTGACCATGAAACGCAATTGTCGCACATACCATTTTCACTGAGATCAGTCTGCAAAAGAGACGTTAGGGTCAGTCATTGTGTAACGGTCAATAATCCCACTGAATTTGTTTTTTAAAGTAAAAACTATTAATTTAAACCTTTATTTGAGATAAGAGAGAATTTCGGCGGTCCAGTTTAGAAGGCCTAATTGTCTCCCACTCTTCATCAGAAACCTGATTCGATAAGTCGATTTCCTCTCGAACCAAAGAATCTAGAGATATTGTGAAGCTTTTGATGAGCTCTCTGATATGGCAAAGTACTCCTCCCTGAAATTTTTCATTTCCAAATACACAAAAGAACTTCATCCTAATACCCTTCTTTCATTCCCCCTTAGTATATAAAACATTTTCTAGGATAAGATACTAACAATGCATTCAGAGCTGTCTGAAGTTCCATTGTAAATGAAAGAAACATTATCTCCTTCAGTAAGCAGTGCTGATAACCCTGTAATATTGTCATGGTCATACTCAGTGTCAGGAATTATATATAGCCACTGGGAGAGAGGATGAACTAGGCCTACAGATTTAGCCTGAAACAAAAGAAGAGATGAATGTATTTATGGGAAGGCAAACAGAGTGCACTTTTCAACATTTTCAAATGCAAATCAAGTTGAGGGAAAAAAAAAAACTGGACTTACGACTTCCATTATGACGCCTACAAGGTCACGTTTTGCAATAACCAAAAAATTACTGCCCAATTTTTTCACGGGAAAATTTCTTAAAATTTTATGGATTCGTTTCCTCCTAAAAAAAAAGGAAAACAAAATCGTAAAATGAACATAACAAAGAGCAAAAAGGAAGCAGGAGTCTGTATCTTGAATTTTTTTTTGGTGCACAGTTAACACTATTTTATAGATTGGCTTGACGTCCTTCTCTTTCATTATTATTTGCAAGGAATCGCTTCAAATGGCTTTAGTATCATTCAAAGCTTAAATGCTTAAAAGGCTCTCAATAAAAATAAAAAAATCTGTTATTTCCTTGAAACAAGTTTTTTTTGTTCTGAACTGGAAAGAAATTATGTTGTCCATGAAGAGAAGACATATTGAGAGACAAAGACAAACAATCCAATCAAACAAATTATTAAAACCTGTTGGAATTTTCCTCATACCTGCCCCAGTCAGTCTGGAATTGATCTAACCTATAGATAGAAACTGAACTTGGATTAACAGAGTGAACAGGAGCGGAGAGAGACAAAGCTGAGATTATTCTTTGAATTTCCTCGCGATCTGAAAAATAAAGAAATGTTAAATTCGATTTTTTAAAATCCGTTATATGTAAAAGAGAGTCAATTTGACTCACTTAAAATTGCAATGAATTATAAAAATAGCAACGATAGTTTGGATGATCCATTAACAAAAAAGTGAGCATTACTTTTGAAATGAAGTCTTGATAAAAGTGTGCATCACTTATGAAATGTATTCTGTATGCAGTTGTGGATTACTAATGAGATGGTTAGGCATTACATCTTTCTTTCAACCAGCTTTTGACTTTTTGCTTTTGAGCTTTTGAGCTTTTGAGATTGAGCCAATTTGACTCAAAAATTCATTTCAAATTTCATTATGTTGTGTTATTTTTTCCGTTTATCTTTTCAAGTCCTAAATTTGTGCTTAAATTATGATTTTAAAATCAAATGTTTAGTTTGAACAACTTTTTGAACCAGAAACTAATTTAGTTATGAGTCAAAATAGCTCACATCAATAAAATTTACAGTAAAATGAAGACTCGGCAATATTCTAGTTAATATATCGTTAACATAAAGTTTAGTTATCAAAAGAAAAATAAATTTTGCTCAGTACAAATGTCCCTGTATTCGATTTTTCAATTTAAATGTTTAGCTTATGCTTGAGAGCCGGAAACGTTATACTGAAAGGTTGATATATAGTTTCATGAATGCCAATACTTAACAAACAAACGAATCTAAAGGATTTTGTTGGGATATTAAAGAAAAATAAAAAACCTGAGCCCCCCTCAAACCCCTTCTCCTTAAGTCATTACCAAGAGCTGACGAGTCATAAAGGACGACAACGGAGCGCCACTCGATTCCGTGAATGGTCCTCAAATCCAAGATTATCTGTGAAATTTCTCCGCCTCCCTTCACCATAGGAATCGTAATGGCCTCTTGAGGTGGTAGCCTCGGACAATCCGCCTCCGTGACTGCCAGATGAAGGACGCTTTCATCCTCAGCATTTCTGAATAAGTTCCAGGTGTTTGTACAAGAGGCGACTGACAGAACGGCAACTAAATCTGAGGAGGAAAATCGACGGACATCATCAACCAGGAAAAGCTTCAAAGATTTTTTGTTTAAAAGAATATTTTTGAATTTTTCGCCCCAAATATTTATAAATTAATTATAGAATTTGAATGGTTGACAAATTTGACACTAAAATCTTTAAATTCAATACAAATCACTGCCAAGTTTCTACCCAATAAAAAAATTTCATTCAAGTGCTAATAAATTTTTTGTCACTACAAATATTTAAGACCCAAAATAAAACTTAAATTTTGGGTTTGACTTGGTATAAAAATTTTTAATTATTATTTTAATGAGGTCATTACAAATCATGGACTTCCAAGACGCCCAAATTTCCATCAAGGGGTGGAGAAAGGATAACTTCCCACAGTCTGTCGTTTCGTTAACTACAATATCATTTCAGGAACCATTACCTCTCTTTATAACGATGTCTGTGCTTGTGTAATACTGCACAGCAAGGTCTCCATGTTTTAAATATTTATTGCGAACTTTGGTCACTATCTCCTTCACTGCTTCCGTTATATCTTTGTCAGAAGCGAATTTCTTTTCCACCACGACAGCTGAAACGTTTAATTAAGAAAATTAAGTCAAGTCATAACAAATTTTTGAAATATTTATCTCTTTAAAGCTTTATAAGACAAATAATTTTTTTTTAATCAGAATAATTTAGATGAAGGATATCACTCCACATCCATGACACTCAAACAAAACACTAAAAAACTTAGGCCGAACCTAATTAAGCTGATTTTAAAAACAAATTAAATTATAAATTATCTTTAAATTGAATTGAATTATCTACTCCTTCATTCCGTCAAAAATTTCAAATTTCTACGCCAAATCATAATGTTCACCTATGGTCGCATTATATCCATCGGAGTAGTAGTCGGCTTCAATTATCCTCAAAAAAATCATGAGAGATATGGTGTAAACGTGAATAGGTGAGATCATTCCTTCCGAAGCTTCTGACCTTTGAGAAACTTGAAAATGGCTAAATAAAACCAGTCCTAAAAAAAATTGGGAAAAAAATTGTCTTTAATAATAGAAAAGCTTTCATTAATTTCAGTCAGGGATTTCCGGGAAAATTTTTCTTTGTTACGAAATTAAAAATTTTATTCATTTAATTCGGGCCACGAAAGTTTCATTATTTGTGTCCTCCCCCGAAAAGTAGTAAGAAGTTTACACCACCCTTCAATGCGGTTTAGTTATGGTTTTCAGGGGTGTTTAAAATATTTCGTCTTCAGGAAGGCCACTATTCTTTTGCGATAGGTATGGCAAACCTATGGGTAGTATACACACCCAAGAAAGCTTTTATATAGCCCTCCTCCCGGATCAAGACTCATTGGGTTGGACCCAGACCATTTTAAGAAGACATTGCGTTACTAATACTAAAGGAGTGGTAGAGTGCTGACCGGCGGGGTGATATTTTTGTAGGAGACAATACTCTGACAAGATGAAACCAGGAGAACATTATATGGACCGGAGATTAATGTCATACATACATTAATCACCACTGAATTTGACAACTCACTGATATTTATCATATTTACCGGACGGTTTATAAAATCACCAACTTATAATTTAATAAAAGTTTGCTCATATTACGAGTTGGAGATTTTATAAACTGGCCGGTAAATTTGATAAGTGTTCAGTAAATTGTCACATTTACTAAGCTTAGTTGGTGATTGTGAATAATCGCCGGGTATTGTATATATATTCCGCTAATTTATCACTTTTACCGTAACATAAATATTAGGTGAGCGCACAGAACCGACATTATTTTGCAATCTGCCTGATATATTTCTAGTACCTGGAGAAGACAACACATAATTTATGATACATACTGCTAAATCCTCTAGACAAAATATAATTTCAAATACAAATTCCAAAGTTTCATCTCGCCCGCTTGAGCGTTACTATTTGGTTGAAATGTTTGATTGACACCCCTGATTTAGAAGGTCCTGCTGATTTCATGGGACTAATAAACTCTAAAAATTAGTAGAATCTATTAACTTTAAATTTCACTACTACCTTAAAGACTGAAAACATAAAATACAAACATTAAATGATCCAATTAATGGATTTTAACACCCCGGATTGGAGAACCCAGCAACCACCAAATCTGGCAATACAACCAGAATGGCAAAAATAAAAATTTTCATAAACCCGCGATTCCATATTCATGACAGCCTGATTTTTATTTTTAGGTCAACCATCGAATTACGAAACGTTGAAATGGGTGTAATAAAACATTTGATTATCTACACATATTATAATTTATATCTTTTAATGAGGTTCACTTGTAGGGAGCTGACCGATTTTTACAAGGTTCTATAGACTCAAACAAAGAAATCGCGAATAAGCATGTTTGCTTAATTATCAGCTTAGAAAATAGAATTTTGTCCGAAGAATAGGTATCTTCCCTCACTCTTCTAATCCTTCTCCACCTTTCTTCTTTATCACTTTTACCACTTCTCAAGCTCTTTTTGGTATCGGCCATGTTTTTGGACCACGACGTCAACAATGCTTTTCTTTCTTCATTTTTGATTCTTCTTCATTCTACTTCCTCCAGTACTTTTTATTTTGTTGCTGTAGGCTCTTTTCTTGTCCTCAGACCACGCTTTACCTGTTTTTGGCAGGAACCCAGTTTGTTCTTCATCGTTTGTTCACCACTTTGTTTAAGTCTTGTTGCGATTCCCAGTTCATTGAAAGATGTTATTTCGTCTCTAGAAACCACGCCGATCTTGTTTTTTTTTCTTCAGGAAGTATTGGAACATCCTGGTAGACCTGGAAGATCCAGTCTTCCTGGGTCTTTTCTGCTCTAATGTCTGTAGAAGGTTATCCTTCTCCTCCTCGTAGCACCCGAGATCCCGGGGGGAGGTAAGAATTTCTAGCTCTTATTCTAACTTCTAGTTTACTCTTCACCCTGGCTAAATTCACATTTACTTCCTTTGTCCACTCCTGAAGCTAAAACACTAATCCACCTCAAACCCTTAAGGTCAGGCCTACAAACGACCTCTTGTCTTCTCTTCGGAGACAGATGACAGTTAACTAGGAGACAAGAAAAATCGTTAGCTAGTCTTTCATCATCGTGATAAAGGCTTGCCAGATATAAAATTGACAAATCATAAAACCAAAAATCCGAATTCAAGTAACACCAACAACAACTGTAGTAAAACTGATTTTGAACAAAAATTAGTGTCAGGAATCAGTTTGGGCCCAAAACCTACCGTTGCTTTCATATTTTTGTCACTATAATCAACCAAAAATACTATATTTTCAATTCATCCTCTTAAACTTGATGGTGGAAACGAAATTTTTGGTAAGTCACTCAGTTGCGTGCCCAAGAAAAAAAATCAAAAATGAATAGGGCAAAGGTCGGCAAATATTGAAGACGAGTTCAAAATTTTGATTAGTTGCATACAGTGTAAGTATACCACGAAGTTCGATTTTTGTTTTTGGTTTTACTTCTTTCACAACAAATAGAATATCAATCATATAACGACTGTAAATAGAAGATAATATCTTGATTAAAATTATCTAAAACCGCTTTTTTCGGTAACATCATCAACAACTTCAGTTAACTAATTCCTGGAATCTGTGCTATTTATGAAAATTCATCACACGTGTTTATTTCTTTCTAGAAACTAACAGTAAATTTGTTGTCGTTGATTTCGTTGATGATAGTTGAAAGAGACAAATAATCATTCACCACTGAATATTACAATAATAACAACTTAACGTCACTTTTCGAGACCTTACCCAGCCGAGATAATGATGTCCATTTTGAAGGTCTTCAATTCTTGTCTAGAACAGCTTCCTTATGCAATAAAAATGCACAGCACCAAACCAAGGCGTTTTGTCATAAGTTATAATTATATCACACGTGAATAAAATGTTTTTCCGGTATTCCATTTTTTCCGGCACTATCCCGCACCTACAGACATTTTATCAAAGTTATCGTTACCATTTTGAACGGTTTTTGTAAAAATTTTCAGGAGCATGATCGAAGAGCCCATCGCACTCTGTGTCAGAAATTTTTTCTTCTGAGCAAATTAGGTCAGACTGACCAGAAAGAATGGGGTTATATTAAATGAAAACCTTGAAACGTCTTCGAGTTAAAGTTTGCATGCAGTGGAATTGATTTACTGTCATCAGTAAGGTTTCAAAAATCGGGAAAGATCATAGAGTAATGGTTACGAGGAAAAATACTACGAGCGATGAACTTTCATTCATCGTTTGTTTTATTTTGGACTTTTTCGGGAGATTTGGCTTTCGTAATATCGTTTAAGAAATAGGTCGTAGGATCTTTCCAAAGTGACCTTGACGAGAAGTTTCCCAGATTCCTCGACTGTTATGCTTTATCACATTCATGGCATCTCAACCTAACTTCATAGGCTCCAAAGTAATACAGCATGATAGCCCAAGTGGAACTTTGGTAAACACCTTAAAGTTTATTACTTTAGGAAGAATCGTGGGAGGAGTAGTGTAGTGGTTAAAGCTCCTGACTTGGACGCAATGATCTTGAGTTCGAATCCTCCTCCCGCATCCTATTATACCCAAAAATGGGTGAAAAACGGTATTAAAACCACCATCACCACACCAAAAGCAAGAAACCAAAGCAAACATATAGGAGGATGAAAATTACAAAGATGCTCAAGTTTCTTTTTTTATCTATGAAAAAAGAAATCGAAGGACGTGTAGATAAAAATATCTCACACCTGATTATTTATACACCTCTTGCTGAGCTGCATCAAGGTTTACTGGAGAAAAGTTTATAAAAGGCCAAACTTCATCTTCCATGTTTTGAATTTGACATCCCTGACTTAGAAGGTTCCTGCTGATTTGAAAAGAATAGCTCCAGCAAGACTCTACAAAACCAAACATAAAATAGTTAAACATAAGCACCACATTAATACTGAAATGAGATTTAATAAGGAATTCAATAAGGAACTATCAAACAAATAAACACAAGTAAAAGACGGGTTAATTTAAAAACACAAAAACCCACAATAAATTTTAATTACAGTCTTTCATTTTATATACAAGAAAATTTTGACAACAAATCAATATTGCAAAATATAAGTGGAAACAGTAATAATGAAACAGAATATAAAAGATAATATATATTTCTATAACAGAATTTATTTTTGGATTGTTTCATATAATTAAAAAAAGGCGCCAAAAAATTGCACAAAAATTTTGCTCACTAAGGCACTTCAAATAAGGCACCCAACCTCTAAATACTGATTGTCACTTAAAATAATCCTAGAAATGATTCAATTTCAAATGTTTGGAAAGCTTTCCTTAAAGGAAAACCTTCCCCCAACCCTTCTTTCACTTTTCTACCCTTATCAATATATAAAAATTTTTTTGTGAAATTACCAAATGCCTGAGGCACCATCCTCTGAACCCCACTATTTCTTCCCTTCCCGAAACTTCTAATAATGGAACGCTAAAAATTAATTAAGTAACTAAACCAAAATTTAGTTGTCAAAAATTTAAACTGAAACAAGAATTAAGTGATGTTTTTCAAGACCACAAAATTGGGATAGGAATATTTTAGAAGAACAATAACATACTTTTACAATAAATAACGTACAAAAATTCATACAAAAAAACATGAGCAGGGAAATTTACTCAGTTCTATAAAGAGTAAGAATAAAATAAATGCTTAAAGAAAAACTCATCACCCTGAAGGTTTACATTGAGCAAAAGTTTTTTATAATTCAAATTCGAAAAATGTCTTTGATGCAGAACTAAGTTTTTAAGGAAGAAAGAAAACGTTTGGCAGAAACTAAGAAAACCTACAACCACAGATAAAATTTCAGCCTTAAGAGATGGAATTTTTTTCCACTTTCATAATTTAAAGTTAAAAACTCATCGAGTTCCAAAAAATGACCTTAACACGGCTCTCATAATTTTAAAGTTTTCAAAATTTTATTAACAAAACATTCTTTTTGTATAACGAAAGTTTGGAAAAATATCGATTCTTACAATAAAAAAAAACTTTTATTGTAAAAACAAACCTAAATCACCTCAAAAAGCGAGAGATCATTACAACAAAAATGATGAAGACGGTTTGAAAAAACCAAAACGCTAACCGACAAAATGTCTTGCACGGCAGCAAACTGATTTCCGTTTTTGCTGCAATCAAACACCTGCCAAAATCGAATTAACGGAAATGGTTGTGACAAATTTATGAAGATTAACATTCTTCCATTCGCAAGAAATTTTTCAAGTTTCTTATTGAAATTCACGCATTTAAAACACTATTTTCGTTTCGTAAGTCTTTTCAAACTAGTTTCCACTTTGACTTTAATTTGCTATTGACAGTAAAAATTATTGTTTTAAAATTAAAGTACTGTAAATCCTGAAGAGATATAAAAAAAAAGAAAAAAAAAGATACACACGGGTTACAAATGAACAAAATAATACCTTTGGTACATTAAATACTAAAAAAACATAATAATAATAAAAATAATAAACAAAAGAGCACATTTCGATGGTTACTACATTTCAAAAATATGTATACAATCTTTTACCAAAAATTTTCAATTTTACATAATTTTCTTCTCTTCTACTATTTAATAACATTTTTTTTCTTTTAAAATTAAAATTTAAAACGTTGATACTGTTTATATTTTGAAGAATAAATTAATCAAAATTTATATGTAAAAGAAATTTTCTTTATGTACGTCAGAAACAAATTTTGTGCGGTTTTAGACCTTTCAATAGGTTACCTAAACCTATTTAAACCTGATGATTTAAAAAAAAAATTATTTTTGATAGAAAAACGCTATCAAACACTACAGACACACAAAAAAATAATTAACATAAATAAAACCTTAACAAAAATTCTCAAAACAAAAACAAAAAAAAAACAAGAGGGATTCTTTTTACTAAAACCTGGAAAATCTGGAAAGTATACAACTGACTAAATGATTGGAAATGTTTTGCAAAAGACTGCTACAAGCAGTATGTAAAAACAACTACAGGCAGCATGATTTCTCATGAATTTTATGTAAATTCCTTGGTTTGGTTGTTTTTTCATTTTCTATTCCGTTACAAAGAGGAACAACATGTCTTATACTGAATCAACTAAAATATATAAAATTTGTTACAAGAAATGAATGAAAAAACTGAGTGATAAAGTTTGAAGACTAGACTTGCTTCGATTTTGTTATAACAGCATATTCCATATTATTGTAGACTTTGTGTTTCGGTGGAAGACGGAGATCATTCTGAATTTGAATTTCAGTTTTTTTCCTAATCATACCGTAACCTAAATGAGAATCGTCGGCCATCCGACACGCTTCCATCGGCTCCTCAACTTCGTCGTAGTCGTGAAATGTATGATTCTGATTATTGGCATAATTTTCTAATAAACTATAACCGTCTGGTGGGCTGGGACTCGAAGGACTCGAATGATTTATTATAATCTGCTTGTACCCCGATTTCCCGTTCGTTTTCGACGAGGTTCCGAAATGTTGAAGAGTGTCGTAATTACCGGATATCGAAGTTGGTTTTATGGGTAGAAACATGGGTTTTGGAACTTTCGACACGGCTCCGTTCGTTATCACTTTCTCGTTCTGAATTTCCTTCGATTTCGTTTCATCCGAAGGCTTATCCACAATTTCGTAGTCTAAATTTGAATCGGAGGAATTTATTACCTGGCTAAAAGGTCTTTCTGTGTGAGTCATTTCATCGACTCCTAGTGTTTTCCAAGCGTCTTGCCTGATCTCCACTTCATCATAAGGTGGAGCTGAATTGGCTATTTCTGATGCGATATTGGGTAAAGAGCCCTGAGACATAGGCGGAACCTCTTGCTTCGACAGAGAAGATTCACTTTTCTGACGGTAAAACCGTTTAGAATTCGAGTCCTCATCATTGGCACATTTTTGACTATTGGGAATAAAAATATTTTTCCTAGGTGGCTTCAGGGGCTTTGGCTTTAACGGAGGAGCAATTGATTGCGAATCCGAGTACTTCGACTGAATCTCGGGCGCATCATTTATATCGATATCAACTAAAGTCGCCCTGAAGAGATTCGGAGATTTCCTGCTGTTTATTTTATCTAAAGAATTTTGAGACACCGACACGGACTTAGGTTGCAGATAAGGAGGAGCATTTATAACGATTAGAGGACTCGTTTCACAGGTAGGCGAGGTTAATGACTTTTGTTTAAACGGAACTGGAGGAGATTCGTAGGACGCGTGAAATAGACTATTGTAAGAAGTCGCCTTTGGCTTTAGGGGGGGTCCACTGTTGAACGGGATATTAGGAAGGCAATCCACCGATTTAAATTGAGAAGAAGTATTCAAGTCTATATCGAGGACATTAGTGCTACTGTTTGGTGAAGGGGGTAGCGGACTGCGAGATCTTGCCTCCATACTTAAGGCCGCTTGAAACTGATTCGAAGTGTCCGTGCAAAATATCGAATTTGACGAAGGTATCTCTCCGCCCAACAACTTTCTCATGCTCTTCATTTTCAACGACAAACACCGATAGATTTCCTGTTCGTTGTTGCATTTCAACTGAAATTCTCCTTCTCCCGTTTCGCACTTCCTACCGGCTTCAAATGTAAATTTTCCATCCCTATATCCATACTTCCGAATATACAAGTAAGGCCACGTATACAAAAGCTGTTGTTCTTTTGAATCCCTAAGTTGAATGGCAGATGGGGTCAAAAGAAGAGTATAAGGCCCCGGTTTAAGGCCACACCTGGTCGATACTTCTGAACGAACCAACTTCACTTCGAACACAGCTGAAAAAAAAAACAAACAAAAAATCACAAATCACCTCAACAAAGGTAAATCATTGGAAATAATTAGAAAACAATAAAAACAAAAAAGTTGTTAAAAAATCGTAAAACACGTGACTAATATTCCTAGAAGTGCGATGCAAGACGTGGAAATCCCGCACCGAGATCGCCCACTCCCGGACACGATGATCTGGGTCACTGCATTGGCCAATGTTTAAATGTTAAAACTAATAATTATTGTTGCTTTGCATATTTCTTAATTCAATCTAGAGACTACATAAAATTACTATTTCACTTAAATCTCACGACCTTTTAAGCCGACTTAACGTTATCCAACCAACACATTATTTTAATTTTTGGGGTTCAATGACTTATTACAATCAAACAAAAATGAGAGGAAACATCTTTTTAATGAATAATAAAACAGTATTTTATGTTGTGAAATATAAGGCAAACCAGATCCTGATAAATGCTACAAGAGACATAAAGTTTAAAGTTTAAACTCACTGTGAAACTGACTTTTATTACGATTCATAATTTTCTTTAGTTTAAAGATAATAAAACGTTTATTAAAAATTGCTGAAGTCATCTGTGCTGAAATTTAGTGTTATTGTTCCATTAAAAATGTCAAAAATAGTTCAACGCTGAAAAAAGTGTGCACTGCTGACCTTTTAAAACATCAAGGTAATGAATGTTTAATTAGAGGTCAAAAATGAAAACAATAAAAATGTTAAATTTATGAACTTTAGCCTGACTAAGAGTTGTAAAGAAACCTATTATATTTAATATAGTCCTGGAAACTGTTACTCACAAATATTATCAACCCAATCACTCATATTTAATGTCAAGGGAAAACTATGATTAAAATCGAATTAAAATCTTTTAATATACCTTCTCCTGATGGACAATACAAATCATTGTCTTCTTCTATGCTTGGAGCATTAGAACCTTCCTTGAAAGCTACTGACTGAAAAGCTGATAACCATTCAGGCATTTCACTATCTTCAACTGATGCAAAATGATAACTCGAGGTCTTTGTGACAACCTGTAAAATTGAGCATTCGTTAACTGTGAGGAAATATACATGATATCAATATCTAGAGAAAAATTAGCAATTTCAATACACACCAACTAATCAAAAGATAATTTAACATAAATCTACTTACAACAAAAACATTTGGCTGTAGTTTTTGTGGATCAGGAATAATCTTAACACAATTTTCTAATGTTATAAATCGACCTGAAGCATTTGTGTTTGCTTCATCTTCATTATCGAAAAACTCTAGTCTCTCAATTCCATATTTGCTAGCTTTATAAAGTTGACAGTATTTTTTCTGCCATGATTTCTGAAATTAATATAAAAAGGTTAAAAACTTTTGAAGATTATATCAGTTAATATACTCTAACTTTGGCAGTATTTAAAATTGTTTACTTTCAATTTTTCTTTATGCCTTTATATCCCTATCACAACAGACATTTTGTTTAATATATACAACCAGTAAGCTGTCATTTAATTAATTTTATTTATTGTTATAAATATTTAATTGATTGTACAAAAAACAACTTATTGGCATTCTTAGTGTAGGATTCATTTTATACTTCACACCCATCAAAAGAAATAAAATTCCATTTACAAGCCAAGTAAGATAAACTCCAGAGCTATTCATTTAATAAATTTGGTAGATATACCTGAGTATAATATTTTATAGTCAAATTTCCGTTTTAATTAATAAAAATGATTAAGGTTTAAACAATGATTTGCGCCTCATTCAAAATAATCGTGAATAAAGTTTAAGGATGAAAAGAGGCGAAATATCAGACAGAGTCCAATAAATCAGTCTCTTCGATTATTCTAATACAAAAACAATACTGGAAATTGTATGACAAAAAGAACGGACGCAACAAAACCAAAATATGAGCGTTGTCGTACCTTCAAATGGCCGAACACTCCTTGTGAAGGAATCAACAGATACCCTTTTTTGAGTGGATTATCTAGTTCCATAATAAAAAAACTATTTATACATAATGACTGGGTAAGTAATAAGTACTGTTACATATTGTCACATGTCATAATAAATATAGGCCTTATTACAACAATCACTACAAATGAGTATTGCACACGAGAGAACGAATTGTTTTCATTAGGCCCCCTCTAGATTTGCTACTAGCAAACTCTTGCGCATAAAAGACGACTTAGATCGGCAACCTGATTGGTGGTCCATTCCGCCATATTAGATTGATTTCAGATTGCATACGTGTTCCTGAGCGGCTAATTAAATTGCACTTTTACGATTCCCTTATTGAAATTCCTCCGGTGTCTCTCTAATACATGCTTATTAAACAAAAAAAAAAATTGAGTTTTGCATTACCTGTTCCTCAGAACCATATAATGAATCCTTGCTTTAGAATTAACGAGGATAATCTTCAAATTAATTTGAATTTTATTCACCGGTTTATTGCCGAACAAATTTTCCAAACCAAGTCGATTCGCACGGATTTAACAAAAAAAATCGAAATTTAAGACAGAATAAAACCTCAAAATTATTTTAAATGTGAATTTAAATCGCTTCCAACATTTTAACCAATAAAAAAACCAAACCAGTCAGTCGTTAAAAGGAAACAAATTTTGAATTAACTCCTTTCACAAATTTATTCCTAAACTCAATCCAAAGAAGAATTTACGTATTCTTGAAAACTGGATAAGAAAAAGGTTTTCAGTACATATCCAGAATAATAAAATTAACCCTATGAAGAAAGGAATGAAAATGAAGATTGAAGTAAACCTATGAGTAGGAGAATTTGGTGCACAAATTTTAATAATAATAATAATATATATAATTACATATACAAAGATCAAAATTTGACAAAGTAAAATGAAAACTCAAAAACTGAACAAAGAATTTCATTAAAAATTCTTTTAAAATTGTACTTATGAGTGTTAAAATATTACTGTAAACACCATCCTTGTCAGAGTTACTATTTTGCTTACAAAATCTAATATAGTTTTTGCAAATGGTCTGAAAGGGCTAAAACTATAACTCCATGTGTTCTTGTTCAGTCTTAAATACGAAACTATGGATGAATGAATGCATATCTGTGAATGTTTAAGAAGTGTAAAATTTTCAATAAATAACATAGTCCACGAAGAAAATATTCAAAGTTCCCTAAGTTAAGAATACGCTATTTCGTTTAAAACATAAAAAACAATTAAATTTAAATTAGCCATGGGTTGTGTCGTCTTCAACGAAATCGTAAGCATCCTCCCTCGACACACAATCTACGTGGCTCACTTTATTTCGGAATTTAACTCCGTAAAATTTATGGGCATGCTCTAGAAGTTCCGGTCTGAAAGTTGTAGTTATGAACTGGGCAGTTTTGGACAGCTCGTGAATCATATCAGCTACAGCCTTCCTGTGTTGGGCATCCAAAGCCTGAAAGCACAGAGTTTGTTTAGAAAGAGCTGATTTTATTTTAAAAGTTATAAGAGTTAGAACTACGAGACTAACCTGATCGATTTCGTCAAATAAGTAAAACGGAGCGGGATCACATTTTTGAATGGCAAAGATTAAAGCTAGCGCGACGAGGGATTTCTGACCGCCAGATAACTGATTCATTTCCCTCATTTCGCCAGATTTGGTCGACGTGAACGACACTTTGATTCCCACACCTGTATACTCGTCAGCAGATGAAACATCAAGCTGCAAAAATTAAAATTTTAAATTAAAAAAATAATTAAACTGACTGAACTGTATAAAACGATAATCCCAGATGACTTACATTGGATTCATTGGAACTGCTCTGACTACTTCTATTGGAATGAATGACCAGTTCTCCACTTCCTTGTGGAACAAGTTTCTTAAAAACCTCAGAAAAATACTTTGCAACTTGTTTAAAAGTAAACTGGATAGCTTCTGTCTTTCTAGTTTCCAGATGATTTAAAAGTTCTTGAATCTTTTCCTCTCTGAAAGTAAACAAACCAAAAATTTTTTAAAGATTATACTGATTAACACCAACAAGAAATGACAAATGAGCAGCTTATTTTGATAGTGGCCTAACTCTAATTATTATTAGAAGCCACAATTCTTTAAATGGTATCAAATTCTGATGGAGAATCAATAAGGTGGTTAAAAAAATGTTGGATGGGCCTTCAAATTTAATGACGAATCTGGTTGTTAATTTTGAAAGTGGTCTAACTCCATTCGTAATATTATTAATTATTGATTATCCAGTTAATAATTGCCACTATTTTTATAGTGGACAATAAATTATAGTGGTTTTCATCCCTGTTTTTACCCTTTTTTGGATATAACAGGATGCGGGAGGAGGATCCAAGCTGACGACCATAATGCCCAAGGCAGGAACTTTAACCACACCACACCTTCCAGGACTATACAACTTATACTACACCTCCACATAGGAACTATAAATTTAACACCCTTAAATATCTCGATTTGAAGATAAATGAACTTAGACCACTTTCAAAATAAACGGCTCATATCTGGTAAGTTTTCCACTTACCCTCTGTCCAATTCGGCTTTTCTTTCGTACAATTTTTCTTTCTGCTCCGAAAAACTAATAAACTGATCCAAAGCTTTTTTATTAACGTGGCTGTACTTCTTTAAGTTATTATTTGCTTTCTCCAATTCTTTAAAAAGCTAGAAAAAAAGACAAAGACGATTAGTGAAACTCAAAATTTTACAAATCAAAAGCTTGGTGAACTTGAAAACTGCCTTACGTATTTCTGATTCTGCTGTTGATACTTTTGAATCAATTCCACGGATGGTACGGACCCCATTTCTGTTATTTTATTTTGGGCTTCTTCAATCTTCGTTTTCAAAGCATTTTCTTTGCTGCCGATTTTCTCAAGTCCTTTCGAATCTTCATCTATTTTGTCCTGCGCTATTTTTTCTTTATTCTTCCACTCCTCCAGAGCGGCTTGTTCTTTTTTTTGCTATAAAAACCAATTAGTCAGTTTTCGAATCAACTTACAAAACATCAAGATGACTTAGAAAAACAAAACTTACTTTGTCCGTTGCTTCTTTCACTTTTTTCTCCATTGCCTTAAAATCTTTATTGACTTCAGCTATTCTCGCTTCTACGTTACCCAATTCCAAAGTGCAATTTTCCAACTGTCTTTTCCTATCTTCGACAGATATTTCTTGAAGGGCTTGGATCAACTCATCGTGACGTCGGATTAAATTATTGGTTAATAAATTGTCCAGTTTGTTTTTCTCCGCCTCGAGACGCATTCTCATCGTGAACGCTTCTTTGTTTTCTTGCGTCAGACGTCTTATATCATCATTGAGCTGATCCACAACTTCTTGATCTTCTCTTGACAACTGTTCCATTAATTCCTGATGCAATTCGTTTTCTAAACCTTCTTTGGTGGTTTTGATAGCTTCTAAACTCGATGTACACTGAGTCAGAGATCTTTCCTTCGGATTCTTATACCTTTCGATTCCTTGAAGTTCCTCTTTCATAAGCCTGATTTGACTTTTGCACTGATCGTAGTTATCCCTAAAAAAATTTTTATTCATCAGCAACAGATCTTATAAAAAGGTTAACGCCTTTGTTATGATACTACCCAAGTTACTTACTTGTGTTTAGCGTTTTTGTTTTCTGTCTTCTGAAGGTCTGAAACCACTGCGCTGATTTCTTGTTCCATAGCTTTCATTTCATTTTTGAGTTCATTTAATTCGTCCTCGATTTTTCGCATTTCAGTCTTATGTTCTGTACGTTTCTTTTGTGTTTCTAAACGCGACCGAGAACTGTTAAAATACCCGCCGGTCAAAGATCCTTTTGAGGATACCTGATCACCATCTAGTGTAACACAGTCCAATCCAGTGCTTCTAGCCAGATTGGTGGCCGACTCTAAATTACGACAAATCAGCGTTTTACCGAACAAATATTTCATTGCCTTCTCATATTTTGGTTCATAGACAAGTTTGGAGACCATTGGAATGGCATCCTAAAAAGAACAAAATGGATGAGACCGAGTGTTGAAAGTAATGTGACCACAAATGAGTACGTAATAACAATTTGTTATTTTAAACAAACCTCTGTTTTTGGATAACTCTGCTCCCTGACAATCAGTCGATTTAAAGGCATAAATGTCACTTCTCCAGGAAGTTTTTGTTTATTCATCTCTTTTAAGATTTCCGTTCCAACTCTGTCGGATTCGACTATGTGATGAAACAGACGAGCTCCTGCTGTGACTTCGACAGCAGTGTAAATATTTTCTGCACATGTGAAATTCTCAATCACGGGGTTGTAATACTTATCGGCGATTTCCTTCCAATGACCACCTCTTTCACGAAATGTTTCCAGTACTTTGCAAACGCTGTCTCTCCCATTCAAAGTGGGCTAAAAGAAACAGAATTTTAATTCAAATTAGAAACAGCAGGTTCAGGAGAAAGAAAATTTCTTCATTCTACTAATTTTACCTTTCCAGCGAGAGAACGTAACGCTTGATCTGCTTTGGCTAGATCTTCTTTAGCTGAAGTCAGTTGCTGGTTTAACTGAGTCTCCTTCCGCCACAACTCGCTGCAATAAAAAATTTACAAATTGTAAACACTCGAATGGAATAAGACCAACTTGAAATAACACAGAGTACAAAACAGAAGAAAAAAATTTTACCCTCTCTTAACTTGCAGCTGATCTTTTTTCCTTTTGATCTCGTAAAAATCTTTATTATGTCTATCAATTTCCATTCTAAGTAATTCCATGTCCTTTGTACGTCCTTCTATTTCCTTTTCTAATTCAACAGAACGTTTAGCATCTTTTTCCAAATCAGCAGCAATTTTATCTCTGTGCTCTTCTTTGTCTTTAATTTGCTTTCGTAACAGCTTCAATTCCTTTTGAATCCACTGATCTCTTTCTTCTTTTGAGGTAAATTGTGAGCCTCTGCCTTGTTTGGCATACAATTCCTTTCTTTTTTGCTCTTTTAAGGCCAATCTAAAATAATAAAATAATTTGTATAGAGTCATTTCAATGACATAACAATAATAGCTCGAAAACAATATTACTCACTCTCTGTTACAATTTTCTTCCTTCTTTTTCATTTCTTCATACTGGGGTTTGATTCTTTCAAGTTGTTTTTTCTTCTCATCAATCTGTTCTTTCAATTTATTTAGTTCTGATTCAGCTCTTTCTTTAGACTTATTATCTCCAGAAACTTCATCAGTTAAATCCTTAATCGTTAACTCGAGTTTAGTTTTCTCTTTGAGAAGTTGAGCCTGTTCAGTGCTCAAAGCATCCCTCTGGTACTTTGCTTCTGTGACATCTTTCTTTGCCTTCCTTAAAGCTTGGCCAGCCTTATGAACTTCATCTTGGGCTTTCTTTAATTCATTATTTAACTTGTTCTGAACTTCATTTGAATTCTTTCTTTGGTCCTCCAGCTGATAAATTATAAAATATATTAGAATTTGATAAATAGTAGTGATAATGTGCTAGAAATGTTGATAAGTCACTCACCTCTCTTAATTTTTTCTGGGCTTCTTTAAGTTCTTTATCAAAAATGCAATACTCAAGAGATCTTCTCATTTTATCCCATTTTTGGTACTCCTTAAGCTCTTCTTTCTCTTCTTCTAATGTTTTTAAACGCTCGTCTATTGTGTGCAAAAAATCATCAATCTTTGCTATCTTTGTTTTTGTGTCTTGAAGAATGTTTTGAGACTCTTCACGTCTTTCATCATACACTCTAGTTCCTGCTACTTCTCTCAGAAGTTTTAATCTTTGTGAGTCAGGAGCAGTGGCCATTTGGTTAATCTAAAAATTAAACCATAAAAGAAATATTGTTAATAAAAAATTGTTTTCTTACTAACACAAACCAAAAAGCTTTCAAACTATGTACCTTTCCTTGCTTAACAATGTAATAAGGATTGGATCTGGAGAAACCAGCAGATTCCAAGATTCATAACATCTTGTCTAGGAACATTCTTTTTGTTTAAAAAATATGAGTCCTTCTTAGCTCCTATTACCTCAAAGGAACCTCATCTCTTTCAATCTAAAACAGTAAAAACAAACTTACAATTATTAAATCATCCTAAAAATATGATAAATGTAAACATTATAAATCCTCACTTACAGGAATTCTTCCATCTGAATTGTCAAACAAAATTTCAACATAAGCTGTCATTACCCTTGGCCCTGTACCTTCATGAAGCAAAGCTTGTCTTTGCTCTGGTCGAAGGTGTGAAAATTCATCACTAAGTACAAACTGTATTGCTGCAATTTTAAACAAATAAAACAATCAAATCATCATTTTTAAAATTACATAAAAGTCCATTTCAAAGTGTCAAAACAGACTTACCATAAAAAAAGTTACTTTTACCAGATCCATTTCGACCAACCACAACATTGTCTGCGATCAAAAGGTTCAACCACTGTCTGTTCTCTGTAACTTTTGAAACCTTGTATGATGACCTGGAAGGATTGTTAAAATAATTACATTCATGTTTCAGGAATCAACTCAACAAAACAAAAACTGCACACATCTTAAACAGAGATTTTGGGTTGTACTGCTAGATTTAAATTATATGGTTAATAAGAAATCTAACTGCTAATAACTAACTCCACTTAAATTCGGAATACGAGTTCCAGAATAACAATAACCTCTTAATATATTTCATTATATTAATTTCAATTTTATAAATGATATAGTAAATACAAATGTTTTAACAGTTCTTTATAACGGCTTTGAACCGTTTAAAATATTACCTGTTTAATATACATGGCTGTAGAGTAATTAAACTAAAAATAACACAAATATCATCAAAACTTCTTTATTGTAAATATTAAAACCAAAACAAGCGTTCTTCCATCAAAATGGCGGACTCCTCCATTGCAGTGTTGCCATTTTTAACAGACGATAAATTTAGATTTGACCAAATCTCTTCCCGCGCTTTATTGTTTTATTAAAATTATTGATAATAACATTATTCAGCTTTTTATGGTACATAAAATTATGTAAAAACTAAATAGACCTAAATTATGAAACAAGTTTTTTCAATAACAACTAAACCCTTAGTTGCCTCCCGCCTCTTAAGCACCACAAATCTAAGCGGCCATGGTGTATTTGGTTTAGATTAATTTTTAAGATATGGATGACTTCGTGATACATTGTAGAGTTTTACGATGGATGTAAAAATTAACAAATTGTAACCAGATTTTGCTACTTAATGGCTAATTTAAAAGAAAACCCAGACCTAGACGTCAAGAGATAATAGTGGAACCTATCAAAAGTTACTTCAAATACTCAGCAGTTAACTTGGATAGATAAATGAGATATTTGGTGTTTGAGAAATAGTAGTGTCGATGTGGCTAGAAAAATTTAAACGAAAACAAAATTTTGAATTTAAAGCGTACTTTATTTCCATTTTGAAAACAAAATTAAAAAAATAATACATTATCAATCTTATAATACCAATTTCATAACGCATACGATAACTAAAAAAATCCTAAATTTCAAAACTTAACGAAATTTTCCGGTTTGAATTGAAAAAAAAAAGTTCCAAAAAACTGATCAATTCACTCAAAATAATGACTGCTAGAAATAATTAATTTTCGATATAAAACTCGAAACCAATATTAACATTTTATAGGCACATTTAACGCAGAGATTCAATTATCAAGAACATATGCAACAGCTACATTGAATAAACAATGCGGTATGCGTATAATATTTAATAATATTAATAATTTCATAAATGTATAATATCCTGTATCATAGTATCAAAACATTTTTTTGTAATTTATTAATAATGACAAATAAAACAAATTTCATTTCAATTTTTTGTGATGTATCGTATAAAAGCGATAAAAACTATAAAGCTTAACTTTATCTTATAAATATACATAAATACAAATGCATAATAGCATGGGTAGAGTATAAATAAGTTGGTATTGGATATTTTGTTACAGTACCTTTAGATGATATTTATAAAAATGATTTTTTTTCTAATTTTATAATCAAAGCCTTTTCTTGAGTTTTAAAGGTAGCCCTGAAAATTCCTCAAAAAATTTTTTTTAGTATTAAGAAGCCTAAGTTTGCATTCCAAAATTAGTACCTATTCAGATCAAAAAAGTAATCTAATAACCGGTACAAGTATACATAAAAGTCACTGTATAGGTTTTTTAACAGATCAAATAAAATCAATTCAAATTATAAAACTCTTCAATTTTAAAAACCTTTTCAACTAAAAATTTATTTTCAAGTATTTGTGAATTAATACTGTTTAATCCATAAAACAGCAAATTGATTTCTAATACAAATTAATACTGAAAAAGTATAATCTTCTTTAACCATATCCACGACCTAAGAAGAATTTCTAAAAACTGAATCAATCTAGACCAGTGATGGGCAAAGTATTTAATCCGGCCCGCCGAGGGTTTATCGACATGTATTAATAAATGGCCAACTCCAATAACGTTTTGATGGTCGAGAAGTTTAAAGTGGACTTTATTCAGTAGAATAATAGATATATAGTCTGCAGAAGAAGCTAAACTAGCCGCGTGGTTTATGTGTTGCTAATTTGAACGGCCCTCTTACTTTAGTTCCCATTTTATATACGGCCCGCCAAAAATTTAAAATTTAAATTGGCCCGTTGATTAAAAAGATTGCCTACCCCTGATTGCCCCACTCTTCAGCTAATCCTTTATTTCTTGATGTTCCAATTCTAATTCCGACAAAGAGTGACATCTCCTACTGTAGGTTTCTATACTACCAGTAACTGGTGTTTTCGAAATTTTTTCTAAAGCCGTGGAATGGAGTGAATCTATCAACCAATTTAACAAATCCATTTGCTACTTAATGAATTAATTATTAAAAGCTGCAAGAGCTTAAATCTAATTTCACTGCTTTAATGTTATGATATTTGTTTGTAGGTACCCCTGTAGGTAAAACAACAAGAATTACTTAACACTGATCTATCAACAACCTTTTTCTACTCAGCAGACTACAAAAATTGTCAGGCATAAGATAAAAATAAATTTTAAACAAAACCAATATTATTCTAATGCCTCATAAAATTATATAAAAATTACTCAGTATCTTTCGTATAACTTGTTTCTAAATTACTTCTTTCCAAAAAAATGAAAGAAAAATGTTTGCAGTTCGTGTTAGAAATAAGAAGCTAATTTAAAATACAGTAAAAACATTGTTCAGGTACTCTGTAAGACAGTGATGGCGAACCTATAACCCACATCCTGATTTTTACAACTGTAAGCTCCATGAGTATAGTGTGACCTTATTGATATTAATTTTTCAACGTCCATCTTTTCTAAAAGCTTTATAATAAAGAGGCACCGACTCGTGAGGGCTATTAAAATACATTTTGAAGAGAATAATGGCTAACAGACACTTTTATTAACGACTTAAGTATGAATATAATGTTAAGTGAAACCTGAAGCTTTGTAGAGAATGTTAAAAGTGAAAAATAAAAATCATCATCCTTCAGTCTTTCATTTTAAAATAATTGGTGGTTTAGTGACTCATTACTATTGTAATTCTACAGAAAATTTGATCTACTTGTTCGCCATCATTGTTTGAACTCAGAGATTTTTTTTCTTAAATGAAGAAAGGGCACATTACCTTTAGTATCACATTAATCAACAACTTTGATTTACTCATCTTTGTGAAATTGAGTTCAACTACTTTTGTCTGAATTAAAAAATATTGAGTATTTGACAATTATTTCTAATAACTTAAAACTTAAAATTGTACTTTAAACGCTCGTTTCTTTTTTTGGTTTTTCAGAATCGTTTTGATCGTTTAAAACCTCCTGTTCGAGCTCGCACTCAAAAGGAATAGGTAAACTCAATCTATGTGATAACTTTTTTTGATTAACTGCTACTTTTACATTTCCGGATTGTGAATCAGGAAGTCTTGAATTCCGAGAACTCGGATTATTAACCTTATAATTATCAGTCTCTTTATCTGGAGGATCCCTGAGAGAAGTATCGTCTTGTAAACGAATCCGATCTATTTTTTCATTAAACGAATCACAATCTGGTTCACTTTCGCCCATGCTTCTGCTCTGCTCGTTCTCTGATTTCCCATCGTAACAACAGTCTTGTGAGCATGGGGGCAAACTATTGTTGGGATTGTGGGGAGATTCATCGACACAGTCGCAGAAATTCACCTCCGAATTTATATCCGAACAACTGTTTTCACCGAGACTACACTGTAATTGTACTGTACGGTAATCCGGAGATCTTTGACGGATTTCGTTGCAATCTTTCCGGCAATCGCAATTTTCATCTCCGTCTTTAGGAAGCGACTCTGTCGATACTTGTTTCCCTTCCGAATTTCTCACCGCAGCCGGACCCATTTCTTCAGCTGCTGACATTTCGTCAACCCTGCTTAACCCGTAATCGTATGAAGGAATGCGGTCAGTATTCTTCATGGAAGCTAAAGTTTCCGTTTCTTCTTCTGCACCTATTACTAACCTGTCTAATGGCAATTTGTTTCGATTTTCTTCGTCACTATCGGACAGAATATTGGGATTTTTCGGGGAATGAGACTTCCTGTGCCTGTTGTTAGGACCAACGTGAATGTTGGTGTTATTTACTTTGGACCCATACCCGAAAAAGTGGATCCTATTTTTTCACTGGCGTTTTCCATGTCAGAAGACAAAAACACTGCACTCTCAGCACTCGGTCTCCAAGTTCTTCGGGCTTGGGATACTTCCCCTTCGCTCGTACCACCCCCATCTCCTCTTCTTCTTAAGCCCAGATCGTTTCTCTTATTGCGTCTTTGCTTCTTAAAAAATTTCCGAGCTACGATGCTCTGTCGAGGATTATAAAACGCTTCGATACAATCCGGTCCTGATATTTCATGATAAGTGGGCATACTATTATTCGAGCGATACATCTGTCTATGCATTGCAACTAAATTAACATTATTTGTTGTACTAGTGGGAACCAAAACCGGGTCTTCTACAGTGTCGCAGTTGTTTAATTTCTTGACAGCTTTTACTCGATTACTGTTGTGACTGTTGGATTTGGCCGTGAGTCCTGAAGAGTTTACACTTGACGAAGAAAGTGCGGAGACCGTTTGACGAACATTTGCACCATTCGGTAAAGCTGTTGAAATGTTTGTCTGAACGTTACCGTGACTATCGGAAACGCTTCGACTGCGACAGCAACGAATTTGTTTGCCCTTGAATAATTTTTTCAGAACTGTCCACTGAGATCGGACATCACTCCTTGCAACGCAATAAAAGTACAATATAAAAGCTCCGAGGCAGAAGGCCAAAATACAATACAAAATGCTAAAAATATCCTCTTGATATGGAATCGAATCGCGGAAAGTGTCCATAAGTGAAAGAGCGGCTAAACTCCAAAGGAAACAATACAGCAACAGTACAATGACGTGAGCTTTTAACTGAATGATTGGAGAATGTTCGGGATCTTCTACATCATCCGAATCAGTTGTAACGATACTCTGAACACTTCTTCTATCAATACATGTCATGGTGGCTGGAACTTCCAATAATTCTAAATCTACATTTTCTGTTCCTTGAGTTCCTTCCGATAGCTGACCGTTCATATCGTTGTTCCGAATAGCGCAAAGGGTCAAAATATAAAATAGAGTTAAAAAAGATAA
Organism: Columbicola columbae; assembly: GCA_016920875.1. Taxonomy (NCBI): domain Eukaryota; kingdom Metazoa; phylum Arthropoda; class Insecta; order Psocodea; family Philopteridae; genus Columbicola; species Columbicola columbae. Next base: position 9,575,143 of record JADMLL010000008.1, read on the forward strand.
TAAAATTCCTGCTGGTACATAAACAGCACTTAAAGCGGGACCGGACTCCAAAAAACAAAAATTCCGACTAGCATACTCCTTTAAATTAACCGCTCCTGATATACCGCACACAATCAGTCCGATTCCCCAGCCCACCAAATATAGACCTAATATCGGCTTCTGAATAGGAGCGCCAGGTGGAAGATCATCATCAGCGGCATTGTCTAAATGATCGGATTTCGATAATCTCTTGTACATATTACTGGCTGACACACTCATCCAAAGTAAAGTTGATAAGAACAAATAATGCAAAACGATTCCAATGCCCTGGCAAATTTTAACATTCTCTGTTTGATATATTCCAAAGCTGAAATACAAAAATGAAAACACATTACTCAAAATCTAATTAAAGGTCAGTTGAACAATCGTTTATTAACATTCACTCACTCACCTGAACATAAAACATAACAGAGATATGGATATCCATGTATTGACAACTGAATGTTTTGCTCTTCGAGACATCTGAATAAAACTATGAGAAACAAAGTATGTGACTATAGATATCATCAAGCACACAATCAAAATAAAGGACCCTGTATAAATGGCAGGATGGCATAAACGCGACTTCATTCCGCCGTACCTAGAAAACGGTGACATATTAAAGAAATTTTTTTTGTGAAGAGAATTTTCAAAACTTAAAGAAAAAAATTTTAAAACTAACCTTCCAGAATATTCATTGAGATACTGAATATTTTGAAGCAGTCCAAAATACCCAAATCTATCACAAGAGAACACTACCATACCCTGAGTGTAGTGGGATGGTTGACAACCTTCTTGAGTCCATCCACCATTTCCATCATTTAGTGATTGATCCCACCACACAGGTTTAGCAAGGTTCGAATAAGAATTTGAAGGAGCTCTTAACATCACATATACAGGCTCTGTCAAATTTGTCACATCAACTCCAACTAAAATAAATTTTTAATTTTAACAATATCATATATAAAGTAAAAAAGTATACACAACTAAAACAAATTATAATTACCTAGAGTTGAACCAACAACACAAGAGGTAACATCTTCTTGAGTATTTGGAGATCCAGGAAATAAATTACTATTTTCATACATGCTTACGATGAGTTGCCAAAAATTATGGGTGGCTTTCCCCTGTGTTTCCAGTTGAGAAAATAAAGATGAAGGGATTTGAATTGATGCTTCAATGATTCTGTCAGAATTTCCCAATAAAATAGTTCTGTTGTTGGTAGAGCAATGAAAAAATCTTTTTGGATTTTTATACCCTTGAGTATTCAAGTACCAAATGCATCTTATCCCAGAAAATATTCCTGTCACTCCAAATTCTTCAACTGCCAAGTTTGTTTTGTGTGATTGAAAAGTGGGAATATCCTTACATATCACCTCGACAGATTGCACAAGTCTTGAACAAGCAATGCTTTCTTTCTGTGCACTGCTAAGAAGGGTTTTGGGTAGTTGCATTAGTGTCGCAACAATATCCACCAAAATGTATCCCAATTCCTTTTCACTTTTAACAAACATTAGGTAATTTTCAATAGTTTTTGTTATAAAAACAATGTCCATTGCATCTGTTAGATTCTTTCCATTTCCAGTGAAATTCTTCAATTTCACAGCACTATCCAAGACACTGCCTTTAGCTATTGACAAATTAACTTGTGAAAACTGCTCAAGAATTCTGGTTGTTTCACTAACATAAGGGCAGTGACTTGTGTTTAAATTTTCCCAAGAACCAGATTCGTTACAAGAATACATAGCTCGAGGCTCCACTTTGTTACCAACAATAGTTGGTTGCTTAATCACACATGGTAAATCAACAGTAAATCCCACTACAGTTTTAGGCCAGTAATAAATCCCTTTGTTGTTTTTAGTGTCAACATGAGGACAGTATTTACTATCATCAGACAACACAATAACAGAAATGGCAGTCGAGTGATTTCCTTGTTCTGAATGAAGGTGACAATACCAATCTCCACTATGACTCTTTTGAATCCTATCTATCTTAAGTTGACTCTCCACAAATCCACTGTCAGTGAAAGATCTATTTTCAATTTTTATTTTATCAAAGTATGATGTTGGATCTTTATTTTTCCATGACCAAGTGACTTGAGCATCTCTACTCTCACCACTGACACCACCAGTTGTCAAACTCCTGCATCTCAGGCTTAGTGAATCACCTTCAAAGACAATCTGATTGTGCATTGGTTTCAATTCTAATCCAGATGAACTTGAATGGGAGATTCATCATCACAATGAAGTTTTAATTTCCTGAGAGGCTTTCCTTTGCTGGAAAGTGGAGATTCACATTTTGGGGGTTGAGTAAATTTTACATCGTTATTTTTTGCCCAATCAGTCACCCACATCAGTGTGCAGTCACAGTGCAATGGGTTTTCAGATATGTCCCTGTAAGTAAAACAAATACATTTATTTATTAACATTTTTTAAAACTGACCCTGCTATTCAGTTTTTTAAGCACTCCTTCATTTATTTCAATTAATAAAATTAAAACAAAAAAACTAAATTTATACTTACAAAGTCTTTAATGATATTAGGTAGTCAAAAACTCCTTTATAAATATGAGCAATTAAATTACTATTAAGTTTCAGTCTTTCAAGGGATAGCAAGGGTTCAAACATTTTCTTATGCAAATCAGTTATTTTATTATGAGACAAATCCAATCTTCTCAGATTTCTTAGATGTTTGAAAGCCTCTTCATCAATTTGTTCAATTTCATTCCTACTTAAATCAAGCTTTTGTAATGCATTGAGTTTTAAGAAAGAATTTGGCAAGTGAGTAATTCCATTTACAGATAGTTCCAACTGAACAATGTGAGGTTCAATAGTGTTCAATTTCAGATCTTCAATAACAAGTTTCTCAAAACCGCTCCTGCCACACTTAACTTTTGACCATTCTTCTGCCGCCGACTCTCCATCTCTAGCGGATATAATAGAGCAAGTACACAGATCAGGGCATCCAAGAGGACCTCTATAATCCGTGCAACCGCTGGGAATAGTACTGAATAATACTGCTATTAAAAAAATAAGACTTTCCTTTCTGACAATCATGACTTTTAGGCTAATTTAACACACACGCAAATTAAATTTAATTCAATGAATTAATTTGTCGGATATATGTCGAATATAGACACTATATTGTGATAGAAAGAGTTAAAAGGCAAAGTCATATTACAGAGTTCGTCTCTTTGGATAACTTAGTTACAAAATATTCTTTTGCGTAATTCAACACAACTGTAAAAAACTACTTTAGATTTGTTTGTCAACACTTCTCTAACTCTCATCGCCATTTTGTTTGCTACTGCCATTTCCCATTGGTTCAGTAGCCCCTCCTTCCTAGTTTCATTCTTTAATTGTCGTCATAGAGCGTGGAAATAATTGTCGATGTTGGGGACAGTTTCGGATGGCTCTCCGTTATTTTCTAACGAAGAATTGTTATGAGACTATCGTGCGACATAGTACGCGTAAATTTATCCTCTTTAATAATGTGCGAACAATAAAACATGCCACAAGTGCTTTGTGCGGGAAATTCATCTCAAAACCGGGCGACGATTTTACATTAACGAATTATCATTCGTTCCGAAATTTTAACACTATTAAGGCGAGCGGGAAACTTTACATAGAATTTACGTGTAAAGTGTGCAATAGTAGAAATAAAAACTTTGTCTCTAAAGTTGCCTACAATTCAGGCGTGGTGATAATTACTTGTGAAGGTTGTAAGAATAACCATCTTATAGCCGATAATTTGAACTGGTTCACCGATTTAAACGGGAAAAAAAATATCGAGGAGATTTTGGCCGAAAAGGGTGAGAGTGTTAAGAAGATCGGGTTCGATAAGAACGGTGTTTGTGAAGTAGAAAACGGAACAGTTCACCTTGTGCAGGACAAATAAACATTGGAGGTGTTGAAACCGGAAGCGGATGTTGTCGTTTTACTCTATGACTTTGAATAAGACGCCTGCAATCGATCGCAATTGTTGGCGTTAAATACATAATTATGTTCTTCTATTTGAAAATATTATATGGTGTTATTTAGTAGTGGCTACAACAATGATGGGATTTTCTAACTATGGTGCTGTGAATGGAGGAAGTAGAATGGTATGATTTCACTAATTGGTTTTTCTTTTGAGATTTCTAACTTCAGGGTTTGGTAGGAAACACTGTTCATTTTCCTGGTTTCCTTTGTAATCAGAGTGTAGTATAAAATCGTTGGCATCACCAACATATTTATTTTAACTTTAGCATTACACATCGTTTATTTTTTGAATCATCCATTGATTAAAGATTGTCGGCGTTTAACCTCAGTTTCAAAATGGCGACCACCAAAATCGTGGCGTGGTTTTGTGAAGCGAAAGCTTGTATTTGAAAGCTGCCTTAGTAATGAGTATTTATGTAAGAAATAGTCCATTTACACGTTTTTTATGGGCCCAATCTTTTGATTTTTAAATGTTTCAAATCAAAGTTTTTTTTTACTTATAATTTTAGTCCAGTAAAGCTTTTAGGATTGTACACCTAACATTCTTAGAATTTACATTTGTTAATATAAATTTTTTAAAATTCTATTACAGCCTGCCGCAACTCAACCTCCTCTACCACCAATGCCTCCACCTCCATTAGAAAATAGTACTGAACCTTCAATGAAAAAGCCAGATAGTGAAACAGGTATGTTGTTTCTAAAGCCATTAAAAATTTTTTAGATTGGATAGGCATTTATTGTTAAATTGAATCTTTCACAAATTTTGATTTAGATGTATATCTTTAGGATAACAAAATTTAAATAACGATTGTGTGTATAGTTTGTCCTGTGCCTTAGAAGTTTGTGCAATTATTATTGTAAGCTAGTCATTTTCAAGAAATGTTTATGTAAAAATTTTTCTTTAAATATCTAGTCTTGGTTATAATTCTTCAGTTTTTCTGTAAATATCCTACTGTGGAAATGATTACTTGTTAAAAAGGAAAATGAAGAAATAGTTTTTACTGTAGCCAACCTTGTGGTGAAGTTTTTGGTTGGCAAAAAATTTCCTGGTCAAGTAATGCAGTAATTTCAATAAATTTTTATAAATCTTATAATTATCTTGACAAAAGTATGAGAATTAATATTGTTAATCAGTGATTTTATAAAGGTTTTCATTATTTAGATAACAAATGTGTTTGCTTCATTAAAATTCATTAGCTTTTACTGCTTTGATAAGATTCACAGTAATTCACCTGTCAATAGTTTTTTGTAATAAAAAGAAATGTGAAGTTTTATTGTTGTCATTAGTGCATAAACAACAATTTTAAGTTGAGTGCCGGAGCTGACTTATCTGAAATATAAAATATATACTGAACCGAAAAAGCTTTTTGTTTAATTTTAATAACAATTTTGATTCAATTTTTAAATCTACACAAACTTACTTCAATGATAACTTGTATTTTAGTTGCTTTAAAGGATTTCTGCATTTTATTTAGGATGAATCTATTATGATTATTTGCTTTAACTTTTAGTGTCAATTTGAAAATTCTAATTCTTTGTCTATGTAATGATCTGTAATTTTGAAATTCCCAGCTAGCACAATACCTGCTTAATTGCAAACTGTGATAATGATCTGAGAAAACTAGCAAAAATGGGGCCTTTTAAAAATGAATTATGAGTTTTTGAGTTAAATAAGTTTTGAAACATATTGGTGTCAAAAGTTAACTGACTTAGCTAGGTTTCAAATTACTTACTTATTATTTATTAATAGTGAAGGATTTAGGGTGTCATGAAAAATGCTGTAAGGATGTACTCATATCATATTGTATAACACATAAGTTAGGTACATCATTTTAAGACATATTTAGAGTGTAAGTAGTAATTAAATTCAAGGTTTGTTTTTTAACTATGAACGAAGCTAGTGGTTTTGAAAATAAGCTTTCACTGGGAGAGATTTGATGCAAGCTCAACAATTATTTCTTTAAAAAGTAACATACCATTTTATTAAAATTTTCTTTTCTCTCTGCTTATTGTTCGCAGATGGTTAGATTCGCTGTTGTAATGTTTTTTGGTGCTCCAGAAAAGAAGCAGCCTCTACATTTGGATTTTTATATCTATATATATTTATTAAATTTGAGGAGCTGTGACATTAAACATAATTAATAGAAACATTTTGTGTCAGATTATATGTTTATTAAGTAACTTGTGAAAAACTTGTGACAGCAGAAACGGTTGTAAGAGGAGAAAGAATGATTTGACTGGTTACACTCACAAAACAATCGACTGTTGGTCACATTTTTTTATTCAAGTTATTGAAGTATGTTTAACTCACAGTCAGTTTTTTTCTCTCTATTGCAATTGGCTTTTTTAATCGGTTTTTGTTCTTTCTCTTTTTGTGTTTTTATGGGTAGGGTTGTCATGTTGAGATGATATGACACAACCATGATGCGGACTGCGTGATTGAGGGGACCTCCTTCACTTACCACCATCTGACATGACCCTTTTTGGTAAAGGTCAATTTGTATAAGTTTTCTGTTAGTTATCAGTTTTTTTCTCCTCAGTTGATAGAAAGTTTTCTTTTACTGTCATTGCCAAAATACATTTTGAATGATGATTGGATTCATTTGAATGAATTTGGTAAGAAGAAAAGTCAAAAGAAAAAAACTGAGCAAATGTTTGTTTTACAGTGACCACATTTTTGTGTTCTGTTGCTCTTATAAAAACGTTGATTCACGGTCCTTAGTCAATTTTTTTTTTAACTTAGCCATTTTTTTTCAAATTTCTTTTTTCTTCAAACGTCCTTTTATCACTTTTTTTCGAAGGAAAATTGTTTCTTCGTAAAAAAGATTGAATTTATTAGGTTGATGGTATTTTGAAATCAAGTTGAAGGAGAAAATTTCAAAGTGTCAGAAAATTAAATGAGTTTGAATGAAAGGTTTGATATTTTAAAAATTGTAGGCCACAATTGTAAGAGTTAAGTTTCCCTTGCTTTATCATCTCTAGTGACTTGGTATATTGTCGGTAAAGTTTTTTTTTAAATAAAGAACGTCACTGGAGATTTTATTAGGGTTTTTCGTTGACAATTTATTTAATTCATTTTTTTGTATTGTTGTAGGAGAGGTTCCAGCCTCTGAATTTCTGCCTGGGCCAATCTATGACTTGAATCAGACCGGTGCTTTAGTTCCAGGTAAGGTGTTTTGTTTTGACTTTAATCATCAGATTTTTTTGGGGGGTTTCCTTTATTTTTAAAAATATTTTCTTAATGTTGATGGAAGTTTTATTTCATCACTGAGGTTTAGAATGACCCATTTAATGGGTTTGTCAGATTATTAGTTGGAATGCTTGGGATGTGTCTTTCCAAATTTGTGAAAATTTCTTGGTAACTTGATTCAATCATTTTCATGATATAAATTAAAGTAAAATTCCAATTGATGAGGGAGTCTATATCGCATCTGTATACTCCTGTTTGATTTTGGTCAAATTCTTTTTAAGAACCACATGTATAAACATATTTCTATTACTCTTAGTATGTTATTGTTCTGAATGTAAATGAAATTCGAATTTCAAATATTGATTATTGTTTGTTAAAAATTTGCTTTGCTTAGGTCCTGGAGCTAAATCTGCCTTAGTTAGCGTATTAGGAGGTGGTTTACCTAAATTAACCCCTGAGCAAGAGGAAGCAGTTAAGAAAGCGAAGAAATATGCCATGGAACAAAGTATTAAGATGGTTTTGATGAAACAAACGTTGGCTCATCAACAACAGGTAAATATCTAACATGATTTCAAAATTTTGTCCTTTTTATATAGTTTGCCCCCCTCAGAAAGTGTGCAGAGAAATAAATCATTACAGTTGTACATTAGTAAGGAAAGAAAATGTTTATGTGTTTGAGGAACTGTTAAAATCAATTTTTGATTGATTGATTGATTTATTTATTTATATTTTACAAGAACTGAGAAGCAGCTTTGAATTAATCGAAATTGAAAATAAAAACTTGGCGAATTATTTTGTTAAGTATCGATTGAGATGTGTAGACGATTTATGTAGTTAATAATGTTGGAGTTGGTTAGCTCATTAATAAAAGATTTTTAGCGGCGATTATAAACCGTTAATGAGATTTGTAATTGCAAATTTGTAGTGAAAGGGAGTGACTCATATTAATAATACTGCTTCTCAAAATTTATTAAATATATATTTGACAAAAAATAGTATCGCACCTTTTTTGAGTTGGAGGTAAACAAGTTGGGGGTTCATTGGAAGCTCTAATGATGATAAATTTTCATCCTTGCTCGCATATATTGCTCTTTGGAAGCAATAAATGACGACAAACGTGGGCCCTGAGAAGCTTGAGGTTTTTCAGGGCTGAAGAGCTTTTGTATAATATTTATTGATTTATATTAACCCCCATGTTCTCAACTCCTTGTCATCTTTTCTTTTAGTTATTAGCCTTTTCTTGTCTTTTTTTTTGACTCCGCTGCTTTCTTACCAATTTTTTCCTGGTCCTTTTCTAGAAAAATAAGCAACACCTACGGCAACAATGGATCCTTTTAATGTCCAGGTTAGCCAATCCATTCCTCAGTCTTTTATCTTAATGTAGTATTATCTTTAGAACCTTACCCAATCCTTCCCTGTTATGTTTATGTAAGTAAATTCGTTTACTCTACGGAAATTTGGAAATTATTGATGTTGGCTTTCCTGTGTTTAGTCGAAAGGGGGTGTGTTCTCTCTGTTGGGGGTGGGGTGGGGTGGTGGTATTGAATTGAAAAAGCAAAAGACAAGAAGGCAGAACATTGATGGTTTCCACTGTTCGTTCATTCTAAAAATTAATGTACTGGTCTAATTTGATGACGTATTGATGGAACGTGATTTCCGTGATTCTTTTACAGCAAATGGCAAGTCAAAGAAACCAAGTCCAAAGGCAACAAGCACTCGCTTTAATGTGCAGGTACGTATGCGTATTTTATTTTATTTCAAAAAAATTTTGGTGTGAGCTGAATCCCCCCCCACAATGGGCCGAAGGTATATTTCAAGTTGCTTTTAAAATTCCTATTTTGTTTGTTAATAAGAATCCAAAAAATAAATTTTGTAACTGAAAATAAGTTCTTATTAACATCTTAAATTTGTTTTGTATGGGTGGATCACCATTTTAAGTACTTTTTGAAGAAATTCAACATCCCTTGAATGATTTATTTGGGAAATTAATAATTTATTAATTGATTTACTTAATGAAGAGATCCTAATTTGTGAATTGGATCTTTGAAATTATTTATTTCCAAATGGTACCTAAACAACCGTGGCCCATTGTTTTGATTGGTTTGGGTAAAGTCTAAAGATTACATAGTACATTGAGAAGAGGAATAGGACGTTTTGTTTTTGCCCTCTGATTTTATATTCAAATCGATGGAAGACTACAGATGCCTTGTTGGTTGTATTCATACAGGTAGGTGTCTCACGGCATTTCTTAAACTAATCATTTTGAAGTACGAGAAAATTATTCATAATAGTGATTTGAAGTATTTAATGTTCAAGAATTGTCGTCTGAATTTTTTAGTTCTTTAAAACAAAGCCTTAAGACCTTTTTATTTTTAAGTGTCGGTGTTCGAATGCTACAAAGAATGATTAGAAAATGGAAAAGTGAGTTTTGCTCCGAGCCGAATCCGGCTTGATGTTGCTCTTCTATGATTGATTGCTGATAAGATATGACACTGTAGCTTTTAATATTATTTTGTTATATTAATATCTCGTCAGTATTATTTGCTAGAGTAGAAGACATGTCAGTGATTTGAGTGTCTTTAAGAGGGAGGTTCTTAAAGTGTATAGTAAAGTTCTTAAAATTTGTGTCTTGGCTTTTAATATGTTGCTCAGAAATTTGAAAAACAAATTTTTCGGTTCGGAGAGATTTGGAATCATGGGTGATTTGATTTATAAAAATACTTTTTGTTTTGGGAGGGAAGAGGGCCATGTTCATAAATCTGATTATGGTTAGGAAAGCTGTAAGCAATTAGATCTGATTTGGAACAAGTCTGAGATGGGACGATTTAATTTTGAATGTGGGAAGATGCATATACTCAAGTTCCTCTCAAGTTTTTGTTTGGAGCAAGATCTTTTGAGTGGGAGTCTTATCCTAGGCTTCGATCCTCTTTATTAGTAACACTGCATCTCAAATTTGCAATCGCCTAGGAACAAGTGATGACTTTCATTTCTATGGATAAAGGCCGTGAAATCTTAATTCAGATGAACAAATAATTTTAAAGTTGAGTGTCAAGAAAACGTTTTCATTTTATTGTTGAGATTATATTGATCTGCTTTGATGATCGAATAGTTACTCGAGTCCTGATCTAAGAAGATAAGAATATTTTTTATAGCTTTTAGGTGGATTCTTGTCGCCGTTTCCAACATTTTAGTTTATTTTATTAATCAAATTAAAAAGGAAAAGGGTCCTGAGGTTTTATATAATCAAATCACCCATGAATATTTTTATATTGTAGCATGAAAATATATTTTTGTAAAGATTGTAGTAGCCTATAATGATTTATGTAATGTTTAACAGGGTATACGTGGGAAGTATAAGTTTTGAATTAAAAGAAGACACCATACGGCAGGCGTTCCTACCGTTCGGGCCCATAAAATCAATCAACATGTCTTGGGATCCAGTCACTCAAAAACACAAAGGTTTTGCTTTCGTGGAGTACGACATCCCCGAGGCGGCACAACTGGCACTAGAACAGATGAATGGGGTGATGATCGGCGGGCGGAACATCAAGGTAGAAGTTCCCTTATCCTACTCGTTTATAAGCTTTCATTAGGTTTAATTAGGCAGTAAGAGACAGTGGGACAAAATTTTTGCAGTGTTTTAACCAGAAGTTCTTTCCTACATTAAAAAGACTAGAAGGAATGCTGTGTTAAAGGTTTAATTAATTTTTGTAGATGACTTAGCTCTAAAATTCCCTCGCCGAACTCACCGACTAAATCAGTAATTGCGAGAATAGTATAAAGTCGAATTAACAGATTTATACTGAAAATTAGTATTTGAATTAACTTTATGAACTAACTCTCTTTGGATTTTTCTTTTTTTTTAAATTTAAATTCCGCATTCCTTTTGTCTTGATAGCTGCGAAAATTTTTCCTCAATTTCAACGTCAACAGATTTTAGTCGTATAATAATTTAAATAAAAGTTCTTCCTTCTTCTTGGTGTCATTCCAGGGTCGTTTCTCGACGTCCATAATTTCACTGGAGAGCAACAATAGCGTACTAAGCTAGGGTTATCTCTCTGTCGTGATTATTTGCGTTTTGTTTTGATTCGATTTGATTGTTTTTATCATGTGTTGATGTATATACGGAGTTTGATTTGATCAAAAGATCATTTTTTTTTTAATGATGATCGTGTTATTATCTCGAATGCTGGTTCTCTATTGGTTGCTTTTTGGTCGAAATTCTAGGGTGGTGTCAAATGATTTGAAGTGGATATCGTAAGGTAAAAGTTTTTTGTGGGAAAAAGAACGGTCGTGAAATAATTTTGAATCATTTCTATCACTAATTGTTGTTTCTCTTGAATGTCAGATGGTAATTTACAGTGAACACGAAGAATCTTCGCGAATCTCGCTTTTGATCTAATCATCGCTGTCGAGTTTAAATATTTATGGATTGGTTAAAATGATTTTGGTAGATAGTTAAGATGTTAGAGAATGAAATTCGTTAGTTTTTGGAATGGAAATGATTTCCTTCGTTTTCACTGTTAACTGTTAATTGAATCTGATCATTCGAATTGTCCTTATAAATACTACACTCCCGTTAAGTCTCGTACTATACAGAATCTACTTGGCTTGGCTTGCGGTTCAAAACGAGTCGGTTCAGCCCACACTGATCCAGTGATTGTTTTACGTAGGCTCGCTACAACATTCTTCGGTATGTATTTAACTCACATAAACAAGATGAGGGCATTTCACGCGCAGATGCTTTTTCCTCCGTGGGCAACTTGTTGAGTTGCCTTCATTTCATCATTTATGCACTGTTAGCTATTTATAAATATCATTCGGATTATTATTTTTCAATCCTTAGAATATCATTTTTATTATTTTCATTATTTTAATTTGAGTATCGTTTATAAAGTATTTGTCCAGTCCGTCCGTCTGAGATGATTTTTTAGAAATTTCTCTCTTTTTTTTGTTGTCTTTTTCTTTCTTTCTTTTCTTCTTTTGTTTTTCACTTGCATCTCACTTTGCCCTCTCACACGTCCCAAGCAATCTCGCGCGGTCACTTAATTAGGCATCTGCGGCAATCAACATGAGAAAACAATTGAAAATAGTCAACAAATTCAGGTATAGTTTCCGAAAAGGGTGTGAACGCTTTGTTAATTACAAATTAATTGTCCTGTTGACTATAAACAGGTGGGACGGCCCAGCAATATGCCTCAGGCTCAAGCGGTTATTGACGAAATAACAGAAGAAGCCAAGCATTACAATAGAATATACGTAGCTTCAATACATTCAGATCTCACGGAACAGGATATTCAAAGGTAAATTTCATTTATTAAATTGTAAACTGGAGAACTGCACTTGTTTTACCTTTGTCTTAACCATTTGTGAAAATTTTTTTTTTCAGTGTCTTCGAAGCTTTTGGTTCCATTAAATATTGCAAATTAGCGCAAGGGCATGCACCCAACAAGCACAAGGGTTATGGATTCATCGAATATGAGACGTTACAGTCAGCTTTAGAAGCGATAGGCTCAATGAACTTATTTGATTTAGGCGGACAGTACCTAAGAGTTGGTCGAGCAATAACCCCTCCTAACGCTTTGGCCGTGAGTAAAATTTTTTTTTGGTTGGCCTTTCGAAAGGTTTAATTTTTGTATAGTAATAAGTTTAGAACTTATACATTACGAATGGTTTTAGGGTCCGTCGACGCCAGGAACAGGGGCCATGCCCACTGCTGCTGCGGTTGCAGCTGCAGCAGCCACCGCAAAAATTCAAGCCATGGATGCTGTCGCCAGTAATGCAGTTACCTTGGGCCTAGCTAAGCTTGGGACTCCTGTGGGTGCAGTGATTCCAAATATACCGACGTTGCCTCAAACTCTGCCGGTTCCGGGAATGGCAACTATTTCTGGTTTGCCAACGGTTCCTCCTATGGTAATGCCTCAAACCGCCTTTGCTCAGCCTGGAACGTTAATATCACCTCCGGGTGTTGCCGTGCCTCAAAGAATAATCGGTGCACCCATACCGCCTCCTGTAGTCGTAGCTCCCACTGTTGTGGGACAGCCCATAGTCAACAATGTGAATAGCCCCCAGGACGCGCTACGGAGGGCGCACGAACAGGCTCAACAGAAGCAACAGGAAGAACTCCAAAAGAAGTTATTAGACGAAACGGAACCACAGACTTTATCACAGCAAGAGAATATGTCAATTAAAGGACAAAGTGCGAGACATTTGGTGATGCAGAAGTTAATGAGAAAAGTAGAAAGCAAAGTTATTATGTTAAGGAATATGGTGGAACCCCAAGAAGTGGACGAAACGTTACAGGAAGAGATCCAGGACGAATGCAGCAAATATGGAGTGGTTGAAAGGGTCATAATTTACAATGAAAAACAGTCTGACAATGACGATTCAGACATCATAGTTAAAATATTTGTTGAATTTGCGAGAACAAGTGGTGAGTATCGAATCGTTCAAATGAGCACAAGAACGATGCAAAGATGGTAAAAATTGAAAACTATATTCTCCCAAATATTGCCTCTTGACAGTTTCATTTGTACTAAATTGCCAATTGTTATTCTTGTGTTTCAGAGGCTGAAAGTGCGCGAGACGCATTAAATGGTAGATATTTTGGAGGTCGGTTGGTAAAGTGTTCATTATATGATCAAGTCTTATTTGATCACAGTGATTTCTCAGGTTAGAAATGAAGAAAGTTGTTAATTAAATTGTGATGTTAGGTTGACAAGAAAAGGTTTATGGAACAAAAATGAAATTTAGACTGAAATCTTGCACTTAATAGGTAATATTTCAGGCTGACTTTTTACACTTTTCTTCAACCAGTTTAAGTTTAATTTCTATTGAACACAATGATTTGAGGATGATTTAATAAAAATCTCAAAATAGTAATTTTATTTAATTTTAATAATTCATAACAGCCTAAGACAAAATTTGTACATAAATAAATGACTACATGTTTTAAAGTTGTTTTTTGGTATTTTGCTCTTTCCCTGGTTCCTCTTCATATTCCGAATATACTGGGAAAGGAGGCTTCTCAAAGGTTTTAGTTTCTTCTTTACTTACTGTTTTGGGAGCCTCTAGTTTCCTTGCATTCTCTACAGTCTGTTCTCTCCTCTGGTTATTTAAAAATATTTCCTCTTGAGTGGGAGGATCTTTCCTTTTAAACCTTAGCCATGCTTCCCATTCTATAGGAATTTCTTGGTTATAATTGCCTCTCTGAACTGGTTCAAACCATCTTGATGGCCTCCCCCTTGACTGAGAGGGTCGCTCATAATATTCAGTTCCAAAGTGGTCTTTTCCAATCAAGTCACCCCATATTTTTTTGGGTTTAAGTGAATTAATGAAGTTGTCAATTACAGATTTTAGGATACTCCTACCTTGAGCCATTGGAGCCTGGAATAATTTTAGCAAAAAAGTGTCACAAAAATTGATTCAAAGATTGGTTGGTCTTTTTGGGGTTTTATCGAGTCTGGTCATAAGTTTGAAAATGAATGTGTTCATTGATAACAATTATGTGAATAATCCAATAAGGACAAATTAAGGCAAATGAGTGGTTTACTAATTACTTTTAAAAGAAATAATATTAAAGAGATCAGAAAAACTCTGCACGTTCTTGAAATAATTTTTTTAACACAAACAAAACAGAAAACATGGATATTTGAAATATGCAAAATACTTCAATGGTATTTTTAAGAAATTTGAAAAATTTTAACAGACACTTTACAAGGTTTTCATTAATTATTTTGTAATTAAAACGTAAAAAAAGGGCCTTGTTAACTTATAACAATTCATTTCAGTTTAATTAAATTATAAAAGCCAAAATACGAATTGGAAAATGACAAGTGAAAAGGAATTGTGATTTATTAATGAATATTTAGAAGAAATAATCGTAAATATAAAGTTTTTTTGGGAATTTGTAACGAAGAAGATTTATTTTAAACAAAAATAAAATTTATTTACTTACGAATTAAAATAAGTGAGACAAGTACGAAGTCATCGCCTTCTAAATGTTAGTTCCTTGCTGATGTCACGTTCAGGCGTGGTGTTAAAATGGCTGTTTTGTATCGTGGGATATCAGTAAAAGTGTAGAAAGTATTGTGTTTACGTACTGGACTCTATTTTATTATATTTGAATGCATTCAAATGTAGAAAACGTTGTTCAAGTCTTTGTGGTAGGTAATCAACAGGGAAAGGGATGGAATTACGTCGTATACAGAAGTTGTTGGATCATTAAGCCTATGCCTCAACGTAAATCAACTGCCTTTCACTGGTTTCTTTTTTTTTAACACGATGTTCATACGCAAAATTTCGCGAGATTGAATTTAAAATATCTAGCAGTGTGAGGGCAAGCTCGGGAACTGTATTTTCCACATTGACACCGAATGTCAATATAAATGACCTTGAAAAAAATTTTTTTTTGCAAGATAATGAGGATGGACAGGCTTGGTAGGAACATATGAAAATAAGCCTATTTAGTGAAGATGACAAACAGGTGTTTTCATTTGTATGAAATTTTATCTAATTATCTTAAACATTTAGGTGTGATGAGCTTAGAGCCATTTATTTCCATCAAATGTAGTTAATTATTTTATGAGGGGAAATTTCATAAGTTGTTTTGGTTCTACCATTTTGTCAGTTTCATTTGCCCCCAAGCAAATATAACATTCTTCAGTGCGCATCTTATGGTTTAAAATATTTAGGTCACTTACCTTTTTATCAAATGTTTTGGAATAGTGTATTGATATAGCTGTATTTTGTTAAATTTTTATATTTCAAATGACCTTGATTTTTAATGAAAACTTCAGGCTGTGACCATTTCATGAACATAACTGTAAACTTGTGAAGCTTCCTACTGTCCATTTCACCACCTTGTGAAAGCTGAATAGGTGTTTTTTAAAGGTTTAGTTATTTTGTTTATATAATTTTTTGTGTACACACTATCCTGTGTATATAGATAATATCAGAATCTGGTTTGTCATACTTTACTTAGTTGTCGACTCATTTGGAAATTGAAAGACAGGCATAGATAAAAAACTTTTCTTGATAATTATGTTTTACAGACTTTTTCATTGTAACAGTGAGCCATATTTCTGTTATGAAGTACTAAAATAAAAATTTTATATATTTCAGTTAAATAAGATTGCTTGCCGAAGAATAAAATGTAATCAGAACAAGAATGCTGTACATTGGTGAAACAATTCATTAAATAGTTTTAATGATTCTTTTAAAAGATCTTCAGTGTTCTTCATAAAAAAAAAAGTTTTGATAATAGTATATTTATTGTTGATATGCCTTATTTGTAAAGTTTTCTAAAATGTCTTTCCTGAGTAATTTAAAAAAGGTTCTCCATTTGGGAGCAAATGATGCCAAAAAGAAAAAGGCATTTAATAATATTCAAATGGACTGCGATCCCAAGGAACATTGGGATATGATTGGAGAACTGGGTGATGGAGCCTTTGGAAAAGTATATAAAGTAAGTATCAATTAATCTTGTGAAATGAGCTATCGAGAACTGTTTTAGGTACTCATCACCTATTTATAGTTGTTACTGCATTAATATGTGGGTGCTTGTAAGGTGTAATGATGCAAAAATTTTTGAGACATAATGAAAATTGTTTGTATTGTTAAAAAGAATGACTTCATTTCCTTTTTTAGTGGAAATGTAATGAATCAGATCTTTGTTTGTGGTGATAACAGCCTTTTTTGTTTTTAGCTTTTCTTGTAAAAAAAAAATTATTGTTTTCGCTATACTGTAGCAATCTTATTAATCATCATTATTCGTTTTTAGGCTCAAAACAAAACAACTGGTTTACTTGCTGCCGCTAAAATGTGTGCCTTAGAAGGAGAAGATGATTTATCTGATTTTATTGTTGAAATTGATATACTCTCCGAATGTAAACACCCAAATGTTGTGGGGTTGCATGAATCATATTTTATAGATGGAAAATTATGGGTACGTTTAGTCTAAAAATTAAAAATAAACATGAATGAATTGACTCCTTTCAAGTCAGAATTAATAAGCTGATGCTAATTTAAATCATTAGATACTTATTTTGAGTTTCATTTTCAGATTCAAGAAAGAAAATGTTAATGAACTGAATTAAAGTGACTATTACAACTTAGTGTTATTCGAAATATTTTTTCTTTTTAGATTCTTATCGAATACTGTGATGGAGGTGCCCTTGATTCTATCATGGTGGAACTGGAAAAACCTCTAACTGAACCACAGATAGCATATATTTCAAATCAGATGTGCCAAGGATTAAATTTTTTGCATCAAAATAAGGTTATACATAGGGATTTAAAAGCTGGAAACGTGCTATTAACTATGGAAGGCGGAGTTAAAATAGCTGATTTTGGAGTATCATCTAAAAATAAATATACTCTTCAGAAACATGATACGTTCATTGGTACTCCTTACTGGATGGCTCCAGAAGTCGTTCGCTGTGAAACTTTTAGAGATAATCCCTACGATTTTAAGGTATGATAGTGTTTTAATCAATTTTATAAATTTTATTTACAAAAAAAAATGTTTTTAATTCGAATGATTTTCCATAATTTAGGTTGACATATGGTCCTTTGGAATCACATTAATAGAATTTGCTCAAATGGAACCTCCAAATCATGAAATGTCTCCAATGAGAGTTTTACTTAAAATTCAAAAATCTGATCCACCAAAGCTAGATCAACCTTCTCAGTGGTCCAAAGAATTCAATGAATTTATCGCAAAGTGCCTCATTAAGGATCCTAGTCAAAGACCTACTGCAGAAGACTTGTTAAAGGTAGTGTTTATGTTTTGATTGGTTATAAAAATTGAATTGATTGAGATTGGATTATGATTTGCAATTTGGGTCCGAATTCGATTTGACTATAAAATTTTTATTTTTAGCATCCGTTTGTTAGCAGTGCAACCGATTCTAAACCAGTGAGAGATCTTCTGTTAGAATACAAAGCAGAAGTTGTTGAAGAAGAAGTGGTCGATGATGAAGTAGATGTGAGTAACTCCAAATCATCTTTTGTATTTAATAGTAATGTAATTCACATTTTGACAATCACAGTAAAAGTGTTCTGCACGGTGCATGTAGCTCAATTAAAGGAGTGAAAAAAAAAAGTTTTATCCTTCATGAAAGCTGTATAAATATTTCATGCTCCCAGGATGTAATTAGTAAAAAGCAGAAAAAACGTAGGGAAATATATCAACGTGTTGGTGAGTGAAGATTGAAAATTTGTATTATACCGCCTGAATGTTTTGATTACCTGAAAAGGTTTTTTTAAATGTCTTTTGCATTTTTGATTTTAAAAAAGATTTGAGAAACTGTTTTGTTCCATTAAAATGAATGATAAAGTTAATGTTTAATAAAAAGCATGTTTTCAGTTCCAAGAAATTGGTTGACTTTCGCCAGTTTTTAATAAATTTAAGGAGGAACCTGTTCTGTAGTTTTACCTGTATTATATGGGAGCTTTGGCTTTGATAGAATACAATTTATATTTGTGTGCTAGAAACAGTAGCCTATAACTATGTAGTTTATAAATTACACTAATATCACATGGCTACCACCGACTAATTATTTCATTGTAGAATGCCTTTTGTCTGGTTGTATATTTTAATTTAAGAATGTTGATTGTGTGATTGTTTTTAGCGGCCTTATTTGTTTTAAAATTAAATTAAATTTAATTTATACGTTTACTGTTAGGTTTAAATTTAGTTTGTATTTAGGAATTTGGGTTAAAGCTGTAGTTTTGTTAATTTCATTGGAAAATGCAAGAGAGGGCTGTTGCAAGAATGCAAAATTTATAAGTTAATGAAGATATTTCGTTTTATTATTTTTTTCATATCGGTTATACGTTTTAAAGCGGTTAAGTCAAGATACCTTTGATAACCCTATTTGTCGCTGTTTTAGATTTTGGGCTTTAATAGTAATGACCTCCAGTTCAAAATTTTTTATATACTCTTGTTTTCTTTTTAAGGAGCATCGCGCTGCTCAAATGCCATTGGATCTAGAAGCTGGAGATGATACAGTGTCTGTCAAGAGCGACAGCGAAGTCAAAGGTAGGTTTAGATGGTATTTAAGTATGTATTCTCATTTTTCGCATTAAATTTAATTCATAAAATTTGTTTAGTGCCTGAAAATGCAACAGCTGCTGCTGCGGCTGCTGATAACAAAGATGAAGGACTGAAGAGGGAAGCAGAAAAGGAAGAAGATTTAGAACGAAAACGCCTGAAGAAAGAGGAAATCAAAACCAAAGAAGCGGAGAAGAAATCAGTAAGCGGGTTTTTGCTCTTCCACCAAAATGATTATATTCATTTGATATTGTTTCATATAATATTGACTATATTTGTTTCTTGTAGGGTAAAAAAGAAGCAGAAGCTGTCCCAGAAAAGGGACGTGGAAAAGGGAAAGCTCCTCCTCCACCACCGCCTTTGCCATTGCCTTCAGTATCTAGTAAGACTGAATTGACTACCTCACAAAACGAAAGTTTAGTGAACGGACGACAAGCGAGCAATGGAAGCGCGAGTGACTGTGTTGTAAAAAAATCCGTACCTCTTCCAATCCGTCCGAAATTAAATCAGTCGAAGTCGCTGGAAGAAATCACGAATTCTAAAAAAGTTGCCAACACGCCTCCGAATACTCCAGTCGATCGGAGCATCTTAAATTCAGAAATCGAACCTGTATTGCCTAAAAATAATGCGAGTGCTAAAAGCAAAAGTGTTGCTCGCGATGATCGGGTGTCCGCCGAGGGAGAATCGGACGAAAGACCTTCTCGCAATTCTACAGACATCATAGTCTGCTCTGGTATGTATTATGTATTTATTAAAATTATAAATATAAAACACCAATGAGGTTCTAGTTCACAACCAAAACAAGTGACTAAGTATGAGAGTGCAATATTTATGAAATCGACTCTTCTTTCTAGAGGGAAGGAAATGAATCGACCCAATACTGTAGTTTTGATTTTTAATTAATTTTATTTTCAGGAAATGATGGATCCACCGTAACAATCACCACGGACAAGAGAGATGAAGGTTCATCAATTCTGTCTAACAGTGTGTCCCAGGTCACTGTTGTTACAACTCATCCTCCAATAATTCATCCGCCTCGGGAATATTCTCCACGAGTTTCCGTCCAAACGACACCAAATGAAGTCACCATAGTTGCCAACGAGACGAACAAAACTCAGATAAACGATTCGTCATCAGATTTCGAATTCCTCGACTCGTTAGAAGTGAACACAGGAGATTCGAATAATTATGTCCAGGGCCAGAGACTCGACGAGAGTGAAGTTTTCATAGTTAATTCAAATTACATAAACGACAGAGATCGAAGAGGTAAACGACGAGTTTCGGTCATGTTTTCCTGATTCTAACATAAATTTTTTTAATCGGGGGATTTAATTAATTCGAGGATTTTTAATTTATTTAGGTTTTGATGATAGAAGAGGTTCGTATTTTGAGGAGACAATAGACGAAATGACGTTCGAAGACGAAGATGATGTAGATCGAGCTAACTCCAAGGATATGAGTCACGTTAGCGTGATCACTGTCGGAGATGATTCCAGTCATCAGGTGCACTGTTCGAGACACGGAGAGAAGAAACGACACAGTTGCTATCTATCGGGTACCTAACACATACTTATACATGTCATATTGTGGCTCATATCAGCAAAAACAAAGAAAAGAAATTTGATGGAAATATATTTTACAGATCACGAAGAGGAAGTCAGTAAAGGAACTTCCATCGTTGTCGATGGGACAACCGTTGGTGAAACAGACACGGATGATCATGTCAGTTCGAAAGTACCTTTGAATAAGAGAAATGGTGAAGTTTATCAGCCGGACAATGTGCAAATAGTTGTTTATAAAAACAATGATATAAAGCAAACTGTAAGCTTTTGATTCTCTTTAGTGTTTCGGCCAAGAAAATGATTAAGATGCGATAATAAATTTTTTTGTATTCTCAGGGGAAAAAGGAAAAACCCTCGAGCAAAAAAAATGCACCGCTTCAAGACAAGAGACAATCACCGGATGGTTCTTCCTCTGTATCGAGATCGATTTCGAGCAGTGGATCCTTATCGGGACGAAGCAACGAAAGTCAACAAGCACTTCCAACTTCAACAAAAACGCTGGATCGCTCAGACGCTGAGAGTGTGTCAACAACCACGAGTCAAGATAGTAGAGAGAGTAATAAGGAAAATAGGCCTGGTCGGGAATCTAGGGCTAGCGCAGACACTGACGAAGATTTAGTTTTAAGAAGAAAATCTGAATATACTAGAGTGAGTATATCAATAAGAAGAAGAATAGTTATGGTATGGGTATTGGAAAAGTAGATGTTAATTATTTATTTGGTTGCACAGGATCCCAATCGTGCTGGAAGATCTAAGGAAGATATTCAAATGATGGCTTTGAAAAAGAAGACAAGAAAGAGAACGAGGAAGTTCGAAATAGACGGCGTCGTCGTAACGACAACCACGAGCAAAGTGATTTACGGCGATGATGAAAACGATGCAACGTACGACGATCACTTGTTCCGTAAGCAAGAATTGAGAGAATTGAAAATGTTGCAAAAGCAAGAGCAAAAGCAGTATCAAGATTTATCGTACAAAGCCCAATTCGCGAAGGAACAGCAGGATAAGAGATTCGAACAAGAAAGGTTACAGTTAACAAGAACTTACGAATCCGATTTGGATACTCTCGCAAGACAACAGAGACAACAAGTTGAAAAAGCTGAACAACAGCAAGAGTCCGATTTGAGAGGAGCTTCCAAAAAAATTCGAGCCGAACAAGAAAGAGAATTAAAACAGTTTAGGGAAGGCTTGAAGCAAGAAATGCGTCTTCTTAAGCAGGAGATCGATTTAATGCCCAAAGATAAGAGAAAGAGCGCTTTTAAAGCTAGGAAGGAAGCTTTAGCTAGCGAACACGAACAAAAGGTAAACTGACTTCATAAAAGAAAAGCAATCTGAGTCAGTTATGATTGAAACTAGACCTAATGTCTTTAATTTTTTTACAGGAGAAACAGTTTGCCGAAATACTAAACGAAAATCACGAGAGTTTGCTTAGAAGATTAAGTGAGACTCATCGCGAGAAAATAGCTCTTATGGAAAGACAATTTTACAACAAAAGCAACGGCTTCTACGAGCTAGGGAATCCGCGCTGTGGGACTTGGAAGAACGTCAAATCCACGAGAAACAACAGTTAGCCAAACGACAACTGAAAGATATTTTCTTCTTGCAAAGGCATCAAATGCTAATCAGACACGAGAAAGAGTTAGAACAAATCAAGAGAATGAATCAAAGGAAAGAGGAAGATTTAGTAAAAAGACAAGCCGTCGAGAAAAGACAACTCCCGAAGAGGATCCGATCGGAAATGAAAGCGAGGGAAATGATGTTCAGAGAGTCAATGAGAATCAGCATGAGTGCAATGCCCGACCCCGAAGCCGAAAGGGAGAGGCTAAAAAAGGTATCCGACGTCATAATTATCATAGACTAAAGGTGTTTTAGTTTAGGCTAATAATTTTAGAACAACGTTTTGAGTTTGAACACGGTTCTTTTGTCTTTTCTCAGTTTCAAGAAAACGAAAAGAAGAGGTACAGAGCCGAGCAGCAAAGATTCGAACTCAAACACCAACGTCAGTTAGAAGAATTGAGAGCGACTTCGGATGCAACGATAAAAGAGTTGGAACAGTTACAAAACGAAAAGAGGAAGATGTTGATGGAACACGAGACGGCTAAGCTAAAAGAACAAGAAGAAGATTACAATAGGGAATTAAAAGAGTGGAAGTCTCAGCTAAAACCCAGGAAACAGGTAAGTGTGGATAATTATCGATAGCATGACAAGACGATTCCGAAATAAGGAGAATGATTAGGTTTGTTACAAAGAATTTAATTGAAAAGTCAGATTAGGAACTAAAGGCAAGCGACTGCTGAATTTTATTTATTTATTTTAATCAAAGTTTACTGTTTTGTATTTGTAAGTCGTTGAAGCAAAGCATGTTCTGCTTTTTATAGCAGTTTTATTTATTTGTTTATTTACTTTATTCGACTTTTATGTTTTGAAATGAAACCATAACGTGTGAGTTTGATCTGTGACTAAAAGCATCGTTCACAATTATTATCACATTTCAATATGAAATCAAAATGGAGGAAAGACAAAGCCATGTTTAAACAGTAAAATAAGAGAAAAAAGGTTTTTAAATTGGGGTTTCCCATGATGCAGCAACTGGAATCAGACTTCGAGCTTCAGGCAAAAGAGCTAGAGACAAGATATGGACCGGTGAAATTCAGAAACTCCCAGATGACTTCCGTTTCTCTGTCTGGATATTCCGGAATGAAATTCATAGCCGACTCAAGCGTGAAACCGAAATCGTTCGGAACATATCCGCACGTTCGAAGTCCAAACGAATCTTTATCTGATCCTTGCATTCCCAGAGAATCCCCAATCATCATTCCTCGGGTATCTCTGTCTAAAGTTAATCATAGGGAAACCGCTTCAAACTGTGGAAGTTGCGAGGATGTTTCACGTCGGGTTTCTCACCGTTGGGAATGATTTTGTTTTATTTTTATTTTAGCTTCGTAAAAATGTTGCTTTCACGTTTTTTAATTTTCTCTCCTGATGGAAATACAAATCAAAAATATATATTTCAGAAACGTTTGATACGCAATCGCTTTCACCAAAAACAAAATCTTAACTTGGACTAAGAGTTCACTAACGGTTTTAGTTTGTAGCAAATTTTGTGTTATCGCCAAATCGTGACAAGCTTTTAGATATACTTCCTTGCACATTTATACCATTTGTTTGCCTTTGTGAAAATTTGTTCTTCAATTAAGTGGTGTCTTCTTTTTTTAAGTTATCAGGACAACGAATTTATAGATTTGATTGTTTGTTGTAACGTACAATGCATGCTTAGATCGTATTTGTAATTAGCTTATTGTTGTAACAATTTGGGGTTGGGGTAATGAATGACCTGATTATTTAATTTGACTCAGGTGTCTTCAAATCATGCTCTGTTTGTTGTTATCATATTGTAAAAGTCACAGAAAGTGTTGATGGGATGTTTTGTTTGATGATAAATTTAGAAACACAATAACAGACACCAAGTAGGTTTGGAGATTGTTGTGACTATCACTGTTGGTATTGTTATTTTGTTGGTGTCACGTCAAATTTTTTTTTGTCTCCAATAAAATGTAGGAACTATAAGACATTGGTAGGATATAGTGTTTGGGGTTTGCTGGGCAACATGTCCAGAAAACAATCAAAGAGGAGTAGGGTGGGGAGGGAAAGGAAGGAGGACACTAGGAAAGATTTTGAAAATATTAATACAGGAAATAGACACATGATTGCCTAACCTAATAATATTACTAATAATAACTGACATAAATAATGAAACAGAACGTTTTTAATATAATCAGTAGTTTGAGATTTATACTAAGAGCTTATAGAAAGTCAGACAGATCGGTTATTAATTAATGAAATTGAACATTCTAATTGTGACTGATCATATTTTAATACCTGTAATTTGATTCTGGTGGAAATAATGAAGGAGTGACTTGAAGTTTTATTTAGTTAGTTTGAGTGGGTTGTATATCTTTATAGTCTTAGGTCCTGGATTTATTGAACTTAGTGGGAGAGTTGGTATGACCCTTAGGTTAAGAGGTTTGAAGACCCCTGAATTGAGTAAATATTTTGTTGTGTAAATCTATATATAGTGTCTTTGGAAAAATATCAGCGCTACTCATGAACAAAAACCTTGGGTGTGGCTCTACTAAAACTACATGTTCGTTTTAAAACCATAATTTGTGACTCATCTTGTCTAAATAACTCTTATCTGTGGCCTCTGTAAACTGCTTATTCTTACCTTATTTAACGGGCATTTTGGTCCTCTCTCTCTCTCTATTGTCTTTCTATTTTTATTTATTAATATTATTTACCCCCTCATTCCATTTTATCCTTGACAAAACTTTTGGTTTATGGAAGGATTTCAGGTGCGTATAAAATAAGTAACGCTTGGTTTATTTAAAATAATATAATTAATCGATATATCGATTTTCCCGGATCGAATAATATATGATAAGCGGATATAAATAATTTTGTAATAAAGTTTGAGTGCAGTCGATACTCACTTAATGAATTTATTTGTTGTTGGTGGGGTGTGGGCTTTTGCGGTGAGGTGGCCGGTGTTATTTGGTAGCAGATAAGTGCTTGGATAATTTGAGGAGCTTTTTTTTTATTTGGTAAATGGTTTCGTGGAGTTCTATAAAGTTTTGGTTTGAGATTTGGCGTTTGGTTATAAATGGATATTGGAAATAATTTGTTGGGTGTGAGTTTCTTTGGGTTGGGTGGTGTGATTCATCTTTTTATAAACTTACTAATTAATTTTTCTGTTTTATTAATTTAGATGGTTTTGGGTTATTTCTTCTGATGTGTTTTATCGCCCCCTTTGGTTGGGAGTGTTCTTGATACTGTCTTTTTCATGCAAGGTTAACACTAATAAAACTAGAAGAATATGGGGAACTGGAATAGTTCATTGTTGTTATCATTCTGAGTTGTTACGTCGAGTCACGAATTCGGAAGAATGTGTCACACTATTTGTATGACAAAATAAAAATTGAGTTTTGGTGTGGGAGTGGGTGAAATGAGGAAATTGACCGAGTTTGGGAGATCTGGTTAGGTCTAGAGCAGAGGTGTGGAAACTAAATCTCGTTTTTGGGTTCAGTAAGCTTGCTTTGCCTATTTGTAGTGTTTGTGATGGACTATTTTGGGTCTTTGTGGGCATTTTGTAAGAGACTTAAATTATCTTTAAAATGATTAAGACATAAACATGTGTTAATTGTATGGTAGGGATGTTCTAAAATGTTTAAGTTGAACAAACTCATATTTGAAAATTATTAAATTGACCCAGCACAGAGTTTTTGCAGGTTCCTAATACAGAAACCAAATTGGGGAGATGAGAATTAGTTCTGAAAGAGGGGTGGGAGTGAGGAATGAGGCTTTAATAAAGCAGACTAGGTGGATGTGATGAGGAAGCCTTGGTCCAGTCTAAATGGTTCAAGACGGGGGCAATTTCATGAGCTCAGAAACTAGGGATGACTTCACATCGACCTCTAATTGTCATATAGGCTAAGAAAAATTGATACAGGACTCGTGAAAATTTGCGAAGGTTTTCTGGATCAGAGATTCTATTCAGTTATACACCCAGACATACTCCTTTGTATATGATTTATAAATTCTTTGCAATCGATTCATTTTATGCACCATCAGCAAAAATACTGCTAGCTACTGGCATTGTCTTTGTGTGTGAACTGCTTTTTATTGTTGCTTTGTTTTTGTCGTTTTGAGTTGTGTCACACATACTGTCTTTCTAATATTTCTTAACCTCAGAGACGGCAGTAGTATCATTTTAGAAAATTTTATCAAGACATGCCTGTGACACAGCTAAATACTTCATTAAGCGAGAATCAAACTGCACATAAAATAAGTTGAAAGAAATATTTTATTATTCACGTGAATTTGTTGAGTATAATTTGAGGATTTACTTGGGGAAATTCTCATCGCAACGGATTTATTTTCAGAAACTGGAAGAACAGTTTGTTCAACAGCTCGAAGAACAAGAACAAATTTTCGGTCCCGTCATGGCTCTTCCCCTGGATCTTTCTGAATTGCCTCAAGACCATCATCCCATCGGTTCAACTAGGAGTAGTCTCTCTTCGGTTTCCGAAGGATGACATTAAATTTGGTAACGCATCATAATTTCATGTATAAAGATAATTTAAAGATGATTTTCTAAAAACAAATCTCTTATTTGTTTATTTTCCTTTTGTTTTAGTTAACTCTGACGGTTATCTGTTGGACAATACCGAAACTCCATGTTTGAGTCTCAAGATCACATCCGAGTCTACGTCAACCACAGTTAGGTGTGAAGAGAGTTGCGTCCTAACAGCCTCACAGGTTTATATATTTGAGACTTGTTCCGTAATATTCAATTCTATAGAAAGTTACAAACTAACCTATTTACAAGAGGCAAATGTTTTAGAAACTGTGACGCCTACTAAAAGAAAAGATCCAAAATCTGAAGAAAAAGTTCCATTATTGTTTAAAAAATAGGAATTTAATTAAATGGTGCAAGAGTTTTCCTTTTTTCTTAAATTAAAATTTCTCTCTTAAAGCATATTGATTGATTTAATCTTCAAAAAGGAATTGCCCCTCCCCCCAAGTTCATGTGTACAGATGATATGGAAGACTGGCCAGGGGCTGATAATTCCAGTTTTTGTCATTTGCTCTCGAATCGAAATGATCAATTAATATTAGAATAAACGTTGCCTTAATTAGAATTCTTATTAAATTATTATTTTTTTGTCATACTCTTTCTCATTAACAGATATTTTTTTTATAAATATATAGATGGATCAGGAATTTCGATTCAAAACAATATGATCGTAACAAGAAAAATTAATTATAGGCTTCCTTCCCCCTTCTTCCCCGGGTAAAGTCATAGTCTTCGAATTAGTTTAAATAGATTAGGTGACAATTCAAAAAAAAAGGTGTGTGTATGTATATAATTATAAATATTTACAGAACATGTATATTGTTCCTATTGTTGATGTACAGTTATGTCTTTTGGAATATCTAAATATATTAAAAGAAAAAAATTTTTTTTTCTAATGGTTTTTGGTCTTAACTTATTTTCCCTTTTTACAAGATTTTTTTTTGATGATTTAGTTTGATTATTTATCAAAATTCTTATTATTACTAATTTTAATTAATAGAAGTTAAAACATCAATTTACATCAGTTTACTGTTTTAAAAATTTTTTATTCAAGTCATGATCACTTAAACACTAGATTTATGAACTAGCCTCTTTCCATCTATTTAAAGCTTTGTTTGCAAATAAATAACATTCGAATAATTTTTAGTATTCTTAGGTTGTATTCTTGATTTCATTACTAATGCACACTTTTATAAAATTATTTTGCTAGTAATATAATTATTAACTGTGGATTTACAAATTGAGGCAGTTTGTAGGTTTATTTCATTTGTGTGTGTGTATAGAGGCTGTGAAAGTGATTTATCGAAAGGAGTTAAGTTTTTGATTAGGAAATGAAAATTACAAATATGAATCCTCTTTAGCTGCAAACCTTTCATTTAAATTGATTTAATAAAACTTCAGCCTCACTATATAAGTGAAATTAACTTCAGAAATATACAACCAAAATCCACAAATCTAGTGCTAAAACAGTTGAAAAATTATTACTCATAGCCTATGAAATCTCTCTTAAGTATAGAAATTTGTAATTCTTTAAAGAAATCACAAAAAAATTTTGAAAATTTGAATACAAAAATTTTTATTAACAAATTTGAATAATTTAAAAAATAACATTCCTTAAACTAATTTCTTGGCTTCGAAAAAGCTCTTAAGATGTCTTATCTGCCAAGTACCCATTCCAATAAGAATACAAGTCTGGGTTAATGACCACCATAATACTCTGGAGTTTGTGCTTTCACTTGTCTGTCTGAAACGTTCTTCTCGATACTGTTGAAAAATAAAATGAATAAATTATACATTGAGTACTAATAATCACACAATGTTTTGAATTTGTAATTTATCACTTACTCTTTGATAATTCTGTTCTTTTGTAATCTGTTCAACTTGAATGAGGAGTTGCTTTAGTCGGAGATGCAATTCAGACAGTTTTTCATTTTGTGCAATACGATTATAATCAATAGCACGTTCGCCGGCCTGGATGTCCAAGTGCACTCTCTGAAATTAAAATTTTTTCTTTAAGAACTGAAAACTTTTCACCACCAACATTCAACCATTACCCACAAATTTCACATTCGATATCTTACCAGTTGAGTTCCACTAAACCATTTGGTACTGTTTGAATACAAGCAAATGATGTGCTCTCCATGTGTCTGTGAGGTGAATGAAAATCTACCCTCAGAGCTATACATTCTTGACAATACTACTTTATCTTCTGGGTCTCTGACTTCAACATGCATTCCAATACCTGGGGAAGAAGGCATGAAACCTCCACTCCGAGAATCGAACAATTCGACCTTATAATTAACTGAAAAAAAAAGATATCATAAATAGAAACCGCACACGTTTTAATAAACCATCAATACTAATAGGCATCAATCCTAACTAAAAAGTACCCATGACAGTAGTTTCGTCTGGAATTTCTTCTATGAAACATTTCCTCTCCGTTTCTCCTATATAAAAATATAAAGCGGAAGTTGCATGTAAACATGCTAAAATAAACGTTATCAATACAACTAAAGAATCCTTCATTTTGCTTTCATTGAACACATCAAAAGACCGACTAAAATACAAAAATATTTCTAATGAAACACGTATCTCATGTCGCAATTTCGAAAGTAGCCATGTAGCATTCTAGTGACACGTCAACTTTTTAACCGCCATGAATTGATTCCGTTGATTTGTGTTTCCAATTAAACATTTTCATTTCCTCAAGTTATTTGGCGAGATACTTAATATTTGATTTCAAAAATCTAAATTAATAGTTATCTTTTGTGTAATAGATAAAATATACAAATTTGAAAGCGGGAAAAGTGCGTTTAGTTACGTTTTTGGGAGAGCAATTTTTGTTCCTTTTTTGCTTCTTATTCGGTGGATTTTGTCTACGGCATTAAAACATTTATTATTTAACAAAAAAAAGAAATAAAGAAGTTACTTTCTTTTAATAAAATGTTCTTAAGTGTGCGAAAACTTTTATAAATCAACATGCTAAACTGATGAACTTTCCCGATCTCAGTGCCTGGTACAGTCTAAATTTAGTTTTCTTTATTTTAATCTTTAGCTTTCAAGAATTCATTTTGTATCAAGTTTAGTCTTAACAAGTAATTTTGTGAAATGTGAAGCGAATTATTTTTCGACAGAAAGTGTAATCAGTTGTGAATTGGTAGAAATTGCTTTTTCAATTTAAGTGAAAGTGAAATGTAATAAAATGGAGATTTGATGTTAACCATTTATGAGCAATGGTCAAGAAGAGTAACGGCGTTGACGTATACACTTGGCAGTGGCAATCATTTAGATGTTCTCGTCCGAGATATTTGGTGGTGGTAAGTAAATCATCAAGTCATTTCATAAGTTTTGCACAGTTAATGGAAGAGTTTTGGTTTAATGTTCACTTTATTGACTATTCCATTTCATTAAGTCTTAAAAATATTTATTAACAGTTCTTTGTGAGTCTTTCCTTCATTAATTTGATTTCTCCATTTTCTGTCTCTAAACAAAAGACATTTTTAGTCTTTTGCAAAAACATACAAAAGTCATGACTTCTATAATAGTTAAAAAAACTGTGCATCAGTTATGAAATGAGGTTTACATGGAAGTTATTCATGAAGTGGGTTCTTACTGCAAATGTGCAATACTTATGAAATGAGTTCTTGGTGTGTGTGTACAAGTACAAGCGACTTACCTGTGAAGTGAGTTCTTGGTAAATGTGTGCATTGTTTATGAAATGAATTCTTTATGAAAGTGTGCAGTGTATGGAGAACTAATTCCTCTTAATAGTGTGCAGAATTTGTGAAATAATTCTTGCTGAAAAGTGCTTATTAGTTGTGAACAATAAATCCTCCACAATACTATAGTCTTCTTTTGAAGTGAAGTCTTGCTAAAAGTGTGCTGTAGCTATGGGGTGTGTTGTTAACTTAATTAAATTAAAAACAAAAACTTAATTATGACCCAACCTATCTAAACCCAAAAACAGAGTTCAAAATCCATGAAAAATTCATTTCAAAAGTAATGCACACTTCTTTTAACATTCACCAACATTTTGGCGTTGTACTCTTATTTATATTTACGACAGCTTATTATTTATTTTTTTTATCTTAAATGTTTCATACATAGTCAGCTCACCAGCAAGTTAATTTCATAAGTAATGCACACTTTGAACGCGGATCTATTTTATTAATATCGCCTAGGTTTATATAAAATCAGAAAAAATTTCTTATATGAGTAAGCACGGTTTATCATAATAGAACATCGTAGATAATGCACTCATTAACTAATATCTCACTGTTGGGAAATTAGAGTACAAAAAAGAGAATAAATTGAATACTAATCACCCTTTTGGTTTAGTGCGTGGAATATTTAACGAAAATTATTAATAACGCATGTGCGGGAAAACATAAAAAAAGAAATATCATTCATTTTCTGTCGTTAACCAGTTCACTTAGAAGTATTTCGTTGGAAAGTCGTTGTGCTGTCACCGATATATTCAAATTTTTGGCGTTTTAATATAAAAAAAAACAAAATTATTTGTCTGTGTCATTTGTTAGTTGATAACGGAGTGTAGAGTGTTTAAGTTTCCGGTTAAAAAAAAAATCGTCCAGAATGTGCGTCTTATCAACGCGGGTAGAAATCTTACGATATGTCACTCACCTGGTTATGGTCTAGAATTAAAAATACCGTTAAATACCGAACTGATCAAACTAATTTTAAAATACCATCCACTTTGGAATTGACAAACGATTTGGTGAGTGAAAACTTTTTGCTAGTTATCCCTAAGGAAAACAAGCAGGTAGTAGAAGTTAGTCTGGAGAAAATGTGAGAGTCCTCTGGTTTAGGTACCCAAAATTTTTTGTGTCGTAGACTCCCTAATTACCTGATATTGATTTTTGTAAATTTCTCACTGTAGTGAAGTAAACTTTCTACTTCATAGGTACTCTTATAAATAACGTATATGTCTTCATATTATAAGATAGTATAATGTAAGTAAATAGGTACTATCAGTGTGTGTTGAGACCCCCATTTTCATTTCATGGACCCCTAAATTTTTTTTTTGGTAGACCCCTTGCAGGTTGTCATAGACCCCTGGGGGTCGATATAGACCACTTTGGGAATCACCAGTCTAAACCCAAAATAAAGAATAATATAACTGCATGATTTTTTGGGGGTGTGCCGTTTTTGAGTTTTACAATATCCCCTGGCATACATAATTTTTTTCTTAAAGAGCTAATTATATTATAACTAGAAACATAGACCCTTGAGTGGGTATAAGAAGCTACTATACATCAGTGTAAATAAATAAGTAAATAAATAAATTATACACCGTCACCTACGTAACATAATAAGTTATAACCTTGTGACGATTGCCAAGTAATGAGGTTAATATTATAAATACATAAATAAATTAAACTAACCGAAAAACTAAGTGAATAGGTGAACAAATGAATAGAAATAAAGATGAATAAATAAATATGCAAACCCATCACTAGATAAATAAATATAGTAACAAATCAATAAATAAAAACTACGTAGATAAATAAAAAAAGAAACTCCTGAAAAAAATACAACTAAATGTACAACTTATCAATGTATAAATATACAAAGAAATAAATGAGTATTATTACATTAAATTAGTATTTGGCAGAAACATGTGTGTCGTCAAGACCCTCTATCCTCGTGAATTCACTTCATAAATATTGCACACTTTGAATATAGATTCATTTCATACATAATGCACGCATTATGAATGAAAATTCATCTGATACTGTAAATGCTATAGGACGGAACCATTTCATAAATATAACGTCATTTCAAAAATAATGCACACCTCTTTATATGTTTATTAATATATATTATCCCGTCCTTCTACCTATTTAATTAATTAACTAATTTTTTACATTGGTTGTCCAATGGTTGTCCAAGCAAATTTGCTTCCCCAACAAGAAATTTAAGAAGGCGCAGTTGTCGAATCTGCCATCTTAAATTTCAAAGTTAGTGTGCATTATTTATGAAATTGGTTTTCTATAAATATGTACATTATTAATTAAAATTTGTTTAAAGTGAGTCAGATGTTAATGATGCTCTTGCTAAAGCTCAAAAGCTGTTCATGTGAACAATATCTATCTAATCTGAAAAATAGCTAATTTCTCTTTAACTGTATCAACTTCGAATTCTTCCTTTGTGGGACTGGTTCCCTCAAATACTGAAATCACATCTTTTTTGTTAGTAATACTAATCTCTGTCAGATATGTAAGGTATTAATACTTTAAATGTACTTCATTTCACAAAGTAGAACGTCCTTTTGAAGTTTTACTCGAACAAATACACCACATCAACCCAAAGGGTTAAATTAAAGTACAATTTTTTATGTAAATTTCTATAAACCTAGCGAATAAACGAAATCAAAAAATTTTATTAAAACAACATTCAACTTTTCGTGACCGTTAAAAAATTGCACGCCATTTACCAACAAACCCTCATCAAATGATATTTAGAGGCTAATCATCATTCGGTGAAATGTTCAACAGCCTAACCGTTTCAACAGATTTTAAAGAAGTAATTCATTCTTTTAGCCTCCTTATAACTTTCTTAAAAACCTTTTAACCTTTGTTTTTAAAGTAAAAGTGACGCCATGAATTTGAAAAGGGATTTTGTTTAGAAGGCTGTGACTTTTTTTAACGTTTTTGTTTAAAACATTTTATTATAATAATTTTTACATATATGAAAGCCCATTTTATTGTCTTGAGAATTTTTAGCTAAACAATTTTTTCTCTTTGAGATTTTCTACTCACTAAAATAATTAATTATGTATAAAACTTTAGTTGTTGAATTCGAGGAACGACAAAGCGCTATCGCTCTGGTGGCCGTCATCGGAACTAAATTTTAATTTCTTTCTATAATTTAACGCCGTTGAAGTATTTTGCATTTATGATTAATTATTGATTGGGTATGTTCTTACAAAGAACTTTTTCTGGAATTGTACTTTTTTGTTCCCACGTGTTTCATAAAACTGAATTTCAGAATTTATGATCGAAAACACTGTAGTGTTTCGCTGTCTTTCCTCGAATGATTTACGACAAAAGTAATTCATAACAATTTTTTCCTGTTGAAACTTTGAGTCGGATTTTTCATTCCTTTTGTCTCATGATTATTTATTTTGTTTTTGTTTGGTTTTAGAGACGAAGTCCCGTTTCACCCAGAACAACGAACAGGCTAAACCTTAACGAGACGCAATATAATGAAGAACATAGCTTTACGACAACATGTAACGCCTGTAAGGTACTGCAAGATTGTTGTTATCTTTTAAAAAAAATTATTTTATGTTAAATAATTTTGTCGAAAGCTAATTTTGTTTGTTTTTTTTTAGGTGACGATTCATCACCACCAAACGCCAGCTCCTAGATTAAAAGAAGCCTGTCCCTTCTGCGGACAACCTTACTCAAATTCGACAATTAATGATTGCGGAAGAAGATTCAGAGTTCAACGCCTAGGGAGCGATTCATCGATTTCCCATTTTCGACTTCCTATTATCGTAAATATTGATCACTGTTAAACTAGTTATAATAACGATCGTGTCTAAGAAGTTTTCCTTTTTCTATTAATCAGGAAAATGATTTAATTTATTTATGGATTACGTTTTAAAGTTTGCATAGGTTTACCCTTTGCCATTTCGAGGAAAGATGTAGGCGAGAGAGAGAGAACACGATATCCTGCCCCCACTGATTGAGTTCAATTTATTAATGATAATTCGCGGTTTGATGTAAGGAGCGTAAAAAGCCATTTTCGATTTCCATCATTTTTATTAAAAACAAAAACGTTTTAGAACGGCCCATGCTCGGATACAAATCATACGAGGTACGAACGTTTCGGCTACTTTATGGTGCGTCAGTTGGGAGGGAACAACCTTTCCAATTTTGGGAATTACATTTTACGCTCTACTTTTGACCTTTCTTTACCACAAATCGTTCAAGTAAGTCGGTGGATGTCATCGCCCCGGGAAGCGATTCTCCTTTTTACTTTCGGCTTGACTGGATAATGAAACGACGCCTTCAATTTTTGGTTTCTCGGTAATTTTTTTCCAGGACCCTGAATCCAGATTGCTCGGAGGAAGTTCTCCAAGTGAATTCAGTCCAGATATGGAATCGACTAGAGTCAAGTCTTCGTTAAGCATAGACACTTACGGAAGTTCCGAACCGGAGGACTCGAAACCGATTCCAAATTATCCGATTCGGAACAAATCCCGCGAAGATTTTTTGTAAGTTTTTTAAGTTGTGCGATTTAGCGATACCAATCACCTGATCACCACCAATCATGGTGCTTTGCTTTCATTATTATAATTATTTGTGTTAGATTGGATCATAAATAACCTCCAACGAAGCTTTGATAATAACACATTCTTGTGAGGAATTCATTTCATAAATATTGCACACTAGAATGAGTAATTTTTTCATTAAAAGGCACATCTTTACTTAAATCTTATTTCATAAGTGCTGCACACATTTATTTAAAACTAACACCCTTTGATTATGAATTAGTTTCATAACGTTGCTAGTTTGTGAGATACGAATTTCAAAAGTAATGCACACTTGAATGAGGAATTCGCTTTATTTGACGGATGAAAGATTCATTTCATAAATATGCACATTCATTTATTGTATATGCTTAAATCGACAGTTATAGAAGAGCATTACTTTTGAAATTAATACTTATGCAAGTATGTACAGTATATTAATGAGATAACTTTACCATGGCAGTGTGCAATATTTATGAAATAGGGTCTTTGTAAAAACATGGATAGATCGTAAAAAGAATTATTTAAAAATTCCTTTCAAAAGTGTTCTGTATTCATGAAATAGATGAATCATAAAACTGTGCATTATTTATGAAATGAATTCACGTTCAAAGTGTGAGATATTTACAAAATTATTTTGCTGTAGCGTCAGAATTTTTTGTTGACGAAACAAACTAACAAGTTTATGAACTAAGCTGGTAATCTAAAGAAAAATGTGCACATTACTTATGAAATGATCTGCAAAAGGAATTCTTTATCAGTAGTGTACATCAAAAAGTCTTCATGGAAGTGTGCATCATTTATGAAACTACTCCTTCGTGCAAGTGCGTTAAACCAAAAGAGAAATGTTGGGGAGTAAAAAAGAAATTGGAACTTATTTATAACTCGACTTGACATAACTTGAAAGTCTTAGTGTACATACTTCTTTGACCTTTGACTTATGAATAATTAAATGACACACCTACCCCAACCTACCCCGTTTTCAAGAAGCTATGGTTAAAGAGAATCGCTAAATAAATGCAGAGTTCTCTTTAATGAGTTGTTTTCTTCGAACGGGGAGGAGGTGGTGGCAACATCGGGGCATGGAAAAGTCGGAATCGACCTTCGAAAGAAAAAAAGAGTCAGCAAAAGGCTGTGAAATTAGTTTTACGGAAATAACAGCTTTCCCTGAATATTTTATTATATTGTTCTCATTTTCATTAGTTGTTTGTGTGAACGCCTTTAAGAACTGTTAGTTTTTTCACTTGTTTGCTTTATCGATTAATTCATTGTAACTCGAATGTGTTTTGATATTGTTACCATAGATACCTTGGAAATGTGTTCTGTAAAAATAAGGAAAGCGCACCTGAGCTTCCATGATATCCATCTGATAACTTGAAAAATTGCCGGTTTTGTTATTTATGAATCATTACCAACATCCATTCATACTATATATTATATATCAGACAATGTAACGTCACATGACAAAAACGGAATCCCATCAAATCATAACAGTTTCTAGTCACTAATTCATTCCTTCGCCGATTTATTTTGCAAATTCTTTATGGAAATTTTAAATAATATATGTTGTAACCTGTCACTTTTTTTTCCTTATCAGGACTGGATCAAGGAATGAGGCCAGTGTCGAAACCCTGAGGGAAAGAATGTTTTTGCATAAAGAAAGGAAAAGTGAAGAGATTTATTATTATTATAATTATTATTTTCTCTATTCTATCATGAGGAAAGCCCCACCACTCCTCCTCCTTCTTCTTCAAGTTAAATTTTTTGCAAAGAAGTCTGTCATATGATTATTATTATTATTGTAGTCATGGTCAAAAAAATTTTTTAGGACGGAATTCAATTTTTGCGACTTTTTTTAATTCGGTGATTTGTTGTCGAGGGCTGTTGTCTAATGAAAATGTTTTGTTTCTGTTGTTCTGTCTAATGAAACTGTTCCAAAAATCTCAAAATGCTTGTTTTATAGTTTTGTTGGGGGAGGGCGAAGGATTCAAATATTTTTTGAGGAAATGAGCTTGTCGGAACCAGGTTGTGTCGTTGTAGATGAACGAATGATGGACAACACTAATTCTGAACGTATATGTATATTGATATATACAATGTTACTACAACTATAATTTAGAATCAAAATGGACAAGGATCCTGACGGTGCGGAGCTCCGGGACTGAATGAATTTAGCTTCGGTTGTCGGCTGCTTCATTTCACTGTACCCATTCCGGAATTAGAAATGTGGCGAACGCCTCAAGCTAAATCCTTTTCGAACCTACAACCCTGTTTACTCCTTGTCGTTTTGCCTCCTCTTCGTTTTTGTCTATATAAAAGAAATCCGCACTCTTGGGAAGGATTGACGTAATGCACACTTTCAAACACAATTCGTTTCACAAATAATGCCAATTTATATTTTTATATTTATTGAGTCTTAATCTCGTTTTTCACTCTTGGGTATAACAGAATACGGAAGAAGATTCGAACTCACTGGTATAGTCAGACGCTTTAACCACTACACCAGAGGCCTCCCGCAGTATTATCACTTTTAGAAACTAAATTTTTCAAAAGTAATGCACTCTCTTATAGACAATCCATTTCTATAACACCAATTTTCTTTGGAAGGTTTAAAAACTGATTTTAACTTTTATTGCCACGGAAGTGAGTCAATTTGACTCAAACAAAGCTGAAGATTTTTTGCTAAAAAACAAAAATCTGAGACCAATTTTTAAAAAAATGTTAAATTTCTATTTTTGATAATTTTTTTGTTCAAATAAACTGTTTTTGAAAAGATGATCTTAAAATAAACATAAACACAATAATAAAAAAATTTGAGCCAGTCAAATTTGTGAAGATAGTGTTAACTTTAAAACATAATTTGTAAGTGCATTACTTATGAAATCAACAACTCATTCAAAAAATTAATCTTCATAAAAGTTACTTATGATTAGAGTATAGCCAGTTTGAATGATACATAAGTCAAATTGGCTCAAAATGGGATGTACGGGCCAACATCCTAAATTCAGTGTGAGTGAAGTTAACATAATACGGTTTGTTGGTTGTAATTTTAGACAAGATGTCCGTCGGGCTCATCAATCTGAGAACTATATGGCTGTTCAAAGATTTTACACGAGAACCTTCAATTCCTTTGCTGAAACATGCTCACTGTTTAAAGTAAGCCAAGTACACCGTCTATAAACTCAAATCTAAAACTCAGGACTAAAAATAATTAAAATACACCAACCACTCTCTGTTAGGTTGATAGAGATGAAGAGGATGCTAGTGTTGACGACCCTGGTTTGAAGATGGATTTCGTGTACGCCGTCCACGATATACTGAGAGGAATGCCTTCTTTCATTCACAAAACCGTCCTCAAATCAATGATCAATGCGCTTTTAGAAGAAGACAGAATGTGAGTGTTGATTATTGTTATCAGTTTGAGAATTATTTATTATGTCTTTTTAGTATTAAATTAAAATTATTTCTCTTTCAGTCTCTACCCCAAAGATGAAGTTCGTGCCTATTTCGTTTTGATTCAGAGTCCTGTGTTCTCATCGCAATCGTCTTACACGATATTCGCTCATTTACTCCGCCAAATCGTGGAATTGCCAACTTCGTATCATCAGTTGCTAGTCGGATGGTTTAAAACGTAGACAGTTTATTTATATTAATATTAAAACCGTCTCCATGTCTTTTACTGTACTCTACCTTTTTTAATATGCTTCATTTTAGACTGGAGGTGGGCAAACTCCGAATGGTACTAAGACACATACTTCAATTCATAACAATAAGACATTTCCCTCCTGCCGATAAGAGTTTGCCTCCACTTGGGAAATGTCGATGGTGGATTCCAACAGGAACAAAAGCTCTCGCACTCATAAGTACTTAAATAATTTATTACACAACAATAAATAAATAAATATTTTTATTTATTTTCGAGGAAGAGAAAGTAGAACGATGGTTGTAAAACTTGGGATTTTACAGACGCTGCCAATAATTCGTGCAATCCGCCCCTTTTGCACTATACCGAGTTTTATAACTCCGCTTTGGATCACATCGATTTGATGCAAGATTATTTCAACTGGCAAAGCCCGCAACGCTCTGGACAATTCGCATATTGCCAATATCCTTTCATTCTTAGTATAGTGGCGAAGAGAATTATATTAACAAAGGTAATCATCGTTCAGTGATTGAGTAAATTTTTTTATTATCTCTTAGTTGGCGGCCCACTGTCTCCAATTTCAAGACAGGAAGTAGTTGGTTTAGCTCTGAGGGGTTTTATCTAGACAGAGTTCACACTTAGACCCAGGGACTGGATTATAGATATAGCTATGAGTTCGGTTTGGAGAAGATGAAGTACTGTAGAGTAGTAGGAAGAGAAGAAGAAATGAATAAAAATAATATTTAATAAATAAAATTATTAGTTAGACAGTCAAAATTCAGAAAGAGTGAAATAAGAAAAGGAAACAGAAGAGATAGATAGTAAAAGGGACAAGTGGGAAGAAGTGGTTAAGATCTAGTAGTAGTACCCACCCAGGTGAAACCTCCGTTGGACTGAGTCACCACGACTATTACCCGTGGAGGTATATAGCTGCCACGTTCTGCCTGGGGTAGTAGAGAGAAGAAAGTTCGAAGACATGCCTAAGAATCAGTCTATAGCAGTTTAGAGATAGATTGTTTAGATCATTTAAAGATGGAGTATAGATGGTTAAGAGATGAATTTTTTTGTTTTAAGGACTCAGAACAGCAAATGATTTTGACGGCAAGAAGGTCTTTGGTTGCAAAAGTAGCTCGTCATCAGCCACCTCAAATAGATATTTTTTTCCTCAACATTCACGTAAGAAGATCGCACTTAGTCAGCGATTCCTTAAACGAAATCTCATTAAAACAGAAGGACTTGAAGAAGAAATTAAAAGTTTCTTTCGTCGGAGAGCCAGGTTTAGACATGGGAGGTCTAACAAAAGAATGGTTTTTGCTTTTAATCCGTAGAATATTCCATCCCGACTACGGAATGTTTGTGTATCACCCTCACTCTAGGTGCTATTGGTTTAGCACGGAACAAGAGGGCAACCTCAGGGAATATAATCTCATTGGTAAAATATTAATTCAACCAAAATTTCTTTCAAAACATCAGACTACCCTTTTAGAAATTTAAAGATTTACAAATGAATTTAATACAGGTGTTCTCATGGGTCTAGCCGTCTATAATTCCATTATACTAGACCTTCACTTTCCTTCCATTTGCTATAAAAAGCTGCTCTCACCACCAGTGGTGCCTTCTGCGGATACTTCATGTGTTGGCGTTGTACGACAGCCAACTATTGATGATTTGGCTGAGATAATGCCGGTAAGTTTTTCTCTTAAGTCTAATTAAAAATTTAATCAAAATCGAAGATGTTCTTACAACTACTTCATTCATTTTTATTTCAGGAAGTTGCAAAAGGATTAAAGGAATTATTAGCATACGAAGGAAACATAGAAGAAGATATGTGTATGAACTTTCAAGTGTCTCTTGAGGAATATGGCGAAGTTAAAACTTATAAACTTAAGGAAAATGGCGAGAATATACCGGTGACAAATGAAAATCGAAGTTACTATGTAGAATTGTATTTAAACTGGATTTTAAATGCTTCCATTTATGAACAATTTCGAGCATTTTATCTAGGATTTCATAGTGTGTGCGCTTCAAACGCACTCATTGTAAGTTTTGTTATTTCACAAAAGCTTATTCAAGCTCAATGCTCATTTCATTTTCCTTTGGTGCCTTAATCTAGTATGACTAACTCTCTATACCCAACAACCTATTTTGCTTTAAATAGGGTGTCCCAAAATTAATACAAGATTTGAATCCACCGCCATTTTGGGGTATATTGTTAGCAACCCTGAATAAAGAACAATTTCACAGCTGAAAGCTTTGAGCTAGTAAAAATGGGGTTTGAATTAAGTAGAAAACAGTTTTAAGTCTTTAATTTAGGTTACTTTGTTAGTGAATCATAAAGATTATGGTTCCATTAGCACTCTTTTGTCAAAATTTGCGGCCACCGTATTTGAAATATTGTTGAATAATGATACCACGGTATTATGTGGTTAAACACTTCTTTTTTACTAACCCTAACCTCTGGCTGTCAAATTTTACGTTGATTATGGGACATCCTGTATAAACCGAAGTATACAGAGTGTAAATTTAAAAGTTTTATATAGATTTTATAGCGGCGGCTCCTTTGAAGAAAGTGCTGAGTTTATTACCCTATTTAAGTCAATCACTGCCGACAAGAGACTGTTAATGCCTCGTCAAATTTTTTGTTTGGGAAAATAATTTTCCGGAAGCAGTTAACCAAAACATACCCGTGGCTCACATAAAATTCAGAACTGCATTCTAAAAATAAACCTAATACACTCAACGGGTTGGCGCGGAAGCCGTTTATACTGCTGTTGTTAAAACTCGTGATTGTGAAATTACTGAATAGGGAATTAAATTATTCGAATCGATATAAAGTTGATCTACTACACCAGATGTGACCAAAGCTTTGTCTGTTAGGGACTACTTATACTCTTAAATATATTCTGCGGGCGACTGAATTTTGACAGACACTTACAAATTTTCGAATTTCAGTAGATGTTTTAATAAATAATTATCTAGAATTTTAATATTAATATTTATTAAATTATAAAATTATAATATATATAAATAAATACGTAGAAATTTTACTCCAAGACACATAATTTAAGGCTGTTTTATGAGATTGCTTCTTATCATTATTGTAATTATAAGTTATGGAGTTTAGATTTTCAAATATTAATTTGAGCAAAGGCTAGTGGTTCAGCTTTAACTTCGCGGGCTGACTACAATCGATTGGTCACCCAAAATTTGGCCATACCTAACTGTAAATAGTAACTGAGACATAATTTGTGTTGATTAGACTTTTTCTTGAATCGTCTCTTGAATTACAACATTTTTAAGAAATTTGTAAACATGGTTTGGCTATGTGAGCGTTACCATTTTCATTATTAATCCATGTTATAATTGACTATGACAGTGGGAGAAGTGTAGTTCCTGACGCAATGATCGTGAGCTCAAATCCTGTTACACCCAAAAAAGGGTGAAAAACGGGATTGAAACCACCACTTAATTAACTATTACACCTTCCATTATTGACTGTGATGTATAATTTGAAAACAATGTCGCAAAATAAAACAATGACCTATGATGAAATTACAGATGCTGAGACCAGAGGAAGTTGAGATGCTTGTCTGCGGTTCTCCCAATTTGGATTTGAACGAATTGAGAAAGGTAACAGAGTACGACGGTTACAAGGCTGATGATCCCATGATTACGTGAGTTATCTATCGAAACACAATTTTCTAATTACTTCCATTACTAATTTTATATCGCATTTCAATTTTGTCATGAATTTAAATTTTTTTTCAATTTTTAGGGAATTTTGGGATGTCTTGCAATCGCTATCGGATGAATTAAAGAAAAAATTCCTCCTGTTCACCACGGGAAGTGACCGCGTGCCGGTTGGCGGAATGGGTGAAATGACATTTAAAATAACTCGAATCACAAACCGTCCGAATAATCTGCCCGAAGCTCACACTTGTTTTAATCAGTTGGTTTTACCGCAATATGAAACAAGAGGAATCCTCAGAGAGAAATTGATAATAGCCATTTCAAACGCGGAGGGTTTCGGTTTGGAATAATTTTTATTGATTTATATATTTATTATTTTTATCGCCAAAGTAGGCAGTGACAAAACACAGTATCGGTTATCATTAGACAAAAAGAAAATTGTTTTTGTTAAATTCTTCAACAACAAGCAAATTATTTTAAAAGCCACAACTGCTTCTTTGTTTTGATGTTATGAGAAAAAAATTATAAACAAAATTTTATTCATGACTATGACTGTACACTATTTCAACCTACGACATTCTAAATATTTATCTGTAACCGTCCTACCACATTTTCTTTCTAGTTAGACTTTTACATACGAAACAGTTATATAATATAGCGGCCGCTAATTAATGTGTCTTAAAACTAGCTTACTCTCCCCAAATTTTTAGTTCGAATAGAGTCAAAACTGGAAAACTTGAGATGTTCGACGCTTCAAACTATACTGAATAGGATTCAAGATTTACTTCCCATCAGAGAACAAATACCAAAGCTGTTGAGTTAGGTCGTTGGATAGGATTGGACTTAAAACTTGAACTTAATCATTATTTTCCCTCGTTATCCATCAGTTAACTGTCTCTTAATATGAATAAATAGTTTTGATCTGGATAAATTGAGGAGTAGTACAAAACCGGTGTCCTAGTCCTAGGACACTATGATGATGTCATTACTCTCTATCAAATTCTGATTTAACATTTATTAACGTGCTGTGTTAAGGCGGGGGTCTTTGAATGCCATTTGGTAAGTGTTTAATTAAAATTAGCATTGTAATTATGTCTAATGAGATTTATGAAGCTTGATGCTGACAGTTGTTTGCTTTCTTAGGTCAAGTTATCAGGAGTGACTCCAAATGTTCATCAGTTGATTTTGGAGGGTATACCTTCCGGTGTGGCGTTATGTGGTATATACACCATCGGGTTAGTCTATGCAAGTTCTAGCGTGTATCATGTCTCTATAAACAACAGGTAAGTGTAATTTACAGTTGAATTCTATTGGTTTTGGCGATTTGAACATATTGAGTATGTGGACTTAAGGTTAAAAAGTTGGGAGAGATACCCGTTTAAGTACTGTCATATATCCATTCAACCAAAACAAACCCACACACACAAATCCTTAGCTTTTAGAAGTATACCCAGACCTTTATCG
This sequence comes from Columbicola columbae, assembly GCA_016920875.1. Classification (NCBI taxonomy): domain Eukaryota; kingdom Metazoa; phylum Arthropoda; class Insecta; order Psocodea; family Philopteridae; genus Columbicola; species Columbicola columbae. The sequence goes on from JADMLL010000008.1 coordinate 9,619,155, forward strand.
AAACCTATTTATTGATCGATAAGAGTTTTCGTTTTCTCTCAAAATCATTTCCAAAATAACGGTCAACATCTCCCTCTCTCTTTTCTCTTTCCATTTTCGAAGACATTTTTTCCCACATGGAAAACTCACCTTCACTACCCCAAGGACACTTAAACGTCTTGAAACTGCCGAACTCGGGTTGAATATTTATGGAATGGATCACATCAGAGCAGTGAAACCCCAAAAGCCATCCAATTTTACCCTTCAATTTTGCATTCCCTCGAAAAACATCACTTGAAACTAGTAATAATATAAAAAATTCAGAGATTCAGTCTGCTCGGGAAGAAATCGTTATATAAATGTTTAAAGAGGGAAAGCGAAGCGGCGGAAAGTTTCGGGTCCATTTTATTCACACTTAAATTACTTTCTTTCCGTAATATCTTAAATTGATATTAAAAAAACAGTAAACCTCTTCTTTTATAGAATCTCCTTCTTCTTCTTCGCCTTTAATTGGTTAGTCTGATTTAAAATTCATGGCTACTAAAGTATAATTAACTTTGTATCATTTTATCACTACCGTGGCGCTTGAATCTCGGAGCCATACTCCTTACTGTTGTGGAGGAAATTGTAAAAGAGTACTGTGATGGTGTTTTAAATATCATTTTGAAGTGATTTCCCAAGGTGAAAAGTAGCTAAACAATTAAGAGAGCGAGTTAAGATAATTTCATCGTTTCCACGTGTTCGAAACTAACATTTTTACCTAATTTAACAAATAGTGACATCGATAACAGTGACTTGTGGTTTGTGGAAGTTGTTAAATCTGTTTTCTTTGTGTCTTTTTAAATATAAATAATAAATACTGGGTACTTCGGTTTCTGGGTCGTGGGTTTAAGTTATATCTGGGTGGATATTATCCAGCTTCTTTTCCCGCGGTCCATAGTTGGCTTAAATGAGGAAACGAAAAAGTTATCCCGAGAGGAAATCCGTTTTCAGAAAATACATTTTCATCAGAGGAAACATGATTTCCGATTTACGACCCTCTTCATCTTTGTTGTTGATATTATCGAGAGATTGACTTTTGTCATTTATATCCAAGAATTATAACATATACACATATGACATAGAATTGTCATTATATTAAAAATTGAAGGTGTGGCTTTACCGCCGCATGCTTAGAATAGCCTGGACGAGACGAATGACTAACGTGGAACCCGTATGGGCAAAGAGGAGTTGCTGTATGAAGTTAAGCGCCGGAAACTGCAATACTTCGCACACGTACTGCGAAACAACAAATACAAACTACTCCAGCTCATCATGGAGGGAAAGCGACGCCCCGGAAGATGGAAAACTTTGTGACTCAAGAACCTAAGAGAAAGTTTCGGCATGACATGAACGGCAGCATCCACGGTCGTCATAGCTCTGTTAATTGCCAATCTTCGACGCGGAGACGGCACACGATGATGACTTCTATCCAAAGTTCCAGCTCCTAGTAGGTTCGCTCCTGGGGATGTTGATTCTGTTATTACACCCCAAATGCATTCTCTGGTTTCTGATTGGGAATCTCTTTGTTTACTGACAACTGCTTTGACTTGTCTTTCACCTCTTTTACCAAGTTAGTCAAGTTAGTGGTCATACTAAGAATTCAAGGATGATGTTTAAGGTATGACAAATTAAATACTGATAGGTGCTAGTCTCAACTTCTATTCATCATATAAAATAGTCAGTTTACAGACATTCGCGCATGCGCTTTGGTTTAGCAACCTTTTCATCAAACCCAATGCTCCATTGGGGTTGTTTTTAAATTTAATAAGTAAATATTTATGTTATTGTTTAAAATTTCTTTAGATTGATTATTTATTTACTAGTTAATTATCTTGTATAGTAGGTTAATAAACTCCCACCGCGGCTTTTCTATCTGCGTATGTTACCCCACGCGAATTCCTCATAGCTTTATTTATCTAACGCAAAAACAGCTTAGATAATAACCAGTATTGGAATTAAAACATCGAGTTTGAAAATCAAGGTCATACGGATTTTCTAAATGAAATTAAATTTATTCAGAATCAAATTTAAATCCAATAATAACTGTCGTCGTTAACTTTGTGTCAGGTTCTACAATTAATAGTATAGACTGGTAGCAAAGACGTTAAATTTCCGCCAAAACTTTTGAACCTTAAAACTATGTACTGGGCCACCATCTCTGACTTACTTCCAATTTCCCCTTCGCCCCTGGTATCGTGACTTAGTTTCGCTTGTGCTCTGACAATGTTAGTTGACAAAATTTCGGTTATTCGTAATAAAGGCCCAGGATTACAGGGTGTGGAGGGGGGTTCGTTTTCTGAACTACCATACCCCAAATCAGGCACGTTGAGGACTCTACTACAGGATCACCCTCTACTGGTGATGCCTACCGAGAAGGAAATTTTCATTTGACAAAAGCACAAAACGATCCGAAAGGACACACAATCTTATGCTTTGATAAAACCCGCCCTCACTTTTTCCCAGGCTCTTCCTCAAAGGAAAACCGTGGAAACGTTCAACAAGATGTTGAATGAAAAAACGGGATGTTGTCATGGATCCCGAACGCTGAACAAAGTTTCAATATTTCATTATATAGGAGCAACATGCATTTAAGTCGGTCGGTTTTCCTTTTTATTTTTATTCCCCTCTCCACTTGCAGTTCAGTCAACGTTCGCGTGTCTTCTTCTTCATGTGTTCACTGTCCGTGCGTCACGAAACTTTTGCGAAAAATCCGAGATGGAACGGCCTCGCTTCGTGTTAATGTTGACTTTATTAAGAAAATTTTCGACAGTGAGTTTGTGAATAAATTTTTTTGTTTTCTCACGTTCTTTATCATAAAGTCTATAATATATTTATAGTTAGTGATGAATCTTTATTTTTAAAAAAAAGGATTCTTTAAATTTCGCTTTGGTTTTAAATTTAAACTGATTTCCCTCCGGGATAAACTTTAACAAGTTAGTGTTTATTTAAATCCGGTTTTAATTAATTGACAGTCGACAAATATTTTGATTTTGGGAGCCTCAAATTTCCCAACTCCTAATTTTAGTGCTCTATTATTATCCGAATACTTTTAATTTGAAATTTAAATTCATCCCAAGTCAAATTCTAACACTTTCTACTCACTCATAGTAAATGGCATTAATGTTCCATAGTTAACAGCATTAAGGTGTTACTGTAGACCAGGGATGGCGAACCTTTTTTGATGTCCATGCCACAGTCAAAAATTCTGTTTTTAAATAGGTGACGTGCCACAAATAATTTTTAATTAATTTCTATCAAAAAAGAACTTATTAAAAATAATAAATTTGTTTTTGTGCGTGCCATAGGTTCACCATCCCTGTTGTAGGCAATATACTACCTTTTAGCTACCCACAACAAGAAACAGAAATAGAAAAACGTTACTCAAACTTTCCCGGCCGGCTATTTATTTTATGTATAAACTTACAAGTTTTTGGGGTTTTACAAACCGCGTAAAAAAAATTCGCTGTTTTACTACAGAATATGCCAACATCTGTACGTTGGCGAAACGTCTGGTTTCGGTTTTCGGTGTTTATTATAGGCCTACATCACACTTAATCGTTACGGTTAAGTGTCACTCTGTTAAGATTTCTTTTTTACGAGGTATAACTCATACAAATTGAAAATTTAAGAAAATCAAAAGTCGTTGGAATTATGTTCAAAGACACCACTCATTCAACAACAAAATGATTTATAACTAAAACCGGGGTGTTACGATGATCATAAACGATTTTTGGCTTGTTTACAGTGGGGCAAATTAGGATTTGCTTTGTCGTTAGGGACAAATTTATTATGGGCATTAAATTCGGGAGATTTTTGTTTGTGCTCGTTTATTTTGTTTACTTTTTTTTATTAGGCCCTTTTTATGGACATGCTTCACTGAGAGATCGAGTTTTTGGTGTTTTTCTTTCTTATTTACATCTTCGCTTCGAATCTTCTCTGAAATGCTAAACAGAATGAAAGAGTTTGGGTATCAACATTTATGTTATGTCAGCATTATCGACGTTATGAGTGTTTTTAAAATTCTACCGGTTGTTTAATTATACAATTAAAATTCAAATTTGAGCGTTGTAAAACGAGAATTCTCAAACTTTGTACCCTGAGGACCACACCAACTCTTATTAAGTTCAAAAACCAAGACTTCAGGACCAAGTTGCAGACATTTTTAACAGATCCAAATTGACTTGTGAGAATTTTAAGATTTTGATAATTTCCAGTTGTCATCTTGATCAAAATCTAAACAATTGTTAGTGTGATGTTAGTTATATGTAGTTTCATTAATTCAATTGGGCCAGGGTGGGCAATCTTTTTAATCAAGGGGCCAATTTAAATTTTAAAATTTTTGGCAGGCCGCACATAAATTAGGAACTAAAATAGGAAGTCCCCACAAATTTGCAACACATGAACTATGCGGCTAGTTTAGCTTCTTCTGTAGACTATGTGTCTATTATTCTACTAAGTAAAATCTACTTTAAACTTCTCGACCATCAAAATTGTAGTGGGTCATGTTGTAGTACTATCCATGTCGATAAACCCTCGCCCGGGCCGGAGTTGACCCATCACTGACTTAAGCATTCAAAATGTTGTATATCATTACTTATGACAGTTACTGCGTTTCTCAGTTGATCATCAAATTGCAAAATTTTTCATGGTGTCTGCTGAAATTATAGCTTTTATAGTGTACTCGAAATTAACCGTTTATGGTTCAAATCGGTGGTACTCGTAGACCGTAGTTTGGAAACTTCTACACTAAACTGAAATCGTCGTTTTTATAGTGAATTACAGAAGAAAATTTTATAAATTTTGGGGTACTGAGTATAAAACCAGTTTTAATTGATGAGAACCATTTTGATCTACGCAAGAAAAACAGCCCAATCGAACAAATATTGATCAAACTCAAATAAAAAATTCGATTCAAATAAATTATTTATTATTCAAACCAATAATATATGAACTCGGTTTTCTAAAAAAAAGAAAACAGACATAAATCAATCAGGAAGATGAATGAAGGGACAGGAAGAAGAAGGAAAAAAGCGAACGAATGAAGAGATACAGGAACTAAAAAAGAGAGGAGAATAAAAAAAGAATCCCAAATGGTGGAAACAAAATTGTTCTTAGACAGCCATAAAAAAGGAAAAAGGGACAGTAACATAAACTTTTGAGTGAGTCAAATTGGTCGAACGTAAAAATCCGCTAGTAAGGGTTGAAGAGACGTTCGTAACTCACTTCAGTATCGTTATTGAAGTCTAATTTATACCTAACAGAGATTTATATAAAATTATCTGTATCATCTGTTTGTTTGAGGGAAGAATTAGTTTATAGTAATCCTCTCTAACAACTTGAGCCGCAAATGTCCTCAATGGGTGTTGGGTTTTGAATCAAACTATAGTAGCCAGTCGTTACCCTGGAGGTCTGGTGTTGAAAACTTTTTGGATGGAAGTGTTATGTTCTACCTAAAGCCTTTTGAGGTTCTAATATTTATTGGGTTGGCAAGAAACTAATTTTGGATTGTACCAAGAGATAGTTTTTAGTTTGTTTCATTAATCTCTTATTAAGGTTAGCTCTCGAGGTTTAGGTGACTATTAGGTTGCTGTAGGGTACTATTAATGTGTGTAATTTTGCTAACAACAGTAATCGAACAGAATGGAATATAATTTAACTGATTGAAGTTCATTTTTTATGTAGAACAATTGAGTTCAGACTAGAAAATCCGAAATTATTTTCTTGCCGACCCAATACCGTGTCTCAAAGAACCTGTCCATTGATTTAAAGCTCAAAAACAGAAAAAAGGTCAGTCAGCACTCCAGAAGTTGGGAAGATTCTGTAAAATAGCCAGAAAGCTCAATCAACGTTCAAAAATACCACAATTAAGGATTCTCACTGCTCCAGGAGGATAGTTTGGATCGAACAGGTTAATTCAGTGGTTACCACAGTTTACAGGTTTACAGTGGTTTCAGTGGTTACCAAACCCAAAAATCAGGTCACATCACTAAAACCTCCAAATATTTAAATACTCACCAGAGTTACAATTATACTGTGAAAAAATCTGATTTCAAGTTGTCTATAGAGCATAGTATTGATCTAAAGTCTCATATATAAAAAAAAACAATGAAATCTAGAAGTCCTTTGAAGTTTTTAAGACTTTCCGTTTTATAAATAGCCCAGGAAATATTAGTAAGAAGTTTGCCAATTTTTCAGCTCAGTCGCTGGTCAGTTTTGTTTTGTTTTGTTTACAAGTGTAACATCAATAAGAAACTCGTCTTGGTGAATCTATTATTTATAACAAAAAGGTTTAAAAAGTTTAAAAAGAGGAATTCGAACCCCCAACGGGTACGATTAATGTATCTCTTGAGGAGCGATACAGTCTCCGTTTTTTCCTTTTTCATAACTAATTCAATAAATATTAAATAACCCGGTTTCAGGTTTTCGTTCAAAAGTGATTGGCAACTCCCATTTTGTTCATTAAAATTTTAATGAAAAAACCGTCAGTCAGTAGGTCAAGATTAATTAAATAATCAAACCGAAATCGATTTTATTTTTTCAGGGCAAATTTTTAGTCAAAGACTATGAATCCTTCGTTACTCTAGTTTGAAATTTTTTTGCGAACCGGTTTTTGCTAAAAACTGTAATTTTGTTGGGAACAACTCAGTGCAGTTTTAGTGCTTAATGTTTTGGGAAATGGTCTTGAGGATAACCGAATTTAAACGAGAAATAGAAGAAAATTTTAAGACACTTCGAGAACCTTTCGATATAAGTTAAATTGCAGGGATTATTTCTTCGTAACTATGTGAATGAGTTTTAAAAGGAAAACATGTCAAACGACGCGGAAGCTAATTTGGATTTGGAACCTTTGGATAAATACATGCAAAACGGCCGGATACAAAGGATAAGTAAGGAAATCAAATTTTTTTAAAAGTTGGATTTAAAAAACGAAGAAGTTAAGTGACGTAGAGTGTGTTCAAAAGGAGCATGTTGGCGAGTAGCTTTCAGTTATGGTAAAACAAATTTTTAAAATAATTCTGTGGCTTCGTTTTTTATTAATTAATCGAACAACCGCTTATTAATAACGAATTAATTAAATACTTTTTCCTTTACCTTAATTAAAACCGCTTTGTGAAATTTTTCTTTCTCAAATGGCAGAAACATTTTAGTACCTTAACCATTGATACAAGGCAGTGACATTCTCCAATTTATAATACCGAATATTTTTTCGTACGGTTCTGGAATTAAAGTTATAAATTATTCACAAGTATTTTTACAATAGTTTTACTTATTAATTATTGTTTTATTATTATTATCAAGTAGAGAAGTTTCATCTAATTTATTTCTTTAAATTATTTTCCTTTGCAATATCACCACGAATTACCACCTCAATATAAAATGAATTATGAACTCATACTTAACGAACGTCTATCTTAGTTAACTTAGTATTTTGCTTAAAATTTCTAGATAAACACGTAGCCCGCGCTTACGTAGATTTAAATATCGATTGGCGTCCTTGTCCTAGAGCTTTAAGTTGGCACTTCTGAATGTCAAATCTGTTTTCGTTTTAAAGTTATTATTAAGCCGTTAGAGAATTAAATCGCACAAATTTGATCTTAGATCTTGAAATTATAGCTTCAGTCTCTTCATATTGTTTTATTCGTTCTCTGTGGTTAGGAAAATTGATTCCTTGAGGCGACATATTTCAAATGAAACGTGTTTTAATGAAAAGCCGCATAGCTTGATACCAATATTGGTAAGCTTTAAATAATTACTTTATTTGTGCCTCTCTTGCACAAAAATTAATTTTATTTAATCACAAAACTAAAAAGGAATTGGGATATACTTTTTTAACATAATCACTTCTCTGTTGAAAGACTTAATAACATGAAAAACTCAAAATCTCTAACGATTCTGTTACTACTAATCTTGATGTGTTGTGAGGTTCAGTGCTCTTTGCATTAAATCAATTTTGTAGTCAAATAACCTTTCGTCTGAAGCACAAAAGCACACTTTGAAATAACTATATAATTAAATGCTTAAATATGCTTTTTCTTTTTTTTTTTTTTTGTTTATTGCTGTATTGCTTTCGTTGGGATGATATGGGCTCAGGTATACGGTGAGAGACACTAATAAATTGTGGAAACACTAAGGTAACAAATTGGCTGTTGGTTTTCTATAAACAGTAGCATTGGCTAATTACAGTAGAGCACCTTTAATTAAAAAGTCAGTGGTTTCAAATTCTTTAAAAGTTGAAACTGTTGTCTGGCGAAGGAGGGACCTTATCATGAGTGATCAAGATGTCGATGACATTGCTTTCTTGACAGGTTTGTCATATACAAACTTTAGTCTGTATTTTGTTGTTGTTGTTGTTGTGTTTGTTTGTTGTAAATATGTTTTTGAATGTTGTGTTTTTAATGTGAAGCCTAGAATTTGTATCTGGGAAAGAAAAAATTTTCATTTGGTAAAAATAAATTTATTATATTAGGTGAAAACAATGCTGGAGTTCTCAAAGAAAATCTTTACCAACACAATGGAATTGCAGCTTGTTCTCAAAAAAGAGCTCTCCTCATTGCGACCATTGCATTTGCCTTACTTTTTGCAATCTCCGTTATCATTGCCTATGCTGGAGTGCGTAAGTATCTGAACTGTTCTTTCAATAATTTTCAATTTGTCATATTACAATAAAAGTTGTATGAGTCAAAAATACTTTTTAAGGATGTCCTTGTGCTGGGAAAAGACCTGATAACTTAGATGAAGACTATGATGACTCTGGACCTGTGATACCTGTAGCCACAAACAATGAGATCTTCCCATGGAACAATGTCAGACTTCCAGATTCTCTGATTCCACTTAGATACAGAATCCACATTCATCCAAATTTAACAACTCTCAATGTGAAAGGTCAAGTTGCTATTGAATTTCATGTGAAAAAGGAAACAAATTTTATTGTGCTTCACAGTAAAAATTTAACTGTTTTGGACAAGACTGTCGTGGATGACAAAGGAGAAGAGTTGGAAATAGAAAAGTTTTTAGAATACACAACTGCCCAACAAATTTATGTGGAATTGAAGGATAACCTCCAAGTAGGTTCAAATTACAGTTTGAATATTAGATATAGTGGTAGACTTGGAACAGAGTTGGAAGGATTTTACATCAGCAGTTATGTCAATCAAAAGGGAGAAACTAGGTGTGTATCATGCATCAAGGTATTTTTAAGTGCTAAAGGACTTTCTTTATATATTAAGTTTGGATTTTCATGTTTAGGTATCTGGCTACAACTCATTTTGAGCCTACCTATGCTCGATCAGCTTTCCCTTGTTTTGATGAACCTCAGTTCAAAGCAAGATTTAAAATGTCAATTGTAAGAGACAGATTTCATATTGCGTTATTTAACATGCCAGTTATGAACACTGAAGATGCAGGATTCTACATGGGCACTGGTTTGGTTAGTTTTCTTTTATTGTTATCAGAAGATGGTTGTTTTTCCTTTTTTTTTATAGAATTTTTTCATAGCTGATGGAAGATTCTAGACCATTTAGTTAAAAATTGTTTGAAATTTATTTACAGCTTTTGGATGATTTTGAAGAATCAGTCGAAATGAGTACTTACCTTGTTGCATTTGTTGTTTGTGATTACCATCATGCAACAAGTCAGACAAAGAAGGGAATCTCAGTTTCAGTGTATGCTCCAGCTCAGCTTATATCACAAGCCCAATTCGCACTTAACACAGCCACCATAATGATGGATCATTATGAGGAATTCTTTGGTGTCGATTATCCTTTGCCAAAACAAGGTACTGAATGATTTTCAAGCTACTACATGATTTTGCTTACTTGCATCGATTTAAAACACAAAATTTTCTTTTTTTGTTAGACTTGATAGCTATCCCCGATTTTGCTGCCGGTGCCATGGAAAACTGGGGTCTGATCACATACAGGGAAACATCCATCTTGTACGATCCTAATGAAACATCTGCTATAGCTCATCAGTGGGTTGCCATTGTTATTGCACATGAATTAGCTCACCAGGTCTGTGATTTGTTTAGCTTTTTAAGTCAAAATGATTTTTTGAAGAATCATCAAAATTATTGTTGTTCTATTAATTTCAGTGGTTTGGGAATTTGGTGACAATGAAATGGTGGAATGATCTTTGGTTAAACGAGGGATTTGCAAGCTTTTTAGAATACACAGGTGTTGATCATGTGATGCCTGGTTGGAAAATGATGGATCAGTTCATTCTCGTCAAAACTCAACCTGCTCTCGATCTGGATGCATTAGCAACAAGTCATCCGATTTCAGTCGATGTGCACAATCCAATGGAAATCGAGGCTATTTTCGACACAATATCCTACAGCAAGGTATTCGTCTTGTTTGTTTTATACCACTGCAAAGATGTTTTGATTATTTGGATTTCGAATCGAATTTTTGTTTTTGTTCAAAGGGAGCAGCTATTCTATATATGCTTGAGAAGTTTCTTGAAGAGGACACCCTACGTTCTGGCTTAAATGACTACCTCAATACTCACATGTTTAAAAACGCCGACACCGAGGATTTGTGGTCAGCTTTCAGCAAGCATAACAGTCAGTCTTTACAAGTTAAAACTGTTATGGATACCTGGACGAAACAAATGGGATTCCCTCTTATTTCGATTTATCGAGATGGTAGTACTGTTCAAGCTGTTCAGACTCGATTCCTTCTCACTGGTACTATGAACAATGGTAGCATTAAAAATGACGTTGTTTCTCCGTACGATTATAAATGGTACGTTCCTCTGAGCTACTACACAAACGTTGATACTTCCGATGTTCGACATGTTTGGATGAACTTGACTGACGGTGAGTTTTAACAAAATCTAAAAACAGTTTCGTCCGTAACTTGTGATCAAATTCTGACATTGTTATTTGATTTTAGTTAGTTTCTCCATACCTGAGAATGCAGTTTGGGTAAAAGCAAACGTCAATCAATCTGGTTTCTACAGAGTTAACTACGAAGAGGATATGTGGATGTCGATTATCGACGCGCTGAAAAAGAATTTCAGGGTTTTCAGTCCTGCTGACCGAGCTAGTTTAATTGACGATGCCTTCACTTTATGCAGGTGAATATCGAAATATTAATCACCAAACAAAATTTCGAGAATGTCAGAGTCGTTACCCAATTGATAATAAATGAAATCGTTTCTGTTTCATATAGAGCTGGAATTATAAATGCGACCATACCTCTCGAGTTGTCTCTTTACCTTCTAAACGAACGTGATTATGTTCCATGGGCCACTGCTTTAGAACATTTTCAGTCGTGGAGCAAGTGTTTGGTAGAATCATCAGCCTACAAATTATTTTTCGACTTTATGCGACATATATTGACTCCTGTGGCGAAAAGCGTTGGATGGGAAGATACCGGATCACATTTACAAAAGTTAGTAGTGATTGCATGATAATAAAACAATCAAACCAACTTATGTAGTCACTTTGTAGTTGAGTTTCAAAAGAGCTGTTTCAAGGTCAATGGTTCTGCCCATACACACTAACACAGATCGACTTTTGTCTTTAGGTTAATGAGATCGGACATATTATCTTCTGCTATATTGTGCAATATCCCTGACACCGTTAAGATAGCTCGAAGCAAATTCAAAAGCTGGATGGAAAGTGGTGCGAGGATTCCTCCAAATCTTCGAGAAGTCGTTTATGCTGCCGGTATAAAATATGGCGGCGAAAAGGAGTGGGAATTTTGCTGGTCGAAGTATAAGAGTACAGGAATCCCAAGCGAGAGGAAATTACTCCTGAAAGCTTTGGGAATGTCAAGTGATCCTTGGATTCTTAAAAGGTCTTTACGAAACCTTTTGTTTGTCGCACTCTCATAAGACGAAGAATCCAAAAACAATTTTCTTTCTTACAGATATCTAAAGGCTACTTTGAATCGAACTCTAGTCAAACCACAAGATTTAAAAACGGCTCTGGCAGTTGTCGCTTTCAATCCGGAAGGACAACTCTTAGCTTGGAGACATTTAAAAGCCCATTGGCACTACATGCAATCTATGTTTGGAAACGGCACCTTTACAATCGGTAGCATAATTTCTGCAGTAACTTCCGATTTTGCTACTGAGTATGATCACGATGAGGTAATCAACTTATTATTTGGATTTCAAATTATTTTTCACTTCTGTTGAGTACTTGAGTTTAATCATCTGTCATCACTTGTTTGTAGGTGAAAAAATTCTTCACCAAGATGAATGTAGGATCAGGTCAAAGTGCTTTAGAACAGAGTTTAGAAACAATCCGGCTGAACATTCACTGGGTTCGTGAAAACGACGAGGCGATTTATCAATGGCTTAAGAAGTATTTGGATTCTTGAACACAGCCTATTCTTAAATTAAAATCCAGGTTTAATGGAAATATTCGAATGGATAACATTAGAGTTTTGGGTTAGAGATCACTAACACTTCTCTGTTCTGGGAAATTTTTTTTTTATTATTTCTTCATGTTTGATTTAAAATTTTTAGGAGGGAAAAATCATTCAAATTGATCAAAACCATTGAAGAATCACGCCGCGAATATTTTTCAATTACAACAGTCTTCTTCGGAACAGTTTTCTTCCTACGTGTAATTGTAATTCGGAAACAACAATCGACCTGATGGTTTACAGATACTCCTCACTTTGCGATCGAGGTTCGTTTTGAGGACTACTTAGCGAAGAGCTTTCGTCAGGAATATAAAACCGTTGTAAAGTTATGCTAACAATGAAACAAAGCCCGAATTTATTGTTAAGGCGAATCATTTACTTGTTTGGTTATCTAAACCTGAGGTCGTAAAGTGATGAGTATCTGTATTTATCTACTCAACGGTGCCAAAAAATAAGGGAGAAAAGTATTTTTTGGAAAAATCGCTAACCCTTATTGCACAATCTCCGCTTTGTACTTCCTTAACTCTCAATAATTTCAACAAAATTGATTCAAAATGATGGGAAAGGAAAACTTTGTTCGAAACAATCTACCGGTACCTACAAAACAGTAAAAAAATTGTTACTAAGCTGTTTGGGAGGTGGTTGTAGGATAAAATAAAATCTTTCACTTCAGGGTCTGATTTAATATGTTATAGAAACGTGAATACCGATTCTGTATATGTACAAGTCTGAAATCGATAACTAACCAAAGAAGTCTGAATGGTTTACTAACTAACTGACTTATTTATAAAAATATATACAAGAAGAGGATTTGCCTGTTATTTGTTGTAATAATGTTTAGAAACTGCTTAGCATGTTAATGATTCTAAGGAATGATGGTGAGGTTAAATGGGTCTGTGTGTCGTGGAATGAAATCTTCATCAAATGGGATGGAATCCCCGATTTTAACCCTTTGCACTCAATTTGTTTTCAAAGTTGTAATTGTTTCTAGCTAAATGGATTAAAGTAATTAACAGTGGTAGGATTTAACGTTTCATTAAATGTTTTTTGTACGGTGTGATACGTTTTAAGACCATTTCCAACATGCAGTAAGGATGTCTTTCGCATGTCTTTGTAGTAATAGACAGTTGTCTGCCTCTCACGCTTAGCTTTTATGTTAGAACAGACCATGCATCCTTATGAGACACTAAAATCAAGTCGATTCTTTCATGTTGATGGCGGTTTCTAGCTATTTGTCTAAAATCTCTCACTAAGGAAAGAGGTAAATGAGATGGGCTTCACCCCATTCTTATTACATAAAACTACACAAAATGTATGGATTAGTGACAGTTGTCTCTAAACCCCAGGATAAAGCGTATACAGACATAGATTGTCGCCTCCAATTTGACATACGAGTGCAAAGGGTTGAATTAGCTAAAGTTGCCATTTTTGATCATGTCGGAATTGGGTGGATTGGTGAATCAAAACACACAAATTTTGAACGAATATAATTTATATTTAGATAAAAACTATCTACAGTATAAAAATATGAAAAAGGGTTTCGAGTAGTTTCCTTAGTGATGGTTTTGAACTGACTGAACGTAATCCCTCGCGTGCTTTATACCATCTCTTCAGATACTCTCGAATGTTCGGGGTCTCCGCATGTCGTACAGCCTGTCGTATACAAGTCGAGGCGTGTTTCATCTGGTCGCCACAAATTATTTTTATTATAATAGATGACATTATAAAACATTTAAATACTCAACGACAGTATGTCCATTTTGTAAAATGTCAATGAACAGATCATAAAACGTTAAATTAGACTCCATATTTATATTTTCTAGAGGTTGGTAATGAAACACAAGCTGGAAATGTGTGAGAGGTTATACAAAGACTCGTTCATACTATCTTTCTGTTAGTGCTTGTACTAAATGCTCGACATTATCATCTACAGTCATTAGCTGAGTCTGTTAAGTAAAAATTTCTGTAGCCGTTCGGCGGAATTGTCATGACCCGACAGCACTTGGGATGTGTGATGGTTAGAATCTGTCTCTTATTGCGGGGAATAGTTTACAAGTTATGCGGCCTTTTTAGTATAACTTAGAAAGCATCACCATCATCAGCCGAAGCAATTTTCAAAGATGGGAGTATAAAATAGAATATTATATAAGTATGGATTCAAGGACCAAGTTTTGCTAAAACGCAGTTTCTAACATTATTCAGCGTGTAAATGATAAACGTATATAATTATGACATTTGGTATATAAAAAATTATCTATAAGTCGATCATTTATATATATTATACATGTATATGAAAGTACGAGATTTGAAGAAAAATTTTTGTTTGTTTAGTAAAATCGTGTCTGTGACTTAGTAGCTTATGTAATGTTTGAATCATTTTTTTTGGTTTTTGACCGGAAGTAAGTCAGAATCGTGCCTCTTTCCTAGTGCCAGTTTTCTAAATATTTTTGTGTAGTCGAGTATGAGAGAAGAAGTGAAAACGTCAGCGTTGAAATTCGTATGAAAATTATAATCAGATAGCTGTAACCATATATTTTGAATTCATTTTTTGCTAATGGATATGATATAATAATATATACTTTGACTTATGTATTGGTATAATATATGTGAGAAACAAAATGGCGTTAAAATCATTCCCCTTTTGACATTGTTCCCTCGAAAGTCGTCTTGGTTTTTGTAGCAGGAGGAAGCAATGTGTTAGCAGAATGATTTTAGTCGGTGGTGTTGGATATATAAGTTTGATGAGTCATAAATAACTTCCGCTTAAGTGTGTAGTATTAATGAGGCTTTCATTCAAGCGTCCATTCTCAATAATACTGGGAACTTGTCTGCAGAATAAGCTTTTTGTACAATGTTGTGCAATACTTATGAAATGAATTATTCCCGTTACGTTTAACGTTTTGTTGGAAGTTATCTATGACTCGAGTTCATTATAAATAAAGTTTGAACTGATTCTGAACTCGAATTGGATGGTCTTTTATAAAGTTTCAGTCGATTGATCGAAGACAAAGCCAAGACACAAAGCAATGAAGACTGTAAGCTGCCAAATAGTTTGCTTGAAGGACTTATGAGTTCAATGAAGGTGATGATTGGGAGAATCGAACGATTTGGATCTAAATGGAGGACTTTTACTTCATCTCAGGACCTGGTTTATGACAAGCGGAATGACGAAGGCGACCGGGCGCATTGCCAATGTTTCCAATCCCCCCTTCGTGTATCAAGTATAATTTCAACTTTGAGTTTGAATTTGGATTTGTAAATCGCTACTCAAATCCCCAAAACTTTATTGTGAATAGTTTGTGACTCACAAACTTTGATTTGGATCTTTGACTTTCATAAATAGTGCACACTTTTTGCAGCACACTCCTTAACATGGGCTTACACATTCTCCTCTTATTTGACTAATAACTTTTCCTTAAATTCAAACAACCTGTCGACATTTTAAATTTTACCGCCAAATTTGGGTTACGGTAAAAGTGATAAATCAAGCCGATGTACATAATCTCTAGTCATCATTCATAATCACCAACTAAGCTTAGTAAACGTGCTAAATTATTTAGTGAATTCTTAATAAACACTGTACACTATCATGTGGAATTCATTTCAAAAGTATTGCACAATTTCCAAAAAATCCATTTCATCTGTAGCAGGAGTTCCTTTCATATTATGCGGATCAGAAAGTGATATCGTACATAAATGTAACGGTAAAAGTGATAAGTCAAGCTAATATACATATAATTCCCGGTGATTATTCATAATCAACAATCAAGCTTGGTAAATGTGATAAATTGCTGATTATTTATCACATTTACCGGTTAGTTTATAAAATCTCCAAATCGTGATGGAAAAATTAATAAAAGTTTGCTCCCAAGTTTGCTTTCTGTGACTTCTCTGACAAAAGGCAAGGAATCCAAGCAGCTGTCCTTGCCAGTGACAGTGTAAGAACCTCCGGGCAAGAAGCAGCGAATACATGAGAAGTGATAGAAGCTAAGGTCCCGAGCGAATTTCGATTAAATTCTCCAGTACGAGTTGAGTATTTCATAAAATAACCGGTAAATGTGATAAATACTCAGCAATTTATCACATTTACCAAGCCTAGTTGGTGATTATAAATAATCGCTGGGAATTATATATATATTCGTCCTATTTATCACTTTTACCGTGACATATATTCGATATTACTTTCCGAACCACATAATTTGAAAGGAACTCCTGCTAAAGGTGTGCATTATTTATGGAATGGATTTTTTTTAAAATTGTGCAATATTTTTGAAATTAATTTCTCTTGATGGTGTGCAGTATTTATGAAATGGAGTATTCACAAATGTGTACAGAGCTCAAGGAATCAATCCCCTTTGAAATTCCCGACATTAATAAAATAATTTCATAAATGAGATTTAACAAACTAGCCGGTAAAAGTGATAAATAATTCCCGACTATTGTTCGTAATCAACCGCTAAATTTGATAAACGTGGCCTATTATCGATTATTCATCACATTTACCGGCTAGTTTGTTAAATTTCATTTATGAAATCATTTTATTAATGTCGGGAATTTGAAAGGGGATTGATTCCTTGAGCTCTGTACACTTGTGCATACTCCATTTCATAAATACTGCACACTATCAAGAGATATTAATTTCAAAAATATTGCACAATTTAAAAAAAATCCATTCCATAAATAATGCACACCTTTAGCAGGAGTTCCTTTCAAATTATGTGGTTCGGAAAGTAATATCGAATATATGTCACGGTAAAAGTGATAAATAGGACGAATATATATATAATTCCCAGCGATTATTTATAATCACCAACTAGGCTTGGTAAATGTGATAAATTGCTGATTATTTATCACATTTACCGGTTAGTTTATAAAATCTCCAAATCGTGATGGAAAAATTAATAAAAGTTTGCTCCCAAGTTTGCTTTCTGTGACTTCTCTGACAAAAGGCAAGGAATCCAAGCAGCTGTCCTTGCCAGTGACAGTGTAAGAACCTCCGGGCAAGAAGCAGCGAATACATGAGAAGTGATAGAAGCTAAGGTCCCGAGCGAATTTCGATTAAATTCTCCAGTACGAGTTGAGTATTTCATAAAATAACCGGTAAATGTGATAAATACTCAGCAATTTATCACATTTACCAAGCCTAGTTGGTGATTATAAATAATCGCTGGGAATTATATATATATTCGTCCTATTTATCACTTTTACCGTGACATATATTCGATATTACTTTCCGATCCACATAATATGAAAGGAACTCCTGCTAAAGGTGTGCATTATTTATGGAATGGATTTTTAAATTGTGCAATATTTTTGAAATTAATATCTCTTGATAGTGTGCAGTATTTATGAAATGGAGTATTCACAAGTGTACAGAGCTCAAGGAATCAATCCCCTTTCAAATTCCCGACATTAATAAAATAATTTCATAAATGAGATTTAACAAACTAGCCGGTAAATGTGATAAATAATCGATAATAGGCCACGTATATCAAATTTAGCGGTTGATTACGAACAATCGTCGGAATTATTTATCACTTTTACCGTAACATATTTATACCTATTTCCTCTTAGTAGTGTGCAGTATTTATGAAACGGAGTCTTCAAAAAGTGTGAAGTACTCCCGGGACAAATCCCCCTCCAAAACGTGCAACACTTATGAAATTAATTCCCTGTAACTTTCCATTGTTTATTACAGTTTCTTCGGAAGTTATTTATGACTCGACCGAGTAGAATACTATGACGTGGTTAAAGAATAAAAGACGTCAATAGAAAGAAAGCCCCGTTCTAAGATGAAGACAGAAAAATTCCAGTTCGTGACGACAGGAGACTTCCAAAAACTTGGCGGATTTAGCAAATCTCAGTTGTCGAAGCTAACTTCGGTGTTCGTGAGCGTTTTCAGGTTCAATTCAGGTACCTTAGTCAGACATGCTTGTTTATGATAAGTCTAATTGGTCAATTTGGAATCACGTAGTAATGAAAGTGAGTTTTCTTGTTGACCTTGAGTTTCGTAATTTTTTTTTTAAATATCGAAAACCGGGACCAAAAAATTTTTTGTGTGTCCTGCTGAAACGTCTTAACCCAACTACAACAGTTGTAAGCTGAATTAAATTGGGGGGTTTGTAGTGGGAGGGATACAAATTTTTTGTCTTCTCTCAGCATCACATCTTACGCTACCAAGGTGATAAAATTTGTGACTAAATTAGTCGCTTCCATTTATGGATTTGTTGAAAACTAAATTTGGAATTGAGGATTGAGTCGGGTTTGTATGATGTGACTGATTACCAAAAATGTCGATTCCACTTTGTACCATATCCCCCAAAATAACCTGAGAAATTTGGTTCACGAGCCGGTAAGAGGGCCGCCATATGTAATTTTCCTCGAACCAGCTTACAATTTCGATTTTGACGAAAATACGGTCGTTGATCCGCTCACAATCTCACCCAAATCCTCTCACACGTGCCTTTCTCATTGTCTCCCATTGGCATTTCGTGAGCCTTCATCCTTTCAATGTCACCAACTCACTGACCGGGATTCCCTTATCTGGTCTTATAAGGTCTGACAATTCTCCCCAAGAGCCATAAAGACCGCCAAACAGAAATAAAATTAAAGTCACAGCCTTCTACAAGGGAATCATATTTATTAGCCATTCACATTGATTCGTAAGTAACTTCCGATGAAACTCCATAAATAGTTCAAACCTCACGAACGACTACCCTCCTAAGAATACTTAACACTTGTCTGTGAATGCATTTCATATTCATCGTACGCTATCTAGAACAATTCGTTTCATAAATTCTGCACAGTGTCATCGAGGATATTATCATATATTAATATATTTATGTATTATTTGAGTTTTAATCCCGTTTTTCGCCCTCGGGTATTTTACCACCCAATTATTCGTTTCATGAAACCACGATTGCACTCATTGAGAGAGATTTCCATTCATAAATAATGCACGGTGGATGAGTATTATGGAGAATCCATTTCATAAGTAATGCACACTTTTTATTGTTTTTGTTGAGTTTTATAACTCAAAGGATATAATAGGATCCGGGGTAGGATTTCGAATTCACGACCATAACTTGTACAGTCGAGCACTTTAACCAGTACTACGCAGATCTTGAAGGGTGAATTCGTTTCATAAATATTGCACAGTGTTATCGAGAATAAATTCCATAAGTACTGCACAATTTTGTGAAGACAACAAAACATCCTGAAAATTATTATGCGGACACTTGTGTACCGATTGTGAAATGAGTGTGGGGTTTATGAAATGGATTTCATCAGAGTGTGCAATATTTTTGAAATGGGTTCTTCATCAGAGTGTACAATATTTATGAAATGGATTCTTCATCAGAGTGTGCAATATTTATGAAATGGATTCCTCATCAGTGTGCAATATTTATGAAATGGATTCCTCATCAGCAATATTTATGAAATGGATTCCTCATCGGAGTGTGCAATATTTATGAAATGGATTCTTCATCACAGTGTGCAATATTTATGAAATGGATTCCTCATCAGAGTGTGCAATATTTATGAAATGGATTCCTCATCAGAGTGTGCAATATTTATGAAATGGATTCTCATGGAAATGGATTCCTCATCACAGTGTGCAATATTTTTGAAATGGGTTCCTCATCAGATTTATGAAATGGATTATTTTTTTGAAATGGATTCCTCATCAGAGTGTGCAGTATTTATGAAATGGATTCTCATCAGTTTATGAAATGGATTCCTCATCGGAGTGTGCAATATTTATGAAATAGTTGGGAGACTTCTGGTTGAATGGTCAAAGCACTTGACTTGCAAGATAGTGTTCGCTATTTCCAGCCCTCTGTTATGCCCAATGGATTAAACTTAACTCGACAGATGATAGTTAAGTCCTCTGTATCAGTATGCATCATTTATGTATCAAATATCTATTTAAGTGTGTCAGGCGAAGAGGAATGTCTCATACTGTACAAATAGGAAGTCAGTTATTTATGACATCGCTTACTACCAAATTAATTACTTTCAGAGATGTGGAACCGTTAATAGAGACCCTTCACCAGGAAAGTTAAATTTTCCAAGGAACTGTATGTGGACGTTTTTAATTCACGGGATTTCACCCAAAATTTGTAATTCATATGAGCTTTGAGGTTAATATTTGGAGCTGTTTAACCCTTTGACCTTGTTGATTTCCTTTGGTAATAATTTTTTCCTTTGTTGAACGGACTTGCCGCGGTGCTCGCGGTTTGTCGTCCAAGTAGATCTTCATTCGGGTGATATGTTCCGATTTGAGTAACTGTTATGTCATAGATTCGTGGCTTGTAGTTCATTTTTGTTTTCCTTTTCGGAGGTGTGTGTGGTTTTGTTTTGATTAATTGATTATTTATTAGTGAATCGGTACCTGATTCGAAAATGAGGATGAAACGAACCCCCAGGCCTACCCATCGACCTTGTAAGTTTCTTTTTCACTTTGTCTTTTGTCGAAACCTCAAAACCGCATCCAAATCAAAGATATCAGTCTTAGATACCTGTCAATCGTATACGTATACAAAGTATAACTGGATATAAATTAGTAAAAATAGGTAGAATCATAAATAACTTCCGTTTCTTTTAACAAAACATTTATGTGACCTAAAAAACCAATCCAAGAATTCAATTTCATAAATAATGCACAATTTAACAAGGATCTATTTCATAAATATTGCACAGTTGTGACGAGATTTTCGTGAAGCACACTAAGATAATAAATTCATTTCATAAGTTCTGCACAATTTAACCAAGGAAGTATTTCATAAATATTGCACAGTTTTAACAGAATTTTCGTGAAACTCACTTTGATCATACTTCATTTCATAAATCCTGCACACTCTTATGCATAAATCATAAATAACTTCCGTTTCTCTTAACAAAACATTTATCTGGGCCAACAAATTAATCCAAGAATTCATTTCATAAATAATGCACAATTTACAAAATTATTTCACACTTTCGTTTTCGCACATATTAAGATCAAGATTTCTCGCATTTATAAGAAATTTCGTTTCTTAACAAACCTTGACAAGAATTCATTTCATAAATAATGCACTTTAACTTTATATAAATGTTGCACACTTGTCTTTTGCTGACTATATTAAGAAAAATGTCAGAAGTCTTGCTCGCATTTATAAGAAATTCGTTTCATAAGTAGTGCACAGTTTTGAGGAGATTTTCGTGAGGAACACTACGATCATAACTTCATTCCATAAATTCCGCACACTCTTATGCATAAATCATAATCTTGGCTAACAAATCAACGCAAGAATTCATTTCATAAATACTGCACACTTTTATTAAGAATTGACGACAAAATTCTTTTATAGGTTATGCACACATTTATAAGAAATTCGTTTCATAAATAGTGCACAGTTTTGACGAGATTTTCGTGAAGCACATTAAGATCATAAATTCATTTCATAAGTCCTGCACACTCTTATGCATAACTAATTTCAGAAATATTGCACACTCACGAAATATTTATTTCATAATTAATGCACACTTCCATCACAAATCAGTTCAGTCAAAACTCAAAGACGGCAAAATTTTACGAACTTAAACATTACCCAGGGTGTGCATTATTTATGAAATGAGATCTTAGCAAATTAAAACATTTTTAATATATTATTTTAATTACATAATCAGGTATGGAACGTGAAATACACTCTTAATAAATATTTTAATAAAAGAATCGATGTTCGTTAGCTTTTGAGATGACTTCTTCACTCCAGTGTGCAATATTTATGAAATGAGCTGTTACTTAGTGTCGCGTTTTTTTTTGTTGATAAAGTGACATATTAGCAAAGGTATGAATTAAACTGTCTACTAAAATATGCATTACTATTGAAATGAGTTTCTCACTCCAATGTGCAATACTTATGAAATAGACTCTTCCCCAATACCTTTCAGTGGTTTGTAATATCACCAACGTGGTGCATTATTTATGAAAAGGATGCGTCCATCAAAATGTACATCATTTGTGGAAGTTATTTATGACTCAATCTAAAGCACGAACACAAAATCGAATCGAGAACATAAATGAGGATGCCTTTCATCGAGAAAGCTCATTACTCGGTGGACTGAAAAGCTTTAAATTAGCGGAAAATCTTGCGGTTTTTGCGGAACTGTTTAAAGGAAACAGTCTCTAACAGCCGTTTACTGTTAATTGTAACACAGGAATTACAGTTTGAGTATAACAATAATAATAATAATAATAAAAGTTATTTATTTTTTCGTTCCACGATTCTAGTCGAACGAAACGACTTACCGCTTTTTGAAATTAAAATGGCCTCATTAAAACTTATTAATAATTTTATGGAAGAAAAGTAACAATACCGTTTGACTAATTTTCAATCCAGGTTGTAGATTTTATTTTTATTTTCCTTTGTCAAACTTTTTCATTTTATTTTATTTTAAATTTTGATGTGCTTGGCAGCTTGCCTTCACCGGTCATTACCACATATCTAGCCTCATACAATAATGTCAATGTCATTTCTTTGTATTCGTCAAATACATAATTTGGCAAACATACCCCCTTTCTCCATCGTATCCGCCATCTTTTTGGACCACGATGTCAACACAGCTTCACTTTTTCTGCCTCCCTTGTTGCTGTGACCTCTTTTCCTCTCCTCAGACCATTTTCAGTTGGTTTTTGGCAGAAACCTTTGTGGCTCCAGTTTGATATTCATTTTGTTTAAGGTATGACTTCCGGTTTTGTAAGATTTTGTTAGGTATCTCTAGGAACCACGCATATCAGTTTTCCTAGGTTCATTCTGCTCTGATGTCGGATGGGGATGGGGGGCTGGGGAGGTATATGTATAACTCTTCTGTACGTCCTTCCTTTTGTGACAGAACGTTATGCATTTCTTTGGCTAAACTTTTACCTGACGTCATTGAAATCGTGGCAGTTTTCAACATTTTCGTTCTTCCTCGTTTGAGAGCGTAATTTGAACCAATCACCAAAAATTTTTCAAAATAATGGGAGAAACACCACCATAACGACAGCGGGAGGCTTGTGGTATAGTAGCTAAAACTTCTGGCTACAGAAATTATGGTCGTGAGTTCGATTCCTCTCCCGTATCCTGTTATACCCAAGGATGAGAAACAGGATCAAAACTCAAAATATATACCAACACAAACAAATGTGCACCAAAATTATTAAGCAACGAATGCTGACTAAAAAAAAATTTTGTTGTTAAGTCGAACTTCCTCTAAAACAGAACTCAAAGACCACAACCATAATCTTTGTAGTCGATATTTCAAAAGTTAGTAAAAAAAAACGTTACAATTACAAAAGTTGATTTGAGGGAATTTTTTCAAACAGGCACAGTTCTAAATTCATGGTCGTTTGAACACCAACTGACGTCACATATCAAAGGTTGAAATTGACCAAAAAAAACCCTGATTACCGTACTACAAGCTATAAATCCATTTCAGTGTAAAAATTTTTCCAGTTTTTAAATAATTTTTGACTCTTCCACCTTTCCACAAATAATCAATTAAGACAAATTACATATCAACTTCCAGAAAAACTCCAAATCAACTGAAATGGTTATTTATATTCTTTGTTTCCTTCTTCCCTGATTAAAATGTTAATTAAGACCACAGAATTAATTAAGAGGAACCCATATTGACAGTTTATTAATTAAAAATTTTCATATTACAAATTCAAAATCCAGTTAAAGTACTGAGAAGCTTCATAAATGGTCTCATTAAACTTGGCCTTGTAATAGTAATTCAAATTTATCTTTTTAGCTACAATAATTCTTTATTGTTTGGTGGCTTTTCAAACTCACTTCTTTACCACAATTATGTAAGAATTCAACAGATCCCCAAAAACAAAACTCAAAAGATTTGGAAGGATTTACTTAAATAAATTTTATTTTTTTAATCACAGGTGTTTCATGTCATGCTGATATGGAAATCGAAAGCTGGTACCGAGATACCGACGAATCCTTAACAAACACTGTCTTTGATCCCAAGTTAAAGGCCTTTAAGGTAGGAATGCAGTTATTCTAAGAGTTTGTTAACACTTGAAATCCTCAGATTCTGAGACGGGGGATTAAAGATTTAAAAATAAAAATACCCACGAGGTGTACTATTTCAAAAAAAAAGAAATCATAATATTACGAAAGTCAGTTTTTTCATTTCTCGAGCGAACGTTATTCATGTTTAATTCATAGCCATCCTGTTTTCAAATTATCCGCCATTATTTCCTGCGAGGTCACGTGTTCCACTTTGACTGAGTTGCGAAGTTGAATCGCTGACTCATTTTAACAGGTGAATTGTTTATAACGCGATTTCAAGTCAATCACAAATTATTATTAAATGATTTCTATGTTTGAGGGAAAATTTTAAACTCGGATGCTGGTATGAGATTTATTGTTGTCGCTTTTCGACGTTTTCACGTTTGGATAACGTCATAAATATTATTTGGACGTGTGCCGGGTTCGTAAAAATGAAGTGTCTCTTGGTGAAGTGAAACCGCTATGTTCGAATCAGTCAAACGGATTTTTTTAGTGTTTATCTTTCATTTGCGAGAGATTAGATTTTTTTTATGGTATTGGATAACCTCGGAAATAATTTTCTTGGAGTTTTTTTTTAAAATTTCGGTCTTTTTCCTTTTGTTTCTGACAATTAAGTCAGCTTTGAAGTAAAACTCGTTGTCAACAATGTTGCATTTAAACAGGTGTTTTCTGATAACATGATTACATGTAGTTGCACAATTTGCTTATTTATTTCAAAGGATATTTCTCCTTTTCTGTTGTTTTAATATTCATTTTAGTCTTGAGAATTCCCTTTAATATTTGTTTTGATTTGAACTCAAGTGATAAATAACAAATATAAATCCAAAACAAATTTTTTATCAAAGATATACTCTCACCTACTCATTTTTCTTTGTTTGAAAAATTCATTGTTTGATATTCATAAAAGGAAATGATCACTTCTGGGTAGTAGAATTCTTAAAAAGCTTATCAGCACTCTCCAATCCCCTTTTTATTATAATTTTTACGAACTAAAAAATTCTATACACTACTTGGATCATTATGTCAAAGGTTTTTAAATTAAAAATCTCAAAAATAATTCAAATTGTTTTTATATTGAAAACAAAAAAAGAAAATATACAAGTTCAGTATATAAAAAATATATAATTACACTTGAGTTTTGAGTTTCGAATCAATTTAAAAGAACAAAAATAAAAATAGTATCAATCGCTTCATATAGTTAATAAATCTTTTGTTCTCAGATAAAGTTCGATTTGACATATACACATATATATCTATCAAACCCAATATTTGCTTCTCAAAAGATAAATAATGAAAATGGTGGAAAGAATGTTTTCACAAATCTTTGTTATTTTTAAAAAGTTAGTTTGAGACATTCGAGACTTATCTGAACTGAATTCCTAAAAGACAAAGAGAGTAACTCAGTTGAAAATTAGGGGTTTGTGTTTGTATATTAAACAAATTCTTTTAGGATTTTGATGTTTGTATTGTATCACATTTTTTCAAATCAAATTTAAATTCATTAGTAAGGTAGTTTGAAGCTTAATCAAGTTTAGGTTAGAATGTGTGAAACTCAGAATCAGCAAAACTCTAATTGAAGTTTGATGAGTTGTTCATAAAAGTTGATGACTTATGAATAAAAATGGATGTTTGATCTACATGTGTGCTTTAATGGAAAGTTGTTTGGGGCAGTGATGGTTTCTAAAGTCAACATGAAGGATGTGAAGTGATTTTTTTAATTATCCAATCGATGTGATTCAGTTGTGGTGTTTGGTAACTGAGATGAGTTGAAATACTTTTGTCGTATTGTTTACAAGGGTGAGATTTATTTCTTTGATGGTTTATACTGTTTTTGGGATTAATTCAAAATTGACTGGGATGGGTACAAAGAATTTTAAGCTGAATGATTACAAGCATTGTAATTAAGCAGTTTAAGAGACTTGTCGAATTGTGTATTTAAAACAATGCCTTAAGCAATAAAAGAAGCCTGAGCACTGAACTAATCAAAACCAACTTAAAGACTTTAAATCAAACCCATTAAAATCGACTTGTGGTATTTTCTAGTTGATTTCTCCTAGGTAGGAATTATTTTTACTATCATCGAAAACAGTTTTATGGTTAAACTCAAAAGTTTGTTTTGATGGTCTTACAAAACATTTAGAGTTTTCAGCATGACCCAACTT
Source organism: Columbicola columbae (assembly GCA_016920875.1). Classification (NCBI taxonomy): domain Eukaryota; kingdom Metazoa; phylum Arthropoda; class Insecta; order Psocodea; family Philopteridae; genus Columbicola; species Columbicola columbae. The sequence continues at coordinate 9,645,768 of JADMLL010000008.1, forward strand.
TCTGAGATACATTTAGTTCATCGATTTCCATTAGGCAATTTACCTTCCTTCACTGTCACTTTGATATCCTTCTAAATAAAGTAACCTGTTGCTTCACAACTTATCATGAATAAAACCAGGACTATTTACATGATTCGAGTTCCTCAGAATATTCTTAGCCTTTAGTTTGGGAAACGATTATTATTTAACTTGTTCTCTTAAGACGATTGAAAACCATGAAAGAACATCTCTCATCTATTGTGATTTGCAGAGGTGGTACTTGAAATCAATCTCATTGTGATAATGAACTTGAGTAACTCAATAGGATGGAGGAGTGTAGAGTTTTTACTACCTGAAAAAGAAAGCATACAGTAAATTGAGTTGAACTTTTATGCTTTAATTTTCTTTCCTGAGTTAATAGAGGTGAAGTGTATCGAATAGTTTTTCCTTTTAAAATCTTAAAATTTATTTGCCTTGATTTAGTCAAATGCGCAGTAGTAATCAGATTCACAAGATTTGTTGCAAAATAGAACAAGGTTGAGATTAATCAAAGGAGCTGGAAAAAACATATGTTTAATGAATCATATGTTTAAGCGTGGGATTTAATTACCATAAGTACGCGTAAAAAAAGGTAGAAACGGCCTTTCTGTTTTTATTCGAAATCCGTCTTATTTAATTTGCAAAGAAGTTGTTTTTGTATTTTAAAACTTGTGAGCATTTAATTTTTAAAAATATTTTTTGTTTTGGTTAGGCTTAGCCAGGCGTACATACCCTGTAGGATACCATTGGGTTTGTCTTGTTAAAATGAAACCACCTGACTTGGGAGGTACTTCAGAAAGGTGTAAGGCTGACAGAAATCTAAAACCTGTGGTGTATAAAGACATGATTGTGTCGATTTTCGTGGTTCAGAAATTTCAGAAAGTCTTAATAATGTTATAAATGAACCGATAAAGAAATTAACATATTTACTCGTATATTAAAATTTAGGTCCTAGATGAGTTATTGGTGTGATAGTTCCATCAAAACGGAAAAACCAAATTTTGTAAACGCATTTATATAATACAGATATTTTTGCCGAATAAACGGAAAATGACTCATAAATAGAATCGTTGATTTTACTTTTTACAACCTGGGGTGCATCTTTTTAAATTTTTAAACAACCAGTGGGAATACTTTAATCACTTACATATGTAGACAAAAATTCTGGGCTTACACAGTTACCAGATGTCTTCATATGATTATTTCTTTTCACGCCTAATTTGTTCTGAAATAATCATTACGAATTTCAGTAACGATCACGAGAATCGTTTCTAGGAAAAGAATTTTTTACGGCTGGTCCACGCAGAGAGGAATAAATGCCAAGCGAGATAATTTATAAAATGTCTTCTTTCATGTTTTCGAGCTTTTTTAGTGGTTTTGAAGCGCCTCTAGTGGCGAAATTACAAACTAATGTCATACCTTGGTTAGGCAGGAATTTGTCGAAAGATCGTCTCGAATTTTAATTAAAACATCGTTGAGGTTTGAGGGGGATATATTTTGTCAGTATATCACGTACGTATGTATTTATTTATAATTTTTAATGATTCGTGTCGTTGAAAGAATCTATCACTGAGTATTACAAAATCCTGTTCCGGAAGTTCACAGGAAAGTGGCACTCGTTCGATATTTCCGGTGAAGTGATACTCGTTCGATATTTCCGTTGAAATGAGACTTGTTCGATATTTCCGGTTTCCGTTCATTCTTTTGTTGTAATGCAAGATTTATTCTGAAAATTTTTCTTATATTATACTATTAAGTTATACTTATATACTTATCGACGAAAGGAAGAGATTAAATTTTAAAAAAAAAGATTCTCACAATAGAAAATAAAACTATTAGCAAGTTCGAGCATGAAACTTGTCTCAAGAACTTCTGTTTACTTTGTCATTTCTTTGTTTGTGTTCTTCTGGTGTGTTCGTGTTTACCAGATGGCCAAACGAGGAGAAGGGGGTTAGAAGAGCTGTAGGATTACATAATCATCAGTGTTTTAGGTCTTTCTGAATACTTCAAAGTAATTTTCTCCGCCATAGGCTAATTAATGAAAGTATTGTAATTTTGCATGAGTTAAGACGTTGATGATTTTTTTTTCTGTTTTGTTCTCAGCAAACAAATCATTTTATTTTAATTGAAAACGCGAAATTTTCAAGTGAAAGAGAATCTTTTCACCGGGTGTAACGTCTTAAGGGAAATATCGACATGTGTAGTCTCGTATAATTTGATTTGGGACAGTGGCGTACGGTCAAGTTTGTTGAGTCTCTGTGGAAATCTTTGATGAAGTTATTAATTTAATAGTATGTAGTTTTGTAAAGAAATTTATGTGAACATAACATGAGATATTATCTACGTAAATATTCTGTCGTATTGTTTTCCCTTTCTCTAATTTCACTTTTATTAAATTATTATCGTATAACCATCTCGCTTCGTATTGGTATTAGTATTATCATATTCCTGTTCTTCTCCCAAACTGCTTCTTTCTTTTACTCTCTCCTTAAAGTTCTGCTATGGGTTACGACCTACCTAGTCTACCTTTTTACTCTAACCCATATCCTCCAACTAATTTCTGTGGTCTCTTGGCTAAATATCAAACCCCCAAAGCTAGGTCAACTATTTGTTCTCTTGTGCAGTTGGACAAGTGGTGTTTAACAAGAAGCGCTTATTGCGTACCATCCATGGAAGCTTTAGGTGATATATTCATGTGTAGTATCAACTGGACAGTAATTAGTCTGATCGTGGAGTAGTATCAACTGTTAGTCGTGAATCTCGCGGCCAATGCCTATGATTTAGCTACTTCGTTGTTCTATAGGCCTAGCTATGACATAAGCAAGAGTGAGGACCTCGAGATTAGGGGCCTCTGGTTCTTCCTACAAAAAAATGTCTCTCAGAGGTAGTACATAAATAATACAATATATTACATATATATTATATGCACTATTACTTCACAGGTAGTACATTTGTACTATAAATAGTAAAAAGGGCCTCCGATCATGTTTGCTCATGGGCCCAAGAATTCTAGCTACGTTCCATGTGAATTTTTTATGTAGGCTTATAAATCACCTGTGATAGCTGTTCCTGCCGCGATAGTGTATCTCGTTATCGTCTTATAAGCACCTTCGGTATATTCTTAGAATTTTATATTTTTATTTATATTTCTTTAGATCGTTCCGAATAAACTGTCTACAATACATAACATGGATAGTGCAGCTTCCACGGTTCGCACGCCACTGCTTCACACTACTCTGTCTACAATAAATCTGCTTTCTACAGATCTCCATTCTCTAAACGATCGTCTATGTTACGAATGGCGGTGGGGGTGGGAGTTGATCGGATAATATTTTAATGCTCTTGCGAATTTCCTTTTAGGAAGTTATAAAATCAAAATTTAAGAGTTTGCCGACCTCTTAGTGTTAAGGTATTATTTCAACCTACGAGAATAATTTTCAGTGGGTGAATTGCTTGTAAAAACATGTCAGAAAAAAGGAGAGAATCTTAAAAGCACGAAAAGATGGACGGCCTTATAAGAAAGTTAACGATTTTCGTTTCGCGACTTTTCTTCTTTGTGAATTGCTTTCGGTTCATGAATTACGAAATTGGCATAGGTCAGTCGAGTTTAAAAGCCGCGTATGAGTGTCGTCGAACGTTAAAAACGTTCAAGTCGACCAAGTTGTCAAGACTCATCTTCTTCTTTCGTTATCAAATATTTGAATTTCTTTTCTTTTGATTTGAAGTTGACGTAATTTCTTGTCGATTAGTTCAGTTTGTTGGTGATTTTCGCATTTAGCGCTTCTGTTATCTTCTTTTAATTGTTTAGTGTTGCCAGTAGTAATTCAAAGTAGTTTAACACTTTCTTTTTCTTTCTTTCTTTTAAGCAATGTTGATTCATCACTTTGTGACAAAAGGAAAAAAGGGATTTTTCAGTTACTCACTGGCATTGAAGTATTGCCAATTGCAAACCGTTGGTTAGCGTTGTGGGTTTAACAACAACAACAAAAATTTTTGTTCCTTTTGTTGTATCAGTTTTAAATTTTCCTGTGAGGAAGTGAAAAGGTCGGTATTCATATGGTGTCTTGTTTTCTTTGTTCAGAAAGAAGTGATTCAGTTTTTAACTTGACTTGAAGGATAAGAGTGAACACGGTTCGGTAGTGACATGTTATAAGTTACACAAAATAATCTCAGTTTTGGTTTAATTATGTGACTCAAGAAGTGATATCGTTCAAATATATAACGGTAAAAGTGATAAATCAGGCGAATAATTCCCGATAATCATCAAAAAATTTGATTAATGTGGGCTGTTGATTAATATTTATCACATTTACCGGCTAGTTTGTAAATTAATTTCATAAATTTGACACATTTTAAAGGGGATTCATGTCGTGAGCTCTATCACACTTTTGTGAAGACTCCATTTCATACTTCACACTATCAGTAGGAATTCATTTCAAAAGTACGGCACAATTTCCAAGAAACCCATTTCATAAATAATGCACACCTTTAGTAGGAGTTCCTTTCAAATTGTGTGAACAGGAAAGTGGTGTCGTATATACGTTACAGTGAAAGGGATAAATGAGATGAATACATGTACAATTCCCGGCGATTATTCATAATCACCAACTAAGCTATTTAAATGTGAGAAAGTAGTGAATATTTATCACATTTACCGGCTAGTTTGTTAAATCTCATTCATGAAATTAATTTCGTAAATGTTGCAAATTTTAATGTGGATTCATGTCGTGAGCTCAGCGGACTTTTGTGAAGACTTCATTTCATAAATATTGCACACTATCAGTAGGGATTCATTTCAAAAATACTGCACACTATCAGTAGGAATTCATTTCAAAAATACTGCACACTATCAGTAGGGATTCATTTCAAAATACTGCACAATTTCCAAAAAATCCATTTCATGAATAGCGCACGTTTTTATCACGAGTTCCTTTCGTATTATGTGAATCAGAAAGTATTATCGGACATATACGTAACGGTAAAAGTAATAAATTAGGCTGAATATGAGAAACTGTATAAAATTGCCTAAACCATGGCACCAAAACGAAATTCTTAACATTAATTACTAACAAGTTATATGACTTAGAAAAAAGGTTGGTTCACTGTTCAACAACGCACCCTACTGCAAACTATCAACAGGAATTCATTTCAAAAGTACTGCACAATTTCCAAAAAATCCATTTTATGAATAGCGCACCTTTTTATCACCAGTTCCTTTCGTATTATATAGATCAGAAAGTAATATCTCACATATAGTTAACTGTAACATTATTCATAACCACCAACTAGGCTTGGTAAATGTGATAAAATTTTGAGTATTTATCACATTTACCGTTTAGTTTATAAAATCTCCAAATCGTAATTGGAAAATTATTAAAAGTTTGTTCAGATGCTTGGTTTAATCAGCTGTGTACGCCGGTGGTAGCAGTGAACGAACCTCTCAACAAAAACCTGTGTATACGTGAGAAGTGACAGAAGCCAAGATTCTAAGGAATTTCAATTAAATTCTCCATAACCAGTTGGATATTTTATAAACTAACCGGTAAATGTGATAAATACTCAATAAATTATAATATATACCAAGCTTAACGCAGAGAACCGGTATTACTTTCCAACCCACCTAGTATTAACCCAAAAATTAAGTTTCCGGAACTTTAAAAATTTGTGTCAATTTTTTGTGCAATGGGTGAGAAATTAGGTTTGATAGTTTGGAAAGCTGTAGTAATCTTATCATTGTTTGTTTGGAACTTTTTTTAGAGTCAGAAATATCGTTGTGCACTTTTTGAAATGTTAAATATGTTTAACGCTCTGATGTGACTGCCTGAGCTGAGCGTGCTAGAGCAAGAACTTATAAAATGGCGCCTGTTGCTCTTTTTATGTCGGATTAATGATTGTAATTAACGTTTGATTTAATTCCTCCATTTTCCTGGTTTCGGTCATCTAAGGACCACGTTATAGTTAATTGACCGTTTCCTCTTTCAAGCTGTATCTATTCATTGCCATCCTCATTCTTCCTTTCTTCCGCCCATTTGCAGTTTTGGTTTATCTTCCAAAGTCAAGTTTTCTATCTCATACCTTAAACTACCAAGTTTCTGTAGGTTTTGATGTGTGTGAGTCTCAGAACTTAGTGAATTAGTTTCCTCAAGTCTTATTTAGGGTATCGTAGAGGTCTGTTGTGTCTTGTTTTCTATTTGTTATTGTCTCTTATCGGGCTCGTGACCCAGGATTTCTTCTAAGATAAAAGCTCTTCATGAACTGGTTTCCTTTTTCGTATAACGTTTCTGTAGGTCTTGTTCCTTGACATCTTTTACAACTTCCAAGCTAGTTTCCGGTTACTTTCGAGTTGCAGTGTTATTAGTACCTCGTTTAGCACGTTATATACTTCGATGGAAGAGAATCCTTAAACACGTGTCACTTTTATTCTTGGACCAGCTTAATTTATACTTCACTAGGTAGGGCTTCAAGTTGGTCTTAACACTCTGATTCAATGACTTGACTCGCGTTGAGTACCACGTACTCACGTGTATTCACACCCCAGTGAAACACGTAAGGTTATCAGAGTAAGAAATTAATTACATTTCTCTAAGTAACGAGTTATCAATTAGTGATTAACGTTATGTCGGCGTGATGCTCGAGGTGTGCAAATATAAACAAAATTAAAAGGCCAAGTTCAGTGCGATTCATAACCTATACCCACACACACACAAACACATAAAAACTTGGTGGCTTTGAAATCGTAATTAGTGACAGCTGAAAAGGCGAATAGCACACCGACAATTTATTTTTATTATTAATGTTATCAATGAGTTTAGTAAGTCTTTCCCTGTCATTAAATAAAAATGGACTCGTGGATTCAACTTAGTGTCAGAGCTCGCGAAACTGTCTCTATAGAAGAAGTAACAACGTAGTTAAAAAGATATTTTTACTAATTATGAAGGTGGTGGTGGTGGTTGGAGGTGGCGAAGGGGGTGGAAAGGATTTTTGAAAATGGTTCAAAAAAGTCGGCTGGCTTTTCAAAATAAAAAAGAAAAAGTCTTTGTAACGAACGTGTTATTGCCTTCGCCGGAAAATTTTTTTTCTTCGGGGTTTTGAAGTTCACTGAAAGTTTCAAGGTTGCCACGTTTGGTTTTGTCATCTTCGTCATTCTCACTTTGTTGTTGTTGTTTTTTTGTTTGTTTGAACAAGTTAGTACTATTTTGGGGTCCTTACGTTGTTGCTTACTAGGAGTCATCAGACGTAAACTGTCAGTGAATCCACAGGATTCTAAGGTGAAGGAACTGGTGGGATTACACCAAGGCCATTTTTATTTTTGTTTGACAATGGTTTTTTGGTTACGCAATCCGCTCCCAGCCGGCAATTTTACTCACGCAACTCGGCGAGAAAATGACGAAATTACCAAAATCATCGCCTCGGGATATTTTTCTCTTTGGCCCTTTTTGGGGGGGGGGTCGATATCATCAATTTTGACTTGGCCACGTTATCTTCATCGGCTTAATTTGAAATATTCTACCTCGATGACTTGAGTGGGTCTGATGATTCCTTCCGCTTAGAACATTTTTCTTGAGATTATTACAGTATTACTCATACACAATGAATCCCTCAGCTTACAACAGCTTCTGTTTGTATTTTGGGCTCTACTTCCTCTTGTCACGTTTTTATACCAGTCACATTGCTGAATCTTGTGCTTTCTTGTAGTCAGACTAGAATTCGTGATAAAAAGTTTTAAAACATTTACAAGGAACCAAAAAGTTACAACAAAATAACGTTCGAAGTGTGAGTCATAAATAACTTCCGATAAAACTGGTTAAGTGAGTCGATTCACCCAACCAAGCAATGTGGATGTCTGAGTTATGCGAAACCTTCCAGAGACAGGCTGAAGATTTTGTTTCCTTTCGGCTTACTATCTCAAGTTAATAAGTTGACTCATAAATAACTTCCGAAATAAAAGAACTATTTAAAAAATGTTCAACTAAACTAACTTTCGTTATATCTCATCTCATAAATGATGCACAATTTTTGAAATAGTTCATAATATAAGGATTCCACATTTATTGGAAGAACTAATTTCATAAGTAATGCACAGTTTGTATATTAAAAATTTAATAGGATGTAAGTAAAGTAATCGCAAGATGCTGGAAATGTCTTTTTAGACTTCATTTTGGGATAACCAATTTAGTAAATAAATTAATTTAATTGATACCGAGGAAAGACAATAACATCCTTGAGTAAAGAATTAATTAATGTGCATGACTTAATGGAATTAGCTGTTTAAAAGGAGGAATTACTTATGAATGGAGTTTTGCCTGCAGGCGTGGAATTGGTTTATAGTGAATTCTATATGAAAATGTGCATTAATTTTGAAATAAATTATTAGGTTTGGTTTTCTTTTAAGCATTAGGGATGCTCACGAGTCTTCTCGTATTGTTATTAAGCCAGAATGCAACTCTTGTTTTCTAATCGCTGTCTTTGTTGTCACCTGGTTTGGTACATCGTCTCCATTTTCGAATATTTTGAGATGATAGCTGAGGGATAATAAAATCTTTAGTATATCTCTGGATGTTATCGCATAACTCAAGATCAACGCCTTTTAGCCGAGTGAATTGATTTGCGGAATAATTTTTTCATTTATCACAAAAAAATTTTTTTTTGAACAACACATTTGTCCGCATCTTTGAATATATCAAAGTTTTGATTGATTTCTATTGATTGTAACCGACTTTATTTATTTATTTATTTAGTTGCTTGTGTGAAATACCTTAAACTAGGTCATTGTTCGAATTTATTTAATTTTTCTTTTGCCAAATTTTGGAACGAGTTGACGGGAATTTTTATTTGTTTTTGACCGACCAGAAAAAAAAGTTTTGTACGATTGCGTCGTTCGTTCCAACTTATCTCTACGCCCTGGTTTGTTCCCATTTTTGTTGGAACCTTAACCTTATTTCTAAATTTTTTTTTGAATAGCATCCTCGATTTTTGTCGATTTACTGAACTGACGTCAGCATTCTGATAAATTTCGGTTGTTTTCAAATTCCTCGATCGACTTTTATGACGAGGAACTATGGGGGTAACGACACATAATGACATCTATGAGGGTACAACACGTTGTTTATTGAACGCCAACACGAGTTATCTCGTGGCTTCATTATTTATCACAGCTACGAGAAAATTTGTAATGTAACAGTGTAAATAAGACGACGCCTCCTATTAATTCTTATTTGGAGTGTGCAGTATTTATGGAACGGATTCAAGGTGCTATGGACCACCAAAAAGACTTTTATACCCGATTTGAGACTCTTCCTTTAAGACAATTAATCATTTTGATTTTTCCTCGTGAGGTGAAAGTTCTTTAACAATCCAACGCCTCTTCAAAAGATGACACATCGTTCGAAGAGGAGTAAAATAATTTTTTTAAAGAAGGAGAAAAATCCCAAACGGAGAATTTAAAATAGAAAGAAGACGAGATGTGTTTCAAAAGAATTCTGACGGGATTTCATTCGTCGTCAGCTGTTGGAAGTGGCAAAAAATGTGTCTCTTTTCCTTATTCTAAAACTAAAAGCTTTTAAATTTACATAGGGATACGACAGAACTGTAAATATCGGCTAATATTAGACCTCTCGTTTGGGGGAGGAGTGGGCCAAGATTTCAAATTTTTAACCGGAGGATCCTCTTTCTTTTGTTTATTGCTTCTACCATCTTAGAATCATTTTCTTCCAAGCTCGATTCTAGGTATTGAGTTGCTAGGTACATTCTTGGGTAATAGATCCCACTTTGGTGGTTTCATGACTAATAGATGTTATGTGGAGGCAGCGATATTCTCCTCAATGTGTGCATCACTTTTGAAATGTGTAGAAGTGTGTTTTACTTTTAAAATGGTGTGCATCACTTATTATTGTGTACTCACAAATTGTATCTACCTAAAGTGTGCATTACTTTTGAAATGATATCTCCTCAAGTGTGCATTACTTTTGAAACTATATTTACTTAAAGTGTGCAATACTTTTGAAATGATAGCTCCCCAAAGTCTGAATTACTTCGGAAACGTTATCTCTCAAGTGTACATTACTTTTGCAATAATATCCCAAACTGTGCATTACTTTTGAAATAATATCTCCTCAAAGTGTGTGATACTTTTGAAATGATAGCTCTTCAAAGTCTGCATTCCTTCTGAAATGATATCTCTCCGAAGTGTGCATTACTTTTGCAATAATGTCTCCCTAAAGTGTGCATTACTTTTGAAATAATATCTCCTCGGTGTGCAATACTTTTGAAACGATATATGCTTAAATTGTGCATTACTTTTGACTTAAAACGCACAAAATTTGAAAATACCTGACCACTGGCACTCAATCACTGACCAGAGGTGCTGCTAAGGTTATGAGCTTTGGAAGGATGCTGACCCCAAACGAAGGAAGGTTGAGAGACTATTAAAGACTGAAGGAAACTTTTGGAAGGTGAATTGAACCAGAGCTAAACAGCGGTGGAAATTTCGTTTTTATTTGCGTTTTAGAAGTCTCGGTTCTACGCCTTTTTGAAATTTGTATGCGTGAAAAACTGGGACAAATATTGTCCACATGAAAAGCTCATTTTTCTATTAGCACGTTATTTATTTATTTTTGTTTACTAACTGTCTTCCCAACTCTTCGCTGCTATTTATTTAATTATGGTCATGTTTTGTATTACGCGTTTCGAATTGGATTCAAGATAATACACATACTTAGTATTATAGCGTAATAATATATAGTGTGATGGTTAAGCGCCGGACTAAGAAGTTATAGTCGCGAGTTCAAATCCTCCTCTCATATCCAATAAGAGTGAAAAACGGGGGTTTAAACAATACTAATAATAATATAGCATAGTATTAAACCTATTTTATATATTTTCTTAATGCACAACTAAATTCCTTAATACTACACTAATTAAAGAAGAATTCATTTCATTAATAATGCAGATTTAGTAACAGATTTTCTGGTATACCCTCATCTTTTACATAATTGCAGTCAGGTCTTTTGAAGTTGAGGGTTTTGAAAAGTACTACAATTTATTGATTGCTTATACTTTCTTAGATCCTACTTCCCACTGTCCTTCCAATACCTTTAATTCTTAACCTATACCTACCCCTCCTTATCTACTCTACACTACAATGCCTACCTTCGTCCTACTACCTCACTCCTCACATTTCTTATCTATGCTTCTGTCCTTACTTCCTTCCTCCCGTCAAGTCCTGGGGCTTGGACATTGGTCTGCTCCCCAGTAAACCCCAAACCAATGTCCTACCAACAACTTATAGTCCCTTCCTCGGGGACAGGTAGTCATTTTCGTTGGGGATAAAAAGAAAAATTTTCCGAGTGTTTCATTCGTTAGCTTTTGATCGATTTTTCTTTTGAGTATAAAAATGGGTTAACTCCCTTTTAAGCCATTAAGGAGAGAGAGAGGTGGTGGTGGGGAGTATAATTTAAAATTTAAAACTTTCAAATAAATTACACTCGTAAACTCTGCCCCGATATCTCGTTTTAAATGTCTTCATTTGAAACTGTCCTCTGAACTTTAAATCAAGCTCTCACAAATTTTTATTTTTATTTTCTTTTAGTATAAAAAAAAATTGAAAGTATTTGGGTCGGAGTGGGAGTGATAATTTTCAATTTTTTGGAACCGATCGAAGGACATTTAGACCACTACAAAAAATATAAGCAAAAAACGATTTTCTTAAGCAATGGACAAATCCAAGACAACAATTCTTGTGATGCCCATTTTTCTATTGTATAATACAAATCGCTGTAACTCGATAACCTTTTCAAGGTTGGAAACCATTGTACTCCGTTTTCAGTTTGGGGCTGTGATTGCTTACACCTATTCCGGGGACCAGTGTCAGATGGTGTAATGAACGTTGGAAGGATTTGCTGACAGTTGTTTTGCGTCTCCGATTTTTCATTTTACCTTCTAGCTTTTAAAGTCTTAGACTTTGTAAACTACTTTCAATATTCCTAAACGTGACCTCTTAAGTATTTAAAGCTCTTTGACGGAATTTCCTTTCATTGTTTCATTAATTATTCAAAAATTTTTACTTAATTTATGAAAATGGATTTTACATACACAATGTCATTTAGAAGGCTTTGAAGAATTTTTATTTGCTGGCGAAGGAAGTTAGACGTTGTACCTCAAACAAAAGTTGAAGTCATCTATGGGCTATACCTTGAAAGCAAACCGGTGTCTTCGCCCTTAGTGTCAGGACAGGGATTGAAGTAAAGAGCAGAAGCAAGAGGGAATGAATAGTAATAACATAATGAAAGGCAGTAGAGAGGAGTAGGAATCAATAAATATGAACGAAGACTATTTCATAAATAATGCACACCCGTCTTGAAGAGTTCAGTTTATAAATATTCTACCTAAATTGTTTTGAGTTCTAATTTTATGAGATAGAGACTTCATATTGAGATAATAAATTAAGTATCGCTATGGATTAATTATATTATTATCAGTATAAACACTTAACTTTACAGTGACGCACTTAAGATAGGACCCAATTGACCTTTAAAGAACGTAGGAGGGAAAGCCTGAGAAGTTAGTCATTATATATTATTTTATATTTATATATTACATCATGAAAATTTGCAATACTTATGAGGCAATCTTTCATACGTGTGTGCAATATTTATGAAATAACTTTTTTTAAAGAATTAAAGTCGGATTTTGCTGAATAGTGTTCGTGTTACTTATGAAGAGGTGATCGTTGACCACGATACTCATTTACGGATCGCGTAAAACAAGATCCGATTAAATCTTGTTCAAATTTCAAATTTATGCGTTCGATTGCTTAAATTTTGATTTTAGAGTTCAACTTATTTTTTAAACAACAGCTGGAAGTTGATTTCGGGTTTTGCTTCCCCTGATACTAATTGCTTGAACGTTCTCGCAGTCGTTCTTACTGTCGTGATGTCTGTGTAAACAAAATGTTTCGATAATGATGTCGTCGTGTCGGTGAGAGATAGCTAATGAAGTGAAGTGAATCGTTTATTCCTGAATCCCATAATATTTTTAGAGAGAAGTTTCGTAAGAAGAGTTCTCGACAATGTGATTTGTCAGCTCAGCTCTGTGAGGAGAAGCGAGGAAGTGTGGTGTTAAAAAAAAAAAAAAGACTTCCGCAGAGCAAAAAAAAATATTTTGGGACTCGGAGAATAATAATAACAGCAACATAACACTTGGTCTCTGATTCGACAGGTTAAAAACAGCAACGGTCTAGATGTTCATATAAAATAAATATGAGATATGTTTTGTCAGCCGAGTAAACGGACTAATACAGTTTCACTCGGGAGTTAACTGACGTTCGGAAAGTTCCTAAACACTGAAATATAAACATGCCAAGTTTGCTTTAGCAGTGTGTCAGTGATAGTGATTAAAGAACGCTATTAAAAAAAAAATGATGGGACTGAAGAAACTGTATCGCGACGAATTGCTGCAGCTCGCGATCATAGTGAGTTTGATGCGCGTGGACCCAAGCATTTACCTCGGAAACCTGACACAGACTATAGGTATCGGAATAGACGACCTTCACAACGATTCAACCTGGTCCAACTTGAATCCGTTCATCAGCAGAAGACTATACATTCACCCGAAATGCATCAACTCGAATCTGTTGGAATATGAACGGGATATCTTCGAAGACTTGAACGCTCTGGGTCGATATAATAGAATAAACGCGCGGAACGATATAACAGCTTACTTGCTGAATGTGAACGGGACGGGAGTGGACCTGGAACAGGATGTGGCGACTCCACCCGTAGATGTTGCTTCTGGTGAAAACGGAACGGAAGCAGCTTCCTTACCCGACGACCTGTTAAACGATAATGATCTCTGGTTCAGCCTAAAGGACGACGGCATCGGTCAACATTTGGAAACAGAATTGACTCAAGAGGTAGGTGACAGTTTGTCGAACCTGGTTTTGATTCTTTAACCCATGTCAGGTTTTTTGATGAAATTGTACCTATCACATGAACTAATAAATTAGTCTCATCTTCACTTACGTAATAGCAGACCTAGTTATGTCTAAGATTCAGTTGTAGATACTCCATGTGACCTTGACTCAACGCAACCTGAAACCTCTCATTTTGGGTTTAGGTTTGTTTTTCTGTTATCTTATCAGTTAACTACCATCTCTTAAAAGACAATAAGTGGTTGGTAAGGTTTTTGGAAAGAGGTCTACATAACCCAGGGAGTTAAAGTTGTCACTCAACTTCTCGACTACTGTCTATCGGAAAAGGTTAGTCCGATCAGGTTCAAAAGTAGGAATTTAGGGCAACACGGAGTTTAGAGGATTTTCTCTTTTCATGCTTGTAACGGATTTGTGGCCATTTTTCGGAAAAATTTTCCAACAATTTGTTCAAGGTGTCATCAATTATTCGTAGCCGCTGAGTCATTTTGTCTTGCGGTGGTACCTTCTCCTTGTAAACTGTTAACGTAACAAGCTTGTAATAGTTTTATATAACCATAAATGTTTCTTTCATTTTCATTTTTTTTCTTCGTTGTTGTTGTTGTCACCGGTCTTCGAATCTTTTCACTCTCTTAAGAATTTCACAAGAATTAGAGTTTCTATTGAGGACCGACATGAAAGTTATTGGGGACCTTATTTCTCTGCTTCAATTTGAATTTTGTGAGTTTTTGTGTTCAAGTCGAAGTTCGTCGTTACAACTACAACTACAACTAACAGTTTATCTACAAATTTACTTAGTGACGGTACACTACCGTCAAAAATTTTTTACCGCCCTGTACCAGTTTCTACCCCTTTCTACCTGGTGAAAAGGTACCAGTACCTACCCCAGTTTCTAACTTTCTACCCCTGGTGAAAACATTTACTGGTTCCCAAGGTCCCCAAGGAAGGGACTATATTTTGTATAGATAGTTGTAGTGTAGTTGTTGTTACTACATTGTAGTTGTATAGATATAATGGTTAGGGGTTTAGTTTAGTTTGGGAATTAATAGTTGTATGGGTAACAAACCCGAGACCGAACGCAGGAAAAGACAGAATGTTGGTAAGGATGAGGAGTAGGGTGAGGACAGGGAGGAAAGAGAATAGTTATAGCGAGTATAATGATAACAACAACAACAATAATAGCAATAATACTTATTATAGGAATAGTATAAGAACATTTAAAAACGAATCTTTCATATAAATCGATTTCGAAAAATTTTCGGTTTTTGCTGAAACGTGAATCGTATACAACTCAATTTGGTCAAGTTATCAGTTTATCATTACACACTTTGATGAGTGATCCATTTCATAAATACTGCACACCTTTCCTCATTATTAATATCATAAAAAATATATACTGTGATGGGGAGTTATTTAGTTAAATACAAGCTTGAAAGGATCTGATTAATTTATTATTTGTCGTATGAGTCAAATTGACTCACTTCAGTATAAATACTACTCCCCCAACCACCATGAAAATTATTTGTGAAGCAGTTGTCATAACATACGGGAGTCAAGATGAACCTGTTTCATTAATAATGCACACCGATTTGAGAAATTTTGTATTTATAGACTCAAAAGTGTGTTCGAGTCAAATTGACTCGCTCAAAATACTATCAGCAATTCTGTTATTCTCACAATCTGTGAAGTGTTAGACCGATTCTATGATTTCATGCGTCTGATTAACACTCACAAGAGATAAAAGGTTTATCGAAGGATAATGACTTCATCGTTTTATGGTTTTGACGACCTTAGTCGAGTTCAAGAAGCCTCATAACTCAGTCCATGTCCATATACGGTTGGTTGTGGTATTAACCCATTTAGTGTTGTGCCTTAGTCTGAACCCCGTACCTGAGACCCAAGAATAGAATTTTTCGTAAAGTTTCATTTTTTTTTTCTCATCAATTTGTCGAGACGGAAATCGTAGCAACTAAACAGAGTCGCTTTAGGATACTTGAGAGTTCATCGACGATGTGACGTCACACCTGATTTAAGCCTGATCTCTCTACCCAACTCTGGGTACTCAATACTTACGTCAGTGAGCGTTGATGTTGCATGTGGGATACTTTGTAATTATTTAAATAGATGATGGAATACAATTTATAATAAGTTTATACTATTTGATCAAATATGGAGGATTGAAAGAGGGAGACGTTAAATCGATTTATAATGAACAGTTGTAGGCGATGATGGGATTAAAATATATTTCCGCGGGAATCAAATTTGAGTTTTAATTCCTCTCTCACTCTTGAGTATAACAGGATGCACTCAGCTTCATTTGGCTAATTAGGCGCTTTGACCACACAACCATAAGCCTCCCACATCATTAGTTCATTTCATTTATCGGTTTTCTGTTCTATAGCGCTATAATTAAAAAAAATGGAAGTCAAAAACAGAAATGAGAAAATGGGTTTGACTCAGACTAACAACTGGTACTCATTTACGGATGCTGATTAAAGTATCATTCAGCAAAAGCAAAAACTTCCAGATACTTCCCAATATTTGGCATATTAGTATTTCATCAAAGTGTGCATTATTTATGAAATGAATTCTTAAACAAAATTGAAGCTTATTTTTATTTGATAATAGTTTGAGTTCAGTTTAGTAAAATAAAAATTTGGAACCTTGAGTGTAAACCTTTTCTTTCTCATTTTTAAAGTGAGTCAGTTAGACTCATGGGACTAACATTTACAAATATTTCATTATAGTAATTATAATATACTTAGGCTAGTAAATGTAGCAAAAAATTTGGAATGTGTAAAATTGACTCAGGCTGTTGTTCAATTTTTATTAATTTCATAAATATTGCACACTTTGGAAATGGACAGTCATCTATTTATTAGTTTCTAAAGGACAGCATTGAAATTTTTTTACCGATCCATATAACTATATAAGTTCTAAAAAGGATTATATAAATAAATAAATAATTTAATAACTTATTTATGTATTTGGGTGTCAATCCTGTTTTTCGCCCTTAGGTGTAACAGGATACGGGAGAGGATTCGAACTCACGACCAAAAGAAGTTGAGTAACTTCCATAGTCGGGCACTGTAACCACTACAACGTAGACCTTAAAGGTGAATTCGTTTCATAAATATTGCACAGTATTGTCTAGAATAAATTCCATAAGTACTGCACAATTTTGTGAAGACAACAAAATCTCCAGAAAATTATTATGCGGATTGTCTGCCAGTTGTGAAATGAGTTCAGTGCTTATGAAATGGATTTACTCGTCAGAGTGTGCAGTATTTATGAAATGGAGTTTTCGTGAGGTTGTGCAATATTTATGAAATGGGTTCCTCATCAGAGTGTGCAATATTTATGAAATGGGTTCCCCATCACAGTGTGCAGAAATGGGTTCCTCATCAGAGTGTGCAGTATTTATGAAATGGGTTCCTCATCAGAGTGTGCAATATTTATGAAATGGGTTCCTCATCAATGTGCAATATTTTTGAAATGGGTTCCTCATCAGAGTGTGCAGTATTTATGAAATGGGTGTGCAATATTTTTGAAATGGGTTCCTCATCAGAGTGTGCAATATTTATGAAATGGGTTCCTCATCAGAGTGTGCAATATTTATGAAATGAGTGGGAGACTTGTGGTTGAGTGGTCAAAGCACCTCACTTGAAAGGTGATGTTCGGTAGTACCAGTTGCAAAATGAGTTCAGTGATTATGAAATGGATTCTTCATCAGAGTGTGCAATATTTATGAAATGGATTTTATCATCAGAATGAAAGAAAAGTAGCAACGATAAATTTTTAAGAGAGTCAAGTTGGCTCAGGTCGTTTATCTAGTATCACCAGAGCTTCACTAAAAAGCTGAGATCTGGACCAATAAATTTACGGATGCTGATTAAAGCATTCAGCAAAAACAAAAACTTCCAGATCCTTCCCAATATTTGGCATATTAGTAATTCATCAAAGTGTGCATTATTTATGAAATGAATTCTTAAACAAAATTGAAGCTTATTTTCTATTTGATAATAGTTTGAGTTTAGTAAAATAAAAATTTGGAACCTTGAGTGTAAACCTTTCCTTTCTCAAGAAGGAAATGAGTCAAGTTGACTCAGTTAAGTGTTAAAATTTGATAAATTCGGCTGTAGTTACTTCATTAATAGGAACCTTA
The DNA here is from genome assembly GCA_016920875.1 of Columbicola columbae. Lineage (NCBI taxonomy): Eukaryota > Metazoa > Arthropoda > Insecta > Psocodea > Philopteridae > Columbicola > Columbicola columbae. Next base: position 9,663,875 of record JADMLL010000008.1, read on the forward strand.
TTGAGATTTAAGGGCCATTTTAAAAAGATTTTCGCATCATGAAGAAGTGTTGCTGTGATTTTTTTTTACGCGTAATTTGTTCTTGTTGTTCACGAAATTATGTCGAACACTCTTCTTCGTCTTCTTCTTTTTTTGGCTGAGGACCACTCAATTGGGCTATTTCGGTTTAAAGTGAGGGAAAAAAAATTTTTTTTTCCAGGTGAAAGGATATTTACATTGAGTCTCTCAAATCACACGAAACTTCCGAACAAACAACACAAAGAGATCGTAACGGAGTGCATTGAACTTTTCTTTTTCCAACCGAACTTTCTTATTGATATAGAAATTTTTATCGTTTTTCCAAGCTGTAAAATCCACGATTTATATTATTATCATATTTTTTAAGTTTCTTTTTGCCAAAAAATTGACAATTTGAAATTATTTATTTATAAATATTTTGCGAAATTATGTTGGGTTCGGAATGTTATTGAAAAAATTGTTCGAGTTTTCTTTCTTTGTGTGAACAATGGAAATCCTTGATCGGTGGATGAATTAGGGACGTGGTCCAGTTTTGTTGTTGGATATCCTTCTAGCGTATAAGGTCTCGTTGTTTTGAATTTTCGAAATCTTTGCTTACGGCCAAAAATTCTTTTCTTGCATACGTGTTGAACGCGTTGGTGTTGAGATTGTTGCCTAACTTGAAACTTGAAGGCGTTATCCGCATAGGGGATTTGGTTTAGGGTGTTCTGTCTTAATTTTGGAAGCCATGTTTGTTTCTTAATTAGTTTGGTACCCCAAATTTCAAGCCGTTTTCTCAGTTTTCACCTGCAGAAGTGGGTTTTGCTGTAGATTTTTAAGAACCGAACACATTATCAGTGGTCGCCAAACTCCTCATCCAAAAGAGCCATATAAACTGTACAAATTTGAAATTTATTTGAAGAGCCGTTTTATACTTCCATAACCTATTTAAGAGCCATTTTTTGGAACTTGAGCTTTGCTGTAGTAGAAACATTTTTAAGTTACTGTACTGAAGATTTCATGGAAGAGTCACATACGGCTCCAGAGCCCCATTTCGTCGACCTCTGCTTTAGATTGATGATAATATATTTGGAGTATTTAGTCAAAAAATTATTCAACTTAAAGTCTCACCATAAAAGAGTCAGAAATAGTGACAGCCTAACCGGAAGTCTACCAACTCTATATTGCAGGTGAACCTGAAAATAATGCGTCACACCTGATATTATTAATAAATAAATCAGGCGCGTATGAAAGAATTTATTTCATTATACTGGATATTACTCCGAGTGATTCATTTTATAAAATTTGTTCTTAAGAACGTCTAATGGAAGTGTGCATTACTTTTGAAATGAAATACTCCCAATAGTGTGTATTATTTATGAAATGAATCCTTCGACACCGTGGGAAAGGAGAAAACATTAAAATCCGGTATGAAAATTTAGGAGTTGGGGATACGGAAATATACTATGATTCGGTTTTGATATATTTCTATAAAATTATAGTTTGCTGATCTCTCATAAAGTGTATAAAATTGTTTAAATTGATCAAAAGCGGACAGTGAAGCAAGTTAAATTCAAAACTGTATTCAATTAGTTCGATCACTCGCCGCTAGAGCGAGCAGGTTTTCCCTCAAGAAACACTCTCAGACGGGCGCGAGTTTGGAATTTCTAGAAAAATCGATTTGAGGACCGAATCCTGACCTCATTTCTCGAAATCGGCTCAGTCAATTGTGATCATCAATTTTGGTCGATGATCTCTTCGTTAACGGAAGAAAGAAAGACAAAAAAAGAATTTTTCAAGAATGACTAACGATGGTCGCTGGAGAAGGTCCAGAGCATGACCCGTATGGTGACACAAGATAAATCGGTAATGGAACGAGACCACCGCCTTCGATCGAGATGGAAAGAGATCGCCTCCGAGACAGATCACGATTTTGGATCACATATCGAAGTCTTGGATCAGAGAATTCATCGTTAACGTCTCAAAGTAATTCAGTCTTATTATTAATCGTCATTTGGTGCCGGGTTTTTGTTTTGAGGGTTTCATTTCCTTTCGGAGGAGGAATTTTGAATCGAATTTGGGTTTTGAGAATGTTAATCTCTCACTGAATCCCCTGGAATTGACTGGAATTTGAAAAAAAATTAAAAAGGATTTCAGACACGAAATACTTGAGAACAAAAGTGAAAAATTTGAAGTGGTAATGAGCCCCGACTATATTCTTTTAATTAGGGACTTAATTGTGATGGGCGGTTTGAGAAGCTGTCAAAAACTCGAAATTAAGATTATGGGACAGAAGAAAAATCCCATGTCATGAGAGGGCACTGCTTTGAAGCCTTTTTTTTCCTTTTTAAATATTCTTTTATTAATAACTCACAATATGTGTGACATGTTTCAATTATCAAGTCTCTTCTTTGAGTGCAGCTGAACAAATTCCTCCCGTCAGCTTTTAATCTCCATTTTTGAAAATGTTGAAACGAATACGGTTGAGTGGTGTGTGGGAAAATAACTCGCAAAGCCGGAATTTAAATTTTTGAATCCTCAAAAGACGAGTCAGCTTAATCGAAAGCACTTAGGTGGATCGGTTCTGTGCGGCAAAACTGATAAATCAGGCGAATATTTAAAATCCCCGGCGATTATTCATAATCGCCAACTAATACAGGCAAATTTGTCAAATTACTGAGTATTTATTTGACATACACTTTCGTGCTTATCAATCACTACCTCAACACATGTGTAATCAAGTCCTCTTTTCAAGTTTCCTCAAGAAGCTGACCAGAAACGCCGGCATCCCTCCTCCACAATCTCCTTGGCACTGATATGTTCTTCCTTCGTCTTAGGAATACGACTGTTCCCTTCTTCCTCCATTACCGGACAGTATTTGAGTATTTATCAAATTTACCGGCTGGTTTATAAAATCTTCAACTCATAATCTGTGCAAACTTTTTTTGAATTCGCCGTTATAAGTTGTAGATTTTATAAAGTAGACAGTAAGTATATGTGACGGTAAAAGTGATAAGCTTGGCGAATTACTCCCGTAATTATTCTTAAATACCAACTAATCTTGGGTAAATGTGATAAATTACTGAATATTTATAACATTTACTGTCTAGTTTATACAATCCCTCGGGAATTCGATGAAAGTTTGCACAGATTATGAGTTGAAGAATTTACAAACTAGCCGGTAAATGTGATAAACACTCAACAATTTGCCACATTGGTGGTGGTTATGAATAGGCCAAATGTTGGGAACGATATTTATATTCGTTCGATTTATCACTTTTACCGTAATATATATCAGCTGTGACACAGAACCGACATTGTCTCTCTGTCTACCTAATACCAAATCGTCCCAGTGTCCTATTTTGATGACAAACTTTTGCATCGGCCCGTACGAACGGAATGAAATCCAGCCCGCAGAAGGTTTTGTAGATGGTTTGCACGACCAAAGTCCGAGTGAGTGATAACTCCCAGCGATTATTCATAATCACAAACTAGTCTTGGTAAATGTGATTAATAAACGTCTCCGGCTCTTAATCCGAGCAAATTTTAATTAAAGTTCTTATGGATTTGGTAAACTACCCGGTAAATGTGATAAATGCTCAGAAATGAGTCACATTTAAGCTTACTATGAATAATCACCCGGTATCGTGCCCGATTTATTACTTTTACCGTAAATGTGATAAATAATTAATAATTTGTCACGTTTGCTATATTAGTTAGTGATTATGAATAATCGCCGAATATATATTTAGCCGATTTATCACTTTTCCCGTCGACATAATACCAAGGTTTTGATATAATGCATTCGTACTGTAGACCTACGTCCTCATTCGAAAATATTTTCTTATCTAATTAACCCATAGGTTCGGATGTTAAGTCAGAAGGCGGTGATGATACCGTGTCTTGAAATTTTGAGCCGTGAGTTGCATGTTTTTATTGTTTTCTTAAGAAAAAAAATTTTTTTCTTCGGCAGTGGGACTTAATGATATGGTTGCGTGATTTTCTTTTACTTTTTTGTTGTTCAAATTTAATTTATTTCACGACCCTAGAAAATCGCTGAATTTTTGAAATGGTCTCCATCTATATGCTTACTGTTACAGTATTTCACGAGTTATAAGTTGAAGACCTGTGCTGTAGTGGTCAAAGAACCTGACTAGGTTGGTTATCTATACCTTATTTTGTTCTAATTAATTAAGCTGTTAAGTTTTTGCTGTAGTGACTATACTTGCATTTACATAAGTACGGAAGCTAGATAACTAAGTTTTGATAAAAAAACACGAGATAACAAAAATCTTGTGCCAGGCTATTAGACTAATAGACGGACAAAAAAAAGGATCCGAAGTATAATTTTAAAGGTGTCGAGAGGAACGTCATCAGTAAGATAAGCAAGGGTACGCCGAGGACAACTTGAATTTAGATGAAGAGATATGGACCAAAGAGAAAGGACAGAATGCCGGAGTGGGGCTCCGTTTTTAGGGGTTCAGCGTATCCCTTTGTGAATACGGAGTTGATGGTCTGAACAATTTTCAATTAAACCTTAACTTCTCAGTGATTTTGGGTGGTTGTTGTAGACTTCAAAATGGATGTTGTTGGAATTTCATCCCTTTGCCTGGTATTTGTTTAAGTCGATGAATTTCATTTTGAACAAGAGTTGAAGAACACACAAAAGGAAACGTGCGAGAAAATTGAAAATGTTTCTTCTGAAGTTCACATGCCCTCGAGTACATTTAAATCGAACCATGTACCTGTCGGGAACTAATTATATAAGGCTGAACCCGACGTCCTTGATATTCCAGAGATTCTATAAACGTAGGTAAAGAGAGAATTTACATCCTCGAAAAACTTCTTTTTTTTTCGTTTTGATTTTTATAAAGATAATTTTTAATGCTTCGGAAAGTTGGAAGTTTGAACTTCTTCACCTTTTAGTTTTCTATTAATTGAATTTTGAGTTTTAACGTTTTCGGCTACAACACTTTATTTATTTTCAAACAAAACGATTCACGATTTTTATTCTAGTCGACATTCCGACCAAAAAATAGTTCCTTCTACTCTTTTAAGAAGTGGTGTAGTGAATCCTTTTAGACGTGTCTGGGTGTAGTTTGATTGGGTAGTTACCCCCAAAAATGACAATCAGAACAGTTCAGAAGACGAAGAGTTTTTAAGGAAGAAGCAACGGGGAGGAGGTGCCCATCCTTAAATTAGATTCGATTTTCGTGGGATACCTGTATCCTTTAACACATTTGGAGGGATTTGTGTTGAAATCAAGACTGTGCATTATTTTTGAAATGAATTTCATTCATACATTGTGCATTACTTATGAAATGAGGTATTTATGGTGTGTATTGCACTTACATAATCATTCGTGTGCAATAATTTTGGAATGAATTCTTCACCAAACTGTGCATTACTTTTGAAATTAGGTGTTTGTGAGTGTGCCTATAATTTATGAGACTAATTCTCTTTTGAGGTGTGCAGTATTTTTGAATGTTTACAGAAATATGGTTGTTTCACTAGGTAATGTCCTCATAAAAGTGTGCAGTAATTGAAATGGATTCTACATCAAACTGTGCATTACTTTTGAAACTAGATATTTATGGTGTGTAGGTTATAACACAAATTCTCAGTTGAGGTGTGCAGTATTTTTGAATGTTTACAGAAATGTGGTTGTTTCACTAGGTAATGTCCTCATAAAAGTGTGCAGTAATTCTGAAATGGATTCTACATCAAACTGTGCATTACTTTTGAAATGAGATATTTATGGATGTATTGCACTTACATAATCGTTCGTGTGCAATAATTTTGAAATGAATTCTTCCCTAAAACTGTGCATTACTTTTGAAATTAGGTGTTTGTGAGTGTGCGTATAATTTATGATATAAATTCTTCTTTGAAGTGTGCAGTATTTTTGAATATGGGATGTCCACAGAAATGTGTTTATTTATTTATTAATTAGCCTTCTTTAAAGTGTGCATTTATTTTGAAATGAATTATTCACTGAGCTGTGCATTATTTTTGAAAATGAGTTCTTATGAATGTGTGTATAATTTGTGATATAAATTATTCTTTAAATTGTGAGATATTCTTGAAATTAATTTCTCACTATTGATCATAAAATTGATGTAAGTAGTGTGCATTATTTATGAAATGGATTTTTCCTTCAATCACACTTCATTTGGCCGGTTCGTTAAAGTCTGGAGTTGGTCTCATATGTTGTAGCATTCTCGCATCCTACTTCCACTATTTGAACCTTTCTGGAGTTTCGGTACGTCACTGTATGATCGGCTGGTTTTATATTTATACAGGACGGTTGTCTTTCCTGAGCTTTTCATCCTAAAAACATTTTTCCTCTTTCCCGGAGGCTTTGTTTTCATTTAGTTACCTCATTTTTACGTTGTTTGTGAATTCGCAGCCTTTTTTGGTTCACGACGTCATGGTTTTCACAAACATCCGGGAAGAATCTTCCTTATAAGTCTTAACTGAAAACTTTGCCTTTTAGTGTACCTGTATAGAATCGGAGTTGGTCGATCGAACGGAGCCAAGCCTCACCACTTCCATTACCTCAGGTTTTATTTTCGAATTCCGTTTAAGGTGACATCGGAATTTTTCGGGAGTTCCGTTGAGTAATTTTTTAGAATCGTTTCAATGTGACTTTGTCAGACTTCTTTTTAGATTTATAATTTCTGATGCTACGGTTTTGGAAACTGACAAAGTGAAACCAGAAATTTTTTCCGGAGATTTTGGAAAGAAGAAAAAGAAGCCATAATGCATGGTTTCCTTGGTCGAGCGAACCTATTCAAAACCATTTTTGCTTTGAATTCCTGATTTTGAGTGCATAAAACCTTTCTCTTTTGAAACTGGAAGTAGAAAAAAAAGTCAGAAAAGACTTGTCGTTCTGGAACAGTTAATGTTCGTTCATATTCTGATCCGGTGATCAGAATTTTTTTTTTTCGGCTCCACGCAGTTTATGGTTGTGTGGAACAAAAAATTAAATTTTGTGGCCGATTAAATTGCCAGGTTAAGACGTATTATTATCATGTATGATGAAAACGAACCATGCGGAACGGGTAGACGTGAACCACTCGGCCTTCGTTTCTCTCGGCGAGCTAAGCTTGTGGACCCTACTCGGCTTCATTTGGCGCCATCTTGTATTTAAGCCCCGCCCACTTTATAATCCCCTTGTTTTCAATCTCACGGTTTCTTCTTGTAATTGAAATGAATTCTTCTTAGGCGTTTTTTCTTCTTCTTCATCTTCTTCTCTTCTTTTTCTTCTTCTTCTGATGAGTATCTCGTAGTCATCACGTATAAATTGCTTGGTCTGTGCGTCCGATTCTGACAAGTGACAAACAGTCTTGACTTCCTCCCTTCCTCTCTCTCTCTGTTCCTCTGACTTTCCTTTCGCATGATAGCTTGTTTTATTGAAGTAGGCTTGTGCCATTTATGTTCCATTGTTTGTCTGAAAAGTTGAATTTTCGTTTGTTTTATTTTTTATTAATATTAACAAAAAAAACTTTGATGGGATAGGCAATGGGATTTGGATTTGTACCTGAGTTGGTTGCTTTGGTATGTTGAGACTTTAACGGAATGGTCCAGGTGGAGGTGGTAACAATAATAATAAACTAACGTGTGATTCTAAGGTAATCAAGTTTGTTCTAAAACTAATCGTCTTGGCTGGTGTTGACTGTGCTGTAATTTTTGGTAATGGTAAAACTGCTCTTCCTCGAAAATTATTAACATATACTTAAGTGGTGGTGGTGGTTTTAATCCCTTTTTTGAGTATAACAGGAGGATTCGAACTCACGACCATTTGCGTCCAAGTCAGGAACTTTAACCACTACACTCACAACTTATACTAAAGTATATATCTATAAGAAAATTTACATAAAAATAGTATATAGAAGACTTACAACATTCTTTAAGGAACCTATAGGATAGAATTAGTGGAAGCGCTTGACAATATTTTAGTAAGCAGCGTTCCCTTGCACAAAAGCTACTCAGTCTATCTACACTACGTATCCTAAATATCTTGTATACACCAATATTCTACTTCCTTTCGGGGGATCATTCATTATGACCTCTTTCCTCTGTAATTTCTGTATTATACTTTCATTCTTTATATCTCATTCATCTCATATTCATTTTATGTCATCATCTTATGCCGTCTCCGCGTCGAAGGTTGGCAATCAACAGGGCTATGGCTACCTTGGATGCTGCCGTTCGGAATAAGGCGCCGGATGTCATGCCGAACCATTTTCTTAGGTTCTTGAACTACAAACGTACTACTTTTCCATCTTCCGGGACGTCGCTTTTTCCTCCTTGATAAGCTAGAACAGTTTGTATTTGTTATTTCGCAGTACGTGTCCGAAGTGTTGCAGTTTCCGGCGCTTAAGACCAAGATAAGAATTCTCATATATACACTCAAACCTGTTTTTGTGCGGTGGATAGGAACCGCGTAAAAATTGCACAAAACTTTACGAATAGCTATAAAATATAGTTATCGGAACACGATTAAAATTTTTTTATGCGGTGAATAGGAACCGCTTAAATCGCACAAAAAAAGGTTTGAGTGTATAATCATCCAGTATTTATTTATTAGTCACATTTTGTAGCGACGCTTCAACAGCTACTATACAGATATAATAGACTGCAGAGCTTCTAATACTGATAGAAGTATGCACCACTGATTTACTTTCCGAGTTTGTAGTTCTACGGTTTACTAAGAACTCGTCGGGTTTCCTTGAAAAAAATTTTAAACTGCCAGTTCAAATACTTATTTGAAACCAATTAAATTTTTACGGATTATTTGAGAGGTCAGATGATGACCGGTTTTAGGTCATCTTATACAAGGAAAGGTGTCTTTTTTTACGCGAAAATGATTCCCTCAGTTATAATGGCTCGTTTTGGATTCTTGAAGTGTAAACCTTTTTTTGTTAAATAAATTAAAGAAATAAGTTTCTAGGCGTCTGTGTCTCGCTTAATAGAAATTGGATTCGTTTAGTTTTTAGAATCTTTATCTGATTATGTATTGACCCGAAACGAGGCTGCTGCATTCGATTTGAGAGTCAAGTATGATCACTATCAGAGGCGAAATCGAGTTTGTCGTGTGGATTTGGTTTGGTAGTCGGAGTTTTAGGGGAAACGAAATCGATTTGGTGTACTATCCTCGTGGAGAATATCGAAATGGGAATGAGCAGATGGTACAGGGACGGGGAGGAAGGAGTACAAAATACCAATCAGACCTGAGTATTAATTTTAAAAAAATAGTGAGTATTTGGATGGAGTTTTTAATTAGACATACAAGCCCCCATTGGTTCTGCCTCGTGTAGGACTGGGATTTAATCAAAATAACGTGTTCTCAATATACCCGAGCCTATCATTTCCCAGCAGGCGATGATTAATGAATCGAACCTCGACCTCAGAAGTAATAGGTTCAGGTGCTTGCTTTTGATTGGCCCTTCGTTTGCCGGCACTAATCTACATTCACATTTTCATAAGTCGTTTACATCTCTGCTGGAATTTCATTTTTTTTTTCTTTTATATATACAACTTCTTTGTTTCGCCGGTTTCACATAACGAAATTCGTGAATGAGTCCCCCTCAAAACGACAGAAATTTAAATCAGCTTCATCCCAGAACTTTTAGTTCACCTCTGATTACGTCACACAATTTTTATTTCTGCGTCGATTATATTAAACTTAACCAAAGTTGGAGGGAGTTGGTAATCAGCAACGGTCATCCAAATGAATGTTAGCTACACAGACAGCTTTCCTTCCGATTTAGTTTATTCCACCTTCAGATAATTTCATTGAAAAATTTTCAAATATCTGTTGACGCCTTCATTTATATACTACCTTCATACATGACGACGGCGGTTTTTTTTGCTCCTCTTTTGTCTTTACGGAGTTGTAGGCCTATTAACCAGTTGTCAGACGAGTTATCATGAGAAGCGGTCTTCTCTCTGTGTGTACAGGTCTTCAATATCAATTTCCATTCCTTTAATCACCTAAACTATCAATTAAACACGAGAACTTTTCGTTTGTTGATTGTTTTTAACTCGTTACAGATATTTCACTTTCGTCATATTCACACGGATGGTTCCTCACTCGTTTTGAAAGTGATTCCTTTGGTTTTAGTCTTGAGCCAAGGTATCAAGAATTGATTTAGTAAAGGATGCCTTGGAGGGACTCAGTGAACAGTTTTGGCCCAAACTATTGGGAAGAGAGCGAGTGAAACATTGAATTAGTCAAAAATGCAGTTGGTTGGTTTGTCTTCGCCGTGGATACCTGGGTTTGGGTTAACCTATTTCTCTTCATATTCTGGGTTTGTTTCCCAACGGTTAGCTTTTATTTCAAAAGTATTGCACAATTGAACAAAGAATCAGTTTCAAAAATATTGCACAGTTTCATGGAGAATCAGTTGCAAAAGTAATGCACAATATGACAAAGAGTTAATTTCAAATGTATTGCACAATTTAACAAAGAATCAGTTTCAAAAGTGATGCACAGTTTAATGAGGAATCAGTTTCAAAAATATTGCACAGTTTCATGGAGAATCAGTTGCAAAAGTATTGCACAGTTTCATGGAGAATCAGTTTCAAAAGTGATGCACAATATGACAAAGAGTTAATTTAAAATGTATTGCACAATTGAACAAAGAATCAGTTTCAAAAGTAATGCACAGTTTGATGGAGAATCAATTCCAAAAGTAATGCACAATTGAACAAAGAATCAATTTCAAAGTATTGCACAGTTTAACGAACAATCAGTTTCAAAAGTAAATGCATAAATGAACAAGTGTTAATGTCAAAAGTATTGCACAGTTGAACAAAGCATCGATTCCAAAAGTATTACCCAGTTTGATGAAGAACCAATTCCAAAATTAATGCACACTTACAATAGGAACTCATTCCATAATTAGTGCACCACTTGTGTGAAGAATTCATACTATAAATGATGCAGTTTGAGAAAGGTTACGTGCCCCAGACTAACTCATTTGATCACTTTTGTTAATCCCAAATCACCTAGTCAATCTGCAAAATAACTAACGAACACCTTTTAATGTCGCCAATTTTTAAAAATATCTTGGGGGTTGTAAAACCGACAACGAAACAATCCTTTTTGGTAAAATTTGCGTAAAATATTCTAACAGTGTCTCTTCAAGTGGATGAACGGGACTTTTTCCTTTTCTTTTAAAAACCTTTTTTCTTCTTTCTTTTTGAGATTTCGGGGAGATAGCTCGGGGGCGAGGGGGTGGAGAACAAAAGAAGAAAAGAACTCATTGTGTGTTTGAAATGAATGACATTATGTGGTCGGGTTGTGAATCCTCAAAAACATCTCTTTAGTGCTTTCTTTTCACCCTTTCCCAAAATACTAATTCATTATTTATCATTATCACCCTTTTTACCTGTTTATCAAAAAGGTTGACTGCGGTACTTTTTCTAAAAGAATCTATTCAAACTCTTTTTGGTGTTTTTCGCTTATATGCCCTTCCACCCGTACATGACTTTTAAGTCAACAGTTTTGCGGTTTCTCTTCAACCTTTCACCGATTTTAGTCGAGTCTATAGTGCGGTTTCTCGGGGTTTCTAAGTGCCTATTGAATTGTTTCCGTCAGCAGCAAATCTTTAACGAGGAATGTTCTAGTGCGTGTTTTAAGATAAAACTAATTTCTTTTAGAAAATCTGAGTTGATTGTCGTTAGCCAATTGAAGATGATAATTTAATAAACGGAATCATTTAGTCGTCCGAACATAAATCAATTTATTGATCAATAACTTTAATAAAAGATTAAATAAAGAGGTAAAGATTTTTTTATTTCTATTCGTACCCAGTTTGACTGAAACTAAACATTGTTTTGATAGTGCACTAACCGCCGCCTTGGAAAGCTTCAAACCCATACTAACCGACGTGAAAACAGATATCAAACAGAATGATAACAAGATACTGGCAGGCAGTGACATATTCTAGAATACAAACACGTTACGAACATAACTGTTTGTTGGTCACCGTTTTAAATTGTACTTCACCTCTCACACACTCCTGAAGAGAGACTGTGAGGCTCTTCTGCAATTTCCAACCCGAAAATTCTAAAACGTTTTCAGGACATCTGGTTTGGTAACTATGGTCAAGAGAATTCGAAATCGTTTTGGTTATTTGTGTCGGGCAATTGGTTTAAATTTTCGAACGTTTGTACGGTTTATGATGTCAATGGCCTCGTTAAGTAAACAGAAGAATTTAATCATGTACCAGCCATGTGTTTAATGCTTGGAAAGCTTACACTTGAATTTTATCACTGTAGAAACTGATAAATTTTCACAAGGTAATTTGGTCGTGATTTATGGCAACACTGTTTCGTCGTCGTCGTTCGAAAATCTTTTTTTGGTGTCTAGACTTTTCTTTCTTTCTATTTTTTAATTTTCAGCGATGGGATCTCTCAGCGACTTTCTGTCTACTAGTTTTCTGTTTTTGTTTCTCCTAGTCTGAGGTTTTCTATTTTCTTTCTTAGATCACCACGTTTTTGATTCCTTTTCTATCGTTTTTTGGTCTCTTTCAACCTGTCTCCTTTAGTACTTGAATATCGATTCGATAGTTTGTGTGAGTCTAACCGAGCTAGATTCTTATACAGTAGAACTGCTTGTACCATTGTTCTGAGTTCTTTTGTAATTGCTCTCTCGTCTCAACCCACAATGAACCTTACTGAATCGCTTACTGAACCCATGCATCCCTTACTGAATGCTGAAAATGGAGCTTTGGGTCTGATGACTGTGTTGTAGTGCTTTGGTTTGTTGTTTGGGGAGGACTGGGGGATGTTAAACCAATTTTAACCTATGCGATGGGTTTTTGAGGGCTTTTCCTTCCAGATAGTCGTTTTCCAGAGACTAGCAATTCAAGCTGAAGAACCAAATAAACCATAAACTACTATATTTGACTAATCTTTAAAGTGAAGATATATTTGTAGTCCTGTGTGTTATAAATAGCACTTCCAGTTGTATTCCCATTTTTATACTCCCTGTAGAAATGACACAGGAAGGTCACAGCCTCATTCAAATTTGAACGTTTAAGAAAGGCTGACGGAAACTCATACTCAAAACACGCCAAATGACAAATTCTAACATACCAAAGGTGAGAAAAGCAGGAGAACCGCTTTGCTAAGATAGGAACAAAAATATTCGTGTTTTCCTCAGCCGGTGCAAGGGTCGACTTTTAGTGGAAATTTATGATATAAGCGACGTTGAAAAAATGGTTATCTTAATTTCGTCAATGTCGATCCAATCACGTGACTATATGTGAACTTCAAATGTTATATTTGAACAGTTAACAGTTACGTATCGCATCTCAGTAAAGTGTCTCGATTAATTTCGTTAAAAAGTATCGAACGTGAAAAATTTTGTTTTTTTGATTTGATTTTCCTTCCGAATCAACGCGTGGTAATAAATGGGAGGTAATGGGTTCCTTATGTGTTCTCAATTTTGTAAGTGAAATGCTAATTCACATATTCCCAGAGTGTGTAGAGTGTGTCCGTTCCAAGCATTCCGTTCTGGCCAATAATTTTAAATTCAAAACGGACCTTATTTCAAGTTGTCTAATTATTCATACTAACAAACGGAGAGGATGGTCAACTAGAAACGGTTCACGTTCCCTCAATACATATTTAATAATAATAATAATAACAGAATCATCAGGAGAGAAAGATTAAAGTAAATAGAGTGAACATATTTTCAATATTATTTGAGCACTCAAAATGGTCGATGTCAGTTATGCAAATAAAAGGAAACTGCATCATTATCGGAAATCGAATAAATAATTTTTAGGTCTTGGCTCACGTTAGAAAGTTACTGTTAGTAGAAATTTGGTTTGTCGGATTGTCGCCTGACATTCTCGAAACCTACCTTTGGTCTCATCTTCGCTGCTCTTTAGACATAAATTTTATCTTAAATTTGGGCGGAGTTAGAGTTTTCAAACCAGGCAGAAGAGCGAAAATACTTTGTTACACTAACTGTTAGCTCTTTACTTAATTTAAAAGACCTTAAAAAAATTAATAAATATGGCGGCTTTTAATAATTCGTTGTTGCCTTTTTGTCTTATTACAGGATGTCGATTTGATCGAAGTTCTTTGGAAGCAAGATGTCGATCTCGGTTTTTCGCTCAACACGTTTAATGTTCCTAAAGAAGAAACTCAGAAAAAAGTACCTGATGATGATGACGAAGACGACGATGATGATATCGAGAAATTGAAAGCTCTGGAAGATTTGAAGAATGGAACCTCGAAAGACAGCCCTCTGCCCGATATTAAGGTGAGATTTTTAGTATTTTGGGAAAAGGCTATTTTTGGCGACGGGGTTATGTAACAGTAAAACTGTTGGAGAGTTATGACCTTGAAATTAATATACCTTTAAAATCAAGGTTACTGTAGTTTCAGATGTTTGTGTATTAGATGGTGAGTGCTTAACCGAATCGAAGCGAATGAAATCTGAGTGAGTGTGAAAGAGGAAGAGCTTGTATGCGTTTTCGTTTGTTTGTATGTATGTGCGAGTATAACTGTAGAATGAGTGAAACGATTTCAGGTAAACTTGGCATACGTATTAGTAACAGTAAGAGGATGAGTACTGTCTAGGTCTGAAGCGTTTAAAAAATTTTTTAAGAACGAAAACAAGTGTTAGTCACAATGTACCAAATCTGGGGTATACAGTTGATGGAACAGCATTTCTAAGCTTGGTTCTGCAATTTTTTGACAGGTTCCCACTGATCTGATGCAGTATGTTGTTCTATATATTGAACATCGCCGGCCTTTGAACTGTTGCCTTTAAGTTATGTAGTTTCTGACAATACTTCTAAGCTTTTTGTTTCAGCTTTAAAAGCTCATCGAATGTCCTGATAGGGGGGAGGGTAAACATAAATGTATTTATGTCAAAAATTGTGACAGAATTTTCTGGTAGACCTAACATTTACAAGGCAAACTCACAAATTTCAAAATTTAATTAAATTTGGGTTATAAATTTAGTTAAATATATTCTAAGCAACACCGGTCTACCCTGTAGCGAGTGAATGAGTAAACGAGTCCAACAAAATTCTTTCGTTAGGCTTTTGAAAAAACATTTTCTCCCATACTGAGAACTAACGAGAGAAGGTCGAACAGTTGAAATAGAGATCTCAAAAGGAAGGATCTCAATCCCTCGTGGAACGGGCTTAACAATTCTTTTTGTCATTGAAATGAAAATTGTAATAATAAAAATAAATCCATTGAAAATTATCGGCCTGGGTAAAATATTATACAGTGGAGTGACGTTTCCTGACTGAATAGAAGTTTCTAAATTGATGAAACCGTTTTCATCCGCATTCATAACCGAATCTCGCATCACAGTTTTCATATCCCTCCTCCGTCTTGGAAAAGTTTTTCATATCTCCCTCAATTCCGGTATGTCTGGTACCGTTTCCTCCATCTTCGTCAAATTTAATGGATAACAGATGAATGATTTTTGGCAATCTTGGAAATTTGACTAACTTTAATAACTGTTATTCATCTTTTCCATTGTTTTCACCTTTCATTTGGTAAACAGAACAGAGCGTAACATTGTTTCGATAAGTTTTTAAGGTTGCGTCTTCACCGATCTAGAAAACGCTCAATTTCATTAACGAGTAAAATTGGTTGAGATAACAAAAAAAGAAAGGAAAACCACGGAGGGCTTGTTTGGGGACGTGAAAATTTTTGCGGTTTTTTTCGAAAAATAGTTTGAAACCGCAGAAGTCGATAGGAACGCGACGGACTGTTTTCTCTCTTTTTTGGCTATTTTCGGGTTGGGGAATAAAAATTTTTTTTTCTGGGGTTTTAATATTATTTTTAATTTTGAATAGAACTTTTAATAAGGGTATGAGTAATAATAAGGCCAGGCGTAGACATGAGAAGGACCGCCTCACTGCCTTGTAAATATGCCTGTCATCACGGTATCATTAATTACCCCACACTCCATGGTGAGCTTATGTGAATCTATACCTGTCAAATCCCGTCCTACGAATTCATATTTCTGTATGAACAACATTTTTGAAAAGAAAAATTGTTTACCGGCCATGTTTTTACTTCTAATTTATATCTGTCTTAATATTTTTCTTATAAAATAGTTTGGAAATGGTGAAGGAGTTCGTTTTGAAGAGCTTTCAATAATGGGTTTGGTTCGGATATGGTTATGTCAAAATATTTTTGGGATTTGGCGTGGGCTCTATAAAATAATTTTGAAAGTTTGTTGGGATGTTTAATAAAGAAGATGGTTGATGGCGTGGGTTTTGAACGCTAGGTGTACGGATGTTGATTACACATCTATTTTGTCTTCTGAACTGAGCCAGTTTGACTCGTACAAGAATTTGATGAGACTTTCGGAATTTTTCTAAGCTATCATTTTATTTTAACTTAGTTTAGGTCAGTGGTCGGCAAATTTTCCATCTAGAAGAGCCAAATATGAGTTATACAGGATTGAAATGTATTCAAAGAGACACCTTTTAAGCTTCGCTGTTGGGACAAACTTTCCTGAAACATTTTCTACAAAATAATTAGGGTCAAAGTATACTTTCGAGGTTTCCTTTGCGGGATACTATAGGTACGACATACGGGAGGTTTATAGTGTTGTGGGTTAAGTGCCAGACGTTCTAGTCGTAAGTTCAAATCCTCCTCCCCGTATCCTGTTACATCCAAAAAGATGAAAAAACGGAATTAAAAACTCAACAACAGCAAACGATAGATTACATAAAGCTTGGTATCATACTTCTATAAATATAATATTTAGTAACCAAATTATACTCTGAGCCTGCACTAAACATTTTCTGAAAGACCTACAGCCAAGGAGTTAACGATCCGCTGGTTTAGGTTATTTGGAGATTGAGACTCGAGCATTTGATACTTTAGCAGACTAGAAACCGACAACAGACAACGTGACAGATTATTATAATTGAAAGTGTTACAGTCCCAAGACGGATTTTTAAGCGATTAAGACTATAACCAGCAGTAATGAGATGTTTTGAGTGTAATTGATAAATAGTTACATAAACCAATCAAAATACGTTTGGCTTTTTGAATTTCTAACGTACCTACTGGTTACTTGAAAGCAAGAGAAGCAAGTTGAGTCGGCTTAAAGCAACATTTACAAAAGGCTGTAAAGTTAGCTGGAAAGAACAGAACAATAACAAAACAATTGTGTACATAATATAGATGCAACTAAGAACTTGGAAAACAATAATATAGCAATTTAACACTATAAATACAAGTTGTTGATTACGTATTTACTGTGCTCAATTTGACTCACCTCCTATTTAAAGTTTTTTTCCACTCAAAATATTACAAATTAAATTTGAATGAATGATTAATAATTAAAAATGAATTAACGTAGATAAGTATTTCATAACCTAATTAAAAACGAACGTATATGTTTACAAAATTATCTCCAGACTTTGGATATTTGCGTCAATAGCAAATTGGTTCAATCTTGAGTTGGAGTGAATGGCGGATTTAATAAATTTACAAATTTTTTTCGTTCGTAGGATGAAGATGATAATGCAGATGGACTAGATCCTTGGTCAGGATTGTCATACACCGTCGACTTAGAGACAGGTAAGAATATTATTTGCCATCCGAAACATGTGGGTGAATGGTATCGGAAGCATTCAACTCTGACAGATATCTGGTGTGATTTCATTATGCACCAATTATTCCGATCACATTCTTCGTAACTTTCTAGTAGTAATGATCCTTATAATTTGTAAATCGATTCCATCGGTTGATAAAAGCTAAGATCAAACGATTTAGGCTTTTAATAAAACAAAAAAAAAAATTTCTTCGTGCGGGTGTCTGGACCTTGGGTGTGTCAGTGTTAAGGTAATCATCGATTTTTTGGTCTTTCTGCCCTTTCCCTCGTTGCTGATATTGTTATTGGGCCAGCGGTTTTTGTCGTAAAAACCTTGACTTCTCTCAAGGGCATAACTAAACAAACTAAAGCATAACACGAGAAAGTGATGTTGCTTCAAAACCGCCCATTTCACTTTGGGTTTTTGACTTGTCAAGGTCGCAACGCGAGGGTGATGAATTTATTTCTTTTTAAAATTGACTCAAACAACACAACAGCTGGGGTTTAGATTTTTTGGTCATGTAGGACTTTAGTGAATTTGATAAGTTTGAAAGTGGTCGCATGTGAAAAGCGTGAAAAATTTTTCGCTGTCTTATCTACATCAAAATTTATTTCCCGATAGATTAATGCTCGGCACACTTGTCATCCGAAAGAGTTAAGTTTAAACTGCACAAAATTTAAATTTATTCACAGAGCCATTTTTTTAAGCTTTGCTGTAGAGACAAACTTTGCTGAGACATTTTAACAAAATAATTTAGGTGGTGAGTACACTCTCCTTTACTAAATACTGTATGTCTTAGCTCAGTGGTGTGCAAAATTTTTCCGATTGCGACCCCTTCTGTTGAGAAGTGACCTTCTGAGGTAGATGTTCACAAATTCGATCATTGTATCGAATAAAAACATAATCAAATATGACATATATTAATTTTATTTATAATTATAAAAAAATACTTTTTATACAACAGGAAAATCAGTAGAACTGCCCTTTAATGAGATGTATGAGGCAGCAAGTTTCTACTTATCTCATCCATGTTCAGCGATAAATTCGAAATTTATAAAAATTTGGCGACTCCTAGTTTGCGCACCTCTGTCTTAGCTTATCTAACAGTATATTAAATAAAACTGTGTATAATATTTTTTATACTCTTTTTATAAGTAAAAAGATAGTATTTTGTTTATATACCGAGCCTGCAGTAAAAATTTTCGGAAGAGCCACAGCCAAGTAGTAGAATAGCACCATTTTGCCGACCTCTGCTATAGACGAAACAAAATACAGTGAAACCTCCCACAAGGAGTGCCTCTCATAGCTAGAAATTCGCATAACGAGCAACTTGAATTGCAAAAAATGTCTCTCACAACGAGCAATTTTAGCATAATGAGTGACACGTATTTGAAGAATCCCCCGACAGTTTTTGTTCGGCCTGGAACGCATTAATTTATATGGGAAAAATTGTTTCGCAAAACGAGTAAAACTCCAGAACGTTATGAGAGGTTCCATAATACATAAATAAATTACTTCAGTTTTACTCAAAAATAACCTCTGGAGACTGGTGTGGCTGTATAATTCATATTAGTTACAACCACCCGACAGCATCCTTCTGTTTTGTGGTTGTTGGTCACCCCATCACTCCAAACTTTGAGATAAGTGTTCGGTTTTATCGGTATTTATTTAATTGATTGTTTATTTTATCAGAATTCATATCGCTTGATTTTCTTTTTCATTTAAAAAAAAATGGCAAATAAAAATCTGAAAATATCTTCCTATTGATATAATTATTTGTAAAATCTCAAACGATAATTGTTATTTTCAATAAGGTCTCACTCTCAAGTGGTTTAATTATTGTATTGATACAATCGAAGTTATTTTAGTGACGCAAGTTGTAACCTTTTTATTTCATTTAAAAAAATTTTTTTCCTGGTGAAATGGATTTGTATTGATTTGTACAGTGGTACCTTGCGATAGGAATTTAATTCGTTCTGTGATCATCGTCGAATTGTATCTCAGAAAAGCTGAACAGTTTTGCCGTTTAGGGATCACCTATGCAATTATCGCACATCCCAAATTCGTGTCTCAAGATCCCACTGTATAAAGTTGGATGAGTTTGTGCGGGAAATTTCAATCAATTTCCAGAGTGCGAGCCGAAAAACTGTTTAGTGACACTGTGTTAGTTTGTTTATAGTTTTTGTAGTAGCTTAAACAAAAAGGTTTAGGTTCTCGTTTAAAAGGGTGGTTTAGACGTTTTAGAATACGAGCACTCGGTTAAGTCATGTGTAACACAAGTGTGAAGTTGAGCTTGGCAACTTATCGATCAATGCTCTTAGACGTCAGACGCTCCGGGTAAAAGGAAGAAAAAGATTAATGAAAGTTTTTGGAAAGGAAGGTAGAAGCTGGAGCGCGGAGGTTTGTTTAAAGAATTCAGTTATGAGTAATGATTTGAGGCTGTCAAGAGTGAAGGGGGAATCGAACCGAAACCCCATTGCTTCCTTTATCAATTCAATACAACGATGGAACCTCTTTCAAACAACAATTCATTTCCTCCGACGAAAATAACGAAATCATTATCCAGACGTGGTAGTACTTTCTCATCGCAAGAGCTCGTGTGCACTTCTCTAAGGAGACGAAGATTTTTTTTTCGTGAAATGCACGAATTGAAATACCGGTCGACCAGAGCCGAGAGAATGAGCTCGTGCGACACTCTCTGACAATGGTTTTGGGTACTGGAGGCGTTTAAATTAAGAGCAGATACTAGAAGAAAGCGTCTCAAAATTGCTCTAATGATGACCAGCAATTATCACGGTAAATTAAAATAAATTATGCCCATTGAGGTTTGGGTATTGTCCACTTTCGGCCACCCACCTAGGTACCTTCATATAATTTCAATATTGGTATCCTTCTTCTTCTTCTTTCCCTCCTTTTTTTTGTCGGTGATTTTAGGAATGTTGAATTTAACGCTTTGTTTGCATATTTTTACGGTCATTTCAATGCGATATTTTGCTTTTCGTTGTGTGACAATAAGAGAAATCGAGCTTCTGTTTGTTGTCCCAATGTTACTACTATTACGTCATCATCGAGTTTTATTTGTTCTCATGAAATCTTGAAATTATCAAATAATTTCGATGTATAACTTTTTTTTGTATATGTTTGGCCTGTTAGAATTCTGGTCATGGAAGTGCTTCAACCGTCATTTCGACCTTTTGGAACTTTTTGTTTCCCCATCATTTTGATCCAGAATTTGGTCATTCAATCACTCTCTTCCTTTTTTCTTGTTCTATTTCTAACTGCGAGTATTTCGTAATGATGATTGAATGGACATATACTGAATCTGATCCAGTATGCTGGGGAACACTCGTTGTCGAATGCTGTTTGACGAGTGGTTATAGTCCATTGTTTTGGTTTACTTTTTCTTGACAGGAAGTTAGTATTATGTAGTTATTTGTAGCAGTTGATTATTCAGAAGTTGAGTGAAAGAGTGTCGGTTATTTTGTGTTTTTGAACCAACATTCAGGGAAATTTGGCGGAACACTCAGCATTCCTCCTTTCCGTTTACCTTTTACCCCTCTTGCAACCTTAGCTTTCTTTGATAATTGCTGAAATCGGTTTTTACGAAGATTTTTATACAGTAACAGTTGTTTTAGAACCCTTTTGTATAGATTTTCTTTTTCCATCTTGGGACTACGTTAGTTTCAACTATTTCTCTGGTGTTCTGTTAATACCTTGTCTTTTCTGGCTGCCTTCTTGCCGGAGAGAGCATTACAGATCGCTTCTTGGATTAGTTTTAGGATTGGTTACCTCCTTGGGTAAGTTTTTTCCAACTTTTCCTTCGTGCTGTCGTGTCTTACTTGAATGAAATCTTGTTTTGAGGATCGATGATCATCCAGTTGTTTATTTTTTAGACCCAAATTAGACCCAGAACAGATCTTGAAATCTCATTTTAAGTAAAAAAATATCCTTTTGGATGTTAGCCATATGGAGCTCTAAGAACTTGGTTTGAAAGACAGACAAAGAAATGGTGAATAATATCCTTAGCTCCACATCATGCCGCCCTCATTCGTTTTGGAGCCATTAAGTAGATTATGCGTTAAAAGGGGATTTCTTCTTAGGCTATCACCCTTCGGCTTATCGGAAGGCGGAGAGCGTCTTTTGGTTGGTTCCATGCCGTAAAATAAACGTTCAGCCATTATTATCTTCTGCTTTTTCCTCTTTTTATCCATGTTCTTTGATCACATCATTAACCTTGTCATCTTACGTTTTCGTTTGAATCATTCTCGGATTTTTATGTATTCATCAAAGATCTGAAACTAACTTCATCGAATAAGCTATCAAACCAATTTTGGGTTGTTGGGTTAGTATTTGACGAAACTTCGGTTAGTCTTTGAAACGTAATCGAAATTGGGATTGTGGAGGAGTTGGTTTTGCCTTGAGGATGATGGTGATTTTAAATAATAATTAAAAGCGAGGTGTTTTGGTTGTTTTTAGAAAACTCAGGGGATCCTTTTATTTCGAATAATTTTAACGGACTGGTTACTTAAACAAAAGGAACTTTGGCATTTTCCATCAAAACCGTGAACTCACGAATTAGTGGGCTAGGCTATCGAGAGCCGCTTCTGTTTGACTTGTCTTGGAAGCGTTTCTTTCAACTTTGAACACGTCGTGTGTTACAAAAAAAAAAATAGGAAAAAATACATGAAATAGAATGTTACGGCAGATACGAACAAAAGGAGTAACAATGGGCGAGTGCATTGTGCCGTGAATAGAAGTTTAGTCCGAGAATCATGGCTCGTTATTTTGTCTTGTTGGTCGTTAACAACTGACCGATCCTCAGCCAGAACCCATTTTTTGTCCTTTTATCTGTTTTCCTTTTTATTCTAAATAATAATTTAATCGAAAATTCGATGGACGTACCTTCGCTTCTCACTCGAAAGTGTTTGGATTGGATTCTGGAGGAAGTTAAACACGAAATCAGGTTTTTGCACACGTTTGTGTGACAGTCGTGCTCAATTGCGGTTGTTATTCGCACTTGATTGCTATAATCAAATACAGTTCGCGTTGTTGATTCAGGTAAAGAGTGTCACTTCTCTGACTTTTCAAACACGGTGATCCTGGATGAAATAAACAAAATAGTAGCAAGTCATGGAGTATTCCCCCTGGAGACGCATCAATCTAAGAAATCATTTTTCATGACAAAACATTGACTTTTCTCTCTCTCTCTCTCTCTCTCTCTCTCTCCATATTCAATTCAATCACTTCTTTATTCAAAAACCGATTCGCCTGACTTGGACTATATTAGTGTTATTTTTGTTTACTTTAGCATCTGCATCTGGGGGGATCCGTTAGAATCGTGGTGATGATGGTTTATGACTGAAGAACTACCAACTTGTGTTTCCGTTTCCAATTAGGTTTCCGATAAGAAGCGTTTAGCATGGTAGTTGTGTTAGACTAACTGAAATAGATTGTTCCATGAGTGACCTAATCTTATTTATATTTGATATTCCTATTTCAGGAAGCTTTAAGTGATTGTAACAAAGTATAATGATACCTCGAATCTATAATAAAATCACCTGGTTTTATATAAGTCCACGAGCATGTGGATATTGTATATACTGTATATACTTTTAAGTTAGTTTTGTGTTAGGTATTAAACTTTTTATTCTTCGAACTTTTCCTCCTCCGTTTCGGACATCAAAGGATCATATTGCTTCAACTTTCTGTTCTGATTTTTTAATTTTTTGTTCTTTCCTTCATCTTTGGCTTAGTTTTTCTGGCTTTGGTGGGAGGAGTAGTGTAGTGGTTAAGTTCCTGACTTGGACACAAATGGTCGTGAGTTCGAATCCTCCTCCCGCATCCTGTTATACCCAAAAATTAAGGATGAAAAACGGGACTAAATCCACCACCAAATTCTTTACTTTTGTTTGTTCTTCTCTCCTCCACCCGTTTTCCGTTTTGGTTTTTCTTGGAAAATCAGGCTTCTTGAAATTTTTTAATATTCCCACGCATTTGTTACTATTGATGGGTAATCTTTAATTCTTCTAGAACTCTTTTAGCCCCTCGTGAATCCATTTCCTTTAGCTTGCTGTTCCAAGGTCTCTCATTTATAATTATGTTGCTATTACTACAGGTTGCCTTGGTGCAAGAGCTGTTCGAGCTAAATTTGGTGTGGCTTCATGTTTTTATGATATGTAATCGAGATTTTAAAAATTTGGCGGGAAATTCAAGTAGGATTAGCAGTTATAAAACCGGAAGTAGTGATTTTGTTGGTATTGAATTCATTTTTGATTCCTACTATTTAAGAAAAACTGAAATAGAAGCCGGAAGAATGGATCGGAAACCATGTCGCAGCGCATCAACTAAAACTGCATCAAAACTACCACGGCAAAACCATACCTTCTTAACTCATAAAACCATCCGATACCTTTAGGGTTACCTACAAACCAGTCGAAGCAAAATATTAAAACACAAAAAAGAAAAAAATTTGTACTCGGTATTAACAACACTCCCAATATCAAGTGTAACCAATATGATTACACAACCAAGAGGTAGTGTCGGAATGAAAATTTCGTCGCTGACGTCAAAGGTACAAAGGTACGGTCTAAACAATACACACACACAAGACATCGGTGAAAAGCTATCTTTTATAACCTACAAAAAGGAGGCCCTCCATTCTGAATAGTTTGCATTGATTAACTTTTTAAAGGAAAAAATGATTTGCAATCAATTTATCAACAATTCCACAAGGCTTTCAATCACACGAGGCATTCAGTCGAGGTTTAGAACACCTTCAGGTTTGTTCCGTTACACTCTTCGGTGACTAATTGGCCCTCATTGGTAAAAGGGATTCTTTGACTGCATCTCTCTTTTAAGAAAATAAATTTGACACTATTTTGAAGTCGTTAATTTTATACGGGACTTAATAACAACGCGATTAATTAATTTTTATAAAAAGGAAAAATGAAGGACGATTTGAAAAGCCTATTTTCTTTGTTTTCGAAAAAACAGGCCGAAAACAACGGATAATAGAGGTTTGGTAAATAAATTATAAAAACAATTTCGTGGAAGTGAAAATTTTGAATTCAAATTAAGCGAACGATTTGTTTCCTGAATATATTAGAGTGGAAGTATGAGTCGAATGAATAGAAAACATCACAGGAGGAATGGATTTGATGTATAATACTTTAGACATGAATTATGTCCTTATAGAAGATGAAGTGGTACCAACTAACATGTTCTGCCTTTTGAGTAACATTAAGAGTAAGATAGAAAGAACGACAGACACTGGGATACAATCGGGAATCGACAAGAGGGAATAGTAAACACAAAACCAGACCGGATATACGTATAGTTCATGAACCAGAGAACCGCAGCAGAAGGTTTACTAAGGTCATAAAAGATGTGTAGGAAGTGGATGTCACACATCACCATAAAATTGTGCATTATTTATGAAATGAATTTTTCATAAAATGGTTAATATAAACAGTACACCGTATTGTGGGAGGAGTAGTTTAGTGGTTAAGTTCCTGACTTGGAGGCAATGATCCTGAGTTCGAATCTTCCTCCCGCATCCTGTTGTACCCAAAAAAGAGTGAAAAACGGGATTAAAACCCCCATTAACCATCGTATTATAGGAATCCACTTACCGTACTGTTAAGGAACTCTTTTATGTTAGATGAAGTATAACAACTCTCCTGTAGTCTAAAAATAATCTGAAACCACTGACTTTCATTCATGTCACTTCAAACTTTTTCCGCCGAAAATTTGGAAACTGGATGTGTGCCGAAATCGCCAGGACGTGAAACTTATAATCAGAACAGTTTGAATAGAAATAGCGTTAACATTTCCATAGTAACTATCAAAACAAAGTGCAGGTGCTTCTATAGATTAGATTATATCCTTGGTACTCAAGCCAAATTTCTATTGTGACCATTGCGACTGGGCCACACGACTTACCAAAAAGATTTTACAAGTCCGGCTTTCGACGCGTACAGCCCATCCTCAGGACACCATGTGTCAGTCTATTTCTGTATATTGCCTCATAAAGATATGTTGAGACGAACAGTGTTCGCAGGTTCTGAGCATAGGTCCGAACATTTTCGTACTGGTCAGGCACTATAGTTCAGACTCAACAATAAGGCACTGGGTAGCTCAGTAAAGCTCGGTGGGCCGCAGTTTCAAATAGTACGGTTTTGGTCAGAAATTGCAAGAATTTTTTGTGTTTTTATAATTGCGGTTGTTAGAAGAATCAAAACAAATGCTAAAGGCGGGTCGAGAAATTTCCAAAAGAATTTCTCACGGTGGAATGGATTCAAAAACCAGAAAGAAGTTCTTAAAAAGAAAAGACATCCTCCTCATGCATAGTTTGACATTATCAAAACTCACAATTAGAAGAGATGTGACTATAAAAATATTATTCATAGCCCAACGGGTTTAAAAAACTCTTCAGCGGCATCGGAGCCTCGAAAGTTATTCAGTCCTTAAAAAAATTTCTTTAAAAGTTTTCTTTTTGAAGGAAGTTTGGACCTGAAATGCAGGTACTTCATACGAATTAATTTATAATATAAATGACTTGCAATATTAGAGAGAGAGAACTCCAAACCTTTAATTTTTGATAAACAATCCGGACCTTTTCTGTTAAATGGTGCAAAAGCAACCTTCGATGACCATTTTCCTGTTCGAAGTCCGAAGGAGCTTTTGTGGTCATCTTTATTTTCGTTTTAATAAACGAAAAATGTTGTTTTCCCTTAATTTTAAAACATGTCCTTCACGACAGAACCTAGTTTTGGACTTGACTGTACCCTCTCCTTTTATGATTCCTCGTATTACGCATTTTCCTGTGATGTGGCCTTGGAAAAGTTAAATCCCGCGGTTGATACATAGATTTCCCAATTTTGTGTTTTGCTAACTCTTGAACCTGATCCTCAAACATTTTTGGTAGTCTAAATTAGGTTTTACTTTGATTCTTGCCTGCATTTTTAAAACTGGTGGATATCTCAAAAGACTATGCGTTCGAAATCAAAACTATTTGAGTTAGAATGGCTCTAACACCTCTCTACCCCTAAAATGTGCCCAACAAACTGGAAGCCTCTCTGTTATAAAGTCTGTGGTCTCAACAGAGAGTTAGGTTGGCACCCTGTACAGATCAAATCATTATGATAAATGGTATCAGTTTTATTTTAGTAATACCAACCTAATTCTCTCTGTTGAGACCTCAGGCCTACACTATATCTGTTACAAGACGTTTATGGTAACCAACCTACTAGCTTAACATGTTATAGGAGGATTTTGGTGTCTTAAGAAATCTGAAAAGGACAGAACCACAACTTGTTTATAGTCTATAAACTCTGACTTGAATTTCCCGCCAAAATTTTGAAAGATTTTTAAACTAATGTACAACACATCCGATCTAGTTTAGAGAAACGATATCAAAAATATATTCGTTTCACACAAAACGATTTCACATTTTTCAGAATCAAGTCAACCGTGTTATACGAGGGTTACCGGTTGTCTCTTGTTTTAACAAATGCTAAAAGCCTCTTCTTTTGTTTTACAGTTATACTCTCAAAAGGGAAGTCTATACAGTTTAAGCTGTCAAATTTCAGTTTTGAGAAAATATGAAATCATAAAGTGAGGATTGTTAAGTATCTTTCTCATACCTACAAACACTTCTTCTTAAAATACGAGACGATAGTCTTCACCTGCCACCCTTTTGGAGTTTTTTTGGTTAGTTTCGAGTGACTTTTGAGAAGAAACAAAAAGCGCGGTTCCAACAACCCCGTTCAACCCCCGTCCCGCCAACTTAATTAGAGGTAGATAAAATGGTCAAAACTTTTTCTTCCCTGTAATCCCGGTCCTTGGTTCAGGATCAATACTCCTTTGTAAACTTTAATTTCAATTTGATTTCAAAGGTATAAAAAAAAAGAGGCAGTGATAATAATAATAATAATCAAATAATTTGGCCATTAAAAATGCGCCATCATGGAAATGGTGTTTCTTTTGTTCTCTATTACGCTCATGTTTAATTTACGAGAGGTGCTTTCTCGTGCAAGTCCTTCCTACAACCTCATCATTAGATAGGAGGTTCAAACCTGGAGCGATAATGATAATTATATATTTTGTTATTTTCTTTTTTTTTCCATAAGATTGATGAACAAATTTTTATTGAAGTTATGCTACCTTTAAGTTCTTTTGTTCTGTCTGATCAGTAGGTTTCTAAAATTTTTCGAGGTGAGCTCGGAAGGTAATAATAAGAGCCATTTGGTGCTCTTTCCCACTCGTTTTTGTATGCACACACACACACATAGACAACATACACTCATGAGATAGGTTCTCTTCTTTATTTTTGTAAAATACCGCCCTATAGAAAGAGCAGAAGTTTTTTTTATTATAAATTATCTACGACGTGATTTGAGGGCTGCTTTTGTGTTGGAGTATAGCACGACCAATTAGAGCTGGGAAATTATTTTTTGGTTTAGTCTTTTAATAAATAAAATTTTAGGTATTTTGAAAGGAAACGTCTTCGCATTGTACTCTTGTTTTTCTTCCTCTTTTATCTGTTCTTAGGTTAGGATTCAGTAAAAACCTCGTCTAACGCGGTGAAAATTTTTTATAGTTTGTTGGAGTGCTGAAAGAAACAGTACAAAACGAAGCCATTGTACCTGACTCGTATAATTATTGCAGTGGTTTTGGTTTTGTCTATTTTTTCACAGGACTTGGGTCTGGAGAACAAAAGAGAATCTTGCTTAGTATGGTATATACCAGAGGTGGGGAACCTTTTTACCATTAGAGGCCACATTTAAATTAGGCAGCAATAAGAGAGGCCGCATAAGCTGATTGACCTAAGAAAGTGACTTTGTGAAATTATTATAGATTTAACAATTTATTGCATTATATAGAAAAAGTAAAATATAATACTACAAAATTTTAAATATAATATACATATAAAAATATTATAAAAAATATTTTTATTCACTAAGTTAGTGACTTATTTGCTTTTGTTTTGTTTGACAGTAATGACACTTTAAGAAGAATTATTTTCCTGACACACGTTTGCAAAGGACTCGTTTCATAAATAATGCACACCTAGTGAAAATTCTTCTCTTAATTAATAATTATACATATTTTCATGAATAATTTCTTTCATAAATATCGTACAGCTTTCTTTCATAAATACTCCAGAGTCATGTGGTCTTCTTTCATAAATATTGCACAGTCATGACTTTCTTTCATAAATACTGCACAGTTCATCAATAATTTACTACAAAAGTGATGCTCATTTAAGAACAAATTTTTCAAAAATATTGCACACCTTTAGAAAGAGTTATTTTTATGACACGTTTAAAAAGACTCATTCCATAAATAATGCACACTTACTGAGAATCGTACTCTTGAATAATGTTAATAATTTTTCAAAAGTAAATTCTTTCATAAATACTGCACAGTGATGTGACTTTCTTTCATAGGGCCACACAAGAACCTCACGGAGGCCGCAGGTTCCCCACCTATGATATATACTCTCTTGAGTGCTAAAGGAAGCTTTCTTGATCCCTAAACAAGGAAACACCAACAGAATAGGCAAAAGACTTCTAAGTTGATGAAACTTTTGATTCCTACTACTTCCCATATCTGCCCGTGGGACTAAGACGCTGGTCTGTTTCCCAGTCAAAATCCTCCCTCACAACTAGACCGAAGACTCAAAAGATAGTCTAGAATATCACTTTAGCCTCCGATTCGCCCAAAACTAGGCTATAATACGATAGGAAGTTAGTATAAAACCAACACAAAGGACATCATATCCCGTGAGAAGCAACCTACCGTAATTTGCTAAGACCTGAAACACACTTTGACGGAAATCAGCGACCTGGTTTAGCTTAGGTCAAGGACAGCTATTTTAATAAGTTTCCGGATTTTATTAAGTTTCTGATTGGTGGAAAACACATAACCGATGACTATTTCGGTGTATCATATAAATATAAAGGATTTATGTGTCGAATGACAGCAAATCGGTTATGGAAATCAAAGGAAAAAGTTTCGATTTGCAACAGGTCACAAAGAGTCACAGCAATTTGGTTGGATTGTATATGAAAGACAAGTGTTAAGTCTAACACTTGATATTCCCATTCGGAGTCCATCAGTTGGCAGCCGGGGTGAGAGTTATTAAAAATTATAATCAGGCATCTCCATTCGTCGGCCATACGGTATGAGAAAGTCTCCGATTCGCGTAAAAAAAGAACCGAACCGAATAATCGTAAAACGCGTCGGATAAATCAGGTTGGCATTTCTGATATTAAATTTTTTTTTATCTTTTACAAGAATTTTTTATCTAGACACCAGTCTCATCGAAGTTGTCTTCGCGTGTATGATTTATTATAATCATTTTGGCAAAACTTGTTTTTCCGAACACCCCGGCCATAGATTGGTCGCAGATAAAATCGCCATTTTGTCTGAGCTAATTTCTTTCTTTCTTTTTCGTGTCAACCAAATTTTGGTAACGAGGTCGTGGTACCTGTTACGATGCTGACGTCTGGTCACGCCCAGCTTTTACATATCTCGATCGTTTTTGTGGAAAAAAGCTTTCACTCATGGTTAATTGAGTTTTGGGGGGAAAGGAAATGATTTTGGTGAAAATGGTAAATTTGACTGTTTTAGGTGGTTATCGTTGTAATTAAGTCCACTCAGGTTCTGTTCTCGTTCAAAAATTATCTGATTTCCGTTAGATGATGAGACCTGGATTTATAACTTACCTGAAGTAAATGCCATTTTAGGTTTGCCTGCTTGCCTTATGTATTCATGAGTCCTATACCAGCTACTGATAGTTGTCAAATAGCCTCTCATGCTTGAAAGTCTTTTGGTCTTTGGGCTTTCTTGTTTGGTTGTATTCTTGACTTCTTAGTACTATTTGAAGTAATTTCATTTTCGGAATAGTATTATATATAATATTTAATATCAAATTTGTAACCAAATCTGATTAGGTTAGAGCAAAACCATTTTGACGAAGATTCTCATACATGCTGGTGGCTTGTGGTGTAGTAGTTAAAGTGCCCGAAGTTGTGGTATTGAGTTCGAATCCTCTTCCGATGTTATACTTAAGGATGAAAAACTAAAATAACAATTAGTATAAATAAATAAATAAATAACTCTCTTACATTATGTATCTTCATTCGTGTATTTATCATGTTATTGGAGAGTTATACTGTACTTTTGCTTACTTTTTGAGCCTTTCAAAGAAAATTTCAAAGGATGATTATATATATGGGATGTTCCCCAATTTCGAAAAGTAAAATTTTGAGACAGATTATAGCCAAATCATGATAACACCTCCAATTTGAGTTTTCTTTTCCCAAATTTTTATTTTTTTAAACAGATTTTGGATTAGAAATTTAATTTCCTCACGGATGTTGATAAATCGAGTAAACTATTTATAATAAATAAATTAATAATAATAATAATAATAATAATAATAATAATAATAATAATAATATCTACATATCCTGGGGTGCTGTGAAAACATCAATCACCCAACACGTTCCTGAGGATGCTTGTTGGGTCTTGGAACTTGTTGTAAAAGCGATCACCGACAAATGTCACCCATAGTCGTGATATACAAATGATCAATAATCCATAATAATAATAATAATATATTTATATTTCTAGCCTTTTGAAAAGACCACACATCTTTTTACAAAGAATAAAAAGAAAAAATTTTCTTCTTCTGTCGTCCTTGGCAGAGAGTTGGGCTATCCTTCCGTCTTTCGGATTAGCCAGGTAGAGTAGAGAGGGTAGAGGGCCAGGAGAGGCTCGGAGAGCCAGGTAGAGGGTAGAGTCGCCAAAATATTTTCTACGTACCGGGGGGTTGGTAGGGAATCTGGGTGTACTGCTCCAGAAGTTGGATATCCTCGCTTCTTCTTACCGGAGAGTCCACCACCGATTCTCCGTTCCTGGTTATTCTCACTCACTCCTCCTCTATATACAAATTATAATGAGTATAAATTAATAATAAAATAAGTGATAAGTTGAATAAACCATAAAAGTTAAAAATAAATTTATTCAAAGCCCTAAACACCAAAATTTAAATTTTAATGATTCGCCAATAAGGAGACTCCCATCACAATTTATCACTGCTGACTGATAGCTAATCAGTTCAGGTATGCACATTTATGAGATAACTTGTCAGCAGCAGTATTTGAATTTCAGTAAATTTCAGAGAAACCGTGATGGAGTATAGAGAGTCCAACCGTGTTATAGGAAGCTTGCGTATACAGTGTAGCGAGAAATTCGCATAACGAACAACATGAATTGCAAAAAAATGTCTCTCACAACGAGCAATCTTTAGCATGAGTGACACGTATTTGGGGAATCCCCCGACAGTTTCTGTTCGGTCTGGAACACATCATCATTTTACATTAACTTATATGTTCCGCATAACGTGAAAAACTCCGGAACGAATTAAACTCGTTATGAGAGGTTCCTCTGGATCTCGAATTCTATCAACGGATAAGACATAACCCTCAGTTCAAATATGGTTTCGAGTCGAACCAAAGTCATTACAAATCGTAAAAGGTCTGCCACGAAATTGTACAGTTTTTCCGTGTTGTTCCGAGACGTTTCCTCCGCAATTATCAATAATTATTAGGCTATTTAATTAAGCCCAACAATTGCGTATAAGCATTATTTTATGAAAGTTTAGCTTTGTTATTATAATTTCCTTCGCGGTCTAAAACGATAAATAATGATTTAAAAGCTCTAATTCGAGTCGAGGCGTGTTTGAAATTATTCGCCTTTAAAGAGTGGCCATTAAACTGAATTTGGTGGTGTCAGGTGGCCGATGCGGAATTCTTCGAATCGTTATTTTGATCGCGACCATAATTAATTAAAACAACTGGAAAACAAACATGGCGGTAATATGTTTTCAATGTCAAATAAGCCATTCGAGAGTGGTTTTTGGTCCCTGCCGTCTGAGAGGATTTTTGGGGTTTCTGACTTGGTGGCCATTTTCAAGTGTTTCGACGTCGATTTTCTCACTGATGGCATGGGAAAAAAAGGTCTGAAATGGCGGAGTTTGTTTCTTTCTTTTAAAATTAATTCCAGACGAGGAGGACAAATATTGTGACCGACACCCTGGACTACTCCATGTCAACCTGTTATTATAATCACCTCAAGTGGTGACAAAATGAAAATACCCTCTTTAGTTTGGTAGATGTCATCTTTGGTTCTCTCTCTCTCTCTTTTCTTCTTTCTTTTCACATCTCACGTCTCGATTGTCGTTAATTTGACTTCTTTGATGACAGTTTTTGTGTGTGTCGAACCCTACTTTTCATAATTTTCTGTCAAAACACCAATTATTCTGATTTTTTTTGTGTCCTCTTAGTAACATTCTTTCGCGAGTGTTTTTTCCACCCGTTTGACAGATCCAAAAAAAAGGAAAAAACGAAGTTAGGGAACCGGAAGCTTTGCTCTCTTTGACTGCTTTTGGTTCCAGACGGTGAACCTTAATTAAAATCACTCTTATGTCATCGCTTTCAGGTTGATCTCAACCTGAGCAAAAACAAAAACGCGAGGAAAAAAAGTGTCTGGCTGGAGGAAAGCGGTGAGTTAAGTAGTGCGATTTTGCGATTTCTAAATTTCGAACCAAGACGAATGAGTTTGTTAGTCACCCGTGACCGGAAGTCGCTCCAGAATGAAACGCCAGGTCATCCACGTTTTATTTAGTCGATTGTCCGGAAGTTAGTATGGTCACCGTGAGTCGACATATTTTCGATTCGAGTTAGAGAAATGATATCAGTGACCTATTAAAGATGTCGTAAATCAATTTGAGAATTTTATTTTCCTTCTTCTTGGATGTGAGTGCTATAAAAGTATAAAATGGAATTTAACGGGAAATGAACATATTCGAAAGCAGACGGTTGATGTTCTCTAAAATGGAAGACGATCAATTTGAAAGAGGCAAAAAGGTCGTAAGTATGGGGATGAGTGATATGAAATCCGTTATCGAACGAGCTTCGTTTTATGCGATTGAACCTTAACCTTAACATTGTTTTCCATCTTTTCCTTCTTTCTCTCGAACACAAATTGTTATTATATTTATGTTTACGGAACTCATCAACTGGTCGACCAACTTTGGCGACCATAATCAACGGAAATTGAATTTAATTGGAAATTATCATAAATTATGACTTCAAGAAAAAAAATTATTATTGTTCCTCAGAGCGATGATCATGATAGAAATTATTTATTATTATTATTATTATGACGACTTTTTCTAAAAGAAAGTTCGCACTCACTGCAAACCATCTGCTAACCATAGATCCGTGTCAGTTGGGCTTCTTATTGTTTAAATGTTTAAATCCTAAATAATTATCTTAATAATTGGAGAGATGTTAGCGATAATCATTGGGACAGTGATCGCGTCATCATCGTTTTCTGCCACGTAGGATGTGGATGTGGATGTTCTGACGACAACGGTGTCTGGCTTAACCGTATCCTAGGTTGAATGATTGGGTTGAAGGCCCAAGTCTACAATTTAGAAGAGGGAAAATAAGCGCGGGCCTTTAATTGACGGGGACGAATTAATGAAGGGAAACCTTACTGGCGCCTTAATCACCAAATCACGCTTCTGTCTGTATAATTTAACTTTTCTATTTGTTTCTCTGAAGAAGAATCTTCCTCTCGCCTTTGGCGTTCGCATTCTATCATTTAACATATTCAAGATGTTGGCTTATTGAATGCGAGTTGGTTATTTAGAGCTGTGAAGGAGAATAAGAGAAATCGAACCCGGAAACTCTTGGTTCGTTCTATATAATCCAGGATGTCATATAATTGTAGTGTTAAACGAGGGTTTTCGCACATCCATTCATACATCGGAATCAGATATCTTTCCTTTTGTTAAAATTACGTTCGAGTCATGCTTGGAGTGCACTACAGATTTTGGAGTCTAAGCATGACGTCAACATTTTGGGACAGAAATAGCAAGGTCAAACATGTTCTTGATTATATTAACTCATCATTCTGGTACTACAATTGTAATTAAGCCACTAAAACTACAATGTTGCCGTCGAGGAGTGAGTAACGGCCTCAATCCGACATTTATTCGCCTCGTATCGTCTGAGGATGTAATTGATATCACTGCGGTGCGGAGTTTTTCAATATCTCGGCTCCGAGATTATATGAAATGCTCTCATTGGTCGATGGATGGAAACAGACGCATTCATCCCTCTCGTTTTTATCAACCCCTAAATTTCTCATGGTGTGAATCGAAATTCTCGGCGTCCTTTCTCACCCCAGTCTCACTTCTTTTTTTCTTTCTTATTGGTTGGAAATACCATAAATTTAATTGTTGAGTTTCTGATGCACTGATCAATACTCGATCCTAACAGCAGGACTCGGGGTTGGGTAAATCTCACCATATGGAATAACAATTTTGGATTATGCAACCCCCGTGGGGTTGTGAATATCGCAGAGTCATTGTTGCGCAATAAGGGATGAAGAAGAAATTGGGGGATGGTTGTTCTCTGGAGAGAAAAGCTTTTGGTGGTTGTAGAAGTAAAATGTAGTTTTCCTTGACGGGGGGTGACATGTTAGAAATTTTAAGATGAATTTCTTGAAGAGTAGTTGTCACCTGGTTTTGATATTCCACTACTTTTTTTACAATTGGTTCTTTTGTAGTGTGAGGGTTATGGTTTAACTTACTGAAATTTTCTTTCACACGTTTTCTCAGACAAAGAGAAATCTGAGGACGCTGTATAATGTATAATCTGCAGGAACTACAAATGAACTTTGGGATTGTTTACAGAATCCACTTAAGAAGATCTGTTCAGAAAGCTCGTGTGTATTCCGATCTTTAGGTGACTAAGGAGACGAATTAACCTTTCACACGAATTTTTACGTTAATTTAGTACCACCGTATCTGAAGTTATGCGATTTTTGTAGAACCACGAAAACTTAATTTTCATTGTTGATAAGTTGTAATACGATCATTTATTTACGCGAATATTGATTTCTGGTGATATCTCCCGTTTGTATATATTGTACGAGACGAAACTTCACTGTATTATGTGGACAGAGAAGTAATATCATATATATTACGTTATATGATAAATCGGACAAATGGATAATATATGTGAGAGGTCTGTGGTGTAGTGGTTTAAGTGCCAGACTATGAAGTTATATTCGCAAGTTCAAATCCTCCTCCCGTATCCCCTTATACCCAAAAGAGGGCGAAAAACTCAAGTATACTATATAATATATATAATTACACTCGATTATTCATAATCACTAACTAATCTCGGTAAATGTGAAATTAGTGAACATTTATCACATTTACTGGTTGGTTTATAAAATCTCCTACTCATAATGGCGAATTTAATAAAAGTTTGCTCAGACTGAGTTGGATATTTTATAAACTACCCGGTAAACATGATAAATACTCAACAATTTGTCACATTTACTAAGTTTAGTTGGTGAATATTAATATTCGCAGGTAATTTTATGTTAGTCGTCTGATTTATCACTTTTACCGTAACGTATATTAAATGTAACGCACAGAACTGACATTGTTTTGTGAGTAACCTTATATTATATTAAACTGAGAGAAATATATATTGTAAAAAATTAAAAGAGAAATATTTTGAATTAAAAAGTAATTTCTAGAGTTGTAGAATGAGGGAAAAAAATGTTGGGAACAGTGGAAACAATGATTAAGGGATTTTCACCCTCTTGGACACAGTTAAGGGGATCATGGAATTAAAAGTTTGATTCGTTTCATGCGGTTCTCTTCTACCAACTTATAACTAACTCAGACTTATAAATAATTTTTTTGTTTGTATGATCAATCCATTTATTGTTTTAAAATGAGAGTTATACTTATAGCTCGGATGGCGAATATTCTCAGTGTTCCTTCTGGCCATTTGCAGTTTTGGTTTTACTTAGAAACCGGAGTTTTTAGTTTTGTTTCTGTTATTGTCAGATTCAGGCGTATGGTTTCCAATACCTTCCTGTCTCTTTTGACTTTCTTATACTAGTTTCTCTTAGTTTTCTTTTAGAAAGTTTCTGGATGTCTTTTTGTATGGTAATTGTGGTGTTACTAACCCTGCAGTTTTTAAGGGAGATGGTTTGTTAACCTTTTGTTCGGGTGGTTTTATTTCATAAATAATGCACACTTTAGTCGTTAATTCGTTTCATAAGTAATGCACACTTTGGTATAGATGTATGGGTTCCCTTTGGTACTCAAGCTTTTTCCTTCCCGGGCCAAATTTCCATTGTGACCATTGCAACTGGACCAGACGGCTTACCAAAAAAAGATTCTACAAGTCTGGCTTTCGACTCATACAGTTCACCCTCAGGGCATCATCTGTATGTACATCTGTCAGTCTGTTTTCTGTATATTGCCTTATAAAAAAATGTTGAGGTAATGTTAGCAGTTTCTGAGCACAGGTCCGAACATTCTCGTACTGGTCAGGAACTATAGTTCAGACTTAGCAATAAGCAATCGACCTTGACTCTGTCGGTTTCCATTGAGCCACTCAGTAGAGCTTAGTGGCCCGCAGGTCGCAGTTTGAGTACCAAGGCCTTATTGAAGTGAGTATTCTGTAGGTTTCTTGGGTCGGGAAGCTCTATTGGACGGTCTTCCTGGGTTCTTTTAATCAGAATTTCTGTAGTACACAATTTTTCTGTCATTTTAAGTGTATACTATTGGTTGTGTCTTGTTCTGGGTCCGTTCTTTTGTCTTTCCGGCACCAAAATCTTTCTTAATATTGTTGTAATCTTATAATTCAAGTTCTATTCTAATACTACCGTTCCAGTTCTTTAATTAAAAAATGGCTACCAAAGTTGATTTGAATTAAATTTTAAAATATCTTCCAAATCATTCTTTTTTTTAATAATCTTTCTCAAAATAGTTTTTCCGTTTGTGAGTAGTCTCCGAAACGGTAAGGAAACCATGATCAATTCATTGGAACCGCGGATTCGGAATCGATACTGAAGATGACTCAAAATCCAAAAATCAATCAACTGATGCAATTGTAATTAATCGATCATTTCTCAGGAGATTCTTCTTCTTCTTCTTGGATGGGGAAGGTAGTTCCCAAATACAAAAAGGTAAAAGAGAAGAGAAAAAATTAAAATAGTTGACGAACTGCAACAAAATAATAAGACACGGTTTGTAGGAGAGTTTTCACCAGACATTATTCAAAGTGGAAATCATTCATATTAATGCCGTACCTGAACCTTGTTTTTTTTCTTCTTCTTCGGATCTTTCATGCCTTCATCAACTATTTAAAGAAAAAAGAAATAAAAAAGGTTTCTTCTTCTTCTTTTTCTTTTCTTTTTTTTTCTATTTTTAATTCTATCCCATTTGACGAAACATCCACGTCTTGTGAGTAACTAACTATTCATCTCGATCCATGGAAATATCGTTTTATGGTTTTTACACAATCGGTTCCATTAAGGAAAACCAACAAAAATGTAGTCGATGATTGTTTTGTTTGGATTCGAGAGAAATTTTTGATATTTTCTTTGCGATAAGAAATCCTTGTCGGACGGAAATCGGTTTTTATTTTAAACTTCGCCTAGATAAAAACCAATAGAGTGTAGATAAATTTCAAAACGTGAAGTTTAATTGTTTAAATGATGGTATGAACATTGCAATCTTAAGGAACTTAATCAATGTTCTCCACTAATCTAAGATTATCTATTAATCGAATATTTATCGCCGGAAACTATAAAAATTTATAGTTTAGAGCAGTGATTCCCAAAATGGTCTAAATTGACCCCCAAGGGTGTATGACAACCTGCAAGGGGTCTGCATCAGCGAAAAGAAAATTTGGAGGTCCATGAAATGGAAATGAGGGTCAAATGATTAAATGCCGGATTTATAAAATGAAAAAATTCGAAAATTGTGCATTTATATGTGAAAGCAATCTTGATGTGCTGTGTGCATTATTTTTGAAATGAATTCTTAACACGAGTGTGCATTACTTTTGAAATGAATTATTTTAAAGTGTGCATTACTTTGAAAGGTTATATTAATTAAATGCGTGATTTTTAAATGAACAATAATAATTGTAAAAAGTGTGCATTTATGTTTAAAAGGAATTTTGATGTGCTGTGTGCATTATTTATGAATTGAATTATTTATGAAAGTGTGCATTACTTTTGAAATGAATTATTTAAAGAAGTGTGCATTACTTTTGAAAGTCGTTATTATCATAAATCAGTGATTCTCAAAGTGGTCTATATCGACCCCCAAGAGTCTATGACAACCTGCAAGGGGTCTGCATCAGCGAAAAGAAAATTTGGAGGTCCAACAAATGGAAATGAGGGTCCACGTGGATCTCAACATACACTGATAGTACCTATTTACTTACATTATACTATCTTATAATATAAAGACATAAACATTATTTATAATAGTATCCATAAAGCAAAAAAGTTAGCTTCACTACAGTGAGAAATTTGCCGAAAATCGAAAAACATGGCGAGGGGTCTACGACACAAAAAACTTCGGGAACCTCTGGGAGCTTTAGAGTCTGGATAAATAAATTTTCAGAACAAATATAAATTAGGATTGAGACTAATTCTCTTAGATAAATTTGGATGAAGTGTTACAACTAAATTTATCCAGGTAGCGAATAAAAAAGTTGTTCGAAAAGCACGAAACACTAACCTGTCTTCTGCTTTCAGTAATAACCAAATAAAACTACGCAAGATCGAAGCACACAATTCTGTACTGGAAGCTATTCTAGATGCCATGCATTCCTGTCTATGGTGTGCAATATTTTTGAAATGGAGGCGCTTCGTGATACTGTGCCTTTTTTTTAAAACGACTTTTAGATTATTTTTGAAATGAATTCTACATCTATGTGTGCAGTATTTATGAAACAGATTCAAACAAAACAAACATTAAATGTTATATACACACGTGTATGAAACTGTTCTGTAAGAAATATTTTGTTTCAAATTTTCGACAGTCTCTAATTGGGTTAGAGTAAAATTGGGTTAAGGAAGTTTGTTTGTATAGGGTGTCCCAAATTAACGTGACATTTGAATTTGCCGACATTTTTGTAGTAACCTATTGGCACGACTGATAAAAAGAGGCATTAGACACCGGACAGTTTAGGGTTAGTAAAGATGGACTGTTATACTATACAACAACGTGTTTTATTGAATAATATTTGTAAAAATTTGAACAATAATGAAAGTTTGGCTGCCGCAAATTTCGACAAAATTGTGCGTATGCAACGCTATCCCGGGTATAGGGTGTCCCAAAATTGGCGTAAGATTTAAATTCGCCGTCAATTTTACAGTACATTGTTGGCAACCTTGAGAAGAAAACAAAATTGGACAACTGACTGTTTAATGTTAGTAAAAATGGATGCCAGTCATTAAGGTTGCGCTCAAACTCTTTTGTCGAAATTTCCGGTCACCAAATTTTTATCAAAAAAATTTTTCAATAATGAAAACACTTTGTTCTATGGCACAACACTCCATTTCACTTACCCTAAACTCGTTATTCAGGGTTGCCAACTATTTAATTTGAGTTAATTTTGTGACACCATAATGCCGCAAATATTTCGACTTTGAAAAAATTGTCGGTCAAGAAATAATGAAAATGGCCGATTGTCTTGTGGAAGAACCTACTTGGAAGCAGTTACCGTACCCAAAAATCGATGAGATGAATAGTCGAGAAAGGTTTGAAATTGTTTTCATGCTCGTCAACCGCATACCTTGTTTTCACTTGCCCACCCTACAAAACCACAATCTTTTAGAAAATCCATTTAGAATTTAGTGTGAAGATAAAACGGAAACAAAAAAAATGGCAGTTAAAACGCAGATTTGAAATTAACCAAAGCCAATCGGAAATGTAAGGGAAGAAATGAGTCATGAAACATAAAAATGAAAAAATGAAAAGTTAAAGATGGCGGAAAAATTAAAAATCAAATCTGCGTGAAAGGAAAAAAACGTAGAATATTCAAAGTGGTAATTAATTTCTAGTAATTTACAGTTGTTGCCATCAAGTAAAATTCTTTGCACCAAAAATTTTTTCCCTGATTGATTCTTTCTGCTCTAATCCTCTTCATTTAATTTTTGGTTAGAACTTAAAGGCCTTTCCTTGAAACTTTTTCTTCTTTATTTCATATCGACTTCAATTTCGTGCTCCTTTATTCACCCCTGGTTTCATCCCCAACCCTTGTTCGATTTCTCTTTCATTCGTCAACTAATGGCTTCCTCCAGTTTTAATTCAGGGTTTCAGCCACTCTTGATTGATTCCCGCTGGGGTGAACGAAATGTGATTTCAAAGCTCGCCGTTTTCATTTCCATTTTTATTTATCCTTCTCTCTCTTATACTATATAATAATATTTCTCCTCGATATTAGTCATATGAGCAGGTTTAGTTTTCCTTTTAGTTGTAAGAAAAATTGAAAGTGTAACAAAGATCTTCCTCCTACAACACGGATCTGCTGTGAAAAATGAGCTGAAGCTGGAAAAACGGTTCATTAGCCATAAAAAGTTATTAGCCATTAGTCTTTAATAAATGTGTGCATTACTTATGAAATACCCAATCAAAGCGTCGAATCGAACGTTTGAGTTCTTCCTGACACAAGAATTCTTGAGAAGACTGGGAGATAGAGGTTGAAAGGGACTTGGAAGAATTGGGAGCTATACGTCAGGATCTAAGTGTGCATTACTTATGAAACGAATTATCAATCAGAGTGTGCATTATTTATGAAATAAAAACCATGGAAGCAAAGGAAAATCAACCAAACTGCAGGATTAGGTACGATACAGTTGGTGAAGAGACGTTCAAGACTTGGGTCACATGAAAACCAAAAGAAACTGTATTCATGAAGTAGTTCCAACGAATTTTTCTGTATATGTGTAGACTGTATGGAGAGGACAAGGAATCAGTGACACTGTTTTGAACACTGAAATAAACTGGCTGGCGTAATTTTGGTGTTACAGATGAGGAAATCACATTTGGTTTGTAATATTTCTGGTTTTGGTAGTTTTCTTTTGTTAATTTGGGTCTTTCTGGGCGATGGCAACCCAAAATGCATCCAAAATATACACTGCTTATCGTTTTATAGTCGTTTTTATTTTAGTTTTAGTCTTTGGTTTGAATTTCCCGCCAAATTTTTGAAAACTTGTCGATGTCGTTGAAGTGTCTGAACTTGGAACTGGAACCAGTTACACATTTGTAACTTTCTTCCAAATGATCTCGAGTCTGATGGACGTATCTTTTATATACTATAGGCTAAATTATGTAAAAATCACAAAAATACTCTTGTTCCATATAACACGATTTCACATAGTACGGAATTCTTATAGAACGTTCGTAGTTAGATAACATTTCAGTTTCTTCTTCTTGATCTCATGAAATAATGAACCAAAGAGGATCTTTTGTCGTTTGCCCATCTCCATCTTTCGAGTGAATATCTTTTCTTGTCGACTAAAATTTGATATGTAGAGAGTGAGTAACACGTGGTTTGTGGTAAAGATGGAGGAGTAGGGAGGAGGGAATAAATCGCAATTATTTCTATGTATTGCGATTCAATCAAACTAAAAAACTCGATCAAATGGTTCCTTTTATTCATTTTCTTCCAACGCACAGAGAGAGAGAGAGAGACAGACGAACAAATGTAAGCAGGAAAGTTGTCAGAGAAAAAGAAGCGATAATTGAACGTCATTTGTCCATTGGAGAAGAATATCTGACAGGAGCATATCGAAAATGAGAATTAATAGTCGGTAGGCTGGCATTTGCCATTGTCGATCGGAAATTTCGTGATGTCGGTTAATTCTCGAAAACGATTCAACTATTCTCACATTCTTGCAGATAATAACTTTGCCAGAGATATGAGATCTGTATTTTCTGTTTTCTTTAACAATCTTGAACCTAGTTTCCCTCCCCCGCATCCTCTTCCTCTCTCTCTCTCAGCCTTTTTCTTTAGAGTTAGAAACCCGATTTGAAGAAAAATAACATTTTCTTAGGGTTCAAGTAGTTTGGACTTAAAATATATATGTAATTGCATATAAGTCAAATTCGTGGAAATCCATAAAACATAAATAAGATTGGACACAAAGGCTCTTTCATTGTTACCTCCTCGCGTGGTACCGAGTTAAAAGTTTGGCTGAGAAAATTCCGATCGTTCTTTTCTACGATTGTGTCAGTCAATCAAATGTTTTAAAAGATTCCCCGTAAAATATTTTTCTTTTCGTTTAATGACCCAATTGTTCTCCATTGTTTGGTTAACAAAGTTAATTTTCAAAGGTCTCCACGCCGCTTTAAGAAAAATTTTTGTTTCGCTTTTTAAGTTAATACACTCGGACTACAATGTTCTTGTAGTTACAACTTTATTCCTGATGTGTTGTTGTAATTTATTTTTTATTTATTTGAGGGTTAATCCCGTTTTCCACCCTTGGATACGACCATAACTTCTGTAGTCCATTGCTTTAACCACTACACTCAATAATTACAATAACGTTCGGGAGGTTTGTAGTGTTTGTGACTTTGGAAAATGTTGTTAAGAGTTATCTACTTCTGGATTTCTCTTGCATCTGCATCCTTGATCTCTTTCTCCTCTTCCTCTGGTCTTCCTTGGGGTCGTTCTTCTTCTTCTTACCGTGCCTTTGTCTTTCTTTCTCTCGATCCTTACAACAGATTCATAAAGTATTCTTTTCATTCTTCTGTAGGTTTGTCTGGCATCTTCACCTTTATGGAGTTCCATGCTTCGTTTGTTTGCTTCCTCCAGTATTGCTTTCCTCACTCTTTCTCTTTTTTCATCGCACAGTCTTCTATACTCTCTTCTTTTATCGTTCAGTTCCTCTCTTGTTACTTCCATCCTCTTATGGCTTTGTTAATTTCTTTCTTTCTCCTTCTGCATTCCCAGTCCCACTGTCTAATTGGTTCTTCTTCTTCTATTCTTCTGATGCGTCTTTTTTTCTGTGCACTGACGTAGTTTCTCCACTAACGTCGTCATGTCATATTCTGTGGATATTTTCTTTATTCTTTAAATTTTTTTGTAGCTTCCTCTGACCAGATTTCTATTTCCACTATTTTGTTCCTCTTTTCTTCTTCCTGTTTTGTTTGTTCCAGTGTCAGTACTAGCGGTAAGTGATCCAATTCGGCTCTGCTTTGTATTTCTTTTTATATTTTGTCTAGCCTTCTCATTCGCTATCACGTAGTCGACTACTTATTCTCCTGTCGTGCCGACATACGTGTAGGATCCTTCTTCGTTCCCATTTGCATTTCCGTTCATGATGTACCATCCCCTCTCTTCTATTTCTTTGAGTTATCTACTTTTAGAATGTTTCTGAAAACCTTTATATACAGTTTTGTAGGCGATAGTCGTTTGATTGTTTAGTTATTGCGAGTGTTAAGTGTTTGGAAAATTGAGGATAGGTAGTTGTGTGGGGATTGAATTCAAAAGTATTGCACATCAATTTGTTTTGTGTGTTTCTAACATTATTCTTAGCTCATAGTCTTTATTTGATTCCAGTCCAGTCTCGTTTTACGCGTTTGTTGGATTTTTGAGATAAGGGGTTAAGGTATTCTCACTCATGTGGGAAGTTATTTCATAAATATTGCACACTCTTAGCGAAGGTTCTTTTCGTAAATAATGTACTTAGTTTAGATCAGAGGTTTTCCAACTTTTGTGTGTCATAGATCCTTTGCCATGTTTTTGGTTTTGGTTACACCCTCTACGGCCCTGATATTGATTTTTGTAAATTTCTCACTGTAGTGAAGTAAATTCTTTGCCTCATAGGTGGTTTTATATATAATGTATATCTGTTTATACTATAAGATAGTATAATGTAAGTAAATAGGTACTATCAGTGTGTGTTGAGACCCCCA
Source organism: Columbicola columbae (assembly GCA_016920875.1). NCBI lineage: Eukaryota > Metazoa > Arthropoda > Insecta > Psocodea > Philopteridae > Columbicola > Columbicola columbae. Next base: position 9,708,308 of record JADMLL010000008.1, read on the forward strand.
TTTTCATTTCATGGACTCCTAAATTTTCTTTTCGCTGACGTAGACCTCTTGCAGGTTGTCATAGACCCTGGGGTCGATATAGACCACTTTGGGTATTAACTGGTTTACATTGACTTTATTTCATAAATAATGCTTCGTAGATAATTTATTTAATTAAAAAATGCATAGTCAAATTGCATTTTATAAGCGATGCACTTTTACTTATACAATTTAAAAGATTTCTTGACATATTTATTCTATTTGAGTTATATATACAATTACGTCTCGGGTCTAACGGTCCATTTTAAACCCCAAAAAAATTGTCTCTGGTTGATTGTTACATGAAGTCTTCGTTTTACGCGATTCAATTAATTTTACCCAATTTAGTTTTGAGCTTGGTCGAGATTTCGCTGCTGCTTTTTACCAACGTGATAACAGGAACCAAGACGGAAATGATAATTTGGATACTAGCAAAACCAAAAAAATTTGATTCTAACCGGGAAACAAAATATTTCTTCGCTTTTAAGGTTCAGAATGTTTCATGGTATCCCAAAAGAAAAGTTTCGGGTTGTTAGATGATACCTGAGGGAGGTGATAGAGGAGGAGGAACAAGAGAATAGAATATCAATAGCGACACAGTAAGAATCAGAATCTCATGAACGACTATAAAACTAAACGTGACCATCATTAAGTTATAGTAAGGAAGGAACTATAAGTCTATAAAGGAAAAGTTTTTTGTTTAAAATGTTTGCCGGTGACTATTTTCGCGCCATTAGTCACTGCTTTTAGCCAGACCAAGTTTACTTGACGGGACAACATCTGATAGGAAAATTACACAGGAGCCAATTCCACCCATCAAAATATCTAAAAGGAAAATTGCATTATTATTAACATTAAAAATTTTAGAATTTTAAATTAAAAAGTTTAAAAAAAATGTTTTAAATTTATTATCCCGAGCGAAATTAAAATTCTGAGAACGCCTTCTACATGATTCGTGATCATCATATCTCATTGAAATCTGAACCTGATTTACAACCGGCTTCTAAAAGAATTTTTATAGACATTTACGTGCAATTCCTTATCTTCTCTCTGAGTCAAGACGTATAAATAATTAAGGCGCTGGGATTTGAACCCAAAAATTTTGGTTCTAACTCACCTACAGGTTTGGTAATTTTCAATTCTTTCACATCCTCCTCCGCCTCAGAGTCTTCTTTTTTGTTTTGGTAACGGCCTGAAATATTTTTTATGTTGGTAGTAGATAATATTAAAAGAAAAAACAAAACAAAACTGGGTTATGATTATTAGAAAAATTTGAAAAGAAAGGAAGAGAAAAAATTATTTTTTATTTCTCTCAAATTTCTGTGATGCGAACCACCAAGAAATGGCGATTCGTTTCGGTTCATGGTTCACACTGCTGCGATTCCGTCGAGATTTGTTTCGTTTTTTGGTTTTTACATAAATTACGGAAACGTTTTTTTCCTGGCTTTTCAGAAAGTAAAATTAAATTTTTTAAAAATAATTTTTTGTGTGTGTGTAATAATTTTTATGTTCTGTCTTCTGTATTAAATAAAATGGCGGAAGGATGATTAAAAGAAAAGATAAATTAAATTTTTTTTTTGATGTTGTGTTGTAAAAATAATTGTAACAGGAGTGTCAAACATGCGGACCACTTCAGATTTATTTATTTTTTGATAGTTATGTACCCATGAAGCATGTTATGTGTGGTATTGATTCACTGGTGTTTGTATACTCGTGTAAATCGATTTATGACAAATTTTGCTGTTGGAGAAGAGGATTCGGTGTAGTACCTCTTCGGAGACTGACTAAAGTTAGGCCCTAGTGCCTTGGTGCTTAAGCTTTTTCCTTCTTGGGCCAAATTTCTATTGTGACCATTGCGACTGGGCCACACGACTTACAAAAGCTTTTACAAGTCCGGCTTTCGACGCATACAGTCCATCCTCAGGGCATCATCTGTATGTCACCTGTCAGGCTGTTTCTGTATATTGCCTCATAGAGATATATTGAGGCAAACAATTTTAGCAGTTTCTGAGCACAGGCCGGAACATTTTCGTACTGGTCAGGCACTATAGTTCAGACTCAACAATGAGCCATCGACTTTTCACAAATTTCCAATGGGCCACTCAGTAGAGCTTGGTGGGCCGCTGTTTGAGTACCAAGGTTCTAGTATGATAGAAATATAATTTAAAATATACTAAAACCACTTTCCCAAGTGTCTGGTTGCTGTCTTAAACTCTGCAGGACCTTAATCATAGGTGTCAAGACTAATTAAAACACGACCGTTTAATATAACATTCATGCGGGCCACAGTGACATTTAAAAATTTTCTTGAAATCATGGTATGAGGGATTGAGAAGTATGATAGTATAATTAACCCACATCATATATTTATATAGTTTATTCCCTCAATAGACCAATCTGAATGAGACAAATCGTCCTCTGTTGTCAGGTACACTACAACAAAATTATTGCTTAGTTTTTAGAATACAACACGCGGGCCGGTAGCTTGACACCCATGAAGTATAATATAGTCTTCATATTGCGCCATGAATTTCTTATCATATTAAGAACTCAGTCAAAAGTTTGCCAGATTTTATCTTTTGCTTTAAAATTTTTGACTTTGAAGTGAAAATTCTGAACTGACCTTGGTTGAGGTCTTTAATATTCTCTTCGGTTTTTGGAGGTTTGAGCTCTGATATGTTCAACTGATTCTCAGATTGAGTCAATCCGACTCATTTAAATATTGGTATATTATAGAACTTAAATATTAAATCTCATTTTATAAATAATGCACACTTTGCTACTTTCAGAAATTGTCAAAACTTATTTATGTTGGCTAAAAGGTTTTATTTCTCATCCAAAGAACCCAAAACCAAGATTTGGTTTAACACCAATTTGTTCTATTTCTAGTTCTAGATTTAAAGACTCGGTGTGATGCATTTAGAATGAAAATGGATTGTTGCTAGCAGTGTGCATTATTTATGAAAAATATTACTGATTTGTTGTGAAGTTATAGTGGTCAAAAGTACGAGTATACTTTTTAACTTCTTTTCTGTAAAAGAAAGAAAATTTTGTGAATCTTGTATGAGTCAAACTGGCTCACTCCATCCTAAAGATATTTATATAGGGTGTCTCAAAATTAATGCTGAATTTGTCGCTGTTTTTCCAGAAAATATTTGGCATCCCTGAAAAGCGAACAGTTTAATAGCTGAGAGTTTGGAACTTTGGTACTCAAACTGCGGCCCACCAAGCTCTATTGAGTGGGCCAGTGGAAACCGACTGAGTGAAAATTTGTGAAAGGTCGATTGCTCATTGTTGAGTCTGAACTATAGTGCCTAACCAGTACGAAAATGTTCGGGACTGTGCGCAGAAACTGCTAACATTGTTTGCAACATATCTTTGTGAGGCAATATACAGAAACAGACTGGCAGATGTACATACAGATGATGCCCTGAGGGTGAACTGTATGTGTCGAAAGCCGGACTTGTAGAATCTTTTTTTTGATAAGTCATGTGGCCCAGTCGCGATGGTTACAGTAGAAATTTGGCCCGGGAAGGAAAAAGCTTGATTACCAAGAGGTTTGGAGCTAGTAAAAATGGACACCATGTTTGAATTAATTAGAAAACTAAATTTTTAGTTCTTGGATTGGGTTAGTTTCTTAGTTGGCGACAAAGGACATAGATTAGGATATAGACACTCTTTTGTCTAAATTTGCCGCCATCAAACTTTCGTTATTTTTGAAGTATTGTTGAATAACGAAAACATTTTGTTGTATAGTGTAACACTCCAATTTCACAAACCCTAAATTATAAGATGTTAGAGTTTCCGCTTTTCAGGGTCGCCAACAATTTTGCTGCAAAAAACAGCGGCAAATTAAATTCGTTAATTTTGAGACACAATTATATTAAACAAGTCAAAAGGATTGTCCTGAAAAATATTTTTAAATTCGTGGATTCGAAATTGAGATAAATAATGTTTTTGGACTTCCAAATAAATTTTAAAATTTGTGAAGATAGGGAAAGGAAAATCTTTGGAATGATTGAGACAGGGGATCGAAACAAGGTGAGGAAAAATAAATAAATAACTGGAAAATAGAAAAAATGTTGATAGAACGTTAGTGAGGGAATAGGAGGAAGCCGGCAAAGCCATGTTCGAGAAAAACACAATGCGTCTGCCAGAAGAGATGGTGGTGGGGGTAACCATGCGAGACTGAAACCAAACCAGGAGGTGAGACCGATTCCCCCTTACCGCTTCGTGTCCAAGCTTCATCTTAGACGCCATATTTATTTTCGGCTTTAGTCATAATCCTGATTCGCTGTGTGGTGAATATCTCAATACAGTCGCCTGAGTTTAGATTGTTTGAGTAACGGTGGACCAATCATGCTGAAGGACAGTAAATAATATAAGAAAGACGTTTTTCTCTTTTTTCTTTCGTTTTTATATTTTTATACAAAGTCTCCGTTTTCGAAATTGATTTTCGCAGCATCATTAATAAAACTATTCGGTACACGTTTCCCTTTTTCTAACCGAATGAAAAATCGTTGGAATATTTTTTTTCACTGACATTTTTTGACAGTATCGCGGGAGTTGACGGTTTTGGTCTTGTGGTGTGACGATATTTAAGGTAAAAAGTGGACATGAATGAACCGGCAGGTCTGATTATGTGTGCCTTGTAATAATAAATTAACATAAATATCTTATTGGAATCTTTTGTGTTTACATTTAAGAACTGGAAGTGCCTGTGAAATTCTTTTCCACGTATTGTTATGACATTTTTTTTGTCAGTCTAACTATCTCTCGGAGTGTTAAAAATTACTCAAAAGTGAAGTGCTCTTGAAGAAACCTCTTAGTAAATACAGTCAAAAGTTTTTCTAACTTTTATTCTTCTCCTTTTGGATTATAATTTAAATGTCAATTCTCAAAAAGAGAAAAATCGAGTATCCTTTAACATATTTTTGATGTGTGAAGTTTTTTCTCTCCTCTTCTGTCTATTTTCTTTATCTTTTCTTTTTAAGTTAAAGATAAGAGTGTGAAGAAGAATCTTTTCCCTTTTTTGGATAGCAGTCGTTAAAGTGTCCTATAGCCTAACTATTTTATAGTTTTCACAAAAGACGAGTGCTTTTTTAGAATATCGTTTTCCACTGGATTACCATTTGGATTAAATTATCTATAAAATACAGGTACGTGTGAAGAGTTTATCTAGTTGAATGTTTTTATTTATTTGTCTTGGTTAACGGATAAGCGATATACATTGTTTCACATTCCTGAGTCCAATTATAGTAGTTCACCAATTTTTGAAGCTTTCATCTCTCCAATAAAACGAGATTTGATTAGTTATCTAGTCAAATATTATCTATCTATATTAGTTGAGAGTTTAAACGGTTAAATGATATACAGTATGTAAAATTGTTTCTGCAATCTTGTTTGAAGAAGATATGTCCAATTAGGTCCACAATTTTTGTAGCTTTCATCTCTCCACGAGGTTTAATTAGATGTTTATTAAGTTAAATTTATTTATTTATAATTTATTAATTGTATACTCATCTGGGGTGTAACAATATTCAAATGCATACAGGTATAGCTGATTCGAGAACGTCAACTTCTCGCGGTTTCTCTTCCTAAGAAATGTTACGATTTATACAAGTATGGGCGAGAGAGAAAATGCAATGGGATACAGAAAATGAACAAAATAAACATTATCTTTTAATAAGTTAAATTATAAGGTCATATTATAATATACTGAGTTTGTAAGTTGTATAAAATGAACTCAGAATCGTAAAGGAAATGGTTGAGCCATCAAGCACATATTCATGAGGAGTTTGTTTCACTAATAACGCACATTTCGATGAGAATTCATTTTATCTATGCAACACAATCAAGGGACGCTTTCATTTCATAAATAATGCACACCGGGATTTCGTTTCGTAAAAGCACATCTTAGTCTGAGCAAACTTTTATCAAATTCTTCAATACAAGTTGGAGTAAATGATCAGTAATTCGCCTTGAGTAGTTGGTGATTATGAATAATCGCCGGAATATATACGATATTGCTTCCCTGTCCCTATGATGCAATCAAGTTTCGTTTCGCATAATATATAGCAGTTGGAGATATCATTACAAACCAATATTCGCGTAAAAAAAGGTTAAAACCTAGAAATAAAAATTCGAAAACTTTTTGTGTAGCATTTTCACAATTTTCGCGTAAAACGAGACCTTATTGAATATCTATTTAGTTGAAACGCGCTGGACAAACTTTAATAGCTCAAATAAAATGAGAATGCTGTGAGGAATCAATACTATATAAACAGTTTGTCTATTTGTCTACAAAACTTGTCATTTCTCTGTTTATTTCCGGTTTTGTTTCTGTGAAGTGGTAGGTAGTGGATTTGAGAATTTTGTCAAGCTTCCAGATTTGGTGTTAAGGATGGAAAGAAACGAATCTTGTGACAGACAAAGGATGTAGCAGTCATTCTATCTATGGCCGTAGGTCATCAAAGGATTTATTTCCACACCAGTTTTATGTAAATAATACTCGAGCAGTGTCAAAGAGACAAGAAAAAAAAATATTGAAGACTATGAAAACATGACAAAAGTACCCACTCGAACTGGGAGGAAGGTTGGTAGAGGCGGGGGGGGACGGGGCAAAAGTATCTCTTTGCGATTATTAGATTGAAGTTCTAAAGGAAGTCATATTTACATTTCCAGCAAACACTCACAACCGAAAACAAACACTTCTCCGTATTTTCTTTTCCCCTTCGTACACTGATAAAGAAAAACCGAAAACTTTAGGAAGATCAAAGGCCAGGAGAAGAAATAATAATCTGGTCCCCAAAGCAGAACAGAAGAAACGGGCGAAGGGAGAGGAGAGTGAGATTTGGGGGCCCCAAAATATTAAGCGAAAATTGTTTTGATGTTTGATTTCTATTAAATCGTACATACAAGTTTGTCTTGTCTGACGCAGGTTTTGAAAACCTGAATTTGAAACCGAAATCAGCTCGGAGTTGTGTGAAGAAAATTTCGAAACCAACAATCACATTTCGAATTCTAATAACCGCGTTAAAAAGATCTATGACGTCTAGAAGTTAAACAAACCCAACAATAAAGGTTCAACTATAAAATCGCCCAAAAACAAAACGCGTAAAACGAGACCTTAATTTATAACAAAAACCCAGAGCATTTTCCCAACGCGTTATTAACAAAATTTTTTTTAAAATTAATATGTAAGTGTGCAATATTTATGAAATGAATCCTTGATACAGTGTGCAATACTTTTGAAATCCAATAGGAGTTTGCTCCAATATTCTCAACTCTCAGACTACCACCTCAACCGATTTAAAATATATATTTAGGAAAGGTGTAGAAGCAACTCGCGTAAAAAAAGTTCTCATCGCACTTTAATTAGTACGATAGCAATGGTGGGAAATATTTTAATTAATAGAAGTACATAGATACATAAATAAATAAAAGAAATCGGTTGTGGTGAAAAGACTTTTACATCGAAACTGTGGGCGTTGGTTTTTCATTTCTAAAACGCTTAACTTTAAGACCGCACAAAATGAGGCTCTTTTGTGTAGTTCAAAAGGAAGTTTTTATTTGACGAATTTGAAGATTTATTTATAAACTTATAAAAAGAATTAATACTGAAATATACAAATTTAAAATTTATTTGCTCCAATTTGGAGGAACGTTAAGTTGCCGTCGGCAAATTGTGGTTTCTTACATCTTTTTAGTTTTCGGTTTGGGTTTGAAAAATTAGTTTAGTTTTGGATAGACTAAGGATTTGGGAAGTGAATCCGTCGAAATATTTCAGGTATGACTTGTTCTCCGATTTCATTCAGTCTTATTGAAGGCGATTCAATTGTCGTGAATAGTTTCTACTGGTCAGCGTCTCGACCAGGAGGACAATCACCAAACGTAAAATTTTATTAAAGAGTTTGACAGTCAGAATCACGCTTCACGCTACTTTAACTCGGATATCAATAAATAGATTTCCATTAACCACGATCAGACATAGCTAGTAGGAAAATGTCAGTATCTGGAAAGTCAGAGTTAGGAAAGATATCTCTCACAGCATCCGAAGTCGATGTTCTCTCTCCGTGATTATGATTTTAAATCCGATCGAAATAACTATAATAATCGCACAACTTGAAGAATGACTATAATCAACACTGTTGAGATAATTTATTTAAAAAGATTATAATTAGAAGGAGTTGTCGTAAGTGAATTGGTCGAAGGTAGTGTTCCAGAGTTGAGGTAACGAACCTTGGTTAGGTTTTGTGGTTCTTGGAAAGTGAGAAAGCTGTTGGACCTGATTGCCTCCTTCGTCCCGAGCCTTTATCTGAGTGCCTGTCCTTCACTTGTCAAGAAACAAAGGCAATGAAAATAAGATGCCGACTGGATTGCCCTTGATATTGGGGCAACTCACGAACTTTTTCAGATCCTAGATTATAAACGTTTGTAGAAACGTAGCTCAAAGCGAGAAGAAGAAACTGATTTTTCGGAACGTAAATTTAATATATGTTATCACCGGAATTTATTTATGTTTCTAACAAATATGCAAAAACGGTTTGGAGCCCTAAAAAAAGGAATTTTGGAGCCATAAGTCTTCTTAAATAACACTCAAAGAAACTTTGGGATGTGCAAATTTGTTTCCCACCAGTTAGCTTTGTAATTATCTCAAATTTCATTTACAGAGCTTTTTGCGAGACTTACTTTCAAACATTTCCCAAATTTGAGATTTGGTCAAAAGATTTTCAGTATAAAAGTTTTGAAACCTAAACAATAATTTTCAGTCTAATATATAACACAGAGACTTGTGGTATTTGTTTCTTTGCAATCTACTTTAAATCAAACTCAAATTTTTATTATTTAGATTATCTTAAACCGGAAATCTAGTCAAATAGATATCTTAAACCCATATAAAAGCCTCACATATACAATTTATACAGTTTAGAATCGTTAGAATCGTTATGACACATAAAATTGCGTTGGGAATTGGTTTTCAGATTTCGATAGGTGTAGACTCAAATTTTTGTTATAGCTTGTTATAACTGTTATCATTGTTAACTTTGCCAAAAATTTTTATACCTGGAAAATGGTCAAAAAGGATGTAGAACTTGAGGAGACACTTCTGGAGTCTAAATAACAAGTACAAAAATCTGGTTTTGTAATTGTAAACTTTAGGTTTAAAACCCAAATTGTATTATGATTTAAATCTAAAATGATTTCTTAAATCTACACAGTTTGAAGAAACGTTGATATACATAAAATTGTTTCCGGGAATTGTTTTTCAGCAGTGTGGAGTCAAATTTTTGTTACATCCAGTCAAATAGATGTCTTAAACCCATATAAAAGCCTTACATATACAATTTATACAGTTTAGAATCGTTAGAATTGTTGTGACACATAAAATTGCTTTGGGGTTGGTTTTTATCAGGTGTAGAGTCAAATGTTTGTTATACAGCTTTGCCAAAAAATTTCTTTATACCTGGAAAATGGTTTAGAAGAATGTAGAACTTGATGAGACATTTTTGAAGTCTAAAGTACAAACCTGATTTTGTAATAGTAAAGCAACTTAAGGACGCTTATATTCGTTTCTTAGGTGTTAGTTTAAAAGCAAAACTCAAATTTGTAATATCCAGGTTTTTTAAACCGGAAATCCGGTCAGAAATAATTAAAACTTATACAAAGCCTTGAGCCCACAATGCATATTATAGAGTTTGAAGAAACGTTAAGGTACATTAGACTGTTTCTGGGAATTGTTTATCAGCAGTTTAGTCAGATGTAGACTCAAATTTTTGTTATATAGCTTTGTCAAAAATTTATACCTGGAAAATGGTCTAGAAGGATGTAGAACTTGAGGAGACACTTCTGGAGTCTAAACAACAAGTACAAACCTGATTTTGTAATAGTAAAGCAGCTCATGAATGCATATATTCGTTTCTTAGGTGTTAGTTTAAAACTCAAATTTGTATTATCTAGGTTTCTAAAACCGGAAATACGGTCAGAAATATTTAAAACCTATACAAAAGCCTTCAACCCACAATTTATACAGTTTGATGAATTGCTGAGATACATAAAATTGTTTCCGGAAATTGTTTTCTAGCAGTGTAGTCGGATGTGGACTCAAATTTTTGTTATATAGCGTTGCCAAAAATTTCTGGAGTTTAAATAATTAGTACAAACCTGATTTTGTAATAATAAACAAACTCAAGGACGCTTTCTTAGATGTTAGTTTAAAACTCATATTTGTATTAACTAGGTTTTCTAAAACCGGAAATCCGGTGAAAATGATTTAAAACCTTTGCACAACCTTAAACCCACAATTTATACAGTTTGATGCATTGTTGAGATACATAAAATTGTTGTCCAGCAGTTTGGTCAGGTGTAGACTCAAATTTGTGTCACATAGCTTTTCAAAGAGATAGATAGAACGTGAGACGAAACTTCTGGAGCCTAAATAACAAATACAAACCTGATTTCTTACCACTGAAGAAACTTGAGGATGCATAAACTCGTTTCTCAGCAGTTGGCTAATCCCCCAGAAGAAGAGGCGCAAGATACGTTATAACTAATTCAAGGATTAGAATTTGGAAAATGGTGGGAGTGGGGAGGTGGAGATGGGCATCAATATTATCAAAAGGATAAAATGACAGCAGATGGTTTTGATAAAATTTAATTTTGTTAGAAGGAGAGAAGAAGAAAATTTTTTTTTTCTCGAAGCGGGCTCGAAAGTTTTTCTCGGAGCGGACAAGTCTTTCGGATATTTTTGTTGAAAGTGGCAGTTGGAAACGGTCCGATGATATGGCCACGCCAATCCATTGTTGTCGGAATCAAGAGGGTGTGAGCTCAGAATTTGAAAAATGTTTTTTGATCCAGGCATGACCTCGAGACGGTGGAGGCCAACGCATTCAATTGACTTATGCCTTTTGAAGATGCTAAATATGATTAATGGTGTGTTGAATTTAATATTCTCCCATTTCGACAGGTATATCACTTATTTGTGTCCTACCCGACAAGGAATCTCGTTTCGAACCTGGACCACCTTTCGAAAAAGACATTTTTTGTTGTGATCGGCCGGAAAGATCGAACAAGGGAAATTGATTTGTTACAAGACGGAACGGAAAAGTAGAAAGTATTTGATAAATTATAAAAATTTATTTCGGTTTTATAATTAACAATTAATTAATGAAAGTTTTTTGCGGGCCCAGTTTGTCAGTTTTGCATTGACTAGCCAAGAATCTGGTTTTCAAATTTTTTTGGGAAGACCTCAGAACATCTTCAAACTAGATTCGCAAATTGTTTTGGTTCCCGTGAGTAAGGAATTTCTCTCTCAAGGATTCAATGTGTTAATTAACTCATTAACATGTGATCCGGTAATTAGAGACAGGATTTGAGATGAGATCCTCATTATGGCAGTTTTGGAACAAAAGTATTTCTATTGATGATGCTGCGTTTGGGAATCTCGTTTGTATAGTGATTTTTGTCCGATCTTTGATCTTGGAAAGAATAGTGAGAGTCTAGAAGAGGTAAAAAAAAGGTAAAACGGATGGTTAATACCTGTTCCTCTCTCTCTCGAACACTTCATCAAGTCAAACGAGTGAATAGGTGAGAAACCCGGACCTGAATCGTACAATGGTAAACATTGTCAAAGTGAAAAGCGTTTTGAGAAGTGGGTTTTTGAAAATGGCGACATTATTAAACAATCCCGGTATGTTGACATGAGACATAACTCATTCCAACGGATGTTATTAACTCTAATAATAATGTATTATGTACCATCAAATCGTGTTGTGAGACGTTGCTGAAATAACAACAAAACGATTTGTTTTCCTTGAGTGAAAAAGTGTGTTTGGGTCTCCTTAGATGAGACTTCGTCCCATAAGGTATGTACACTTTGGTGTTGTTGGTTGATTCATCTCATAAATACTGCACACAGTGTGTTTTATAAGCTGTGTGCATTTCCCGATGGGATTTGTATGTAATAATAACAATTTTCGCGGTAGAGTAGCAGGGAATTTAGCAATAACGCCATTTTGTCGTCTGCAGCAGGGAAATTCGTCACTCAAAGCAAAGTTACGTGGCAGTAGCTCCTCAGTTTATTCAACAAATCCACGGTGGATGGGTGTTAAATTTTTATTTTTCTAACAGTTTCTGTCGTGTTTTGTTTGTGTCTGTGCTGTGTTGTGTACGGGGTGTTTGATCTCAGTTTATAGTGTTTCGTACAACAGCGGGAGGTGTGTGTTGTGGTTAAAGTACTTAACCCTACAAGCTATAGTCATGAGTTCGAATCTTCCTTCTGTATCCTTTTATACCAAAAGATAAAAAAACAGAATTAGAACTAGACATTTAGAATTAAAACTCAAATAATAATTAGTGTTATAGTACGGAACCGCGAAAGTCTGGGAACATGAAAACATTACTAAAATTTCTGATCGCGGTAAAGAGGTACCGCGTTATCAAACAACTCGGATTCCATGTAATTTGCTTTGCACAAACATGTTTCCATGGCTTCGCCGTTTTTCATTTATTTTAGATTCGACCAAATCCTAACTTGTTTCATGAGAGTTAATTAGTAGTTCACCCAGAGGCGGATTCTTGTCCATCACTAACCTTTTTCACTTATTTCTTGAAAAAAATTTTTTTTCGGTTCTCTCAAACTCCACTACAACCCAACCGAGTTGAATTGCGTTCTTAGTTCTTATTGTGTCGTCTTCACGACAATCCTTTGATGTCATTTTCTAGACCAATTCCGTTTGGTCTGACAGCCTGAAATATTTGATTGATAGATGGAACTAACGCAGGGTATTCGATTTGTACTGTAACACTTATTTGAGAGACAAAGGTCGATTTGGAAATAAATGAAGAAAGATGCTGACAATTAGGTAGATTAGCCACGGTTAGCCGAAGTCGGTTTTGAAAGTTTACAAAATTTTTTAATAGGAGTTGTGAGTCTCAGGTTTGGATCTGGGTTTTAGGTTTTGTTTCCGGTTTTTCTGGGACATTTCGATTCTTTCACTTATTTTTGATTTTTGGGTTTCTTCTTCTTGGCCCTGCTTCTATTCATTTCATTGTTTTTGTTCTTCTTCTTTAGTTCGTTTCCTTCCAGTTGTTCTGGTTTTCTTTTGATTTGTTGTTTGTGTTTGATTGCCGATTTCTTCGGGTCTTTCTTCCACCTGTATGGGTTAGTTTTGTTCAGGTTTCTCGCTTTGGGGGTTTCTTATCAATACCAACGCTACAATCTTAGAAATCGCTGGTTGATTTTATTCGTCATTCAACCTGTATTTTTCATAAATAATGCACACTTATACCAGCCACTCATTTTATAAATAATGCCCACTTAAATCAGTCAGTTGTTTCATAAATATTGCACACTTACACCGGTCACCCGTTTCAAAAATCTTTCACTTTTTACCGGTCATTCATTTCATAAATAATGCACACTTTTAGCCGTCGTTAATTTCAAAATAATGCACACTTATCCCTGTCATTAATTTCAAAAATAATGCACACTTTTACCAGTCATTCATTTCAAAAATAATGCACACTTATACCGATCACCCGTTTCAAAATAATGCACAATTATTCCGGTAATTCATTTCATAAATAATGCACACTTTACTGGTCATTCATTTCAAAATAATGCACACTTTTACCAGTCATTCATTTCAAAATAATGCACACTTATCCCTGTCATTCATTTCAAAAATAATGCACACTTACACCGGTCACTCATTCCATAAATAATGCACACTTTGGTCTTACTTTACACTTCCCAAAGTCTTTAGAACTCTCCCAACCTCTTTCTACGAATCTCTTTCAGTTTTGTCGTGTCGAAAATCCGAGTCAACAATCTGCTTGGGTTAGTCAGGTGTCAACTGACTACAATTCTTCGTACACTCATTGTTGTCGTATTTGGTCGTCGTTGCTTTCTCTTATCGAGCTCAGAATCTTTCTTAGTGTCATTCGGTTTTTGCAAAAGAATTTAAACTTTGGCTGGTGGAAAAATTTTATAAAATGCGAATGCCAAGTTGCATTAAGGAAAACGATCCTCGTTAAAATTCAGACAATCGTGTGTATGTATAGATGAAGAGAGGAAAAAAAGGAGGAAACCATCATCATCGTCAGTGGTGGTAGTAGTCGCCTTTGTTAAAAGAATTTTAAAAAGGTTTGGGAAAAAAAGCAACTGATTCTTATCTGAAGGCCAGTTTATTATTTGAAAAACGCCAATCAATTTCATGTTTCTTCTTACGAGATATCGGTATCGGCGGACCATTTGCTAGAATTGATCAACATTAACCACATTCACAACTTAACACATTTCACACCAAAAATTATTTCTTAAAAGGTTTTCCTCAACAAGTCTCCTTCTTCTGTCTTTCTGTTTCACTGGACGCCCATCTCTCGAAGTTGTGGTATGAAGGAGTGACTCTGTCTTTGAAAAAAATTTTTTTCTCCCAGCACTTGAACTTAAGTCGAAAGTTTTGTGAGGAATTTTGTTATAGTAGTAGGAGTGTGCATTATTTATGAAAGAAGCAGGACGAAAGGGAATCGAGCAAGGTTACCGAAATTTTTTATACAGTGCTGTTGACTCCCATCCTCTGACCAAACTCTTTGCTTACAACTCTTGAAGAATACATTGACAGTTCTCTGTTGAATATTTGCTGTTGTAACAATTACTTAACGGTTTTGTGGGCCAACTACAACTTTGAAAACTTCATTCAGATACTTTATACTGATTGTAATGTCTGATGTTGGTAGTTCGAAGCATTTTCATACTGTTAGAATGTGAATAACACATCCTACCGACTTCGTCTGTCTCTAATCGTAACTAAATGAGGGAGGTGGGTTAGTAGTTTGTAGTTAGTAGTTACTATAGGTTAAAATTTGGATTGACTCACCTTCTTATTTATTTATTTAGGTCTTTATACTTTTATAATATATAGCTCCTTGGATGAAGATTGTGGTTTGATTTGTAGACCAGCCTCGAACTTCCTGTTACTACTACTGGCTTTTTGACTCTTCTTCTGGGTTAGTTGACGGTTAACTGGGATTCGAAGAGCAAATTTGTTGGTAGTTTGTAAGAAGGACAAGGAGGACACTTTTGTTGTTAATTTCACAAAAAATCTTTGCCGAATGAAGACGGTTAAGCTGTTGGTAGGTAGGATTGTTAGTTGAGGGATTTCAGAGATGAAACGAAGTTAGTCGTGTTAGTTTTTTGGGTGTTACGCGGCGGAAAAATTTTTGGGTGCGTTTTGAATGGGAGCAAACGTTTCGTTTACCTTTCTAGCTGCAACTGCAGCTAAAAATAAACAAACTATAAAACTAATACTCGCGAGAGTCTAAAATCTAACAATGTTAATTTAACACTTTTTTTGGAAAACTAGAAGACACCAAAAAAAAGATGTAAGTGGATGAGAAGAAAAATGGAAGAAGATAAAATATCAGTTGTAGTTCGTTTGTAATCTGTGTACCGATGGCGCTGGATAGCTCTCGTTTTTGATATTATTGGGTGTGTATCCGGTGAAGAAGTTATGTTCCCTCGGGCGATTTCAACTTTGTTAGTTCGCCGCTTGGACGATAGATTGCTTCGCTATTTTCGGATGATTGAGTAAGTGTGCAGGTACGTAGTGTCCAAGTACCTGATGAGCTTTACCGGTTTCTTTTGTGTTTTTCATCTACTTCCGGTGGGATCTTTTAACCGTTACTTCGATTTTCTTTATCTGATTTGTTTGGTATATAATCCCCCGTACGGAAATTTGGGGAGGTTTGAATGGCAAAGGTTGGAAAACGAGGGCAGTGCCACCCGGTGGGAGGAAGTAGATAAAGTCTGAAAGGTAGATATTTTCTTTAGTCTTGGGAAAAGTTATTATTTGACTTTTCTCTATTATTTACCGATTCATTCGTTTGATCGATAAGGCGTGGTGTCGAGTAAATCTTTTCTCGTATGCTCTGGGTCAAATGAAAGTGGGCATCGTCACCTCTATAATCAGCTTCACGTTACATGCCTTATGGCACATGGAAAAAGTTTGAAACGCACGCTTTCTCTTGACATTTAATTACACACGTACATATATGTATGTCGGCAGCAGTCTGCAGTCGTGGGGAAATAATAAAAGAAACGAAAAATCCTGTCGCGACGACACCCAGTAACACCCAACCAGGAAACATTGGCTTTGCCAACCTTAAATTACAGACTCCTCCACTCGACTCTCGGATAATTTCATAGTAAAGGACATTTGCCTATTCAAGTCACTACTTGCCAGTTGTTTTCGGTTTAGTACTTCGTCATGATGACTCTTTGCTATTGTGGAATTGGGAAATACGAGTCCATAACCTCCTCTCTTCCTCCTCCTCCTCCTCTTCTTCCTCTTCTCTATGTCGCATCGCAAATGCTTTTTTCCGTTTTGAATGACGTTCGCCTTTCCACACTGACTCCGTTCTTTTTATACACGAGTTTTGCTTTATAATTAATCTAATTATACATTTTAAACGATCGTTTTATTTATTTATTTATTTATGAATCATGTGTGCCATCTTGAAAAGTTGGTCCTCGTTTTTGAACGACGGTGGAATGCGAACGTGTCATAGTTGGGTTTGATGAAAGTTTGCTGTTCAGTCAGTTTCCGAATTGGCGGGTTATTTTACAGTTTAACCGAGTGTTATGATAAATATACTGGAAATGGATAATAAAAGTGTATAGGTTACACTACCCGGCTAGTTCTTGAAGTTCTGTAAACCCAAAGCAAATCGTTCCGGTGAGTTTCGTTCCCTGTGACGATCGTTTGCTGAAAGACAGTACGTCAAATCGCAAAATGACTGAACACCGATCAATCTACATACAGCGGCTTCTTGATTTGAAGTATATTTAAAAATTGAGTTTAGGTTTCGATTTGGGTTGGGTTAGTTGCTTTAGTCGAATGTGTTCGTTAGTCAGTTTGGAATTTTTCGGGAATTTCCTCCAAGGAGCCTATGTAATACTAATCAAAAGAAAACATGGTGGCCAATTTATTAACATAAAAAATGGTGTCAACATAAGTGAGGATTGCGAAACATTTAAGTAATCGACTATTGTATAAACTGTATAGTTAATGAAAGTCGTTAATTGATAAAATTATACGTTTCTCTTGATGTTTGGAGTCTTCGAAGGAGTTCTGTACACTCTTTCCAAACTCTTTCACACTACAACAAAATTTTTGAAGAACTTATGTCTTAAGCCGAAGAAAATTTTTTTTGGGGACCGGATATAAGTTGGAAAATGATGAAATTGGAAGAGTTGGGAAAGGAGATAGGAGACACAAAACTAAGATAAAATTATTTGGCTGCTGACTAAGATGTGGAAGTCAAAATGAGTTCTTAATTAACACTACTTTATTTAATTATGTAGATTTGTTTATTTTATTTATTTATTTATTTATTTGTTTAGACGTTGTTTTATTATTTAATTATTGTCTTTGAAATGCATGCGGTTGGGTTTAAGTTGTTGACTAGGTAATGCACACTGTTGTCACCAATTTCTTTCATAAATGATGAACAGTTTCATGTTGAATTCATTCCTTATATCAGACGTGTCGTGAGGAAGGGCTCATTTTCATAAATATTGCACAGTTGTAAGGAGATTCCATTTCATAAATAATGCACAGTTTTTGATAAAACTCATTTCGTAAATGATGCACAATTTTAAACAGGATTCATTTCAAAAATAGTGCACAGTTTTTAACATAATTTCATAAATAATGCACATTTGTAAGGAGATTTCATTTCATAAATATTGCACAGTTTTTAATAAAACTCATTTCATAAATAATGCACACTTGTAAGGAGATTTCATTTCATAAATAATGCACAGTTTTAAGGAGATTTCATTTCATAAATAATGCACACTTGTAAGGAGATTTCATTTCATAAATAATGCACAGTTTTAATAAATCATTTCATAAATAATGCACACTTGTAATAAGCATTTCTCATTTCATAAATAATGCACAGTTTCATTTCATAAATAATGCACTCATTTCATAAAATTGTTTTTTTCAAACATTTCATAAATAATGCACACTTTTAAGGCGGTTTCATTTCATAAATAATGCACAGTTTTTAACAGGATTCATTTCATAAATAGTGCACACTTCAGGAATTTTTTTTCGTTATTGATTTGCTTAATTCTATTCAGAATTTCCCTACAAATTACTACAAAATTTTGATTACAACTTGGTCTCATTTTACGCGTTTCGTTTTAAATTTAGACATTTGGAGAGTTAGGAATTGATCTCCTCCAATATTCTCTCACCAAACAAGTTCGTTTGTGCTGGTCTTTGAGGGAAGTTGGATCACTGTTACTTCTCGTGACTTCGAAAGCTGCAAAAAGTGTTTTTACTGTTGGCCAGCCCGCTTTTCTACCGCCACGTTCTCAACCAATTAAAATAAATATTGGAAAGAATTTCCTTTTGGGCTTTGTCTATTAAATCGATAGGGGCAGTAGCCGTGGTCGTTAGTGACAGGCCGGCATACGGGTGGCACAGTATCTAGATTATGACTGTGGTCATTATCCACTGATAGACCATAAAGGGAAACAGGAAACGTTTGTTTTTCTCGTCAAAGTGGGTGTGGTTTGAGCCAGTTAACATCTTTTACTTTGTTGGTAACTGGGGGCAGGGAGAAGAGAACTTTTTAATTGATTAAATGTACATCTAATTTGCAAAGTGTACTTTATGCTCCTGCTGTAGATCACATCCGGATAAAGCGGGAAAAAAATTTTTTGTTGTAGTCAGGGAGGTAATCTAATTGCCACGTGAAACAGTCTCGGGGGCGTGTTAGTCTCTATTAAACTTTCCGTGTGTGTTGGTGTCACTGGTTCTTCTGTTTGGTTGTTCCTTTTTAATAACTTTCTGAACTATCCACTAACACCGGTGATAAAAAATAAATTTGGATAGCGTTTCACTAACTGTTACTCTTGAGTCGAGGTGCTGATAAATTCTGAGGAAACTCCATGAATAGTGCACACTTTCTTCTGGAATCCGTTTTGTAAGTAAGACATAAACTAAACAAGGATTGTCTCATTGATAACACACACTTTTAGAAAAAACTCATTTCATAAATACTGCACACTTTTGTGGAATTTAACATCACATAGTCAGCAAAGTTATAATAGTAGCATCAACTAACCTCCACCTTTTTAGATTTAATTTTGACGAACAATAAATTTAAATTTAAACCTACTACATACAGTTTAATAAATAGTCGAAAATTGTGCAGTATTTATGAAATGAATTATTTGTTTATCCGTTCCAAGAAAAATAATAATCTGGCCAAAGGAGGAGTTAGTCCATGACCCGAGTTTTATATTTATAGCTGTTATTAGACATGCAGTATGTTGGAGGTGTGTGATGTCAGTCAGATTAATAAAAATTAATTAAAGAAATACGTTCCTCCGCCCCTGCTTCATCTCCGCCACGTCTCAAAGATGACACTCCATTCACATGACCAATGAAAAGATTTTCAGAGTCGTTTGTCATACAGTTGAAACTTGAAATCGGGAATTGGTGGTCATTCTATTTATCGGAAATTTATATTAATTGATATTATTTTGTTGATACTAAATATAAATTGGTGTTTAGTTTTAATTTATTTGTTTTTGCATGTTATGACTCGTGTTTCGGATGGTTTTGGAAGTGTTAGCCGTAAGAGGAAATGGATTTGAGCGTGGGGAAGAAGGCGGAACAATTTGAGTTAACGTTTACGAGTGAAGAGGCCTTAGAAACATTTATTTATACTATAATTGTTGAATTTAATTTTTTTTTTATACGTTGCAGGTGAATACATCCTGAAGAATGACCTCGTCGATAACCTTAATATCAAAGATGAAATTGCCAAGGATTTGGGTCTTAAAGATGAGATAACATCCGCTCTCGATCAACACGAGGAGTCAAAGCCGGCTTTGGAACAAGAGTTAAGGAGCTCTGAAGATCTGCTCGTGCGGTTAGACGAGCAGCCCGCGGAGTTTAGTGGACGCCTCTCCGAGGATTCGGATTCTGTATTGCGGAACTTATCGGATGATGACGGTGGCATCGCCGGGGATGTACCGAGTGTGTCTTTGGAAGAAGCTTTACATTTGGTCGGATTGGATGTAAGTTCAAAAATTTTTTTTGTCTACTGGTTCCTCGAAGGTATTATCGTTTCTTCGAATGTCCACGGGTTCTTTTTTGTTTTGAGACACTAAATTATAGTACGGGGGATACTTGGATAGTTGGTAGCAATCAGGCGACCTAACTATGCAGACAGGTAATTTGAAGTTGGGTTCTGGACCGGACTCGGTTTTGCGAGTTTTTTAAACGATTGTTCGTTAGGCACGATTCTTGGAAGCGATTAGCGACAAAAAAAAGGTTTTTGTACAACAAAGAAACTCGGTTTTTATAAAATTGAAGTTGGACATGATTTCTGAAAATACAGATTTTCTTTTATACTCTTTGGTTTAGTTGTTGCCAAACTAAAAATTCTTAAAGTCCAATCCCATATACATAACTTCTCAGCTATGTTCAATATTGTCTACTTTGGCTAGTCTAGAAGGAGAATAATGGAACCTCTCACAACGAGTTTAATTCGTTACGGAGTTTTACTCGTTATGCGAAACATATAACTTAATATAAAATAGAATGATGCGTTCCAGACCGAACAAAAAATGTCGGAGGATTCCCCGTGTATATGTCGCTCATTATGCCAGAAATTGCTCGTTGTGAGGACTTTTTCAATTTACGGTACTCGTTATGAGAGGTTCCACTGCGTTTTAATTGGTATTATAACCAAAATATACACAACTTGGACGAGGGTTTTGTTTAACAATTCTGGTAATCCGAAATCATATCGCTAACACTCTTAAATATCATCAAATATACGAATCAGTACCCACAAAACTGAATACAATAAAGGTGAGGAGTTTGGTCTTGTTTTACACGGTTAGATAATTTAAAACAACTCCTATTCATCTCATAACTAATGCACAGTCAGTGATCATCAGCGAAGAGTAAGAGAGAGAGAAGTTGTTACAATAGTTCCTTAAAAGTTATTATGAATCGAATAACTCTTTGAGTGTTTAAATTTTCGCGGCCTTTTTTACAAAAAATTGTCGCTAAAATCTAAATACTCATATCACTAACCTTTTTTGGGAAGGCTATTACTAACAAAATGAAAGAATTTGAAAAGTTAACCTAACCTTCCTCACCATATGACCTTATTCCAATATACTAATCCCGTTCTACCCCGAATCTACGGTCTTAGGTCGAAGTCAAAAATTATTAACAAAAAATTTTCAGCCTCAGTTTCCTGTTTTGTGAATTTTAAGTATAAGTATTAATATTAATAATAACCTTTAATATATAAAGTTTTTGTTGGATTCGTTTTTTGTACGTGTATTTAGCCATCTTATATTCGGAGAAACTGAGATCAGAGTAGTTGTTGCGCTTGAGGATATTGAAGGCTGTTCGAATTCTCTTTTTGCTGTTGCACAATCTTGGTCAAACCAGACCTCATCTTTTTGAGCATTACGGACATCCTGGAACATTCCGGCTCGCTTAGCTGCTTCTAAAGCCCTACTTTAATAATAATAATAATAATAAAAGTTTTTGTGACATCTAACTGTAAAGATGATAAAACAACAGCAAACAATTTAAAAATGAATTTTTAAAATATATTTATATGATTATATATATGAGTAGAACATGCTCTGCTGAGAAATTCATTTCATAACTAATGCACACTACATACTTTATAATCGCTACCACTAAGAATTTCTTAGTTTGTGTCATACTATTGATTGTATATTGGAGTTGTGAAAGTTATTTAGCGTCTAGACTAGACTGTTACAGAGAAGGGAACATGCGTCTATAGAATCATGTGTTTCACCCGACTCCAAATCTTCCATCCATCACCAGCAAACCTTTCTACCTCTTTAAGGACAACCACTTTACTCTCAAGACATCTATCATTATCAAAAGTTTATTGTTTTCGTTGAAATAAGTTAATAAGCTCGGGAAAAGACATAATTCCCATCGAGTTCTAAGAATTGTTTAAAAGGCCTAAAAGTTTTCGAAATGAAATTGTCAAATTAAATTTAGAAAGAAGGAAGGAAAAAGAAACAAAGTGAAGGATGGTGAGAGAGAGAGAGAGTCAAACAACGGTAACTCATATCAATTTTATGGCTAAGGCTATCCGCGGAGAAAACAGTTAAAAGTTATCATCAGGGAGTCAAATGGCAGGCTGGCGGCCGTAACCGTGTGAAGTATCATATGTTACTTTAACATCAGGATTCAGGTTCTTGATAATAACAAATTAAAAAACGGTTAAGGTTATTACTGTACTTGAAGGTTTTCAAATTCGAATTTTTACATAACTTGGAGTTGTGCGAGGGGGGAGTCATTATTTTCGCATTATACGAGGCACCTAATCACAGAATCTCGTTTGAAATTCCTCTCCTGTGTGTACTCTCCTTTAATAATTTGATCTGTTTTGTGTTTATAGGATTTAGAGAAGTTTAAGCAACATTTGAAAGCGTTGGGTGATGACCAAGACGGTTCTGATATTGATGAAGAAGAAGAAGACTTACTCAACGAAATGATTCAGACAGCTCAGTTTCATGCACCTCAGGCACCTCACCCACGCACCTTTCAGGTAAGTTTTTTCTTTGTATCGATAACTTTCTACTCACCCGCCGTTCTGCAACACTACAGGTGTTGGAGACTGCGTCACACAAAGTGGCTCATGTTCAAAAACGCAAACCGCGTTAAGCTTTCCCTGAAATCATCTTTCTAAAACAGGAGATTTATTACAGAAAAACAGTTTGGCGGTTGGACAGTTTTCGCGGTTTCTAAGGTTTTCACAGGATTCAGCCTAAAACTTTCTTGTTGCGGTTTCGAGCGTGAGAATTTCAGTCGGATATTGTAGCGTAGTCGGATGTTAAGAGTGTAACATCGATTAGTGTTAGAGTTTTGAGGTTGTATGAAAGCTGAGAATGGGTGAGTGTTAAGCGGAGGGCAAAAAGAAATTTAGTTAGTGATGTGAATCGAAGGTCGGAGTGGCGTGGAGCATTTGCCGTTAAATCTTCACGTAAGTTACCAGCTGGAATCCATTAGTTAGGGTTATATCCGTAGTTTTCCTTCACATGGACTCTTTCGGTGTTTCAACAGCCGGCTTATTATCGAACGGTCGTTTTAACATCCCTTTAAAATCGTGATTGAAGCCGAAATCGAATCATAAGTCCTTGAAGGAAATTTCTTTACACCAACTCGAGCATAGTGTTATTCTAAAGAGGAAACCTTGAATTAACACTGTTTAAAATTATAGAGGAATAAGTCGATTTCTGTTAACAATAAACTTGCAGGTTCTGATTTTGAGTGTGTAGGTTTTGTTGAAGCGAGTCGATTCGATGTTTTGGTCTCAAACTGTACCTGAGAAACAGTTTTCATATGTCAACTTCGTTTTTTAAAATTGCAACCATAACTCACGTGTTCCTGAAGGCGCTCCTTATACTTGGCCGTTACTGCCTTAATCCACTGTCCTACCTCAGGTGTTTTGAAATCCCTGTGGCGGTTGTCGTTTCTAATATACCATTGCGTGTCCACGATGCTTCGGAGTATTTTGTTTTGGAAAAGCTGGACCTTGGCAATATTAGTTTTCGACGAACAAACCCACACTTGTGACCAAGACCAAACTTTAGGACTTGTTGGTGAAGTAGGAGTTTGCTTGCTGTCGGGAGAACATAAAAATATAAACAAATAAATTTTTTATATAAAAATTGACTCCATCTGTATGTGTTATGTTAAATTTGGGATGTCTCACCGGAAATTTATTACAAAACTGTCTCCTGGCGACTGATGTGAGCTTTTAGTTAATTTAGTGACTTAAAACCCAAACAAACTTATTTTAATAACTTATTAATCACTCTTTTGTGAGGAAAAATTATTTGTGGTGTAGTAACTTTCCATAAGATGTATATATTTATAAAGTATAAGCTTTCAGGCAGAACACTTTCATAGCATTGAAGGATTTATATCATATATAATGCACCCTGTCATGGAGGCTCTATTTCAAAATGAATGCCATTGTAAACGACTTACAACGGTTGCTCACATTTTTCAAAATAATGCACACTTTCAAGGGAATTCTAGTTGTAAGTGATGACCAATCTTAACAGAAACTCATTTCAACAATGATGCAAACTTTCAGGAGATATTAATTAAAGCCAACAGTAAATAAATTTCATTTCATAAGTATTGCACACTTTGGCAATAATTCATTTCATAAATAATGCACACTTTAACCAGTAATTCATTATATAAGCGACTCACCGTTCCATCAAGGATCTGCATCAAAGATTGGGTTATGTACACTAACCATAACCCATTTTTAAACCGTTCACTTGTGTAATTCGTTTCATAAGTAATGCACAACTTAACAAAGAGTTTTATTGGATGGGTGATGTATAGTTTCGTGTCTATTTCATTATGAAAGTGAAGTTTGTCAACATTTTGTAGCTTCAAAAGTTTGAAACGAGTCAGAGTGACTCAAACTTGTGAATCTATCGTGCCGTTGTGAATAGTTTGCCGTGTTTGTCTTATGGAGGTGATGATACCATTTTATCGTAGACGAATTCCTTTCACTTGTGAGTTGAATTTTCCTCACTACAGGACTCGGAAATGGTTTTAAATAAAATAAAAATAAATAAATTGTAGGATTCGCCACAGAAAAGTGTTTAATCTCTTAATGGAAGTCTAATTCGGGAGAAATGAAGAGGATCACGTTCAAGTTCGGCCTTTCTCTTGAGTAAATTCTGTTCCTGTTATAATTATCTCTTTTACTCGACGTTTCAAGTTCATTTCAAGCGTCTTCGCTCAGCATAATTCCTCCTCCAGTAACTCATTTCACCATCCCGGTGTGTCTGCGGTCTGAAATTTAATTGGAATGGAAAGTCGAAATTTTCTTTTGATTTACGTGAGAATTTTCCAAAGTGGGAACCGGGATTTCCGTGACAGGTCCATTTATCTCTTCCCCCGGACAAGACTACAATCATCTTAACTCGGAAGTAAATGACAAATTACCTGATTTTTGTCAAGTTGGCACTTGTGACCGAGAGGAAATTCTTTTTTGTTTTCTGGTATCTTCATCGCCGGCCGAAAGTGTGGTAACGTGAAATCGGCCATAATTATTAGGATTTAGAGTTTAATTAGATTTTCATCAAACTCGGTGTTTTGTTTCTTTCTTTAAATTTGATTCGCAACGGTCTCGAGGAATTGTTATTTAATATTCCGTAAGTAAAATATTCATCAGTTACAATCGGCGGTGTAATGATATGGTTGCTCATTCGACATGCTTTATTACATAAAAAAAATGGATTTCACATAAATAATTCATTTAATTGTGTGATTAAAAGTCCGCCACAAGGCGAAAGGAGGAAAATTTTTTTCTCGAGTCTCACGTTTGGGGCATTTTCTCTCAAGAATCTAACCTTTCACCTGTGATTTCTCCTCCTCCTCCTCCTTATTGGTATTATTGTTCTAAATACCATTTACATGCTGTAGGGATTGATGAAGTTGTTCCAAACTTTTTGTGTCATAGACCCGTTGCCATGTTTTTTGGTTTTGGGTAGATCCCTCTACGGCCCTGATATTGATTTTTGTAAATTTCTCACTGTAGTGAAGTTAACTTTTTGCTTTATGGATACTATTATAAATAATGTATATGACTTTATATTATAAGATAGTATAATGTTAGTGAATAGGTACTATCAGTATGTTGAAATCCACGTGGACTCCCATTTCCATTTCATGGACCTCCAAATTTTCTTTTCGCTGACATAGACCCTTGCAGGTTGTCATAGACCTAGACCACTAATACGAACCACTTTGAAAAGTAATTACCTTTAAGAATTCATTTCATAAATAATGCACACAGCACATCAATATTCCTTTCAAATAAATGCACACTTTTAGAATTGCTCCATTTTAAAAATTACGTATTTAATTAGTATAATGATTTTCAGAAGTAATGCACACTTCTATAAATAATTCATTTCAAAAGTAATGCAAATAAGAATCCATTTCAAAATAATGCACACATCAATATTCCTTTCAAACATAAAATCACTTTTAATTACTATTTTTCAAAATAACGCACAATTACTAATAACGAATTTCAAAAGTAATGCACACTCGTATTAAGAATTCATTTCAAAATAATGCACACAGCTCACCAAGATTCCTTTCACATATAAATGCACACTTTTAAAATTGTTTCGTTTTAAAAATCACGCATTTAATTACTATAACGACTTTCAAAAGTAATGCACACTTCCATAAATAATTCATTTCAAAAGTAATGCACACTCGTATTAAGAGTTGATTTCCAAAAAAATGATTCAAGACTCCTGGTAGATATAGACAGACCACTTTGAGAATCACTGACAGATATACAGTTTGCCTACTTCCACACCAGTGTTGAAAATTTCTCTCGTCATTAGTGGATTTGTTATTAAACATAAAATAATATTAATATTATTATAAGAAAGTAACATCTCTTTTCGCAAGTTCAAAGGGAAAAAAATTGTTTTATAAGATGACCCATTTACTCATTTGATTGAC
The DNA here is from genome assembly GCA_016920875.1 of Columbicola columbae. Classification (NCBI taxonomy): domain Eukaryota; kingdom Metazoa; phylum Arthropoda; class Insecta; order Psocodea; family Philopteridae; genus Columbicola; species Columbicola columbae. The sequence goes on from JADMLL010000008.1 coordinate 9,734,932, forward strand.
CTAAAATGATTTAACAGTATGGCGTTCGCACGTCTAATTTAAATTTTTTGGTCCCGGTGGAACTGACTTAAATAATATTGCTAGGAGCCGGCGTTTTTTGTAGGTTCTTGTTTACTAACCTTATAATTAGTTCCCGAGTCTTTGAGCAAAGTTTCTAAGAAAACAAAAAGTTTCTACTTTGTCATTTACTGTTAGTTAAATTGAAGATCCAACAGTAACTTTCGTCCCGAAGCTTTGAATACAGAATACAGCCAGCAACAATTTTCGAATGGCACCAACTTGGAGCCCCAGGACTTAGTCATTAGTTTTTGCAATGGCAGTTGGCACATGGCACTTTTTCAACCCCCTATTGTTAATTGAGAATAGGTGTGCAATATTTATGAAATGAGACATGGTTCAAAGTATGAGGTACTTTTGAGTTCGTTACTAAAACCGAATTATTTTGTGAGGCGTAGATGTTTGTAGGCGTTAATTCTTGGCAAAGTGTGCAGTATTTATGAAATGACCTTTTCTTTAGTGTGCAATACTTTTGAAATGACGTTTTATCTACAGTCTGCTGTTGTTATTCTCCTGAAAATTTGCATCGTTGTTGAAATGAGTTTCTATTATCACCATCACTTACGACTCGAATCCCCTTGAAAGTGTGCATTACTTTTGAAAAAGGCGAGTAACGATTTGAAGTCTTTTAAAACCACGTGGGGGTCATAGGATTATTAAGGGTGTGACTTTCAATTAGAAATACTTCAGGTATGGGGCAGAGAGTCTGACAGAATTTTTGTCAGAATGTCAGATGTTAGATAGTTAAATTCTGTGTCGTTACTGTTACGTTAAATTCTGGTACGTTTTAATATTTCTCGGTATATTAGTAGGAAGTCGGATATATTCGTATATGTATATACTGTATATTTAACTCTATCAGTTGTGAGTTTTAAATTAATTAAATGAACATCGTCGCCTGAGGGTGTCTATTAACAAATCAAATTAATCGGAAAACAAATTTTGAGAGATGTATGGTTCAAGGTAGTATACCCAAAAAAAAAATTTGTTTTGAAGGGACTCGAAGTTACAACACGTTTTCAATATCAATTTACTAAGAAACATCTATTTTCTTTCACCCCGGAAGTGGGTGGGAATCCGGAAATGTTCAAATCTCTTGTTCCAAACTAATTTTCCTCCTCCTTCTAAACCTTGACCGAAGGACTTTTCAACTGTTTCACATAACATGAAAATGGAAGACGAGGAAAACGATTTTCCTCGTCAAATGACATTATTTCGTGTTGATAATTATAATTAAAATGAAATTATCCGAGTTTTGTTTCACGGGGAGAGAATAAAAAGATTCCATCCAAGGACAAAAAAGGAAGAGAAACGTTGGTAGCGGTTTAGGTTGAAGACTAAAAAAGGCGACGGAGAAAGCCAAACAATTAAGAGGAGGCCTTTTCCCATAATGACGGCCCCTTTTTTTCTTTTTTACATGGAAAACTGGCACAAAATGAGTATAATAGTTATTATTTGTATCCGCTTGGAAGGTGCAGTAGGCTATGTTAATTAATATAATAGTATAATTGTCATGATGATTTTATTCCGTAAGAAAAATTCGATACAACCTCTGGTACAATGGTCGATTAAGGCATTGTTAAAAATGACTCCATCGAGGTAGAATAGAAATGGCGGAATGAAGAAGTAATGACGATAATAAAGTTGTAAATATTATGGTTAAGACAAAAGGGAAACGGCCCATAAGGCAACGGCTAACAAATGGTTTCGGAAATGGTGACTGTACCTGGGTTCGCGTAACGGGAATTCGGATTTGAGGACATTCATGCGTATATCGATTATCGGTGAGAGAGAGAGACGACGGCCTCTTTCTTCAAAAACGAAGGTTGAATGGGATTGGTCCTGTCAATGTTAAGGAAAGTTAGTCTTGACTCGAGCTAATATTACCTAATTTATCAAAAGCACGTTCTAGATCAGGGGTGTCAAACAATTCGCGGGCCACATGACATTTATGTTACGCCTCGTTCTCCCGTAAAAGGGATTTAATTAAAAATCGCGTGAAAAAGACCTCAGGTTACGTTTAAAAGTCGGGGATGCTTTCCTTATTTGATGGATTTGGGTAAACAAATCGCGTAAAATGAAACCTAAGTGTAATTAATTAAATAAGTGAATCTGCGATGTCGATAGTTGTACATAAATCATTTTGCATTATTTATTAAAGTGTGCAGTACTTTTGAAAGTTGCTATTTTTTTAAGAAATAATTTTCTGATAAAAATTGAAATTGATTCCTAAATCCTCACACAAGTGTGCATTATTTATGAAATAATTATGGGTTTGTTCTAAGCTTAGCTTAGTGTCCTGTCGCTCTTTTCCAGAGCATAGGGCCTCTACAAAACTTCGACAGCGTACCCTAAGACGCTTAATTTTATAAACAATTCGCATAAAACAAGACTAAAACGTTTAAAATGTTTCATATTCTTAGGGCCTTACTCGTTTTACATCAAAAATTGCAAACTAAATCGCCAAATAGGTGGTCCGAAAGAGGGATGTCAAACTCAAGCCTAGGGGCAAGTAACCATGTAGCTCAAGGACTGCCCCAGTCTCAAATTGTCTGGTCGCATTAACTAGTCAATTTGAGTAAAGTCCAAGTGTTCATAAGATCCAATTCAAAACGACATGATTAATATCACCCAAGGAAGAAGAAGAAGAAGACGTGACTCGTTGAAAAGACACATGTATACCACACACGGAACTAAATCCATGCCGTAGTTTAAAGGAAATCAGTGCCGTAAGGAGGGTTGGCCTCCTCCTAATCAAGATAATTACCGTTTTATAACTTATATTAATTGCCTTCTTTCACGGTTAGTTAAATTCATAGGTGTTTAGCAGCAGTGATTAGAGGATGAATCTGGTGACTGCGTTCTCTCTCCCACTCTTCATCTCCGTCTCTTCTAAAATCCTACCGAAATAATTATTTAACAATAAAGTTTATTGAACGGTTTACATGAATTTTATTGCGGGATGTAAAAAATGCGTTTATTACAATTCGCGGAGCGTCTTTGGAAAACACTCGGTGATAACCTTTCTCTTCTCTCTCTTCTTGTAATATTGTTCGCTTCACCCGTGTAATAAATAAGTGAATAACATAAACGTGCTGTAATGGATGTATGAAATATAGTTCTTCGTTCTTTCAAACAATTAGCGCAAGTCTTAATAATAATATACATCGGGAAAAGTTGTAAATTTATAAATGCTAAACCTGTTCCATTTTTCCCCTCCCTCCTCCCTTGCGGTTTGTAATTTTTATTACAATCGACTCCTCATGACATTTCTGTATATGTGTGTGTAGTATATACGCGGCCTTTGTACTTAGGTTAACTACTTTGAAATGGTTTGAGGTGTTGGTCGTTGCCCTCGATTCCTTCCCTCCGAAGACATGAAAAGAGGAAACCGCTTATACGGAATGAAATAAAAGGGATTTACTACCAATAATAAAGTCCGACATGTTTTTTATTGTTATTGTGAATTTAGGAGACCGATTGGAAGTAACACCGATTCGATTCGATAGATTTCATTCACCAGCCAGTGCATCTCCCCACTTTTGGATTTAATATCTCCTGGTAGCCTTTTACGTACGCGATACTTAAATGGTCGTGATTTGTAATAAAATTATAAATAAGTATAAATAAGAAAAGGAGTTTCTAGCCGTATGAAGCATTACCCGCAAGAAATTACTTCCTTTGTCGTTAATTACCAGGGAAAATTGTTAATAATAATTGTCAAATATTAATGACCAATCTTCTCTTTGAGTCTGTTGTTCGGTTTTTTGATTTATTTGATGACGGACTTTGTGAAAGTTTTTGTTTTGTTTTGTTTCCCAAGTTGGATTGAAAAAGCTTAATAAGTCATTAGACTTCTGTTTGGTTTCGTCGTTGAATTAGAAATTTAAACTTCCATCCGGTTTCGTGGCCCTAATGTTGTGTTTGTGTCGGTTAATTTGTTTTCCTTCTTTTGTCTTCTTTAATTGGATGGCTTAGATTAGTGGTGGGTTATGAGGTTGGCGGTTTTGAGTCCTCCGATGGAGTTTCTGACGTAATTGTAATGATTTGGCAAAAGGTTTGTGAGAAATTTCCGGAGATTTATGGTTGTCCGATTTATATACGACTGTGGGGTAGTGGTCGAAGCTCCTATGTTGATAAGTTATGGTCGGTGTGGTCCTCTCTCACATCCTGTTATAGTCAAAATCAATTTTAACTAACTTTCCGAATGAATATAGGGTGAGGTTTTGTTTTACGCGGAAGGTGGTGTACACAAAAGACACATTAATCGCGTAAAAATTTTAGTTCGCACTAAATGAAGTTTCAACCCTAATTTTTGATTCGTACAGAACGACACCTGAACTTGGTTACATTAGACAAGATGGCAGCTACTGTAAATAGAGGAGCATAAACAATTGTGCATTATTTATGAAAGAAATTCTTCCAGAGTTTGAACTTATTTTTGAAATAAAAATTCTAAATAGTGTGCATTACTTTTGAAATGAGATCTCTGTAAAGTTTGTCTTTCTAATGATACATTCATAAATAGGATTCACTTTGAACATACCTAGCTGACTAAACATTTAACCATAAAAACGCGTAAAAAGAGACCTATTTGAATAAACGTTACTCACTCTATACTGTTGCAACAATTGTGAACTGAATCTTCCTGTAAAGTGTGCATTACTTTTGAAATGAGTTCTCTGTAAAATTGGTCTTTTGATGATATATTAAATATTTCATTTTGAACACCTAATCACTAAACATTTAACTATAAAAACGCGTAAAAATAGACCTGTTTTACTCACTCTATACTGTTACAGCAGTTGTGAACTGAATCTTCCTGTAAAGTGTGCATTACTTTTGAAATGAGTTCTCTGTAAAATCGGTCTTTTTGATGATACATTCATAAATAGAATTCCATTTTGAACACACCTAGCTGACTAAACATTTAACTATAAAACGCGTAAAAAGAGACCTACTACTACTACTCACTCTATACTGTTACAACACTTGTGAACTGAATCTTCCTGTAAAGTGTGCATTACTTTTGAAATGAGTTCTCTGTAAAATTAGTCTTTCTAATGATACATTAATAAATAGGATTCCATTTTGAACACACCTAACTGACTAAACATTTAACTATAAAAACGCGTAAAAAGAGACCTATTTTAATAAATGTAACTCACTCTATACTGTTGCAACACTTGTGAACTGAATCTTCCTGTAAAGTGTGCATTACTTTTGAAATGAACTTTGTCTTTCTAATGAAATAAATAGGATTCCATTTTGAACACGTCAAAATCATAACTACAAAAACGCGCAAAAAGAGACCCGATTGAATTATTACACACTCTATACTGTTACAACAGTTTTTCAGGTTTAATCAGCTATTTTAAGAGGTAGTTGTAAAAGTGAAGTGTTGTTGTTCCAAAACTATTCTTAGACACAAGGTTTTTCTAAACAAACAAAAATTTAAGCGATTCTCCAAGTCATCTTGATCCCTCGTCAACGTGTAATAAGCGATCACTTTGGTTACGTTTGGCGATTTTCAAAATGACCACAAAAGCAATAAAAAAAGAAGGAAAGATGGCAAAGAAACAAAAACCGAGAGCCATTATATCGAAAAATCGATTGGAAACAATTAATCATTGTTTTCGGATCGAACTTATCAATTTTTTTATATTTCCAAAAGTGTGAAAATTGTGTTCAGGTCGCGGCGAAACCTAAGAAAACCCCCTCGACAATGGTTTGATTCGGTATAAAATGAATTTTCTTATGTGGGGCGTGGGTATGCATGATCAATAACAGGTTCACGTATAAGGCTATTATTATTTAAACATTTTTGTGTTTCGTCCAATAAAAAACGATTTCTCCGTGGGCCATCTTAGTTGGGAAAGGATTTTGTGGCCATTTTTAAATTGCCATTCGGGAAACCACAAAAATTTGACGAGGATACGATTAATGAGGCAAATGATTAGAATGCAATTATGCGAGTTACATGACTTGTTTTGTTTTCTTTTTTTTGTTTTTTATTGTTTTGGGAAGACAACTGTCCGCGGAACAGATTCACAGTAATTATGGGATTTAAAATAAGAAACATTTAACAGTTGGTAGACTGATGTTGATGTGCTGAAGGGATTATTAACAGTAATCAAAGGTTGGTAATATTTTAGGATTTACAAATTCGCGGTTCACTATCTTGAAGTTTCACGTCCTAAGATGGGTTTTGGGTTCCCAAAATTTTTGTGTCGTAGACCCCTCGCCATGTTTTTCGGTTTTCGGTAAATTTCTCACTGTAGTGAAGTTAACTTTTGGCTTTATGGATACTATTATAAATGATGTGTATGACTTTATATTATAAGATAGTATAATGTTAGTGAATAGGTACTATCAGTGTATATTGAAACCCCCACTTTCATTTCATGGGCCCCAAAATTTTTTTCTCGCTGACGTAGACCCCTGGGGGTCGATAAATACCACTTTGAGAATCACTGATTTATGCTAACAACGACTTTCAAAAGTAATGCACACTTGCATAAAGAATTCATTTCATAAATAATGCACACGGCACATCAATATTCCTTTCAAACATAAATGTACACTTTTAGAATTGTTCCATATTAACAATCACGTTCTTAATTAGTATAACGGCTTTCAAAAGTGATGCACACTTTCATAAAGAATTCATTTCAAAAATAATGCACACAGCACATCAATATTCCTTTCAAACATAAATGTACACTTTATAAAATTGTTATTGTTCTATTTTAAAAATCACGCATTTAATTACTATAACGGCTTTCAAAAGTAATGCACACTTCTATAAATAATTCATTTCAAAAGTAATGCACACTCATAAATAATTCATTTCAAAAATAATGCACACAGCACATCAATATTCCTTGCCAAAATAAATGTACACTTTTGGAATTGTTCCATTTTAAAAATCACGCATTTAATTGGTATAACGGCTTTCAAAAGTAATGCACACTTCCATAAATAATTTATTTCAAAAGTAATGCACACTCGTATTAAGAATTCATTTCAAAAATAATGCACAGACAAAGATTGCTTTCACATATAAATGCACAATTTTCGAATTTTTTCATTTTAAAAATCACGCATTTAATTATGAATATCTAATTTCAAAAGTAATGCACAGTTACAACTCTTCCAATTACAAGTAAACACAACTTTCCAAAACCTTGAACACGTGTATTATTCCAAGTAGTCGGAGTTTTTGTTTATTTATTTATTGAAGCAACGAAACAACGGTCACTTACCAAAGAATTTGAATGGAATTGGGAAACGATTCGCAACGATTCTTTAACGAGTCTAATAGTTAATAGAAAAAGAAGGAAAAACGGTTGGAGCGTTTTTCTAAGTCGATAAGTAGCTTTTTAGAATGTTGGTGGCGAACTTAACCGAAGGCAAACATCCTTACCAAAATCATCCGTGTGGAAACCTACTACGATACCTGTAGGTATTGAACTGATTTGCCCAGTCAAGTGTTCATAATGAGCACATGGTAAAGAGGTGGACAAAAAAATAGTTTTGACGAGGTATTCTTCCCTGGGAAACGACTTCGCGTAAAAAAAAACCCTAAAACGTGCTAATATTGATCATAAATAATGGATACTCGTTTCAGAAATATTGCACACTTTTGTGGTGGTTTCATTCCATAACTGACACACAGCTTTGGAGTCCATAGTTTTTGTTTTATTGCTGACAAAATTATTTTTAGTCCTCTGTCATAAATACTGCACACTCATAGTTCATAATTTATTTTGTTAAATGATTGTTGAATGATTTAAAGCTCTCAAGCGGGCGGGGGAGTCGCATAAAAAAAATCCAGGAAATAAGGTTTTCCCAAAACTCGTGTTAGAGTACGTCCGCTTACGTCACTCCTTTTCAAATTTTCCACAGTGAAAGTTTCAGTACCCATTCACCATCGATAATTTCTGGTAATGGTTTACAAGAGTGACCTCTAAACAGGTTCTTTGTTATTGAAATCAACAGAACAACGCACGAAGTATGGCGGTAATAACTTACCAGAATAACTTTTTAATATAAAAAAGACCCCAACACGCACAAAAAAAATTCTTTTCTTCTTCTTCTTCTTGAGGTGTTGAAACCGTCATAATGGAGGTAGGTACGGGAGGAATGAAAGGAAGATGCGTTTCACACACGAACTAGTTTTGAAAACCTGAAATTATAAATAAAAGATCGAACTCCATTTTTACTTTGGGATGTTATCAGGTTCAAAAGTGGGAGGGGTCAACGAGTTCAGGTCTTAGGTTACCTGTTTTTGAGTATTCACGTCCAATGATACCTGGATCGCCGACTGAGATTTTGTTCTTCGACTTGAAATTTTTTAGTTTAAGAAGGTTTGGAATTTGGTTTAGTATTCTAAGTGCTCACTGCTCTAGTTTGGTGTGATACCTAAACGTTTCTTCTTAGTCTTGAAGGCGGTGTGTTGGTTTGTTTGTATGCGAGAGCATAACTCCAGAACCGGTTTCAACAAAACCTTGTACACATGTTGGCTGATGTTACAGAGCAATTCTTGTCTCTTCATCTAAAGTAAAATATTAGCCCATATAATTGCAACGGAATGATATGTCTTCTTAGATTTCATGAGTTGATAGGAATTATAAAATTACTGTGCAGTATTTATGAAAGAAAAGATTTTAATTCCGTTGAAATTGTTTAGTGTTTATGAATCAAAATACTTATAAAATCAATTCTCATCCAGAGTGTGCATTATTTTTGAAATGAAACGTTCACAAAACCAAAGCGGAGTGGAGTAGGAGGAATAGAAGTCTACGAATGCTTTGAATTTAAGCGAGCGAACCTTGTTAGTGTCTAACATTGTTATCCCCAAAAGTTATCTTGATTATAATCTGGAACCTTTGTCACAAGTCAATAAATCCGGAAGGCAAAAAAAAATTTGTTTAACTAACTCCTAGAAGCAATTTATTCAGGCTTTGGGGGTCCTTTTAAAATTTTGACATAAATAAAATGAAAATGACATTGGGTACAAAGAATGAATACGACGAGAATGAGGTTCGGGTTTAGCCTGTAATCAAATTCGAGTATCGACTTCCTTTATCCTCATTGCCGGTCCCATCTATATACCTTCTGGTATGGGTACGGATTTTTAGGCGAATCAGTTAATTGGATTTCCAAAAAAATACTTTTTCCCCTTAATGAGGTGTTTATTTATGGAAGGTTTATGAGTGCAACCATAATTTCCATTTTGAGTTCGAAAATTCGAGATCCGGACCAGATGAGGAGGATTTTGTGGATTTAATAAGGCGCATTTCACTCCGAAATTTTAATTTTCATTCACGCCTCCTCAAAAATTTTTCTTTCTCTCTCTCTCTCTCTTTTAATAACTTAAATAGGTACAATTATTCTCTCAAGATATCAAGACATGTAATTAAGGTATTATCTGTCAGGAGAGCAGACGAAAATTCTCTCCCGTCTTAGAGTTTGTACAGAATCTGGTGAGAAATCCAGAGAAGGTAGAATGTTGGGGTGTATTCCTTCCATCGTGAAGAAGTTGAGGAACTTTTTCTTTAGTCAGAAGAGACCTCTCGGAGGTTGTCCCTCTGGGGAGGCAGGAGGGTGTGTGTGGTATTTGGACCCACTAAAACCCCTGGGTGGACTCTAAGTAGGCTCGGGAACCCGCGAAAACTCTTCCTTCTGACTTTATACAGTCCCTCGGTCCACTAACCAGACTGCTCCTCCTCAAACCCATCCAAGTTAATCCGAGGTACCTTTCCAGACTTAACCAATCTTTTCTAACTTTTTCGATGCCTTGGTGAAGTTTTGAAAGAGTTTTTATTTATAATATACAGAGCTATTTGACTTTATACAAACCTTTCTGTAAGTATTCTGTACTCACAACCCAAAAAAAATTTTTTAATCGAAAGCACTGTTCCTCCAATTGAAAACCAACACCCAAGTTTCCCTAACTTAAACCTGTTAGCATCAACTGTTAGGTCAGGATCGATACTGAAAACCCAATAACTCTGTATATTATAAGGAATGATACATAACAAAATTTATTTAATTTGGTTATTTATTTACTAATAAGTGTCTTGGAGTTGTGCGGTACTTATTTTCTCTTTTCATTTATCTAAAATTGGACGAAAGCATATTAAGACTTGATTTAAGCAAAGCTAAACACGCCACTGAAGTAAGAGAAGGCGTACTGTATGTCTCTAACTGAATTTGAAATGTATCTCGTCAATAATTTTGTTGTTCTGTCTTTTTTTATATAACCTCCCACACATGAAAATGTTCTTTAGGTATATACAGATTTAAGTATATACTGTATATTATTATGTTTTATATTATATTCTATTTGTTATCTATATTATTTAAGTATGTTTGAGTATATGCTCTGTTAGATCTTCAATGTCGATGGTTACTGGTTTACTGAATCGAAATTTTTATCTGAGGGAGGTTTCAGGTGTTTGGGGGTTAAGCTGTCTGTTGTGTTTGACTATAGTATTGAGTCGGTATAACAGGAGACGGGAGGAGGATTTGAACTCATGGCTATAGATCTATAGCCAAGCACTTTAACTACTACACCACACTCCACAATTTGAGTTTTGCTTTTGATTTGAGTAACTTCCATCCCTCATCAGTCGTCGACGTGTATTTCCTTTCTACCACCAGCTTGGGCTAGGGAACAACTGGTCTCCAACGATTTCAGAAAACTTAACAATCGACCGGGCAAAACGGACAATGTAAGAACACAAAAGGCGAAAATTCGGCCATATTTATATTAGATTCGGTACTACGGAAATTAATTTACCTTTGCCATCTGTTTATTTAGTTATGGTTCGACGGTCGAAGAGTCGTAGTCCCTTATAAGCTAACAATCCGAGTCATGTCGCTGGAAAAATACCTGAGGATTTCCATTCGAAGTTAGGAGTCAGGTGGTCTTTTAAATGTTTTTTTCTTCTTTTCCCCTCCTCGTCTTCTTCTTCTTCTCCAGAACAAAAAAAGAAGAAGTGGAGAAGGGATTTCGAAAACCGCGCCTGAGTTTGGGTTTTCATATACACCAGAAGAAAAATTGAAAAGCCGTGGAAAACGTGACTTCGATGGAGGACCAGTAATTTTTTTCTTCTTCTTCCTTTGACAGTGCCATTGGTCGTTGAGATGAGGAACGTGAATGTTGCATTAGGAAAAAAATTATGAAAATTTCTTTGTTATTAATATTTTTATATTAAAGTTGGGAGAGAAATGATTTTTGGTTTTATGCTCACGTTGAAGTAGTTGGCGGCAAATATTTTGAATGTCTGCTTCAAGTATTTTCAGTACCGAAGACTCGTTGCTTGATTCATTTCGCTTTTATTCTCTCCCCGGTTATATAAATTTCTGAACTCGTTCTTGTAGAGCTTCATTGCTTTTCAATTCCCCAAAATATTTATTTACATTTATAGAAATTATATATATACAGTATATAACTAAAACAAATCATATTTGTAGGTTCGTTTGTTTCGTTAGATGTCACACGAGGCTAAATACATTTATATTAGTACTTATACTATAAATTCATAACACTAGAAACGAAGGGTGAGAAATGCTTCCATTTATTATGACTATTCAGGGGCGGATTGTAATAATTTTTGAACGACTGTGAGTACACCTCAGTTGCTCCAAACAACTAGCGTATGATGCATATTGTCTACGTCTCCCGAGATACAGTTTATACAAAACCACTGCAGAAGTTCAAATTTTCTATAACAGATAAAGTTACCGGGTTCCAGATAAAATTTGACACAATAGGTAGACATAATTGCGAGCTTCTTAGCTTTGAATCGAAAGGAAAAAGGCTGAAGGTAACGCGGACGCCCATTACTCCTGCCATTTCTCAAAAATATATTTATCTATACGTTTAAATATCTCCAAAAAGTTGATTGGATAAATCAAAACTGGATAACTTTGTCCAGATATATACGAAAGCTATCACTCGAAACCTCGGAGAGGGTTTCTACAACCTCCGAATGTAACACAGGGACGGCCGAAGTTTTTTTTTCTTTTTCAAATTATTATCGAAGTGAGAAGGAAACAAAAGTTCAAGGAGGCGAACTCTGTGGTTTCTTCTTCCTTTTTAACATTTTTCTCTTTGGGACTCGGCTGTCATTGAGTTTGACATAGACCAGAGGTCGGCCAAAGATGGACCTCTGACGTAATTTTAATGGCTCCCAAACAAATTCAAATTTTATTTAAATGCCCTAAACTCATTTATCAATATTAATATACAGTATATGTATTTAAATATTCTGTTAGATCTTTTGAAAGAAATGTGCAGTTACGTTCTACCCAAAAGATGGAAGTTACTAGAAAATGTTAGGAGTAACAAAGAAGACTCGAGTTTTACATAACAAAGGGAATCTGAATTTTAAAAATCGCGCGTAAAACCAGACCTAATTGTTATAATAATACAAGTAACACAAGAATGAAGAGTCCGTTAATGAATACAAAGAAATCCGTGTGCATTATTTATGAAATAAGCAGAATAACAACACCGAGAAATGAGATGCATGGAATTAATTCTTGACTAAGTGTGTCCGTTAGTTTTACAGTTGGAACAGGTGTTTGTCATTTTTAACAAGAAATTTATTTAAAAGTGTGCAGTATTTATGAAAAAGAAGAAAAATAAAGACAGATATTTGTGAAAGGTGTGCATTAGTTTTGAAAGAAACAAGAACTTGTTGGTTGTTGTTTCCAAACGCGTAAAAAAAATCTCGACCTGTGTTTATAATATTCGTTTAATTCGCATAACTGTAATTTGTTGTCTTAATCCCGCTGCTGATCACTGACTTAAAAAGTAAAAATAATCGATGGGAGATTGGATAAAGTGTGCAGTATTTATGGAAAAGCAGAAAAAGAGAGAAAGACAAAACGGTTTTTCGAGAAAGGTGTGCGTTAGTTGTGAAAGAAGTAAAAGTTTGTTTGCGTGAACAAATTTTCAGTTTCCAAACGCGTAAAACAAATCTCGACGTATATTTATATTAATATAACTTATATATATATTTATAAATGAAGTGGTAGTAATGCTGCTGTTATTCGCTGACTTAGCAAAATAAAATCGATAGGAAGCCAATTGAATGATCTTTTCCGGAGGCAGAAAAAGAATTTGAAACAGGAAGTTCAACTCCCCTAACCTGTTTTGTAGTCGTTTCAAAAGTAATGCACACTATTATTCAAGAAGTTTTCTTTTGGTTATATTTTTCTTTCTAAGTCAGCAGGGTCAATCCCACGATTTATAAATATGCGAATGTAGCAAATGATAGAGATTTTTTTTACGCGTTTTGAAGCTGAAATTTTGTTGAAACCAACGAGAACTAGGTTCTTTCATAAGTATTGCACACCTTTTTCGGGAATCCGTTTTATTTGTCTGTATGTAGATGTTGAAATGTCTTAGAATTAAAAGGGACTGTCGCGGAGGAGGAGGAATTCGAGAAAGGAGTCTTCCTCCGCCAAGTTTTCGGTTATAAATTGGTGGCTTAACAAGGAAGACTTTTCTGGCAAACCAATTGTTTTCACCTTGCGGATTTTCTATTTCACACACCAAAGTTAATAAGAAGAAGAAGAAGGAAAAAGAAAACCTTGGAATTAATTTTAACCTTCGTGAGTCGTAGAAAGAGGAAAAAAAAATGGAGAATGGTTCGGTGCGTTATTGGAAAGGGAAATAAATCGAGCGTTGCCTCAAGCGAAGAATAAGAGATTCACCCATTTTAGAAAAGTGACGTTTAGCTTGTGGTGGGAGTAGAGAAGATGAGAATCTCGGAGAGATGTATGCCAAGTACCCATTCTCGGTGTCTCTAGCCGGCGGACATTTCGTCGTCATTCTCATCCGAAAAATATCACAGTCCGGTGTCAGGTTAACTAGGTTCTGTGTGTGCTCTGTGGTGTATCTGTTGTGCTGTCTTGTGATTCTGTGTTTCTTGGCGGTGTGTTAACACGTGTTAATTGTGAATTTAATTAATGACGAACGACGAACCTGAGAAAATTTCTCGTTGAAAGTGTCGAGTTTTGGTGACGTTTCCCGTTAATTTATTTTTTATTAAAATTTTCTCCTAAAAATTCTCTACCAGATAATTTTTTGGAAGAAGTTAGTATAACAAATAGATAATTCCGGTTTTTATCTCTTCTAAAATCGTGATTGTTATCTAGATTCAAGGAAGATCAGTTTGGTACTTCGAATAACTCCTGGTTTGTGTTGATTACCCATTAACCCAGTGCTTTTGTGAGCTTTTTCCTCTTTCAGTACATCCGTCAACATTCTTTTTTGATTATCTCTTAGCTTTAAATTTATCGTTTTTAATGTTTCACTCTCAAATATTAATTTTCGCTTATTAGATTTATGTCTTCTCGCTGACGAAATTTTGAATTATCGCTGATTGCTGGTGTTTGGTAGTTTTTCATCACCTTTGTGGTAGTTTTCTGTTTTCTTCTGTAGTTTGGTTTCGGCTTTTGTTTTATATCCCCGCATACCTCCAAATTTTAGGAGTTTTGGTTAGTTTTGTGTCCAACAGTTTTGTGTAGACGGACGTGACTTGTTATTTTTGTCTTTGGTGCTTACCATCCTCATGACCCATCTATGGTCTCATGTGGGTTTTGTTTCTTTGTGTTGACCATCTGTAGACCTCATTGTATCAGCGACACTTTGGCTGATTTTGATTTTCATGTGTTTTGTCTTTATATGATCCCGAATCTTCTCTGTCGTCTCTGTGTTCCTTTTTACCACTCTTTCATCCACCTTCGAATTGTTTAGGGTTTGAATTTCCCCAAATGTTGAGGTTTTGACTTAGACAATCTCCTCTTCAAATTTATTTTCGATTTCTATCGAATAATCCATTTCAAAAATATTGCACACTCTTCCAATGAAGCCATTTCATAAATAATGCACACTTGGGTGTTAATAACTTATTCCCAGTTCCTTCAAATTTTTAGTTTGTTGTTTTGGAAGGTGTTGGGTTTCCGGTTCAACTCTTCTTGGTCTTTTCGTTGTTAGAATTTGTTCCTACTTTCGGATTTATCTATTCCTCCGCCATTTTTTTTTGACGAACTGTTTATGTAAACTGAATAATCACATAGCCTGCTTAAACTCTTCTTAGGTCTACTTCTTCCATTTTTCAAATCAAAAATTTGTTTTTAACCAAACCAGTGACACATTCTTTCCTAAAGCTACCCACCCCCATAAGCTTAAATCTTTTCAATAGATAAATAACCACAAAACATTTTTTAAGGATAGATAAAAATCATTCTCTACACTCAGAGAAATCGTTTTAAAATATTTATCTAGCCAGCAAAAGAGAAGTCGTCATTTTCCCATTATCTATCCACAATCTTGGAATGCGAAATTGGTGTGATACGATTATAATTAAATGTGACCTTTCTCAGATTATCCTTTTAGATAAAAATTTTCGCTCCGTTTTCGTTGTATCCAGGGCAAAATTTCTCCCAAACTCGAAACTGCTGTTTCATCCGAATTTTTATCTATTTTCCTTTCCTTCACTTCAGCATCGTATTAAATTTAATAATTTTGAAAAGAAACGGGGACAATTAGCTAATCATTCAAATTTTCTTTTTTTTATCTATCTTTAGTCAAACTAACGGACGGATTGGCCGGGAGATTCGCGTCTCCGAATGAACGTGTGGATGAAAAAAAAAAATTTGAAATTAATTCGAATGATGATGTAAAAAAAGAGAAGAAAAAAAAAATTTTCTCGAAGCGTAGCCCAAGTCTCGTAATTGCTTAAATAGTCAATTTTCCTAAACTAGGATGTCTATATAATAAAATTTAAAGACTTTAAATTATATAGCGTGCAGTGAAAATTAATCACTACTTGTTTTAACATTTGTCATTTGTGAAAGTTTTTTTTGTTTATAACACTTCTCGTAGTTGTAATCGTCCGGAGAGGAGAAGAAGAAGAAGAAGAAGGCCAGAAGGTGGAAATTGAGATGAATTTTAGTGAATTTTGTGTGATCCCGTGAAAATTTTTAATTCTGTGTCGTATTTATCTATTAATAAATAAAGAAATAACGTTTTTAATGGAGACAAATGACTAATAAATTATCTGATGTCCAACCGGAAAATTCAGCATGTTGGAGGTACCTCGTGGAAAAAGATGGATTACTACAGGTTAGTCTGTTTTCTGCCTATCTCATCTCGGTCATCCTTTATTCTCAGTTTGTGGATGTGGGTGTTTGTGTTGAAGTGAGTCAGTTTGGCTCAGAGTGATTTGATGACTTGTTTTTGGGTTAGTCTCATGTGGGTTTTGTTTCTTGTGAGGACCATCTGTAGACCTCATTGTATCAGCGACACTTTGGCTGATTTTGATGTGTTTTGTCTTTATATCCCGAATCTTCTTTGTCGTGGCTGTGTTCCTTTTTACCACTCTTTCATCCACCTTCGAATTGTTTAGGGTTTGTCTTCGACAATCGCTCCTCTTCAAATTCATTTTCGATTTCTATCGAATAATCATTTCAAAAATATTGCACACTCTTCCAATGAAGCCATTTCATAAATAATGCACACTTGGGTGTTAATAACTTACTCCCAGTTCCTTCAAATTTTTAGTGGAGGAAGAGACCAGTGTTTGAGCTCCAGGAGGTGACTGGAGAAAGGTGGTAGGTAAGGATGAGGAATAGGATGAGAGGAGAAGGGGAAATCATCGAGGTTTGAAATCTGTTAATATTTCAAAAGTAATGCACACTTCATGACATGTTACTCTCTCGTGAGAAATCTATTTCATAAATAATGCACAGCCTGACGGGGGTTTTATTTCATATCAACACAACTTTATCGATACATAATCTCAAATGTGTGACACACTTTTGTGATGAAGTTATTCCGTACATAACCCATCTTCTCATGAAGAACTAGTTTCAAAAGTCTTGCACACTTCCGTTAATACTCAATACCCACTGCCCTGATAATTTCATTTCTAACCTAAAGTGCTTGTGTATAATTTTTTTTTCTCAAAACTAATGCACACTTGTAAGAAAATGTTGTGTCCATATACTGAATAGGGTTTATGGACAGCTTTTTGGTTTTGCTGTAGTTTCAACTCGCCTGGAAATGGATGAGCTTTCGGATTTTCTTCTTTTTTTGGTCGTAATCAAAACTTTTTCTCCCGTGTTTTGAGCAGAAGATATTACTTGTTGCGTATATTCCTCACGACAAATGACTTTATTATGTTTCCTCGCCATGATTTATGCTCATTTCCTTTTCATATGTGGGAAAAATGACTTTTGAATGCGGGATAAAAATAAATTTTGCGGTTTCTCTTTTTCTTTTTAATTTTATTTCTTCTCTTTTGGTGTTTTAAAGCGGTTACTCTTTCTGGTTTCCATTTGGCATTTTTATCATGTTAATTCGTATACAACGAAATTTATGGTCTTTGTCTCGTGAACGGAAGATATACTATTATAACTTCATTCAGGTTTCTTTTATTCTTTCAAATCCAGTTAAACGCAAACACTACAAGCCAATCAATGATCTCCATTATGCGAACTAACAAACATAACCCAAGGTGTTCGGTTAGTATTATTATCATTTATAAACTGGACTTGTTTCCGGTTTGTTCTTAATCGATTTGATTTTCTATTTGACTGTGTAACTGACATCTTAGTTGTTAATTAAGTCGTACCTTCTGTGGCGATACCAACCATAGACAGTAAATACGTTTATTTTAATCAATGTTGAGGAAAATGAGTCGCGGAAACATTCGAAAACGGATTTCACCCGCCACAAACCTAAGTGTTGGTACGCCTGCGTGAGGCAAAGTGATATAGTTCAGCCTTCTTTACAGTGCGAGCGAGTAGTGTACCACACCTTCCGTTTCCTTATGTTTTATTAATAACACACACACAAGGTCTTTATTTCAAAAGTATTGCACACTTTTATTAAGATTTGAGTTCATAAATACTGCACAATTTTGGGAGTCCTGTGGTGTGGTAGTCAAAGGACCTGAATGTAGAAGTTCTGGTTATGAGTTCCAATCATCTCTCACATCCTGTTATACCCAAGCGTGAAAATTGGAATTAAAACTCAAACTAAACTTGACCAACTACTAATTCACACTTTTTGATAGTTTTATTTCATAAATAATGCACAGTTTAGTCGAGAATTTATTTCAAAAGTATTGCACACCTTCAATGTTCTTTAAATTTTTGTGTATAAAGGATTTGTTCGATAACTTGGAGTTAAACACTCGTCAACAGTTTTATTTCATAAGTATTGCACAGTTTGTCGGGTTTTTTATTTCATAAATACTGCACACTTTCTTAGTAGATTTGTTTCATGAAATGGTCATCTCTCACATCCTTTTATACTGAAAAATGATTAAAACTTCATTCACATTTTGTTTATTCTATTTCATAAATAATGCACAGTTTGTCGAGAATTTATTTCTGCTCAATGTTCTTTAAATGTGATAAATACTTTCTTATAATTTAAAATCGTCTCAGTTTCATAAGTATTGCACAGTTTTTTTATTTCTAAATAACCGATTTTCTAATTTGTTGATAAAAGTTGTCTTCATTCCATTAGACATTTGTGGTTTTTCTGAGGAATCACTGTAAAAATGCGAGTCTAAATCAATTTAAAGCGTAGCTTCGTCTTTTCTAAGGCTGATTTTCTGTTTAGGTTTTGGTTTTTTTACGCGGTCTTGAAACGTAGCTTCATGTCTTTTTTGTTTTACGATTACGTAATTCATGATTTTAAACAAGAACTTTGACTTTTGATGGGGAGCTTTTAACCTAAGTTTTGGTTCTTAATTCCAGATTAATCGATTCCAGGTTCCAGAACCAAGCCAGTAGAAATCGGGGATGAGTTGCACAATCGCCATCTCCTCTCTCGAGTACCTTTTACAATTTTTGGTAACATTTCCGCGACTATAAATTAAATTACTAACTTATTTATATTAATATACATAAATTATGCGAGAAGTCCTTTGACGAAACCGCCACTCCTGATATCAAACAGATGCATAATTCATTCGATTCAGATATGAAACAGTGTTTAATCAGTTATGAGGATGAAGTCTTCCAATGATAATTCGGTAATACACGGTTCTGTTACAGCACTCATTCACTTTTCTCTCACCGTATTAAAAGGAAATTTGCATTTTGAGCGAGCGAGTAGCTGTGTCTTTGTGTAAGTGCTAACACAAACACGCCTAATGACGGCTTAATAAACCGGCCAATTTGCTCGCTATGATGGAAGGAAGGCTTAGCACTTGTGATATGTGGGCTCCGAGTGGAAGACATTTAACTGTTTTGATGCTGTTATTCTTCGTCTCTTCATCTTGTTGTGATTATTATTTTCAAGAGTTTCTCTTTGTCGAACGGGAAATCCATCATCAATTCATATGTATGAGTGGTGATATTTATGTTAGTCGTTAGTTAATGCAAAAGGTAACACTCCCACAAAGCACTCGGTGGATGGGTTCGTAGAAAACGTTGTGTTATGCAAAATGAGTCCAACAACCCATTTCAAATGATGAAATTTGGTTTTGAATAAGTATAGCTATACTTTTTATAAATAGGTTTATAGTATATATGAATAAGTTTTTGTATTTCTCACTTTCGTTTTTAAGAGTCCTCGAGAAATTAGTGTAAAAATGCTGAATGAACCTAAATGAACCCAAACGACAGTCAGCTTTATTCTATTAACCCAACCAAACACAATTTAGCTCTGATTTCTTTCAAAACTAATGCACAGTTTAGTTAAATCATAATATTATAGGCCTACTTGATGGACATTGCCTGCGAAACTTGGCTTGTGTCCTCGGAGGTCACCCGCAAACTCCAAACCTTTGCCTGCGCTACATAACAAACACTTGGTCGCCTGACAACTGGCTCTCCAAAAAAATGCAGCCAGAGGCTTTTGGCGCTGGAAATCCGCGAAAGAGATGGATCAGCGGACACACCTTAAGGAAAGGCGCAAAAGAGATCTGCCACCAAGCCCTAGAGTGGAAGTCCGCCAACCAGCGCCGCAGAGGAAGACCCAGGGTTTGTAAAGATCATCGGTGGCTCAAGTTTGGATAGCTCAGCAGCTATCGTTGACCTTTACAAACCCCTTGGTCTTTCTCTGGACATTCTGGGGGTGGAATAGTATCATAATTAACGCACTCATTCGCCTCCAATCAATTTCATAAATAATGCACAATTTTATCAAAAGCCATTTTATAAATACACTCAGAACCTTGTGCGGTGGATGGAGACCGCATAAAAGGAAACGCATAAAAAAAAATTGCACAAAACTTCACGAATAGGTATAAAATACTTTTCGGATCACAATTAAAAATTTTTAACGCATAAAACAAATCGCACAAAAACAGGTTTGAGTGTACTGCTAGCTTTTCTGATAAATTTATCTCAAAATTAATGCACACTTCTCTGATTCGATGAATAATCTCCTTGTTCACGTGTGTACGCCCAACCGTGTTTTGGGTATAACCACGTGTACAGATTCTATATTGAGGGCTTTGATCTCTTTAGAAATACTAATATACTCTTTAGAATAATTAAAATATAAATGGAGGCTTTGAAAAGCTCGTCAAACACTTTTCTATACTCTAACGTCATTTCACATTCTTTTCGTTTGTCCGAACCACGGCCTTCTAAAACTGGGGGGAAAGCTCTTTCTGGAAGTAATTACTCACCGTCACTGTTGAAGACCAAAAAAAAAAATTATTAATAAATAAAAAAACGTTTAAAGAGATTTTATTACTGTATGTCTTCGATTGTTATACAACGACATAAATGTTTATAGTCAAATTTTGTTTCGCCTGGAGCCAAAGCTAACTTTAACACAAGCGAGTGGTGTTGTGCAACTCTTGGTAATTGTAAATCCGAGAAGGAAATTGAATTTTTAATATTCAATTATAGGTTGGCAAGCCTTGTTTTAGCCTCGTTCCTACAATTTTTTCCTGTATGCACCCGCTAATATTTTCATTTTAACAATTTACCCCGTGGAGAATGTAATAAAATTTAATTCTGGTCGTTAATAGTAACACACGGCCGCCATTTTGGTTTTCCTGGTTGGTTGGGTTGGTTTTTGGTTTTAGTTCCTCGATGGGGTAATTTAAGGGTTTTAGAGTATCTATTACTATAATCCGACCTACAGCAGATTTATCTGTTAATTAATGCTGACTGAAATCTCAAACAGAATTTTGAGTATTGACAGACCTCTCTGAGGAGACAGTAAGACCTGCAGGAAGTAAGCTACTCATTACACTTTTCCAAGCAATCATTATAACCCAAGTCTTCTTTCTGTAGAGGAGGATTGTAAGCTAAGAGGAGACACCTATTAAACAGGACAACAGCAACAAAGAAACCGAACTTTGAGGTAACTCTGCGAACAACTTTTAATGAGAACACATTCAGCCGTCTTTTGACGAAATGCTAATTAGTCAGCAAAAAACCGGAAGTAGCAGATAGTAGTAGATTTAGTAAGACAGTAGTAAGATTTAGAAGTAGGACAGTAGTAGATTTAGTAATAAGCGAGATAGTCAGTCGCTAACAACATTTCGCGTGTGAGTCAATATGACTCAGGTAAACATTTTTCTATAATATGAAATGAAACTTTGATATCACGTTTCAAGTTTATTATACACTCGATTGAACTCATTTTCTAATAGTCTGTATGGTTTTCAGTTCTTCGTTTCATAAATAATGCACAGTTTCACAAAGTCCTTTCAAAAGTAATGCACAGATTTGTGTGGAAATATATTTTATAGATAAATGCAATCTTTGGACTTGACCTATGGAATGAATTCTCTAAATAATTCGTTTGAGGATTTTTCTGGTAAAGACTTTTCCGATAAGGCCATTTCAAAAGTAATGCACAGCTTTAGGCTGTAGACAAGGAACTGGTTTTGTAATTAACACGGAACCAAACTGAAAGTTGTGTTTGTAAAACGATTCATATTACTCAGAAATTTGAAGGTTTGGTTATTGATATCGAAAATGATTTTTGTCTATGAGTCAAATTGACTCTCTCGAGTGGAGAATATAGGAAATCCATCTAAGAGTTAATCGTGTCGAGGAAAATTTATGAGAATCATTTGGAAGGGAACTAGGTGGATGGAAATGAATGAAACTAAAGTAAAGTTAGACTCGGAAGGATTGTAGTGTGTTGTAGTGTGTGATTGGAGGAGGTTTTCGTTTTTTTCTCACCCATCAAGAGATTCTAGCGCAACTTCACACGTTCAATAAAAAAAAAAAATTTTTTTTCTTTACATATTCGTGTCAATAAGTTTTGCGCAAAGTTAAATATAATGTGACCGGTATAACATTTATACAATTGACAGGTCAATTCTTTCACAATCCTTTCACAGCTGTCTTGTCCACCGCGTGGGTAAACATTACGTCGACACAAACTTTTTTTTTTATAAAAACCATTTAACAAAACATCGTTGAACATGTTCCATGAAATTATGGTCGTTGGCTTCGAGATGGGAAAAGTGTTACGTAACACCCTTTGAGAAGAGTTTGAAAGGGATGAAAGGAGCACGAAAGTTAAGTCGGACAACAGTGGCACCTACCAAAAAGTATAAACAACATTAATAACGTGCTAATTAATAATACAAACAAATGTGGGTTCGTTAGAGTCGCGACGCAAAACTTCGGAATTTGGAAAGGTGTCATGGAGAACAAATGAGACACCCGGAGAGAGAAATCACGGAGATGACTTTTACGCCAGAAGCGAAGTGGGAAGATGGGAGTCAAACGGAGAAAGCAAGAAGATAAGTGAGCATGATGATGATGATGATGGGTCCTTGGTCAGAAAAATGGAGTTGATTTATTATTTAATACTGCAAAGGTGACGATGGTTTTATTTATTTTATGCAATTTAAAGAATGCTTACAACAACAATGGCGGACTCATAACAACAAGTATTTTTGTAATTTTTAATTTGTTTTCCTTCAAATTGTCTTATGGATGCAAAAGAATTTCATTTATTTATTTATTTATTTATATTTGCTATTAACTTTATTAGCGTTTGAGTGTTGAATTATTAAAAACAAAGATTCGCTTTTCGTAATTGCGGATGAATATAAAGAAATAAACTTGGAAGAAATAGTCCCTGTTTTAAACCAGAAGTAGATAAAAGGCGAACCGTTGATACTCTATGGTGGTCTGTCATTTCATCTTAACCATCCAGTAAGAAAGTTTGAATTATTTTCTTTACCCCATGGATCCGATGTATATGGATATTTGGTGAGGTCTCGTTTTACGCGGTAGATAAAAAGTACGCGTTAAAAAGACTGTTGATTATGTTGGGGATGTGTTTCTTGAGAGAGGTCGTGGCTTTAAATGAGACCTGTTTGTGGGTTAATGAATTATAGCTGAATTCGGGAAAATGTCTGTTAATATAAATAAATAAGTGTGCAATATTTATGAAATGAGTTCATCCTCGAAGTGTTTGGGATTTGTAGATAGAATCTTTCTAAAAGTGTGCACGATTTATGAAATGGGCTCTTGCTCGAAGCATTGGGGATTTGTAAATAGAATGTTCCTTAAAGTGTGCAGTATTTATGAAATGGTCTCTTGCTGGTGGTGTTTAGTATTTAAGAAATGAGTTCATCGTCTAAGTGTTTGGAATTTATAGATAGAATCGTCCTAAAGTGTGCAGTATTTATGAAACAAAGTCTTACTCAAATTGTGCGGTACCTTTTGGGAGGTTTCTGTCCAATATTGGAATTGTGCAATATTTATGAAATGAGTTCATCCTCAAAGTGTTTAGGATTTATGAATAGATTGTTCCGTAAAGTGTGCAGTATTTATGAAATACTCTTTCTGATGGTGTGCAGTACTTATGAAACAAAAATTTTTCTCGAATTGTACGTCATCCATTGAGGGCTTTATGTTTGGAAATGTGCAATAATTATGAAATGAGTTCTTTCTCGAAGCGTTGGGGACTTGTAAATAGAATGTTCCTTAAAGTGTGCAGTATTTATGAGATAAATTACTAGTTAAAGTGTGCAGTATTTATGAAATAAATTATTGCTGATGGTGTGCAGTACTTATGAAACAAAATTTTTCTCGAATTGTACGTCATCTATTGAGGGGTTTATGTTTGGAAATGTGCAATATTATGAAATGAGTTCTTCCTCGAAGTGTTGAGGATTTGTAAATAGAATCTTCTTAAAGGTGTGCAATATTTATGAAACGAAATTTTAATAAAAGTGTTCAGAATTTATGAAATAAAGTCTTTGTAAATACGTGCAGTATTTATGAAATTAACTCTTGCTAATGGTGTGCAGTACTTATGAAACGAAATTTCCATCAAATTGAATGTTACATATTAGGCGGTTTCGGTTTGGAAATGTGCAGGACTTATGAAATGAGTTTATTCTTGAAGTGTCTGGAGGATACTGGGATCCTTTCTAAAACCGTGCAGTATTTATGATATGAAGTCTTCTTCAAATTGAACATTATTTACTAAGTTTTATGTTTGGAATGTGTGCAGTATTTATGAAATGAATTAGTGCTAACTTAAGGGTGTGTAATGTGTTTAACTGTTATTAACGCCCAATACTGATCTGATAGATATGCAATCGCACATCTTCCGGCCTGCTGGAATGTTCGGGAGGTGTAGCGCCCCACTCTCCAAACGCCTGGTCAAACATTGGTGTCATGTAAACCTAGTTCGAATTGAATTTGTGGGTCTAACTCCACGTCCAATGACGTCTTCCTCTCCTCAACCCCCAACCACCCACCATCTTAATGGCCGAAATACAAACATTTCAAAAATATCGGCTGACGGGAACCCAAATTCATGCTGGTTTCTAATTAATCATGATTTCCCGGGTCACGACTCAAACCTGAAAAATTTGTTTTGGAATTTTGAAATTTCCACGGAAGTCGATACCTAAAAATTTTTAAACCAAACATTCCGTCAAAACATTTTTGAAAATCGTGAATATTTTTGAACTCGATATACAGTAGATAAAAATCGTTTATCTACTAGCAAAGTGAAAACATAGATAACCTTTGACGTGATTCATCACTCCCTCTGCTAGAAATTGGTTTTTTGGGACGGAAATTTGGGGAAACGTACCTGGATTCAGGTTTTGTGAGTTTCATTAATTAATTTTTGAGTTTTCATTGTTGGTGTAAACAAGTAAAAGGGTGCATCCAGGTATGATTTATATTCTGTTTGAGCTGGGGGCAAGCCGAAAAGGGAATTGGGTCAGTATGCGGTTTGAAAGTTTTGAAAACATTCCCGTCGGGGGAGCAAGGGGGACACAAAACATTAACAACAAAACATTAAGAAAAATATTCGTCGACATCATTAATCATGGAGGCTCAGAGGAAAATAATGTCGTGTACCTGTTTCGCTCTCGAGTTTTAATTTCCCGTCCGAACGTTCCTCTAATCAGCATACCTCCGGAATCGTCTTCTTAGATTCTCTCTCGACAAACAACTGAATCGAGTAATCATTTGACAAGAATTTCTTTTCGGGTACATTGTTTCGTTTTGTGTGAAGTTTTGCTTCTTTTTCTTGTTGTTCAGAAGCCACCGCCCGAGCCTTTGGTCTTTTATTCGCTTCCCAACACTGGAAAATTTTTTTCTTCTTCGTCGTCCTCGTCTTCGCCTCAACACAATGCACGAGGAGAAGGGATTCGATCAAAATATGTCGTGTCTCGGTTACGCTTTGTCGACAAAATTGTTTTTGTGAGTTTTGGGTTTTTCTTTTGATGCCCCCTCCTCCCCGACTTTTTGGAACAGTTTTGGAAATTTATTTGGCGGCCCTCATGCCTCATGTGGTTGAGTGTTTGGAGGATGCCTCAGAGGTTTGATGTTCATGAGGATTGTGATGTTCCCTTTCAAATTGTAGAGCTAAGACCTCTGTTACTTAAGAATGTTTCCCGGATTGTAACTTGAATGAGATCTTAAAGTGTGCAATACTTTTGAAATAAAGTGTGCAGTATTTTTGAAATGGAGGCTGTTCAGGTGTGCAGTATTTTTGAAATGGAGGCTGTTCAGTGTGCAGTATTTTTGAAATGGAGGCTGTTCAGGTGTGCAGTATTTTTGAAATGGAGGCTGTTCAGGTGTGCAGTATTTTTGAAATGGAGGCTGTTCAAGTGTGCAGTATTTTTGAAATGGAGGCTGTTCAAGTGTGCAGTATTTTTGAAAAACAGACTTTCTAACCCTGTCGAGTGTTTTCATTGACAAATTTCTACAAATATGTGAATCATTTATGAAATAAGGTATTCAGAAACGTGTGCACTACTTTTGGTGAGAACTCTGCATAAAAATGTGCAATATTTATACAAAAATCCTTGAAACAATTATTTATAGAAAATACCACCTGGTCGAGTCTCAGAGTTTGGAAACACATCCACCGATTCAAAAACCAAATATGTGACACTACAAATCCTATCTTTGATACCTACTTCCAAATCCCCCTACTACAAATCCTCTACACCTTTCCTCCAAACTCTGAAACCTTCTCAAAGACCTACCAACTCCTCATCATTCCATTTGGAGATATTTGTAGTCATGTGAGAGATGGGTTTGGAATGCAACCCGTATGGAAAAGACTGGTAACCCAACTACGTGACACTTCCGGTGAAAACGAATTTATATCATCATCATCATTATCATCATTATTTATGAATTGTTGACATTAGTAACATAAAAAGAAGTAAATCGAAGGAGTTTCTATCTACAATTCGACTCGATAACCGCCGAATTGAAGGAGAAATATTGCGGAAGGACATTTTAATTATTATTATAAGACATAGTGGTTAAGAAGATATTATTCAAATGTCAAGGAACAGGTCTTTTATACTGTCAATTTATGACTCTTTTGTGGTTCCTTTTTTTGTGCGTGGAGTTGTTGTTATTGAAGGACTTGAAATTTTTGTTTTGTAAGGTTGGTAGTGTCGACTGATTGTGTATAGGGTTTGAAGAGGTTTCATTCATACCTTCTGGTGAGGAAACTACCATTTTTTATAAACCTGATTTGGTCTTTGCTTGGGTTAAATGTTACCTATTTCCAAGGTCAATTTCATAAATAATGCACACTACTTCTATGATGGGTTATGTATAGACTCCTTCCGTTAGTACTCACTACAAAACCGTCACTTCCATTTGATTAATTTTGAGCTGAGCTTTTTACATTAAAATTTGTTTCTATGTTATTTGGAGTTATGGTACTTAGAGTTATGCGATTTGCTTGAAACCAAAAAAGGTCTTTTCAACTGGAATTATAGTCTAACCGGAGTTATAAATTGATAATCTCAGTTTCGACCTTGTTTCCTTTCAACAACTTGCATCAGGGATTCGTTATAAAAGTATAAAAAATTACGCAACCAACTCCAAATTCATAATACCAACTGTATATATGGTTATCTAGAGCTGTAGAGAAGTATCTAAAGGTGAGAAGGGAGATTCAGTGAAAAAGTGTAACACAATAAATTCCCTCAGTATAGAATCATTTTCCGGTTGTGTATTGATTCAGTTATCACGGTTTTTCTGCAAATCATGTATAATGCCGGTAGGGTTTAACGGTTTAAATTTCGGAAATGAAACAAGAAGTCAGTCGCGATCTGAGTTTAAAAGAAAGGAAAGGAAATTAAAACCGCACCTTGGAGGAGCAATCACACCTCTATGTACACTTTCAATAACAGGAATGGCCAACATTTATTTTAGACTATTTAACACCTAAACGCAGATATCTTTGTATCAAATCCCAAGGAATCACTGTGAGGAAGATGAAGAAGAAAAAAAAATTTTTTTTGAGAGAAATGTAAATATTGTATCTGACTCTGAGGCGAAATAAGTTAAAATTTTTCTTCTGCTCTACTCAAAGAGAAGTTCTCCCAGTAAGGGAGCCGCTCCTTTATCCTCCTTTCTCGGCTCACAAAAAAAATTTTTTTTTTTTTTTGACCGTTTTCATTGGTGGCTTCTGTGTTTCTCGTTTCAAGTGTTACTTTGAATAAATTTACCGCCAAAAAAATGAAAAGAAATTAATTTTCTTTCTTTCTTTCTTTTTTTTGCTTCATTATTTATTTATTCTTTTGGGTTGAACGGTAGGCGAGATTTCATGGCGTTCGAGAATAATGAATTTTATTGATGGCCGGAAAGTTGCCCAAATTTTATGTAATTAACTTTTGGATGAGAGGTGGAAAAGTAGCGGTTTGTTAAATAATTATTACAACGAATGAAAATGTAATTAAAAAGTGTCTTTGTTCTGGTAAAAGAAGATCACACGTGGGCGACATCTTTTTTTTTGGAAATTTGGGTTTTGTAGGGAAAGTAGAATTCCTGGAGGTTTGTTTTCATTTTGTTGGGTTGTGGTGATTATGACTCGATTTGAAGCTTGTGGGAATCGTTTCTGGGTTATCTGATAGCATAACCCTTCCTGAAGGATGTAACCCATAACAGGTCTAAACAGCAGTGTTGTTGTTAAAGAGTTATGGTCCTGAGTTCAAATTCTCTTCTGGTATCTTGTCATACCCAAAGGGGAGACCTGTCGAGGGTGAATTGTTATCTAAATTTCATAAATATTGCACACATTAACCGATGGTTTATCTCATAAATACTGCACACTTTTAGAAAGATTCTATTTATAAATTCCAAACACTTTGAGGATGAACTCATTTCATAAATATTGCACATTTCCAAACAGAAACCTTTTAATAGGTACTTGAAAGAAGAGTTCATTTCATAAGTATCGCACACTAAAATTCATTTTAAAAATAGAGCACAAATCATTTCATAAATCCTGCACGTTTTCATGACTTAAAACGATTAGTGACGAGTTCTGACCCATGTTCAGTTTGTCCAGGGGATAGATAGAAGGTTGCCCTCAGGAATAAAAGAACCGAAAGAGATTGGTTGGTTATGATCTAGAATTGTGCATTATTTATGAAAGAATGCAGGATTTATACTAAGTCTAAGGGAAAGTTTTGTTCGGTAATGTAACACTTATTATTTGGTTCACTCGTTTTGTCACTGGATGTATACATACAACCCTACCAAATGAACCAAAACGAGTTGAGAAGAAGAAGAGGTTAGATGCTAATAAAGGTTATTTAAGCCACTGTATTTTGTACAGATTTCAAAAAGGGAGAAATGATACAGAAGGATAAAGAGACAGGAGTTGGAGTAGTTGGTTCAAAAAATTTTGGCGTAGGTGGGTTGGTACTTTCTGATAACCCACGACGACCGTCTATAATCGATGATAGTATTACCAAGATCATATTATGTCGGAATCAGGTTGTGTCGCTGATGATGACCGAATGATGGACAACACTAATTCCGAACGTATATGTATATTGATATAAAAATATAATTTACAATCAAAATAGAAAATACAAGATGCTGATGGTGCGCCACCAAAAATGAATTGGAATGGCTGTCTTTTCACTGGGCCCATTCCCGAATTAGGAATATGGCGAACGCCACATATTAAAACAAAATGACAGTCAAATCAGAGAGTCAAATCCTGATGAAAGCTCAACCTGAAAATCCAGTCCGAGATAAGGTGTACAAAGTAACACGACACCAAAAATGGCCTAAAGCCGGCAATCTTTGAGTAGTTTTACTTCATCCCCGCGTTCAGTTCATCCC
Source organism: Columbicola columbae (assembly GCA_016920875.1). Taxonomy (NCBI): domain Eukaryota; kingdom Metazoa; phylum Arthropoda; class Insecta; order Psocodea; family Philopteridae; genus Columbicola; species Columbicola columbae. The sequence continues at coordinate 9,764,593 of JADMLL010000008.1, forward strand.
CAAGTGACCATAAATAATCATATCAATTATATTATTTATAGTATGAGAAATTTATTCACTTTTCTACTCTGTATAAAGAGACAGAACTTTCCGGTTGTGCTTCCCTTCCGTCTCTTAAAATATAACATAACCACGAGCCTGGTGACAAGATCTATCGCAATTAGAATTCTACGCAGATAAATTCTAACAAACGCTCCATTTTCTATAGTTATAGTTTTATAAATAAAGGACGAGTATAAGACCACGATTTCAGTCCGTAGGTAACAAAACCCATTCAACAAACAAACATGAACTCGAGGAATCAATTAAACTCTTTGATTAATTAGAGCAGACTGAAAGGGAAGGAGTTGGGGGCATTCAAAAGTCAAAACGTGAAATCAATTTATTTATTTTTTTGTGGGCTATGTAAAAATAAAACTGACAATCTCGTTATTAAAAAAAATAAATAAATAAATAAATAAAAAAAGTAAAATAAACATAATAATTTCCTTTTATTATTTGGTTATTTGAAGAGTTCTTTGATGTTAGTGTTTTGGTGTACATAATATTTCAAGAGCCTACATCAAATATTTGTATGAATTTTAATAGGTGTTACAAGTGGTTGGTACCGATCCTCAGGGTCGTCTATTTTTACGTCTTTTCCATTTATTTTTCTTCTTCTTCTCTCGATTCGTGCTGGAACCTGGAAATTTCTTTGTTCTCTTATCCAGGATTTTGAGATTTTTTTGTTATAACCACACAAAAAAAAAATATTTTTGATGGTTTTTGAGTGGACTGAGTACTTTATATCTCTTCCATCAGACTTTGGTTTCCTTTTCTAGAATATTCCGCGTTTTTTTAGGTTCCCTCATCGTTTTTATTAAATGGATCGTGATCGACCCTGAACATCCACATATAATCCAAAGTAATTTCGTTTCCGTTTTTGGGTTTTTAAAAATCTCTTGGACCGTTCATGTGTATCCTTGGCCTACCGGGTCGTGCATGCTTCTTGTTTTTTATTTTTTTTATTTCCATAAACTCAAATCCTGGAGTCGGCCCTATTAAGTCTTACCTGTTGTGCTGGAGTTGAGTTTTTCTTTTTAATTATGTTTCCCTCGCCTCCTCCTTCATTCGTTGAGGTCGATTGTTTTGTCTGTGAGTAGCTCTTCCTTTGTGTTCGCCTTCCTGTTTTCCTTATAAAACAGTACAGAACATTGAGGATTTCTGTCTCGGTTGAGTAGACAATAAGTTTATACAGCCGGCCCTCGACTTTGGTTTTTAATCTTTTGGTGTTGGATGTCCCCTCTGAGAGGAGTTATGTAGGCTAGCCGGCTGTTCCGTCTCAGGGGACATCAGACTAGCCATCAGTTTCTAACCCAACTATAACTTCATTATCTATACATATAGATAGATAAATACTTTAAAACAGTTTTTGGTGCTGGTTTTGTTTACTTTCCTCTACTTTTGAAAATTCAGCACTCGCACTCACTTTCGGGAAGTAGTTGTGTGCAAAACTCGAAGGCCCACTTTGTATTGATGTGTGAGGCGTTTGAAAATTGCGGTTTTAAGACCATACATTGAGAAGTCATAAACAGAGGAGTTTATTTCAAAAGTATTGCACACTTTCATGGTAATTTTGATTCATAAATAATATACAACTGTAGGGAATATTTTATTTCATAAATTTTGCACGAGTCTATTTCAAAGTGAATGCATTTTTCTATGAGATTCATTTCATAATTACTGCACATTTTTAAGAGGAATTCGTTTCATAAGTAATGCACACCACATAGCACAAAGGGCCAAACTTATAACAAACAAGGATATTGCGTGATGACACTCTCAGACTTGTACGAAATAGTCTACAAGAAGCATATAAATAGAACATGCGACCAAAAGGCGGTACGACGAATTGGCGAAGTAACTCGAACGGCTATCATAAATATTGCACACTTCTTTGAGTAGGCTCATTACAAAATGCAGCCTACTAACGTGATATCCATTGATAAAAGTCACTCCAGACCTGAACAGTGCTCAGCCTCTATCTTTAGTCTCAGGTACTTTCGTTTTAGAGTTATAGCTGAACATGCACGCAAGGGATCCCAAACGGTTCCTTGTTCGATGTTCGATGTGAGTGATTGTTTGCCAGCACTAACATGATACGAAAGTAGATGAAAAACCGTTGAGGTCCACACACCGGAGTACCTGATAACTAGTGACGAAAGACGGTCAATTAAAGCAATCAACTTTTTTTTGTCTAATTGGCATTAAGTCATCTTTAAAAGTTTTTTTTTAATTTTTATTTGACAGTTTGATTTACATATTTTTCTTTTGAGAAAGGTGTTACACCTGAAACGAGTGATTGACTCTTTCCGATTTTTTTCTATTCCCTCTGAGAATTGAACCTGGACCGCTCATAATATATTTATTTATTCATTCGCGATTTGAGTCAGGTTTTCCGGTTTGAGACTGGTCAGGTAGCTGGCTGGCAACACTTTTTTTATCTTTTCAGCGAATTGCCGTTCGATTCGGTAATTTGTCGATGAACAGGTTCATTCCCGGACGTTCAGAACAATCTTCCTCCTTTTGCCGATGGTATATTCGTATCGCATAGATGATGGATGAGGAAGTAACCTAACGACCTAAAAAGAAAAGTTACTCAGCTCCCGAGCTATGTCGGGACAGTAGAATTCTCTTTAAGTAACGGCAATCGAACACTAAGGAGATGGAGGTCATCATGTTAAGTTCCAAACGAAGATTGTTAAACTTTTTTTTTATTATTGTTACGTTCATTACCTCCATCCGGATATATCGACGTTTTTGCTTCTTACGACTAGTAACGTAACATTAACTCCGCGTAAATTCCAACGATCGTTGTCGTGTAGTAGTCATTTTATTTGGGAATTCAAAATTGTAGTTTGTTATTTGTAGTGAAGTGGTGTTTGTTCTGCTACCGATGAGTGATTTTCCGTTTTGTGGTTAGCTTTCCAACCAGGTCTGAAGTAACTTTTAGTAATAATTGTTATCAATACTAATATCCTACAAAATTTATTGTCGTCGTATTTCATAAATAATGCACAATGTTGTAAATAATTCATTTTGTAAGGGTACAATCACACTTTGACGAGGAACCTCTTTCCCATAAATAATGCACACTCCAGTAAGGAACTTGTTCTATAAATAATGCACATTTTTATTGAATTTGATTAGAAAGAATTTTTATTTTATAACCTGATAGTTATTTCATAAATAATGCACAATATTGTAAATAATTCATCTCAAAAAATAATCCAAATGTTAGGGGTTTGTTAGAGTAAGTAATGTTGACTTTCGTGAATAATTTTGTTTAAAAATTATGCTTTTTAGTGAGTAACGTTTTTCATAAATAATGCACACTCTAACAAGGATTTTTCATAAGTAATGCACACTTTAAAGAGGAAGTTTTTTCATAAATAATGCACAATCTTGTAAATAATTCATTGCCAAAGATAGTGCGAAGAGGATCGGTGATTTTCGTGAATAATTTTTCCCTCAATTAATGCTTTTTTGGGAGTGACGTTTTTCATAAATAATGCACACTCAAAGAGGAACTTTTTCATAAATAATGCACAATATTGTAAATAATTCACTTCCAAAGATAATGTCATGAATAATTTTTCTCCAGCTCTTTAGAGTAACGTTTTTCATAAATAATGCACACTCTAACAAGGATTTTTTTCCATAAGTAATGCACACTTTAAAGAGGAAGTTTTTTCATAAGTAATGCACAATCTTGTAAATAATTCATTTCCAAAGATAGTGCTCAGGATCGCTGACCTTTATAAACAATTTTTTTCTCCAGTTAATACTAAGGAAGTAACACTTTTCATAAATAATGCACACTTTAATGAGGACCCCTTTTCCATAAGTAATGCACACTTTAAAGAAGAAATTTTTTCATAAATAATGCACAATCTTGTGAATCATTTCCCAAGATCGCTGACTTTGGTGAACAAGTTTTCCCCCAAATAATGCTCTTTAGAGAGTAACGTTTTTCATAAATAATGCACACTTTAACGAGTATCTTTTTCCATAAGTAATGCACAGTTTGATTAAGAATTTATGTCAAATTTCTAATTTTTTTATACTGCAAGACAATAACAATTGATGAGGGTTACTTTAGATAGAAACAAACCGACAGATTCTATTAGTGTGTGCATAGTAGTCGTGGTAGTGGGTGCATATGCTGTAGAGTCAGTGACTCATAGACATAAAGAAAAATGCTCACATGCGGGAAGACATTTAGAGACAACAAAAATCGCGTCCAACATGATTGAAGAGACGATTCTCCTTGGTTGGTACACCTGCGGTCCGGTTGGTGAGACTTACCATTTAAATCTTTCTGATCCCATTTATGTCTGCGTCGGACGAGGCTTAAATTCTTGTTTCCTTTAACAGAACATGTTGTTTGATTATATTTTCTGTTTTTGGTTCGGTCGTGGAAGGAATCCTCTCGAGCGAATCTCTCGTGTGAAATATTGCCTTCGTTCGAGGAGAACAATCGCCGGCAATAAAATGAATAATTAAGAATCAACATGGACTAATTGCTCGTTTCATTTTTTTTTCGCCTTCAATTGCGATCGTAAAACTGGCGACTCGTCATAAATTCCCATTTCTCCGCCATATTTCTTCTTTTCCGGTACTAAAAAGGTCGGGGCTCCTCTTCTTCTTCATCTTTCTTTCTTTACAGACCGTTAACTCTCATCAGTCGCGGTTTTTTCTTTTCTTTACGGTGTACCCCCCCGGACTCATCTACTTTTTCAACGCATAACTCTTTAATCACCTCCGCCTGATGGTCTATTGTTTCTTCTAATTAAAACCGCTGCCGTTTTTGTGGAAATCGAAATGAGTGATGGTACCCACTAAACCACAAACTTTTCGCCATGTGCAAAAGTCTCTGGACTCATGTGTGACGCTGTAGCAACGCCTCTTCCGCTAAAGTTTAATAATCAGTCAATGCACACATGAACTAGGTAATTTGTAGATCAACGGCTTTCGAGATTTAGCCACACCACCGTTATTTCGTAGGCTTTATTTCAAAAATACTGCACACGCTAGTTCAGATTATGAAAGTGTCGGAGTGTCCTGAGGAAGTCATTTCATAAGTAATGCACAGTTTAGTCGAATGAATGTCACAAATCAGTGAGGGTTTTGCATAGTTTGGACGGAAGCGCTGTCGTATTATATATGTAACCGCTTCCATACGCCGGGTACATTCGACGTAAATCCTAAATTGCTTTACACCAAAGTACTTCCAGTGGTTCTGTCTACTACACACTCTTAGTCAAGTGGTACTGTCTTAGTATAAATCTTCTCAAAGATCTGGTGATTTGGTGTAGCAACCATCTTTTCGAAATATGTTCTTGAAATGAGTACTTCCGAAGGAGTCTTCCGGTGCAAGAATGTCACCACACGCCACTGTACATTACGAAAAGGCTGTTTTGTTATACTCTCGCGTGGAACAGTAAAAACATAAAAATTGTTCCTCGACCTCTTTTAGGGTCATAACACTAACTCCGTTTTTCTTTTTTTATTTTTCCATCCGAAGACTTGTCGTGAGTCCTTGAAGTTGTACCGTTTTAGCTTTGTCAGTTTTCGTTCTCACATTAGCCGCTGTTTAGACGAATAAAGTTTACGGGTCACCTGACTCAGAGCCAAGTGGTTTCAACCTACAGATTGTTGGTACTTTGTCATGTAACAGACAATGGCTGTCAAGAAGTGTGGAAAACGCGAAAACGAAGGATTAGTGGGGAACCGAAAGAATTTTTTTAGCCGCCTGTCTTTATTGTTTTGTAAACTTTTTTCTTGTCTCCGTCATTTTAGGATCGTGTTCTTCCAACTGACTCCATTTTGCCTTTTGGAGCTTCTTGAAAATTCGTTGTTTTGTTTGATTTTTGAGATTTTCCGTTTTTGAATGTCTGGGTACTTGATTCCCAATTTAAACTCTTGAACGAGTACCTCATTAACAGTTACCTTGCTATTAACCACGTAACCTATCTTTTGTTGATGCCACTTTGTAACCTAAGAATCATTTCATTGATATCAGTATTTCATTTCAAAAATATTGCACAATGTGTGCTTGACGGAATTAAAAACTTGTTAACGTCTTTTTTGACTTTCGTTAACTGTCCTTCTCTTTCTAAAAGTGTGCATTATTTTTGAAACGAACATTCCTTACTATTGCGCATTATTGTTGAACAAATTTTCGCTTCTAGTGTGCAATACTTTTGAAATGAATATTTCACACTAGTGTGCATTACTTTTGAAATGAATATTCTCTGCTAGTGTGCATTATTTTTGAAACGAATATTCTGCAATTGTGTGCATTATTTTTGAAATGGATATTTGATATTAGTGTGCATTACTTTTGAAATGAAGGTTTAGTACTCCTGTGCACTATTTTTGAAACGAGTTCCTATTAAAGTGTGCATTATTTTTGAAATGAAAATTCTGTAATACTTTTGCACTATTTTTTAAACAAATGTTCCCTACTCGTGGAAATTACTTTTGAAACGAATATTTCCTACTAGTGTGCATTACTTTTGAAATGAATGTTTTATACTACTGTGCATTGTTTTTAAAACGAATATTTGATATTAGTGTGCATTATTTTTGAAATGAATATTCTATAACTGTGTGCACTATTTTTGAAACAAGTGTTTCATACTCGTGTGCATTATTTTTGAAATGAATCCTCTAAAAATGTGAACAAAATTTGAACTTGGGGCTTGATTTCTAGCTCTTTTAGACCTTTTCCGCGTTCAGGTACCAGTTCGCTTTGGTTTTCTTATTCAGGTTGTACTTGAACATCCTGTTTAGCAATCTATCTTGGTGTCTTTCGAGATAGATATTCTTAGGAAGCGATTATTTCTAATCGATTTTGTTCCTTGGTAACCGTTTTGGTGTCTCAAAAGCTACTACAACTGTTCCTCCGATTAAGTTTCTTCCGAGTCAACCGGTAGACTTTGGTGTATGACTAACCGCAAACCATAAAACGACTCCTTCAAGCTTTTCTTCTCCTGTGGATTATTACAATAAAAAGCTCAGGGAATCATTGGAGGAATATCCATGAAAACGTCACTCGAGAACGGGGAACCACATTTTCTGTTTCCTCATATCCGCCTCGTCACGCCTGGAATTGTCTCTCCCGCCAAGTGGACCCGGGGGCAATGGGGGTACAACAAGGCTCCATATTCCACGTACCTGTGTAATTGGGTCAAAGATTAGTATCAAAATTAGCCTTGCCTAATTTAATTTGTTATATGTCGTTCCTTTTTTTGTGATGAATTATTCTCAGTTAATTAAACAATTTTGTTGTCACATGTTTTGATTCCTTCATAACCTCGCGGCCATTTTCCTTCTTTTTCGTTTTCCTTTTTTTGTGTGCGTTCCGAGAAATCTGTATCAAGTTTTAGACGAACCTGTTTCTCACTTAGACATTTTGGTTTTCTTGTTGAGTCTTAAATCTTTTTTTAGGCTCATAATTGGCGTTCTTTCTTCTTTAGTTCTGTCCTAAAAGAAAAAAAGGATGTCGTGTAGCTAGTTAACAAAAAAATTCATTTCATAAATAATGCACACTCAAAACCGTAACTCGAGAATCAGAAAAAAATGGCGTTCGGCTCACTTCCTACATTGTGGATGCTATTTTAATAGCTCTGAGGTTGGTATAGCAAATGTTTCCTTCAAAGGCGGCGGTGAGTTTGACAAATGGTTGGTGTTACCTTGAAAGGGTTAAGGACACGGTAGTTGGTGAAAAATTCCGTGGTCTCTCCTTTCTCTCGTTTGCCCTAAGATCAAGTACTTGATGGATCCAGGGTTGCCGGCTGGTACATGAACTCTCCGTCAGATTTTCTTTTGAAAACCCGAAAAAAAGAATTTTTAACTGAGCTCAGTCAAAATCCATTTTTAGAACGTGGATGCTTGCTCGGCTCGGATTCTATTAGAAAATTTATTTTCACTTTAAATTTGAACATCCGAGTTTGAGGTTGAACACAATTTTTAATTCGAGGATTAATTGTAAAAGAAAAAGGAATTGGAATCCAAATTTAGTAGTCACAGTAGTTTGTAACAAATGAGCGGTTGAAACGTTTCCAAAATGATTGATTCGAAGGCCTCTGACTTGGAGTGACGCATGCGCGATGGACCGAAGAATGGATGACCTTCCAGAGCACTATTGTGCTCCGATATGAGTGATGGAAGCTGCGTTGTTCCTGTCATATTCTTTCCCCGAGGGCGAACTCCCAGCACTTCATCACTGACATGCTCACGGCTTTTGTAATTACAGGATTTCTCATTCTTTATTAACCATCCTTGACCCTCCACCTCGGACATCTTTATTTAAATTCGATATCGGAATCGATTGTACGGAATTTTTCCCCTTTGTTGACTCTGATTTATGATTAAATGATGAATGGACAGGATAAATGTCCTCCCAGAAAGTAATTACCCGACGCTAACAAGATTGTCATTTTCTGATTCCGGTTTTTGGTGACGGAAACCTGGGCTCCCCAAGAGGAAATTGCTTCTATTCCGATTCTAAGTGTCATCGTTTCTTTTCTTCCAACTTTTCTTTTTTGGTTAACATTAGGACTTGAGTGTGTCAGTTACCTTATGTCAGAACCCTTGGGGAGAGATGAAATAGAAAGATTCTCAACTTCCGGTCATTCCGGACATAAATACTGTCTCTCTGCTTAGGTATGAAGTGTCTCTCATCAATTATATAAGTCTACAACTCCACACGTTAGTTTATTAAATGAATACAGACTTATCAAATAACTCATTTCATAAATTCTGCACACCACATCTGAAAAGAATTCATTTCATAAGTAATGCACACTGCGAATTCATTTCTTTCACGCAGGTTTTGTGAAAAATTTTGTCTCATATATAGTGCACGCTTCTGTGTGATATTTATTTCATAAATACTGCACAATTTGATAAATAAATGGCAACAAGAGGAGAAGACTAAAAGTTTTGTTTTGGGAGTGTAGGATTAGTGTGATTTCGTTTTCGTTTTCTAAAACCTGGTTTTCCCTAATAGTCTGGATTTCCCAGATTTTCCAACGTATCGATTGAATTATAGACTATAATACAAAGACGGTTCTTATTGTTCGGCCTTTGTTGTTTGCCTTACGTCATTTATTTTATTGAATGAGTTATAGCAAGAAGAAAATGGTTGTTGTGTATTACTTCCTCTTCTAGATTCTTCCAAGAGGGGTTGTGTGTACTTTTGGGCTGAGTTCTCAGCTCACATATTTTGAAAAGTTCCGTTTGTCTGTTTCTTCACATTTTCTCGTGGTAATCAGCTAGAATGTTTTTATGCGGTTCTAATTAGAAATGTCTTCTTCTTATTTTCTCATCTGTCTAGCCGTTTTGAGGTTCTAGAATGCCCACCACTGAAGGCTTTACTTTCTAGAGATTTTTGTCTTCTGTGTTTTTTGTTTGTAGTTGCGAGGAGGTAAAGGAAGTAGAGTGTTTGATTCTGTTTTCTTTTTTAGAGTCTTTGTTTAGCTCTTCTTTGATAAGTAAAACTTGTCTGCAGAAGATTTGGAAGCCTTGTTTGCCATTTTAAGAGTCTAGTAGCTCTGTGATGATGCTGTCATGTTTAGTTGTGTGATCTTCGGTTCTGCGGTAAACGCAGACCGCCCTTTCTCATCGAGTTGTAAGAAGACATTGAAGCAGCCACGTCCTACCATCATCTATGTCATGTGAAATTGTCAGACTACCATGTCTTCGTTCTCTCCAGTCTTTGATGCGTGGTTATTTCCTCACCTTGTGTAACTGCTCGAAATGTCGCATTTCCCGTTCTAAATTAGTTTCATTAAACGGTGTTTAGACGAAGGTGATGTAAGTTGGAATTGTCAAAACGACTTGTTAACACAAAGAAATTGCGTTTCGTGTTACAAAACATGTAGGCCTACAGACAATTTTTCGAAGGCTTGCCAACCGATTGTCTTCTTTGAACCGGTTTCGAGATGGAACTCATCGAAATTTTCTGTATATACGAAGGGCCAGAATTTTTTATTCTTAAACCAATTCCATGACACTTTGGAGGTTTTATTTCATAATTAATGCACACTCGTACCAACAACTCGTTTCATAAACATCGCATTTTCAAATAATCCACACTTTCAAAGGAACTCGTTTCAAAAATAATGCACAATCTCATCACACAACACGTTAATTTAATAACCAATCATTTCACCAAACATTATTATTAATAAAAAGTTATTAACATAAAAAATTAATAAGTATAAAAGCCTTTTCTTTATTTTTAATTAAAATTTCCGACCTACTTAGCATGTCACGGAAGAAGGGAATTCGTCGAAAGTTCCTTTTATGATTTATAGTTTGGAGAGAGAGGCAGAGAATCATATTATAATCAGAAGCAGAGACCACCCACATCATCTAGCAAAACCGTTAAAGACCTGACTGTCCTAAAACGTTTTTCAACTCTTTCGCTTGTTACCAACTCTTCCACACGAAAAAAAAAAGTGAATTAGGACGAGAGAGAATCAGACTAACAAAGTATCAAACCGATCGATTTGTCTATTATTCTCGAATAATCTTTTTCTATTAGCGAACGTTATTAAAAAATTGTTTTCGAAAGGCCGCCATGATGACCTTCCCCTCGAAGTTTTGACGAATTGATTCAAAACTCTTAAAAACTCTTCATCAACCTTCGGCCAAGACTTTTCCTGTGGTTAAGAATCCCGGAAGAATGAATTGTAGTTGTTGTTGTTGTGGTGGTGGTATCACTCTCTTGCTGTTTTGCTGTCTCATTTCTATTTTTAGCACGCGGAAGAATTTTTTTCCTTTTGTTTATTTTAAATCTGCTGATTCTGTCTCTCCCGGGTTTGAGAATTTCGCAAAGTTTCATTTGACCGATACCGACAGGTGCCTCGATGATAACTTAAACTGTAGACATGATTCAGATCGAATTTGAATAAATAGCATGGCAGGACCGCAGGATTCAGTATAAAAGTCTGAGAACCTTTTTAAACATTTTCCAGAGTGATAGTCGTAGCTTAAACAGTTTGCCAGCTTTTGTGACGAAGGTTTTGGCTCTCAATCATCACAAACACTAACCTGAGGGTTTTGTCCTTTTACTGGATAGTTGATGTAAATGTTACGAAAGACAACAAGATAGATTGCTAAACCGGATGTTCAAGTACAACCTGAATAAGAGAACCAAAGCGAACTGGTACCTGAACGCGGAAAAGGTCTAAAAGAGCTAGAAATCAAGCCCCAAGTTCACATTTTGCTCTTAGAGGATTCATTTCAAAAATAATGCACACACTTTCTAGTAGAGTTACAGAATATTCATTTCAAAAATAATGCACACTACTATCAAATATTCGTTTTAAAAACAATGCACAGTAGTATAAAACATTCATTTCAAAAGTAATGCACACTAGTAGGAAATATTCGTTTCAAAATAATTTCACGAGACATTTGTTTAAAATAATTACAACATTTCAAAATAACATTTAATAGAACTCGTTTCAAAATAGTGCACAGATTACAAACCTTCATTTCAAAAGTAATGCACACTAGTATGAAACATTCATTTCAGAAATCATGCACACTTTAATATTAACTCGTTTCAAAAATAATGCACACAATTGTGGAATATTCATTTCAGAAGTAATGCACACTAGAAGAGAACATTCGTTTCAAAAATAGTGCACAGGAGTACAAAATCTTTATTTCAAAAATAATGCACACTAGTGTGAAACATTCATTTAAAAATCATGCACACTTTAAAAGTAATTCGTTTCAAAAATAGCACACGATTATAGAATTTCCATCTCAAAAATAATGCACACTAATATCAAATATCCATTTCAAAAATAGTGCACACTTTATAGGGAACTCGTTTCAAAAATAGTGCACAGAAGTACTAAACCTTCATTTCAAAAGTAATGCACACTAGTATGAAACATTCATTTCAAAATGCACACTTTAAAAGTAACTCGTTTCAGAAATAATGCACACAATTGTAGAATATTCATTTCAAAAGTAATGCACACCCAACATGACAGGATGACACCACTACAAAAATTTGGACACCAAGTCAGTTGTTCTTTAAATCTAAGACAATTCAACACTGCTGACTGGTAGTAAGAGAGTATAGACATAAAACATCTCCACAGATACCGTGTTACATAACCGTACCGTTAAGTCTTATTAGGTTTCAACGACCGTCTTAAACATAAATCGTATGACGGTATGACTACCTGTAGTCGTAAAGACTTTCGAAGCTTTCAAAAGCTTTTTTCTAAGAAGCAAAATTCAATTCAAAGGGGGAAATCCGTTTAGATTTCGAAACGGGGTTCAAGGTATAATTAATTCGAAATGAATTATACTGTAAATTATAAAAAAATGGATTTAGCTCATTAGTATGGGTTTTTCTTCTCGCCTTAGTAAAAGCTTTGGTCTGGAAAAAAAGGAGTTTAATGGCGGCGTTCCTGAAAAGCTAATTACCACATCATTTATTTACGTTAAAAAGGAAAAGGAATAAAATAATAGTCAGTCGTGCGTGTTTAAATTCAGCTTTATTATCATTAAATACTGATTGGTAAAGCCTTGTCCTTGTATGCCGACTTGAAGTTTAGGCCCCTCTCGCCCGAGGAGTAGCTACTACCTGCCGGTCGTACACTTGTTACATTGCCACGAGGGACTCGGCCATCTTTGTCTTCGCCACCTTTTTTGTTGTTTCGGGCGAAAATTGCGCGCATTGTGCAACCACCACTAGGAAAGACCTTCTCCCGACGACGACGACATCTTTTGCCTAATTGTGTTCCCTTTTATTCTCTTATTATTTTTCCTTATGTAAACGGCCTTAGGTATTAACCGCATTCAAAATAAATAAATAAATAAGAAAAAGATTGATTGTAGGACAAGCGAACACCGAGGTTATTCGACGCAAATAATAAATGAAGGCCTGAGTTTTCTAATCGAACAGGTACCTTAAAAAAAATTTGTAGTTGTCGGTCTTCAGGGTTGTGCTTGACAAGAAAGGTTTTCTAAATTTTATTTATTTATTTATTAATAGACTACATAAATTTGTTGGTACATAAAACTGGGCTTTTGCGAAAGGGTGGTTACGTTTTTGACGTTCCCTATCCACGCGTCAGGTTGACTGACTACCTGGTGCAAATGGATTGCCGACACCCGGTAGTAAACCGGAAGCAGGTTCTTCTTTATCTGTGTGTTTGGTCGGAGGTGAAAAAAATGGAGCGAGGGTAAACAATCGACATTTTTTTTTTGTTCTTGTGCTCGGACGTGAAACTTGAGCAAACAAATTGGGAACAAATAAGAATGAAGATGTTACCTGGAAGGGAAGGGCCCCCGATTGTCAAATAAACATGTTCTTAACAAAACAATCAATTATATACTGTGTACTTACTCGTACAAACACGACTTTTACCCGGTCCTGATTTTGTTTGACTTTTTCCTTTTTTTTGTTCTTATCTATTGTTAAGCTCTTAGTTCTTTGGGAGCCTTGATAACAGACTTCGCTTTTGTGTTCGGTTTTTTGTTGGCAAATTTCTCAGGGTCTTGGAGATATTTCTCTCTGATGTTATAATCGTGAGTGCTGAAGGTGGTATGCGTGAGCTGAGTTGAATCAAACTCCTCACTCACTCATTAAATGAATTTGAAGCTGAGGAACTGTCTGGTTAGGTTCTTGGTACTCAAGCTTTTTCCTTCCCGGGCCAAATTTCCATTGTGACCATTGCTACTGGGCCACACGACCTACCAAATAAAAAGACTTTACAAGTCCGGCTTTTGATGCATACAGTCAATCCTCAGGGCATCATCTGTATGTCCATCTGTTAGGCTATTTCTGTATATTGCTGCACAAAGATATGTTGAGGCAAACAATGTTAGCAGTTTCTGAGCAATGATCCAAACATTTTCGTACTGGTCAGGCACTATAGTTCAGACTTAACAGCGAGCAGTCGACCTTCTCACAAATTTTCATGCAGTCGGTTTCCCCTGGGCCATTTAGTAGAGCTGGGTGGGCCGCAGTTTGAGTACCAAGGGGGTGTCTCTTGTGCTGTTTCTAGCTCTACAACTCGATATACATCTCCTTTAGTGAGATTTCTCACCCGTCTCTTTCATAAGTAGTGCACACTCTCTTATTAATACAAATCACTCGTTTCAAAGATTATCTTTAATTTCATCAGGATTTTATTTCAAAAGTATTGCACACTTTTAGAGGAAATTCATTTTGGGCTTATTCCCGCCGGTTCTTGAACTGTCCTACCTGTCCAAGAACTAGTAAAATGGGCTTTTGCGGTCTTTACAGGTGTTAGTAGTAATCTTGTAGGTGTAGTACGGTTCTAGGTCTCCGATGAATTCACCGTCGTCGGAGGGAACGCCTAAGAAATTTTAGTAATGCTACTCTTTGGGTTGTTAGCTCATCTCAGACCAAAGTTTTTGGACGAATTCACCAAATCCAGACGTTTCGGAAACGTTGAAAGCTTAACGTATCTTCAAAAGTTGAAATTTTGCTCTCGACTTGAGGTCCAAATTATTTTTCTTATACATCGCACATTTCCATGAGTTACTTATTTCATAAATATTGCACACTTTGATGAAGGATTCGTTTCACAAATTAACTCTCAAAGTCGAGAGTAAGCTATCAACGTAGACAAAACATCTGGACGAAGTAGGACTATATTCCCTCCTTCTTCCAAAAATCTAACTTGAGCCGCGTAACAACCAAAAGAGTAACATCACTAACATGAATGAAAAGTTAGTAGTACAGCCATAAGTTAAGAAATAACAGACCAGGTCCTCAATCTCACGGACTAAATGAGGAAATAAGTGAGGTATTGGAAAAGGAAAGGAGGAAGTGTTGAATGAAAAGAATAGGAGAAAATTTTCATTGTCATTTGTTTATTTCATAAATAATGCACACTTTTTAATAATGATTCGTTTCATAAATAATGCACACTTATCTGTTATTAGTAAATTATTAACATTTACACCCTTCATCGGGAAATTTATGAGGAGTCTCAGCTCCAAAACAGGGAGGCAGTGTTGGTTTCCCTGATATTGTTCAGTGTGTTTGGTGCACGTGTTCTGAATAAGATGTACAAATATACAGAAGACTGGTGTTGTTATTTTAATAAGGTGATAGAGAGACTATAAGGACGGAAGTGAATGGATTTTCGAATATAGAAAGGAATGAAATGCAAAAGTTATAGAAACTGTTAGAAATTTTGACTGGAGCGGGGCGGGGGAGGGGAGGAAGGACCTCTGGGATCATTGTTGAAGCGAAAAGAAAAATATTTTTCTTATCCAAAAGCAAAAATCTCTTTTTCCCTTGTCTCGGAATCGCAATTCAAGTGTCAAATCCCATAACTGTCATAAACGAGAGTCATTCCGTTTGGCTCATGTGAAGCGTGGGAAGAGCGCCGATATGTAACACCTCCATCTTTTGCGCCCCCGATTCCGGGCCTCACTATAATGGAGCCGTGTAATCGATAATTATAACGGCTAATTAAAATGTTCATTGTTTTGATTCTCTTTTTTGTGTTTACATTCGTATTTTGGTTATTGTTCTCGATAGGAATGATCGCTCTCGTGTGAAACGTTCAATTCGGGTACCATTCTTCGAAGCTCATATTCACAATTCACGGATAAATGGCAATAGCACGGAACAGTGTTCCTCTGGTAAATGTTGCATTAAATCGAATCGATACGGTTTTTGTTATTCGATGATGTCGATGGTTATTCGATGGGAAATTGTTTTAACCATTAATTACATCGACTTTTCCCTTTTTTTTCTGGTCGGACAGTGAAATTTTGGAAAGGAAATCTCTGCGACATGGATAGTCAGGTATTAGCTTTGTGTTGGCTCGTAGCGCTTCAGGGCGCCCGGATCGAGAACGACGGAATCGAGTTCCGCGTTTCTAACGAATTAAGTTCTCTTTTGGGTTTGGTATCCACCGCGGAGGCTTTTCTTTTTACAATACGACGATAATTATGTAAGTGGAGGAACTGACTCCGATTGAAAATGGCCACGGATATCTCTTTTCCTTAAATGAGCCGGCTGGAACGGAAGTTGTAAGGATAAAAAACAACACACAATAAAAAATTGATTAATCTGATGAAGCAACATCCAAGAAGCTTAATGGAACTCATGCTCGCCATCAATCATTGTTACTCGTCTGTCGCCAGTTCAACACTTCTTCAATGCACCCTAATTCAAAGTTCAGGCTCTCGAAGGCTAGAAATTTGACTTTTAAATACCGATTTGTTGTTTTGTTGGTGTGATTATCACTTCCGGTTTGATTGCTATTGGATTTGGTATTGTTGATGTTCTTGGTGGGACAGAAATTTCTTCGTTTGCGCTACTCCAAGACTGCCAACAGCTGTACGTTTGGTTTAGGTGACTGTACTCTAAATCTCACTTAATTGTTTCCCGTTAAGGCTTTAGACTTTTTTTACGCGGTTTTTGTTAAACCTAAATTATGCCTCACATAAATGTGGAACAGTCTCTGGTTCTTCTTTCTCTTCCGTCTATATTCTACTCGGTTTCTGTCTTTTTGGGTGATTTCCAGTTCCTTCAGGCCGTTTTCGATTTTCCTGAAGCTGTTCCCTCTGGTTTTCTTATTCAGCAAGTTCTTGAATTTCTCTCAGTTATGATGAAGTTGTTATTAACATTAAAAATTTTTATAACACTGATTTCCTTTCGTTTTTTCATAAATACTGCACACTTTTGTGAAGACTTTGCATCAAAAGTGCCGGAACTTCAAAATAATGAAAAGTTCTGCTTGGATTTTGTATCTAATGCACACTTTGCTGTAGGATTTGTTGTATTACCGAAGATATACTTCCTCAAACAAATTTAAAACTATATACATTATACACTGAGTTATTGTCTAAGACAGACCGGAAATAGTGTTGGTTCTGTATGTTACACTTAAGTTATAAAAAAGGCGGTAAAAGTGATAAATCGGGCTATTATATAGGTCTATAACCAACTAAGCTTGGTAAATGTGACATATTATTGAGTATTTATCACATTTACCGGCTAGTGTATAAAATCTTCAACTCGCAATGAAGAAATTAATAAAATTTTGCTCACATACTTTGCTTCTGTCACTTCTCTTGTATTTCCTGTTTCTTGAGAGGTTCGAACACTTAATCGGTGGAATCAGCTGCTGGATATCTTGTCTTTTGTCAGAAAAGTAAGCATGTAAGCAAAATTTATTTAATCTTCCCATTATGAGTTGGTGGTTTTATAAACTACCCCGGTAAATGTGATAAATATTCATTATTTTATAAAATTTTACGGTAATTATGAGTAATCGCCAGAAATTGGGTATATACGCCTGACTTATACGATATTATTCACGTAAAAATATAACAACTTAGTGTATAATATGTAGCTGTAAGGATTTGGTGTATGTTTCACACGCCAGCTTCGTATTTAAGGCCTACATACTGTTGACTGCTATTCATTGTTCTGGGTAGTTGTACTGTTGTCTGCGTCTTTTTTTTATTTGTTGTATATACCTCTCATTTAACCACTTTTAGATTGTCAGTATAAACTCAACTCCATTTTAAAAGCGTGTTTTAATAAGACAGTAAGGATCATAAATTAATAATTTTCCGGCGTGGAGTTTGTGTTCAGTAATTTTCTCTTTTCTCAAACGGAAGACAATGGTACGTGTGAAACTAGGAGGTTGCACTAAATAACCGAGCCTGCGGTTGGTTATACACAGATGGCTGACAAGATAAGGCATTACTGTCTCTAATGAGAAAAAGATTATTTCCCGCCTTAACGTTTTCTTTCCTTGATTTATGTTTTTGTAATTATTTCAATTTTATCTGGTTAGCTTCACTCACATTCTCTCTCTCTCTCTCTGACACCGTGTTCTCTGACTTTTTTTTGTTACCCATTGCCCTCAATCTCTTATTTTCCTCGAAAACAAAAAGTTTTTCTTCCTTTGTCTTATGGGTTGTAAAATGAGAAATTTTAGTCGATTGTAGTTGTAATCAAAGTCGAAACAGAGAACTGTTAGGATTGCTTGTCTTCTTGTCCCTGTGATATAAATCATTATTACGGCCACTGTTCATGTCAGGTCTGATTGTGAAGCGAAGCTCACTTCTTCACGTTCTTTGCTCTGTCCTTGAGCTCTCAGGATGTTTCGATTTCTTTTTATGCGGTCTGGGTGTTTTGTTGTATAACTTGGAGCTTCTATTTTTATACGTGCTGTTCTCTGTCACCAAGAGGTATATTAATTGTCTCCACAATCGTCATCATGGAAGGCAGATTGAAGAATCTTTAAATTGTGATAGCGTGTTTGGTTATTTTGTGATTGTAAGAAGACTTGGGTTTCGGTTGGAATTTTATGAGGTAAATTTTCATCTTAAAAATTTTTACCTCACTTAACAGAGCTTTTGGGTAAAATGAAAATTCGCGTATCTCACAAAAGTATCTCTGAAAAGTTTTTAACGCTCTTTTGTCGTAATGTTAATCATTTGGAATTGAAGTTATGCGACTTAGAAATGGACTTCAAAACTTATTTCTACCTCTTCAAAGTTGTGAGGTTTTCTAGACTGTAGAGTTTGGATTCGTTTGGAATTTTGTGAGTAAATGTTTCAGCTTAAAAATTTTGACAAAGTTTGATTGTAGTTGTGTTTACACCACGTAGTAGAGCTTTTGGTTAAAATCAAAATTCGCGTATCTCAAAGTTTAGAAACACTTCACAAAGCATTGCTGAGAAGTTTTAACGCCCTTTGTAGTAATATCAATCATTTGGAATTGAAGTTATGCGACTTAGAAACGAACTTAAAACTTATTTCTACCCTGTGAAAGTTGTGAGGTCTTCTATTCTGTTTGTATTAAAGGTAGAAATGTTACTCTTTCAACTACTAAGACCTCAACTCAAATATTTGGAAGAATAGGAGAATTTAAGTTCCTCCTGCGTTAAAACCTTAATGATCTTCAGCATAGACAAAACGTCTGTCGTGTTAAGAACCAACAGTCAGAATCAGATAGAGACACGTTGGAATTCTCTCAACTCGGATATTCGTTCTGACTTCAACTCCCAACAATCGCACAAAACGAGACCCTCACTGAATTTATTTTTCATTTCCCATTTATTTCATTGAGTTGAAAGCCTTGTTGTTCTTCTACCACCACAACCACATCAAACAAACTTTGCAAACAATCTGACAAAAGACGGAAGAACGCGAACTGAAAATCGAGAGGACGACGATTTTATTTACTCTATGACGCAATTGATTCTGATGAGATTTAAGAAGAACTCGCTGAAGTTTAATAAATATTAATTGGAATTTAATAAATAAAATTAATAATAATTGATTTCACATTTATTTATAGATGGGTGAAATCCTTCTCGATTATTATATAGAAGTTATACTAAAATAATTTAACGATGACGTACTCTCAATCAAGATTCCACTTTATACCGAGTGTGGAAGATTATATCATAACCGTAACCCTTGGAGTGATGTCATTCTGGTAATCCATGTTTCGGTTAGAGACAATGAAGCGATTTTTGGAGGGAGGGATGAGGGAATTAAAAGAAAAATTAAAACAAGTGAACTTGACAGGTGAAACAAATTTGTAGTTACTGAATTCATTATGTTAATGCGGTCTCGGAAGTTGAAGGTATAAAAAAAAAAATGTTAGTTGGCCGTTGTTTCTTGATTCTTGTAGAATGATTTGATGACTTGATAACGTTTTCAAACAGACTAAATTGTTACTAAGTGATTGCATTGATTAACATCCGCCTTGCACAATATTCATGCATTATTAATGTCCTCTCGGGGTTGGTAATTAAAAAACGGATTTTTTTTATGCGGTCGTTGCAAAGCCTAAAGCTTGGGTTACCAACTGAAAACCTGTACGAACCGGTTTGGTTCCTTTTTGTATTTTCCGGAAGTTGGTTGTGTGTTAGTGCCACACCTTAGTTGTGTCGTTGATGGCGGTTTTGGTTTGTAATGGATTTGAGGTAATTTATTTGTTGGGTTGACAGTGGGGTGGGGGTATTTGGATATATATTTTTATACTGTGTTAGTATCTTACGCATGAGGTAACGTTGCTTTTTCTTTTCTGTTTGTAGGGAAGTCGCGATTCAGCTTCGTACACGAATACACGATCAACATGGGTGAGTCAATTAACTAACTTCATACTAATTTGATTTAAAAATTTTTGAGAGGGGGGTAAGGTGTAAGATGACCAAGGGATGTGTGTAGTATATGTAAACCCAGTGTCTAGTATAAAGCTAGACAGTGCTCTTTACAGGATGTTTTAGAAAGTGATTTTATACATTTATAGTGATTCGTGAAGTCATTTTTATCATTTTCGTGGATTTTAGGACTTAAAAATAATTTCTACGACTCCATTTATATATATTTTATAACTTTATATATATAAGTATATAGTCAAGTCTCAAGTTATGGGAAATTTGAAAATTCCAGAAACAGCAAAGCAGGGATTCGGGATTGTTTTTATAATGAAATCGTACTCAAATCGTGCATTATTTATGAAATATGTTCTCGGTATTTGTGTGCAATATTTATGAAATGAAATTTGCAAAAAACGCCTGATTTTCTAAACTTAAGTAATAGAACATCAAGACCTCACTGGGTTGACATGAACTCTTAGCTTGAGCTCATTCGCTTCTGTATAAACCAAACTGGCAGCTCTCTAATCTTGTGAATTGAGTTACCCACAACACCCAAAAGGTTTCCTACCACTACATTCATCAGAAACTCATTGTAGTCATATACTCTAGTGTCACGTATCCTCAAAAAACGATTCAGTTTGTGGTCGTAGTGAGGAGACATTATCCGGGAGGGTCTAATGACGTCCGAGTTTTGAAAAGAGGAAGGGAAACTGGAAAGGGAAAAGCAGGAAAAACCTTTTGCTCTGTTATCAGCAGTTGAAATATGCGTGTTTGGCTTGACATTCAACGGATTTTCGCGTGCGGGTAAACTTTCAAGGCCGAAAGCTGAGCGCAGGTTCCTACCACGCCTCCTCCTCTTTATCGCGTAAAACCCCTGACTTGGGTACGTGCACACCTCCTCCTGCTCCCCAATTGGACACGAGAGTCGAGGCGTGCTGAGTCACGAAAAAACGTGCAAAAATAAATAAATAAGGAAGAGAGAGAGAGAGAGATGGAGAAACGGAGAGAGAGAGAGCGCAAGAGAGAGAGAAGGAAAATAAGAATGTGATCTCGAAAGGATGTCAGTTTAAATCCTGGTTTTGGGAATACCATTTCAATATTTAAATGAAAAACAAACACTAAACGGCGAACACGATTTTGAAGAGTTGTTGAAGAACGCCTCCGCATACTCGCATTCTGCACGTTTCAATGATAAAAACACAACATAAAACACGATAATGTTTACTTTATTCATTTGGATGTAACCTTAATTCCACATAACTTTCTAACAACGGTAACCACTTCGGGAGTTCTATTCGCATTCATTATTCATGAGGAGTCTAGTATTTACTTAAACGAAATTTTCTTAACCCCTTGTCGCTGGAGAAACACACCAATCCTCAGCGTTGCCAAGGAGAAATCCGAAATTTTTGTTTTCGCACCCGTGTCTATAAGGTAACAACACTCATCTCGTTCCGATTTCATTTCGGATGTCGCCGAACCCGGTTTGCCGTCGATTCTCATTAACCCCGACAACAGTTTCCTGATGACTTCCATGACCAATGTTGTCACACCCTCGTTCTAAAAATATTTCGCTGTAATATCTGTCATAGTTTGTTTTACTGGAGTCCTTGCGAGTATGACGGTGAATACGTAATGTTAAACCAGAGGAATGTTTACTACAATCGTACACGCGTCACTACTCTTTACTTCCGTTTTCTTCTCGTAACCAATCAAATTGTCGTGAATTGATCACAATATGATGAGTGTAGTGTTGTCCCTTCTCACTTATGTAACCTTAGGACTGTTTAGTGAATTTCCTCCATGGTACAGATTCACCTTTTAAAACTGGCGACACAGTTTTTCGCTTTAAAGAAGTCGGAATTGAGAATGGGATTCAAACTATACGGTTTCTCATAACGCGGTTTGTAACGTTTAATTTGTGTTGTCACTAGGAGAGTTGTGGGTTTGGTTTTGCTAGCCAGCAACAGAAAACGAACCAAAGGTCTCCAGACTTTGTAGTTCTGTAAAAATTTGTTTTTACCTTTTTGCACTGCACGTGTGCAGTATTTATGAAATGGAATTTGTATAAAAGTGTGCATTACTTATGAAATAAGCCCTCTTTTGAAGTTTGCAGTATTTTTGGAATGTGGTTGTCACAAAGCTCTGCGTTACCTTTGAAATTGATTCGAATTCATACCCCAAAGTGACTACGGTGTCTGTATGGGACACTAAGTCGTTGTGAAGGGTTTAATATAAGGTACAGACCAGTGGCGAAGGAAAGTAAAAGAGAGAGAAAGAAAGAAAAAAAATGACTGAAAGGAACAGAGGGAAGAAGGAAGACTAGATAATTTAAAAATTAATCACAAAACTGTGCATTACTTATGAAATGTATTTTTCATAGCAACGTGCAATATTTATGAAACGACTCCCTTAGAAATTATTTATAAAATGAATTTGTCTTTGGGGAGTGTTAACTAAAACAAATTTGAAAATCGAGAACCATTTACGATTGTACTTAGTGGTAGTAGCCGCTTAGCCTCTTGAACGTCTGGTTATTGTTAACAGAAGACAACAACAGACAAAAACGTCAGAAAAAATTTTATTTTCACAAAAGCGTAGCAAAGTCCAATTGCGCAAAATATTCACCGCCTGTAAACCAATCACGATTTCCCTCTAAAAATGGTTATTATCCTCGTCAGGAGCGTAAACTTGAAATTTTTTTCCTTTTTCTTCTCGTTTGGCATCTCCTCACCGCGGAAATTTTTTTTTTGTTAAATTGCACAAGAGCTTTACAATGACCCTGTACAATGCCTTCCTAACGAAGTCTGACTTCGGAAAGAAGAAGAAGAAGAAAAAGATTCTCATACACGAAATGGTTTCTCTTTTCTATATTTATATAAGCGATATGGAGGTGCAACCTGAAAACCTATTAAAATATCCATTTGAAAGAGGAGAAGAAAAAAAAGATAAATAAATAAAATACATTGGAATTGAACAATTATAAATTGATTGACGGTTAGGACTCGCCTAAACTATACTAAAAAAGAAAGTCTTAATCATTCACACGTCAAGCCTACCTTATTAGAAAAGTCAAAAGGAACATGGAGGAACATTTAGAAAAAGACGAAAATCCTCAAACACTGACGAAGAAAATGACTTTTATGGAAATTTTATTCGCGAAAGTTTATTTTATCCACTGCCAGTACGGTTCGTGTAGTCATAACAATGGGTATACGGAGTGTAGTTGTATAACTTTTATAAATATCAAGACACTGTATAATGTTTTTGAAATGAGAATTTTATAAAAGCGTTCATTATTTGATGAGAAATCTGTCATGAAGGTGTGTGTTGCGGTTGGAGGATTAATTTTTTAAGAAAACTGTGCATTACTTTTGGAATGAGTTTGACCTATACCTGTGCATTATTTTTGAAATGGGTTTCCCTAGGACTGTTCATTATTTCTGAAATGAGTTTTCCATACAACTGTGTACTACTTTTGTAATGAGTTTTCTCTATATTTTGCATTTTTGAAATTTTCTCAACTGTGCATTACTTTTGAAATGAGTTTCCCTAAAACTGTGCATTATTTTTGAAATGAGTTTCCACTCTAACTGTGCATTACTTTTGAAATGAGTTTGTCCTACAACTGTGCATTACTTTTGAAATGAGTTTCTCTAAAACTGTGCATTACTTTTGAAATGAGTTTGTCCTACAACTGTGCATTACTTTTGAAATGAGTTTCTCTAAAACTGTGCATTACTTTTGAAATGAGTTTCCTAAACTGTGCATTATTTTTGAAATGAGTTTTCCCTTTATCTGTGCATTATTTTTGAAATGAGTTTCTCTAAAACTGTGCATTACTTTTGAAATGAGTTTCTCTAAAACTGTGCATTACTTTTGAAATGAGTTTCCTAGAACTATGCACTATTTTTGAAATCAGTTTTCCCTTTAACTGTGCATTACTTTTGAAATGAGTTTTCCTTTAACTGTGCAATATTTTTGAAATGCGTTTTCCCTTTGACTGTGCATTACTTTTGAAATTAAGTGAAATTAACTCTCAGTTAACTGACAGCTATTTCCAAAGAACAAATGAGAAGTCAGAGGAAAAATGAAGGAAATAGAGACACTGTTCTGTCTCTACTCTATCTCCTATCTCTCTTTGGCTGGAGAGTGTTTATGAAATGAGTTCCTCATAAAAGTGTGCATTACTTATGAAATAAGTTATTTTTGAAAGTGCATATATTTTAATATACACTCATATCTTAATTATTTAAGTATAATTAAAGTATAATCAGAAATTGATGAGAATATAATATTAATAAATAGCCTATAGAATAATTATAAGAAAAAATGTTTGTAAGAAATAATTAGTGAAGAGTATAATATGCAGAATAATTATACAAAGATATAAGATAATTATATATAATTTCTTAATATAATTATAACTCATGTGTTCAGTACAAGAAGAACCAATATGAGAGAATTATTGGTGCTACAGTCTCTACTAATCTGTTTCTCAACATCACTGATTTAACCTAAGGAACCTTTCCCTAGTGTTGAGGACTTTTGAAAAATCTAAGTCCCAGAACTGGAGTTGAATAAGACTGTAGCATACAAGTGACCCTCACACAAGACGTTTTTATACAAAACGGGACGTTTCTTGCGAACGACTCGAACTCGTCTTGTAAGAACGGAGGAATTTGAGAGAGAGATTTGAATTAGAGAGAACAGAGAATGTTTGTGCGAATTCCGTTATCCGCTTTGGCTCTCCCTTGCCCTCGAATAAGAAAAGAAAACTTTGGGCGTGAAAGTTGGCGCGTTAATGGGACATTTCACAAGTAATAGAGGTCAAGAGCAGTCTAACGAACGATCTCACTCACTTGCTATCCCATTAGTTATGAAAACAGCTTTTTACTCGAAACTTAGTTTCAGGTACGGGGGTCCTGGGCGGGGGTCAGGGGGCAGGGCGGAAATACAACTTCTTTAGGTTTTTCATTTTCTAAAAGAGAAGAGATGTTGAGTCCATATTAAGCTAGAGTCACGAGTAACATTTCTTGACTTTTAGCTAATTACCTTTTTTGAGTAAATCGATTTAGTTTTTCTTTCTTACCCCTTTGCCTCGGTTAGGTTAGGTTAGCCATCAGGTTCTAAAACGTCTAAAACGAGGTACGCTTATCTTGTTTCTTATCAAAGCTCTATTTCTGATTCTCTCATTAGAGTTCTTGGGTTCGTAATATTTTCTTTTTATCAGGTCGGGTTTGAGATGACACTTCCGATACTACTACACAGATGGGTTATAAACTTTCATCACTTTCACGATGTGTTTATTTCATAAATAATGCACACTTTCATGAGTAACTCACGTGCGCATAGTTTGTTTAAACAAATCGCTTCGTGGACACTGACGCGGGGATATTTTGTTTTGAGCCACATATCCGTATGAAGTCTTTTTTGTGTTCGAAACCTCTCTTCGTTTTAAAAATTTCGTTTCATTAATACCGCCAAATTTTATTTTTTAATGTACACAGACTTTCTTTTGTTTTATAAGTGACTGACTCTTGCATGAGAGCTAGTATATTCTAATGGATTTTCAAAAGTATTGCACACTTATACTAACAATTTTCAGGGCTAATTCATTTCATAAATTATTTTATTAAACTTATTTATTTATCTTATTAACTACAGCAACTGACCAGATTGTTTATCAAGCTTATACATGTCACAACAGAGAATTATATCGTCAGTATTAGGTGTACCGGAAAGTTCTGTCCGTTGTGACTAAAATGAGCTTTCAAAGCAGCTACAGCCTAGACTAGATAAATAATTTTAACCAGTGTGTCCATTGTTATTTTGTCGTCTGTAGATTTTTAGTAGTTGAGTGATATATTAATAACTATACTCTAGGTATGTTAGTTATAAATCAGAGGTTCCCAAACTTTTTTGTGTGATAGACCCGTTGCCATGTTTTTCGGTTTTTGGGTGGACCCCCTACGGTCCTGATATTGATTTTTGTAAATTTCTCACTGTGGTGGAGTAAATTCTTTGCCTTAGGGGCTTTTATATATAATGTTTATGCCTTTATATTATAAGATAGTATAATGTAAGTAAATGGGTACTATAAGTGTATGTTGGGATACCCCCATTTTCGTTTCATGGACCTCCAAATTTTTTTTCGCTGACGTAGACCCCTTGCAGGTTGTCATAGACCCTTGGGGGTCGATATAGACCACTTTGGGAGTCACTGTTGTAAATTATAAAATAGTCAGCAGTCTAGTTTGAGTCACCCAGTAGATGGGTTATCGGGTGGATGAGATTTTTTAGATTTTCCGTGGGAGATTGTTTCCTTCTGAGCGTTTCTGTTTTGTTTTATTTATTTATTTATTTATTATTTATGATTCTTGTTTTCATTCATTTTCCTTCTTCCTTGAACCCGAGCTCAAACTTTCTGGAAAAGTCTTCATGGTCCAATAATTTCAAAATTTTTGGTGTTGTTTTAGTACGTTTCCGTCATGTTTGAGTTACTGATCTGAATGAAGTCGGCTGGCAGGTGTTCTCTGGACTGTCCTGTCCCTTGTTCTTGTTATTTTCTTTTTTTGTCTTCTCATATTTTGTCATTTCCTTTTTGTCTCCAAAGGGAAGTTGGTATCAATCAAAAATATGCTGAGAGCTTGTTCTTCTCCTTTTCTTAATTAACCAGAATACTAATTAACTAGCAGATGTGATTCACAGTTCCAAACGTTGACAGGGCCCACAGTGGATTGGAGGAAGTGCGAAAATCATTTCCTCTCCGTTCGAAACGATAAAAATCCTTCCGACTCTTTACTTTTGACTTTGTAGTCAGGTTTTATAGCTTATAGTTGAAGACTTGAATTCGTTTCGAGGCGATTGCGTATTGGTTTTGATCTTCCGATCGTAGAATATCTTCTTTGTTCGGTTGAAAACTCTTGAGATCTGTGTAAATTAAGAGTTGGATTTCGGTAAAGTAAATCAAAAGAGTAGTCCAAAGGCACTTGACCATAAAATTCTTCAACTTCTTTTGGGGGCCCTCATTGTCATGATAGAAAGAGAAAAAATTATTTCCATTTTCGCAGGGCCCTTAAGTGGATCCGTTCTGTCATTTGATATCACGGCCTCGTGTATTGGTATCTTGTACCAGAAGATGTTAGACGTATTGAAGCTCCGACTCCAACTTTCTTGGTTTTGGTTTGATACAGTTACATCCGGATTGATACAGTTGGTTTTGATTCAGTTACAAATAGCAGTTTTAAGTTTCATATCCATTTCAAAAGTAATGCACACTTTTAAATGATTCAATTGTAATAGCATTGAACAGTTTTAGGAGGAATACATAAGTTGCATGCAATAATGTTTGAATACCCGAGAATTGTGTGGAATAAATAAAATAAATAAATAATGGTAACTTTAGAGACGAGGTCATTTCATAAATAATGCACAACAAGTAAATCTCGTCACCAAACTCTTTCAAGGTTACCACATTACATTCTCGTCGAACCATTTTAAAACGATCTCATTTCTGTTAGGTAGGGCACAGTTTTAGGAGGGATACATTTCATAAATAATGCACACTTATTTATCGACTTATTTAGTATAATTTATATTATACTTATACTTATTTATAGGAAATCTGTTATTAAATAAAGTTGTCAATGAATGGGATAACCCTGAAAGGATCATACTTGTTGTACATTATTTATGAAATGATTTCGACTCTAACGTGTGCATTACTTATGAAATACATTTGAAATCCGAAACTGATATATTTAAGTTGGCACTATTGTTTGTTAAATTACATGTCTCGTATTGAAAACAGGAGCGAATCCCACGTGTTGAGTGTAAAGTTTTGTTTGGAAATGGTGCAGATGGAAGGAAGGAGGCCGAGAGTGGTGTTGTTGGGTCGCGGACGAAGGGAAACTGTATGAGCAGAAGAAAAAAATGAAATTGGAAATAAATAGTGGAATTAAAGAAGAAGAAGAATAAAAAAAGTGACACGAAACCTGAAATAAGTCGTTAATTAATCACTGTTTTGAAATGTTATTTATTTACGTGTTGAGGTTGTGATTGTTTAATTTATTTGTGAGTGACGTCGTGTTCATTGTTGGCATTTTTTGTAATTA
Organism: Columbicola columbae; assembly: GCA_016920875.1. Classification (NCBI taxonomy): domain Eukaryota; kingdom Metazoa; phylum Arthropoda; class Insecta; order Psocodea; family Philopteridae; genus Columbicola; species Columbicola columbae. The sequence goes on from JADMLL010000008.1 coordinate 9,792,908, forward strand.
CTTGGGCCACAGTTCCATTCTCTTGAAAAATACTGACCAAATTGACCGTGTTTGTCTATTTTTCTCCTCTTTCTTCGTCTTCTTCTTCATCTTCTCTTCTCTCTCTCTCTCCCTCTCTTCCTTCACAAGTCCTCAAATCTCTTCCGTCAGTCTCGTGAGAATTTTTCTGTTTACAGAAATTAACGATCTTCAATTTGTTTCACTTCTTTAGGAAAGCTCTTTGGATTTGATTGCAAAATAAATTGTAGATATTGAGTCTTAGAAAAATAATAAAAAGTGAGCGCAAGTGCAATTATCGTTTTCGAATCGAGGTCCAGTTTTACGCGATTTCGGATTAGGTCACTACTTCAAACTGTTTTACTTCGTTTTGTCACACTTTGGTCGTTGGGTTAGAAAGCTTTCGATTGGCTATAACACTAAACCGGATGTGTATGTCATCTGGCGGGGAAATCCCAACATAAAAAATTTCCAATAACCAGCCTCCGATTCGAGGAATATAGCCGGAGGTGGGGGGCTGATTCTGGGAAAAGAGAAATTTCCAAAACCGGATGAGAGTTTCCGTGTTGTAACCAACGCGTGGAAATCCGTTCAGAGTCCGATCCAAGAAGGCGAACTGCACTGACAACACCAATCCATATCTCATAATGTAAATATTGACTGTGCGCGGTCAAGTGCTTTGAAAAAAATGCCATAAGAGAACCATGTTTGAAAAGATAACACTTGACATCGCTGCCTCGGTACCTTGGATCTCAAGGCTGTAGACGATTCAGAGGAACCCTTTTCACTCTTTTGATTGTCATTGTGTCATTTGAGTTTTCTCACTGGAAATCAAAATACGTTGTCACTGAAATTACGGCCCGGTTTTTATATCCACTTTTCCCTCCTTTCTCCCTCTCTCCTCCTTCCTTCCTCCATCCCGTACAAGTGCTTGCTTGCTTTGGTAACTTAATTTCTCGAAGACTTTTTTTTATTAATTTGGTCTTGTTGTTCGACCGTGATGCTTGAGAGGGTTTCTTATCCTTACAAATTAAGGATCCTTTCTAAAACTCCTTACATAACATTCATCCTTTTCTCTGTTTATAGTAGAAGTCTGGAAAGGGTTGATCGTGTCGGAATTATCACTTAAAGACAACGATTAGGTCTCTTTTTACGCGAAAAAGCAGAACACGAAACTAGCCCCCTAAAGTTTGATTTTAAGGAAACTTCACTTAGAAATGGGAGAATCGTTTTTAAATCCTTTTACAGTGTGCATAACTTTTGAAATGAGTTGTTTTTTAAAGTGTGCATTACTTTTGAATAAATTAAACAATGAAGTTCGTTTCGGACAAGCTCTCAATACTCCAAATCAAGACCTCAGGGTATACAAATCCTTGTGTATCTTCTATAAATCCGCGTAACTTCAAAAATCATGGTGTTTGCTCTTAAGAAAATGAATGGAATCAGATGTATGGCCCTGACTCCCGCCTACAAAAGGACCACCGGATACTTTTTGGTGGACTTTTGTAAGGATGTCGTAAACGTTAAGTTGTAAACATAGTGACCTGGGACGCGACAAAAGGGGCGGAAAAAAAGAATTTTCTAAGTGAAAGCGAAAATGTGACACTAAAACAAAAAAAAATTTTTTTTTCAACAAAATTGTTGTTTTTTTATTAAACAAAACGAAGTCGTGTTTTCTTATTTTCAAAAGAAAAGGTTAAAGCAATTTGTAGAAGAAGATGATGATGATGATGATGAGGGAAAAAGCGTGGCAATGAAACGACGCTTTACAAGTCGTTATTGGCATTGAAATTGGCATTACACGAAGCCAAATATAATGGAAAAACCTTATTTTGCCACCTTCGAGAAATAATTTTTTCCTTTTTCTTTTCTTCAAAATGGCCTTGACCAAGTGTTCTCATGAATCCCCTAAGTCTTCGGTTATTATTTTAAAGCTCTCGTCAGCCGAAAGCCGATAACAGTTCATTACCATTCCATCCTGGGTTCTATTTGCCAAATTTCCTTCGACGAGAGACTGGGAAATTCAAAATTTCAGATCGATGCCTTGATTGTGATTTAAAACAGTGCCAGATACCAGAGGGGTACCCAATGTAGACAAAGAGAGGGTAGGGAAGTGTTAGAAGGACAAATCAATTTGAATATAGGTATACAGGCAGTATAGAAGACAGTTTTGTTGTTGATTCAATAACATTGACTGAAGTTGTTACAAGTAGGTGAGGAAGACGAAGCTTTTTACTACAAATCAGACTACAGTAGTGACCATTTCCTACAATAAATTGATAAACCGGACCACAATTTTTATAATATCGGGCGATTATTCAAAATCACCAAGTAAGCTTTGTAAATGTGACAAATTTTTGAACATTTATCATAGTCACCGGTTAGTTTATACAATATCGAACTCATAAACTAAGTGCAACTTTTAACAAACTCCCCGTTACGAGTTGGAGATTTTATAAACTAACCGGTGACTATGATAAATATTCAGTTATTTGTCCCATATATCAAGCTTAGTTAGTGATCATAGATAATAGGCGGGTATTATACATATTCGTTCAATTTATCACTTTTACCGAAACACATATTAGAGTAACGCACAAAACCGACATTATTTTTGGTCCATCTAATATAAAATGCCCGGTGACTATTCATGATCACCAACTAAGCTTAGTATATGGGACAAACTGTTGAGTATTTATCACTTTTACCGGGTAGTTTATAAAATATCCAAGCCGTATTGGGTAGTTTAAATCAAAATTTGCTCAGATGCTTGACCTTTGTCACTTGTCATGTGTTGTACAATAAGTATCAGTCCGGGAACTTTTGGAACAGGCCCTGTAGCTTAACTATATATACGTTACGGTAAAAGTGAGAAATCAGGCGAGTATATATACATAATTCCCGACGATTATTCTTAATCACCAACTAAACTTGGTATGGGGAAAATTATTGACTATTTATCACTTTTACCGGGTAGTTTATAAAATCTCCAACCTTTAATGGGGGTAATCAAAGTTTTCTCGCATGCTTGGCTTCTCTGACTTTTCTGACAAATGGTAAGCAATCCAAGCAGCTCTCCTCGACACTAAGAGTGAACGAACTTCTCAACAAGAACCGGCGAATACATGAGAAGTGACAGAAGCCAAGCACCTGAGCGAATTTTAGATTAATGCCTCATTACGAGCTGGCGATTTTATAACTTAAATGTGATAAATATTCGTTGATTTCTCACATTTGCCAAGTCTAGTCGGTGATTATGAATAATCGCTGGAAATGTATGTATCTGTACGCCTGATTTCTCACTTTTACCGTAACATATGTATATAGTTATTATAATCGTATTGGGAAGTTTAAATCAAAGTTTTCTCAGATGCTTGGCTTTTGTCACTTGCCATGTACTGTACAATAAGTATCATTCCGGGAACTTTTGGGACAGGCCATATAGCCTAACTATTACACCTAATATATATATGTTACGGTAAAAGTGAGAAATCAGGCGAATATATATACATTCCCGGCGATTATTCATAATCACCAACGAATCTCGGGTGACGTAGGCTTATATGGTGGCTTTAATATAAACGTAATCTGAAATGGGAATAGCGCGGATAACTGAAATCGTATAAAAGAAATCTCGACGCCATTTTCCTTGTAGAAACTCATTTTATTAATCTGGTAGCAACAATGAACAATGATTTCTCTAAAAGTGTGCGATATTTATTGAATGCACCTCGTGGCAGTGATGAATGATGAAGTTTTCGTGTAAATGAGAGCCATTACCGCCTAACACCGAACTGGTGCTGGGACCGAGGCGTGAGACCCACGTTCCCGTTCCACGTTCGATTTTTCTTTTCTCCATTTTCACCACGACACACACCGATTTCTAATGCAGGGGTGTTGGTGTCGCCATTTTGATTTCGTTCCTTTTTTGTGTTAGATGGTTATGGGTTATGCTATCTTCGTCTTCTTCAATTATTCGTAACAGTTTTCAAGGCAGTGACTACAGTCCGATCATCAATTTACTTGATGGGTCACCCATTTTCATTTTCGGGTACAGTCGAAGAATTCGCGAGTTGTGTCCGAAGAATGAAGTTGAAACTATAATTAACCCAAACTACATTTAGTGTTAGTAGTTATAAAGTAGACTCATCTTGTCTTTCCTCCATCTTGAATGAAATTCTTCGTGTTGGGCTACTAATTTGTTACCAACCACCTTCATCTTCTGATTTTATATTTGTCCTCTTAAGTTTGTAGTTTTCTGAAGATTAATCGAACTGTTCTGGAGGAAGCAAATATTATGTGACCCGGAAAGTAATCTCATATATATGCTGCGGTAAAAGTGATAAACCCGGTGTAAATATGTATATAATCCCCGGCGATTATTCATAATCACCAACTAAGCTTTGTAAATGTGAAAAATATTTTGTAGTTTGGTACATTACCCAAGCTTCGTTGGCGATTGTGAATAATCGTTTTAGAAATATTACGATCTCTTGGGGCAGCTCATTCTAAAAGTAACTCCCAATTTGGGGAATCCATAAATATTGGACCTCTTGGATTTTTGAAACCCAGATTTAGCCAACGTGTGCAATATTTTTGAAATAAAGAAGTAGCACATTACTTCTTCACAACACTTATCAATATTTCTGGAATACATGTTTGGCCACCCTGTGCAATATTTTTGAAATACAAATTTACCCAACGTGTGCAATATTTTTGGAATAAGCAACCAGCACAGACCTCAAAACATGTAAACTTAGTATTTATAAAATGAGTTCTTCACAGCACTTCTAGAAGCCAACTTCACAACACTTCAGCAAAACCCAACTCATGGGTATTCATTTCATAAATAATGCACACTATCGTGCACACTATGCACAATTTCAAAGAAGAATCGTTTTGGAAAAATTACAAATTTTCAGGAAACTCTTTCAAACAATGAATCCCAAATTCTCGGGAGAATCCATAAATATTGCACACTTTTGGAAGATAATTCATTTCATAAATAATGCACACTGAAATAAATTTTATAATTATAATAACAATATAACCTATATACACACGAATGACACAAAAAAAAACATCAGAAGTCAGAGAAAAGGTTGAAACCAATATTGTCCGATGATGGCCTGATCGAAAGACAAATAAATCTTATATTATAGGAATATATAATATAATATTTTAAGAATATTATTATCTATAAGGAAAAATAATTGAAGAGAATATCGGATAGAGGAAAATGAGCTCGCGAATTGTTGTGACAGGGAATTCCATAGCTCGAAGTGTACCGTAACTCTTTGAGCAGATGTTTCAACTCAAACACCATCCAACTTTCCTTTATTGCCCCGACTTCCCCTAGGCCATGAGCCCCCATGCCCTTTCCCATCCCTTTCTTAATGTACGCAATTAATTTATTTAATTCCTTGGAAAGTAAATAGGAATGCGCAATAAAAAATTAACACCTTCGGAAATAAAACGCGTAAAAAAAGAATTTACACGTACAATGTGAAATTTCTTCTTCTTTATTTTATTTTATTTTATTTTTACATGTCCGTAAAATTTGTCAAAAGTTTTTTATTAGTTTTATTAACCCCGAAACTGGAGAGAGAGAGAGAAAAAAATTCGGAGAAACGATTCAAAAGTCTTTTCGAAATCCAAAATGGCGACACATATTCAAAGCGTGAGCCTAACTTTCACATCGTCGTTGAAAAATTTTTTCTTCTTCTCTCAACGGCCTTATCAAAGAAACTTTTCAGGTACGTGAAGGAGTTATCACGCATACAGATGAAGGAGGTGGAAGTGGGAGGTCGGGGGAGGGGGCTAGAAAGCGTCTTAAAGGATCTAATTTCCATCAAAGATGAGAAAAAGTCGTGCTGCAGATGTCCTAACTTTCTCTGCGAGCGAATTTAACCGTGTCTCCATGTCTCGACAGCATCACACTTTCTACCTGACTCGAGATTTATTTATTTATTTATTTACTTATTTATTGGTAATTATTAATAAGATACGTGTAATTTGCGATTTTCTCGACTTTTTTTTCTTCTGGTTTTGGGGTTTTTCGTTTTGTTTCTCGTGTCGAACGCTGACTCAGTGAAGATAATCATGAACCTCGTTCGTGTTGATGATTCCGTTTTCATGGGTTTTGCGAACCATTTTGCTTTGACATGATTCTACCTAAATACGAGTCTTTCTGATGTCGTCGGAAGGTACTTTCGCTTGTACCTGACCCTGATTTCGAATTTTTGGTGAATGTTTCGAACCTGATTGTGTCGAATGCATATAAATTTTCAAATTTCAGTTTGCAGTTAGTTTAAACGGATAGTTTTGAAGTGTGCGAAATTGTAGCGGGTTAATGGAATCAAAGATGGATGCGTTCGGGTCTTCTTTTATGCGGTTTTTGAAGAATTAACGACGCTTTTGAAATATTATAAATCACACGCACTTTTTAAAACTGTTATTTCATAAATCTTGCACAGTTTTAGGTTGACCATTTTTCATAAGTCTTGCACACCTTTAAGTGACCACATTTCATAAATATTGCACACTCTCGTGACGGATTCAGTCTCTTTCAGACCTTTAAAGGATTCTGATGGTGTTTCTGGTTGAGCTTCCAAAGCGATCGTGATAAATTTCGCACACTTTAAATCCGACTACACTTCGTAACTATCACTCATTTCATAAGTAATGCACACATGTTTCCTTTTATTAATTGACCCATAATTTGATTTCTCGCTTGTGTAACCACGATTGGATCTTGTTTTACGCTTTAAAAAAAGTTTATTTGAAGAATTCTTATTCGTTTCATAATTAATGCACACTTTTAGAGAGCTTCTCTTTCCTGAGTGTCGTGATTAAGTTAATTCATAAATAATGCACACGTATTTGTTATAAATTTCCTTACGTTTGCGGTATGTTTACTTAATCAATGTTGTGAGTCGCGTTTAGAAAAATTGAAATATTTCCTATTTAGAGAAGTAGGATCTTTTTTTACGCGATTCTCAGGGTGTTTTGGTGTTTTTAATTATCACCGCTGTCGTATAAAACGAGTCCTTATTGTTTAATCAGTGATGAATATAAGCAAAATGAAAATTTTGTCGAGCACTGTATCAAGACACCATAGCTTTACTGTCATTTAGACTCGAATTTAAAAGTTTTAGGCACAACGATATGTGTTAGGAAATGGCAAACGTCACAAAAGTCCTGTTTATCTCTTGAAAAGGATGCTTTCAGTGATGACCTACTGCAACGGTACGCCATTGTTACACTCGAGTCCATTCAACATAAAAGAAGAGTTATTCATAATTATTTAGCATCGCACACCTACGCACTCACGAGATGTCGCAAATCCGAAGGAATCGCGACACGTTTAACTTATCACACGAACGGATTTTACAATTGTGTTATGAAGTCCTAGATAAAATAAAATAGTAATAATAATAATGATGATGATGATGATAATGATAATAAAATCTTATACTATCCATATGGAAATGATGAATAATTCCAATCTCATCGGGTGACAAAATGACTTTTGATTTGGGTTAAAAGCATTTCACGCGAGACCTTTCACATGACTCTGGACTCGCTTATAAGGATATTTAGTCGTCTTAGGGTTTCTAGCACAGCCTTTCACAATTTCATTTCTTTCTTTTCTCTTTTTTATTTTCCTCCACCGCGAACCTGTAAGGTTTCACAGGTCTTCTTCCGCTTGGTTGCCACTCAAACACCATATCTGGCGAAAAATTAGCTTACAAACTCTGCTTTTGTCTTTAGGTTCTTAAATATGGGTTGTTCAAGGAGTTAAACCTTTCAATCTTGACTCAGGTAGCGATATGTGGGTAATTGTTTGTGTATACAAACTGTATATACTGTATATCAACTCTAAAACGCGATAAACAATTTTAATCAAACTCCTCACCCACCCGAATTACGATTGGATTATGAATACAACCAGACTGAACGTGGAGTACTTTCCGTCAATAAGCATTTCCAAAAAGAAAACAATAATAACTGTGCATTACTTATGAAATGAAGTTTTGGTCGAAGGTAACGAAATTAATTTAGAACCCATTTTCACATCTGGGTATATGGGAGTGGATTCGAACTCAACTTCTATAGTCAGACGCTTGGATCACTACACTCCAGATCTCCCCCAGTGTTTAAGTAATAGATTTTACAAAAAGTGTGCAATATTTATGAAAAAATAAATACAAACTCAACACCCGATGATTGTGTAATAAATAAAAGAAAATTTGTCGGGAAATTTTTTTGACAAACGGCTGTATTATTTCCAAAAGTACTTCTTTCTCATAAGTGTGCATTATTTATGAAATGAAATACTAATAAAAGTGTGCATTACTTATGAAAGTAAGTGTTTGTATAAGTTTTCATTAAGGGAAGGAGAGAAATTAAGATGGAGTTTGTGTTAGGTTAGTAGGAAACCAATATTGAACAGTCTCTCTTCGTTCTTTCTCTGTTTTGGACCCTCCAGAGTTTCTCCAGAGGACAGGTGTTTTTGTAAAAGAGCAAGCTAATAGTTAATTGAATGAAATAAGCAGTAGTTTCATGTTTGAAACTACTATGAAGTTTAAAATTAGAAATTTTGGGGGAAAAAATTTTTGGTTCTGTTTTGGTGTATAGTAAACCCGTGGTGCAGTGGTCAAAGGTAGTTGAGAGCTTGAGCCTTCTTCCACCGCCTGGTAGGGTTTCTATTTTTAGTCTTTGATGTCTATTTATGCCAGAAATCTGAGTTTCTCTCTTTCTATTTTACTCCTTTACCATCTCCTTAAAAGAATGTAACCACAATTCGTTACCAAGTTTCCCAAGGTATCTTTTTAATTAGTCTCATTCCGTACAGACACACAAGCAAAGTCTGTAAACACTTCAACACAATAAAAAATATTTTAATTCAATCAAATTAAAACCGCCATTTTGATTTTTAACCGAATCATTGACAACAAGAAGAAGAATATAAAAAAAAAGTTTCTGAACACGGAGATAAGTTTCACAAAGGCAAGGCGCTGTCAGTTTTTTCCTTCAAATGCTGTCTTATCAAAATATAATTATCATGCAATGTGAAGTGGTGTCATCCTCATTTGCAACATTTCGACATTAATGCCCATCCAAATCAATTACGAATCGAATCCACCTGGCGGCTAAATAAAGAAACAAAAAAAAATTTTTTTATTTATTTATTTGTTGCGTACATAAGTACCGCATTTGTTGGTTGAAATCATCACTAAAAAAATTTATTTTTTTCACTTCGTGATTTTCCACACTACAACCGACGCACATAAAATAAATAAATAGGCGGAAGAGGTTCGGGGATCTTTGGTATATCAGAATTTGGATGTGATGGTGATTCGGGATCATTAAATAAATTTTCTCTCAAAGTTATAGTTTCCTTTAGTCGATTATTTAATTCTCAGTTGTAATTAATTGTAGTCAAAGAATTACTGTCGTTGATAATGAGCCTGGGTACGTTTCGAGGCATAAAAATTGCGACTCATGGATCTCTTTAAAGTAAACATTCTACTACCGGTTGAATGGCTGTACGATTTCATTTCTATTTATTTATTTATTTATTTTTCTTTTCTTTTTTTTTAACGACAATTTGCGTCATTGTTGATAATTTGTTGTTGAACCCTCGACCGGCTTCGCGTAACTGCGGTTGTTGTAGATAATGAAGGGATCGGTCTCAGACATAATGCAAGGAGCCTTCCTCAATTTGGATTTATGCACTGTAACCGAGAGAGAGAGAGAGAATCGCGCTTATGCACTTTTCCTAACGTTGTGCAACAATTGTTTCTGGTTATTGGCCATTTTATAAATTAAATATGGCGTCAAAGACAGAAAAGAAAGTCTTCCTCATGGCCAGAACAATAAAATTGCTTTAAGCTAATTGAACGTGTATTGAAAGGAAAAAGAAAATTTGTTTGTGACCCGAGAGAAAGAGAGACAATCTGGCTAAGAGTGATATAATTAATACCGAAAATTGGGTTGGACTGAGTCAGTTTGACTCACTTTAGACTTTTATTGATGTATATATGCTGATAGTTAAATATTTGGTTTTAGAAATACTTTGTTGTTGGTTTAATTTGTGTCACACTTTCGTGATGAAATGATTTTATCATGGAAGGATAGATTGTCAAAACCTTATTTCATAAATAATGCACAGTTTGAACTGGAAATAAATAATAATAGATTAATAAACGAGACGAGCGTCAAAGGTATAACAAACTAATTTCATAAGTGATGGACAGTTTTACGTAGGATTCTTTCATAAATATTGCACACTCGTATAGTTCCGACGGTTTGTTTGTTAATAAAAAACTCCTGTATTGCTGTATGAGTCAAATTGGCTCGTTTCAGTTCAAATGGATGTGTAAATAACTTGTATGAATTCGATTTTTGAGACATCTTTGCCCCCATTCTTTGGAGATGTCTGATACATTCTTCCTTAAACTGTAGGTACTCAACAGACTCTTCTGCTGTTACCATGTATTTCCTCTTACCATCGATATGCCCCCAGTCATTTTTGGAACCCATTCAAAATTTGGGGGATGAAACTAAAATTCAGAAACAAGGTGTCAGGCAGGCACACCTTCAAGTGTTAACATGACTCGTGCATCCGCATCCAGCGTAGACATTCTCACAATCGTAATGAGGTTGTTGTTCTAACTGATGAATCACTATTAATCACCGTTTTATATTTATATTATTATTAATTGTTTCAGGGTCGGATGCCGTTTGTCCGAACCATGAGCATGGAGCAACGCTGGCAAGATTTAGCCAATCTCCTGAGTTTACCCGGACAGGAAGGAGTAGGCATGCATCATCCATTTGCTCATCATCCTCACCACCATCATCACGCCAATTATACTGGCCATAATTATTCTCACGATGGTCGAGGAGTCCTTCTTCACAATGCCACATTGGCACCTCCAATGGGAGACCTCAACAGTTCCGGTCCCTATAACAGTGGTTCAATGGGTAAGTAGAAGGAAAGAAAGTCAGTCAGTCAGTCAGTGAGTGAGTCGACGATCGGTTCGTCAGATGGTTGTCAATCAAAATTACTTTCTTAATTAGTTTAGGTGAACATTGTATCTGATTTATTATAGGATTTCTAGTCTCTAACGCGCTCTCTCTCTCTTATTTTAATTAAAAGTTAATTCAGTCACTTCCCCAATCTAAAGATAATAACGCTAAACGTTAAAACAGCAACGAATAGCTTTTATTTATTGAACAATAAACTTGCAAACCGTAATTAAATGAAATGATAATTTAATTTCTCGCCAATTACACTGCCTTCTCTCATTAAATTTGTTTTCTCTTAATAGTTGTACCATTTTCGCCCGTTCTCAATTCCATCGTATCCTTAAGAGGAACGCGCCTAACTAACCCAAATCACCAATGAGGAAACAACTACTCAACCGAAATTAATATAAAAATTGTAGTGAATGCATTCCGGTCGACCGGAAAGTAATATCTTATATATATACTACCGCATAAGTGTTATGAGGCGAATGCATATAACTCCCGACGATTATTCATAGTCACCAAGTAAGCTTGATATGTGGGACAAATTATTGAGTATTTATCACTTTTACCGGGTATTTTATAACTACCCGATCGGTATTGGGGAGTTTAAATCCAAATTCCCTCAGATGTTTGGCTTCTATCACAGTATCATTCCGGGAACTTTTGTGACAGGCCCTGTAGCCCAACTATTACACGTGATATATATGTTACGGTAAAAGTTAGAAATCAGGCGAACGGATACATACATTTCCAGCGATTATTCATAATCACCAACTAAACTTGGTAAATGTGAGAAAACAACGAATATTTATCACATTTACCGGGAAGTTTATAAAATCGCCAACTCGTAATATGAGGCATTCAATCCGAAATTCGCTCAGGTGCTTGGCTTCTGTCACTTCTCATGTATTCGCCGGTTCTTGTTGAGAAGTTCGTTCACTCTTAGTGTCGAGGAGAGCTACTTGGATTGCTTACCATTTGTCAGAAAAGTCAGAGAAGCCAAGCATGCGAGAAAACTTTGATTACATTCCCCATTACGGGTTGGAGATTTTATAAACTACCCGGTAAATGTGATAAATATTCGTCGATTTCTCACATTTACCAAGTTTAGTTTTTACCCGGTAAAAGTGATAAATACTCTATAATTTTCCCCATTTACTAAGCTTAGTTGGTGATTAAGAATAATCGTCGGGAATTATGTATATACACTCGCCTGATTTCTCACTTTTACCGTAACGTATATATAGTTAAGCTACAGGGCCTGTTCCAAAAGTTCCCGGAATGATACTTATTGTACAATTCATGTCAAGTGACAAAGGTCAAGCATCTGAGCCAACTTTGATTTAAACTCCCCAATACGGATCGGGTAGTTATAAAATACCCGGTAAGAGTGATAAATACTCATTAATTTGTCCCATATACTAAGCTTACTTGGTGATTTTGAATAATCGCCGGGCATTTTATATTAGATGGACCAGAAAATAATGTCGGTTTTGTGCGTTACTCTAATATGTGTTTCGGTAAAAGTGATAAATTGAACGAATATGTATACAATCCGACGACTATCCATGATCACTAACTAAGCTTGGTATGTGAGACCAATACCTGAATATTTATCATAGTTACCGGTTAGTTTATAAAATCTCCAACTCGTAATGGGAAGTTTGTTAAAAGTTGCACTTAGCTTATGAGTTGGATATGTTACAAACTAACCGGTAACTATGATAAATATTCAAAAGTTCATCACATTTGCAAAGCTTAGTTGGTGATTTTAAGTAATCGCCGGAAATTATAAAAATAGTGTTCCGGTTTATCACTTTTATCGTAGGATATATTATATTATTTATAGGATTTATACGTATTTACATGCTTGTAGTATATATATATATTTATTGCTTTGCGGTACACATAATATTAAGTTCTGTATATAAAAAGTTGGAATGTTATCAATACTTTTACGAGGAGTTCATTTCATAAATAATGTACACTCTTTTCCAAAATATTTATATATAATATTAATATACGCGTTTTTGAGGAATGAGTTTTGTAATTACTACACACTTCTGTGAGGAGCTTATTTCAAAAGTAATGCACACTCTGCGTTACTTATTTATTTAATAAGCTTTCCTATCGTTTTATGCTTTTATTAGATTATGAACGCGTCTCTTTGATCGCATCTTCTTCTAGCTGCTACCTAAACTTATCTGCTCTTATCTACTCTACACTTTGTAGTACTATGTAGACAAAACATGCAAAAATATTTTGCAATCACTACTAGCCAACTAAAACAGGCCTGATTTGAGTTTTCTGATAGATCATCGTATCTGTCGGTTAGAATGCGAATCTTTTTCGTCCGACAGACAAATAACATCGCTGACATGAAATCCTGTCTTGATAAATGGAAAGAAGGATGAGAAGGGAAAAAATGGTTGAACCACAAAACTCGTTAAAATGCAGAGAAATTAATTGCTTCGGGTTCTTGGAATTTCATTAACGAATCCATTAATTTTATTTCTTTTTCTAGGGAGTTCCAATCTTGGATCTGCTGTTGCAACTTCAATGAACTTGACCAACAGCAGTGAGCCCATTTCGGATGGTAGCTCCGTATTTAAAATGGAAACTCCTCACGATTTGATGTACTATCAGGTAAGCAAAAAAAAATTTTTTTTTACTTTTGTTGGGTGAGGGGGAAAAGGGCGTTAATTCCGACATTTTGAAAATTTCTGGATGGTTCTGTATAAAATTTTGAACTGTAGCTTTTTATTTATTTTATTTATTTAACTGATTATATTAATATTAATATTTCGCTGTCCGTTGATCTATTAATATTTTCACTGAGCGAAACTTTTTCTTCTTCAATATGGCGACACACTTTTTTGTATAATTCAGTTCAAAACTAAGGAAAACGTTTCTTGAGTTCATTTCAAAATAATGCACACTCTCCGACTCAACTCATTTCAAAAGTATTGCACACTGTCGCGAATGTCTTGGGCTCAAATTTATTGCATTTTCATGAAAGTACTTCACGGCTCTTGCAAGATCTCATTTCATAAGTGATGCACAATATCGTGGACAACTCTCATTTCAGAAATAATGCACACTCTTTCACGTCATTCATTTTGAAAAAAATTCAGGCTGTCTTTGAGACCTTTTTTCAAATATAGTGCACACTTTCAAAGAAAATTTTTGCAAAATCTCATTTCAAAAGTAATGCACACTGTCGTGAATGTCTTGCGTTCAAACTTATTGCGACGCTTTCAAAGAGATTTCATTTCATAAGTATTGCACGGATCTTGCGAAATCTCATTCCATAAGTAATGCACAATATCGTGGACTATTTTCATTTCATAAATAATGCACACTTTTTACGCCAATCATTTTGAATTGTCATTAAGGCGTTTTTCAAATATACTGCACACTTTCAAATAAATTTCATTTCGTAAGTTTTGGCCGGTTCTTGCAAAATCTCATTTCATAAGTAACGCACACTTTCATGAAGTACTTACTTCAGAAACAATTCCCACTCTTCTCAACAAATTTATTTATTTCTCAAATATCGCAACTCTTTCAAACAGTTTTTTCAAAAATAATGCACACTACTATGATTCGTTTTAAAAAAAATATTACACACTCTTTCAAATAAATCCATTTCATAAATCATGCACACTTTGATGAAGAATTATCATTTGTACACTCTTACGAAGAACTTAATTTCAAACATATCATAACACCAAAATGGCGGAAACAATAAACAAAAATTGAAATTAGTATTTTATGTTTAATTGAGTTTAATTGCCATGAAATTTGACACCTAAGATGACACTCGATTGTCACTTGGAAAACATTTATTCACGGCCTTTATGTTTTTGTTTCTGCAGAATTCAACTTCTGAAATGAATCAAACTACGGAAGGATTTTTATCCTCCATTTTGAACGACGAAGACTTGCAGTTGATGGACATGGCCATGACAGAAGGTAATAAATAAAATGTTTTATTCGATTATTTTTATGTATTTATGTGATTTCCCAATCTTATTGAAAATAATTTTTTTATGTATTCGATTAACTCTAAACGCGAAAGGATTTTCCTCGGGTGTAGTGGGTCAGCAATCATCTCTCATTGGTGTTGTCTTTGTTTCTCGATTCAGGTTTCCTGTTGAATTTGGATTCCTTCAAGTTTTATTAGGTCTAACAGTTACGTTACTCCCAATTGAACACATAACTTGCCTCATTCCATAAATTTTATTATTAGTCTCGTTTTACGCGATTTGTTTTGTAATGTATTTGAAGTTATGCGTATCCCATTTGAATGAAACTTTGAGGTCTGATCGTCCCACTAACTTATCAAAATGTATCATTTCGTCATCGATTTTTTTCTGATTCTAAGAAGACGTGATGTGTTCTTGCAATTACATAAATAAACATATCATCTTATTTAAAAATTGCTTTAGTAAGATATTTCTGAAGGGAACAACTCTTAGCAAAAACTTTTCTTAAAAGCTCAAATCCACCATAGTCGACGAAAATTCCCCAAAGAGTTGTAACCCATTATCATGAGTTGTTGGGTTTGTAGTTACACGGTTTCATTGATATCGCAAAAGGTGTTACTTGCCATAGTTTAGATAAATTTCTGCTCATCTACAACTCGAACCGAAATTTGACCGGATATTGGTTTTAGTGTTTTATTCTTTGACAGTAACACTGATAACACGAATCAAAGATATTTTGGGAGTTGCGCGCATCTTAAAGTCTTTAAAAATGTTGATTAGAAAGAACACCAAACTAATCAATAACTTATCAGTTTGCTGTGTGATTAAGTTTATTTTAATGCGATTTTCTGCGGTCTTAATCAGTCGCGTAAAACCAGATCTGATTGAGTGTGAAGGCTTGTTATTGAGAGAGGGAGCTGACATAAATTCGTAAACTTAGAAACACTTGACGTTGAGATAATGAAACAGCTTCCAGAGTTAGACAGACGGAAGAAGTCAAGGTTTAGGATGCTGTGTGGATGGTTTCGAAACTAATCATTCAGAACACCAGCAGAGAGATAGATATAGAGACGAAGAAAGAGAGAATGAGAGGAGAAGACGCTGTTTTTTGAGTACAGCTCGATTTAAAAGGAGGAGAGGTAGAAAGATGGATACAGAGGAAGAGGAAGACAGATACAAAGAAGAAAAGAAGAACAAAAGATACGGGAGGAGAAAAAGACAGATGGGAGAAAAGAGAGAGAGAATGATACGAAACTAATCATTCAGAACATCAACAGAGAGATAGATATAGAAACAGAGAAAAGAGAGAGGAAGACAGATACACAAGAGGATACAGGGAAGAGAGAGAAGAAGAGAAAAGAGAGAGAAAGAGACAGATACAGAGACAAAAGAGAGAGAGAGACAGATACAGGAGAAAAGAGAGAGAGAATGATACGAAACTAATCATTCAGAACATGACATCTCACTAGATTGGTGGGTCAATTCGTAACCAATACTACTAAAGATAGGAACTTCTTTCCCACTTCCGGTGTGATGCTGAAATAAAATTTGAAACTAAAAGCTCGGAAGTCCGTTTCTATTGAACGCCCTATGGGTATATTCTCACCGTGTCACCAATGTCGAGGAAATGGGGATGACTAATCACAAAAAGAGAAGTCGAAGTGAGATTGGCCGTTCGTCCGTTTGTCTGCTGTGCCATTCGACTGCCAATTGTTCAGCAAACAATTAAACGCTCTCTTTTTAGAAAATAACAAAAATAATTAAAAATAAATAAATTTGTTTGCATTAGCCATGTATGATGTTTTTGTTTACGTACACAAGTTTAGAACAATCGTTGACCTTGTCCCATTTGCCGAACGTTGCAGGCCTCACAAGTGATGATGCTTACGAATGCAATCGCATCATTCAGTCAGTTATTTGTCTCGGACAGTTTCGCTGTTGATTTCTTATTTATTTTCATCTCATAATTTTCTTAACCGGTCGAATTGTGTAACGAACGGGTGTCATGGTTACGTGACGCAAAGATTTTAGTTCTCTTCCGATTTTTGTTTTTGTTTTTCGTTTCCTCTCTTTCTATCTGTCTCTTCGTCATGATGTTGGACACTTTACGCTTTGATAGTTTTTGTTATGTATCCGAAAGTTATTTTGATTCGCTTTGATGTTCTTCAATCATTTAAAGAAAAAAAATTTTTGTCTAATCCTCCCTCTCGAGTTCATTGAGATGTGCGATCGTGCGAGCGAATTTGGATGTAGTTACTCGGTTGCATAAATCCTTCGCTGACTTATTGTAGTATATGCTGTATGAATAATCGAAAAATCCAAGCTTGGTGGTAGTGGGACGGGGATGACAGAGAGGAAACGATTTTGATAAGATCTTTCTCGTTTTCAAGTTTATATTCCTGCCGTTTTCAAAATGGCGGAATTTAATTGTTATTTGTATTAATTACATTTCACAAGTCTCGGGAGAGGGAAAGGATAAGCGATTCGTCGTTTCTGCTGGTGTGTCGTTAACGGTTTTTTTCGTTTTTAGCGCCATTGACGATTTATCGAAATGCTGTTGTTGACTTTGTTGTTATTGACCCCGTTAAACTCGATGGAATTAGAATTAATAACGACATAATTAATATTTAATTAATTACAATCATGATTCCATTCGGGAGTTTTGTAAGTAAATTTTGTTCTCTCTCTCTCTCTCTGTAGCTTTTTGTTTTTGTGTTCTTCTTTGAGGAAGCAAGGAAGAAAGCTGTTGGAGGAGTTGGGGGTTAATAAATAAAATTTTACGAACAATGTGTGGAGAATGGCTTGGTGTGTCCAAATTGGGTTAATTTGACTGACTAAAGGATGAAATTAGTTGTCTTCCTCAAACACATGGCGAATAAATTGAAAAATTTTTGGCCTAAACGCCGTTATGTGATTTATGGACAGTGAGGTAACGTATGGATTGACACAGGCTGCCATGTTTGCGTTTATGCCTTTTCCTTCTCTCTCTCTTGCTTTTTATTTCTTCGTCTCACTTTCTAATATTACATGGATGTATATATGGTTTCCCCTTTTTTGTCTTTTTCTTATATGATCTTGGGAGTTGTTGTTGTTATACCACAGCTACCGACACCTTCAGCACTACAGAGTTGGTCTTAATACATAGTAACACCAAAGGAACTCATCGGACGAAGAATTATTTTCTTGGAATTTGGGTTTACTTTATTAACGATTTAATTATTGGGTTTATTATTACGATTTGAAAGTTTTGTTTCATAAATAATGCACACTAGTGGGAGGAGTAGTGTAGTGGTTAAGTTCCTGACTTGGACGCAATGATCGTGAGTTCGAATCCTCCTTCCGCATCCTGTTATACCCAAAATTAAGAGTAAAAAACGGGATTAAAACCACCACCATAAATAATGCAGACTACCGTGAACATCTCGTTTCATAAATACTGCACACTCGCAGTATAGAATTCATTCCACAAACAGCGCAGACTTTTGTTATGATTACAATTTATAAACAATATCAAGAATTTCTTTAATAACTAAACCACTTTCTGTTGACCTGTTCATTTCATAAATAATGCACAGTTAGTTTATTTATTGACTAAGAAATTTTCTAATGGATTCTCCTCTCATTAATTTATGTTCGAGGTTTAATTATTAAATATTTGTTGTTTATGTAAAGTCTTTTCTTTAACGCTTTTTTAATTATCAAAATCAAAACAGTTTTCGAAATTTAATTAAAACAAACAAAAAACAAGGTAACATGTTACAGGTAGCACAATTTAAACATGTTAGCAAATGTGTTAATTGAAGTAATAAACTTTATTCAGTGGTGAAAGTATAAAACGCGTCAGCAGTTAAGCACTATTCGTTAGCGCATTCCAACTTGACAAGATGACGTCTACACAAAATTCCCGGTTGGAAGTGTGTTGATCGCACCAAATTTTGATTTTGTGGGTTTCACCTACTGTCCATCTTTCCAACTTCACTAAATTGTGGTACTCAAACCATAGACACTGATTTATAGACGTGAGGAATTTAGTCTGTAAATAGACGCATACAGAGCGGTACTCGGACTGATTAGTTGTTCGGGTTACAATCTTCCATGAAAGTGTTGTAGTGGGTTATGACATGAATTTAAGGTTGCGGAACCAAATCCAAACAATAGGAAATATGTTTGTGACCCATGGGAGGGAAGGAGGAGGGTATAGAGATATCAAAGATAGCTTATACCTCCTGATGAGCTCAACAACTCTTTTGAAGGAAAGATCATCATCACTTTAACCCCTCTGTGTCAAGGCAATCAAGGCAGTCTCCGAAAAAAGAAAAAAAATAATCATGTATCTGTTATTTACATTATTTTATTAAGGTTTTGTATAAAAAAAAGTTTTAAAAGAAAATAACCAAGGAGGAGGAAGAGAGGAAAGGACAGAAAAGGAGAAAACCCGTTAAGAGGTCGAGGGCCTTGCCTCTCTAGAAAGCGCTATAACCTCTTAACCGAGTCAAAACAGAATTTATTTTTATGGGACTTTCTTCACAATGATTAATTCTCGTGGAAATCTCGGGGCCCTGCCCTCAAGACTGTTAACTTGGACAATTCTTCATAGGACATTATTGTCAACAATCTCGGGGTGCCAATAAAATACGCGCAACGAGATTTATTTTTAAATGAACTCGAAGGTTTATTATCCTCGAAATAGATTCGAACGTGCTGGATGCTTTTTTCTCTTCGTCTTCTTCTTCTTCCTCCTCAACTCCATGAATCGGCCTAGCATCAGGTGGATGGATGCATCAGGCTTTATGGCTTGTCAAAGGTCAAATTGTTTTATTACCGCGATGCAGATGCCATTTCTCAGGTGCTCCTCTTTTCCATCGATTAACAACTTCCGGGTTTATTTACTTTTATGAGATTTTTTTTTTTTTTTCACTTACTCGGATAATGTTTTTTATTATTTTTTTACTTATTTATTTATTTATTTATTAAACTCATTCGCGTTATCCAATTTAATGAATGATTAATCCAACGGATTAACTGGTTTAGGTAATGGGAACATGATAGTCGATAAAACTAACAAATCGCTTTGTCATCAACCTGATATTGGTGTCTTTACGTTTCATTCAGAATCTTTTCTCCTTCCACTCATATAAAACGGTTATTTATTTATTTATTGAAATGTTACATTTATTAAAGTGTTAAAACAATAGTTAAGCTTTTACATTAGTCTTCGGACATGTTTTTGTTACATCAGGAAGAGGAAAACAGGTTTCATATATCAGTTTTTAGGCGGTTGGTTTCGATGGAGATCTCATTAAGACTTTGTCTCCTAATCCTAAATTTGTGATTAATATGAGGATTTGTCCAAGTGTCATGCAAATCCAACGTATTGCTTCTCTCTGAGACAATTAGAGTGATTCGGAGGAGAGGCGGAGGCAGGTCACAGTTTTGCTGATTAATAAAAATTTTTTTCCTCCTTTCTGTGAGTTATGCCGACGCGAGTAAAGACACTAAGATGTGATGATGCGCGTGTTGTTTGGGGATTGTGTTTAGATTTTTAGTCTGTGGTGTCTTTAAAGCCTGATTTTTTAAAAAACTAATGAGTGACTAAATCTTATAAGCAACAAGTCAGCCAACAGAGTAACATATTTCATCAAACCACTGTTAAGAAGTCGCCTCTTCCCAAATATTCCCCCCAAAATTTTTGAATTCAAAGCATAACTTTAGGTAGTTGTCAAAATGAAACGCGTAAAACGAGACTCAGGGTGTTATTGGGTTAATATTTGATTGGTGGAAGAAGCACAAACTATATCTCTTTGTTGGTGGTTTAAGTCATTGATTTTGGCAGCCATTTTGGTAGTTTCCGTTTTATTTATCTGATTTGGGTGACGTATTTGCAAGATGTAACATAAGTTATGCATTAAACTTTGAGAATACATAATTGATAGGATTTGGGGATAATCAGTAGATTTCGTAAACACGGTCATTATCAATTCTTAGAAGAGTAGAATAATCTTGTTTACAAGATACACAATGATTTCATGTGAGACTGTTCCCTTTTCTCAGGCATGTACCCGATGAGAATGTTAGAAAGTAATAGTTCCAACAATGGCACGACTGGAGGACCCGTGGGTCACACCGAAGAGAGGTTGGACGCGTCGAGCGACAGCGCAGTGAGTTCAATGGGATCGGAACGTGTTCCATCTCTGTCGGACGGCGAATGGATGGAAACCGGGTCGGATTCTGGTCACAATACGGGAGACCATTACGGAAACGTCGACTACCATGGAAGGTTCGTGTTTGACTTTTTCTTCTTTGGACCTTTGATCCATTAACAGAACTATAAACAAGTGAAATTATTTTTGCAGCAAATTCAGACCTTTCGACTACAGTTACACAGGTCGACAACTTCTTGCCAACTCAGGACAGTCCGGAGCTGATGGTCATATACCTCCTGTCGCCCAGAAGAAACATCACATGTTTGGCAAAAGATATTTTCAGGAACAAGGAAGCAGCACTGGTGAGGATTTGCTCTCGTGTCTCGAGTTTGCTTTTTTGTAGGTTCGTTTAATACAAAAACTATTTTATTTTTTAGGTTCCTCTTTGGCAGGACATAGAGCAGTCAATTTATTGCCTTCAGCACCAAATCCTGCTCCTGTTAAATACGAATACAGTGAATCCGGTGCCGAAGCTGTTGTGCCTCCTGGTTTTAGTAATACAATGGAAGCCCCTTGTGGGACTAAAATGTCAGAAGTCAAATATAGTTGTAGTCTTGATTTTATCCGCCATCAAACAGGTAAATTTCAATTTGGAAGAGTCACAGATTAATATTCGAGCTGTGTACAGTCATTTATTTATCTCTAACTTGATTTCAGGTGCAAGATCTTTAGAACACATTCATCATAATCACACGTATCCCCTTCATTCGGAGGGAAGCATTTCTATGGTGAGACCTTCTCATCGGGACAAAGCAGCCAGAGGTCGCAAATCCGAGGAGGATCACCTGACTAGGGATGAGAAGCGTGCCAACGCGATGAACATCCCAATGCCGGTAGACGAAATCGTCAATTTGCCAATGGATGAGTTCAATGAACGTTTGTCGAAATACGATCTCAGCGAAGCTCAACTTTCCCTAATTAGAGACATTCGAAGAAGAGGAAAGAATAAGGTGAGACAATCTTCCAGCTCGAAATGATTATGTTGATCTGGGACAAAACTTTGAGGATTTTATTAATTTCAGGTGGCAGCGCAAAATTGTAGGAAACGAAAACTGGATCAGATCATATCTTTGGCTGACGAAGTTAAACAAATGAGGGATCGAAAGCATCGTTTACTCAGGGAAAGGGACTACATGGTAGCCGAACGCTTACGAGTAAAAGAGAAGTTTAGTCAACTTTATAGACACGTGTTTCAGGTGAATCTACACACCCATCCCACCCTTATTTTAATTAATTTACGTAAATAATTTCTTAATGAGCCGTTGAATTGCTTTTCTTCAGGCTTTAAGAGATCCCGAAGGTAACCAGTATTCTCCCTACGAGTACAGCCTTCAACAGTCAGCCGATGGAACAGTCGTCCTCGTACCAAGATCAACATCGAACACTCTCCTCGATCAGGACACGCCTAGAGTTAAACACAAAGATCAGAGCCACGATCAGCAGAAGGAATGAAAAAAGGCCGTCAGTTCTACTTAAACTGCTAGGATAGCCTTCGAAATGATGCTCAAACGGAGAAACCAATTGTTGCGCACCGCGGCGCACCCGAGACAGCGCTCGAACGCTCTGTGCAATATTAGCTTAGACAGAAATCTATAGACTGGCTATGAGGAAAAACACAAAAAAAGGGTTTTCGAATGTTTGAGCTTTTTTGTTTATCAAAATCAACTTTCTTTTATATGTAAATATTATTAGGAATTACATTTAATTGTAAATAAGTTGAATGAAAATAAACAACGGTTGCTTCGTCGAAGGGAAACGCAGCAATCGGGAAATGATCCAGTGCAGGAGTAATGATTCAGCAACTTGCTTGCCCAGCCCTTTCCTCCCTCCCTGACTTCCAGGCTTGGAAAAGACCAAAAAAGAGGTTTTGGGAACTGTGTCGCTTTCCCACACAATTCGTCTTCATGAATTTGTTTTTTTATCATTTAAAAGATAACATCGCCGTCCACATTAATCAAAACCAAATTTTGATTTGTACACAAAATTTGCAAAAGAAGATAAAAAAAAATTTTTCATATTGATGGAGGAGAAAAATTTATATTTTTGCTTATTTTGAAAGCGACTCGTGTGAAAATTTATGATTTTGGTTAGTTTAACGAGTAACGGAAATGCCAATTTATGTAAAATTTAATCAACTATTTTTCTAAATTGTAATTAAAACAAAAATATTTTCGAAAGCGGGAGTATGTAAGCCTCAAATTTTCAAATTGAGCGAATGAATAATGAGAAATTTAAATTAAATTTCTTGTAGTAATTAACGTTATTTCCCACTTTTACAAATTAAATTGATTTGTATCTTCATCTCTGAATATGTACAAGATAATTCAATTCATAATTTTGTGAAAACACTCAAGAAAAAAAGGTGAAAACATGAATAATTGTAATTTTTTGACTGTGATCAAGACCCCCGGGAAAACAGTTCGTTTGCATTGTTCTGATTAACTTTCTACATCCGCCATTTTGTTTTTCTTTTTTAATTTTCACTGATTCTCACTCTCAGCCCTCAGCTGACACTAAGGTGGAGGTTTTTGATTTATGTAAATATTTGAATATATACTTTTAAATAAGATTTTTGTTTTTTTTTTAATTTTTTCAACAAACGCTCAGTTAATTTTTTTTACTGTATCTGCTTGATTAGGTTTTGATTTTTACTGGCATACAGCAAACATGTACAGATAACTTTAGACACTGTAGTGCTGATTGAGACTCTTTTTTGTCAAGGATGTTAATTAATCAATTTGTATGTACCTCTAACGGAAGAGAATTATTATCATTTTTATAGATACACTCTGAGATTATTGCTGTTGTCGTTTTTGAGTTGAAGGAAATATTTTAGAACAGTAACAGTGGCGTGTGGTGGTGATATTTTCTGACTGGGGAAGATGTTTTGACTTCATTAACAAAGACATAAATAAATTGTTCATTTATTTTGATTCTAAGATGAAGACCTTGATATGAAACAAAATTGTTTTTTATAATTTTATACAAATTAGTATAAATAGTGGAAAGGACCTAGAACCAGGTCTAGAAACTCTTTGATGTAATAAGAGGAAAGCGACTCTCTAAAAGTTTTCATAAACTACACGCCACCCAACCATAACTGGATTGTTAATATATACTTAATAATATCTTCATACTATATATAAAAAGGTGGCTTACTAGAAGTTCAATTAAGTGAGTGATAAAGACAAATTTGCAGTAGTTTTAATTTCTTATTTCAAGTTTTGTTAAGGAGACTCAAACCGCCATTTTGGAAATGATTTATAAAATTTATTGAACTCTTGAAACTTATTGTCAAAGGTATAAAATAAAAATTGAAAGAGTGTTCAAATCATTCATTTCCACTTCAGAAAACAATTGAATTTGAATCACTTCTGAAGTGGTGTTGCATTAATCCAACAAGGCAACAAACTGCTGTCTTGAGAAAAAAATTTTTTTTTGGTAGGCAGGATTGTTTGGTATTAAACAACATAATGTGAGTTGTTAGCATTTTCCTCCCATTTGCATAATTTATTTGAGTCGGAATTAATGCATTTAAGACTTAATCTCATCAAAAGATGACAGTTAAAAAAGAAAATTTCACTTGATGAGTATGAGCATGTCACAATTCTTTTATTTGAGTAAAATAATTTCTTGTACAATTTTTTTTTTATATAATCAACTTTGAAAGTATCAGATACTTCTTAGTTTTAGTTTGAATGTTTGAAAACAATAAATAAATAAGCACTTTGCTTGTCTTTTCGGTTTTTACTTGATACTTTTAAGTTTCATTTAAGGAAAAGAAAAATTTGCCACTCTCATGTTGCCTTTTAAACAATCAGGCTAATCAGATACTTTTCCAAGGTAAAATGGGAAAAATATTAACAATTATGGTTGAAATCTCTTTTTTGAAAATTGATACATGTGTGAAACATAAAAAAAAGTCCAAAAATAATTTTTAAATTAAAAGGGTTAATGAAATGATAATTTCTTTCTGTTATTTTTGCATAAAACTTAATATTGATAGAATGTAATGGAAAGAATATTTTTTTTGAAGGTTCAACAAACAGGTTCATGTGACTGAATCCTTTTTTTGAATGATTATTTATCTGGTTTAAAAGTAAAAATATTAAAAGTAATCAAAAAACAGTTTTTTATTATTATTAATGTCATAGAAGAAAGAATAAATGTTGATTGAATGAGTGTTTTGTCAAATTTTGTATTTGGTGGATGTACTATATTTTATTTGGTACAGTAATTCTTAAGTAAAAAAAAAATTATAATTTTTCTCTTTTTGTATTTGGTTTGTTTTCTTTTTTTCTTTCTTCTCTTTCCCAGTTTAAACTTCTGGTAATTGATTTGTGGAAGGAAATTAAGTGAAATAATGGATCAAGACCATCTTGTAGGAACCTGTGGTTTTGTTGTTTGATTCATGGGTGCCTGCTTATATTTTGGTCAAATACTTATTCGTCTTTAGTATATTGGCGTTTTTGGTTTGTGAAACATTTTTAAGATCTACCACAGTAAGGATTAAGTCAGGAAGTTCTTATACATAACAGATAATAATTAACACTTGGCATGCGGGTATAATTTGCCGCTGTTTAGCTGTCGTTTGTCGCGCGGAAGTTCGGTTATTCAGTAAAATTGTTATAAATCGAAAATACTTCTTTTTTATCAACAAAACTTTTTTATTTTATACTTAAATACTTTGCTTTATGATTATTTTAACAAAGAACAACCATAGCTTCACGAAACCAGAAATCTACTAAGAACGTATTTTTACG
The DNA here is from genome assembly GCA_016920875.1 of Columbicola columbae. Lineage (NCBI taxonomy): Eukaryota > Metazoa > Arthropoda > Insecta > Psocodea > Philopteridae > Columbicola > Columbicola columbae. Next base: position 9,818,900 of record JADMLL010000008.1, read on the forward strand.
TGACCCGCGCTCTCTTTCGTATAAGGAGTTTGCCGCCACTTGTAGAGGTTATTCACTATGGCAGGGATGGCGAACGTTTGAAAATTTTGATGGCACGCACAAAAACAAAATTATTATTTTTTAATAAGTTCTTTTTTAATAGAAATTAATTAAAATTATTTGTGGCACGTCACCTATTTAAAAACAGAATTTTTATGACTTTGTGGCAGGGGCATCAAAAAAGGTTCGCCATCCCTGCACTATGACATTCGTGTGATTCAGTGCTCATCAGGTCTCAGAGCACTTTGGTGTGAGGTAGTTATTGACATACAAGTATCAGTGAAATAGTGATAGCAGTTATAGTCGCTTTTACTACAATCAAATACACGTTTGTTATAGATTTGTAGTAAGTATAAGATAAATTGTATTACTGTACCACTACTCTACGATCCAGTCACTTTAAGGAGACACTTAAGGCTAAAGTTGGGAGGATACTAAGGACTTACATATTGATGATACAAGAAGAGTTAACACCCAGTTTGGAATTAGGTGAAGGATAAGACTTAGGTTAATGAAAAGGGATGTACTCAATAGAGCTAAACCCCATAATAATCCACCTAATTTCATTAATCCTACAGGATAGATTTTACGAGGGATTAATAAATAAAACCAACAATCTTTTCATTTGAAAGAGTATAATTTCAAAATATTCCTCATTAACTTAAGACTTGAAGTAAATTTCAACACCATCCAAAAAAAGAAAATAAAAGATTGAAAGAAAAAAAACTAAGGAAAACAGGAATGCTTACTCTTACATTTACATAAAAAATATTTCACAATTAAAAAACAGAAGTGAAATCAAATTTAAAAACCAAATCACATAACATGAAATAATAAATCTTGAAACCTTATTTTAAAGTATATCATTACGAACACACCATTTTCAAATACAGCCAACTTACTATAACTGAATAGAAGCAGTTAAAGAATTGCTGAATATTTTTTATGTAATTAATTCACAAAATTCACTTTAAAAGTTAAAGAATCATTTCATAGTGATATGTACAAAACAAATATATTTTTTTCTAAATTAAAAATTACATTTATAATAAATGATGTCCATCAATTTACTTGCTTGCAAGTAATAATGAACTCGACCTGAATTCACAATATCTTATTAAAGTTTGAGACGCTTCGTCATTTTTGTTTTTTAAACAGAGGTTATGAAAATGACCACAACCATTTTATTTTATTTAATGTTAACATATCTTATGTTGTTTTAGGTTTATTTTTTGATTTCTTTAATTTTTTCAAACCATCTAAATTACCTTTTAAAAGACTAAAATATGATACTTGGAATTTATTTACATCCTTTTGATGGATCTGAAAAAAGATAATGTTAATCAACCACTTGATTCTCATCAATAATACATATAAATATCTGAATCAAATGAACAACTTACAACAGTGCTAATTTTTTTTGATTTAAAGGTAGCTCTCATCAAGCAAAGATACTCTGAAGGTACAGGTAATGGTTTCCTTCCTTCTCGAGGATGAGGTTTGGTTCTCCCATCATCTGGAAATTACAAAAAAGTTATAACTTAAATTCACATCTTGACATATCTCATTCTTATTAAGGTAAAAATTATTCTAAAACAAACGACAAATTTTTAACAAAAACGATTCCTCAAAATCACGTTTAATTAAAAAAACTGTTCGACTACATCAACATTGAGGTTATGAGTACTCACATCGTTTCATCGTTACAGACACCGAACCTCTTTGCCTGGATTTTTGAAACATTTTAGTTAACTCTGTTAAGAACTGGAAAAAAAGTAAGAAATAAATTAGGAATTCTATAAGAAAATGTTTCGTTTAATGCGGAAATCTTCGAAATTATCACTTACCGCATCGTTATTGAGTAAAACCATATTGAATTAGTTTAAAACATCCAACTCAGCCATTAATAATACTGGTAAAGAAAACTAAGAAGAACTTGACCGTAGCCTAATTCTATAGATTCTCGCATTCATTAAACAGTTAGCAAGATGGTTTTACGCGTGTTTGTTGTATTTACGTGAAGTCAAATTTTTGCTACGCTCAATCAACTTGAACTACAGCAAAAAATGCGAATTTTTAAATTTTTTAATTTTTAAATGGACCATATACACGTCCTTTTAATTAATTTTGCTTTTTGAAGCTAAATAATAGTAGAAAAAGCAAATTAACAAAATTTTGTTTAACTAAAACTAAAAAAAATTTAGTTCTAGTTCTAACATTTTTATTTTTCTTCGAACTTCAGACTTACTTTTAAACTTCTTTCTCGTAAAACTGCCATTTCATTACAGTAAAAAAATTGATATTAGTAGAGTTTAATCTTAATAATTAATTTTTAGCTTAAAATTTTACGCCTAAGGACCTTTATCAAACTTAAATTAGCATTTTAGTTGTAAAATTTAAAATTTATACAGACGTGGGATGGGGGTAGGGGTTCATAAATCTGTTATGTCTATGGTTGTTATGCCTTCACAGATGGTAGATGTTTATTTATGACAGGGAAAGTTCTTTCAAATTTTAATTCTTAATATATATAATTAAAATAAGGTGCCAGGTATGATTTAGCGTGTGACTTTGTTTATTTATCCTTTGAAAAATGAGCGGTCGTCCTGTTACAAATAGCAGTATGGAAAATTACGTCGAAAACATACTGGCAGAGGTAATTATGTCTGTTAATATTTTATTGTTTTATGAAACAAAAATGTTTAAAGTTCCTGTTATCCTTTTAGAATCTAACATTAAAAAGAAAGTTGGAGAGTAAATGTCAAGCTTTGGTGATATTGAATAAAGAGTTGGAAGAATGCAAATCAGAAAGGGATCAGTTTAAGCTCATGGCAGAGAAATTGCAAGAGAAATGTTCTAATCTGAAAAGGATTTCATTTAAGCAAAATGGTATATTTACCGATAATTGTGATGATCCACTTTCACCAACCAGTCGAGAAGAATCCAGGGAAGTTAGTCGAGACTTACGATTTGAGGTTGAAAGCCTGAGACAAAAACTACGAGATGCATTAGGAGATGTTAAGGTAAATATTTTACTTTGATGCTTTGGGAGTTTTGAATTTTGTGATCGTATCTATTTTTATATTTTATATGTGATATAATATAAACTTTTTTGTTTGTTAAAAGGCCCTTAGGTCAAAGCTTAATGAGCAGAAAACAGTGAATAATGAATGTGACACTACATCATCCAAGCAATTAGATAGGGAGGAGGAATTAGTGAAGCAGTTGGAAGCAATGAATAAAGTTAAGAATCAGTTAGAAATAGATTTACAGTCAGTGATAGATGAGAAGGAAGAACTTGTAACCGAAAGGGATGCTTATAAATGCAAAGTTCATAGATTGAACCATGAGTTCAGTGTTCTTCTTAAAGGAGAAAATCACAGTGTTATTGATATTGACTCATTAATTATGGAAAACAGGTAAAAACTGATAATCAGTATACAAAATATAAATAAATTAACATTATTATTACTTAATTTTGGAATTTATAATAAGTTCAGTTATAAACACACTTCTACTGAATTATTTTTGTGGATTTGATTTTCAGATTTCTTCAAGAGCATCTACAACAAGCACAGGAAGAAATTAATATGGCTAATCAAACAGTAAATAGATACAAAGTAAGTACAAGTTTTGTGTCATAGGGGTGGTGGTTTATAAAATACAAAAAATTCGGTGAGGTACTAACTGTCCTAAAATTTATATAATTTGGATTTTGAAAAAGTGACGAACAATTTTGGAGTGCAAATTTGATTGAGAGAGAGATTGGTTTGCCTAAAGCAAAATCTCCAAACTACTGACAACAATTACCACCATCATAGTTTAATGTTATCACATTGTAAAGTTACAATCTAGGTTGAATATATAGAATGCTAATTAGATGTTTTATATCTAAGACCAATTAACAAATATTAACTTACTTAATTGATGAAATTTATTATAAAAACTTACAAAGACTAACACTCAATAATATTAAAAATTTTACTTATTAATAAAAGATTTATGTGCCTATTAACTTGACACTAACAATTTTCCTCATCTGTTGAACATTTCAATAAAAGCATGAACTTGATTATCAATTGGTGCTCAACATTGAATATCTTGAATTTTATGACTTAGGGGAGAAGCTAGTGCAATTCTTAGACTAAGAGTTTAGAAATTTCTGATATGAAGACATATCAATATCATCAATAAAAGAAACTGATATTGTTCCCTTTAATATCTTTCGAGCTTTCACCTTTTTCTTGATAAGTTCGTTTTACTCTTATTACAGTCCTTCTGATAGTAGTTGTCTATGTGAAATATTTGGTTTAAACTTTTTATGGTTAGGTTAGAGGTTTGTTCACTCTTTCGATTAAACACTCACATTCATTTTATGTACAGTATTTATAGATTAGTGAAGAAATTTGATTTGTTTAAGACACTTTGATCTTGTTCTTTTATTAACTTTTAATGTTTTTGCATGGGTTTAAAGAAAATCTTATTTACTAACTCAATTAAAACTTTCTAACACAAACAGAGCATGTTGGAGAAAAAACGTAATAAAGGCTCTATTAAATTTGGACTGGAAAATCTTTCAGGGATGTTACTTTCTCAAAAACAAGGTAACGCTTCTTTATCTTAAAACTAATTCTAAATTTTGGCAAGCGCATAGAATAAAATATGTTTATGTTTTCAGTGCAAGAGTTACTCGAAACTGGATCAGCAGAACAATTACCAAACACTGCGGCCACTGTTAACGAGCTGAGATCTATATGTTTGTCTTTACTAGAAAACATGAGTGATAAAGCGTTGGCACTATCCCATCAGAAGCGAGCTAATAGAATATTAGCCGCTCGAATTTGTGCATTGGAGCAGAGAATCGAAACTTTGCAAGGATCTCAGGTTCTCATGTATCCATCGAAAGTTTTGTTAGAGGGTTATATGGGGTCAGAGGTCGATAAGGGTATCAAATTTAGCGAAGAATCTTCAAGTGAGTCCTCGATGGGAAAGGAGATAACAGAAGAAAGTACTCAACTTCCAAATGGTGGTGAGTATTAGTGTGAATTTTTTTTTAGCAAGTTATGGGTTCCATCAAAATTGTGCTAATTCAGCGAATTCCTTTTCGTTTCAGAATAACATGACAGTTATTGAGGAGTTGTTCACCTTTGTTAGGTAAGTCATGACGTTGATGAGTACTGATTTGCTGTGGTTTAGAATGTAACTGTTTTTAGTTTAAAATTTTCTTGTCATTTTAAAATAAAACTTTGGGGTCAACTATCGCGTGTACAGTTTAAAAGTCATGTAGAATGGATGATGAATAAGTCAGGCTCGAAATAAGTAACTGAACTCAGGTTTAGATCCCTCTCTCGTCACTAGATAAGCCAGAAGTGGTCTGACATGATCTTAGTCGCCACCACAACCAAACTAAAGTCATAGCCTTACAAAAAGGGGGTCAACAACTTATTGGATAGTCAGAGGCTGTGGAGATACCCAATTTTCTGGGAAATTCAACAGAGACAAGAATTTCCAAATTAAATGAAACCCCAAAATTGATAGCAGCTCTAATACTAATGACGTCATCTCAAAACCGTTGGTATTACTTCCGCCATTTCTACTTCCACGGACGACAGTAGGTCCATCTGTGATGCCTATTTCAGGTATAAAAGCATCAGTCTGTTCAATGTATCCATAGTGGTTGGGTCAACGACGTATACAGTTCATGTTTTTAAAACTTTGGCACTGTTTTGTGGTTTTAAACTGGTTACGCTGTATTCGATTCCAAAGTTTTTAAATTAATTTTTAAAAAATGACAGTTAATTTTCATTTTTAAGTTTTCACGAATTTCTTCCCACCTTTTACAGCTTTTTGTGGGTAAGTTGTATCATATCGCTACAGATAAAAAAAAACCAGCTTTCTTAAAATTTTGAATAAGAGATACTTTTAAAGTCCGGGAATTGGTGATGTTGATAATTATTCGGGAAAAATATAATGAAGCCTTGTACAATGATAACCTGAATTCAACTTGGTTGTGAAACAAAAGAAAACTCTGGGAATTAACAATCAGAGGACAGGAGGAAGAAAAAGGCAATCAGGTGTCATTGTCTTTAATAAATAAAAAATAAAACAATGTTTCCTTCTTTTATAGTCAAATTTTATTACTAAATATAATTTATAATATTTTATGACTTTTTATAAACACTGAAGATGAATTCACTGTTAGTTGATATATATTTATTGTTTGGTGTAACTCGTAGATAATTTTATAGATAGAAATTTTAAAATAAAAATTGTCGAAAAATTGTCTTTTGATTGTAGTTTTGGCAAAGTTGATGGAGTATTAGAGATCAGCAATCTTGTCAGTTTTCTGGATTTATTTCTAAACTTATTAAATATCTTTAGGCAGTTTTATCGATGTAACTTAAATTTCAAATGATCACATAATAATAAAAAAAAAAGAATCTCTAATAAAACAACACATAAAAGTAATAATATAAACAACAATAATAATAATAAATCAACCTCATATTTTGCTGATCTTAATTTAATTTGTTATTGCTACAGCCCCACTTTTTGCCTACTTTTGGTGTTTTCGTCAATTTCTTTACATTCAGTTAACATTGATGCACATGATTGATCCTGTCACTAACATATTTGTCTCATCGTTTTACTTGAAATAGTTTTAAATGAAATGCTTCACCTGAGATGTCATTTAGCTAAACTTGTATCAACAATCTTACTAGAAGTTAGTGGAGAAGAATCACTTTTAATGAAATCCCAATAGTTGTGGAGTAACTTGTATGGAGAACAGGGAGAATAATAAGAAAGTAGACACATCTCTTTGGAACTAACATAAATATTAATTTTAATTTGTACATTTATTATGCCAAAAGTTTGGTTTTAGCTGAAAATGCTAAGTACCATACTAGGGCAGATAAAACTGCTGCCATAAATTCAGAATTGACCCAGGGTCCTTGGTAAGCCCCAGGAAAACTGACTAAAACAGTAAATAATGGTTTAACTGTGGAGATATCTTCACCATTTCTCATTGCTTTTCTCAATGCTGCATATCCTTCATCATCGTAGACAGCGACTTTATAATCTCCACTGCTTGCCTTGGAAGGATCATCAACCCAGCTAACTTGATACATGTTATCATCGTTGATGCGTACAGCTGTAAAAGAAGACCAAGACAGGTGTGAGAGGAATCGAAATCTTGAATCAAAACATCTCTTTCTACGTCAAACCCTTGTAAATAAAATAAAGTAATACTCAAAAAATGCAAATTAGATAAAAGCAATCTGATAGAACTTTATAAATACCTGGCAAAGTTTTTCCCAAAACTTGTGCGTGGAATGGAGTGCCTTTAACACCGTTCGAACATTTAACTGTGAATTCAGTTATAAATGCTATATTGGTTAGAACTGTAGCATCTTGAGTTGTATAGTATGAAGCAGTTACGTGGGGTTTGATGCAACTTTCACCATACACAAGGGAAAGGATCCCAAGGAAGAAAATACTAATAACAGTTGGAGAAGCCATCCCGAACCTTACAAGTAACCTAAACAATCTGACCAACTCAACATACACGTTGTAAATATATTTTCATGACGTAGCAGTGCCAACAAAATTTTTTTTTGACCAACATAAGAAAACTAATTTTTTTTTTTACCATTAACAAATCTCCAAGTTTTGTTATTTTAATCACTTTTTATGTATTTTTCACCTAAAAATAAGTTTACTCTTACAGCAAATCCATAACTATATTATTAATACATTAATTTAAAATAAATTTTATTTAAATATGTTTCCAAAAAAAAAAAAAAATCTTTGTTTTTGCTGCGATCAATATTTTCATTTTAACGTCTATGGTCAATCAACGGTTAATTTCGCGCGTCGGTAAAAGAATGTTTACAAAATAATAGCGTCTTAAAAAGTAAAATTAGATTCTTTTATTTATTTCTTTGTATTAAACTGTTATTTTAACTCTTCAGTGTTTAATTTATATTCAATGAGTAATATTTAAGGACATCGTTTTTCTTCAAATGGTTTACTAGTGCGAAATTAATGTTTTGTAAGTTGGATGCATCATTAATTTTTCTGAGCATCTATTTTTAAAAAATTTTATTTTATACTTATTGAGATTTCACTATAGATGTTTGGGGCGTCTGAGGAAATTTAAAATCAAAATTATTTAATAAGTGTATTATTAAACCAAGTTAATTATTTTCAGAAGAGCCATGGCGAAACAAACGAAAAATATCAATTATTCAAAAATATTTCAAGACGTCGACAGTGATCTTTCAGCAATTTTAGAAAAATGTGTAAGTTACTACAAGCCATCACGATTTGTTATTTCGATAAGTACATAAATACTTGCCATAATTTATAAGAAATCGTTTCGTTCACAGAATAATGGCAGAACGGTCAATGAACTCCAACCAAATGAAAGAGAAAAGTTATGGATGGCTCTCTTTAATACCGTTAAAAACAATAATGTGCGAGAGATATCGGAAGCCAGCGCTGAAATTCTTAAAAATTGCATCCAGTTAATATTAGCCATTTTAAATGGTAGCAATTTCAATGCATCAAATGAGTTAACATTTATTGAAATGATTAAGTACTTAAATAGTGAAGATCTTAAGGTCGATGAGCCCTCAATTGTAAACAGCATATCTAAAATAAATGAATATTGGATGGCGAAGATAGAATCACACGATGAAATTCCAGGAATGGAGTATCTTACATTGAAGCATTTACTTAATCTTTGTACTTGTGAGAAACCTTTGGTATGTTTAAAATAATCTACTTAATGTGAGGGGTTTGTGAAAGAGTTAAACAAAATATTTGCATAAAAAAAATTTTATTTTTAGGTGTCAGACATTCAGAGATTGGCAGCAATAAGAAAATCAATGAGTGCAGCTCCTTTCGATAAAGCAGTTCCTTCTTTGAGACCTCTGCTTATAAAACTTGTGCAGAAAATTCCTGTTCTAAGTTCAGAACATGGTCAAAGATTTATTGCTCAGGCTTTAATTTTATCCCATAAAATAATGACTGTAAGTGTTTTCTTGAATGTACAAAGTTTTAGATGAAATAAGCCACAAATAAACAATGTTATTGCCCAAAAATTAAATTTTGATTTTAAGTAGTTAGAAGATAGTTGTTGTGGAGTTTTTGTTTACTTAAACGAACCCTTTGTAAAATGTTTTAGGAAGTCCACAAAACTATCATGCTCGATTTGGGATCATGTAACAAGAAAAAAGCAGGAGATTATGGAAAAATTTATATCATGGCTTGGCATTGTGCTCCTCAGGAAATGAAACCTGCTTTAGAAAAAATTTGCTTTCAACATTTAATGGAGACATTTCTCAAAGAACCAAGGACTTCGTTGGAACTTAATAAAAACAGTCAAAATATTTTGGCTGTGTTAGAAGTTTGGCATTCCGAAAGGAAAAAGAAACATCCTGGGTTTATAACAATGATAACAAATGCTTATCAGCCCATCCTTTGGAAGTACCTACAGGTAATTTTTATGTACAGATAAGGAAATTATAATTAAATCATGATGGTGGTAATCAGAAGTATATTTTACTTTACTTAAGTGGCATGCTCCTAAATTTTGAGTTAATATAGTTTAAAAAGACTATTTTTGTATAGAGCGGTTTCAACGTTCACCGATGTAATGCAACTGATCTTTTCTTCAAAGCATTTCCTCTTCAGAGATGTGATGATAGTGCTGCAGAAGCTGAGAAATTTTTCAACATGCAGTATGATACCATGTTGGCTAGTCTCAATGATGATTGCCACATTGTTCGTATAATAGGAATAAGAGTAAGTTATCATTTTGGAACCAAAGTACTAATTGGAAAACTGTTTCATTGTCTCATTGTAAAATGAAAAAAATCTTTTCAGGAGGTCTGCAACATACTCTCGCACTACTGGAATTCTTTTAATCCTTTTCAAATTCAGAATTTGATGAGAGTTATAACAAAAGAAAACGCAACCGATGCCTCCACGGCAGAAGTTCGAAGAATGGTTTATATAGGCCTTCAAAGTTTGGTTAAGAGTTCCTTGTCTTGTGATTACATGAAACAAATCCTTCCCAATTTGGCTAATAATATTCACGATATTAATCAAAGAGTGCGAACGGTGTTTATTCAGCTATTAATTTGTATCAAAGAGAAGAAAGATCCCACTTTCAAGTACAGCGATGTTGTGTCAATGTTTGATATACAGTACAGACTGGCGGTAAGATTTTGTTCAAAATATACACAAAAAGGTTTAAACTTTTTTTTTTAAACATTAAGAACTCGATTCTGTTTCCAGGAGGATAATATAGCAGTGGGGCAGTGGATAGTCAAACTGTTAATGAGGAATTACTATCATTCAAAAATGGCGGTGGTCGAATGGACAAAGAGATTCATTTATCTAATAAAAACCTACAGACATTCGTATCGCAACTTCTTTTTATATTCGAGTAAAAGTTTACCCTTTACTGATGCTTGCAATATCATCTACGAAATCTTGTCCCAACTCGGAGTGTTCGTGTTGTCAAGATCTTGCGAAGATCAAGAAAATTGTGAGAACGTTGCGGAGAAAGTCAAGGATAAAAAGAGAGGCGGTAAAAAAGCTCCCCTTTCCCTTTCAGATTGGAATGGTAGTAAAGAATCCTCCGAAATGGATAGTAGTACTTCAAAGAAGTGTGCCTTCGACGATCCCGAAGTGATATCAGGACTCTTCGATATCGTCACCATACTTTGGGTCTTACATGACTCTGAATTGACTAAACCAGAAAACGAAGAAGTGCGTTTAAGACTTTACGACACTTACATCAAATACGCTCAGCCTTTTATCAACTATTATAAGGTGGGTGTTGACAGTTGTTTCATTTTTGATACAACTACCTTCGTTACGTTATGTTTTCCAGTTATCCTGACACTGATTTGATTCTCTCTTTTGCAGGATTGCGATTTGTTTATGGGAATTATATCCCTCAGTGGAAATATTCCAGCTTCTTTGCTTCGAAACAACAGCATCACTCTTCCAGGATATTGCATCAAAATGTTAAAGTCTATAAAAGTTGATAGAAGCGACGAGGAAAACGATAAAATCATTTCGATGCTTATAGCTCTTGTTAAATGGGGTCGAGGGAGTGAGATCCTTGAGCAAGTCACCCTTTGGTTGGACGCTGCCTTTGAAACACAGAGCATGAACGAGACGGTAAGAAAATGACACCTCTGTATAAATTACTTTCGAAACAGTCCTTCGCTTAATTATTTATTTGATATACTTTTAGATACTTCCGAGGAGAAGAGTGAAAATCAGCGAAACGATTCAACCAAATTCCATCGCAGCGATTTATATACTTGACACTTTATTAAAGACAGAATTCATAAAATTGAGTATTTTAAGAAAAAATTATCACGAACTGTTTCTTCTCTGGAAATTTATGTCTAGGATTCGAGTGAGTGTATAAATTAGTGTGTAGACACTTGAAATTCTCGGTAATGAACTTCACTAATTACTTTTTTGCTATTTCAGCAATTAATCGAAACTCGTTTGGAACAAAGAGAGCCCTTCGATGAAGAACTCGTCTCCGACGAATTTCTAAAACTCTGTTTCCGACGCTACGTCAAATTGATACCATTACTAAAAGAGGAGGGAGGAAGTGAGGAGGAAGATAAAGAAAATCAGAGTCAGAAACAAAACGAGTCGAGAGAAGATTTCGTGAATCGACAAAAGGAAATGGAAAACGTGATAGAGTGGAGTGAAAATTCTCTTTTTCTCTTGCTACAGCAGGATGACTTAGGCGAAGATGATGTAGACCTCATCACAACCATCCTAGAGGATATCCTATACGTTTCGGATAATATGATTATCGTTCATATGGTCAATAGTTTGTTTTATTTTAAAGCTTCTCATTTCGTTTTGAAGTTGTTAAACACGAGTAAGTTGGATTTCTGTTGATGGCTGTTTGTCTAGAATCCTTTCGGGTTGTTGAGAGCGTTTTGTTTTTATTTTAGAGTTTGGTGGACGGTTCGTGAAAGCAGCCAGTAGAATCACAGCAGCGTTAAATTTTTCAGCAAAACAGTTGTTTAAAGTTAGAGACGATTTACAAATATTCTCGACAGTTATTCCTAGTATATTATCCCACAGTTTAAACGTTCTCACGAATAGTCAGTTGACTCCGAAAGAAATTGATAAATTGGAGAAGGTATTAAATAAATATTTGGAACAGTGAACAAATTTTAACTACAAGGATTTGATAATTGGATCGTTTGTTTCAGGATTTTCCCGCCATCAAGACAAATTTCAGCAAAGTATTGGCCGCTTTTCAAGACAACCTAAAGTTACCATCGGGTCTAAAAGAAAACGCACGTCAGCTCAAGTTGGTCGTCGGTTTTTTCGTCGACTCCATCGTAGGGATTCTCTCCAATGATATACCCCGAAAGGATTCCGTCATACCTGTATATTCACTTCCGTCTCAGTTGCCAGCAATGGCGGGTTCATTGATGTCTCTGTTTCATAATAAAAAAACGTGGACGCCATTGTTCTTGCACGTGATCAACACAAAACTGAGTACTAATAGCTACGATTTAAAAGGCATCATTTCCTCTATCCTCCTTCTTCAAATGTGCGTCTCCGATAAGAAGGGAGATGGGGAAAATTTGAAAAAAGCTTTATTATCTGCTTCCAAATCACTGACGAAATTAAAAGAGCTGTCTGGGAAAACGGATAAGCACGTCGAAGAATCGATGGACACGGAAACGACAACAACGAAAAAAACTTGGCCCTCGAATGCTGCTACTAAAGGACAGAGCAGCACTTGGACAGGTCTCATGCTCAAATCTATGGACACTCAAGAAAATACTTCAAAAGAAGTGATCGTACCCGATAAGGAGATCGATGAAGATCAACGGATGGTAGTAGACGAGAGTGAGGATGCGTCTGCTTGTCAAAAAGAGGAAACTAGTTTGGAGAAGTTAGTACTTTGGCCGTTTCCGGTTTTGTGTTGTAATTCTTCAAAGATGACACTAATTTAAAAATTTTTGGTTTCATTTTCAGTGACCTTATAAGCTGTGGATTTGAATTAATAAAAAATATTGAAAGCTCATTAGAGAATCAAACGGCAGAAGCAGAAGATTCTTCATAGTTGGTGCTATTTTGGTAAGTAAGAGGATTCCACTAACACTTTGGAAGGAATTATGGGATTGATAGGAATCAGAATATGAAATTGACACCAAAATTTTTGTGTTGCTATTGTTTATTATTAAACACTTCTATTTTGTTAATAAATATCAAAGCTAGTGGAAGATATCGATTGATTGATTGATTGATCTTTTACTCCAGGTTTAACGAGATCATCAGTTGATAATCCCGAGAGTTTTCTTCAATGAAAATTTACTCGCTGTCAAATGATCTTGAATCTCGGTTCTCACCCTCGCCAAGACGGATAACACTTCGTGGTTGTGGCTGGGAGCCATCCTGATGGCGGATTCAATATCGGATAAAGCGTCTTCGTAACACCTACAAGAATATGCATCTCATCAGTAATTTGAAAAGGTGTGTCTGATAATGTTTACATTTTATTTGTCGTTTGAAGATATGCTGACAGAGTCAGAGTGGAGGACGGATTAGTGTGATAGGTTAGAAATGAACGTTTTGAGTTACTCGTTCGGAGCCTCGGTATCAGCACTGAGGTTATTTAAAGTTTTTTTGTTTGTTGTTTGTCTAAGTATACCTACTTCAAATCTATCCTTCCCTTAGCTCTGGCATAGAACGCTTCAAAGGAGTCCGGTTTCAAGCTCAAAACTTGCGTCGCAAGTTCAACAGCTCCCTTGTAATCCTGTGAATTGCAAATTGTTATCGTTAATCATGTCGAGTCATTAATAACTTCAATTGTGGGTTAAGACAATCAGGGGAAGACTTCATTTCATAAATAATGCACACTATTATGTAGGAATCATTCGAGATCAGTGATTAGGTGATGATTTGTTTCAAAATTTATATGAAACTAGGTCGGGACTCCACAGTAATAGAGCCAAAAGTGCCAAGAGCTGTGGGGAAAAGTGGGAAGGTAGCTAGGACACGCCGTGATTTTGACGGCTAGCATTCTCAGGCACCCTGAAGCCTCCGCCTTCTTTATCAGCACTGAAGATGGCGTTGACAATAATGACGTAACTTGTTTATTAGTTAAATTAATTTTTCTTTTTTTTTGTTGTAAAAATTGTAATGTTATTGTACCTTTTTGTGTTGATGAACTGTGTACCTTGCTAGATGTCATGAACGAGTGTCAATAAAATAATTTTTCGCTTTAGTTATGATGCTTTTTATTTTCCTAATTTAGCCTAATCTCATTGGATGTAGAAAAACCGAATATGGTTGGTTCTAGAAAAAACCCGGGAAATGTCATCGGATCTCGAAATACCGGAAATGGTTGGTTCTAGAAAAAACCCGGGAAATCTCATCGGATCTCGAAATACCGGATATGGTTGGTTCTAGAAAAACCACCAATATCCGGTATTTCTCGAAATACCGGAAATTTGGTTTTTCTGAACCAACCATATCCGAATCCTATTTCGGTTTTCGAAAACCATTCCGGTATTTCGAGATCCGATAATTTCCCGGTTTTCTCGAACCATCCGATTTCGATTCGGAATTTCATTTTCGGATCTCATCGGATCTGGAAAACCGATGTTGCTTTTGTTGAAATTTTAACCATATCCGGTATTTCGAGATCCGATGAGATTTCCCGGGTCTTTTTAATGTCTTCGAATCAACTCGAGTATACTTCCGTGATCTTAGGACCACTCGACAACCTATCTGAAGTAGGGCGGACGAAAAAAATGACCAAAATCGTTGTACGATGCGTGTAATAAAAAATTCCTGTCTAACTTTACAGTATTCTTCACAGTACTTCGTGACTTTCACTCGAGAGACATTACAGTGCTTCTGGGTAAGTTCTGAGTTGTTAAGTTCGTGAACGTGTGTGATCTTGCCTGCAAGAACAGCTCGTTCACTCAACCATGATTCTTATAAATCCTTTGGATATGGGGGGCAACACTTTTTCACCAGTTCTTCTTTAGATGTGACTAGCTTGCAAAAGTTTGTCTCCGACGTCGGATCAATGGGTATCTTTCCGTTCCCAATGTCCGACAGTTGAAAAGGTATCAGTCATCGTTGGAGGATGCGCATCTGTACAATCAATTCGAACCTAAATTCAGAAGCTAAATTTTATACAGTATAACATGACACGAAGTAAATCCGCATGATAAGGAAAATTATTTTACGAGTGTGCATTACTTTTGAAATGAAGAGTCTACAAAAGCGTGAACGGGTTATGCTATGAATCGTTCACACGCTTTATTTGCGAGTCGACTTGGGAAACTGGTACTTACGTTCATTTTTCGCTTACACCGTGATTGGTTCAGAAGGAAATTGATTCTCAACTGGTGGAAGGTCGAAGCGTATTCACCAACACTGTCTGAGGGAAACTTGTTCAATGCATATTGGTACCTCAAAGCTGCTTCTTGTAGACGATTCTTCTTGTAAAGTGTGTTTCCATCTTCTAGAAGCTTGTTTAACAAAATTAACCTGAAAGGAATCAGAGTTTGTTTAGCTAAGCTCCTTTCTTAAATAATTCCAAGACTACTAGGCCGAAATACTCACAGTATTTCCGGTTTCCCAGCGGCCATAGCCCAAGTGGCCGGTCCCAGTTTCGCTCCCTTCCGGAGAAATACCTGAACGACTTGGGTGTTTCGGCTGCCGATGGCTCGATCAAGGGGTCGCATACCGTTGATGTCTATGTGTTCGATCATCGCTCCCTTTTCTAGCAACAGCTGGAATTTCAAATGAAAAGATTTTTGTTTGTTACTCTTAAGAAAGCTATACATATATATTATCATACAATTGGTTTGGTTATATTATTATTTCTTGTTTGCTTACTTTTACTAAAGCAGGATTTCCTTGAAATGCAGCCAGATCCAGCGGCGTTCGCCCTGTCTTATCAGCATGATTCACTTCTGCGCCTTTATCGATAAGACAATGAACAGTTTGTACTTTGCCTCGAAGGCACGCCCAACCAAGTGCCGTTAACCCTTCTTTGTCTTCTCGTGAGAGAGATGCTCCTGGAAGTAGATTATTTGAGAGTGAGATAAATCGATAACACAGATAAAGATAAAACAGAAAAGTAATTTACCTTTATCTATTAGCAATTCCGTGAGAGCAATATGTCCTTCGGCGGCAGAAATCATAAGAGGCGTCCTTCCTGCTGCATCCGTCTGTTCCAATCTTGCGTGGTGTTGTATGAGTTTCTCAGCAGCCGCCCAATGTCCCTCTTTGACTGCTAGTATGAGAGGCGAGTTTTCTTTTTTGTTTACTGTCGAGACGTTAGCTCCTCTCAATAGAAGAACGGAAATGACGTCCAATCGTCCGTGGGCTGCTGCCATTGTTAAGGCTGTTTCTCCGGTCAGGCTGTCAATACCATCAGCTTTCACCTCTGACATGTCCAATAAGTATTCAACCACCTCGGTGTGACCCTGACCAGCAGCAGCTATCAAAGCCTGTTGAGCCGCTTCTCCAAGTTCGACGTCATTGGGTTTTGTAATCACCCAATCGCAAGCTAGTAAATAACTGACGACGGCTATGTGACCGTTTCGAGCTGCGTGAACTAACGGACACTGTCCTGCTGTGTCGCCATGACCGAGATTAGCACCCGCACTGATTAGTTGCCTTACAACCTACCAGAAATAAATTTGTTAACGATCGGACTGACATTGTGGTAACGAGAAGAAAAGAATCAGGACTAACCTCACAGTGTCCTCTGGCAGCAGCCAAAGTTAGCGCTGTGCATCCCTGGCTGTTGGTTAAATTAACATCAGCTTCGAATTCAATGAGAAGTCCAACCATTTCTGTTATACCCTCTTGAGCAAACATCATTAAGACCGGTGCTTGACCGAGGAATTCCGTCAGATAATTTGGAGAAGCACCCGACAGGAGAAGTAATCTAGATACCTGCACGAACAAATTCTCTTGGTGTTAGTAGACCTTTCGCTAGAAATCAAGCTCAACACCCGCTGTCATCCACTGCCTTACCTTAACATTTGGATTATAAATATTTCTGAGAGATCCTAGAGCTGCTGATGCATCTTCGGCACTCGAACAAACCCAGAACGCTTGAAGGTCACGCGGAGAAGTTTTGTGAAGAGTCATATTTCGATAAATGTGAGCTTTGAGTATGTGATGTCCAAGCTCCAAACATTTCTCCGAGTCTAAGGGAGCTTGAACTCTGGATAATCTCAACGCTATACCTGCATGTCCCGACCTGAAACAAGAGTAACAACCTTGGAATCAAATCAGATCAAAGTACCAAAGGGTTGTGAATACCCAAAATGAGTAACCCACCTTAGGTCGCACAAGAATTTTATACTTTCGCCGTCATCTCTTCTCACCAACCATTCCCGGAAAGAAGGGTGGAAGAACATGTAAGTATTATCCAACCTCTTGACAAGGAATCCAGATAATACCTGAAACGGATAGGTATGGATGAGTAATACACTTCACAATCATCACTTACAGAGGAGTGAGACAGACGTTACAGTTACCTTAAATCTTTCAAGGAACTCTTCCCAGGACAAGAATTTGTCACCGTAGAGGGCATTCACGGAATAAAAGATTTCCAAAAGGGTTAAGGGGTACAAGGCAGCCAGACAGACACTCAGCAAAGGCATAACCTTTTCAAATGATCGAAGAGTTGGGAAACGTAGATTGAAGTGGAGGAGGAATATTTGGGCTAAAGAAACAGGCAGCACCTGAAGAAAGAAAAACCAAATCCGTCAGCGATTGGATCATCTCCCTGCAAGGAAACAACAGATAAGTACACAGATACCTTGTAGCCAGAAGATTTGACAACGAGGTGACCCTTTTCCAAAAGATCCAAAGTAAGTTTGGCAAATAAGAACGAGCCCTGGCAGAGGGTCAGCAGATGTTGAGAGAATCGGTGGAGGGATTGGGTAGATGTCGAAAAGCCTTCCACTTTCCCCGAGCCTGGGGTCACGTTGCTTTGGATGTTTTTGCTGTTGTTCACTCGAAAGTTTATGTAATCCAGAAGATCTCTTTGGAGATTTTCGTTTTCGTTTAATTTATCCAGACTGCGAACAAAGAAAGAGAGATGCAGAACTGGTTAGCCTAGGAAGTCTTGGGTGGCCACAAGGCGAGCTAATACCCCGTGGTCACTCACTGTCCTTACTGGAAGCGTAGCTACCCATACAGTACCTGATCTTGTGGTATGGCAACCCCCTCGTGATTTCCTGCATATGTGTACGAACAGTTGCCACAATTTTCAGCCATGGCGGAAAATGCGTCGCATAACGAGCCAAAAATTGACTCAGCGTGTCTCCGTGATCGGGTTTATGATACTCGGCTTCGCATAACGCGTCGATCAAGATGATGCAGTTTTCTGCAGGTATCCTGCCCATCCGTTGAAGAGTATTGAGTGGTTCCAGGATCCCACGGTTTAAAGCTAAATCCGGATTGATTATGCACTCTTTGAGAGACACGGAACCCTGAAACAGTTACCAGGATCATCTTAATCCATCCAAAGCTTCAAAAACCAAAGACAGTCACTCATCCAAAAATCACGGAGGTAGCCGTACCTGGACGTGCGGTTCGCTGAGCAAATAATCCTTATAAGCACTTAATTGAGGAGCCTGACATAGCTGAGCTGCTAATGAGTGAATGAAATCAGGAACAAGACAAGTGTTGTTATTGTCCGACTGACAGAAATGATAAGCTACCACGTGACGGGCCAAATGGCGAATCTTTTCAGAGACTAGATCAATTTGGCAGTAAATGTTTTGAGAGCTTGAGACAGGGGGTCTGTCTTTCCCATTGCACAAATACAGATCTGAAATTTGAATTTTGCTCTTTAGTTGCTGAAACTACTTCCCAAATGACAAAAACTCGTCGAGATTTTCGATGTCCTGTTTACCCTGCTCTTGTAGAGGATCCCTCCTTCGACCGAAACAACTATACTCTACTAATTGCAAAATTATGGCAGTTTTTCCGGTTCCTGGTTTCCCAGTCAGAAGAAAACCCGGGCTATCCGATCCCAGAACTTCTTCCATTTCCTTTATGAGCCAGTGACGGCCGACGAAGAGTGGATTTGGCTCCTGGAGAGGTACTTCGAAGAATAATGGCTTCAAGGTTAATTGTTGTGACCGGTACGCGGCAAATCGGACTGGAAATCAATCAAGTCAATCTGTCAGATGGTTGTTAGAGGCGAAGAAATTTTTTGACGTTTTCATTCGGGTTTAATACCTTTCGGATCCAGAGGTCCTTTCATGTTTCCTGTTCTCGCTGATCTTCTTATTGAAGTTTTCCTATTTTTGAACATGTTAAGCTCCTCAACTTGACCCGGTTGAGATGCTGAAAAGGAAAGTAAAAGTCAGTGAACCGCAACAGAGACTCCAATCAAACATCCAAACTCCATTGACTCACTTGTCACAGAATGTCTTCTGCTTATTGGACTAGATGAAGCATTGCTCTGACCAGACATTGAAATGGACATTAAAGAACCCATGCTTCCCGAAGAGGGATCCTTTGAAGTTCTCGAATGGCTCAAGACATCCGCTTCGGAAGATCCTTGAAAGAGATAAATAACCTCAGTGAAGTATAAACATGTTCAAAGACTCGGTGATAAAGAAAAATGTGTCGAATTACCTGTCAGAGTGGACACTGGGCTGGTGTTATTCGATGGAAGTCTATGATCGAGGCTGACCAGAGACGAATAAGATCCATTTTCGCTGCTGATGCGGGAACCACGGTGGGCAACCTGACTTTTGCTCGGTGATGAACTCGATTTCGAGGACCGACGAGAGCCGTCCCCCAGAAGCAACCCCAATCTCATGTATAAATCGTTTTGGGATGACTTCTTACCATTCAAAACAGGTCTGATGGAGCCTCCTTCATCATCTGAAAAATTCATCAAATAATTAGTAACAGAGTTACATTAACATCAAATCTCACTGCACTCTTAAAACATGGCAGGCACAACCAAAAAACAAAACCAAAAAGGCAGAAACAAGAAGACGTTTGAAAGTTTTTTGGGTTAATTATCGTACAGAACGATTATTAGGCAACACTTTGTCTTAAGACAATAAGCGTCCGCCATTTTTTCAATCCAAAACTCTTATTACAGTCGATATTTGTACTTTGAATCCTAATTAGGTTGTAATTAACCAGAGGTAGTCACACCATGCATGTATAAATCTATTTTTACAGGTCTACGAACACAAATCTAATTTCGGAACACGTATAAATAGGTCAGCAAAAAAAACAGGAGAATCAGTGAGTCCGCGAACCTGAGAGAATGTATGGCAGTCAGCTATATGAAAGAAGGCCTTGGAAACATGACGAGGAAATTAGAACTAGCGTGGATCCTCACTAAAGGGAATAAGAGAGCTCTATTCAGAACAGAAATAGTGTTTTGGATATAATTCAGATACTGAATATAGAATATGAGATAACTGTATGATAATATACTCAAAACGACAGAGAGGACGATGATTTTGCTTTGAATAGTGTTTTGGGTTAACTGTCGTTAGGACTATCGCCCGAGCTAGTATCCCAATAGCTGAAGGAAGTGGATATACAAAGTCGAGACACAAAGTACAGTACAAGGAAGGCGTCAACCACCTTATACAGGGACTGGGAAAATCATTTTCAGCGTATTACTCCAGTTGGGAAAAGAGGACGTCACCACTAACATGAAAGTACGCTCAGCAACCTATTTTCCAAACCTCTGACCAATCGGAAGCACTCAATTCAGAACAGAGAAGGATTTTGCTCTCCAGCCAACCATTCTTCCTCGTCTTGAAAAGCAACAAGTCATATACTATTCTGAGTTATGACCAACTACAAAAAACATCATCGTTAATATAGTAAACTTTTATTACTGACACACCCACAGAAGAAATACAAAACGGTTAAATTAAAAATCAAAACTTGAAAAGGTTTATGGCAAGCAAGGAGAAAAACGTTAATGTTTCTCATTTCACGCATAAAAAAAGGAAGGTGGCAAGGGCAAACGTCATAAACAAAATCGCGTGCCTGTTCCTGAAAGTTGATTCAAACCCGCTGGATTTCCTCCCGACCACCAAAGCGATTTGATTTTTCCAATAACATAACTGGACCATCGTCTGTTCTCGGTCGTCGATGTCGATGACACGATTTCTGACAAAGACATTTGATTATTTGAGTGAGGTTCCGCTCCAGAAAAGTCAAATCGAACCTCGGAATCGACAATTTCCGGTTTTAACAGTAGAGCGGATTTGAAGTGAAAATTCTTACCCGACATCGTGAGAGGGCTGTCAATATGTCCAGGTTGAGCGTGGCCTAGTTTGGACATGAGTCCCCAAGGTGCTCTCAATGATTTCGGACTGAGAAAAAATCTCCTCCTCGACTGAGGAGGCGTGGGACAGCTCTGAGTCATCGTGTTCTCAATGTGGTCGTGATTGTCGCTTATGTGAGAGGGTTTCACTTTTGGCAGTCTCGATGGTGATGGCATGCTTTGAGGCGGATCCGGGGTGTTCTGCCTTGACTAGAAACAAAAACACAAAAATTCCTTCATGCCGGAGAAATTCTTTCGACAACTCAGGTAAAGGATTCGGGTACCCACCATTCCGAAAGATGACGCATGTCCGTTCGTCTTGTTCTTAACTTTTCTTTGTCCTATGCTCTTCTCATCGGGATGTGAGTTCTCGAAGCATTCAAACGGCATCGAACCTAAAGCTCGCTTCGATGGCTGGAGTCCTGCGAAATAAATCAAATTTTTTTTTTTTACATCTTTTTTTGGGCGCGAGGTGTTTGACCTGGTCGTGAGTCATGATGCTATTGACCCACGTGGGCTCTTAAACACAAACCAGAGCACAAAAAGTTGGAGCCCCCAACGACATCGTGCTGGTACAAGCTGTGATTAGCCTTACAACCAAGAGGCCAAGAGACCGCTACAAGAGTAGACGGAAAGAAAGAAAAGCAATTTAACACCGAATGAGGAAGCTGAAGAAGTTGGAAACTTTCGTGATGACCGACTAAGTTCAACTGAAATGTGGTCAAGTTGATTTTATTTTTCATTTTTGGTAAAACGTGACTCTTCGCATAATATAAAAACCTCGAAATCTATTTTTCAATATTTATTCCCGTCCATTTATCTCTCTCTCTCTCTTCTCGAGTACTTCAACCCGAATCTTCGGCTTCTTAAATAACCTTCTATTAACCAAGTGGGATAAATTAATAAAAATTATTTTTACACCTCCACCAGAACTCCACTCATTATGACTGATCACGATTCCTCCTTTTTACGTAAAAAACTGTTCTCTCATCTCAAACTTTTCCTATTGCGAAATGGAAGAGCGCGAAACTGTAGCCCCCAACTCCTCATTCAAAAAAAAAATTTCGAAATCGGTTACAAACTCCTCGGACTTTTCGTTCTTCGCCAAGCCTTCGACCAGCCAGCCATTTCGTTCTTGGACTTTGTCTGCGTGGGCGTCTATTCATTCGGGAAAAACGTGTAAAATACTTGTTAATGTAAATAATTGATGACGTCATTAAAGTTAACCACACTTGGCGTCCGTGGAGACGGTGACATAACATTTGCAATCAGGTGGCAACACAACCATAAAAACTATTTTCTTTTCGAACCCAGGCTCTTTCCTTTATCTGAATTTGGTTCTTACCTTCCGATGAACATAGAGGACATATTTCGTTTCGAAACATGCATGAATAACATCTTTCGTGGCCGCAGGTGTCTATGAGCTTTCTCTTTTTACCCTTGTCGAAAGGCATGCTGCAGCTGGGACAAGTTCCGCCGACTTCTTCGAAAGGTTTCTGAAGAGTGAAGAGTTCTGAAACAAATAAAGAATTTCGTTACTAAGTGAATCAGTAACTATCAGTTTCTAAATTCTTATTTTACTGCCCCTTCCCAGCCCCCGGATGCTGTTGGGTGTCACCTTGTCCCTTGAACATCTTAAAACTCATTAACTAAAAGAAAAATATTTCATCTTACAATTTCTCTAACACCATCTACAATATATAAAAAGACATACCCTTCAACTTAAATTATGTGGCTTTAATAATCATCTTATAAAATTTTTAACATACTTCACGAAAGTTAAGAAGACATAATTTAATTAACATTGCTTTTATTTACTTTAATTACAGATTAATTAATTATGGGAGACAATCCAGACTAAAACAGTATCTTTTCCTTAATTGCGGGTATTATGTGTGCCAAATTTGGTTAAAATCGGCTTCCGTACTCTCGAGTTAAGAGGGCACATGTAACAAACAAACACACTATTCTTGTTTAGCATATATGGATTGTTCTCAAGTTGACGAAAAGTTTTCAGTTCGATCAGGTGATTAAACAAACAACTAAGAACTCAAGTGCTTAATTAATTTTTGTTTTTCTTATTTGTGTTTGGATTAAATGTTGAGTAGTAAACTCAGGATTGAATTTTTTGTCATTTTCGAGTTGGGTCGTAAACAGGCTGAAAGAACGCGAGAGCATTGTCATTATTATAATAAAACGGTGCCATTCTTCGCCATTTTTAATATCTCGACGTCGCCGGAACAAAATCGACAGTAAAAACGTATTTCATGGAACTTGGTAAGAGTCCAACCTCATTTAATCAAAAACTTCTCGCCTCTTTTTTAGCCTAATTTATGTTCGACTGTCTCAGATAATGATAATAAATTGTGGGTTCCTTTCAAAAGGACAGACAGTCTTTACGACGACGACGAGAGAAGAAAAAAAAACATTTTTTCAAAAATTCCACTCGATATCGCGTCCCAAAAAACCACCGAACATTTTAAAACTATTCCATCCAGGGTTATAACAAGACAATAAAAATTTGTCAACTTTTGCAAACCACTAACGAAGTGGAGCTCTTGATGGAACTGGGAACCGTTTGTATAAGAAGTTATGTTATTAGTACAAAGAGGATCAGCGAATGGGACAGCTAGGCCTCTCTCCTAAAAGCCAGACGTATTTCACAAACCCATCGAAGACTCTTTTTGGTTTTCTTAAGCAGTCTGATGAGGGACTACAAAAACAACAAAAATAAGTTACCACCAGCAACAGTCTTTCTCCTCTGTTACAGAACTCGAGGTAAGGTGGACGAGAAAGGTAGTAAGAACAGAGTTAAGGTAGATAAATATCTTCTCCAGAGTTAGGAGAAGATAAAAATATTAATATTTACTGTCAATACATGAAAAAGAAGGTCAAAGACGTCGCCGTTCTTCTTTCCTTCCTTTTCCCACCTTCAAACCGACGAAACGATCTTTCACCTTTCATTTCGCCGACCACTTTTTATTAATTATGTTAAATCAAAGAGAAGAGAAGAAATGTTCACCTTTCACAATTGATCGCCTTGCTTCTCCTTTGTCTGGCCAAGGTAATTGCCCTCCCTTCCTCTCACATCCGATCAATTTTGTCATTTTTGGATATTGTCCCGTGAAAACACCATCCGACACCTCAAATTCTCACCGACAGAATCACTTCATTTAGGCCCCGTCCCTCTCTCTCAAACTTTCACAAACATAATTGAAACTAACACCAAACACGAGTGAAATTCTTCATTGTCACGGTGACGAACCTTGAAAAACCTTACAAACAACACACAAATTGTATATACAAACAGATTATCACGACTGGTAGACAGTCTGACGCTATTTTCGGGCCATCCAATCGTGTCTCATGAGGGATTCTTTAAGAAAAAAGTTCAGATTAAGCAGAAAGTGCATTTAACCTCCACCTCCTCCCTCCGGTTACTCCATTAACACAACCTGCTACCAGAACAATGGCGACGTTTTCCTTTCATTAAAAACTCAGCAGTAAGCCAAAATTTTTTGTCGACTCAACTTCCATTTTGTTTTTTGTGTGTCGAACAAACCAGAACAGGAAATCAGAAAACAAAAACTTTTCAAAACGTTTTAGGTGGATTCGTTTTTGTTTTATCCATTTCGACGTTTTCAGCGAATTTTTGTCTTTGACAGACTGTACGTACGTTAACCTCTGTAACAGAGACTGTTGCTGGTGGACGGTTTCTGGTTTGTTATAACCGAAGAGAGAGAGAGAAACGGTACTCGATTAAAACATAAAAATTGAATAACCGTGGATGAGTATCTCAAACAAAACGTGGGTAGAACAGGTACCAAGAGCTAAGAAAACAAATTCAGGTGATGGATTCAAAGAACATGGATTACGGAGTCGTAGGAAGAGTTAACTCATCCACCTTAAACCCGAATCGATTCAACTAAAAGCCAGACAAAGGCTATTTATTTATTTATTTGATTAGTTAATCGACCTTCCAACTCGGGCCATTCTTAAAAAATTTCATTCATAAATGCGAAAATGGCGTCGGGATTCTGGGAAAAAAAAATTTTTTTTTCTCTCACTCCCCCATCCGATTATAGTCTTTTGTCTGGTGCACTAGAAACGAATTAATTTTTGTCGAAACTGACCCGCTTCAATTAAAAACATTGAAAGATGATACATGGTAATGAGAGCGTTGCGGTCTACTGATTTTTGATTCGCTTTACGACCCATGTTTCGGTTCACGAATTTATAGACTTCGTTGTGAGGACCAGATTGTTTGGACCGTTGTTTTTGAATCATTGCCTCCTTCTCCTTTCTCTTTAATGTCTTCAACTGATTTCTTTGTTTCTTCTTTATCTCTTTTATCCACCTTCTACCTGTTTTCCGTTTTAGTTTTCTTCCAAAATCATTGTTAGAATTCCAGGCTTCCAAAGCTCCTACAGAAAGGTCTGTGGTGTAGTGGTCTAGCGTCTGACTAGAAATCGGCAATGAGCTCAGACTCTCTTCTACATTCTGTTAGGCTAAAACTATAAGCTATGGACTTCTACTTCCAACCTATTTTGACCTCCACGAACCAGTCTCCTCTTTCTAAAAGTGTGCATTATTTTTGAAATGAGATTGTCTCACGTGAATCAATAATCCCTTCAGAGTTTTTCTGACATTCGTGAACCAGCCACTTCTTCCCAACAGTGTGCATTATTTATGAAATGATGACTTCGTGCGAGTGTGCAATACTTTTGAAATGAAATCATCGTTAAAGTGTGCATTATTTTTGAAATGGGATCATATTACATGAATCAGTAATCCCTTCACAGCTTTTCTGACATCCAACCAATCTCTTCTTTCCAAATGTGTGCACTACTTTTGAAACATGTTCTTCTTAAAAGTGTGCATTATTTATGGAATGAGAACTTCGTGAAAGCGTGCAATACTTTTGAAATGAAATCATCATTAAAGTGTGCATTATTTTTGAAATGAGATTGTGTTACATGAATTAGTAATCCTCCAGAACCTTTCTGACGTTCGTGAACCAACCTCTTCTTCCTAAGAGTGTGCATTATTTATGAAATGAGAACATCGCGCTAGTGTGCATTATTTTTGAAATGGGATCATATTACATGAATTAGTAATCTCTTTACAGCCTTTCTGACATCCCTGAACCAATCTCTTCTTTCTAAAACTGTGCATCATTTTTGAAATAATTTCTTCACGAAAGTGTGCATTATTTATGAGACGAAACTCTTTCAAAAGTGCTATTTAATGAATAAATAGAAGAGGAGGAAGAAAGGAACATCTTTAATAAGCAAAAATAAGTTCAAATCAAAAATCAAATTTCGAGGCGAAGCTAAGACAACAGGAATTTGCGAAAAGTACGAAGTGTATACACACACCACCCTACCAACCACCATCCCTGGATAACAAGTAAAACAAATACAAAACCGACACAAAGGAAAAAGAGGTCGTTTCTAAGGCGACACGGACATTATTATTAAACCGGAAAACGAAAATTGTCTTGTCCGGACTTGCAAAAATCGTGTTTTTCAGTCATCGTTTAAATAAAACAAAAAAATTTGGATTAGCAGAACAGAATATAGAAGGTGAGAGCGTTTCACCGCCGTGCACCCGTCGTATAAAAATATTTGCTATTAAGCATGACGTTTAATAAATAAATAAATAAGTCTCGAAGCGAGCTAACTTTCATTTTTTATTACCAGAAACAGAGAGAGAGAGAGAAGGAAAATAAAGTCAACACTAACAGTTACAGACCCCATTAAAGACACACGGGGGACAACAATCCTCAGCTACCATTCTTTGACCAAATTCAAATCTCTCTCCTCTTACTCATCTGATACCGATTTCCATTCATATGATCGGGTTGGGTGTCGAAGGGTACCGGTGATTAGGATTAGACAAACCCACCAGATAAAAGCAGAAGAAGGGAGTAGCAGTGGCGTGCGATGACGTACCTGATACGGAATCTGTGTTTCCATAAAAATTACTTTTACAAAATAATCTTTCATTCCATGAATATCCTTTGAAAAGATAATTTATGAATGGATACAGATTTTTTAAGACACGTGCATGAACATAAACACTGTACGTAACTCGTGGAATGAATGTGTCACACAAGTGTGTCACTTTTAAGAAACTGATACCCCCTTTAAAAGTGTGCATGCACTTCCCTAAAGTCTTCATCAAAATGTACATTACTTATGAAATGAGAACTTTATACGAGTGTGCAATACTTTTGAAATGAAATCATCGTTAAAGTGTGCATTATTTTTGAAACTGAATGGTGCTACATGAATTAGTAATCCCTTTTCACCGTGACCAATCCTCCAAATGAATCTCTTCAAAAATGCATTATTTTGAACATACATTTAATGAACATTATTTTCTTAAAAGTGTGCATTATTTATGAAATGAAATGAGAATACTTTTTGAAATCATCATTAAAGTGTGCGTTATTTTTGAAATGAGATCATGTTACAGGAATCAGTAATCCCTTCACAGCCTTTCTGACTTTGTCAACCAGTCTCTTCTTCCTAACAGTGTGCATTATTAATGAAATGAGAACTTTTCATCTCATAAATAATGCACACTTTCATCAAGAAGTTATTTAAAAACTGATGCACAGTTTTAGGAAGAAGAGATTGGTTCAGGGATGTCAGAAAAGCTGTAAAGAGATTACTCAATCATGTAACATGATCCCATTTCAAAAATAATGCACACTCGCCCGAAGTTCTTCACACTTCGAAGTCAGAAAGGTTCTGGAGGATTACTTATTCATCTGACACAATCTTATTTCAAAAATAATGCACACGTTAATGATGATTTCATTTCAAAAGTATTGCACACTAGCATAAAGTTCTAACTTCATAAATAATGCACACTTTTAAAGAGAAGAGAGTTCTCATCAGAAAGGGTGTAAAGAGGTTACTAATTCATTTAACATGACCCCATTTCAAAAATAATGCACAATCTAGTGATGATTTCATTTCAAAAGTATTACACCCTTAAGACGGCAGCTCATTTCAAAAGTATTGCACACGTAATAGGATAATATAATTCAAAAGTATTGCACACATGTATTGCACATAATTCATTTCAAAAGTATTGCACACTTCAGGGAGAAGAGATTAGTTCACGGACGTCAGAAAGGGTATAAAGAGATTACTAATTAATGTAACATGACCCCATTTCAAAAATAATGCACAATGTAGTGATGATTTCATTTCAAAAGTATTGCACACTCGAAAAATGTTTTGATGAACGTGCTACTACAAAACAATTTTAATCAATTTATTTATTTAGTATTAAATTTAAATTTTATAAAAACAGGAAGGGAAGGGACATCTTTCCGTTTTGACTAGACAACACGCCACTGGGAGCTGGAAAGATACCAAGGAAGAATGAAAACAGTTGTGGGAACAGTATAGAAAGAAGTCAAGTATTGACAAAGGAAAAGGGAGAAGAATATGGTTATCACACTTAATCCCACCAAACAGATTCAATGTTTTACTAAAACCATGAAAGAGAAAAATTGTTAAAATCGACACGTGGAAGAATACAAAAAAGAAGTGCGTGAGAGAGAGATACACACGGGGAGAGGAGAGGAGGGGGCTGGAGAGACAAATTCAATTCAACTTACTCCGCCACCATAATGATAATCATTTTAACAAAGTGAATGACACCTTTGTGAAACTTCTACACTTGTGAGTTTTGTGATATTCGCGGTTATCACTACCGACGTTAGCATTGTTATTGCGTTGGCTATTAATCACCACCTATTACATACTCCTTTCTCTTCTCCCTTTCTCGATACCTGAAGAAAAACCATCAAACCTTTGTCTTCTAAAACCCAGAAACTCAGTTCAGTCAACTATACTTCCTAAATCGAAACCGTACACCCAACCAAACCTACATCAGTCAAACTAAGCGAAACGTCGAATGAAGTTAAAGTAAAACCTGGTATCAAGTATTAATGTTAAAGTAAACCCCCATCATGCCAAGTCAAAACTAAACAGTTTTTGGGTTTGGATGGTTGGTAGCCATCACGAATCCTGATTTAAATCCTTAAAAATTTGTTGTTTGCAAATAAAAACTACAAAAGTGTACTACAATTTCGAAAAAGGTAGACCGTCACCATAATCGACTCCACCCTGTACAAGCATAAATAACGTATTTCAAGTCATCTGTTATTGTTATTAATACATCTGAAAAACCTGTCTCTATTAATAATAACGTTAATAAATTAACAATTTCAGTAAATAACGTCGGACAATTTAATAACAATAATAATAAAACGAAAAAACCACAAATGAAGTCGTCTCCAACTCTCTCAAAATGGCGGAAAGCCTAACGAAACTTGACTCACCAAACCAATTAACTGATTTCCTCATTAAAGAAATTTTTGGTAAGGGAGAGGAGGGCCGTTGTAGTTTGTAGTGATAATAACAATTATTATGGCAATTAAATTGCGCAAACTAATTGAGTTGAGGAGGAGTGAGTGAGTGAGAACAAAGGAGAAGGAATCGAGTGGACGACTCGCCGGTTTTTTGGTCAAAAAGTGAGAAAAATTCGGGTTGAGGTTGTACTACTCCCTCTCTCTCTCTCTGTCTGTCTGGTAACTACAAAATGTTGCAACCCAAGTACCATTTTGTCGTTAAAAAGAAAAAACCATTAGCCGGCTAAGTGGCATCCATTATTTTTTTTTTATAAACTCTACTATTAAGGTTATTTAAAAAAATAATTCGAACTGTTCTCGTTTCTTGGTAATGGTGCCAAGGTACTTGTCTGTAAATATGTAATAACTCTTGGGTTTTGGCTTTTCCCTCGCTTCTCTTTGTTATTTTTACGAAAAGTTTTTCTTTTATGGGTCTTCCTACGCCACTGAATCGTCTCTGAGGCCGAAAAACAGAAAAACGTTGAGTGTTGACAACCTTATTCTTTCGGTCTGTTACTCAAGTCAAATTTTTCGATCTAACCCTAGGATTTCACCATTTCTTCAATATAAATTAGTATATTATTACATTTATATATAATAATATACAAATATTTGGCACATCTTTCCACTTCTATTTGATT
Source organism: Columbicola columbae (assembly GCA_016920875.1). Classification (NCBI taxonomy): domain Eukaryota; kingdom Metazoa; phylum Arthropoda; class Insecta; order Psocodea; family Philopteridae; genus Columbicola; species Columbicola columbae. Next base: position 9,849,381 of record JADMLL010000008.1, read on the forward strand.
AGTATCAGGTAAGGACATAAGTTCGTACGTAGTAATAGAATGAGACTTACCACTAGACCGGGGGATGGGCAATCTTTTTATTCAAGGGGCCAGTTTAAATTTTAATATATTTGGCGGGCCGCTCATTTCAAAAGTATTGCACACTTCAGGGAACAGTTCACTCAAGATGACATTTCCTTTCAGAAATCCCGCACACTCAATAAAATAAACCAATTCAAAAGTACAGCACAATTAAGAGAATAATTCATTTCAAAAGTATTGCACACTCAAGAGGATTTCAGGATCGTTTCATAAAAACTGCACACACTACATTCAAAATATTAACAACAGTCCTTCCCAAGTGGAGAAATAGGAAACCAAAACACACAAAATCGGAGCAACGATAGAGTACTTCAACTTCAGTATGCCAACTCTGCATTTCATTACAACATCCTCAAACTCAAATCCATTTCCGTTTCATATCCCGAGCCTAATGAACCAAAACCCAAACGCATAATAAGTCATCCGGTCGTAAACACGAGCAAAAGGTAACCCAACCGAACCTCCCATCCGAGTAAAAATTTTTCTTTTGCCCCGAAACCAAATCCACAACACAAAAGTCCTAACCCACAGACTCTTACTCTCGTTTCATTTAATTTGAAAATAAATAAATAAACAATTTATAAGCGAAATCAATAAACGCCCTTTCCTTCTCTCGAACTAAGCCTTGCCCACGTGGTACACCCATTATTAATACGATTATTTATGTTAGCTCAGTTCCAACTTCTCCGATTTCGTTTCCTTGACTATGTCCCGGAATCAAAGGACAGTGGTTCCAACGAGAGCTTTCCATTTGAAATAAAACGCAAAATTTTAATAAACTGCGAAATAAATGCCTTAAACACGTGCAGCCAACCTAACATAGTAAATTATTTATAACGGTATCGGAAATAAGAAACAGATAAACAATTGGGTATGTGTCAAACGAAAGGAGAATCGTGACGTGAATTTGAATCGTTCGATGGTAATCAATTTGTTCTTATTGAAATAAGCAAAGGAAAACGTTAAAATGGCCGCCGCCGCGTTCGAATTCTTCGGTCGGTCATTCTTTCTCTCGAGAGAGGATTGTTTTTGAGGAAGGCGGTGGGCCGGAGTCCTCTTTACTTTCACTCGGAGGCAAATCCATTAAAACACTTCCTCCCAAAACATCTTCCTTTCATGCGAAATAAAAAATCGTCCGAAAGTAACCGAACGTGACTTTTCGAAATACATAAATAAATAAATAAATAAAAATGTCCGACGACGAGGAGAATCGGGCCAAAGGAAAGAGAGAAAAAAATTTTTTTGATGTTACCTTGGATTAGAATTCAATTACAGAACCTAAAAAGTTGTTAGTGTGGATTTGAAGAAAACTGGAAATCAGTTTTGCTGAGTTTAAGGCCAAAACAATTCGACGGATGACGAGGGCAAGGGGCCAAGAAAAAACATTTTGGAAGAGGAGGGGGGGGAGATAGTCGAGATGAAGAAGCAAAAGGCCCTGACAGTCAATCACAAAAGATGAGAAAGGTTGAAAGATTCTTAAGGTCGCGCTCATCTCTTCATCTTAAGATTGGCAAATAGACTGGCAACCGAAAACTCGAGGAATCCAGAATCCATTCCAGCAAATAAAGACTCCAGTACCAAACGCCACGTCTCCATTTATGCGATTTATACAGTATAACTAGAACAAACTCTATGACACTTATGACACAGAATTTTTATTACAGACCGGAAGTAATATTACGGTAAAAGTGATTAATCGGGTGATTACATTTTATATATAAATCCTCACAATCCCTTATTTCATAAGTAATGCACATTTTTATAAACATTTAATCCTATAAACCCTGTCCATAATTTCATGAGTAAAGACCATTCTTGAGAAGTTCGTTTTATAAGTAACACATGGTTCTAACTAGTACTTCATTTCAAAAATAATGCACACTTGTTTGGTGGTTTTAAAATTTTTATAACAGGATGCGGAGGAGATTCAACTCATAACCATTTGCCTCCAAATCAGGAACTTAATATACTCTTACACTTCATTTCAAAAATAATGCACATTTGGAAACAAAATTAAGAGAATATAGGAAAGCAATATCTTATATAGGTTACGGTAAAAGTAATAAATAGGGCTAATCATACACATATTATACATAATCACCAACTAAACTTCTCACATTTACCGGCTAGTTGATGAAAGCTCCAAACTCGTACTGAGGAATTTAATAAAAGCTTACACAGACTATGATTTGTATATTTTATAAATTAGCCGGTAAATGTGATAAATATCCTCTAATTTGTCAAACTAACCAAACTCAGTTGTTGATGATGAATGTTTACCGGGAATCGTGTCTATAATCGCCCCATTTTTCACTTTTACAGTGACATATATTAGATGTAAAGCATAGAAGTGATATTATCTTCCCGTCCACATAATAATATACTTATAGTTCAAAATCTACAACATCTTCACTTAATCGGGCCAGTATATGTGAATTTCGGGCGATTATTCGTGATCCCCAACTAAACGTGGTAGATGCTATAGATAATTAAATATTTATCACAATTACTGGTTAGTTTATATAATACTCAAGCTATAATACGGAATTTAATAAAAGCTTACTATTACGAGTTGGATATTTTATAAACTAGCCGGTGAGTGTGATAAATACTCAGTGATTTGTAACATTTAGCAAGCTTAGTTGGGGATTATGAATAATCGCCGGGAATTTAAGACGTATTTGCCTGATTTACCGTAGCATATATATTAGTTGTGACACACAGAACCCACATTACTATCCGGTATACCTAATACTAAACATAATACTTAAAATAATATTATCCCCAAGGCGAAATACTATTAGCAATATAATCCAACGTCTTCTTACATCCACACGTTGTATAGACTCACCCACTAAACGACTTAGTTTTCAATTTTTTGGCCTATATTGTCATAATAACAATAATATAACGAAAGTATAATCAAAGAGCATATCCAAAACAATTCAAATACAGAGAAAATGAAAGTGGAAATGTTAACGAAATAGAATCCGGGCCAAATGGTAACTCCAAAACTCCGTCAACAAAATGGTACCGAAATTACCTCGAGTTACCGAAACCATTACCCCCGTCTTCCGCTTCAGGTACGATCCAGAAACAAAAACCACACAAACCTGACAATGGATAATAAACAATTTAAATAATAATTAGATTACGTAATGAACGTGTGTGTTCGTGCTCATGTTCATGTGTTTGTGTTTATAATAGCATTAGACCATTAAGACTCGTTAGGTCACTTTTGTTACTAAAAAAAAAATTTGTAGCAGGGCTTTTGTAATGTTCAAACTACTACCGATACCGGTTCGGACACTTTGAGGGAAAAACATTTAATGAGTCTATTGTCATCATAATAATTAATAAATAATTTATAGATTGATAGAGCTTTTTAGGCTAATTCGATTCCAATCGTTCATCTTCAACTAACATACTCTTTGCTTCCTGAATATGTACAGTTGACTGTATTCTTCTTTTCGTTTCTTTCGATATGACGTCATCACTTCTCCAATCGGATGGAAATCGTAATACAAAACAATTCAGAATACTTGAGGTCAAATGTAACGTACATAATTTCATAGGACAGATAGAAACAACAGCAGTAACGCAAACGCAAGACTCAACACCTAACTGTTACAGCGGTCAGTTTCAAATAGTAACAGTTACGTTGCTGGTATTGGTGAGTATGTGCTGATGTTTGTGTTTATTCTGTGAAACCGTGTACGCGCTATTTGACCCCAAAGTCTTAAAATTTATTTTGTGTTATGGTGTTCAAAAGTTTAAAAATAAAATCGGACGGAAATCAGCACGGACAGGTGAAAATCAATATGGCGTCATAGTAAACATTACAATTCAAAATCCTAAGCATGTTTTGGAGTAATCTACACTACTAACATTAATACCACTGCAAATATTGGTAGTAACACTTTAATACTTCCATAGGGTGTCCCAAAATTCATCCAAGATCTGAATTTGCCGCCATTTTTGTAGTAAATTATTTTGCAGTATAGCGTTCAATAGCCAAACTCGCTTGAAAATCAGTATACTGTAGTAGTATCAGTATACCGAAATATACACTAGTAACATTAATACCACTGCAAATATTGGTTGAAACACTTTAATAATTCTACAGGATGTTCCAAAGTTCATCCAAGATTTGAATTTGCCGCCATTTTTGCAATAAATAATTTTTGCAACCGCAAACATCGCTTGAAAATCAGCCAAAACAGTCGAAAATCAATATGATGCGAGTAAACATTAAAACCCAAAATGGTTTAGAGATATCTACACTACAAATACACTACAAACACACCACTACAATACCGGTTTTAACACTTTAATACTTCTATAGGGTGTCCCCAAAATTAACGCAAAATTTGAATTTTCCGTCATTTTTGACGTCGCAAACAATATTCTGCGAAAATGGCGGAAAATTCAAACTTTGCTTAAATTTTGGGACACCCTATAAAAGCATTAAAGTGTTACAACCAATATTTGTAGTGGTATTGATATTTGTAGTGTAGATTTCTCTCAACCATTTTGGGTCTTAATGTTTACTATAACGCATCAAATTGATTTTCGAGTGTTTTTGCCGATTTTCAAGCGATGTTTGCGGTTGCAAAAATTATTTATTGCAAAAATGGCGGCAAATTCAAATCTTGGATGAACTTTGGAACATCCTGTAGAAGTATTAAAGTGTTACAACCAATATTTGCAGTGGTATTAATGTTACTAGTGTAGATTTCTCTCAACCATAATTAGGGTTTCGGGTTTTGATGTTTACTATGACGCCATATTGATTTTTGACTGTTTTTGCTGATTTTCAAGCGAGTTTGGCTATTGAACGCTGTACTGCAAAAATGGCAGCAAATTCAGATCTTGGACGAATTTTGGAACACCCTATAGAAGTATTAAAGGGTTACTACTAATATTTGCAGTGGTATTAATGTTAGTAGTGTAGATTTCTCTGAAACATGCTTAGGATTTTGAGTTGTAATGTTTACTATCACGCCATATTGATTTTCGACTGTTTCGCTGATTTTTGCTGCGGTTGAACGCCATATTGTAAAATAATTTACCACAAAAATGGCGGCAAATTCAAATCTTGAATTAATTTTGGCACAATTGTAACGATTAACAAACAAATACCAAAGAGAGAGAGAGAGAACAGAGGTACACAGAGAGAACAAACTAGGTCACTAGTGCAAACCCCCAAATTTAGGACCTAAAAAATCACTTCATTATAAATCTTTCGTCTTCCTCTCCATCACACGATTGAAAATGACGTCTCATACGTCACGCTCCTTCTTTATTTCATATTAAATCTTCAAGTACCAACACAGAAGCGTGAAATTCATCCAAGACCACGCACGTCTACAAGAAGGTGAAATAAAAATAACAACAACAACAACAAGCCATAAAAAAATAAATAATTATTTGACTTCAGTATAGTTAATTGAACATAAAAAAAGACCATAATCCGAAAGAAAATTAGAAAGGGAAGGAGGGAAATGAGTTAGCTGAAATGAAATTTAAAAACGAAAATGTTGCTTTTACGAATCGCAAAAGGTTAAAAGATAATGTTGCATCTCTACAAGATGTTTGCGGCCCTCTTTTCAACCGTCATTTATGTTTAAAGCCTTGAGGATTCCCATTTTTGGCTTTCCTATTGGTTGTTATTATTACCATTTCGCCAGTGGTCCGATTTGAACTCTTTCCCTTCCTACAACATCCTCCTTCTCAATTAGTTCTCTTAAATACCTGTTTCGAGAGGACGTCCTCAATCTTTTTCATTTCTTCTAAAATTCACTTTTTCTGCCCCAAAGTCAAATTGACTCCTCCTTTCGAAAATTTGACTCTAAGAGCCATAACCGGTGAAGAAAAGGAAAGCCGATGAGTTATTATGCTACCGGTAGGCTTTTTTTATTACACCGTTAATAAAAGGTTTTTTGAAAATGGTGATTATGATAATAATAAAATAATTTTTAAAACCTTACTCAACCGCCGAGAACAATTTCCTACGTTTTAAGTGAGTCATTTTTAAAATTAACAAGTTGTGGATGAGCCTGAACCTGACATAAGAGAAAATTCCGTGAGAGAATAACTGTTTTAAATTGTACATATGTGGAAAAGGTTGTACGTGACGCATGAACCTGATTCTGGAATTATGTCCAAATTTTTTATATTCAAAAACGACGGAAGTGATATTGTGTCTACGTTGAAAGATGTCTTCTCCCAAAGACTCTACTCTCTCTCTCTCTGAAGACGAAACAGTTTAACTAATAAAAAAGGATTCTGAACTGTTAACGAAACCAGTTTTTTAATAAAGTGTGTGCATTATTTATGAAATGAATTCCCTGTGAAAGTGTGCAATATTTATGGAAAACAGAATTCTCAATAATAGCACGCAATACTCAAAATATGAGACCTCGATAAACTATAAAATAAGTCTTAGAAAAAGTGATTTATGAAATGGAAACCCAATGAAAGTGTGCTTTATTCTTGAAACAATTTCCTTCCAAAAGTGTGCAATATTTATGAAATAAGGCATTGATAAATTATGAACCAAATCCTTCGAGAAAGTCTGGAATAATTGTGAAATGAAATACTGCCGCTTGTGAACATTTTTTAAAAAAAGGTTTCAATATTTATAAAAGTGTGCAATATTTATGAAAAGAATTCTTGCTGATTGTGTGCAATGTTTAAGGAATGAGACTTTAATAAACTATGAAACAAGACTTCGAAGAAGTGTGCAATATTTATGAAATGAAACATTGATAAATCACGAACCAAATCCTTCGAGAAATCTTGTCACTTTTGTGCATTATTTTTGAAATGATTTCCCAAAAGTGTGCAATATTTATGAAATGACACATTGATGAATTATGAACCAAATTCTTCGAGAGTGTGAGTGTGATTTTGAAGTGGGATCTTGACACTTGTGTGCATTATTTTTGAAACAATTTCCTTCAATAAGCATTTATTAAGCATTATTTATGAAATGAATTTCCCGTGAAAGTGTGCAATATTTATGAAACGAGGCATTGGTAAATTATGAAACAAATCCTTGAAGAAAGTGTGAATTATTTTCGTAGTTGAATTTTGAGATTAAAGTTTTTGAAACGGTTCCCTTCTACAAGTGTGCAATATTAATGAAATGAATTCTAGCTAATAGTGTGCATTAATTATGAAAGAAACAATATCGTTGCAATATTACTGGGAATGCGTAAAGTTGAAGGGCGAGTTACTGTCTAACTTACTGTGGTAGTCATTTTGACTCGGAGTCACAACCGGACAAGCTGTACCTCGTCTTTAAGTTTATTTAAAGTTTGTCTTCACGTGATTCTTTGGAGCATAGCTGACTAAACAAAAATACGGAGGGAATGGAGCCAGAATGTCTGCAATTATTGCTATTTAAATAAAAAAGTTGGCCAACCTGAGAAAGATAATTAAAATAACAAGACCGTAAAAGCTTATCAAAGGAAAGAAAAATACCGAAAACGATACGAAACTGACCCAAATTTTCAGAACCTCATTTCGGACCTGACTCATCTTTCATCTACTCATCCTACGATTAGTATCTTTCCACTCATAACGGAATATGTGTGTTCGACTCAATCTTTTTAAGAAACTCCGTACAATTATTAAAAAAAAGAAGGAGAAGAAGAAATTAAAGTGGAGAGATGAAAGAAATAGATATAGTATATTTAAGTGGTAGAAGAGGGAACGCCGCCATCGCGGCTGTAACGGGAGAACCATCTTCCCTTTCACCCGACTTGATTAAATCCAAGTTCCCGATTCAACCGAACGGTTTCCTTTAATTATTCCAATAGATCGAACCGCATAAATCAAATCAATTGCATCACAATGCACCTCGAAGGAAGTGAATCCACCTTCAACTTTACTTCCCATTTTCCTATTGGAGGCGTTTTTACCAGAAAATCTGATTAGATCACCTTCTTCCTTAAACAGAATTAGATTCTTATCAGAACATCTTATGCGAACACAGTTCATTGTTCCAAGTCTTCTTTCAACTCCGACGACAAGAATATCGGATACGTCAGACAACAAAAACCGATAATCGAGAACAAGGTTCAATCTTCATTGAAATTCACTAGATTGGACTTGGACAAGGTACGCCCCTTAAGCAACAGGTTCGAATCTCTTGGACAACAAAGGACCAAGGGTCCGCCCTGCCCGCAAACACCCCGACTTCTAAACTGTCAAGGAAAGGGAAAGGTGGGTGCCAATTTCTCTTAGAGCGGATGTTGTGAAAGTGAAAATCTCGACATGTCTTTCGGGCAGTGGCCTTTGAGCTGGCAGAACCCCATCACGACTTGTAGCTTTCCCCTTTCGACCAATCAAAATCACTTTTACTAAAAGACCAAATCCGAAATTTTGTGAAAACCGTTTTTCGAATTCTGGATGGAACTCGAATTCGAAAGTGGAATCATCAACATCATGAAGGACATTATTTGCCAAGTAATATGTCAGCTTCAAAAGCCAAGACAGGTTTTTGGTTAAGGAAAAAAAATCACCTACAACTCAATTTTAAGGTAGGACAGAGACATGAATTAAACATTTTTGGCTTTTTCTTTGTCAGACTTGTTCTCGCACCTAGAAACCTGGATGATGTTAAGACAAACCTTGCGAAAGCTTCGACAACCACAAAACGACTCCAACTATTCAATAAAAGGCATTCAGATTCCGACTCAATCAAATTAAAAAACACAACGAACCTTAAATAAACACACCCAACCATAAGTTAAACATAAGCTCTCAATCAATCCCTTTCAAACTTCGTCAATTAGAGAAATATTTTTATGGCGATCAATGCCAAAGCCCTCGTCAACACAAAGACCCATAGAACTGAATAGAAGAAAAAAAGAATTTTGGGAACAACATTCAGAGAAATAAAAAAAAAATGTTTTCTGGTGTGACCCACCTGATTTTGTGAAAACCTGACCTTAAGCTGGCCTTTTTGTTTATTTACATAATTTTTTTCTGGTAGAATTTAAGTCAGGTCTGACAGTTATGTCTCGTTTCCGTATTTTTAGCTGAGTGAATTTTTGGTTTCCCCTCCCTTAAGGCTACTAATATTTGGAAAGACGTGGGACGTACGTCCGTGGGTGTTTTACGTGGGTTATCACGATCGACTGACTGAATTTCAATATCCAGATACCCATTTCAAGGCCACAGCCCACGGTGAGAAGAACCGACTTTGTCACATCCCGTTTTTGTTCTTTTGTTCCTTCTTTGGATTTGATCCGCGGCTAACGAAACACCCTCTGGACATCCGTTTCCATCCGATCCATTGAAAACTAACATTTTCATTCCTGCGTATTCGAAGTTACGCTATTCCCGATTGTTCTGTTTCTGTAAAGATTTATAGTAACTAAACTCTACTAAAACTCTGGTAATTGTAAGAAGACCGAACCACCCAACAATTTCTTAGGTTAAACTGTATCATCTAAAAATTTTTGTGACAACGCAACCTATTCAGAAACGTAAAAGGATGAATCAGTCAATTGCACCAACATTTGAAACAAACAATGAACTCTGATTAATATTAAATTTTTTATTCCTCATCATATTTATTTTTAATGAAGTGAGTCAATTTGACTCATTCATCTGAAGTCAGAAACCCTTTTAGGGACAAAAATTAACTAATAGAACCATTTCAAAGTGGCAACACTTAATATTGGTCACGTTAAAAGTGATAAACGGGCGGAAATACATATAATTTCCGGCGATTATTCATAATCACCAACTAAGTGATAAATTGCTGAATATTTATCACACTTACCGGCTATTTTATAAAATATTAACTCCTAATCTGAACAAAGTTTTATTAAATCCCTCATTACAAGCTGAATATTTTATAAACTAGCCGGTAAATGTGATAAATATTCAGGAATTTGTCCAGATTAATTGGTGATTATGAATAATCGCCGGGTATTGTGTGTATCTTCGACCTATTTATCATTTTTAAGGGTCTACATTATATTCAAGAATAACAAACAATAACAGGCGTCAAACTGAGGCAGTCAGGTGGTCAGATTCAAACCAAACATCAAATAAACAAAAAACAATAAACAAAACCGACAACCAACAATTTCAAAATAATGTCAAAATTGGAACGGTTACATAATCAGATCGAAAAATTGGCTTAGTTGGCAAATATAAACAGTTACGAAGTTCGCGTATCTTCAAAACTCCGTAATCGCAATAAAATTGAATAATCAAATTTCATTATTAACTCCTGTCAAACTCTTTAAACGCGATTTTCAGGTTAATGACGGGTAGTTTTTGGAGTTACGCGATTTTTTTCTTAGTTGGAGATGAATGGCTTTGAAGCCTTGGTACTGCAACTGCGGCCCACCAAGCTCTACTGAGTGGCTCAGTGGAAACTGACTGAGTGAAAATTTGCGAAAGGTCGATTGCTCATTGTTGAGTCTGAACTATAGTGCCTGAGCAGTGCAATACTAATAAAATTATTACGTCCCAAAAACTGTGCAGTATTTATGAAATAAGGGGTTAGAAGAAGAAGAAGAAGAAGAACAGAAACTAGCATAAAAAAGAGCTAAGATTGGTTCACCGACTCTCTGAGGAATGTCATAACATCCTAAACTATGCAATACTAATGAAATTATTATCTGTTAACGAGTGTGCAATATTTATGAAATAAGAGGTTAGAAGAAGAAGACAAGAGCAGAAATCAGCTCAAAAAGACAAAAAAATAGAAAAGTCCATCAACCCTCAACACCCTCTGAGGAGAGACATAACGTCGTAAAGTGTGCGTTACTTATGAAATGAACTCCTTTTAAAAGCGTGGAATATTTGTAAAACGAATTACCTTTGAAAGTGTGCAGTACTAATAAATATTTACCTCTTAAAAAGTGTGCAATATTTTTGAAATAATGAGTTATAAGAAGAAGAAGAAGAAATAAACAGAAATTAGGATGAAAAGAGCAAAGAATGGTTCACCAACCCTATGTGGGAACAAATAACGTTCTAAACTCTTGGTACTCAAACTGCCGCCCGCGGGCCATGTGTGACCCACCAAGCTCTACTGAGTGGCCCAGTGGAAACCGATTGAAAATTTGTGAAAGGTTGATTGCTCGTTGTTAAGTCTGAACTACAGTGCCTGGCCAATAAGAGGCCTATGCTCAGAAACTGCTAATATTTCTTGCTTCGACATGGGCGATATACAGAAAATACATACAGAAACAGACTGCCAGATGTACATACAGATGATGCCCTGAGGGTGGACTGTATGTGTCGAAAACCGAACTTGTAAAATCTTTTATTTTGGTAAGTCGTTTGGCCAATGGTCACAATGGAAATTTGGCCCGGGAAGGAAAAAGCTTGAGTACCAAGGGTATAACAATATACGAAGAGGAGGCTCGAAGCCTCAACTCAATATACAGGCAGGCTGATCACTCAGTCAACTCTCCTCTCCGGAAGATGTAACAAATATTTAATGTCCTCCAGCTGCAACCAAGATGAAGTAGAAAAAAAAATTTCCTGAGCGAATTTCTGTTAGCATAAAACGAGACCTGACTACATTTCAATAAATTAACTTCAAGTTATTATTATTTTATTTTTAAATAAGTCACTTCTAAAAATAAATTTAAAGTGACATCCAACGTCACACGCATATATCCGAGACTTTGTTTGCATATCGCATTACCACGGTTTTATGATAAAATTCCTTCATCACAATAAAACACCAAAATTACAGGTGGGGTCTACTACTACTACGAGATAAGTGTCATTCTATTAATTCCAGCAGGTACATAATGTTAATTAATGTTCTTCCTAACACAGCCAAGAGAGAAAAAAGAAAAAAAAAATAAGAAACGAACTTGAGGTTATGCTATCAATTTAAAATTTTTTTTTCCCTTTTTAAGAACCTACTCTACGATTATTCATAATTTATGGATTTATGGATTTATTACTTTTAGCTAGCTTTAATAAGGAGGATAGGGATGATGTCACAAACGTGTTTATGTCTGTCTCCAAGGAGAATACATAAAACTCAGGATTCAGGTACTTGGAGAATCTTTTTTATGCGGTATTTAAAGTGTAAATTTGGGTTTTTGCACAGCGGAATGTAGAAAGGGAGTCAGAGGGGCGTTTCACGTTTGTGGATAAACACTGAGTGGTTTGTCTAAAAGAATCTAGACCATCATCATCACGTTCGACTTTCTATTCGTGAAATATTGTGCCAAAAACCCGGAAATATAATTTTATGAATAGATTTTTAATCGTGACCTTCGACCTTTTTATATCCCGGCTACATCAAAATGGATGAGATGGAAGGAAGGCAGTTTGGAGTTTTAATTGTTTTGGAAATAAAAATTTTTTGGGTTATTCTAAGAGCGAAAATTAATTACCGACAACTATGTATACATAATTTGAGTGTTTAATAGCCTAACTAGTTAGGTAATAGTTGGGGGTTTGAGCTCTTTATCCTGTTATACCCAAGGGTGAGGAACGAGATTTAAGACTCAAACATAAATACATAACTTCGGAAAAATTTTTTTTTTGTTTTTATCGATTCAAACGCTTACAAGTTAAAAGCCATGGGTGGCCTTGACTTCCATAAATGTTAACAATTTGAAACCTCGACAGTTTTTCTATTTAGTTTTCGTTGCAGTTTTAATGATTCAGCAAGACAGGGAGAGAGAGAGAGGTGTTGAGAATTCTTCACAACTTTCCAGCACGGGAAAACAAAGAACAAATCTTAAATCGCTTATAATATAAATTCAATACAGTGAAAAACATGAAAAATTTATTTATCTATCTATCTACCACTCCTCCAGACCGGCGAACTATCCTAATCTCTCTCTCTCTGACCTAAATCCTTGACGGATCCCTAAACCAAAGACATCTTAAAAGACATAGACCTAATGACTCACAAACATGCTTCTCTTAGTCAAACTTCCTTATTCCTCTCCTGCTTTTCCTATTACCCTTTCCTGCCTCTTCTCTACTAGTCCCAGCTTTACTTGGGCTTCATCCATATCGTTTCTGGGGCTGGGACTCTGGTCTGCTCCTCAGACACAACCCCTCAAAACTACTTGATGTCCCATGTTTGGACACAGGTGGTAGTTATACAGTCTTTCTGTATAAATAGAGTTTTTATAACTTGATGTATTTCTTGGAGAAACCGGAAGTAACATAAAACTCGCACAGGGTAGCTCAATATTGTCCGGTTGTCCAAGTCTAAGAGTGCCTCCCACCAGCGATTATAAATTTATCAACCCCATATAAGATGATTACCAACTCCACCCATTCCTAATCCGCAGAGTATTTTTCATAAATAATGCACACTTAGGGTTAAAAAGGCGTGAACAAAATAAAATTTCAGATCCAAGAGCATGAAAGCAGTTTTAACAGTGCCAACATGATAAATTAATGGGTGTCAACAAAACACAAATCAGATGATGGTGGTTGTTGCCATGTTGTCATGTTGGAAAGTTGTTGTTGTTGTTCTCTACGGGAAAAAAAAAATTCTGATACAATTTACTCATTCAAATCATGAATGAAGAGAAAAAGAAAAGACTCATTAAAACGAAACCAGACAGTTTGGTAGCTGTTTCCTCAGAGGACGAAATAGAAGAAGAAGAAGAAGAAGAAGGCATGATTATTAGTATGCACATTATAATTAGTATTCAAGGCAGGCTGGAGTCGAATAGCTACAGACAAAGCGGACAGTGATGTAGTCATTAGAACTTGGCTTCCACGTTCTCGAGTGGTTACAGCCTTTTTAGGGCAAAACCACTTTACAGAGATAGAGAGAGAGAGAAAAAAGAAAAACCCTGAAATTTCTGATGCCATGCCTAAAAAATTTCCGCGTTTTTGGGTTGTTGCCGTTTTGTCTGATTCTCCCAAATCCGCACAAAAAAAAAACTTTCCGCGGAAAACTAATAAAAAATCAAAACCATCCGACCGGGTTTTAAAAATTTTTATTTAAGTGTCTGGTTCTCCATCGTCCCAAAAATTAAAGTGGACATTAAACCATTCCGTTGAGTTATTTATCCGTCCTTCGACAATAAAAATTAATTTCTACTTTCTTCCACAAAGATCTAACGGATGCTGGGGTCCATTGTTTTCAAAGATTGAGAGATTTCCTTCGCTCGTGACTTCTCATTATTTTGACCGCACTTTTATATTTTATCTAATTGATGGATTTAGTTTGCTTTCCTTACCCCCCTCCCATGTTTCTCTCCTCTTCATCCCGTTGTCTTAAAATGATTCCATTATACTAACACCAACAAATCCGACCCAAAAATTTCACAAATCACTGATTGTGAGCTCGTTCCAATTATCACCATCTCTTACAACAACCACAAAACTAAATATTTAATTATAAAAAGTCGATTATCTTTATCCACAGATTATCTAGGACGAGTTTTATTTATTTTTACAAATCCATAATTCAGTTGAAAAGAAGAATTAAGAAGTGATGACAGTTCTTTAATCAAAATTTTCTCAACGAGTTGCAACGGTTAAGTTGTCGATTCGACAAAATGGCTGACGACTAATGGGAATTTCGGTTTTGTATAAAAATTCTCAAATTTAAATGCCTATAACCCCCTCCACTCCACCCCCGAAATTTTTCAAAAATTCGATTTCGTGTCATACTTGAAAACAACTTTTGCTCACAGGGTCACCATACGTCGCGCCTCGTGCTATTCATGACTCACATTTGGCGAATATGGTCAAAATCAGTCAGAAAGGCGCCAATTTCGAAACGTAACACTCACAATTGCCAACTATAGGAACTTCGTAACTGGTTAACCGAACGCACTCCATATTTATAAATTCGCCGGTTGTTATTAAATGTTTTTTTTCTTGTAAACAAATTCAAACTAACTTTCGTTTAAATGTCTCCGTATTCGAAGTTACGCGTATTTATTTATATTTTATGCAAATGAAAATTTTCCTAATGAAATACAAGAAGGCAAATTTAACTGTTCCACGTTATACTTGAAACATTTCTCAGACGAAACAAGACATAAAATTATGAGAGCAAACAGGTCACCTAATAAAAAAAAAGTTTCTGCTAAATTAAAAGTTTTTAAATTAATATCGTTAAATATAAGGTGTGTCCCATCACTGAGATAACAACTCCCTGCTAACGTTACTATAAAAAAAAAATTTCAAGACCTCTGAAAGCTGTTTGACTAACTCTACTCTCAAATACTATAAAGGCTAAGTATCTTTTTGTGTGTATTTGAAGTTACGCTATTTCTCCTCATAATAACTCAATAAAATATATTGTTTACCACCAATTACTTAGTATATATTCTTATATACCCATCTGGGTTCGTAAGAAGACTTAAAACTGTTCCAGGCTGGAGAAACCTCACCAAGAACCAGGAGACAAGTAACTGTGAAGACCAAAGCTTGACATGCTGACATAATTTTATACAAAATTGATTTATAAAATACCAATTTTATATATATTGGGGGGATTTCGTAAAGTAGATGAATATATTTTAAGAAATTCGCGTATCTACAAGACTCTAAAAATTTTTAAAGGCTTTAAACACAACTTAGTCCTCCCACATCTATATAAAATCATGACCTCCATTAAAAATATTAATATATACTTGAAAAGGAAGCATTTTGCGGTTGGTGGAGACTACTATAAAGTATTAATATTTATACTGTGTTTAACTTTAATAAATAAAATGAATTAAGTTCAACCGAATCTTAATTTACAGCTGTCTCACGAATTTCTAAAGCTTTCCATTAAGTTTTTAAAATCAATTTAAGAGTTATGCGATTCTGTCAAAATTATAAAGGTCATACCTCTTTTATATAAATCGATTTTCAGTAAATATAATCAATTAACCATAATCAAGAGTTTATATCAATCCAACAACTTTTTAGCCTCTTCTTAAGTTAAACTGTGATCCAAATTTGTAATTACGCGATGTTAGTGACATTCCCGCGCCGGAAACTGCAATACTTCGGACACGTACTGCGAAACAACAAATACAAACTACTCCAGCTCATCATGGAGGGAAAGCGACGCCCCGGAAGATGGAAAACTTCGTGGCTCAAGAACCTAAGAGAAAGGTTAGGCATGACATCCGCCACCTTATACCGAACGACAGCATCCAAGGTCGCCATAGTCCTGTTGATTGCCAATCTTCAAGGTAAAGACAGCACATGATGATGAGTGACATTCCCAATATCCCGGTATATGCAGTAATTAATAACTTTTGGCTCTGATTCCGTAACTTCCACCTACCGCGTAAAACAAGACCTGACTGCACGCACACATTTAATGATCATTCCGATGGGGAATTTCAAGGAAAGGAGTTCATGGTCCGATTGCGCAAAAACTGTCACATCCTTACAAAGGCCTAAAAGAATAAGTGGTAATAAATCAGAGTTATTAAAAAGAGTGACATTTATCTACACAAGTGATAAAAACATTTATTCCGAGTCCACAAATCACACGTGATGGTGATTTAATGCATCCATAATGACATCAAAGAGGACACCAATAATTAATTCTAATGCAAATCGACGTTTAAGAATAATAACGAAGACGGAAGGGGAGGATTTAAAGGGATACCAAAAAAAATCTTACAATAGTCTAACATCGTGCGTTTATAAATGTCAACTGATATCTAATCATGTGAATTAAATTAGAAAGTCTCGGAGAAGAAAAGAGTTTTGTTCATAACACTTAAAGGGGGTCATCGATGGTAATGATGAAAGCTCTTTAACTCCGGCTGTTTGTTTTTTGCCAAAATCAAAGCTCACAGCACCCATAACGCTAAAAATCTCATTATTACGAGTTTGACCCGGGCAACCTTAGTTAATGGATTCTGGAGGCTGTCTTATTAGACTGCCAATTTATAACACCAATCAAAATAGTCTGTTAGTAACACACGTGTGCGAAATGAAGATCAGTCGAAATTTGCTGTTGGCGCCTTTACAGAGCTGTAGTAGCAACCGCCACGATGATGTAACGTTTATTTAGAGTAACACACAAATTTATTCTGTCGGTCTGTATCTCCAAACTTCTCATCAAAGCTTTGCCGCTATAAACCTCAAAACCCAATTTAAATACCCGAGGAAGGCATGACGGGAGGTGAGAGACTCAAATTTCCCGTGGACACGGATTTCAAGGCAAATCAAAAGGAAAACAAGAGAAAAGGGAACAAAGAAACCCAGTGATAAGAATGACTCATCACGCAAGCATACCCGAAAATCAGGCGTGAAATTATACCAGTCGACCGACAGATACACGGCTCGTAATGAAGCCGTTCGTACCTTGAAATGAAAATGCCGCCGGGCCTAGTGCCCAACCTCAAAACTCCCGATTTTGGCGCGACAATTCACATTTCGGAGAGGAATCTAGCAAGGACCCCGAGTCAAGTCGTACAGTTATGATTTTAATCATCCCATCAGCTACTGTGTCTCGCGTGTTTAGTCATTATTAATTAGCGTTTCGCAATCAGTGAAGGCCGATGACTCATATTATTTAATTATCCCATAAGGAGTTACAGAAGAATTCTACCAACTACTCGGCTCCTTTTCCCTTTATACTGTACAGAGCCTGGAAAACATTTTCCCGATTCAAAATTAGATTTCTACTCGTTATAATGTTTTTGTTTTCTGAAGGTTTGGCTCGTTCATCTTACGTAAAGGGCACACGTACAAATATTTATTTTTAATCAAGAGGGAAAATATTTGCTTAGAGGTCGAATGAAAATCAAATAGTATTTTCTCAAAAATGGCCGCCGTTTCATTTGGCTATGGAGGTAACCGAACCAACGAACAAACTACGACTTTTCACTTATTCCAATAAGGAAAACATAAAAAGCACAAAAACCACAACAATTTATTTTCTCAGTCACGCGTCACACACTCAAATAATAAATAAATAAAAATAATATTTAAAAAACTTTCCTCCAAAAAATAAATTTGAATTTCCAAATCGAATTTCCTTTCGGATTTGATGTCGAAAAAACGGAAAAGAAAATGTACAAAATGGAAAGTAAACAAATCCTCAAACTCTTTTCGAAAGTCGTGGGGGTTGGGAAAATCATCATTCAAACATCAAAGAAGCATGTAGGGGTAGAAGAGGTTTGGGGGGTGAAAACAAATTTCAAAAATCCTGACGCAATAGCTTCCATCTGTGGCTACGCCTTAATTCAAATCCCTGCGTCCTTCGAAATTCTGACTAAGAAACGAAAAGGAAAACAAAAAAATCGTAAACCTGATTCGATTTTCCACGCACGCGCTTATACGTTAATCCTATTGCACGGCTGCCAACCTTATACCTGAATAATTTTCCGCGTTTTTTTTCTTTCCCGCGCAAACGCTCCCTTAAAGGCTATGATTCCGGAATGAGTATGATAAAACGTGAGCGGACTTCATTTTAAAAGGTGACTCACGTCCTAGATTATCATGTAGTGAAATTAATTATCTATAGATACTGATAAGTGTGCAGTTTTTTTGAAATAAATCCTTGAGGGGGAGGCGTACATTTGATGTGTAGTTAAATCCCTTTGAAAGTGTGCATAGCATCTGAGATAAGACCGGCATCACTCGTGGAATTAGAATGAGTCAGAATTTACAATAAGTGTGCATTATTTATGAAAGAAATTTGGTAGACACAATAATTTGTGCATTACTTATGAAATTAATCCCTCTCAGAACTGCGCAGATTGAAAACTATGAAGGGTAGTATAGACGAAGACGTTCAAAACCAAAAGAGACACCACGAAAAGTCTTTTTCTATGTACTTGACTGTACGAAGAGTTACAGATTACAGATAATTAGGGTAGTGGAGAAAATTTTATACAGTACAGAAGCATGTGTCAAACACAACAGTATTTAAATATGTTTTAGTCAGTGTTTGTGAAATCCGTGGAGTGTCACCTTGCGTGACCTAAGAGTTATGCTGATGGGAGTTTAGACTGCTACCCAAGTCTCAAATCAAAGGGTGTAGCCAGAGAAAGTATAGCCAACTGGTCTTCCAGGCTGGGAGTCGGGCAAAGGGCTAACAATCCTATCCAGTAAAACAATTTCAGCACTCCCAAGGGGAGGCCAAAACCCAAAAAGGGCTATAGTACCGGATGATGATGATGGTAATGTTTGCAAAAATTGACTAAAATCGGCTGTGGTGTTTCACTACAGCACGAATATAGCAACAAACCACTGTATGCGATACTAATTAAATTTTTTTGTAGTAATAATAAATAAATAAGAGACAACTTGGTTCTGTCTGGTGGTAGTAAATGAATAAAATGATTTTGAAACACTCGGAACGGTGTTATAGCTTAATGATTTTACAAACCCTTGCAACCAAAAAAACTAAAAGTAAACTTGGTAACCTATTTAGGACGATGATGACGAGACAAAATTATTGGTCTTAATAAAGTCCGAAAAAAATTTTCGACCGTAATTTACACATTTATTGCGGTTACTCAAGGCTGTTAAAAAGTTCGAGAGAGTAAAGTAGCCGAAAATGTCATTGCTCAAAATAAAAGCATTCATTAGCGTTCATTTAAATTTTTCTTTTAGAATCGAAACCATTAATTTGAGCGATAATTAAAATTAAAATAATTTTCCCCCCCAAACCTAATATTTATCGCTTATAATTATTGTTATTATTCTTCTCTAAGAACCGGCGTGCATTATTTATGAAATGATTTATTCACGACATTGTGTCCCCAATTTGACAAATGGATTCTCCGTGAAGGGGCGTTTTTGTGTGATGAAATGAAGTCTCCTTCAAACAGTTCATAGCTAATGAAGTGAGCGTTGAGAAGTGTGCAGTATTTATGAAATGAGAACGGGTTGCAAGTGTGCAGTACTTATGAAATGAGAGCAGGTTACAAGTGTGCAATATTTGTGAGGTGAAGGCAGGTCGAAAATGTGCAGAACTTATGAAATGAGGGCAGGACGGAAGTGTGCAGTATTTATGAAACGAAAACAGGTTGAAAGTGTGCAGTATTTATGAAATGAGAGCAGGTTGCAAGTGTGCAGTATTTATGAAATGAGAGCAGGTTGCAAGTGTGCAGTATTTATGAAATGAGAGCAGGTTACAAGTGTGCAATATTTATGAAATGAGAAGTGGTCAAAATTGTTGAATATTTATGAAATGAGTAAATGTTGCATACTATTAGTATGCAACATTTATACATGTGCAATATTTTTGAAACAGTCTTTTACTGAAACCTGTCATTATTTTCAAACAAACTTTCACCAAACAAAAAAGTGTGCAATACTTCTGAAATCAATAACTTCCAGAACTGTGCGAAATTGATGAAAAGTGAGGACTACATAACCACCTTCTCTTCTTGTTTATTCATGGTAGTGTGCAATATTTATGAAAGGATCTTGAGGATCTCGCATTCATTTTAATAGACTGCTCTAAAAACTTTGTCTCAAGAAGCAGAAGACTTAGAACAGGACGATAACCAAATATCACTGACATTTTGGAGAGAATTCTAAAAAATTTTTTTTAGACCACCATCAAATGCTAATCGGCCTTTTTTTAGAGTTTGTCAAAATTTTTTTGAAATAGATTTTCGGAAGACAAAACAAAAGTGTGCAATACTTATGAAATCAACGACTTCCGAAATTTGAATTATTTGACAAATGATCCCATCATGAAAGCGAGGAGTGTATAACCACTTCCTCCATCTCTCTCTCTTCTTCTCCTATTCCCCACTCACCTACAAACCCAGTTTATTGATGTTCGCACCAAATACTCCGATAAATTTTCGAAGGAATGAAAAAAGTAGTTTGTGCGATAATGAAAAATCCGATTCCTCTTCATCTCAAGCGATTGACATTACCACGACCAAGAATTTTGATTAATAGCCCGATTCCTTCCTCTTTCCCGTCTCCCGTCTCCTCTCTCTATCTCTCCCATGTCGAGAAATCCCTTCCAACTTGATTGAATCCCAATTCAAACTTGACAGATAAACTATTTATGGAATTTAGGTTCTCGTTAATAATATCTCGAGAAATCTCCGGCGCGCAATCTTTCCCCGAGAATCCCCCCACCCCCGCTCTACAGCCTCCCGCCTGTTGTTTTATCGAGAAATGAAGGAAAAAAAAGTTTTCTTATCGATGTCGTAAAATAAGGTTAAAACGGGAAGTTTATTTAATGAAGTCATAATTAGCTATGGTATGCAGTTAAAAGAAGGAAAAAGGCGCCAGGATAAAATTACAACGTCTGTTCGGATATCTCAATCCGATTCGGAGGAGCGCTGGGAATTTTTATTTTAATAAAATAAATAAATAAATAAAACAAAATAAATGTTTGGAATCAAATCCAAAAGAGGGAAATACTTTGTGATTTAGAAAATAAATTTGAAAAGAGTTACAACTGTCATCAGACTGAGAACAATAAAAAGAATGGCGAGAGAAACGAAGGATGAAAGTTAGACAAAGTTACTGGATGGCAGAGTCATACAAATAATTGCAGAATTAGCAGACAGCTGACAGATGGAAGATGACAAAGGATAAGGAGGACGTTAGACACCCCGCGAGTGAAACCACTTACACCCTTGATACTCAAACTTTTTGCTTCCCGGGCCAAATTTCCATTGTGACCATTGCGACTGGGCCACACGACCTACCAAA
Organism: Columbicola columbae; assembly: GCA_016920875.1. NCBI lineage: Eukaryota > Metazoa > Arthropoda > Insecta > Psocodea > Philopteridae > Columbicola > Columbicola columbae. The sequence goes on from JADMLL010000008.1 coordinate 9,871,092, forward strand.
TAAAAAGACTTTACAAGTCCGGCTTTCGACGCATAAAGTCAACCCTCAGGGCATCATCTGTATGTCCATCTGTCTGGCTATTTCTGTATATTGCCTCGTAAAGATATGTTGAGGCAAACAATGTTAGCAGTTTCTGAGCATTTCGTACTGATCAGGCACTATAGTTCAGACTTAACAATGAGCAATCGACCTTTCACAAAATTTCACTCAATCGGTTTCCAATGGGCCACTGGGCCACTCAATAGAGCTTGGTGGGCCGCAGTTTGAATACCAAGGACTTAGACATAGACAGGAACTGTGTAGTGTTTGGGTCGTAGCTAGAATCTATGTAGACTTGCTACATTACTAATAAAGACATACCAGAGGATTAGTGAAATCTTATCAGAGCCTAAAGGGAGAATAATATATTGACAATACAACCGGAAGTAATGTCGTGTGTGTTACGGTAAAAGTGATAAAAAAGGCCGAAATATTTCATATATAATTCCCAGCGATCATTTAACAAATAAAACACAATTTTCGAGAGTTTGGTTTCATAAATAACATCTACTTCATTTCAAAAGTAATGCACACTGTTGGGGTCAAAAACCCAATTAAGCAAGCTGCGACAGGCGATATCCGGTTCAGTCGGTCTCAATCACGATCTCATTTCACAATTTTATTTCCGCAATAGTGCTGTATAGCCTGTAGTTACAGGAACACCAACAAACCGGGAAACTCATTAATGCACAGAGCGGAAAAAGGCAACAGGTACAGGTCAATTTTCCTTTCGCACCCATCCCGACAATTTATCTGTTCTAGAATCCTTGTCGTAAGGAACACAGTTGAGCGAAATTATTATTTTAGTATATTCTCGGTTTATACCATTTACACATACTTATTTATTAAAGAAACAAAATTAAGAGACTGTATTCTGCTCAACAGAAATCAATATCGACAAATTGGGCGAACTTATACATATTTTTCCCGGCGATTATTCAAAATCACCAACTGAACTTGTTAAATGTGACAAATCATCGAATATTTATCACATTCACCGATTAGTTTATAAAATCTCTAACTCAATGGAATTTAATACACGTTTCCTCAGATTACGAGTTAGATATTTTATAAACTCCCCGGTAAATGTGATAAATACTCAATAATGTCACCTTTACCGTAGCATATTAAGTGTAATGTAAAGAACCGACATATAATGAAAATGTTAAATTGAGAAATCTTGTGAAATATTAATCCAATATATATTATTAAATAAATAAATAAACAAACTTATACGATAATTAACATTTGATATTTACAAACATAGGTTAATCTTGCGGGTAATTAACATTTATGTGTGAAGACACACAAACCGACTTAATCGGCGTGTTGTGCATAAAAATGAAGAAGTCACACAAAGCTGGTTGCACGCCTAACAAGACTTGGCTCCTTCAACTCTTAGATATCAAATATTGTTGTAAGAGAGAGAAGATGTCATTCAAAACGACCAAAAGAACAGGTCGCAGCAGACCAAAGACCCAGACCCCGCAATTTCATTGAGAGACCCAAGACGGAAGGACGTATACAAAGTCCGTTATGAGACATCAACATCTTTAAAAACTCGGCGGAGGACGAGAAAGAGAATAAAAATGTAGGAAACGATTTTAGCCAGAGAGATGAACCTGTCTCGAGAGAAACCACTCCCGAATAAGACGATGATGACGATAAATCACCGTCGAAGACATCTCCGGCAAATTGATCTTTAACCTACTTAATTGATGCTTACGCATAAAAACTGTTTTCGTTGTGTTTCCTTCCTCGTGGGCCGCAACAACAACGCCTGAATTTTTCCTTTATTCATCCGTTAATAAAATTTAATTGCTCGTAATTTCGTTATGAATAGTGAAACAAGTCCAAACCAAACACGTTCCTAAAACGAAAAGCCAAAAAAGAAAAGCCACGACCGATAAAGACTTGTGGGAACGCGTGTTGGGAAAAGTTTGCCGCCGCCGCCGCCGCCATTTTCATTTTACTCTCAAGCCACGAGCATGAAACCGATTTGAAAATTATGAAACTTCCATTCATACAATTCCATTCAAACGGACACGAATTACGTTCCAAAATATAATTTACCTTTATTATAGAATAATAAATTATTTATTTATTAGTGTTACGGAATAGGACTGGTCAATAGCAAACGATTCGATCGCCATTTTTTTTTTAATGATGCCTTATTGAGGAAGTAAACGGCCATTGGGTCGAGGTCCTTAGTTTCCACAAATAATTTACTTTCTAGTGGTTTTCAAAATATTAACTGATAAACTGTTCTGTCAGAACAGGGGTTGCACAAAGATAATATCAGTTCAAGTCAAAATATTTAGAGAGAGAGGCCACAAAAGGTAGATTTTACTTGTCTGTTGATGGTTTAACTCAAAATGGTGGCTTTTAATTTGGTTAAGATGTTTATCTATAAGGTTATGTAGGAGATATAAGTTGAAATTCAGGGGAAAACCTGGCATTTTTAACCAAAATTATGCGACCAGACTGCGAAAGAGAGTCAACAATAAAATACGAGAGATGACAAAGAGTTGGGAGGGTGGGTGGGTGTGCACCGCCTTCTGCTGTTACTATGTCAAAAATTTTTTTTTGCCTTTAAAAAACTGTTTTATCCTTCTTTTTATGTTTGTTGGTGCTCACATAAAACCCTTCCCTTTCACTTTCGTGCTGATAAGAGCTATCATTCCCTTCACTTTATTCCTTTTTCTTATTATCTCCTTATAAGCCAGAGCTCCACACCTTATTTAAAAGCTTATTTAAACAATAACCGAGCTTACCATACATGCGAGGAGGTGACCAAGTCATTCACCTTCAAGGGCAAACTCGACTATTTGCCCTCTTTTAGGAAGAAGACTTTCGCAAATGTGGAAACATTGTGATTCAATAACAACAACAACACGGTCATGTTATAAAACTCCTTCAGTTACCATCTATTTTGTATGACCCATCATCAACAGACATTCCCTCTACACACCAACAGCTCCTTTACTGTTAATTACAAACTCACTCCTGATTGCTCCGACCAAAAATTTCAATCAATATTTGACCAGAGATGGCGGTATAGGAAATCTAAATGTGTTTACTGTCAGTGATGTTGTATACTGCTGGTTACCATCCTGTTCTAAATCTTCTGCTTCTTCAGATAAATTTTTTAGAACAGTTTATTAAAAAGTGAGACTCTTTCATAAATATTGCACACTACTATGAAGAAGAAAGAGGAGGAGGAGGTGGAAAGCGTTCACATTTATAACGGAATCACTTGTCTAATAATTAACAGTTCTGGAAGTTCTTGATTTCAGAAGTATTGCACACTTTCTTGTTTTGCGAAAATTTATTTGAAAAATAATGACAGACTTTCAGTTTCAAAAATATTGCACGTTTATGAGTTAAATAAATATGGGTTACTGAAAAAAAAATTCATTTCATAAATACTGCACACTTTCAACCTGTTCTCATTTCATAAATATTGCACACTTGCAACCTGTTTTCATTTCATAAATACTGCACACTCAACATTTCATAAATATTGCACACTACAATGAATAAACAAGACGATTAAGTGGTTATGTTGTGATCACTTTTATCGAGGAATCATTTCTCACAGTTCTAAATAAATCACAGTTTCGGAAGCTATTGGTTTCATAAATATTGCACACTTTTGTTTGTGTTAAAAGACAATGACAAGCTCTCAGTAAAAGACTTCGTTTCAAAAATATTGCACATATATTTGTTTAATAATTAGTACACACTGTAAAAAGTTCACTTCATTAATGTTGCACACTTTCAAGCTATACTCATTTCATAAATATTGCACACTATCAAGAAGAATCACTTTTATAATACGGACGACAATGTTGTCATAAGTTTTTGAGCTAACTCAGGACAAGTGGAATTATAAGTTGGAGGCGTTTTAGCAGAAAAACGTAGAACATCCGGGAATATTCTCGAAACTTCTCTGATAGTGTTAAAGCGGTATTGATGGATTTGTGTTACTTTAAACCAGTGATTTACAAAGTGGTCTATATCAACCCCCAGGGGTTTATGACAACCTGCAAGGCGAAAAGAAAATTTAGGGGTCCATGAAATGAAAATGGGGGGTCCACGATAGTGGATCTCAACAGCACACTGTTAGTACCTATTTACTTACATTATCCTATCTTATAATATAAAGACATATACATTATTTATAAGAGTACCTATAAAGCAACAAATTTACACCACTACAGTGAGAAATATACAAAAATCAGGTAAGTAGGGGATCTACCCAAAATCAAAAAACATGGCAACTACGACACAAAAAGTTTGGGAACCACTACCCTGACACCCAGTCGAGGTAGACGACAGACTATAACCTCCTCCCTACTCCATAATACAGAAATAGTAAGAAATAAGGTTGGACGTATGTTCCTAAACAAAACAATCAAGAAGGAAAGTTTCCTTTACCAATTAAAACGTTGTTTGGATTTCCACAAATTATCCCTGACAACTAGACATGATGATGGTACACCTAGCGAATAAATCGATTGCGGGTTAAATTCCCTCTCCACCACCACAACCTCCTCTTCAAAATTTATTAAAACGAAAATAACAAATTAAATCATAATGGCGACTGATTTCTTTCTTGACGTAAATAATATATCATTAAAAAGTATAAGTTTTCGAGAAATGAAGAAAAAAAAAGAAGAAAACCTTGAACTCATCAGAATTGGAGACCCTCAAAGAGAAAATTTCAAATTCTTTCCGTTCGTTAATTTTTCTTTTTAATTATTACCCGTTCTTAATTAAATAAATAAATAGATAAATGGTTTCTTAAATTAGGTTTCGATATGTCCACATTTTCGAGTCAATATCATCAGGTTGGCATCTTCTTGTATATAGTAACACCGACGGGTTCGAAACCTAATTTTCTTATCTAACCTCCAAGGCGACGACATGTTAAAAAAAAATTTCTTTTAAACAAACCGAAAAAGTTAAAAAATTAACAGGTTACGTAACTAATTTGCTAAACATCATCATAATATAGTACGCTACATGAATTAATAAATAAATTCGGTAGCGCTATAAATTAAACTGGATATTTCGTAAAGGAGGCCCTTTGACATTATAAATTCCGATTGGCGAGTGATATGGAATCCGTTTCCAAGGGATTATCGATTTGGATTTTTGACAACAAGTCTGGAGAGGCTGGTTTGCTGAATTTGGGTTAGCCCTTTGGACCCATCCCTATTTCTTTCTCAGCTACTTAATCACGCGTTTGTGTTTATAATAACAAACAAGAGCCATTCAGTGAACTTCATACACTAACCCATGTTAAAAGTGTTTGCTAGCGAAGATACGCGAAGTGGATGTATACACAATCCAGCAAAGCCTCCGTTTCTTGATGTTGACTCCTCTCCCATGTGACAACAGCTACAAATTTTTTTTTATGTAACAATTTAAAAATAAACTGATAAAATATTATTTCATCCAATAAATTATCGAAAAATGGTGGAAACGTCAGACGTTCATTCATTATCAGTCGGCTAGATAAAATTCTAGACTTTGCCAAAAAGAAATTTTCTCGCTGAAACCGATTTCTTATCCGCTAAGCAAACAGTATTGTGGGAAACCCGTAAAAACCTTTCAAGAAACTGGCTGCCGATGGAATTTGTCTTAAAATATTTTCCCTTCGAGGTTCGTGTGTGTGACCCTTGAAATTTTTTTCGACAACGGAAAGATACGATCACTTCTGTTCTTGACCAGACAAAACCCAAATTGGCAAACCCAAACACCGGTCGTTCCTTGAGAGAAAAAATAGTCGACCTTAGACCCTTTGGAATGTAAGCCATCAATGTTTTAACTACCGTGTCATCCCCCTAACCTTAAAACATGAATATCAGACCCAAAGTTAGAAGCTGAGAAAGGTTATTCATGCTCACAACGAACGAGAGGTTTGAGAGAACAGACTAGAAGAACTAGAATCGAGACGGAGACTGATTCTGAGTTTGGTGGACTGTTGAAGTTGAAACGACGACTCCACACTAAGACTCCAACCAAGAACTATACAAGGACTGCTCAAAATAGTATAAAAATTGACTTATACTAACATCTAACCCGAATAGACTCAAAACAACCAGGTATACAAGTACTTCCTGGCACTAGAAAACCAGAAGAGCTTCATTCATTACAAGTTCTAACAGACGTCACAATCAACCACTAACTTTTCATTCCATCAGTTACTACACACTCCTCTCAAAAAAATATTTCATAAATAATGCACACTTCCAAAGAACTCGTTTCATAAATAATGCACACTTACAAAGAACTCGTTTCATAAATAATGCACACTTCCAAAGAACTCGTTTCATAAATACTGCACACTTACGAAGAACTCGTTTCATAAATAATGCACACTTACGAAGAACTCGTTTCATAAATACACTCCCTAAGAACTCGTTTCATAAATAATGCACACTTCCAAAGAACTCGTTTCATAAATAATGCACACTTAAAGAACTCGTTTCATAAATAATGCACACTTACGAAGAACTCGTTTCATAAATAATGCACACTTACGGAAGAACTCGTTTCATAAATAATGCACACTTACGAAGAACTCGTTTCATAAATAATGCACACTTTTAGATACAGAAACTAAAAAAGGAGACATCAAAAAAATTTTTGCAGAAGGAAATTTATGAACCAAACCTCATTTCATAATTAATGCACACTTGTATGAATTAAATGACATTTATGGATGCAAACAGAATCGGATACTTAAATAAATACTTCGAAAGGAAGCTAGTTGCAGAAAACAAAACCGACAGACTTGAAAATCATGAACCACTCTAAAGAAAGAGAGAAAACGGAAGACCGGGCTCTATCGTATTTAGTTAGTATATATTAATATTTAATATTCATTTATTTTTTGTATCAAAGTGACTAAGGAATATATTATCGAATGTATATTGTTGTTCACTGGCACATCACAGAGAAATTCTGAGAGAGAAGACAACTGAAACCAGGAGAGAAGTGAACAGAAGCAGGAGTGTATATAGCCAGAACGAAAGAGAAAAGAACAAAAAATAGTAAAAAGATGGCTCCGAATTGGTGGGAGATTAAATGACCAACACAACAACAACAACAAAAAGCTTTTCAAACAAAGAAAACGAAATCCAACATTAATTAAAATAATTATTGTTAAAATTAAAACAATTTTTCCTTCACTTTTTTCTTATATAAACTATCTTCTCACATAATTTTATAATTGCTAATGAGCCTCCTATGCTCGGACTGGAAACCTGGGGGGCTCGATCCCCTCAGGTCATAATGAGGAAAATAACTTCTCCACACGAAACCAAAGCCTAAAGCAATTAGCCGTTTAATGGAAGGAAATCGAAAACTTGACTCGCACTTCGTTAAACCAAAAATTTGAAACGTGTAAAAACATCGAACTTAATTTATGAAATGGGGTTACTCCTGATTCCGACACTTTTGTTTCTAGTAACAACGGCTCTTAAGTTTCAAGTTAATTAGTCAACCACTTTTTAGCGTTAATCAGTTTCTGTCAAGTCTCCAAAGTATATATTAAAAAGAAAATTTCTCTCTATCACTGCTTTCCAACATACTCCTTCGGTTAAATTGTCATTTTTATCAAATCTATAGAGAAAGGAACAGGTTCGACCTACCCCCCCCCACCTTCCCCTCAACCTCTGACAAGCTCACTGTCACTATACCTACTAGACTTTTATACAAAAACGAGATCAGAGAAATTCAATATGGTCAAAAGTGTGCAAAAGGAAATACAGTTCAAAATCCTCCAACAAAATCTTTCCAAACAATATACTCAATATAAGCTAGAAAACGCAGAATTGATTTTATATATATTGAGTATATTGTTTGTGGAGCATTTTTGATTATACTGATTGAAAATATCTTAGAATTGTGAACCATACATCATTTTAAGTATACTATTATGCGGACCTAAAAACACCGGATCGTTCACAGTATAAGTAAATAATCGGGCGTATATATACAGGATTCCCGGCAATTATTCATCATCAACCACTGAGCTTGGTTAGTTTGACAAATTAGAGGATATTTATCACATTTACCGGCTAATTTATAAAATATACAAATCATAGTCTGTGTAAGCTTTTATTAAATTCCCCAGTACGAGTTTGGAGCTTTATCAACTAGCCGGTAAATGTGAGAATTTGTCACATCTACCGGGTTTAGTTGGTGATTATGAATAATCACCGGGAAATATGTGTATGATTAGCCCTATTTATTACTTTTACCGTAACCTATATATTGCTTTCCTGTGAACAGAATATATTCTCTTAATTTTGTTTCCTTAAAGTGTGCATTATTTTTGAAATGAAGTACTAGTTAGAACCATGTGTTACTTATAAAACGAGCTTCTCAAGAATGGTCTTTACTCATGAAATGATGAACAGGGATTAAATGTTTATAAAAATGTGCATTACTTATGAAATAAGGGATTGTGAGAATTTTTATACAATTTAATCACCCAATTAATCACTTTTACCGTAATATTACTTCCGCTCTGTAATAAAAATGAGGAATTTAATCAAACTTTGTTCACATTACGAGTTGGAGATTTTATAAACTAGCCGGTAAATGTGATAAATTTTTTTAATAATTCCTCAAATTTACCGAATTTGGTTGGTGAATATGAATAATCGCCGAGAAATGGATGTATAAGTGCGCCCGATTTGTCACCTTCCGGAGAACAGAGTGCATTCGCTTAGTTTTGTCTCTTAATAAATAAGTGTGCATTATTTTTGAAATGAGGTATTCCGTAGAATTATCTAGGACTTAGAAAACCAACTTCTCAAAAAATGGTCTTTATTTATGGAACGATGACCAGGATGCGATATTTAAGAAATTAAATATTCATAAAAGTGTGCATTACTTATGAAATGACGGAAGATTTGTGTTGTAGTGATCAAAGTGCTTGACTAGAACCTACGTCTCTCTCATCTTATAGTGTCCAAGGATGAGAAACGAGATCAAAACTCATTCTAACTAATAGCTATTTGACGTGACAGTGTGCATTACTTATGAAATGAGATTTGACAAGACCTGTGCAATATTTATGAAATAAATTCGCGACAATTGGCTGCATCACAACTGAAATAAGAATTAATGACAGAGTCTTGTAATTGATCTTTTACAAAAATTATAAAATACAAACACTGTGCATTATTTATGAAAGAAACAGAGTAGACACAGTGAGGGAAACAAAATTCAAAACTGTGCACTATTATTAAAACAGTTACGAGAAGAAGCAGTAGATGACTACTAATACCTCAACACACTCTCATTAATGACTATTAGAGAATTATCACATATTAACATTTAAAAATTGATTATAAATAAGTATATAGTATATATATAAAAAATGTCCAGGTATAAAAAATAATGTGTTAAAGGTTTTCTTCTGGGTAATCGAGGCGATTGAAAAAAAGTTGTTGGCAAATAAATTTAAGTCAAAGGTTACCAGGATGAAATAAAAGTTGTTCGGCTTGGGACAACTTGAGGTACGTTCCTGAGGATGGCTTTCAAATTTTTCGAAAGAGAGAGAGAGAATTAATTTCTTTTCCCCTCAACTTATATTTATAATTAGTGTTGCTTTTATAACCAAGGTGAATCGAGAGAAGTTAATCAAGTTTAAAAGGAAAAGAAAAAATTGGGTTTTCAAAAGATTTCTCTGCCACGTAGCCATTTTGTCAGGTTGATGGCTAAACGTTTTTCAAAAGAGGTTTCTCTCTCTTTCATGCAGGTTTGTTTTTTTTTTACGCAACCTGACATTGGACGAAACAAACTCCCAATTGTAAAATTGGCCTCGGTACTAGAATTAAGTGAGTTCACATTTATTCTCATGGCAAACAGGCGGCAAGACACAAACACACACAAAACACACAGAAAGGATCGTGTTCTCTCTCATTTTGTCCTCCAGCACCATCATTCATGACTCATGTCCTTTCGTAAACTGATTATGCCCTCCCCAACCAACAAGTCAATCAACTTCTACATCAATACCCTTTGTTATTAATTAATAACTCAACCATAACACTCCATAGCTCAGTCTCAAAATGGCGCCCAGGATTGATTTTTGGAAACCCCATAACCAATCACCTCCGCCACCTTTCAAGGTACCACGAAATTTTTTTTCCTTTTTATACTATAACCTCATAATGACATACTAATCATGATTGGACCTGGCAGCTTATCATTTAAAAGCTAAAACGTAGCCATTTTGACTAACTAAAAAGAAAAATTCACGTTAAGCGGCGGGCGGGAGTTGTAAAAGAGAGAAAATGAATCCGCTTAATTAAATGATAATTGCAAAATAAATTAACCTTCAAATTATTAACGGGCAAAATGATTTTTTAAATTATTAAAATTTGGCATTAATTTCAATTAAATTTGAATTTAAACCAATAAATAACAGATGAATAAGTCCTTTAATTATAAACTCGTAAACATGGCGGATTTTTCTTTTTTACACAGCCCCAGAATTATAGGAAAATATATTTTAATAAAAAAAAACGATTAAAGACTATACTTTATGGATATTATTTAAGTCGATGTGGGTTAGGAATGAAAATATAAATTCACCAAGGAAGGAGGAAAATTTATTTGTGTACGTCTTTCCCTAGTTGAGCTGTATTACTTCATAAGCCAGTGATTCCAAAACATTTTGTTTTCAATTCTCAGGGACGGGATGAGGAAGGAAATCCTGGTGAAAGTGTTCACCAAAGTAGCTAAATCACACAGCGGCGGTGAGACACTTTGAGAGCAAAACCTGCGAATCCGTCCCGTCATTGTTAACTTAAAGGATTAAGGTTCACGTTTGACTTCTCATTCCCTCTAATGACGGAGTCCTCGTGTGTAATTTTTCAAGAGTACGTGACAAGAAGAAGCACTTGAAAGACATTATTGGCGCTTATTAAAGTATTCGAAATCGGTTATTAAGTCAGATAAGTCTTGGCTACGGTGTTGTAAAACAAAATTACAAAACAACAACACTGGAGGAAAAGAAATTGGATAGATGATCGATTAGGTGAATTCGAAGAGGCCTGTCAAGGAGGTGGAGAGGGAGGAAGAGGGATGGAAATGTCTCAAATTAAATGCCAACAACCGCGATACGTTTTTCAAATCATATGTTCACTTTAATCGTTCTATCAATTTGCGTAGTTTCTAAAAACTTCAGAACCCGGCCTGATACATATCTCCCTGGCAAAAAAAAAATCGTAAATCTCAGCCTAATCAAAGGTTTCTCGTGTCGACTCCTCTCCTCTCTCCTCTCCTGCACACTTACTACTTCCAATTCCTCCTTCTTCTTTAACATACAAATTAATAGACTACCAAGTGGAGTTAAGTTCTTTGCAATTCAAGTTAACACGAAAAACCAAAATTAAAACCACAGAACTACCAATTTACTGCTTTCCCATCTTACTATAAATATACCCTAATCAATAGGCCTCTCAATTTTCAAAAGAAATCGAAACCGGAGTACATGCTGACGTCAGATTTACTTTCACCCCTTAAGAGTGTGCATTATTTATGAAATGAATTCAGTTCTGATGCAAGAAAAAGGATTCAAACAGCTCGACTGTTTTCTAAAAGGAAAATCACTGCAAACAGCGACGGAAAATTCATTTTATACTAATCTAGTTGTTAACTAGTATAACAGGATGTGGAAGAAGATTCGAACAAGTGATTATAACTTCTATAGTCGGTTGCTTGAACCACCAAAGACCTCATAAAATGTCAGAGAATATGAGCAAATGAATTAATCAATAACAATAAGCGTGCAATATTTTTGAAATAGATTCTGTCGTGTAAGTCTATGTTATTTATAAAATATACAAGAATATGCGTAGCCACGTTCCTAATTTTGTAGGTGGTTGACCAAAAAACGCGTAAAACAAGACCTAATTGTGTGTGTTTTTAGCTCTAATTGAACTCTTCCATCTAACCCATCTATATATACCAAAGTGAGGCAATGCATCAAACGTAACACTCTCTAAGCCTCTAGGAGAAGAAGGACTGTTCTGGAAGTAGCAAAATGGAAGATACAGAAAGATCCTGGTTTCAGTATAAGAAAAAAAGAAAACAAACACAGACCAAGACACAACAAACAAGTGTACGTCATGACCGGAGAAAAAAAATCTACGAATCATAGAAAATCCAACCAAAATAGAAAGTCTTCGGGTGACGAATCAAAACACATCAGTTCTCCTTATTTACTTTTTGCTACACGAACTCAAAGAACGAGAAGACGACAAAAGAAACGAATTTTGCTTTGAACTTGCTCACTGCCATTGGCACGAAATGAAAACCTAAAACCGTCCGGGGGCCAATCCACGACCTGAGTCAGCCACGAGTTTTTCCACTTTTAACAAATTTACATTTCAAAACTCCTTCGACTCTCTAAGTGTTAGCTTTCATTGTAGCGTGATTGTTTACTCGGTTAATTAGATTAACAAGGGCCTTCGATGAGATAACACATGGAAAAGAGTGAAGTCGACCTTAGTTTGATGGATTAATAGGTGATCGCGGTCTACTTCCAAGCCCTCTTCTCCTTTCTGTCTCTCTACCTCCCTCCTCCTCTTCCGTACCCTACGTCTTATCAATTAATTTGCGAGTGTCTATCAGTAAATTTATGATTTAACCAAATTTCAAGAAGGAAAAAGGTTGAAGGTCCTCGGTCGAGGGGTCTTTATCATAAAAACAAATCGAAGGTCCCTGAATCCATTTAGAAGGGGCTGAGGAGAGGGAGATACGGCCACAAAAAAAAGGCATAAAAATGTGAGATTGTGCATCATAATCGTATCATTTCTAAAACGTGACTAGATTACCTTGATACTTTTTATATTCTTTTCTTCAGTATGAGACACGTTCAACAGAGGGACCATTGAGGGAGGCAAAGTTTAAGATAATAAAAACGCCAAAGTCATTATTGATTAGTCATTGAAGATGAGCTCTGTGCAGACTTCCAAAGTCAAGACAAGAAACTTTTTTTATACACGCAGCATAATACCGTTTTTGTTTTATTAATAAAACCGCACACGCCATCTTTCTTTTATCTTTTCCTCTACCTCCAAACCATAATTATCATTTATTTCATAACGTCTAAGGGTGAGGACATAATCTAAATTCCATATTTGGTACAATAAATGCGTGGACAATTTATTCGGGGCTTTATGAATTTACGTGTCGCGATGTGTTTTACCTGAGGGCCCAACAACAACAACAACAATCATTTACAGGTTTAAAACGGTTGGGGAAATTTATTTAACTAAAAGAGAGTCGAGCCTGATTTTTTATTCCCATGATATTTACAATTTTTTATTTTTATGTCAAAGTTAAAATTATGACGGTAATCAATCAAGTTAATCATTGGCGTTCTGCCTGGAGGCAGGTCCTTGTACACACTGTAATCTATTCCATTAAATCCTATCTCTGGCTTCGCTCTTTGTCTTGTTGCATGCCTTCGCTTTTTGCATCACGTGAAAGCAGGTTTTCCTCTTCCAATTTGACCTGAAGTCTTATACCTAATTTTTTTTTCTCATTTAACTCCCATTCGGTCAAGTTATTGCACTATTATTTAATTGTATCTTTACAAACTGGAAAACTGACTTTTGAAATGTTCATAGATTTAGATTGAATAAGTAAAACTAACTTTTAGCGTTTGGATTCGTTTACCAAAGATTTAGGAGGTCGGTGATGGTGACAGATGCATTTGAAGGGCGGTGATAGTACAAATGAAAGGAGAGAAGACGGTGAATTTCATAAATATTGCACACTGAGGAAGAGTTTGTTTCATAAATATTGCACACTGAGAAGAGTTTATTTCATAAATATTGCACACTGAGGAAGAGTTTGTTTCATAAATATTGCACACTGAGGAAGAGTTTGTTTCATAAATATTGCACACTAAGGAAGAGCTTATTTCATAAATATTGCACACTGAGAAAGAGTTTATTTCATAAATATTGCACACTAAGGAAGAGTTTGTTTCAAAATATTGCACGCTTTCTTACTTTTTTTGTCAAAATTCCTGAATTCACTCTTGCCTGGAGAATTCATTTCATAAGTAACGCACAATTGTACTAGTGATTCATTTGTTGCCTACTTCAAGGGGTATATTTCATAAAACTTTTGAAACTATATACAGTATAAACTGGGTTATCCGTGAAAACTGAATGCGGTGTACTATTATATCATTATACGTATTTGCTATTAGGACAGTGTTTCATCTTTAACAGTTTTTGTCCTCCATCTTTTCATTCTTTTACTGTATTCCTCTGTTCTTTCCATTTTCTCCCGCTTTCGTATGTTCTTTTACTGCAAATTTTCCGTCCTTACTTTTCTATATTTGTCCTTTTCATTTATACTGATTTCTACTTGTTTTAGGTCTTCTTCTATTTCTAGAACCCCGTTGGTTTGTTGAGTGAGCTATTAAACACAAAAGATCCTCTTTGTAAGTCTGCTGTTGTTTGTTCCTACGAATATACTAACCCATTATATAGAAATGAACGCGATATACTAACCCATTATATAATGTATATAGTTTTAAGAAAGGAGAAGATTTAGAGAAGTTAATTTAGGTATTCCTTTCAGTCCTGTACCCTCCCATCCTCTCTGTATGCTCTCATGTCTGCGAGACCACAAAGGAAGAAAGTAGGTATACTAGGAAAAGAGTTACCTTGAGAGATATTCGTTGACGTCTTACACAAATTTATATACAGTATATAACATTTCCTATCGATTGATATTATTAAAACAAAACTCCAGAGGGCGCTAAGTATTTTTCCCTGGAAGGAGGGCAGCAGGACGAGAGAAGAAAAATTTGGCAACCACCGGTTTACAACTAACCACGAACCCTGGTAGCAGGTACAGTTATAACCAAAATCATCAACGAATCTACATCAAAAGGAGTTTTTATAAACACACTGGATAGTTCTTAAACAATATTTATGATTACACAAAGTGCAACCAAGGAGACGTCAAAGAAAGAAGTTGAAGTTCCTCATGGTTTAAACAGGAATAATCATCACCCTTCACGAATAAAAAGTGAAAGCATGTGACATTTTATTAAAAACAAAAATCTTTGATGCTTATTAACGTCAGAGTTTACTTTTAAACGACAAAAAAAATTTTTTTTTTTATTAACTCTTAAACCAACCACGTAGTATCTCACGAGAAATTTAACTTTGTCCTTGGAATGGGAATAAAAAAAATTTTTTTTTCTTTAAATTTCATTTAAGACTCTAAGTTCGTAATAGGAAAGAAATAATTATGACCAGGACTTTGAAATCGTTCGTGTGTTTTATAATACTGATATCATTATCGGGGTATCATGCCAAGCAAAAACATTTGCCACAAATGGCGTTTCAAAGAAGTTAGTCAAAGTCAAGACCATTTAAACCATCTTTTAACAATATATCAGTTTTGGTTGTGTTCCTCAGAAAAAGAAATAAAATAAAATGTCTACCTTGGATATGAATAATAGATAAATAATTACAAACACATATACAATGAAAGAACTGTAGTTTAGAGATCTTTTGTAACGCCTTCTTCAATCTGTTAGCTTTCAGTTTTGGTTTGAGAAATTTTTCAAATTATTTATTATCTACTAGCTTGTTATCCATTGCCAGGGGTTGACATGCTGGTTTGTTCTCTAAATACAAGTCAGACCAACTACTTATTGGCTCAAACTCGGTTGCAGTATTTTATGTCTAAAATAGTCCTTTTTCACAATTTTTGTTAACTCTAATCTCACTACAATTCCGAGTTGTATCTATTATCTAATCCTTCAGGCATAGACACCGGTCGGTTCCCTACAGCAAACACTTAAAGCTAGTCTGCAAATTGGTTAAAGGGGGTAGTTAGCTAGTAGATTTATGTTATTCCCGTGCTAACTGTCACCTTTATACAAGTTTAGCTGTAAGTGATTGGTGTAGAGAACAGACCGGTGTCTCAGCCTCTGGGATTAGATGGAAATAGAATAGATAAAATGGGTTAGGTTGTAATAAGATGAGAGACTGTAATGGGTTAGGTTGTGATAAGAGGAGAGTAAAAAGAAATATTTTAGTAAGAAAAATATTACAACTAACTTAGACCAAGGAAGAAGAGTCAATAGTTGGCCTAGCTTTTAGTGTTTTGTTTAGAAAAGGGAAGAGACATGTGTCTGAGGATTAGATGATGGATATAGTTAAAAATTTGACTGTAGTGAGATGAGAGTCGACGAATATTTTAATAATAAAGAATAATTACAACCGAATCAGACTTACTAACAAGATCTGTACAAGAAAGCAAACCCAGAATTGTCGCAGATGAGGACAAACATCAAAATAACAACGACAACTACGGATCACTCTTCCAAACAAAACGAGAGGAACCGAACTTTCGAGAAAAATCAAAGCTAACGACACCATTCAAAGAATAATACACAAACCACAAGAAACAGATAACAAGAATAAAAAAGAAAACAGAAACAACTGTTGAAACAGTAGTCAAAAACAAAACCACCAGCATCATTTATCTGTTTTCCGTTATTAACTACCAACCCAAGAAGAAACCTTAAACACTCACGTCTCAAAGATATTCAAACTCAGTATCACTTTAAGTATCTTTGAATAATATCTCCCAACTAGTTATTAGTCAAAGAAAAAAGAAAATCCTGCATCTCAAAAAGCATAAATATCAGCTTAAAAATTATTTTCACATTTTGATCCAAAGCTTTTTCCCTAAAATCATTTTAAGATTATCAACATCCATAAAAATTATCTTTTATTTATGAATTTGTCTTGGCATTGTGAAGTAATTTTAGTTGGCAGCCATAATTGAAAACCGATAGCAAAAAAATTCATAACTACAACCAATAATTTTATTTTTAAGCTATTAACCGGGAGGTGTAGTGGTTGAGTGCCAGACTGAGAAAGGAGAGTTCAAATCCTGCTCCCGTACCCCCGAAAAACGGGATTAAACCTCAAGTATAACTATTGTTATAAAAGTATATAAACACTTTGGGGTATAATACCGCGTGTAATGTTCAAAACCACAGGATACTGTCAAAAACTACACTAAGAGGATTCCTGCCACGTAACAGCCGTTTTACACCCAGTATGGAGTCACTGTGGGGTTAAATTGGCGACAGTATTCCCGTTGGTTGGATGTTTTGGTTAGAATCACAATTATGGCGGGAATATTTGTTTTCTTCGTAAGCATAGCTGATTTGGAAACCCACACTCACTTCTCCGGTTGCGAGACGTCTGTAACTCACTCATTCAGCAATTTTTTTCAATACCAAAGCTATTCCTCATCTCGATATAGCCAATCATTAAGACTCGGCTCAAACATCATCGAATTCGGTACCAACCTAAGAAGAGACCTTAAGCCAATCACGTTTCGAATGAATTAATTAAATTTAAATTCAATTGAACCATCTTTTAACAATAAAACTACAACGAGAAAACACCTAGCTAGCATCTCCACCGTAGATAAATCCCTTACTACATCAGCTTTTATAGTTTCATGTCTAAAATGTCTTTTAGTAAAACTAATGAAAATTAAAAAATTTTATTTTATACCTCATTTCCAATTGGCAATTTTAAGTTGGCGGCCATTTTCAAGACGAACAACCTACTCAATATACAAAAAAATCAATCCGCGATTGAGGTTGTCTAGTATTTTATTATGAATAGATAATTTTCATTTAACTTACTCATGCATTATTTGTGTGTGATTCAAATTTTTATAGTATCATTCATTTGAAATTTTATTACCGAACACAAACTTCGTGCCTGCCTGCGAGTCCATAGATAAAAGATAACTTCTTAAGGAAATTTATTTATTTTTTGGGGTTTATGTTCCTTCCACGTTTTATTAACTTTCCACATATTCTTTTCTGACTTTTTATTTTATTCAAAACACTAGCTTGTTACGTCTGATATTAGTACCATAAATTTGCATCGAATGTGAACGTGTAGTGTAAACATGGAACAATTTGTTTTGCAATTAATAAATATCAGCGTTTCCAAGCAGCCTTGGTGCAGCCAATAGGAATCGGCGTTATTGAAAAATTAATTTACCGAATGAATATTTTTAATTAAAAGGTGGTAGGGTGTGAGGGGGCTGTCTCGGAGGGAATGAAGAACATTTGAAAGTTAAGCAATGAGACCGATCAAAATTTAAAACGGATTCGTATAGCGACTTTGGATAAACTTGTTTGGCTGGGGGGGTCAAACCTTTGGTAAAAACCTACAAGAGGATGGATTTATCCATCTTGAAATTATCTATATTGACTAAGAGTTACGCCTTCTTTTTAGTTTCTCACTCTATAACTATCTCTCACTTTTTATTAATTATTTGTTTGTTTATTTATTTTTAATTTTAGCTGGATCGAATAGGAATCATGTTGCTTTCAAACTTTTGTTGTCATTTTCTGTTTTTGGTGGTGCCTTTCCCACTTTCAAATTGTGTCAACAGAAATCCTTTTGGCCCATCTGGCTCCTGTTTTTATTTCGAACTTTTAGTTAAAGTCCTAGTAAGACTTGAATCTTCTTTTCACAGTCTTCGCATTCATAGCTATTTCCTTTGACCTTCTCTTTGATAGGATGGTAGAATGTTTGACTCCTGATAGGTGACAATGTTGATATAGAACCTTAACATTCTAACGTCATCTATCATCTTCTATTCCTGCTAGGATAGTTGGACATTGTTCCTCCAGCTATATGAGCCATTTTGTTAATTAGCCCTAAAATTAGTAGTAGTGGTGGTGGTGATGGTTCCAGTTCTTCACCCTTTTTTGGGTGTGGCAGAATGCGGGAGGAGGATTCGAACTTACAACCACTGCGTCCAAGTCAGGAACTTTGACCACTACACTACTCCTCCCACTAATTAGACCTAAAATTCTTCATAATTTTGTTCTACTGTAGGCTACTTTACAGCAATATCCGCTCCTCCTGACAGCTATAACACTTATCCAGCCCCTGAGGCTACTAAACTGCCCTGTTTTCTAGGTAAAACCCCTCAAAGCCTTCTTTGAGCTTGGAGTAGCACCTTTTTAGAAATCCTTCTGAGTTCCTATTGTTTAATTGTTTTCGGTAGTGTTTTAGGGTGTTGCTGTTTTGTCTGACACGTGTGTCATCTTTTTAGCAAGACCCATCGAACACTTCCCACTTTTACAATAGATCCTAAGACGGGGTCGAGGGACAGGTTTCGCGAATGTCAGATGCCCCTCTAGTCTAACTGCTTGTTGCCTAGAACTCGAAGACAGGTGACAGTTAACTAAGACATAAATGAAAGAAATTTTTTAGTTAGTCGAGAACGTTGACTTGGCTGGCAAAACCTTTCACCGACTGATCGGAATAATTTTTTACAAAATGGCTGACACGGAGACTCGTAAGGAAATTATCAAAGGTGACAGATTTTACGGTTTATTACTCAAGCCGTCTCTTTGTTGCGGAAAATGCATTGTTCACGGTTTTCATAAAATTAACATAACTGTAAAGTTTATTTCAGACAAAAGCTTTTCGCTAGAATAAAGCACCAGGACGACCAAAAGATTTTTCTCTTTCATTTTTAAAAAGAATAAATAAAAATGTCCTTTTTCTTTCTTTCTTTCTTTCTTTATTTTATTTTTTTTTTTCTCTAAATAGAGAAGAGCTCTCTCAGACCAGTTTTTATTTATAGTAGCTTGGAGCTGGAGGGCATTCGGTGGCCACAACTAATCAAGTACACTGACACTGGCAAACCGATGACTCACTATTTTACCTCTTATTACCTGTTCTGGTTCTACCTTCTGTTATTTTTAAACTTTTGGCGGTTCTTTATCTGTCCGTAACACTTTCGTCGTTATTATGCGATTATAATGACGCATTAAGTCCATCGACAAATCGCCATGTTTTTAATAAAATTCGAGTTCAAGGCTTTGTTTTTGTTTCATTTTATTTATTTTTTTGTACAATTTAAATTTCGTCCAACGAAGACCTTCGATTATTTCTTTAGAAACGAAGCTTTCTTTGTTTTAGTTAAGTAAAAAATGGAGACGGAATTGTCCTGAAAAAAAACGGCGCCTCTAACTTAGGCAACTGTTCACGGGCTGATGGCTGCACGGCCAATCATTCGAGAAAGTACAATGAAAGAGTCGGGACCGGTGGTTCACACAATACCTCAGTCACAATTTAAGTCCATTTATGGGAGTCTTGTCGTCTAAGATTTCCGCAAGACTGGTGTTAATTACGGAGGTGGCGGGCGTCAAACCTCATGGTGCCACCGGTTATGTTCTTTCACAACAAGATCCCAACACCAACAACTGTGTTAACAGACGACGCGATAAGGTGAAGTTCAGGTTATCTGATATAAAATTTACGAACTGAGAACACGGAACCCAATCACAATCTTCTACTAATCCCCTTCATCTCGTTCACTCTCAAATCATCTTCATCGGTCGTTTGTTTCCTTTTTCCTTCACTCCGAATGACATTTTAGGAGATCCACAAACGAAAGGTCAACCAATGAACCCAGATTTTTCAAATCATTTAGATAAAAATTATTGAATGTAGGCCATATTAATATCGTAGTTAGAACCAACTCTCTTCTCTCTCTTTCATTTTAATAATAAATTCACTTAAAAAACTTGTTGCAAAAGTTCGCTGCTCTGAAAATTTTTTATAAAACCAGCTTAAAAAACCTGAGCACTATCAAGTGTCTTAGAGATTAACATGCCAGTTGTAGCCTGTAAAAATCTGGATAAACAAACATTTGTAATAATTTCTCGACTCCTGAAAAATTTTTTTTTAAAGACTATCTTCAATGAAGTTTAATAATTCCATGTGTGAGAGAAATTTTTGTTGTTGGGGGCCCCAAAAAAGTGACTCCGAGGGATTGTATACAACTGAAAACATATGTCGAGACCTACAACAATGATTCAAAAGACTCCCAGCGTGGTGGGTTATTCATTTTAAACTGTTACAAATAACAGTCTTGTTTTTGTTATAATTAAAAATTTCTGAATAATAAATTGCAAATACCAAAAAACTTAATTGCAGTATTGTTTACATGAATTTATGATAATTTTGTTTTTATTATAACCCGCGTAATACTTTCTTTTGTTTTCTTTCTCTCTCTCTCCTTCACACACACAAATTTGTCTGCATAAAATTTGTTTCCTTCAAATAAACCGGACTCAAACAATTTTTTTTTCTTTAGAGGTTAAACCTGACCTGGTCAGAAGTTAAACTTCTTCAAGACCCACCTTTTTATATCGTATTGAGTCAAAGTTCATCCCAGCGGGAGCTTATCATTTTGATAACATCAAAGAAAGCTGTGGATAAAATTATCGCTATAAAAGAGAGAGAGAGAAAGAAGAAACGCCAACGTACAACCGATCAGGATGAAAATCAGGTTTTTTGAATTAGGTTTCATATTATCCAGAAAGTAATTTTTAAATAAATAACTTCCGGTTTTAAACAACTACCCGTCCTTCTAGTTGGAACAATAAATAGTTGGTATGAATTTTAGTGAGGGTTGTCATCTGGGAAACAGACCAACGACTTAACCCCAAGAGCTGGAGGGGTGGAAATCGGTAAATAGCCTCATGTGGGTGTCTAAACACTAACCTTGGTAGTTGAGTACTTCGACATCTTGACTATCGGATGAAGCCCAGCTTTCATAAATAATGCACAATTATTTGAGAAATTCTTTTAGAAATATCGCACACTGAGGAGGAGTTTGTTTCATAAATATTGCACACTGGAGGAGTTTGTTTCATAAATATGCACACTGAGAAAGAGCTTATTTCATAAATATTGCACACTGAGGAAGAGCTTATTTCATAAATATTGCACACTGAGGAGGAGTTTAATTCATAAATATTGCACACTGGGAAGAGTTTAATTCAAAAATATTGCACACTGAGGAGGAGTTTGTTTCATAAATACTGCACACTGAGGAAGAGCTTATTTCAAAAATATTGCACACTTTCTTGAATACTTTTTGTCAAAATTCCTGAATTCACTCTTGCCTGGAGAATTCATTTCATAAGTAACGCACAGTTGTACTAGTGATTCATCTTGTTGCCTACTTCAAGCAGTACATTTCATAAATAACGCACACTTTTCTAAACAGTTGGTTTTATAAGTACTGCAAACTTCCTTGCAAAATTAATTCAGAAATCGCTTTGAGAAAGAAATTTCAGTTTCAGGGCTTGAGGGTGGAAACAAGTCACCATCATCTTACAACATAACCTCCAGTCGAGATCTAAGCACCAAAAATGTCAAATATCAGGTGACACTCAAAATCCAGAAAGAAAGAAAGAAAGAAAACAGCATAATTGCCATAGACTCGTTTCGAAACTAAGCCACTCACTCCTTTCGGAGTAATTAGCAACACCGAAACTAACGTCTGCGTCGAAATAGTTTCTCGACACCAAATCCTACGTTACATATGAACTCCTTACTTGGCACCCGACTAACCAACCACCCTCAACTTAGGATAACTTCGGAGCTCGTAACTAATGTAAAAGGCAATAAATTAAATTGCCTAATTTAAACGTAGCTCCACCCCGGCGGAGAGATGAATTCTTGACTTATATGGACCGCCAACAAATTGGTTTCTCTCAAAATGGGCATCACCCGAGCCGACGTCACCTCCACCGCGTTCGATCTTAATTATATTAAAAACTTACCTTGTTCAATATCATCAAGACTGTGGCGTTCGAAACGTTTGAAAACTTCTTCGACCGGCATTGTCTATAGCAACATATAAATAACCAACAACAACAACACAAATCTTAAACTTAATGCACCAAATAAATATTATGTTTGTGTGAGTGTGACCGTGAAAGCACTCACATCACTCTACATCAGTATACATTATGTACGAGTCTAATAAAGCACTGTAACAAACGAAAAAATTATGCATCCATGAGGGGAAACCTTCAGAGAGGAAACTTTTACTCCAAAAAGGTTTCACGAAAAGACGTGAATGCCTCATTAGGTTCGTTTGTCAAAACCGTTAATAGTCAAGGACGAGCTTAAATTGTAAAAGTAAACAAGTTTTTTCATTAAGTCTTCTAAAAAAGATGAATAACCTTGTGGTTTCATTCATAAACTACCTAAACAAAGCAAGACAATCCTCCAACGACAAGCTAGGAAGCTTTTTCTGCGCTCTTGAATAATTCAGCAGATGACATCACGAGCGCATAGAAAGGTGTGTGTGTGTGGTGTTTGCCACTCAAAAGGTCACATTTCTATCTATGATAAAAGTAGAACGTCACGGTCTGTGATTGTTGGTTGTCGGCTGTTAGAGAATCCTTGGGAATAAGTCAGTTAGCTGACAATTAAAAGTGAACAGGAAGAGAGGATTGGATTTTACTTTTTCTTAATTGGATTGCTGATAAGTTCACATACCTCCGGGTGAGTTAGTATTACATTCGGTATCCAGCAAGAAAAAAGGAGAAACAAACGGGAGGAGAGTTTGGAGCTTACAACCACGAACAGCTATTTCACTGTCACACGTTGTAGTTTCAATTTGCAGGGATTTTTAAAATGAACCCCCACTCCCACCCCCCAACAATCATTCCAGGGATGTTGGTTCGTATTCACAGTCACACCCAACATCTCTTTCTGGCGGAGGGTGTCTTTCACTTGAAATACCAAAACCATGAAGCCCGACACATGTGTTCTCGATCCGCCAAGTTTACTGAACCTGACTTTCTAAAAAAAAATTTTTTTTCAATTTGGAGAAACACGACGTCGACTATTACAACTACAACTACATGTAAAACGTTGTAACGACACACAATGAAATTGTCAAGTGTGAAAAAAAGAAGCAAAAAAAAAATCCAAAAAGGAGAGAGAGCGAGGGGCAGGGAAGGAGGACCAAAAGTGAAATCAAGTTTCCAAACAATTTAATGAGCCATTTTTTTCCATTGCACTCGGTGCATAAATTACCCTTTTTGCGGACAATTTCCATTTAAAAATTTCAAGTCCAAACAGGTCTTAAGGTACATGTAATTTGGTACGAAACATGGGCGAGGTTCCACAGTCTGGGAAACCTGTAAGCAGTTCCACCGTTTAAACCGAAACAAAAATTCCGAACCAACTTCCAGTAGCTAGAGAGTCTAGAATGGGTCATAAAAAAAATTATAATTTATATAATTTTTTATAATATAATAATAAAATTTTATCCAGGGTTAGGTCACCTATAAAAAAGAATTTTCTAATTGAACCGACATAAATCCCCCTCTCTCCGCCCCTGTTTCTAAGGGTAAAAGCTAGAGAACGCGACTTAATTTAAGCGAAACATTTTAATCGTTCGAAAGCTCTTAAAGCGTCAGTCGGTTGTAATAGATTTCCGTTATAAATAACAACTACAACTATTTATTTAAATAATATAAATCAGTTTTGTAATTTGCGATCAATTTCGAAACGGAAAGACGGAGGATGGAGGAAGAAGAGGCAGCGGAGGGAGAAGATCAATCAAATCAAGGTCGATCGCTTAAATTGAAATTGATAATCAGCTCAAATTGTTGATATGGTCATAAAAATGTGTTGACTTCTATTAGTTAAGATGGACGTGTATAATTGGAATGTTGGAGGTTCTCGCCCGGGAGTCATCGGAAAGATGTTTCAAGACCCCACCACCACCACTCCTCCACAACACCAAAACTCTCTTCAAAGGAAATCGATCTATTGTTCAGACGGTTTCGGTACCCCAAGTTCTGACCTGTGGTCAGGTTTTGAATACACCGTTGGCTTATCTATTGTTTCCGATCTTGGTACAAATTAGGGTTTTTCAAAATTACAGGTTGGACTTTGTCCCTGGAAGAAGGAGGGAGGGAGGGTCCAAAGACACCACACACCGCTCTGGAGGACAAATGAGTGATAACCGAATGAAAGAAACCTGGACCACATCCAAGTCGCGTTAGCAGGTATAAGTCAACCATAAATTGGATGATGAGGGAGGTAGGTAGGATGTCTCCAGTTAATGACGGTTCCAAAACAACACTCTAAATTTGAGAGAGAGGAAAAGAAAAACATTTCGCTGAATCCTTCTGACATTTTTGAAATTATTTTTCAAAAGTTATGATGTTGTCGTTTTATTTTTAATGCTCTTGAGTGTCACATTTAAGTTGGCTATGACTTAGTGTCACAAAACGTCACGCGAGGTATAACTCAAACATTCTTCTTCAATCTTTTCACTCAAGACGATGCTAAGAAGTGAATTCATTCTAAACGGGAAATCATTATTGTTTCCGCCTTTCTCCACCAAATCGTCTGTCATGAACTTTAATTCGAAACTCTTTTCTTGCTCATTTCATACATTCATACTGTACACAAATTCTGGTTTCCCTTTCGACCGTCTAAAACTCAAGTTCTTTCATCCTTTCCCACTTTTATTTTCATTTTCTCCTCCTCCACCAAATTGTCTATTCATGCCCTCACCTTCCATTCGAATTCACATTTTTTACTTTCTTTTTTATATTTAAATAATTATATACTATATCATATTTATTATATGAACAGGAAAGTATTTTCGTGTATATGTTACGGTAAAACTGATAAATCAGGCGAATATACATACAATTCCCCGCGATTATTAATAATCATCGAATAAGCTTGGTAAATGGGACAAATTACTGAATATTAATCACATTTACCGGCTAGTTTATAAAATTCTCAACTAGTACTCTGTGGAAACCTTTAAATCTGAGTAAACTCCCCATTACAGGTTCGAGTATTTATAAAATAGCCGGTAAATGTGATAAATATTGCTTAATATGAATAATCATCGGAAATCTTATATATATTCGTTTGATTTATCACTTTTACCGCAAGATATATATTAGTGTAACACACGGAACCTGCAATATCTTACGATCGACCTAATATATGTCTTTTATATCACGCTTTTGTGGTTCATCGTGCCGCATTTTTAATTTTTTCAGAGTCCGATATAAAACTGTGCATTAATTTTGAAATTAATAACGTTAAAAGTGTGCATTATTTATGAAAGAAGATTCTGGTGTGTCGTTTTTAATTCTATTTTATTTCCAGTTTTGATAAAGTTTCTGGAATAAAGAAACTGGAGATCATCTCCCACTATATGTCGTTGCTAACTCTTCAACTATACATACCCCTAAATGCTGATTTCATAAATAATGCACACTCTCAAAAGGTATGAATTTCATAAATAATGCACACTCTTACAAAGCTGTCAATTCAAAAGTCGTATCTCACTTCTATCAAATATCCATTTCATAAAAAACGCACAGTTTGGTGTGTATAAAAACAATTTCACAAGGAAGTCATTTCATAAATATTGCACACTTAAGTTCTGATATAGAAATGCCAATTCTTTCAAGTCCATCTCAGATTTCCTTTAGTCAGTTTACTCTACTCCCCCTGATTAGTAAGCATTTACACATTCAACACCACTTCCATCCTTCCTATATACATACATACAAACAAACAGTTATACAGAAAAAGTCTTTTGGGTTATTCTCAAGATGATTCTTAAGAAAACCCACACGAGGACCAAGATTCTGTGACGCAACGTTCGCTCTTATCTGAGAAATAAATGTGACATCATTCATTCGTCTAAGAAGACCCGAAGAATGGATTCTCAGTTATCTCACAGAAATTTTTTTCTTCCTCTTTCTCTCTTTCCTTTCCTCTTTTTTTTTATTTAAATGTCCCTCTTCAAGTTACATCAGGTATAGGTTTAGATATAAATATAAAATGGTTTCTTGATGGCGTTAATAAATGGTATAATTTAATTTTATAATTAAATGCGTTTTCGTCTCTCTTTTAATACCTCGACACGTTTCTCGAGATACGGCTTCTAATTCCAAGTGGTGACGTAAAGCCCGTCACGTTATTCCACTAACCACAGCCTTCTTTTAATTTTTTTTCCTCTTTTTTAAAATAAGTAAATAAATAAATAAATAAAAAGTCTAGACAGGAAGGAAACGCGCCATCGATTTATTCATTTGACTAAATTATGCTCTTTCTAAACGGCAATTAATGTTAATTAATAAAAAAAAAATTTTTTTCCTCACTCTTGTTGCAGATGCTGGCGCCATTTTTGATAAACATCATTGAACTTTCAACCCTGATTTTTGTAAATATCCTTGTAAAAAAAAAATGTCTTCGAGAGATTCTTCTGAGGTGAATAGAATTTATTTGTGGCTGCTGGTGGAATCCTTTTCTGAGTCAGGACTGTGGTTCAAATTGTAAGGTTCAGCAATTTTGTCGGAGCTAACTAGGCCTAAATATTTACGGACATTTGGAAATCTCGGGATTATGATCCTCAGGTGATGGAAGCCGATCCTGCAGGAAGGGGATGGACGGGAGGCAGGGAAGACAACAGAATGTCGAAGAGAGTTCGAAAATTGCGGAGTAATTATGAAATTGATTTGAAATAGATAAAAAACTGTGCATTATTTATGAAATAAGATTCCGCTCAAAAATGTGCAGTAATTATGAATTAAATTAGTCACAAAACTGTGCATTATTTATGAAAGGAACAATCCATCGGTGTGTGCAATAATTATGAAATGAATTCCACCCCAAAGTGTGCAGTAATTATGAAATTAATTACACACAAAACTGTGCATTATTTATGAAATGAACGATTATCCGTGTGTGCAATATTTATGAAATGAATTAATATAAAATGTGCAATTATGAAATTAATCACACACAAAACTGTGCATTATTTATGAAATGAACGATCTATCGGCGTGTGCATTATTTGAGAAATGAATTCCGCACCAAAGTGTTCAGTAATTTTGAAATCTAGTACACACAAAACTGTGCATTATTTATGAAATGAACGGTCTGTCGGTATGTGCAATACTTATGAAATGAATATTTAACAAAAGTGTGCAGTAATTATGAAATCAGTCCCGAAGTTTTCATTATCGGTCCAATAAATTATTCATCATAGTGGTTGTGCAATACTTATGAAATGAGTTATGCACAAAACTGTCCATTATTTATGAAATGAACTAGCCGTCGGTGTGTGCAATACTTATGAAATGAATCCCGTACAAAAGTGTGCAGGGATTATGAAATTAATAGTGTCACCAAAATTTTCATTTTCGATGCAATTAATCACCCATCATAGTCTGTGTGCAATATTTTTGAAATAAATTCTTCACAAATCTTTCTGACTTGTACGAAATGGGTTTCTTATTAGAGTGTGCATTATTTATGAAATGAACGATGTATAGGTGTGTGCAACACTTATGAAACGAACCCGTCTCAAGGTTCTATCACTTACGAACTCTCATCCATTACTTCGCCAGTCATTTGATTCAACTGTCGCAACCACAGACTTGACAGAAATTTTTTTTTCGAAAAGGATTTGAACTTGATTCAACTGCGGGGATTGTAATACGCATCAGATTTCATTTCGGGTTTGATATTGGACTCTTAAATCAAGAAATTAAAATGGAAAAATGGGAAACTGAAACTTAAGTCGTATTTTTGAGTTTTATGTTCTATTTCGGATAAACAAACCACGGGGGAAGAGAGGTGATGGTGGTGGTTGTGCGGAGCGACGGGAAAGAATGAGTTTTGCAGCAACGACAGCATTTTTTCCTACCTACGGATTATATAGATTTCAATATCGAGACTAAATACAAAAACCTGTCTTGAAATTTACATAAATAAATAATTTTTAACGGTTTTTTCGGTTTTCCTTTTTGAAAAATATGGACTTATACAAATCGTTGAGATTTTTGCCATTTCTGAAACTGACCCTGAATGATTTCGTTATTGAATTTGAAAGAAAGTTTATTAATGTATTAAGGTTATCGATGTTATTCTTTTGGGTGTTACGACTTCTTGAGGAATGAAGGAATTTCAGAAGACTGGGTGGTAAAGGAAATGTTAAAGCTAAACCGCCCATTTTCATGAGAATTTAATAGCCCCAAAGCTCTACTCCTTGGAAATATTTCATAAATAATGCACACTGTAATAATAAAGTTTTTTTTAAAATAAATATCAGACAATTTTGTGAAAAATTCATTTCATAAGTATTGCACACCCACTATTATGGATTATTTATTGAACCGATAATGAAAAATTCTGTGGCGGACTAATTTCATAATTCCTGCACACTTTTGAACGGGATTTATTTAATTAGTGTTGCACACACAGATAGATCGTTCATTTCATAGACAATCCATAGTTTTTTATTTATTTCAAATCAATTTCATAATTCCTGCACACTTCTGTGCGGTATTCATTCCATAAATAATACACACGTCAATAGATCGTTCATTTCATAAATAATGAACAGTTTTGTGTGTAATTAATTTCATAATTACTGCACACTTTGGGGCGGTATTCGTTTCATAAGTATTGCACACACCTAAGGATCGTCTTTTTCATAGACCCGCTCATCCGTAGGGTCGCAATGAGGAAGCAACTAAGGACTTCCAACTGGCACGATCCTCCGCTAATGATGTGAGAGGACCCCTATGGGTCGTTCTTTTCATAAATAATGCACAGTTTTGTGTGTACTAGATTTCAAAATTACTGCACACTTTGGGGCGGGATCCAATTCATAAGTATTGCACATAAGGACGGATAACTCGTTTATTTCATAAATAATGCACAGTTCTTCATCCATTTCAAATCAAATTCGAAATTACTGCGCCATTTTCGAACTCTGTTGAACATTCTGCTGCCTGCCCTGGCTCCCGCTACTTGTTTCCTGTAGAATTGGCTTCCATTACCTCTACCACGACCATAATCTCCAAGATTTCTACCCTCAAACAGAAACTTATCCTACATACGTTGAGGTAGTACCGATAAATTTTACAATTCGAACCACAGCATTGACTCAGAAAACTCTTCGGGATTCTACAGAATTTATTTCAAAAGTATTGCACATTTTTTAAAAAACCTCAGCTCAAATCGACACTGAATATCCCCTCGTCTATGAACCAAAGCCTATACTTCGCTTACGCTTTCAAAAATTTGACATAACACCCATTCCCATGGGAGTGTTACCCATTGTAACACTCAAACTACTAATACAACTAACATCAGCGGTAACAGCCGTGAAAGTCTCACCTAAAAGGTTTGCCTGTGATTGTGGTAAATAAATTTCCTTTTAAGTAGTTCTTCAAGTGGAAGCGAATACTCGAATGGTGAAGACGAAAACGCATTTTTATTTCTCTTTTTGTTTATCTTTAGTCATTATTGATGAATAAGACTTTTTTATGTCTGTGATTTGGTTATGCTGATTGTTTTTCGTGTACGCATTCATGTTTATATTCAAGACGTATGTCTCACGTTTAGTAAAACAAGAAATAATAAATCGAGTCATAAATAAGTTTCGCTTTCTTTGAGAGTTTCGGTTAAGAGAACCAACGAAGAGAACTGTTTTATAATTAACCTAACGCCCCATTTGATGACAAATTTTGTATAACCTATACACACCTTATATATACATTGAACACCACGATAGCCCTCCTTCATTATATAAAAAACCAAAAATTTATTTTATAATATAAATAATGAACACTACTATGAAGGATTGGTTTAACAGTTATCGTACATTCGCATGGAGTTGTCATTTCATAAATAATGCACACTACAAAGAAGAATTCATCCCACAAAATTTGTCTCAGTACCAGACTGATATGAAGCATCGATCCATTTACGTGAGACTATTTTTACGCGGATTGTTATCACTATTAGACGTAATCAACTATTTGTGTTGGTACCAGTGGGTGTATAAGTACCGCGGTAACGGCTGTAGAGCGGCTGTAGTACCGCGCGACGGCTGAATTTTCCTTATAATACAGATGATCATGTGTACACCTAAATTAATCTAACTCCATCCACCTGACAATGACACTTTGAAATGTATGAAACTTATTCGATCAATTCTGTATTTCAAAAGTAATGCACAAATTTATCCAAATAAGTTAGTTGTACTTAAATTCCTATCATCCTTGTATGAGTATATCATTTCATAAATACGGCGCACTTTTGTATGGAATTCATTCAAAGATAGTCAACCTTAGGCAAACTATTCATTTTATAAATTATATACTCTAAAAGCAAATATTTTTATTTATATATATAATATATACTTTAACATATTTAATTATAAGGTTGAAGTTACTCTTTTAATTATTTGATGAATATTTATGGAACAGAATATAAAATTAAGATGTGACAGCTAAAGGATATACTTGAGCTGGTTGAACTGTGCATCACTTTTGAAATGATTTTAACATGTGTGCATTACTTACGAAACGAATACTCTCATTAAAATTTGTTTTATTTATGTCTCTTCGTCAGAAAGTTATTCACGACTCGATTTATTTCAAAACGTCGGTGGAGAATTTTTCAACTCAAATTCTTTAAATTCTGAGGACTCATTCCAAACTTCTGGCTATCCCCAAAAAAGAAGTTCGCAACCTAACGGAAACTGTTAGCCAGTCTAAGAATAACAAAAAAAAGCACTCAAACTCGTTTCTATGGAGTTCTCACACCAAAGCGAAATTATAAAAATGATTTGGGAGTTAATTAAGGAGAAGAAGAAGAAGAGAAAAAGTGTTAGAATTGAAACTGTTGACCAGTGGGCAGGAGAAGGCAGGAGTTCGCGGTCAGTTGCTTTTGTTACCTGACCCATGAAAGTCAGGTAGAATCAAACGGATGAATAGAACCGAGAAACGAGCTATTAAAGGTAATTCTTCTCACTCATACTTTATAGAACATGATGATGAAGGGGAAAAAATAGCGACGCGACGTTTATTCACCTGTAATTTCACTTACAGGTACATAGGTAGATCGATCTCATGCTTTCAGGTTCCGTGTCGATTTGTATCACGTGAAATAGAAAAATAATTCGTCAGGCGTCACGTTCTCCGGCCTCCCAACACTTGTTGCACAGCCGACAAGAATTGGTGGCGGTGGGTTTGAGGGATTTATTTATCTTTATGACAACCCCCCGAACATCTACAATAGCACTACAACGGTTTATTGGATTGGTTTTATCGAAAATGGCTGTTTGAAAACCATTCCGACCGCCATTTAAATCGGGGAAACTACTGTTTCATAATTTATGAAAATTTCCCCTCACAGATGCTTATGTACCGGTCTAAAATAATAAATAACAAATTGATAACAATACCTATACACTATGTAAATCCAAATTATCTTACAACAGAGAGTAAACACTACAATTTATAAATTTTATTTTACACACGATATCACAGCACGAAGTTATAAAATAAATTTTAACTAAAAACTTATTAATTTTTCCTTCACGTTATTTAATAACTTGTTTTAAAAATGTATACATATACTTTATATAAAATATAAACAAAATGATATACACGGTGAAATAAACAATGGAATGAAACTAAACAAGAAATACGATTCACATCTTCACCAACATCACAGACCAACGGCGTCCTCTCACTGAAGACTCGACGAACGGAGCGCTCGCTCTGGCGGCTGGCCTACTTTGCTCACACTCTCAGGTTCGATTGCACCATTTTACCGCGCGAGCGTACCTCGCATACACAACACATATACACGAGAAAAAAAAATTAAAAAACCTGTAATGAGTATAATTGGGCTAAGGGCAACTAAAGAAAAAAATTTTGTTGTGAAGTAATTTTATTTTTTATTAAGTGAAAAGTCCAAAGTTCGGCGTTGGAGTTGAGGGGTGCGCGGGGGAAGGGCGGTTGAATCTTATTCTAGAACAAATGCGGTAGGAGCTCTTAAGTCAATTAACCCGATTCTGAATCTCTCGAACTTGTCGGTTTGATTATTGTAATTTTTATTATATTTTTTTATTTCTATTAATTAATGAAATATTTTTAATTAATTTTATTGGTGGATATGTTTACCCCCTTCCACTTTCTCCTCTTTTGTCGGCCCGCGTTAAAAGGATCCTTCTAAGTGTTTAGAAGAGAGTTTAGTGAGAAATGTTAAAACTACTCCAATTATTTGGGTTAAAAAAATTAATAAAATGGTATCAGTGGCGTCTTTCGAGGTGAAACTTGTCGAAGATGTTAGAGTAATCATAGCAAACCTATGGGTCACACACAACCTATGGGTCAATCGATGAATCTGTGGGTCAACCTACCACTAGCCTGCTGATCCCACCAAAATTTTTACCGAAAAGTCCTAAAACACAGAAAACGACAAAGACAGCCAAGGAAGAAGAGAATAGAATGACTAGCTTCTCTACCTTTCCTTCTCCTTACAAATGACGACCAGAAACCGAAAAGAGAGACAGAACCACGGAAGAGTTAGAAGGACGTCAAGCTGAGGATTTCTAGAAAGTAGTCTTCACCGGTGGGTCTTCCAGAACCTCAGAATTAGTAAAATTATAATGGAAATGGGTTAATACATGGGTCAACTTATGGATTAACCTATGGGTCATGCTATGTAGTAACCCATCTCACCCAAGAGGATGTGTTAAATGACCCATGCAAACTATTTCGACTAAATAAATCCTCAAGAATGAGAAAGGCTTTTGCCTTATAATTGGGCCTGATTGAGTGCTTCTTAGTTAATATTTTAGTATATAAAAACTATTTATACTAATCAGTATAGCTTATAATAATAAAATTCTCAAGATGTGAAAGTTCTAACACAAGTGGAGCCCTTAAAAGTGTAAATTTTCTGTTCGACCTTTCTACCAAACCTCCTCCTCCTGTTTCAGTGTCACCACAAACCCCGTAACCCATGTGCTAAAACAAAATCTAACCCAATTCTCAAAAGTGGTTTGTCATCACCATCTCAGAACAACCCAGACCAGCTCAACAACCTTCATCAGTGCCGTATTTCATGAGGCGAAACCATCAACCAAGAAGTGATTTATGACAGATTCAGCAAGAACAAAACCAAAACCAAATTGATTATCAGGAAGTTAGCTGAATCCGAGAATCGTCCTTCACTTGTAATTAAATATTTTAATTTATTTTGGGGTTTCCCTCATCGGATCGTCAAAGAGACGTCGACGAAAAATTTAAATTTTCGTTTTGCTTACGATTTGTTTTGACGCGGTGACGTCATCCTGCTATAGTTTTCATCAGGTCTCGGGGAATGGTTTTTATGCGGTTTCTCAAGCCTCGAGCAGAGAGAATCGTGATCAACAGCATAAAAAAAAAGTCTTTAATGAATAAAAGGTAATTAAAAGCGAACTACTTCTCCGAGCACTAGTTAACCCAGTTTAGTTGCTGAAAGCATTTAGCAAAAGTGCTTCGTTATTTTGTTTACATGGTCGAGGTTCGTTGGTACGAGCACATAACCCTAACAAGCAATTATTCTCTTTTCTTGAATTCTTTCTTTCTTTCTTTATTGCATTTGAAATTAATTTTTAATTAAACATTTTCCCCTACTTTTCATCACTTAAGCCACTTTTGCCATTATTTATTATGTTACCCTTTACCCATGTTTAGAATGGCACTTTAACGATGGTTTCTTTATTAACAAAAAACATTTTTATTACTATATTTGATGGGTGAGAGCGATGAGGGAGCTCAACAAACCTAGTTTGAATGTAAGCAACCTTCAAAAACCCAATTTGAAGTCTTCGGGGGGGCTGATGCCCTCCACAAGTCAGTAAAATAAAATAAAAAGTTTCCTTAGAGTATCAAATTGATTCGGGCTACCTTGTTATTTCCTGCAGGGAGTCTTTTCGTCGTCCCCGGCTATAATGATTAATTGAGAACCGTGACCTCTTTCATTATGTTCTCTCCACTTTTCCATCTCTCTCTCGTCCTTTGGGATTAAGTAATTTCGGTTATTCATCCGAGTCACGGTTTAAATTTGTGGTTCGCTCTTTTATTATTATTACATTATGTATCCCGACCGAGTTCATGCTCCTTTTCGGTTTTCTTTTATCATCTCCCATCTTTCTTTATTCTGTGATAAGCTAAAAACCTCGCGTCTTATCTCACTACTTTATTTACATTCAGCCCCTGAAGTGGTTTATAAAAAGCTTTACTTGTTTAAGAAAGAAAAAAAATTTTTTTTTAGGTAGGAACATGGAGTTGGGTTAAGTCTGACTCTTTCCCCGTCTCTCTTTGACAACCTAAAACCACCGCCACCTCTGAAAGACTTTTATTTTGGAACTATTTTCGCAAACGGTGAAGATCAGGTACCCAAAAAAATTTTAAACAGCCTAACTTGAATTTAGTTTAAAGACCTTATAAAGAACTTTTTTTTACACGTTTCCAACTCTTTAATCATTACCTCGAAGTTATGCGGTTTAAGCAACAACCCATCTCTAAAATGTGTTCTTAACTCTAAGACATCCGGAGGCCTAATGAAAATGTTTTCGTTTTGGGACTCTCATGCTGCATGAGCACCAATATTTTAAATTCACAACATATAAACTCTACTATAATCATCCATATATCTAAATAAGTATAACATCGCCAGTACCAATATTTTCCGAATGTGACGTCACCGGCACTCATATTACAGGCATCGCCATGGGCTCACAGCCAGTCAACGGATACTCGTTTTCATGACCCCAAAGTGGGGCCAGCGGATGTCGTAGTTTTAAAATATGCGACCGATATTCGTTACAAACAATAATTATATATAATATGGGTTTATCACAAACCGCGTAAAAAAGGTCGTAGAACGATAACGAATCAGTTCTGTTTTGTTAATGGCAGATGACAACAGTCCTACGTAGGCGGAATGTTAGTACTTTCTCTGAAGGATTTATTTATTGCAAAGGTCCGTGATCGCTCTTTATACTTTTTTTTACGCGTTTTATAATAAATCCATAAAATACGTATATTAAATAAATTATACACTGTAAATAATTTTATAACTTTAGTCAGCTTAGCAGTAAGTAAAAGTAGTTTTGAGTTAGATTTTCCATAAAACTGTGGGTTGTTAATGACACACATAAAAGAGTAACCGATGGAAACCAATAAAGGAAACCTAAGCTGCCCCCTGTCGTGTGGACATTAACCCAACTTATCCGAAAATACCTGATTTATACCTTTTTTCAAAATGGCGGGGACTATAAGAAGCCATAAGTGTATAACTACTGATGCTGAGTCTGTTTTCAATAGATTATACCAATTAGATTAAGTGTAATTACAGTTATGCGAATTATGCGAACTTCTGAGATTTGTTTAAACCGTCTTTACAGCGATTTTGTAGTTGTACTTATAGTTACGCGATTTTATTTCATTTGCGACACTCCAAAATAAACAAAATTCTTCTTACACGAATTCCTCACTTTATAAACAGCAATTTAACATCTAAAAAATTTTTCTAAACGAACAAACATCTTATTTAGAAAATGTTTATGCTTTTATTTCCGGTCAGTTGGTTTCAAAAACATGTTTCATTCAAACAAAAAAGGTTTTTCTGGGTAACCTTTTTATGCGGATTTTCGGAAATATTTCAACGCGTTCATTGTCATATTTGAAGTTATGCGATCTGAGTTGAGGATTTAGGGGCCTATTTATCGATTTGAAGTGGATTGTGTCGTGGTTGGGGTATCGCACAAATCGAAACCTGATCCGATCGCTAAAATTCAAGGTGATTCTTGTAGGTGAACATCATCAACATTGGAAGTGTTTATTTTGAGGTTGAGCATCCGATTGGCTGACACAGTTTTGAAAGTGTTAAATCAACCAGAAGGGAATCCGAACGTGTTACAAGGTCTTCGGCGACAGATAGACAGACAGACAAGCTTATTCTAAACAAAGGAAGGAGGAATTTAATAATAATAAATCTTTGGAGAGTCTTAATTGGGTATTGAAAAATAAAGGGGCCCATGACAGGAGGCCGGATTTAATTGCAGTCGGATTGGAATGAGTGCATAAATAAGGTGGCGTAATTTGCCAATTGAAAACGTGTCATAATGGAATCAGTTGAATAATGATTGTGTACGCGATTATAACTGTCATGTAAGTCCGACTATTGAAATAATGAATAAGCGTTCAGAACCCCGCACAACTCACGGACCCGTTGTCTGTCACGAACCTCCAATGGGATGATCTTTTGGAATTTAAATAACAAGTTTAAACATGCTTGAAAATTCTCTCTCTCTCTCTTTTGGTGAGAGGATGAGTCTCCCACTTAATCCGCCCTCTCATTTGTGCACATGTTTTGGTTTAGATGTGTCATACTGGTCTGAAGATTTCGACTGATTTGTCGAACTTTTGATTTTTAAAAGGAAATCGACATCAAAATTTTGGGAAAAGGTGTCATCTAGTTCTGGAGAGACTGAGCCCTCGATGACCTGATGGTCAGTGTTTGGACAACCGCATGAGACGATCAGGTCAATTAGATCCTCTAGTTCTTTCGTTAGAAAATGTTGACCTACTCTTTGAATTATCTTCATGAAACTGTACAAAGGTTTTGAATTGAAATATCAACAAAAGTGTGCAATATTTTTGAAATGAAGTCTCACTGAAAGCAGTTCAATATTTTTCCAAATAGTTTACTTGGCAGTGTGCAATATTTTTGAAATGAGATCTTCCAGTTGGTGTGCAATATTTTTGAAATGAGATCTTCCAGTTGGTGTGCAATATTTTTGAAATGAGATCTTCCAGTTGGTGTGCAATATTTTTGAAATGAGATCTTCCAGTTGGTGTGCAATATTTTTGAAATGAGATCTTCCAGTTGGTGTGCAATATTTTTGAAATGAGATCTTCCAGTTAGTGTGCAATATTTTTGAAATGAATCAGTGATATTTTGAAATGAGATCTTCCAGTTAGTGTGCAATATTTTTGAAATGAGAACCTTGTGCAATATTTTTGAAATGAGATCTCCAGTTAGTGTGCAATATTTTGAAATGAGAAGTTGTGTGCAATATTTTGAAATGAGAAATATTTTGAAATGAAATCTTCCAGTTGGTGTGCAATATTTTTGAAACGAAAGGTTCGTGACTGTGTGCAATACTTTTGGAATGAAGTCTTCCAGTTAGTGTCCAAAATTTAAATAAAATTAATGAAATCTGGCTAATATTGTGCGATATTTATGAAATACATATGTCACCTAATACTAACTCATCACCTAGGACTGACTCAAGTATATGATTGTGATAACGTACGACTACAAACAGCAATTCGTCTACTTTCATCCCCAAATCTCTAGTAACAGAGAAATTCATCTGCTCTTCATAACCACGTCAGCTAATTATTATCACACGACCAGGTTGTTATCACCCGAAAGATGGCATAAAAGGAAGACAAAAATCCAGGGTGACCGGATTCTAGTCTTCTGAACAAATCGAAAACAAAATCAAATCGAGTAATAAGGTTAAGAAAGTTTACGTTACCTCTATAAACGAAGATTTGTTTTCAATTTCACTCTAAATTAATAAGGAGATGAGCAAAATGTTGAAGTCGTGATTCTCTGGTTCTCAGGTACTCGGTCAATGTATCAGCCGTGAAAATTGCTCAAGTCCCACTTGATTTCTGTTAAACAAAAAAACACAATCAATCAATCAATCAATCATTCACCTCTTTCCTTTGATTTATTCTCTCTTTCCAACCCTACTCAACCTCCTTTCATCCCCTCCTGTTTGATTTATATATCAAGTCCACCGGAATGTTCTATCTGGCTATCACTATACTATATACTGACCTAGGATTCATATTCTACTCAGTAAGACAACCAGACGCTGTTGGATGAGAGAGTATATTGACTTAGCTAACAGTGTTACTATTCCTAACTGTCTTCTGCTGTTGTTATGGTGTAATCAAGCACACCACACTAGTGCCCTCTATTAATGGGCGATTATTCCGGGGCTAACTGTATCTTGTACGAATTCCAAGAAGGATGTAATGGTATTAGTCTAGTTTCTGCATGCAGAAGATGGTTGGAAAAAATTCCTGACTGGTCTCTACTTCGAGCCTCTTTCTCAGAACTTTCTGGTAGACCGAATACACCAATAATCCGACAGTTCAGTACAGCCTTTCGTGTACTACGCGCTATTGTTTACTTTCGGATTAATAAATTCTACAGGATTAGTACCGATTAGTAGTTCTCTTAAAGAGCATCAATCCAAGGATTACCACTCCCCTTCATGGAATGGGAAAGGCGCGTTTTAGAAAACCGCATAAATCGAAGGTGGTTTAATTAAACTAAACACCCTCGCTGAGTACGAACAGTTCCAACACAACAGCAGTCATTAGCGATGTTAAGCAGCTCTCATTAATTTCTTTTATCAGCAACTACCACCAAAGATATCGATTCTGACTAACTCCCCAAGCTATGCTGTAGTGTTTGTTGCCACATAAACATGAACTTCCAACCGAATTCAATTAATCGATTCAAATATTTGCCAGGAAAATTTTTCAATTTGGAAAGTGTTCACTTTGACTCTTTAAATCTCATCGATTTCCCCCCTCCCCCCTTGTTGTATTGTAGTGAGAAAGGCGATTGTAAATTGTAATTTAATTTCAAAAAAATTATTTCGAAACAAACGGGGGTTGACCATCAGCAGGATATAAATTTGTATTTGGTGGGTTTTGTAGGGATTTTGGTTTTGGTCAATTAATAGCTAACCCCGTGATAAATAATTGTAGTGAAGCCTTTAAAATCCCTGAGAGGGGCAGGGCGGGGCGGGGGCTTAGTTAGAGGTCAGCAGCGAATATATCTGTCTTGGTTTCGCCATAAAATTATGCTTATTATAGAACTGAAAAGCTTTTTAGACAAATTCGACCAACTAGGCGTAGAGACTATAAATTTCTTTCATTTTGTTTTGTCTTTTTGACGCTGCTGAAGAACCTTTGTGTTTGATGGTAGCCTTAAACCTTAAAATCCTTTCAAATTTTATTTAAACGACCCCTCCTCCCAGACTTACATGATGTACTAACGTTTCCATCCCTCCTCTCTCATAAACAATTCAGACTATTACCTAGAATTCATCTCATAAATATTGCACATTTCTAATAGAAAATCGTTTCAAAAATAAACACACCTCCACAGGCAAGACATTTCATAAATATTGCACACTTTCATTGGATTTGCCTTTCAAAAATGATGCACACTTTTTCGAAGGCTTGTTTCATAATTTATCAAGGTCTCATTATTTAAATATTGCACGCTATTAGTGAGAATTTCTTTTCATAAATATTGCACACTTTCGTAGGGACTTTGTTTCAAAAATATTGCACACTTTCATGAGGAATTCATTTCATAAATAGCGCACACAAGTGGCAAGTTCCCACTCCAAATTTATGCACACTATCTCCAAGAATTTGGTTCATAATTTATCAATGTTTCATTTCAAAAATATTGCACACTCTCATATGGACATCATTTCATAAATATTGCACAGTGTTTGAAGGAAAACGTTTAAAAAAATAATGGACACAGGTGACAGGATTCCACTTCAAAATTAATTCATACTTTCTCGAGGGATTGGGTTCGTAGTGGATCGATGCCTCATTTCATAAATACCGCACACTTCTGAAAGGAAATCGTTTCAAAAATGATTCACACAACTTGTAGGATTCCATTTCAAAATTACTGCACACTATAATGCCCACTTTCGTCTGAATTAAAAAAATAAAATATTCGGCTACATTTAGTTTCAAAAATAATGCACATTTTCAGGATTGCATTTCATAAATATTGCACACTTCCAATTAGATCTAATTTCATAATTATTGCACACTATTAGGAAGATTCCCTTTCAAAAATACTGCACATATTTACTAACAACTCATTTCATGAATATCCTGAAAAACAGATCGTCAAGGTCAATTCCAGAAGTTGGCAGTAGAAGTAGACAGATCGCTTCCCATGTGCCTATGACACTGACCTTTGAATCAGTAATCGGGCACTCAATCTCTCTACCACCAATCTCAGTGTTAACAAGAAGGAAAATATCACTACACCACTTCTGTCTCCTCCAACTACATAGACCTTCTTGGAGCTTCTTTAAACTTCAAAAAACTGAGTAAAACTCTTTTCTTAAATACGTCCCTGATTTCACATCTCAGGTGTACAGAAAACTTAAAGCCCGTGGGACGCGAAAAAAGCATTTTTCTCATGCCAAGTTTCTTTCATTTAGAACTTTCACAGATTTGTTCCAAAAAAAGGGAAAAAAAGTCAGCTAAAACTTAGATTTATCGAATCTCTTTTCCCAGAGGAAGAAAAATTAAAAGAAAATCCCCCGCCCTCCACCTTCTGCCAAATTTCCGTTTTGTAAATTATGATCTCCAATTTAACAAGAAGGAAGAGGAAGGGCACGGAGAGCTGTAACTCAAATACAAACCGGTACACAGAAAAACTTTCTTCTAAACTTTCAGTTGAGAGGCTGACATAATTGCTGGTCGTTATTCAGGAAAAGGTGACAGAAAACTTTTTATCCAGCATCCCAATGTCAGGTATCAGGAGTAAAAAGTCCTCGTCATTTGTTGGCACCGATCACAGGATATTTTGCCCAAAAGCGATCGGTGTTTCTTGAGTTTAGGCCAATAAACCAGCGACCA
Organism: Columbicola columbae; assembly: GCA_016920875.1. Lineage (NCBI taxonomy): Eukaryota > Metazoa > Arthropoda > Insecta > Psocodea > Philopteridae > Columbicola > Columbicola columbae. Next base: position 9,912,622 of record JADMLL010000008.1, read on the forward strand.
ATTATACTGATTGAGAATTTGAATTGGTAATTTGGCCAAATAATTACAAAGTTGTCACCTTTTTATCCTGAGCCCAGCTTTTGCAAAAAAATTTTCCTTAAACATTCTAATGGACCAACTTAATTAATTGTTTATGGTCAACAATAAAGTGACGAAAAAATTTGGGTGAATTGCCCAAATTTATATTAAAAAAAAAGTCCGAAGGTTGAGAACCATAAAAGTGACCGTGATCCTTGTGTCCGATTTTGGCGGGGAAACATTTGGCAAATTAAACACGAAAGCGTTAATTGCTTCTTCTTGGCCGAAATATTGTCGCCGGGAAAGGTCACTCCGATTGTGTCCAATTTCGTTGTGATGAAATCGTTTTGCGGGATTTCCCCACGAAAATATGGACCCCCAGCATCCTTTGAACGTCCTTCTTGTTAATTTATATAATTAGTCCTCTTCAAAAGGTTTTGCAAGCTTCTCTCCTTTCACTGGCCTCGACTTTCCCTTAAAATCGATCTCCTTTCATAGAATTATTGTTAACTCCTTCGAGATTCTGTAACTCGTTTCTGGAATGCGGAAGCGTCTCGTCCTCCACGTTTGAAATGTCACAAAATCCTTCGGAGGGTGGGCTCGGAACATCAAATTCAATGGACTTGAAACTGTCGCCAGATTTTATCTCGAATTCTAACAGTGGAGGAGGAGGAGGAGGAGAGGAATGATAGAGAGAGTCAGTCGTGGATGTCGTTTTGTTTACTCGCAGGTGAGCGGCGCCTGTTGCAGTCAATTTAATTGCAAAATTCGCGTTTTAACCTATTTCCCGCACGCCCAACACCGTTTTGCAAATCCGTAGGAGAACCTGTTTTACCTGTCGAATGCTTGAGTGAATCCGTTTCAAACGTCACATTATTTCCGAATAAAGTAGAAAATAACGTGGAAATGCTTGTTGTTGTTTATAACTTTCCTTTTTTAGACCCCCTTTCGCGCTCTGATCACTTTTTTTTAAGGCTCGACTCGAATTGAACACTTGAAACTTGTTGACGAAAATATTGGTCGCTTAGGAAGCGGATATGAGAAGATGCTCTTGTTTGTTTCCTTATTTTTTGAGGTAGGAGGCAAAAGTCAAAGTTTACACCCACTTTGAGATTAAATTTAAAGGAAGAGTGAAGATGATTCCGGTTTATGAGGATGAGAAATTTTGCGAAATTCCGACAAAACAGTTAAGCCACCCACCAACTGTATATATCGTTCTAAGGGGTGGAATTGAAAGAAATTTTTGGGAACAATTTTGGTGAAGTCGCTTACGTACTTTTAAGAACCGGGAAATCGCTTTTCCATCTTCTACCAAACTGTTTCTGGTGTGTTCTTTCACTCTTAAATTTAATTTCAGCAATTCAGATTGCTAAACAAATTATTTCTGACATATATTAATTCAATAAAATACCCAAACCTCCGTTTTGTTACTCTTAACTTTGATTTGGTAAAAATTTTGCAAAACTTTCTGATATCTCTATATCACCTGAATCTAAATCAAACTAAACTAACATCTAAACTAACTCTAAAGTACAACATTCCAAAAACTTCACAGGAAAGTACTATATACAGATTGGTGTTGTAAAAAATAAATTAGTCGCATGTAATCCAATTTCAAACAGCGCGCTGTTGCCCAGAAACCATCGACCACGTTATTGGACTACCGGTAACTTATACTGGTATTATAATACTGATGATCAACTACTAAAAATTATAACTGAAAGTTACATAGGTTAGTTTTGACATTTTTGACGGTGTTAGTATTTTGAATCTTGGCTATTACTTTGTCTATATAACTCTGTGGCGTTGTCCACATTCCTAATTCCGGAATGGGTACAGTGAAATGAAGCAGCCGACAACCGAAGCTAAATTCATTCAGTCCCGGAGCTCCACACTATCAGGATCCTTGCATTTTACTTTTCAATTCTAAATTATAGTTATAGTAATATTTTATATATCATTATACATATACGTTCGGAATTAGTGTTGTCCATCATTCGTTCATCCACAACGGCACAACCTGGTTCCGACAACTCGTTTGGATTTATCTCCACATTGTTAAGCTGCAGTCATCAACGGTTTTGAGAGTTTGAGTGTTCCAAGGTTCATTTCTTCTTCTTCTGTTAATTCCTGAAGCTCTCAAAGTAAGCGAAACGTTGTTTGACTTGATCAGCGAAATAGGTCAGCATAATTAACAACATAAATAGAACCTCGACAAACTTTAAGTTTTTCTTTGACCCATCTTCTTTGACAGCCTTTCTTTTTATCTCATTACAAAACTACTCAAGAGTCGTTGACTGTTAAAAAAAATAGTTTAAACATTGAGATGGTCAATAAATAAATAAAACAAAACCGAGAGAAGAGGAATCCCAATTATATATCATAATTACACGGAACTAATTAAAATTTAATAAACTTGACTCTTTCGCAAAACCATTCCTAGCGTCCTCCAACCGCCTACCATCAAACCCATCAAAAAGATCTCACACCCCCGTGTGTCAACATCCCCAAAAGAGAGAAGAAGAAGAAGAAAAGAAGTCCAAAAATTAAAACAAACTATTAAAAACTATTTTATGTAATAGTTGTAAAAACGGAGTGGATGACCTCGCTCTCCATTAGTTTCAAGGATACCTCCGATGGTTATAAAAAAATTTCCTTTTAATAAGTAAACATAAATAAACTCTAACCTTTTCACAGTTATCATTTTAAAGGTTCGCAGGGATATTTATTCCCCTTTTCCGCCCCTCCGTGACAATTATCTTTGGGCAGTCCGGCTAAATAAATTAATGACAACTGACAACGTAGCAAGTAATTAATAATTCACATTTGAAACCGTTCACTTCTCCCCCCCCCGTTCACATAATTATCGGAATTCAATTAATGGATATAAATTTTAAATGTCGGTCAGAGTTCCACGGGCGGCAACATTCCTCTGGACCTGTTATCATTCGCCCCCCACCGCCCCCCTTATTAAATAAATAAATATTGGATTTGATAGTAACTAAATTATTTTGTTTATGATTGGCTCAAAGGGAAAGAGAGAGAGAGGAATGGATTATGCAAGGAAGAGAGGGGAGAGGGGATGACTTCATATTATACACAATATCAGTCACGAAAATTTATCTATTCGATTCTCTATGTTATTTCTTACTAGATAAAGACCTTTTTAGTTTTCTTTTGAGCCTCTACTCCTCCCCAAAAAAAATTTTATTTGTATTTTGAGGTATTCATAAAACGCCTTCAAAATGATGTTTATACTATCTTGATACGAGATTGCATAATCAACAGTCTTAGGGGCTTCGTGTGTAAACGAACATGGATTAGAACTTCTGTGCGATTTCTAACAAAGCTGACCTTGAAGTATGAATAGAAACCGTGGTTAACGTAACAGTATGTGTGCTGTTATTTCATGCTCTACAACTTTTGTGTAACGATGATGATGATGATGGTGATAGTCATTTATTTATTTTTCTGTCTTTTAGACTGTGACATGCTCGAGTGATTACCAACTCTTCCAAATCTATCAACAAGAGCCTCTCTATTATGTTACTTGATTTGGTTGTGATTATGCTTATCAAAATATGGAGATTATCTATGAAACAATTTCTTCCTATCCCTCTCTCTCCCTTCCTCATTCCATCATTTCAGTTCAGATTCGAATGGTTAGTCGCTTTTAGATTTGACTGATGGTGAGAAACCTTTTGTTTGTTGATGTGCTGTCTGTTGAGTGTTTAATCCTTTCTATTTCTACTACCCCTACTACCCGTCTTGGGTTTCTTTTTGCTGGAAAAGTCCATTTTAACTGTATCAATAAGATCAGGGTAATAAATTGTTGCTGTGCATTACTTATGAAACGAACACCTTTTAAAAGCGTGCAATATTTGTGAAAGTAATTATCTTTGAAAGTGTGCAAGTAATGAAATTATTACGCCTTAAAAAGTGTGCAATATTTATGAAATAAGGGGTAAGAAGAAGAAGAAAAGAACAGAAACTAGCATAAAAGAGAGCAAAGATTGGTTCACCGACTCTCTGAGGAATGACATAACATCCTAAACTATGCAACACAAATGAAATTATTATCTGTTAAAGAGTGTGCAATATTTATGAAATAAGAGGTTAGAAGAGGAAGACAAGAGCCGAAATTAGCACAAAAAGACAAAAGAATAGATAAGTCCACCAACTCTCATCACCCACTGAGGAAAGACATTACGTCCTAAAGTGTGCGTTATTTATGAAATGAACTCCTTTTAAAAGAGTGAAATATTTGTGAAACTAATTCTCTTTGAAAGTGTGCAACACTACTGAAATTATTACCTGTTAAAGAGTGTGCAATATTTATGAAATAAGAGGTTAGAAGAAGAAGAAAAGAACAGAAACTAGATGGAAAAGAGCGAAGATTGGTTCACCAGCCCTCTGTGGGAACAAACAACGTTCTAAACCCTTGGTACTCAAACTGCGGCCCACCAAACTCTACTAGGTGACCCAGTGACCCAGTGGAAACCGATTGAAAATTTGTGAGAGGTCGATGGCTCATTGTTAAGTCTGAACTATAGTACCTGACCAGTACGAAAATGTTCGGGCCTGTGCTCAGAAACTGCTAACATTGTTTGCCTCAACATACCTTTATGAGACAATATACAGAAACAGACTGGCAGATGTACATACAGATGATGCCCTGGGGGTGGACTGTATGCATCGAAAGCCGGACTTGTAAAATCTTTTTTGTTAAGTCGTGAGGCTCAGTTGCAATGGTCACAGTGGGAATTTGGCCCGGGAAGGAAAAAGCGTGAGTTCTAAACTGTGCAATACTTATGAAATGAATTCTAAGTAATAGTCAATCACCAAACAAATTCTCTCAATTATAGCCAATCCTCTATTCTTAAAACAAAACAAAAAACTGCTGTGCACTATTTATGAAATGAAAATAAAAGAATCCAGACGTGAAAATTAATTATAAAAAAATGCAAACATTCGAGTAACAGTTCGGTCGATACGATCAAACTTATAACTTTATACACAACACCATCCTTTTAGAATTAACACTTTTTTCACTTTCTAACCACGTTTCTAGTTATAATTAAAAATTATAAATTCCAATCCGACAAGCTTTCAACTTTTTAAATTAAAAAAAAGGAAGCTGTAACTCTTTCTAAAAATCCTCTTATTACATAACTCAAGAATTTTTTAGTTTTGGTAAGTTTTTCCTTGGATGTCAAATAAAAAATGGCGGCCGACACACAAATCTTATAAATTTTAAGCAGACATTCTTGACTTTGAACTTCTTTTCCCTTCAAAACGTTTTCACTCATCATTAGTAGTGTTTTATATTGTTATATATGGTCTTTAGAATTATTAATTGGTAACAGTCTGAGAGGAAAGTTTTATTTATTTATTTTTTATTTATTTCTGGATTTGTAAGAAATAAAAATGTCTGTCAACAAACGACTTAATTTTTTCCCCATAAATTTAATTTTATAGTCAGTTTCAGAGTTAATAGCCAAGATTAGAGGTTTTTAACTTGATGTTAATGTGTTTGTGGTTTCTAACTCATTGTTCAATTAAATGTTTTGTTTTGTTCTTTCTTTTCTTTTCAAAAAGACAGCAGGTATCGAATGCTATTGTGTGACTGCCTGCATTCACGAACTAGATGTAATGAAAAACTGGCCTTGTTGGAGTTTAATAATAAATGACTCAAGAAGGCTCCAAGACTAATACCTAACTCATAAAATAGTTGATACGAATAACGCCCCCGCTAAAGTTCACCTCAACAGTATCTAAAAACTCTTTTACAACAGTCCAACAGCTAACCGATTTCAAAAATTTTTCATAACTGTATAGGGAAAGTGGTGAGGAGAGTTGATGGAGTAGAAGCCACTACACAAGCCCTGATGGAATAGTGTATACCGTGAATCAGGCTGGACAATCTTCATTCAGGTGGGATGGTTAATACGTCAGGAGGTACTGTATGTAGAAAAAACAACAATCTCGCCAGCCAACAGAGAAAGTTTAAACAAATCCCAAACAAAGAAGGAAAAGTTCTGACAATATAACAACTCCTCTGAGGAGAGTATGAACCTAACCCAACAGAGCCAAGCGACTTCTGTAAAGCTAACCCAATCAAAGGGATTTTAGAAAAGCACCACAGCAACCTAGAAAGGTAGGTGTTGAGAAAGAAGTTAAATGTAAAGAGAAAGAAACAAAGTGAGATGAGTATAGAGGCAGAAGAGATCCACCAGTCTTGCAGATAAGAACTAACGCCCAAATGGGACTCAAGAAACCCAGCAAATCCAGAAAACTTTGAGAGGACTCAAAAGAAGGGTAACAAACTCAACAGAACCCGATCAAAACTAACCAGACAAAAGTGTTCAAAAGAGAAACCCAAAAAATTCAGCAAAAAGAAGCACAATATTTTGGAAAGAACAAATTCAAGTGTAAAGCAAAAACCTTAACAGAAACAACCGGAAGTAGTTCTCCACATTTACACGAAATTTGAAGACACATCGACCATGTCTGTATTAATGAAAAAAAAATTGTGTAATTTATACAGCTTCAGAGAGAGAGAAATAAAAGACAGAAAGACAAAGACAGTTTCTAAAAGATGAGTCAGCAGATCTATAGATGACCTACTTAAAAGTGTCTCTCTCTCTCCCGCATTTGGATGACAATCCTATTCGAAAACATCAAACAATGACACACAATACAAATCAATTAAAACGATTATGCGGTCAATAAAATGGCGGCTATAAAACCATCAAAACAAGAAAAATGATGGACATCAGTCAGCAACCTAATGACTGGCACAAAACAAAAGGTCTTTGAACGAAGAGAGAAAAAGGAGGAGGAAACAGCCACAGAAACAAAATGACTGTAAAAAAATTTACAGATTAATTACCAGATTAGAGAAAATTATGATAAAAGCATTCCAGCAAATTCTCATTCCGTTGTTGACCACTAAATGGAAACCTGGTGGCTTTAATGTCTGAAATGACGTCCTAACAACAGCACGATTACGTCTATTTCTCAAGCCACGTCACGTTTTACAATTACGTCAGAGATTTTTTTTTGCGGTGTTTGACGTTTCCAGGCTTTTTGCCTTGACTTTTGCTGATGTCTTTGTAAATTTGTGACTTTTCATTGTTTCCCCCAAATTATAAACAAGGAAAATGTCAAACGTTTATTGAGAAATTTTTTATCGCTCAACCTCCCAAAGAATTCGACAGCGTCAAACTCTCTCACGTCAAAACCCTCTTCCTTCATAGCGTGAAACCCAAACCTTTCTCAAGGAACAGTTACCAGCTAACAATAAAATGTTTTGTTTGAGCTTTTTATAAGTTGGCACACCCATAAAACCTAAACTTCACTAAACACATGAAACTGTGATACCTGAACTTGATGGGATTTCTCATGTTTAGCTTATGATTGAAATATTTTGTTGAGAGCATTGTAAGAAAGTTCGTTTTGGAATTCTTACCGAGTTTTCGCTGTTTTATAGTTATGCGAGTGAACAAATGTCAAACATTGTCAGTTAGTTTCTCGAAGAAAGAACTTCAAACGGGATTTAGAAGGAGAGAAAGTTAGGGAATCACACCGCACACCAATATGAAGATATTTTTCATTGTTCTTCTTGTGAGTAAACCTTTTTTTAATTTTTAATTAACACCCTAATTAATTAATTATTGATCCATAAAATGAAGAAAATTTGATTTAGGTGATTTTATAGATAGGTTTTGAACTTTTGTTTAAGCCATTTCTCTTTAACCGTAACCAAACTAACCAACAGCAAAATCAAACAATTCACTGAATAAATAAATAAAGAGGAAGATGGCTGTCTTGTACTTGAGTGGGGGTTTTTGGTGTACAATTTTGTAACTTGTGTGGGGTATAATATATATTTCGTCTGCTTCGGTTATTAATATTATTTATTTAGTCATAATTTATGACTTTGAAGTTCTTTTATGTTACTGTCAAAGTGGGAACTCTGCGAATGTTCACTTTAACTGATGTGTTCCATAGTGTTAATCTTCTAAAGTTTGTTTCCCTCGCTTTCTTAAATATATTTTGAGTATAATATTTGATATTAGTTCCAAAAATTATAATAAGTGGTGGGAGGAGTAGTGTAGTGGTTAAAGTTCCTGAATCGTGAGCTTGAATCCTCCTACCGCATCCTGTTATACCCGAAAGGGTGAACCACCAAGAATTTTATATTACGTGGACCAGAAAATAATGTTCGTTCTGTGAGCTACACTTAATATGTGTTACGGTAAAAGTGAAAAATCAGACGATTATGTAGAGAATTTCCGGTAATTATTCATAATCACCAATTAAACCTGGTTAATGTGATGAAATACTCAATATTTATCACATTCTCCGGCTGGTTTATATGTTAATAAATGCCAACTCTTCAAGAATTATATATTCTTCTGATTTATCACTTTTACCGTACACATGTATTACTTTTCAGAATCAAATTAATCCGTGGAACTCACCAACCAAAAGGACTAGTGGGAGTGGTCAAAATCAAAAAGGCTCAGCGAGCCTTTAAGTCGTTACATATTTGTATCCTCTTCTATTGTCGCTAAATTACTATTGTTCATTCACTAGATAATGTGCACATTAGCTGACATTCTCTATAATACTGAATAGATACGTTAGATTTGTTTCAGCAAAGATTTCGTTTCGCACTTTAACGAGTAAGAATCTTTGGGCAATTAGCAGATTATTGAAATCATCACTTTTGAAATGAATTTCCAGTTTGCATTACTTATACACTTGAACCTGTTTTTGTGCGGTATTTTTTTGTGCGATTTAAAAACTGTGGATAGTATATGCTCTAAAGTTGATAAAGCAATAAAACGTTTTTTTAATATAAAAATAAGTATAAATTCATACTATGTCCAAGACTACACCCATACCTCGCTTTACGGCCTAGATACGTTCCAAGAAACTTGGCCGTAAAACGAAAAGCCGTATAACGAATCAAGTATTCTAATACAAATTCATTCAAACTCAGTGAGATTGGTTCCAAATTTGTTAAAAATGTAACATGGCTTGTCATTCAAAATGCATTTTATCTGGTTTAAATCAAAAATACATACATAACAAGTACATAGATTTGTACATAAAATAATAACAGACTACAAAAACCCATAATAATCCACAAACAAAAATGAAACAACTTCATGTGAAAAAATATGTGTACGTATACACACATAATTTTTTAAAATGGCTTTGATCAGAAGACGATGAAGAAATTGTGATCTACAGATCACTGTCGTAGTCATTTTTCGCTGGCAAGGATGGCTCTGGCTTAAAAAAATATTCCAGCGTTGTTGGTCTTGCCTACTTGTCTATTTCATTCTTCGGTTGTTTCTAACAGCTAATGGCTGAGTTACTTTCTCGAGAAACTTTAGCGCTACGTTCGTCATCAGGATCGTTTTCATGGAGGATGTTTATTCCTTGTTATAAATAGCTTTAAGTAGATGAAACACATGACGTTCGTTCAAACCTTCAAACCCGAGATTATGTTCTGGATCCAAAATTTTTTTGCTTAATTTCGGGAAGGAAATTAACTTCTGTACCAGTTATTTGACACATTTTGGCCGTTATATCGAAACATTTTAGGCCGTATATCGAAAACGTGCCATAATTGAAGAAGGCCGTTATAGCGAAATGCCGTATAAAGAGCGGCCGTATAGCGAGGTATGGGTGTATTTATGTTACTTTAATAATAAGTTTAAAGATAAACCGCGTAAAACGAGACTTAACTAGAATTCGAGTTAGTAAAAGTACACTCAAACCGGTTTTTGTGCGATTTTTGAGTTTTTTTAAATGTGAGGTTTTTTTTTATGCGGTCATTTAAAAAACTTTTTAATTGTGTGTCCGAAAACTATATTTTATAGCTGTTTGTGACGTCCCGGTCCCCCTCAACAGCACAAAAACAGGTTTCAGTGTAAAATAAAATCTCTATCAAAGTGTGCATTAATTATGAAATAAAGCCTGCTTAAAAGCTCAGAGAAGAGTTGATGTCGTTCTTACCAATGAATTTATTACCACGACTACCGTATATGTGAAAGAAATAGTAATTAACTGTCGAATAAATATAACAAAATGGCTAAAAATATAGTATAGGTACTAGATAGTGACGAATTTCTAGTATAAACTATACACACTACAAGAAAATCTAGACACAACCTAGTTCAAATGATTTTTCAAACTTTAACTGTAATGTAGATGCACATAAAAGATGGCTGCCACGTTGTTTTGTATATAAGACTCTCGAACGAAATTCAGCTGTCAAATTTAGATTGTTCGGTTCTCGGGAAAGATTATATTCGCCAAAATGCTTAGAGTAAGCAAAATATATCTGATGGAATGTTTTGCACTCATACTAAAACTTATAATCACGTTGAGGAGGAACACTCGACCAACAATGGTTTCTCACTCCAAACAACTCAGGTGTTTGGCTTTGAATTCACGTTTTTACTTAAACCAGACATTTTGCGGTCAGTTAGAGGTCACGGATGAAACCTAAGGGAAGATAATAAGCCCAGCGATTTTATTTATTTAATTATTTATATGATCCGAAAAGTTATAAATAAATAAAATTTATGTCGAGTCGAGGTTTCGTTTCATTAATCAACGTTTTTTTTATTTCTCTGAACTGAAATTTCTGGTTTTTCATTCGAAAATTTGACAAAATTACAAGAAGCGAGAGAAAACCTGAAAAAAGTGCCGTAAGGATCTCTCGTTCGGCCCTGTTATGTACATAAGCTAATCAATGGATTGTAGTGAGGTTAAGAAATAGGTTTACAAAACTGTGTGCTTGTGTCCTTCATTTGATTTACGTTTGTTTCTTCATCGCTTTCGATCCTATTATCATGATATCAATTGTCTTCGAATGATTCTGGTCTTTTGACTTCACAATCTGTTTGTTTAGAAGTTGCGTCCAAGAATTTAGTTCGATGGCCTGCATAGTTTTGTGAATCCCTTTGTTTTTGAGTAAAGTTTCCAAAAATCTTTGTTTCAAGCTGAATTGTTTTTGAGAATCTGTTTGGCTGTTGTTCTATCAAGAACCTGTGGTCTTTTAGCTGTTTAGTACACAAAGAATCTGTATAACTACATCGTTGTTCGGTATTACTCATTGTTTTCAATAATCTGTTCGCTTAGTGTCACACATTCCTTATCTATACAGTTAATTCTAGTCTCATACACTTTGATCGTTTACTACAACGGTTCCTCTCTTTTCATTCCAGCTGGTTCAGAGTTTATGGGCGCTCAACTACAACCGACTTGTCTTTCTACCTATGTACGAACTTCAACAAAGACCGAACACACGCGTGCAAAGGTGAGTGGATCATCCTTCGAAATCTATTTCACTTTCGTGAACCAGAATTAAATTCCGATTTTGGTTTTGTTTCAGACACCTCATTCAAATGCCTGACAGACACCATCCATGGAAAACTCGACCTAGATTCCCGTGGAATGAAAAAAGATAAAACTACAAATAGGAAATGGTTTAGAAGCATCCACACTGGAAATGGAGGACAGGGTGAGAGTTGGGAAGCCGCAAACTACAATTTGGAAGCAAACCCGACGCGAGAATCCTGTGAAATTTTTATTACAAATTTCGAATTTGTCTAAAACTTTACTTCCGGGGAGAACCATGTGACACTTTGAAAGTTGGAAAAACGTTGAAGTTTCGATTACAAAACAATTTTTTACTTTATCTATCCATCGAAATTATTTTATAATTAATTAGAACAATAATTTATAACCGTATAAATATTATTTATTAACATAAAACGTTTCAATTAATTTTTGGGGTTTCCTATACTCTTCATACACTACAACCTAAAGAATCTCAAAGAACCGAGATGTGAGTATTTGACAGATGTGTCCCGCCCAGTTGTATTTGTCATTTTAATAATTTTATACATTTTATACTCAAATATTGTCCTACGCACTTAATAGATAAACGTTTTCTTTAATATCAATAGTGTTTGTGGGTTGAATCCACTAAAAAACTGTGCAGTATTTATGAAATAAAACCCTCCCAACAGCGTGCACTAGTTAATAAATTAAGATCGTCGTGAAAGTGTGCATTACTTATGAAACTACTAACAAAAGATTCTTCTATATTTCCTTACAAAAATTATGAGATATTTATGACATTAGTTAGACGTGGGAGTGTGCATTATTATTGAAATGAGTTAAAGCTCAAAATACAGTTTTATGTATAATTTAATTCGGCTGATATGACTGCGAGTTGTGACACGAAACATTCGTGATTTTGATTAATAATTATACTGAGGATTCTTTTTAATTATACTTGGCAATTTCTCATTTGTGTGCATTATTTATGAAAGAAAATGGGAGCAAAACGAAGAAGAAAAGTCAACCATAGAGTACCGTGTAGGAAAATTGTGGCAAAGGAGTCTCTCCAGCTCGATTCCTAATTTAACTTTGTGTCGTGTTCTCTCGCGTAAAACAAAACCGCACACAAGATTCTGAGTATATAATCCGATAGTGTTTATAATTTGTCCCTCATTATCAAACCACTCTCCGTCTACAAATCGAGGAGGAGGAGGAGGAAAATGAGAAGAAGAAAAATGAGGAAAGAAAGGAGCACTCAAGCTAAGAGATCGCTAGTCAATCAAACTGTTATGGAAATGAAAGGATTTTAAATCAAAAATTTCCTTCCAAGCCTGCGCACTTGATTTTCCTTCTTCCTCCTCCTCCTCCTCCTCCTCCGAAAGGCCCAGAAGAAAAGAAAAGACTGATGGGAAACCGATGATTTTTCTATATTACATTTCAAGAACACACATCAGAGGGAAGAGAAGAAGACGGTAGAAGGAGGAGCAGCTTCTCAATTTTTTTCTTATTTTCTATGAAAATTTAAAAAAGAGAAACGCGCCTTAAAATTTAATTTAAAAATGCTGACGTCATCAGCTGAAGTGATCAGAATTATAATATAGCCTGGAGTATAAAATTGATTCAAAAACGAAACACCAGGATGAGGTGAGTTAGTTCGGTAGAACACAAATCTTAGTAAAGTCGGTTAGATAATTAATGGGTGTATGGATAAATAGTAACGGAAACCGGAAACAGATTCTTGACAACTCAAAACCAGACAATAGACCCTCGAGAAACCACGACACGAGGAAGACGGAGCCAGACGATCTGTTCTGGAAATAAGTCGAGAAGAAGATGAAGAAGACGACGAGGACGACAAAGACGACGACCCCTGTTACAATAATAAAAGAGAAAACGGAAGCCAGCCCACAGACTTCCCTTGGAAACAGAATGGATTCGGTTGCCAAATACCTCAAGTTCTTCCTGATGTCTCCCCATTTTGGGGACCGCGTTTCCAACCAATGAAATTGACCGATTTCAATCTGAAATTTTTTGGATTTTCAAATTCCGTCGTGACAGGAAATAGAAGAGAAGCGATGAAAACTAAGAGATTATTTTTAAAAAAATGAGCTTTTGTCGGTTATTTTGGTTCCTCCGGTTGTCCCACTAACCCCCCAGAGACTCATTCACACTTACGGGAACGCTTCTGTGTGCGCGTGTCTCCTACCTTCGATTTATGGCTTAAAAAATTTTTTTTGTTTCGTTTCCTTTTATTTAATTAGATAAACTTTTAATTAGTGACAATAGAAAGCTTTTTGAGCTTTTAGAAGAGAATGGAAGTCGTACTGTGACGAATCCTTTCTGTGTTTGTCAGTGACATCAGACAAAACTGTCTTAACCGTCTGTTCGTCTCGTCTGATTGTAACTCGAGATAACTTGGATTTTAATAATATTCACTAGACTGTCTTGTAGATTTTGACGTTTCGACTTAAATTTGATTTGAATCAAATTGAAATTGTTGGAGATGACAAGACTTAAGTGCGTAGTAGATAGTTTATCTAGTTTCCGGTCGCTTAGTTTTCGAATTATTGGTCTTTCTATATATCATTCTCAATGGTAATTACTGTGAGTCATCAAAAAGCTGTATTCACTCGATATTCTTAAGTAACCCATCTAACTTTCCAAAACTAACTACTGTTAGCTACAAAATGAGCTCATGTAGGCTCAGCACTGTGACGTCACTGTCTGAAGGACAGGACAATAGAGTGTAAGCCATTGTGCTTGTTAGAGTTATAGTAGAGGTTAGTGTGTGTTTAGTTTTTGAGTAGTATATCGTGGTGTACCAGAGATTTTTTATTTGGACTAACACTACAACATACAGACATAAATCATAGTAGGTCACCAACAGGTCGGTAGCGTCCCTCAGAAAAGCACTGCAAAAATTAGTAACAACGATACCATTTGAGTTGGATGATCTTGAAACTTGCACCGGTTCCTCCAAGATAATATCTACTAGTCTGTTATCCAACAACTGACAGTTCACTACAATTTTTAACCAATCCCAACCTGGTGTCTAAGTTTGTATACAGCATAGATTTCTCGAGGAAGGAAATAATTTTAAACTCAATCCGACACGACTGAATTCAAGAGGGCTATGTTTTAAAAATTTTAACGACGATATCTTCAAACAGATAAAGCTTCATAAGAAAGATAAATTATCCTAGATAAAATGATTTTGGACACGTGTCAGAGAACCGAGGGTGAGTCTAGTTTCGAGCAACAATCAACAGAAAACGGCTTTCAAGTGCAAATACAGCGGCACGGGGGATTCGAACAAAAGAGATGACAACAAAGCTGTTTTCATTTTTTTAACCACAACCCCCGCCACCCACCAAACTCCACCCAAAGCTAAAAAGAAAAACCGGGACTTTATTTAAATGACATCAGATAAATGGAAGCATTGACTTGTCGCAGTTATTCAAGGCCCCCCAGCGGAAAGACTCTTCTTATAAAAATATCCCATAAAGTTGACTTTTTAACACTTCGTTTTCGATTTTTGGGGGGAAGGATGTCTTCAAAGACTTCAAATTGATTTTTTCGAAGTTATTTGATAACCTCAGAAGACATTAATGTGTAACTTTTCTTTTGACAAGTTCTTAAATCTGTTACTAGACCCATTACATTGCCGGCCTTCGAATCTCGAAGAAAAAAAATTCTGGCTCCACAAGGGAGCTTTAAACAGAGTCTTTGGGGAGTCTATACGAGTGATTGGATAACCTAGAACATGGAGGATACACAAAACCCATTATCGACAACTATTTCAGAGTCTAGATCGATGACACCAATAACTGTGTGGAGTGAGCACGATTTTAATTTTTTACGAAATCAAAACTTAAATTTCAAAAAGCTAAATTAAAAATTGGTCAGAAAGTGTGCAGTATTAATGAAAAATAAAATGAATTGTGTCTTGAAACTCAAATTTGTAACCCAAAGTTCAAAACGTAGGTCAACAGCTCTATTTTCTCTATTTTCGTTCTTCCAAATACCTTTGGCAAATGACTCCGTTCACAGCTTTCAAGGTATAAAACAGCAAAAAGCGATTAAATTGAAACAAAAGTCTTTGTTCGGTACGATAACAGTGAACAGTGCCACATTCGAAATGGGAAAAAGTGAGCAAACACATAAAAGAAGTCATAAAAAAAAATTTTGTTTCAAACAAAAAAGGAAATTAGAATGTCTCACATAGGAAAACTAAAATTTTCTTTACATAGTTTTCAATTTGTGTTATTTAAATATTTAAAAAGACTTTCCACGTGTCTGTATATCCCAACATGCTACTGGTTGACTGCTCTGCCTGCTATCAGTTAAGACCAAGTGCTATTCACACATTTAATTTAGATTTACAACGAATTCAACAAATATGGCGGGGAACTGCTGAGGAAGTAGACTAGATTTGTGGAAAAAATATGTACACGGACCTCCTGTGAGTAAAACTGAGGAAAAACAACTGAAAATTCGCATAACAACCGATTCAGCGAACAAGGAAAACGGTTAATACAAATCCAAGTCGTGGAAAGCAAAAAGGACACAACTCCTCGATAAATTGTAAGCGGTTAGCCCCTTACTGCACTGAATCTATCTAAACCTGTCAAAGTGTATCACAAAACCTGTATGGATCAGCTGATTTTATTCCTTTTATCCTAAACATCATATTTTATTTAATTTTTTTTTTCATCTACTGTAAAATGAGACCTTCCTTATCTAAGGGAACACCATACCAAGTTGAGGAATTCTTCACCCCGGCAGCACTGTATCAAAACCCAGTGGCGTGGACTGAGAATATCCTAACACAAATGCAAAACGCAGGAATAGACTCCAATGAAACTCATTTGTCTGTCTGTATAGGGCGTAGGTCGAGTGTCGAAACAGTATATCATTTGAAAGTTGTTAATAATCATTATTAGAACGCATACTTCAAGCCTACTTGATGCACGAAAATGTCATTTTCCTATCAACACCCCATAGCTTCACTTTAGGTTGCTGTTGTGGCTGTAAGCAAAATATAATCGAAGAGGCTCTTATACAATACAAAACCTTTCAGAATATTCGAAAGAAATTTAAATCCCAAAGATTTTATGAATTCTATGAATTTATTCTGAAAGCCCTCCTACTTATACTCAAATTATACAATATAGACCCAGTTATGACATGCCCACTCTGGTCTGTCTTAGGGAAGAATCAAACCCACCAAGAAAATTTCTGTAAGATGATAGCTTTACTTTTGTATAGCTTTTAAAATTTGGATAGTGAGTCAAATAATAAACTTAATCAGAAATGAAACTGTGCAGTATTTATGAAACGATCCAGGCCGAATTGACTATAAATTTCCTCCTCAAATTTCACCTTTTGCCCACCTGAGTAATTCCTCCCATTAGTGTGCTTAATTTATGAAGTCCCTAACGAAATCGTTTGCTGACTATAAAATGAATCGTCTTCGAAAGTGTGCATTATTTTTGAAACGAATTCTACATGACAGTGTGCAATATTTATGAAATGAATGGCTGGTAAAAATGTGCGTAATTTTATAAATAAGTTCTGTCATCAAAGTGTCCAATATCTTTGTTGAGTGTGTGCATTACTTATGAAATGAGTACCAGCTACAAGTGTGCAATACTTATGAAATGAATTTCGTGTAAAAGTGCGTCATAGTGATTAGTGAATGGTTGGCTTCAGAAATTATCCAACACACATCAAACTAAGATACGTTACCAACGAATAGAATTCCTACCGAGTGTGCACTACTAATGAAATGATTTATTGACCATTGGATTGCTTACTTCCGGTTTCGTTCTGTATTCAGACTTCTGACACCCGGACACAGTCCATAACCCTTGAACACACCTTCCGGTTTTCGCGGAGTAACCCAGACACGTTCACATTTGTCAACATTCACTCATTCATTCATTAAACTGACGAACGTGAACGACTTTCGAATGAATGGCGGATTTAACAACCCCAAAACAGAACATAATCAAACCGCAATAAATAAATAAATATCGTTGAATAGGTTCAATAGGGGGTTTTGTCGTGAAAGCAGACGATTTTTATTAACAGTAAACAGAAATAAATTAGAATCGGGCGCAGACACCAGACATCAGGATAATAAAATGTTTCCTTCGGGGGCTGAGAGGAGGTAGAATGCTCCGAGGATTAACTGTGAAAATTGATTCAGGGCTGTCAATAACACATAACAACAGCAAAGAGACACGTTTTGAATTTTTTTTGACGACGCGGAAGAAAGGTGACACACGATACCGAAATGTCGATGTACCCGAAGACTATAAATAAATGGATTTCTATTTTAGAAAATTTGTCATTTAAAAATGTCGGGGAGAAAGAATCTCTCTCTCTGTTCACGTGGAGAAGAGGTAGACGGTAATTTCAGAAGATGATTAGGAGAAACAAGAGCTCCACCCAAAAAGCATCTAAAAATAAATGAAAAAAGATTCCTGAGACCCCCAGTGAAGAACATTTGTCTCCGATACAATTAGTACGACGTTACCTCCTCCCTACTGTCTTCCCGCTTTTTTGAGGAGAATCTTGAGGCCGCAAAACCTTCCCTTCAACAAATCTGGGGCCCACAATTAATCCCAAAACCGAGAAACAAGACAATGTGCATCATTTATGAAATAAACTGTTGCCTACTGTTTTCGATTGGAATAAAAGCTCCCATACACCTGTCTTCCCCTTCTCACCCTTAATAAACACTCAGTGTGCATTATTTATGAAATATATCCTGAATGAAGGTGTTCATTAATTACAAAATGAATTATCTTCCAAAGTGAGAACTGTTACATCATGAAAGTGTGCAGTATTTATGAAATGAGTCATACCTCGTGAGTAGTGCACACTTTTTCGAAGAGTTTTATTTCATAAATAATGCACACTTGCAGGAGGAATTTGCTTCAGCAGTAACCCACACACCAGACTCTTGCAGTGCACATTGATGACACAACTTATTTCATAAATAATGCACACTTTAGTCGATAATCGGTGTCATAAATACTTCAAAGTTTCAAAGAGACATAATCGTAGTCAACCTTTTCATTCGAAATATATTTCATAAATAATGCACACAGAGTGTTTAGACTTCGGTGATATTACCAAGAGTGAGTTTGAGAAGCCCGAAGGAATTGCTGGAATCTGGAAAGGAGAGGAAGAATGGAACGGGGACGGGGGATAGTCAGGTGGGCAGAAGGTCAAATTTGAAGAGAAGAATTTCATTCTTTATGGTCTGCAAGCGAGTCCAATTAATTCTTGGCAACGATTTGCGTAGAAAAATATTCGACGCATTGATAGAGGTTAGGAAAGCTTTTTTGAATTTCATGTCCGCAGTGGCGTTCACCCGATTTCACATTTCCAACGTCCTTGTTTGAGTGCAAATCTTTCCCAGGGTCATGATCAAGGTCGGAAAATAATTTAAACTTGCGGTTTCCCTTTTCTTTGACGTGATTAATCCCAGAGAATTTTTGGTTACGACAATCGAGTCCAATGAGCTTTCGAAAGTCTGTTTCGTAACTAACCAAAGCTTTGGCTGATTTAAGAGAGCTTCCAGTAATGTTTTGCTGTTCTGAACCTGATATACGTAGCTACTACCACCAAATGTGGATGTCGTTCTTCCTCTTTCATAATTTTTTTTTTCGAATCAGATATTAACAGCAATCAGGTAGGACTTCTGTAACAAGTATAATTTAATTGAGAGCGACGCAATTACAATTTGAAAAATTTGGGGACCAATCTCATAAAAGAAACGCGTATAAATATAAACAAAAGAGCCGCGGTCGGCGAACTTTAATAAATCGCCAGCCATTAAATTTAAAAATTTCAAATTTCACAACCCGATCCAAAAACATAATTTTTGAAGATTTAAAATAACCTCCGCGTAAAATGTACAGTTAGTGCCTGTATCATTAAATTATTAAAAAATTTGATTTCATAAATCGTACAGAGTTTCAGTGGTAACTTAATTCATAAGTATTGCACACTTTTATAACCAATTTCTACTGTAAACAACGTACGCAATGAAGGAATTCTCATTTCATAAGGTTTATACTATACAACTATACTATTTGTGTGTACTAATGGATTTTCCTAACTATATTGCAGTTGGTCTTGTTTTACGCGTTCCAAAGTTACGTTTAAAAGAAATCAACGACGTATTCCTCCCCAACCTTTCAGTGTAGAGTAAGAACTACTTTTTACGTCATGTTAGTCTTTGAACTGTTACGCGGCCCAAGTCAATATTTTGGATGCATAACCTCTTTCAGACCAAATTCTCTACCAATGAGGATGCAGCCAGGTTCCAAGTTGCACGAATTATTATATCTGTCCAAAAATTTGACTTAAGTAGCAAAACATCAATGGTAACACCCACTAAATTATCAAAACCAAACTCATGTCTTAGTCTTAGTTCATAATCTCATAATTTTAGTTACACTCTTTCGCATAAAACGAATCCTGATTCTAAATTCACTGACAAATTGATGTTAGTCACAATATCTAATCTCAGATAATCTAAATCAAAGCTGAATCTCTTGTGGGTCATTAAAATTCCTGGTAGAACCTAATGTCATGACCCATCATTTACCATTCAACAAACCAAATATTGAACAAAAATCACCGCGTAAAAAAAATACCAACCAAACCCAACAGCATCAGATTGACAATGTTACATCAAAACAGGCTAACTTGATTAAATAAAATATTTTTTGTAACAGTTCCGAATAATTCAAAACCCAAACTTTAAAGAGTTCGCAGAATTGGCCTAAATTATCTTTCTCACAAACTTAAAAACTAATTTTATCATAAAAACGACATCCAAAATTTAAATTTAAGTTACAATAACAATAAACATTTAACTTATTTATAAAATAAATTTGATCGGAATTATGCTAAGAAGAAGTAAAAGACTTAAGCTTACCTTATGGTCAAGTTGAAGATGACTTATTGTTGAGTTTTGTCTAACTTCTTATTATGTTACTGATTAATTAATTAATTAATTAAAACTTGGTTATGTAATTAAAAATAGATTCGTTAATAAGTTTCATCGATGTGATGTTCTCCTATTATACTATATATGGATGAAAAAAACACTCCGAACAAACACATCGGTCGAAAAAGTAGCCGGTAGCAAACGTCTAATTCAGATGTTGTCAAACTGATTAAGTGAGAGAGAGAAGCTGAGGAGAAACAATATCTCGAATCGGACGTCTTACATAGTGCCACTGAAGTCATTTCCTTTTGGCAGACTTATTATATACGCTCATCCTCCCTCGTCGAGACGACACTTAAATAAAAAGAAGAAAGTTATATAAATAGAAGTTATGTATTGTGTCTTTAGCCGACATTTTTTTTTCTACAGACCGACAACAATAAATGAATTAAATTAAATTTTCTTTTTATAATTACGTTTTCGAAGATGTCGTCTCTCTCTCTCTCCATCCTTCTTAGTTTCCTGAGCCGGCGGTCTTGGAGTTTCGTACTTTAATTTAGTCGCCAACTGTTTTCCAAAATTAGTTGATCACTGTGCTATCCAGTTCACAAAGTTTGACGAAGCTGGTTCAAGTGTCAAATGGACCGTGGTTTGGAGTTTCTTGAACTTTAGACCAAGTCGAAGTCATTGATCGTGAATATGGTCCCGAAGAAAGACATCGCTAATTAGAAAATCAAAATTTAAATTTCAAATCGCATCCTTTTGGAAAACGTCTCAAGAAACGCTGTCTTTAACAAAAGAAAGGTTTTAAGGACAAGGACACCGATAAGGTTTTTGATTGGTAAGCTCTTAGACTTTCCCTTTCAATGTTAGTGATGTTATTGAGTTAACTAAGCTCAAATTTTTGGAAGAATAGGATTTGCTTTTAGCTCGACAGCTGCAGTGAAAGCTACTGTTACTCTGAAAGCTGTAGTGAGTGGATGCTTTCGTCTGGAAAATCTTAAAACTAATCAAAATTTTTTTACAAAGAATTTTAGTCTACAACTTATTTCATAAATATTGCACACTTTAAGCAATAATCCATTTCATAAATAAGAACACTCTTTGAGTGGGAACTCGTTTCATAAATGATGCACAATTTCGTAAATAAAATTTTATTTCAGCCAACATAGCCAAAATAAATGTTTCTGCAGTCGATAAAAAACCACACACCACCGGAAAGTTAAACATAGGCGAAACTCTGGTCTAGATAAGAGTGAATTCTCCTATTCTTCCAAAAAATTAGGCTAAACCATAGACGCTCCCTTCTCTCTAATTGTTTCCAGTTATACACATCCTTATTCAGTGCCTCCCCATTCTTCACACTGAATTGAGATACAGGTTACATAAAATTTCTGCACTTCTATATTGTAATTATGTATATAATATAAAACCTCGTGATAGTATTATTCACTATAAAAAGGAATAAAACTTAATTGCGCACATCAAAAGACGGCTTTTCCCCATCCCTCTTCCTTTCTATCGTATCATTTTCCAAATTCGTTATCTCTTCTCCATTGTTCGTCTACTTCCTTTTACCATAAACTCCATCTTTCATTAAAAAATTTCTTTGGCAAAATTACTTTTCTAAATATACTTCTTTGAATTGTTAACAGTATAAAATTTCCTTCCCTGATATTAGCAAATCCCAAAAACATTTTCCAGAGTTAGGTATGAGCCTCCTCCACAAACTTAATTTGAAAGCTGTATACATCCTCAGTGTTACATCCACACCAAGCACACAACGATATCTGCAGCTTTAGGAGGAAACTAACATGAGGGCGAGGTGAGAGTGAATCCTCCTACTATTCCAAAAATTTGGTTTGAGGGGGTTATACCCAAAAGAATACTCAGCACTTATGTGAACGATAACAGTAACAGAAACCGCTTTCAAAAGGTAACACTCATACTGTCTCAATAGTTCATCCTCATTCTTAGAATATCCAGACTTGGGGTATGGGATTCGACCACAACAGAAGTTAAGAATAGTTAGTGTTACTGTTAGAGTCATGGAGACTAAAGACGAATATTGAATATTTGAGTAATTAGGTAATTAATGACCTAAGAATGATTCTACGATTTTGGAGACTCGTCTAGAATTTTCCGGAGAAAAAAGTGATGATTCATACTGGAAATTTGGGTTGAAAAAAAATTTTAAGCCTTCACTAAGCAGCAGGTTTACCAATTTACAGAGTCATCTTGACTCATTTAACACTGCTATCTTCAAAGAGAGACGTGAAATTTATAAATTTCAACTTAAAAATATAAAAAATCAAAACACTCACGTGACCAAAATGAATTTTATACTTTGATACTGAAAATTTGAACCAATATGAAGCCCAAAAATAGCACAACTCATCCACCAACCGTAGATAGGTTAGGTACCACAAACGCACATCTACACATCAAGTCACTGAATGCCGAATGACTACCTGAATACCGAACATGGCCGGAGATAGTCGAAAGTAGGATCGGTTTCACAATAATTCCGCCAATTTTAACATTTCAAATTGGCGCGAAATTTGAATGTTTTTAAAGAACCAGGTACGCATAAGTAACCGGAAACTGAAAAGTTTTGTTAGTAACCAGACTGAGTCATTCTGTCTTCTGCGGGTTAGAAATTTTTATTTATTTTTGGATTGACCCTTAATCTGATTGATTGTAAGTATTACTGGGTTTATTAACTGAGCCAATCTGACTCAAATAAAATTTTTAACTACTTGGATATAGGTAGTAGTTTAGTAGATATTACTTCTAAAATGTTTTTAAGACTTTTTTTAAAAATTAAAGACCTAATTCATTTTGTACAAAAAGTTCAACCCAATTATGAGTCCAAATAGCTCATTTAAGCAAATATATATTAATATAAATACAAATAACAGTCGAAAAATCGGGGTTGGTAGAGGATTAAGCAGTAGATACCTGCCCAACAATAAGCGACAGCTTCCAGCAGTTAGGGTTTTGAGCTTTCAGTTAACAGGACCTTTTTATACAGAGTCAATTTGACTCATCTAATGCAAATATATAAAAGAGAAGAAAAGCCATCGATCTGAAACTCTGACCGATCGGTCAGTGAGGTCTATAAATTGAACTTATCTAATCGTACTCTAGTAGTTATCTAGTAGATTGATCGACCTGACTCAAAACTATAAACTTCTCTTGCGAGTTGAACGGAATTATTGTAAAGCCACTCATAGACGAGTTAAGTAAACCTCAAAACTGAAATGTCGAAAATTGGAAAGCTGAGTAGAACCATGATTAATGGTCTAAAACATCTAAATCTAATTAGCTCTAATTAAAACGCGATCACTACTTCCTCTCGCACTCTCAATCACATAGTTTGACGTTGACTTTCATCCTCCATCTCTCTCTTTCAGGTTCTCAACAACCGTTCGCTTCAGATATTCAAACAAGAAAAAAATTTTTTTTTCAGGCGACGATTCGAAAAGCATAAACTCACAAACAAGACGACCGTCAACAAATTTTTTTTTTCTAAATTTACGAAAAGCTCTCGCCCAAAATTCGAAGTCACCTTGAAAACTCCCAGGAGGCAATAACCTGGGCAACAGATGTTCATTCAATTAACGAAAATCTTAACAGAAGAAAAAAATTTTTTTCCTCTCCAATTTCGAAACGAAAACTTTTCCGGAATTTTACTACCTGGAAATAGAATTTCATCAGAATCAACTTCCGGTTTAATAAATTTTAACTTTCGAAAGCTGTATCCGGCAATTTAACGAACCTCCAGGCTTCCAAAATAAATTTAATAACACCAACAAAATAAAAAAATTAATTTTATTATGTAAAATTATTACAACAAAGAATGATAATGCCTTTCTTTATTTAAATAAAATTATAATTAATTACAGTGTTGCATTTATAGATAGAAGGAAGAAGAGATACAGAAGTGGGAGATGCTGGCGGAGGGGTTTCATTTAATCTTAAACACAAAACCAAAAAAATTTTTTTCTTCACTAACCAAACTACCATCTTTGAGCAACACTCCACGTGTTCAAGTCTTTCTGATATCCACTAATCAATTAAACACGAATAAAATTAAATTATTTAATTATTTATTTATTCTTTACACACTGTACAGATAAACTCTCATGTTTAACTAATTTTTAGCAGAAAACCGCGGAGGATGACCTTTTTGTTTTCGTGGAAAAGCTTTTCCGATTAAAATTCCGACTTGAATTAGTGTTATTGGATTCAGAGGGGAAGGTGGTGCAGGGGCCTTAATCTCTGCATAAATTCTCTTATCGAAGACTAACAACAGAATTTCTTTTTATCTCCTTTCCGACTAAAAAGGTGTTATAAAAGACCACCACGGAGGAGCTTTCCGTGTTTTACATGACCGCATTGTTTCCAAGTTCGGATTGGCGTGATTAAATCCCGACGTGTTCGGCATTTTCAATACGGAATCTTGGAATTTTTTGTGAACTTATTAACTCCCGACTATTTTCGGAGGAAATGGCTTTGATTGGAGGATGGTAAAAGGCCCGAGGGAATATCACTCTTGAAACCAGACGCAATAAAGGGACTAAAAACGGGTGAAGTTATCCGAATCCTCGCGGTTTCCGATCTACAAGTAAAAAACCGGAAATTTATGATCGCGGCCAATGGGAAGTAGCCGCCGGGTTTTCCGAAAACTATTTATCTTAATACAAAAACCGGGGAAAAAAAGGAAAATTTTGGGGGAAACGTTTAAGTATATGATTCCTTCCGATGTTCTGTCACGAATCCTTTGTTTTTAAAAATCCGAATCCTCTTTTTCGGGACTTTTTGTTGTTCCCTCGTTGTTTACAAAAATAGTTTGCACAGCACAGAAGAAACAAAGGAATTTATTGGTGTTGTTTGTCGTCCGTTTTATCTTCCTTGCATTTATATACGGTTTTGTAAAGTGTTCTGTAAACTACTTGAAATTCTGGAACCGTTTTCGCGCAGGATTTCCACTCCGTCGGCTGACACTTTTCTTGAACTGTTTTGCTGCTCATCCGTCCAAAACCTCTCGTGACCGGTACTTTCATCGTGACGTATTTGCATTTTCTGAAACGAAATGCGATTCCGTCAAATTATTTTGTCTTACCGTGACGTAAGCAGTGGCGGTGAGTTTCGTGTAATTTAAGAGACATATGACACACATAATGGTACATACAAATTCTAACTGAAAGCTCTGGGCTGTTTTTGCACGACAGCTTCCAGTTATCGTGTAAGTGAAACCTCTCATAACGAGAAATTCGTATAATGAACAACATGAATTGCAAAAATATGTCTCTCACAACGAGCAATCTTTGGCATTATGAGCGACACGTACATGGGGAATCCCCCGACAGTTTTTGTTCGGCCTGGAACGCGTGTCTATGGATAGAATTGTTTCGCATAACGAGTAATACTCCGGAACTAATTAAACTCGTTGTGAGAGGTTCACTGTACTCAGATTACTGGGCTTCCCACTTGCGGATTAGGGTATCAGCCTGTCAAATGGAAGCTACCCACCAAAATATCGGAGACGCTTCTATTGATTCTATCAACTACACACTCGAAGTCAATTTGAATGATTGAATTGTTTCAAATTTCAAATAATAATTTCTGTGCATTACTTTAGAAAGCTCCATTTATTTATGACTTCCCTTTTGAGATATATTTATAGAATCCTCACAGAGCTTTCCTGTCGGGGAATTTCTGACAACCCACAACCATCTCAATCTATTTACCTCTTCTCGCAACGAATCCCATAGAAATCAGTGTCGCAAACACACCAGTTACCAGATGAACATGTGGCGCCGTTCTCGCAGGGTGGTTCACAGACTGGATTTTCGCAGTGTCTTCCGGTCGCGTTATGTGGACACTCGCACTGATCCGGACCGACGCAGGAGCCGCCATTCAAGCAAGGGAAACGACAGAAATCTAAACGTTTCAACAAAAAAAGAAAACTCAATACAGCAAAAATCTCCAAACCTTTTAAGATTTGAACACAGTTGATCGACATTATTAAATTTTCCGCTTTTCTTTTTTCCTCTCCCGAAAATCCATCCTTTAGTGAATCGTAATCACTTACTTGAGGAAGTGAGAGGATGAGGAAGTGAAAGAAGGCGAAAAAATGTTTAAATTAAAAGTAATTTCTCAAATATAATTAGTTTTAATTATAAAAAATTAGTCAAACTTTTAATTTGGAGTTTTTAAAGTTAGTTAAGAATGTAAATTTTCAGTTAATAAACAGTTTACTGATTTTTTTAGGGGGTGGCTGGTGGTGGCAAGGGGTTGAAGTTCGAAAGGAAGTAGAGAAGAATGCTAAATGAAGAGGCTCTACCACATCACCATCCTCAACAGTTTCTGTTTTCCGGTTCGACTGTTTAGGTTTTCAAAAAGCGTAGTCCTTACTCCAGGGTGTAAACAGGTTCGATTTCCGATCATGTTCTTTTCGAAACAAGTTTTCCGGGAATGAAATTTAGAATTTACCAAAAGGAAAAAAAAAGCCTCCAAGTCATTTAAAAAGTTTCCCGTTTTTGAAGAAGGAAAAAAGTTTTCCAGCAGAGCGTGAGATCTCTACTTCCCTTCGGCTACAGAATAATTTTGACATGTTTAAAGTTAAAAATCAAGGCGAGAAAGTTAATGGGTGATGAAGAATTAATTAATTAATTATTATAATTAATAGAGTAATTAACAAGAAATTAAAAACAAAATGACTTACACTTCTGGCAATACGAGCCGGAGGTTTGAGCCGGACAGAGACAAGTGTACGGCTTTATACAAGTTCCTCCATTCTGGCATGGCGGATCGCATTTAGCTGAAACAGTTCAATTCGATTAGCTTAAATGGAGATGAGGTGAGAAAACGAGAATGATAAGGATGAAGGGCTCTACTACTTACGAATTTCGCATCTGGTTCCGTGATAGCCGGATGGACAGCTGCAAACGTTGCTTTCGACACATCGGCCACCATTCAAGCATTCGATCTGACATTCGGGATTCTCGCAATAACGTCCCCAAAAGCCCTCCGGACAATTGCACGTGTTTCTACCTTTTTCGCAGACGCCACCATTCAAGCAGGAACACTTTGTCTTTCTAAAAGCTTTAATAAAAAGGAAAAAAGTCCAAACAATGAAACCATCTGGGATTTGCCTCGTTGATTTCAGAGTTAAAAGTATTAAGAAAAATAAGAGCGGATTTAAGGAGAGGAAAGTTCTCCGTTCTCGGAGATGGTAAAATGTTTCCAACAGAAAAAAATATTTTTTAATTTTCTCTCATTCTCGAACGTTCGAGTTTATCCCGATTTCCCCGGTCGCTGAGACAGTTTTCTATTTTTTATAAAGTTTCATTTTATTGAAATTCCTTTTTCCCCACTTTTACTAGTTCCTCTCAAGAGCCTCCACTAAAAATTTTTAGGCGAAGACATAAAGTAGAAAGTGTTCACTTTTTCAAAATCAATAACTTTTTTGTTTTTACAATGACAACAGACGGATGCTCCGAAGAAGAGGTGGCAAAGGGGGTGAGTTGAGCTTGAAAGGGATGAAAAGGCTTTCAGAAAAAATTCTCTTTTGAGATTTTCTAGAAATCTTTGTTGAAGTTTTTCCTTCCTCTCGATTTATCCAATACTTTAGCCTAATCATCGATAGTGATGTCTATAGTTTGTGGAGTTGGTAAAACCAGGTGAGGACAAAGTGTTATAAGTGTTATAACACCCCATAACCCACTTCTGTCTTTTCTCGCTGAGGTGACTAAACAATATAAATCTTGTTAAACCCATTAATTTATAAAATTTTCTTAAATTCGTCTTTTAAAACCTTACCTAGCATCTAACTATACTAGTATAATGTTAGGTACACAAGTAGAAGCTCTTTAAAGACGTTTGCGATTTGAAATCATCTCAAACTAGTTATAAAATTATTTTTCTATACTGTTACACTGTTTTCTAGTCTTTCACGTCTCTTTGTTACTGTTATTTGTGTGGTTCTACACACTGTTATCTCATCTATTTTAAAGAAATTGTGGGAGGAGTAGTGTAGTGGTGTAAGTTCCTGACGCAAATGGACGTGAGTACGAATCCTCCTCCCGCATCCTGTTATACCCAAAAAAAGGATAAAAAACGAGAATCAAACCAGCACCACTATATTGAAAAAATTTTTATGTCATAACGTTAACATCTACCGTATATATATTAACAAATTTTTCGGAAGAGGATATTTATACAAAAGCTGTCTCGCGAAACTGACTGTTTGTCCTCGAACTCGGCGTTGTTACGTTCCCAGATCAATTTATCTCAATTTTAAGTATATTGTTGGTTATTTCTTTATAGTTATACTATTTTATGAGTATTATAATTCATTTCCATTTGTTTATTCTATAGCTAGATTTTTTTAACGCGAGTAACAGTTTCAATGCGATTGTCTATGGTTCTGGAGACCTGATTGTGATTTTTATAAAAACTGTTTGAGCAAAATGAATTTAGAATAACCGAAGATATAGTATATGATAGAATGACTTTCAGAAGACTGGTGTAAAATGTTAAGGATATACGAGAGAAAGAGAAGAAGAAAGGAGGAATCAGCAAAGTGAAAGTATTGGAAGTCGAAGAAAGCAAAATCAAAATTACTGGTCACATTCTAGGGTCCTTGGATGTCCAAAATGGAACAAGAAGGAAGAAAATGAATTCAAACCTTTTAATATAAAGGCCAACCAATTTAATACTGAAATAACTCTGTTGCCCTGTTGTAGAAGTCTATGTCTAAAAGTCTAGTCAGAATACACCCTCCCTCTCCCGAATTTCGACTTCAAAATTATAATAACAACACATCGAAAATCTGTATAATACTAACAGGTCTAAACGAGGTTATAAATGAATGAATCTATATTATAAAATTTATATAGAGTTTGGTAGAACGTATATATATATAATATATCGTTTGATGTTTATTTTATTTTATTTTTTTTCATTTCCTGATTGAGAAATTGTCAGTCATTTTAACATTTGATTTTCGTTATCAATATAACTCCAGGCGGATGTTGTTTTTTAATTGACGTGTTCTCCCTCTACTCCATCCCATTATCCTGTCTTCGTTTTATAAAATTTTTATTTTGATTCCTCGAATTTTAAAAGCTGCACTGATTCGCAGGATTATGTGGTAGGATGAGGAGTCTGTTGGGAGCTGTAAGAGTTTGTTTAAAAATATTGCTGACTAAATCTAATCGCTTGTGCTCACAGTCGCCATTTTGGCAAAATTTTTTAATTTGCGGTGTTTATGAAAGAGTGAAGTGATTTTGGTAGAGAGCCATGATAGTGTGCAATATTTATGAAAGAGAGCTGTGATAGTGTGCAGTATTTATGAAAGAGAGCTGTGATAGTGTGCAATATTTATGAAAGAGAGCTGTGATAGTGTGCAATATTTATGAAAGAGAGCTGATAGTGTGCAATATTTATGAAAGAGAGCTGTGATAGTACTTATGAAAGAGAGCTCTGATAGTGTATATTTATGAAAGAGAGTGATAGTAATATTTATGAAAGAGAGCTGATAGTGTGCAATATTTATGAAAGAGAGCTGTGATAGTGTGCAGTATTTATGAAAAGAGAGTAGTGCAATATTATGAAAGAAAGTGGATAGTGTGCAATACTTATGAAAAGAGAGCACTGATAGTGTGCAATATTTATGAAAGAGAGCTGTGATAGTGTGCAATATTTATGAAAGAGAGCTCTGATAGTGTGCAATATTTATGGAAGAGAGCTCATAGTGTGCAATATTTATGGAGGTGATAGTGTGCAATATTTATGAGAGCTCTGATAGTGTATTTATGGAAGAGAGCTCTGATAGTGTGCAGTATTTATGGAAGAGAGCACTGATAGTGTGCAATAATTATGAAAGAGAGCTGTGATAGTGGAAATATTTATGAACAAAACCTCCCAATAATTTGAGCAATCCCCGAAATTTGAGAGTCAAAAAGACGCTCTGCGGTTTGAATATGTGCCGTCATAGGTCGACAAAACACTGTCGTATGAATTTTTTTAGACCATCAGAAACATTGTCAGCTTTACTGTCACTGTTCAGCTCAAAAAAACTCAGACAATATGACTTGTCTGTAGGCAGGATATAAGCAGATTACAACAGGTAACTACAGGATGGAAGGAAGATATTTTCCACCTCACCACAACTTAGTAAATATGACTCCGACAGAGAATCCACAACAGAAAACCTGAACTGGTTCCCTTACAAAAGACATACCTCTAAATAAAAATGTCTAAGAGAGTGAATAGAACTAGAGAAAGTGTTTGGGAGAGAGACACTGATATGATTCTCAACCTGATACAGTACAAACCCAATCATAGATAAAAAAATTTATTTCACAGATAATAGAGACTTACACATAAATTTCCCTCCAGATAATTCAACTGTTTTATCAATAGATAATAACATAAATTCTGAGGATAACAAAAGAGAAGAGGTTCAAGAGTTTATCACAAAGGTAGCAACCTCCCATTCCACAAAAAAAATGAAACAAAATCATTTTGATAAAAAAAAATGAAGAAGAGTACAGAAGAAAGAGAAAATTCTGAGAGCTTCTGTAACAAAACAGCAGAGAGGGGAAGAGGAAGAGAGAGAAATAAAAAGAAGAGACAAAAGATAAATAAATAAAACTAAGAAGTTAATATAAAAAAAAAGAATAAATTAGAGGGCATGTTAAATAGGAGACACCGTAATGTAAAGGAAAGAAGAACCGACAGAAACAAAATTCCAGGAAATGAAATTAGGAAGTAAATGATCAAAGGTAAAAAGAAAAGTCGTCTCCATTTTCCCTCTTCTTTCCTTTTTTTTGAAAAATTTCACTTCCAGGGAAAAGGAAAACTGAACTACAAACTCCCAGTACAAATCGACCCAGTACTACAATAGTTTGTAGATAAAAATTGGTAGATAAACAAAATCCTCTTGAGACTGTGAGTCCTACTAATATATACAATGAATCATTACCTAAAGTGTGCATCATTTTTGAAGTTTTCATCCAGTTTAGTCTTCTATCTTCTGGTAAGAGAGGAGAAAGGGTTAAATAAACCTTCGATGACTCAAA
Source organism: Columbicola columbae (assembly GCA_016920875.1). Lineage (NCBI taxonomy): Eukaryota > Metazoa > Arthropoda > Insecta > Psocodea > Philopteridae > Columbicola > Columbicola columbae. Next base: position 9,944,080 of record JADMLL010000008.1, read on the forward strand.
AACGATTCTGAATTTCTGTCGCAAAAGTCAAATTTTATTTTGATTCCTCTCCTACAGCAGTATAATATTCGAATACTCGGTTTTCCTGAGGTAGGCCAGAAAATAGTGTCGGTTCTGTGCTCGAAATATATATAATTCTCTGTGATTATTCATATAACCAAGTATAGGTTGGTGAATGTGAGTAATTTTGGAGTATTTATCACATTTACCGGCTAGTTTACACAATCTCCAACTCGTAGTGGGGAATTTAATAAGTTAGCTAACATTACGAGTTTGTTATTTTATAAATTATCCGGTAAATGTGATAAATATTCAATAATCTGTCACATTCACCAAGGTTAGGACTTCAAATTATGGAGTTAGACAAAATAAAAAAAAAAGTGTGCATCATTTATGAAAAATATTGTGGTAAAAATGTGTGCATTACTTTTGAAAACAATTCCGAATCTCTTATACATTTGGCATCATTTATATTAATGTTTATAAATATAGTAGGCGAACCTGAAAATAAATATAATAATATATGTTACGGTAAAAGTGATAAATCAGGCGTATATGTATATTTATATATCTTGAATCGGTTACTTAAGTTACGGTAAAAGTGATAAATCGGATGAATATGTATATTGTTCCTGGCGATTATTCATAATCACCAACTAAGCCTCGTAGATGTGTGATAAATATTCAATAATCTATCACATTCACCAAGATGTTTGGTAAAGGACTTCAAATTATAGACTTAGACAAAATAATGATAAAAAGTGTGCACCATTTATGAAAAATATTGTGTTAAAATGTGTGCATTACTTTTGAAACCAATTCCGTGTGGAAGGTTTGAATCACTTATACATTTTACGTTACTTATTTTAATGATTATAAAAACATATTATATGAAGCTGAAAATAATATTGAATATATATGTTACGGTAAAAGTGATAAATCCAACGAATATATATGTGAATTCGGGCGATTATTCATTCTCACCAACCGACCCTTCTTGATGATATAAATTACTAAACATTTATTACATATACCGGCTAATCTAAAAGTAATGTGGAATGTAATAAAAATTTTCTTACAATACGAGTTGTATATATTATAAACTAGCTGGTAAATGTTATTAATATTCATTAACTCGTCAAATTATCCAATCTTAATTGATGATTATGAATAATCGCCGGGAACAATATATATATTCAACCAATTTATCACTTTTACAGTAACATAAGTAACCGATTCCAGATATATAAATATACATATACGCCTGATTTATCACTTTTACCGTAACATATATATATCAATATTATTTTCAGGTTCGCCTATTATATTTATAAACATTAATATAAATGATGCAAAATGTTTAAGTGATTCAAACTTCCTTAGAGACTTGATTTCAAAAGTAATGCACACGTTTTAGCACAATATTTTTCATAAATGATGCACACTTTTTATTTTTTATTTTGTCTAACTCCATAATTTGAAGTCCTTCACCAACAACCTTGATGAATGTGACACATTATTGAATATTTATCACATTTACCGGATAATTTATAAAATAACAAACTCGTAATGTTAGCTAACTTATTAAATTCCCCACTACGGGTTGGAGATTGTGTAAACTAGCCGGTAAATGTGATAAATACTCCAAAATTTCTCATATTCACCAACCTATACTTCGTTATTATGAATAATCACTGAGAATTATATATGTCTCGAGCACAGAACCGACATTATTTTCCGGTCTACCTCAGGAAAACCGAGTATTCGAATATTATACTGCTGTAGGAGAGGAATCAAAATAAAATTTGACTTTTGCGACAGAAATTCAGAATCGTTTTTGAGTCATCGAAGGTTTATTCAACCCTTTCTCCTCTCTTACCAGAAGATAGAAGACTAAACTTGATGAATTTTTTTGGTAAATATTGAATTTAAATTCGGCGACGCAAATGAGATTAAATTCGATAAGAGCGGCCATATTGATTTTTAACTGTGATTTGGAAAGTAGATTTAAAAAAAAATTGTCGTTCACTCTCTCTCTCTCTTTTTGTGACGCAGTTAATGAAGTGTTTGCCGTGACCGTGACGTCCGTGACATTTGATTCTCCAATTAGTTGGTCATGGTTGTTAGTGTAACTGGGTTCTTGTCTGGGGGCTGTTTTGGCTTTTAGAAAAAAAATTTGTGTGGATGGTTTCGGAAAAATTTTTCCCTCGACAGAGTATCAAAGAGCACTGATGCAGGGTCTTAAATTGCTCATTCAAGGGAATAGAAAATGGAAAAAGGAAAAACCGTTCTGAGATAGAATTCTTCTTCGTCACATCGGTGTTCTAGTTGAATGTCTGACCTTCAAGACGCGTCCTTCTACGTCCATTGTAAATAAATAAACAGGAGAAGGGAGGAAAGCTTTTTCGGATCATTTTTTTGAAAAGATGGATCGGTTGAAGTCGTTTAGAATTTTTGAAGGATCATTTCTGTAGTTGTTCTGTCCTAGATTCCCATTTATCACGACCCCCATTCTAAAAATACAAAAAGCTAAACACTCACCATTTCCTCGTACGAGATGTTTCTTCAGCACTTCCCAAGAACTGTTTCCTGTCAGCCGTCCGTTGTGCACTTTGCTGTTGTGATGGTGATGCTTCTTCGCGACGACCGTGTGATTTTCCGAAAAGTAAATATCCGACGGAAAGAGGATTTCTTCCGTCAAATGATTTCTATAACCCTTCGAATCGCCATTGTTCTGAGAGTAGCCTTCGGTCGGAGAAGATGTGACGTCACCAGAATGAGTCGGATCAAAGCCGGATTTTTGGGTTGACGCAAAACCGTTCGTGGATTCCAAACTGGTGGTGAGATGAGTTCCGCAGATTCTCAAAATGCATGAACGGCTTTCCGTACGTTCGCTTCCGGCTTCCACGCACATTTCCAGCTGGTTCCCATCATCGACACATCTTGAATGTCGCATTTGGATTCCCGGACCGCAGGTCGTGGAGCAAGGAGACCAATCGGACCATTCCACTTCTGGAAAGATGACATAGGAAATTATATTAGAAAAACAAAACCCGCTGTTGTGTTAACATCAAAGAGAAAAGAGAGGAGATGGGACGTGTAAAAAAGACAACAACAAAGAGTATAAAAGTCAACGTCCCTTCCCATCTCCTCTCAAAGATAGAAGAAAACAATAACAGCAGAGAGAGAGGGCAAAGAGCACGATGGCAACAGGAAGGAAATGCTTTTGATTAATTTCAGCTTCACGATTTACCCCCTTACCCAGTTCTCCTCTTTCCAAGCATGAGTTTCATTAGAGGCTCTTTCATTAAATTAATTTTCCGGGGAAAAAACAATTTTCTGGGAGGAAAGTGAATTTTTTTTTTCTCAAAATCTTGCCCTGAATTTATGAAACGGTTCCGCTCCTCTTCCAATATTTCCATTTTATCGATCAGCATCTATTTAAGTAAACTTCCTCTCTAATAGGCCCCCGCTTAAACGTCAACGATTTCCTTTCACAAAATTTTCATCAATTTCCAACAGCAAAAAAAAAAATTATTTCGTTACCAAGTTCCGGATGTCAGATCGGCCGATTTTTGATTCAAATCACAAGAAAACAAAATGACTGTCAAAAACAAGAAGGTCAAATCTAGGTATTGGTCCCCATGCCCCCACCACCTACCCCCATTCTCAGCTGTTTTTGTTGTTTAGAAGACGCACCGATTCCACATTCGAACCCTTAGTTTATGAGATTTATGGGTTTCCCGTATCGTACACGACAGCAACCTATCCAGATAAATTTCGAAGAAGTCAATAAGAGAGTTTTCCGGCGGAAAATTCTTTTCGACTTGGAGGATATCCATCGTTTCTTGTTTGTAACAAAGCTGAAACCGGAGAGCGGGATAAACGGAGGAAGATGAGAGGGGGTTATGTAAACAGACTAACCGAAACTACGAAAAATATCAAAAAAAGAAAAAGGTCAAAAGGTCAGGTGGGCCGTTAAAAAAAATCACAGTAAAAGAAACAAAAGGGAGGTTGGGTTTCAAAGGAACAGCCCAACAGAGAGCAGGTATATAAACTGAGTAAGCACTCTCCTTCACACCCACCTCTTCTCTTTTATAATTAAAATACAAACCGTAATTAGTTTTATTGAAAGCCAATCCGTTTCCGCTTCCTTCGACCGAGTCATCGTCGTCCACTTCAATCACATCGCTTTTCTCGTTTTCATTAATGAAAAGCCCGAACGCCTCCCTTTCGAAATTCTTCTTCTCCAAATTATAGTCCAAAGTCCCTTTATTACGTCCTCTCGTGTCCTTAGTCTTTTTCATCGACGTCCCTCTGTATTTGCCTTTCTTTGGAGGACCTCCCGGAATGGAAGTGGTGACCTCGTTTTCAATCGTCGGATCGTAAATTGGAATTTTCGTACTGGAACACTGTTGGGCGACTGCTCCGGGATTGGGGACTATCACCAGTTGTTCCAGTTCTCCCTGAGCAACAATTATTTTATCAAAATCAATATTCGACTACCAAACAGATCAGTGGTGCCGGTCAGCACTAATTTAATTCTTTTTAGAATTTGTGTTTTGTAGATTTTTAAAAAAGAAGGAAGTGTGTGCCGGAAGTGTAATCACATGAATCGACTACAGTCATACTTCTCACACAACAACCCAACTTAGGTTTGAGTTTGTTATACTATTTGTTGGGAGATTTTTGGTATAGTGCTTAAAAAGTCTGACAATATAAGTTAATTCAGTCTCTCATACATCCTGTTATACTCAAAAGTAGTCTTTCACTTCAAAAATTAAAACTTAAAACCCTATAAACACTGCTTTTAAGGGTTTATTTCAAAACTAATGCACACTCTGGGGTCATTCCAACAAGCAAACTTCAATTGAGAACTAATCTTTTGAATAATACTCCTTCCAAAAACCCATTTCAAAAATAATGCACGCTCTTACCAAGACTTTATTTTATAAACAAAGCACACATACTTCATTCAGAGTGGAACCAAGTTATACTCTTATTCCATTAATGATTATCACTTCCATCAAAACTCCATTTTATACATAAAGGCTCCTTTCCTAAAGATCCATTTCATAAATAGTGCACATTTATACATTTAGACTCACAACTAGTTTCTACGTTTGATGTAGTATTTGAATAATTTTAAAAAATCTTTTTAAGAAGATGCTCCCTCTTCATCATAATTACCTTAAGAAGTGTTTCATCTTAAATTCATTTGTGAAAAATTTGATGGATTCAATAGAATCTAAGAAGAAAATCCTTTCAACCGCAATCTAATGACTATGTCAATCTTCTTACAAATTCCTTTTTTAAATTTTCAATTAATTTGACTCGTTTTATGAGATCAAATTCAGCAAATAACAAAATTATTCCTTGACTAAGGCCAAGTGATAGAGAAGAAAGTCTCATTTCGTAAATAATTAATTATCTCTAATTTATTTTGATTAATTAATTAATTAAATTATTTATATTCGCAAACGTGCCTTACTCGCGTCGATTTGATTTTAATTTATTAAATTTTTACTTCAAGACAATAGCTTTAATAGATATTATCTTATATTGTTAATAATATCTTTTAGGATTTTGATTGGTTTAATAAAATTTGGAAGTTTGAGTTTTAATCTCGTTTTCCGACCCTCGGGCATAATAGGAGGTGGGAGGGGACTGGGTTCAAATTCTCATCGACTACTTTGATAGTCAGGAGCTTTGACCACTCAACCAGAGATCTGTTATGGTTTGATAAAAGCTAAAAGACTGAGCTTTATACTAAAATTGTTTTTGATGAGAGACACTTCAAACCTAAACAGTATTCGTCCTCTGTTGGTAAGTTGATCTGTTGACTGGTTTGCGCGAGTTTTGCTGACACATACACACAATTCCCTTAATTTGGTGATATTGTAGAAACCGGAAATTAAGAGAAATGTTACCTGGAATAGGTAGCCGATAATCAAATCAGCATCTTCCGGATGGTCCAACTCATTCCTCTTCAAAATATCCGTGCTGACCCAAGCGCAGTCAAGAAAGCTTCGAACAGAATTATCATCCTGAAGCCTGGAAAATTGATTTTGGACAAAAAAAAAATTTATTAATAAGTCAAGGAAGTCGTGAAAACACGGAAACACGAAACTTTTAACAACCGGAAATCGTAAATCGACGAGCTAATTAACGAACCATAAATGTTAATCGAAGAGTTAAACTATTTCCGTCAAGTAGGAAATTCGGAGGCTCAACTTCCAGGAGCTTTTAGGTTTTGCAGTGATTTCGTTTGATACTTACGCCAAGCCTAATTGATGCCAACGTCCGTCGTTTAGCTTCATGGGAATGATGACTGCCTGAGTTCCGTTTTTCCCGGCGTGGACGACTCGGATTCGGTCGGGCGATTCTAATTCCAGAGAAAGGTAGGCGTTTTGTTCACGTCTCGACCTCAAACTGAATAAAGTTCCTTGTAATGGTTTCTGGAGAGAGAAAAAAGAAATCGAGAGAGAGAAAACGTTAGAAAAGAAATTATATTTTGATTTATGCTAAAGAATTCCTTGAATTAATAGAAAAGATTCAAAGTCAGTCAGGTGGACTCTGATTGGTGTTCAGCGGTCTGTGACTTTTACGAAGAATTTGAAAAAAAAAAGGTTTTTCCTTTCTCTCGTAGAATTATGGTTTTGATTTTTTGTTGTCTTCTTGGCTTTTCAATCATTTTTCTCTTTTCAACCCTTTCCACGTTTGGACTCGTGCTGATATACCTCCAGCATCTCTAAAAGGTCGCTTACTCAACCGGAAAAACTCAAAGGATCGATTGTAGAAAAAAAATTTTTTTTTGTAGTACATTCCATTTATAAAAAAAAGGTTCTTTGGGTAGGTTAAACATGGTGGTAACAAACCAGAAAACAATTCCGAACGGGTTTTTACTGCGATTTTACTTCTAACTGGACTAAAGTTCAGATCAAACAAATTTGGAGTTGGAGTTGTAGCTACCGGCCCACTTAGAATTCCGAAAGGGTTTGGGGGTTGAGAGGGTGGACTGGGTGCGGTTTGAAGCTTTTAAAGAAGCTTTCTACTATATACTGTTTATAATTTAAATTTCACTTTAGGGTTTTTGAATGGGCTTTAAACTTTGTCTGAAATTTAATAGACAACAATTTTATACACATTCGAACGACCAATACTGAATAAAATTTCATGATTACGAAGGTATAATGATAATAATAATAATTTATATTGGTAGAATATTTAACGTTTTTCAATATAAATTAGAGTAATAATTATCCACCAGATCCATCTTGGGCAAAAGCCTCTCCCGCTTTTCTCCATAGTGTCTTGTCCTGCCGTTTTCTGGGCCACTGGGAGACAGCAAAGGTAACGAAGTCGTCATCCCACCTCCTCCTCTGTTTTCTGTGTCTCAGAGTTGGAGTCCAGAGCGTGGTCACTTCGGTCCTATTTCTGTCGTTTTTCCTCATCAGATAGCTCGCCCATTTCCATTTCATCCTCTTGATGAATTGGATAGCATCGTCGGTGTCCGATTGTTTTCTTATCGTTAGGCTGCTAACCTTATCGATAAGCCTTACCCCTCTGATGCTCCCCTCCATGGCTCTTTATGTTGTCTCCTATTATCTCCTCTGGTCATAGCGGTTACGAAGTTATCATTATCATTTAGAATCTCAAATTTCTTGGGCGTCAGGTGAAAAATCTCCAACAGGTTTGAACAGGAAAGTTTGTATTCAGTAACCAGCTTTCCATCGACCAATTAGACCTTCTAATATTCCTTCCTCATTGTCAGATAACGATTCCCAGAATCAATCTAACCTCAGGAACCTCAGAACCTAGCCAAAGTGGCTATCTCCTTGCTAACAATAACTTTTGGTAAGTTTTTGAAGGACTAACCACCCTCAAGAACACACAAAAGTGGTCAGTGATTGGTTGGCTGCTAAAACACTCAGGTTTGACCCCAATCACATTTCAAAACATATAATATGAGCGCTGATTGGTCGGTTGAGAACCAATATTGTCTCAGACTGACAATTTTTTTTAAAGAGGATTTCATAATAAAAACAGAGGACACCCTATAGATAACAAGTAATAGCTACGAATTAAGATACCGTGATACAGAACCTGAAAATTTTTCTAGAAATTCTACAGCTCAAAATTTTTGTTTTCAAACTTCAGACTATGAGTCTCTTGTTAATGTTAGTATTCTAACACAAGGCGGTGGGTAGAGATAAAAAAAAATTTTCATCAAAATGACAATTTTATGAGCTTTTTTATAGTTTCCCTCCTTTTCTTCTATAAATAGGCTTAAATATTGATTTGTATATATAGTGAGTTTGTTGACATTGTATAGATTTTTATGTAATCTTTTGTAAATTAATTTTCACTTCACAAGGACGCCATTTTGGGTTTTGATTCCCTTTAATAAGTGTTTGTTTTATTAAATAACTTTAAGCAAACAGTCTTTAAGATGACAGTATCATATCTGAAGGATCTTAGATTTCAAACAAAAGGAACTAAGATGTGAGGAGGAGTAAGAAAAATATGACAAAGAAGGCGGAGGAAGGATTGAGCTTTCTTGAAGAAGAAAAAATATCAAATTTCTAAAACATACACAAAAATCTTATTAGTTCAATTAAGTTGGTTTATCTTACCTTCGGGCTGAGCTTCAACGTGACAAGCAAGGAAAATTCTCGGGGAAAACTTCCCGGGCGATGAGTCAATTTATCTGGAAATATCTGAGACGACGGGACCCATATGTAGGAATTGGGTCGAAGTTTCCAAGCCGCCGGCCGTCCCGGAACTCTTTGCCATTCTCCTCGGGATGGATGGAAAAATCGATGATCGTCCAGCTTCATCGGATCCACGGCTCCTGAAAGGAAGACACCAGGAAACATGATCGACAAAGAAAACTTTTCATACTCATTACTCCCATCGTCTTGCGTTATTCCCATCCTTTGAAGAAGGAAGGATTACTAAGTAAAACAGAAAACTGCTTGTTTTTCTCTTCTCTCTTTCCGTTTCCGGTGAAATGCCCTCGAGATTAGGGCTTCTATATGAACCCAATTTCGCGGAATTGTTTTCAAAATGTCTTTTTTTTGTTTAGTTTTCCGCTTTCCCTTTGTGAGAGAATTTTTCTTCAAAACCGAAATCCTCCGGAGAGGAGATAGTTTGATTAGACTCTCCCGTTTTGGGGGTTCAAAAAAAAAAATTTTTTTTTTGTTTTGTCCGAAATTGGATTCTTTCGGGAACTGGGGGTAGGGGGATGTTCAGGGGGAATCATATTTCACGACTGAAATTGCTTAAATAAGATATTTGAACACGTCGATAAGGGTGTGATTTTAATTAGATGTAAAAAGAAAACAGCTGTCGAAGGAAATTTGAACGAGGGAATCAGCGAAAGGACCCCCCGAGGTTATTTTTAATTAAAATTAATTGAATGTCCTAATTATGAGAAAACCGGGTTTAATCCTCTTGTTTGTTTTCACTTCCCCCTCCCGCCCCACCTCCTCCATCTCTCCTTCTCCTTCTTCTTCTTCTTCCTCGTACCATCACTCTCTGTAATCTCTTTCTCGAGTTTCTTTTCTTTTCGGTTCTTTTTTTTGTGTGCGTGTGTGCCATTATATTATTCACAATAATAACTTTTGATATTTATTCAGACAATTTCCCTTTTGTTTACCTGTTACTGTTCCCTTTGTCTGACTCTTTTTGTTCGCTAAAGTTTTAGAACTGGTAAAACAAATGTCATTTCCTACGGTTTTCTCATCTTTTCTTAATTCATTCCTTTATGCGCTCCGCTCTTTTCGGGTTACAACAAAAACAGATTAGGATCCACGTTATCTTTCGGAATTTGTGACGGGCCGTGTGACGGCTCGGAATAATGAAAATACGCTCAGGTCTTGTTCCAACCAAATTACTGAATCACGAAAACCCGGCCCGGCTGAACCGGCTTTAATAACGTGTCACGTTAACTCTTCTTCATTTTACTAAAAACGCACAATTTTAAGGAGACCTATGTGATGTATGATCAACACATCTAAATATAGCTCAACCTATGAGGTCGCCAGTAAAAGAAAGTATGAAAGACAATATACAAAAAAACACTCAGGTCTTGTTTTACGCGCTGCTTGAGAATCACAAAATTTGAGCAATTAACCACCAAACACGCGTAAAATATACAAATAAATAATTTAATTTACACGATATAATTAATAATAATATAAATAACAATTATCGTATATACAAAATTACTTAAAACATAAAGAACGGACACTTGTAGTCGGAAATTTCCTAAACCTTCCCTCAAAAAACGCGTAAAACAAGACCATATTTTGATAAAATAAATGAGATGACATAAGGAAAGTTGTATTTAATGTCAAAAAGTGTGCAATACTTATGAAATGAGTTGTTTTTATCAAAGTGGTTTTTAAAAACTAAGTTGTTTATATGATGGCGCAGTATTTAAAAAATTAGTTCTCTTCTGAAGTGTGCAGTATTTATGAAATGAATACCCCTTCGAAGTGTGCAATATTTATGAAATGAATACCCCTTCGAAGTGTGCAGTATTTATGAAACGAATATCCCTTCGAAGTGTGCAGTATTTATGAAATGATACCCCTTCGAAGTGTGCAGTATTTATGAAATGAATACCCCTTCGGTGTGCATTTATGAAATGAATACCTTCGAAGTGTGCAGTATTTATGAAATGATAACCCTTCGAAGTGTGCAGTATTTATGAAATGAATACCCCTTCGAAGTGTGCAGTATTCATGAAAGGAACATCCCTTAGATGTGTGCAATATTTATGAAATGGGTACTCCTTTAAGCTGTTCAGTACGTATGAAATGAATACACCTTCGATTGTGCAGTATTTATGAAAGAATTTTTTTGCAAAAGCCTGTATAACTTATGAAAAAAAATTCTTAAACACGCTCGTAATTTCTAAAAACAAGAAAATCCATCACCTCGCGTAAAACAAGACCTGATCATGTTATCATCAGAATAAGACTCCACACCCCCAGACACATAACTGGCGATCAGGAGAAGCAACCAACAAAACCCAGCCGAAGCTTTCTAAAAGTGGGAAACGCGACAGGAGAAAAGGAGGAAAATCTCCACTCAGTCTCAAAAATTCAAAAACACAAATATAAAAATCCAAATTAACCGTCTTGCTCGGATCCGGACGTCAAAACGACAGCCAAAAAACTACCCTACCCTACTCACCCCCACCCCACCCCCACCCCTGGGCCAAAACAGAAACAACAAAAAATTAAAAACTTAGTATGAAAATAAACGAAACAAAACGAACCATTATTTATGAGTGCGAAATAAAGGATTGACAAAAATTTATGGTTCCGAATTTATCCGGAGAGAGATAGAAAGAGAGAGAGAGGAGGAGGAGAGGAAGAGATGTGGACCGAGGACGGGGTTTAAAAATGCCAGAATCGGAAAGAAAACATTTTAGGTTACAAATTTTATGTTCAATTTAATTTATTAGGAGGTTGATTTAAAATTTTGATTTGTTTTTCTTTTCCTTTCTCTCCTGTCGGTGGAAAAACTTTTTTTTTTTGGTTTTTTGATTTTTCCCTTCGTACCCCCCAAATCAAACATGGCTCCCTCCCAACATTTTAATTCATTCATTCAAATTGAAAAGTTGCAATTTAGTTTTGGCACTCGGTTCTTTCTATTTAATGGCTTTTTCTGTTTTTAATTTAGAGGATTTTCTTCTCCTTTTTGGGGGTGGGGAAAGGGTGGAGAATGCTAACATTAAAATTTAAGTTTTGAATCCAAAACTTCCTCCAAAAACATTAATTAAAAATGAAATTCGAACCAAGAAAGAAAGTTTTTGAGAAAAAGTTTTAATTCGAATTTAGCAGAAGAAAAAGGAAAGAGAGGCTGGAAAACTTTTTTTTTTGGTTCCCTGAATTTCGTTGGGCGAATTCTTTCTGACATTGATTATCGGTTTGATTTGCTTTCTAGATTACGAATAGCGGAGGCAGCGTTCGCCTTGTAAATCATCGTTAAATAAAAAGGAAAACAACAGAGAAATCTGTCGGATTCTTGTTTTTCTTGCGGATTATTGTTTCGCTGTTGGTTTTTCATGTTTTTTTGAGTGTGAGTGGAACATCTTTTCCCTTTTTTTACGCGAGGAGGAATCCCATTAAACGTTTGTCTGGGTGAGGACTTTAATCCCGATTTTCTGATTTGGGTATAACGGGGAAGGGATTCTAACCCTCAAGTGTCAGTTTACTGTTCAGGAGCTTTGCCACCTAACCACGTGGTCTCTACTACGTGACGAATTTATTTAAGACGTTGTTGAGTTGATTTGGGTTTACGCAAGAGTGATAATATTAATATTATATAAACCAAAATATCATATATATAAACGGTAAAAGTGATAAATCAGGCGATTATATATATTTCTTGGCGATTATTCATAATCACCAACTAAGCTTGGGAAATGTGGCAAATTATTAAATATTTATCACATTTACCGGCTAGTTTATAAAAATCTTCAACTCGTAGTGGATAAATTTACAAGTTTCCTCACATCCTTTGCTTCTGTAGCTGTCCTGACTACAATCAACCCGAGCAGCTGTGTGTCGCCAGTAAACAGTGAACTAAATTCCAAACAAGAAGTGGCAAAGACGACAGAAGCTAAGCATCCGAGCAAAAATTTATTAAAGTCCTCATTCCCTGTTAGAGATTTTAGACTCTACCCGGAGAATGTGATAAATATTCAGTAATTTGTCACATTAGCCAAACTAAGTTGGTGATTATGAATAATCCCCAGCAATTACATATATATTCGTTTGATTTATCACTTTTGCCGTAAAGTATATTAGGTATGTTGCACAGAACATAATTTCCCAGTCTACTGAATAATAAGTTGAAATAAAATTATAAAAGAGCGTATACTATACATTATATACTTCACACTAGACTATACTCTACGTCTATTTACAGGTCCACCTAATATATATCTCTTTGTACACTCTTCTCTGATAGATTGTACGCTATCCTCCTCTTCAAATACATAACTGTCTTAGACATTTTTTAAGAGACCTATGCTGTAGTGGGGTACAGTATGTACTTACATACAACTCAATCATTTACAACACACCAAAGAGCAAACAAAAAAATTTACAGAAGATTGTATACAAGACTAGCGCATTGTAAACTAAAATTCTGAGTCAAATTTGAAGTTATGCGGTTATAATTAAATATATAAAACGTTATTATTATTTTATTTCATTTTATTACTATAATATAAGATTCGAGTTAACCGAAAAATTATGTTTTGCGAATTCCTGATGTGTTGTGATCACTCATCTCAGGAAGGCTGTTATCAAATATTAAGCAATCGCGCCTAAAACAAACTTGATGGTCACGACTTGTTTCTCTTCCGCGAGAATAAAAAGTTTCCGTTAAAAGTTCCAACAGATTTTACGTGTTGTAATTAAATAAGGGATTGTATAATTAAAAGGTTACTATGACAACTACAGTATAAATAAAAAAAAGTTCGCTGTAGGCGGGTGTAAGGGGAGGAGGAAGAGTTTAAGAGGGCTGTGGCTCACCTTGACAGGAAAACATGTTACATCGTCTCCTCTCCTTGTTGTAACCATGACAACTTTTTTCACTCAGCACACACTTCCTCGACCTTTCCTGAAAGCCTTCTCCACATGAGGTACTGCAAGTTCCCCAATCCGACCAGTTTTCCCAACCTGAAAATAAAAAGTTTTTCTCTTAATTACAAATTTTTTTCCCTCTCCAACCCCCTTCCCATTCACTCCCGCTCTCCTTGACGCACCTTCACACGAGATGAAGTTTTCTGAAAATTCTAGGCTGACTGCCAACGACCCCGAGAATTTTCCCCCGGAAAAAAGGTTAAAAATGGAATTTGTAAATTTCAACCCTCACAGCTTTTGCAAGGTTCGAGCTTTTCCCAAGTTCCCAAAACCCTCTTTCCAAAAAAAGGTTATGAAAATCTCAAAAAGCTTTTTATTTTTACAATTTTTATATTCCGGGCGTGGGGGTACTGGGGGCAACTATCCAGGGATTCACATACGGATACGAATCCACCCCCGAGAGACGTTGAAGGAAGCCGGGTGTTATACTTGGAGAGCGGATTGTAACAGTATCTTCAGAGATCCGGTGATATCATTTTATTTCAACCGAATATTCTCATCCACCATTTAATATAAATATACAATATATTTTTTATGAGTCTTAAAATATAAAATCTTTTCGTACAAAATAATTAATTTTTTTTATTTAATAGAAAACAACAAAAATAAAATAAAAAATTTGTGGTTCCGCCATTAAAAAAAAAGGTTTTCGTAGGCCGGAGGCTAAGAAAGTTATAATAATAAAAATGAGTATAAAAGTTATAACTTCTTTAAAATCTGAATCAGAAATTGCCGACATTAAACGGCTCACTTCTTTTTATAAATGTTTCTTTCGCATAAATCATGTGTTTCTCTCTTTTTTTTATGGGGGATGGATTTTAGAATTTTCTTGCTGATTTGGGGTGGTAGTCTGTTGGTTAGGTGGGTTGGCAGAGGTTGGTAACAACACATCCCTGGTTTCTGTATTTGAGGAAAATTTATGGAGCACAGGTAAGAAATTTTTATTTCTCAAATAGTTAACTGAAATTCTCTAGATAACAAAGCTTCTTCTTTATCTAGTCCTGTGACTCCTTGGTGGTGGTGATCAAGTCAACACGCTTAGACTTGGAACCGACAAGTCACAAAGAAGCGAGGCATGAAGACACACTCGGACTTTTAATATAGGTGGGAGAGTCTGTTCCAAAAGTTCCCGGAATTCTTTGCTTAAATTACAAGGTTAGCAAGTTTCTTGGTTGCTTGGCTGACAACCTTTTCCGGGAACTTTGGGGACACACTCTGTAACAGATTTAACTAAGCAACACGCTTAGACACGATCAGACTTGTAACAAGCAAGTCATAAAGACGTGCAGAAGACACGCTCGGATTTTTAATAAGCGCGGAAGAATATGTCTGTCCCAAAAGTTCCCGGAATGCTTTGTTCAAATCATTTATCACAAGGTTAACAGGTTGGGTTGGTTTCTCAGCCGACAATCTTTTCTGAACTTTTCGAAGGCTACTGACGACACCCGTATCGTATCAAAGTTTAAACCTCTGCCAAGTACAAACTATTATTCCGGGAACTTTTGGGACACATGCGCGACCAAACCAACACGCTCAGACACAATCAGGCTGGTAACAAAAAAGTCACAAAGACATGAAGAAACTTGCATGAATACGAGCTTAGACTTGTAGGAAAGAGTTAACGCGAGCACAAATAATGGAACAAGAGACTAGCCAGCAGCCAGTCTGAACAGAACGATTAATCGGCGAAGTAACTCGAACGGCTATCGGAAATTTTCTGACTGGATTCTTGTAGATAATTTTTACACTAATAAATTTATTTTCGTGAGAAGTTGTGTGCTTTCTCTCATCAACTCACCTAACTCCGACACGTATAATTCAGCAATTTCTGTTTACAAAAGAATAAATTTTATACTTTTCAGCACTCAGTTATCGGCGTATAATTTGGGGGCTCTAAATCTGCTATGGATTTCGACTCATAACTATATTGACAGCTTTCCAGGAAATCGTAAATTGAGAAACTCGACATTTTTTAATAAATAAAATTTAGTATCACACGGCTATGACAATGATAATCCAAGTGTATAAGCTGACTTTATTCGAAACAGCAAAACAGGGTTGTGGGAAACCTAAAAAGGATTTTGTTTACTCGTCAAGAAGGCAGAGTCAAGGCCGCGGGCTATAAAGCTCCCAACGGGCGAACATCAAACACTTTCCATCCATTTCCCCCATCTTCTCTTCATTCCCATCAGCCATCATTCCCCAACTTTTATGCGTATACTTTTCGCGTAAATATGTCTCGCACTTTTATTACTTTTAATACTTTTCCTCCCCGGTTTTGGATGATTTAAAAAAAGAAAAAAAGAAAAAAAAAGAAAAAGATAACCGGAAGATTTAAAAGCAATATTTTTCTCTCGTGGTTTCATCTTTCATATCACACGGTTCGCAAAGTGCCTCACCGAGTGCTTACTTAATACAAAATCTGTCATCTGGAGGTTTTTCCTCGATTTCGAACCATATTTCTTTCCTTCCGACCCCCTCCACCGCCTTCCTCACTCCTTTTGCCTTTCCTTTCCCTTCTCGCTTTTCCATCGATTTTATTTTTTATTTTAATAAAAAGGAATTCAAAATGACGACGCCTCAAGGACATTTCTCCCGAACGACGTCATCTTATCGATAAAAGACGGGAAATTATAAAAATTAATGAGTTTATTCCGGAAGTTGGATGAGCGGAAATAGATTATCTATTTGAGATCAATTTGTAATTTTAATTTTTTTGTACCTCCTTTCCATTCCCGTTTTCTTTTAATCAAAAGCTCCGCGCTTAATTATTCAAATCGTGTTCGTTTATCAGTGATTCTAGGACGGAAGAAGATGGAGGCGGATGAAAGAGGAGGAAGTTTTCAATCGAAAACTTGAGTTTTTCCTTAATTCGAAGAAACTAAAACTTTGAAGCATCTGTGATTGAAGTGAGCAATTTTTTTTTGGAGGCTGGGGAGGTAGGAAGAAGTAGGTGGATGTGGAGAGGGATGAGGGTTTCAATCTTCCATTTCTACCATGTTTCATTTTTAAATGGAAGAAGCCTGATTGAAAAGTTTCTTTCCATGTTTAGTTATTGATTAAAACTTTTTTTTCTTCTCCTCAACTGGAAGAAAGTGAACAACAATCTTTCCTCGATCTTCTCAGCTAGTGATCAACGTGAACATTTTTCCCATTTAGATATTTATTTGTTTGCCTTTCGGTGCGTTTTCTTCCCGAGATTTCCATCTTCTAATGGCTTCTTCTTCTTCTTCACCTACGTTTTCTTCTTGTTATTTTGATTTTTCCCTTTTTTTATGCTTTTATTTTCCGCCTTCGAAAAGCCTTTCTAATAAAATTAAAGAAAAGGCAAATTGTACCTTCTTTTTAAAAGTCATCTACTCTCACTTTTTTATCTACCTTCTTCCCTTTTTTGCTGATTGCGTCTCAATCAGGTTTCGATTTCCTCCTTTTTCTGAGCTTAAAATTTTCCTCTTTTAAGCAAAATACTTTCGGAATTAAAAACTCAACTCAGGCAAAAGCTTTCTGAGATATACAATTTTTAGGTTTATTACCAATCGCGTAAAAAAAGTCTAGAACCCTTCATCTTAACCGGAATAGTTAAATGGGATACACAGTCAACATATCGAAAACCATGACCGAATGTCTTGCCAATGTTCAGCTATTTGCATCTTCGGTGGTTAAACAGAATCCGTACAGTTACCGTAATACAGATACTTTGTAAGCATTTATTTTACGTGGTGGCATCTTTTATATGGTTTAAATATGTAGTGATGGTGGTATTAATCCCGTTTTTACCTTTTTTGGGGGTATAACAGGATGCGGGAGGAGGATTCGAACTCACGACCATTTGCGTCCAAGTCAGGAACTTTAACCACTGCACTACTCCTCCCACTATATGGTTTAATACTTCCACCAAGATTCGTTGGAGATTATAAATAATTGCTGGAAATCATATATATTCGCTTAATATATATTTTAGCTGTAACTCAAGACGGGATATCACTTCCTGGTCTGCCCAATATACTGAATCTTCTTATCCAGCTCCGCAAGGAAAATTAGAGACCATCACGGTGATTATGTTCTTCGAGGTGACTGCAAGAACTGGAGGAGGAGTCCAGGTGAAACCACTATCGAAGATTCTTCAAGCACTGGGGTCTTTCTTCTGCCAGGTCTACGCTTTCCTTCCATCTTCTCCTCCACAATCAGTCAAAGGAGTTGATATTTCTGGTAGCCGAAGTACTGTAGTTTCTGTTGTTTGATACAAAAGAGAACCTTTTGGCGCAAAACTTCGCTATTCCTGACTCTCTGTCCACGAGATCTTGAGCATTCGGTAGATCCTGGACCCTCTTCTCCAGTACTCTAGTTAGAATCCGATTCTTCTTCTAAACAAGCACAGGGAGGGCGTAGCAATCCAGATTCTTCTCCCCAGGGTGAGTTTCCAGTAACACATCAGATTTTTCAACCAAACTCCCCTGTCTTCCTCTACACCGGCTATAATATAATATAATAACAGTCGCGAATGTTTGAATAAAATTATATAAAGAAGGTACTTCCGGTTATAGAGGGAGATCAAAAAATTTAATTACCACAAATGTCTTTGATACTAAAACTTATTTAACAATCTTGGATTAAATTTTAGTTCCAACTTCTCTCTTCATCTAAAGAAGATAGAGATGTCTTGATGACCACAATAACAGTTCAAAGGATCATTCATTAGTACGGAGAGATAGTTTCTTCCTCTAAAAATAGTTTTGGAATTAATTAACTTTAGTTCTCATTATCATCGGAGGAGAAGTATTTCTGGTTCAAGGAATGAGAGAGGAAGTGAAAAGGCGGGGAAGAGATCGTAAAAGTTAATAAATTTTTCGTGGAACATTTTACTTAAGGTACAGCCTCACCGATTTTATAAATTTCGGCTTAATGAGAACAAATTTAATTAAGAGAGACGAGGTTTACCAGAAAACTATGAAAGAAGAAATGGAGTAGGTTTGGATTAGAGATTAGGATTAGGATTAGAGAAGAAAATTTTTTTTTTGGTTTGGTTAACTCACCGACGCCGCGCCAAACTCTCTTCTCGTTTTTCTCCGACCAGTCAGCAATCGCGCCGAAGAGAACATCAAGTTTCGCGACTAACTCATTTTCTCCAAGCTCGCAGAAGATAATGTAGTACTTTTGGGGTGCGACGGTGCTGTGACATTTTGAATTATATGAAAATCCGGTTACGTTGATCTTCCTGAAAAACAAAAGAATAATAACAATGAAATTTGTACGACGACAACAGCGACGATGACAGTTTTTCATAGCACTCACTCGGTTGCCTTCGCTCCTTATTTTTACCCGCTTTTCAGCTTCCCCTTAATCCTTATCGCTTACAAAAGCTCTTTCAAAATGACGAACGATTTTTTTACCTTTTTTAATTTTGGAATTCTTTGAAGGAGATTTCCCGGAAATTTTATTTTTTTGAACCACTCCCGGAGAGAGTCGGAAAGGTGGGAAGGCATTCAACTTGAACGAGAAATCAAACCAGGGAAATCTGAAAAGCTCTCAAAAGTTTTACAATTTCGTTTCCTTTTTCGTTTGTTCGTGGACCTCATTAAATAATGGACGAAACAAAAACCTAATTTAGGTTCACTCCCGATTCTCATTGGTTTGTTTTCTCTAAGGAAACTTGGGAAAACAAAGTTGAAATTTTTCTCTCTCGAATCGGAATTTCCACTTTCGCCATTACACTTATTAAAAAAAAAAGGAAAACAAGACTGTCTATCGCCATTTTTAATTAATTAAAGAAAAGTTTTTGTGTCGATTTTTGTTCCACTTCTCGAAATAGAATATACAGTGAGCATAGTTTTGTTTTCTGAGTATTGACAGTTACGCTATTTCGATTACCTTCTGACTGGAGAGTCAGTTGGTAATACCAAAAACAAATTATGTCTAATTACTGATTATGATTTTGTGTGGTAATTTCATCATCGAGATGTGCATTATTTATGAAATGAATTCATTATAAAAACCAAAATGTTGTTGAATTATTAAAGCTGAACAATATGAATCTTGGCGAATATACCACGTAAGTATAGGAAAGTCGTCTTATAAAGTGCCAGCTATTGAACACATAGCTTGTTTGGACGGTTGAGTCAACCAAGTCAGCATTATCTGACATTTTTAAGTGCATAAATAGCTGAAAGTTTTGTAGGAGGAATCATAATGTTATCATAACCATAAAAGTTGAGCCGATTCATTTAAACCGAACCACTCATCAACTGAACTGATTGAAAAGTTTGGCTGTTTGAAACTGATTTTGAGAATGACCGTCCAGCATGATCTTCAGCACGATACTACACAATGCATCCTCCTTCTAACATTCCGAACATTCCTTCTAAGTACTTGTACTTTGGGCAGAACAAAGGAAATTAGAATGAATCCAAGAGAAATGCTTCACATGGTCGATAGGGGTAGACCCAGCTGTACCAGGAACACTATACACAAACATGGGTAAACACTAACACTCACAGATGAACACTTAACACAGCCGAGGATCTGGAAAGTATTGCTATCACAGGCAGGTCTTTCAGAGACTCAACAAGGCTACACAGTGACACACAATAAAAAGGCTGTACCAGAATACATTGTATTGTATACAGGAACTAAAAGAGATAAAATAGAGAGATTGGGCAGGCATAAAAAAGAGCAATAAAATTTTGAAGACAAAATAAGAAAAAGTGAAAATGAATTATTAACGGAGAAAGAAAAGGGTCAAAGTGGGATATACAAAGAAGAAAGTTCTATAAAGCGAACAGCCTCTCAGTAAAAGAAGTAAAAAGGTTAGCAGGAATGATGAAGAGGAAGACAAGTTCAAAGACAGATAGAGTCAAGTACTAGGTACTGGGTAGGTACAACCCAGAGTATAAAAATAGGATGGAATCGGGGATCTTTGTCAATTTGAAAGTCAACAAATTTAAAAAGGGAAGCTCAGAGGGGGCTCAATGTGTTGAGATTCTGGTAAGAGAAGCTATAGTCTTATAAGGTTACGATTTGTAATTAATTAACTTTGTAATTGTTTTTGCAAGTCATACCGCGTTAAAAAAGTCTAAAACGTTTAGGACGTATCACCAACAAGTTATAATAAACCCAAGGAATTTGCAAATGTCAACACACAATTACTGCCATTCTCGAAAGCTTAAGTATCACTACAAACAAAGAAAAGAAAAGCTCACAAAATTGCAAAACAATAAAATCACGAGAAATGAGGGAAACAGAAATGAAAGGAATTTAAGGAGGAAAATTAAAAACACCGACTGATCCCATGCCTAATCCTGTCTTTCATCTTATTCCTAATTCTTTTCTCTTGTAATAATCAGAAACGGAGAGAGGAAGGAAAGGAAGTAGGGAAAAAAAAACTTTCTGGCAGAATCGTTTTCATCAGGCCCTTTTCCCCTATCTCGAAAACTTTTATAAATCAAATTTTAAACTCGTTCGTTCCAATAGAAACAATTAATCTCTTAGATCTCTTGGCAGAAACTTTGAATAACTTAAATTAAAAGGAAGAAAGAGAGACAGAAAGAAAGGGAAAAATTATATTTTTTTTATTTTCGCTGACAAATTTAAGTAAAATAAATCGGATAAATAAAAAAAAAACGGAGCCTTTTCCTCTTATTTTCAGTCCATGTTTAGTTTCGTTAGAGATAACAAAAAGGAAAAACAAAAATTCTCTCTGATTTTTCGATCTCTCGGATAAACTTCCCAAAGGAAAACAAGATGGAGTCGGAGAATGGACTCAACTTTCATTTGGGATCTAAAAAGCTTCACTTTTGTGTTTACTTTAAGTGTGTAGAAACAAAGGAAACGTGTCGATCACAACCTCCACCGAGAAGAACAAGGGTTAGCCGTTGGGTGAAGTGAATCATCTTGAATGGGTTATGTTGAAAAGACTTCGCCTTTTCCAGCTGTCATTCAAACCCGGTTTCTCGGTTAAAGTGTTGAGGTTTCGCGGTGAGGTGCCCTTTATGGTTTTATAGAAACACAGTTGAAGGAGGAATGATTTCCTTCCCGTAAGAAAAAGCGAGGAGAATGACCTAGATGAATTGGCAACGGGCCCTGGAAGCTCCCCGAAGTATAAAAAAAAATCTTCAAGGACCTTTCGCGGGGTTGAGACCCACACTACCCTCTACTCCTTCAGAATTGAGTGTCTAATTCCCAAATTTTCTCTTCGTTAAAAGGGTTGTGATGGAAATACATGATGTTAAAAATTTTTCTTCAAAATTTCTGCTGTACCAAAATGATTTTAAGAGCTGTAACAGTAAAAACAGAGTCATAATCCACAACCCAAAACATCAGCAGTTCAGGGCAATCTCAACCGAGTCCGACTTCAATCTCAACCAAAACTGAATGCAAACTAAACCAGAGACTTCCAAAATTTTTCCTCCCGTCGGCCCCTGAATTTTTTAAGAATCTCAATAGCAATTACAGCTGTATAAATATTATATACTGTATATAAGTCGTCGTTGGATGTCTCAACTCGATCCTTTCCTTGTGATCCTCCTTATTTTAACAGGGGCTTTATGGTCTCACTGCCTGCAGACATGAAAAAGTATAGAGAGGGATACCAAAATCAATTTTTCTAAATCCTTTTATAGTATCACCGTCTCCTTGAATGACTTCATCGCCTGTAGTTCTTATGTTGGAAACCACCGATCTAAACCGAATCTGAATGCAATCTTAACCCATAAAACAGCTAATCTGAACCCCTGAGAACAAAAAAAATTTGCCCACCAAGACAATCTCAGACATACACACCGACTCTTTTACTTCCAACACCGTCAGCATTGACATGGAATTCTTGCAGTATGAAACATATCCGAATTTCCAAGAACCATACCAGATTCTATCATGAATCCTTCAAAAACAACTGTTAACTTCGAAATCATTGTTAACAACGGATAATACCAACTGAAAGTAAATCCATCAGAAGGTTTTGAAATCTTTTCTTGGAGTTGTAGCCTCTGAATGAGCCATATAACTCCAATTTCAATGAGCAACAAACTATCCAAAACCTCAAACAACAGGAAATGAATCCATTTTCAATCAAATCCCAACCGAAAAAAAACTTCATCCCTCACATCAAACCGAGACTCCTTTAAGTGTAACAGATACAATTTTCCTCCCCTGAGTAAACCTATAAAACGTCCTTTTAGACTCATCAACCGAAACGGAGAAAAAGAAAAAAAGGAGATAAAAAAAACGGTTTCTAAAAGAAAAGATTAACCCAAGAGATTAACTTAACAATTTTAAAGCAAAAAGTTAAAAGTAGAAAAAGAAATCTGCAAGTTATCTCCCACTCTCTCTTTCGCCTAAAGAAAATTACAAATCCGTTCGCTTTTCTTCCGTGAAACAGAACGTATAAAAAAAGGAAACAAAACGAACAAATCCTGACACAAGCTCTGAAAAGAATACGTAATCATGTAAAAAAATCAATTGGAGAAAGGCAGAGTGAAAATGGAAAGGAAAAAAAAAATTTTGTCAATTTACACGGAAACGGAAATTCAAAAAGTGCATTATTTTATGATGTTTGTTGTGCGAGAGGAAGTCTCCGAAGAAGAGGAAGAAAGGAGGATGCAAAATCACATTCGAAACAATTTTATCTTTTTGAACAAACTTTTCAAGAATTCCTTCCTAACCAAATTGACAATTTAAACTTATTCAGAGGAGTTTAGGAGAAAACAAGATAGACCCCATGGAGGGCCTGGTAGGCGAGAGGTTAGAGCACTCGAGAGGGCTGTGGTTCAAATCCCACCTGGATGCCTGTTTCTCTCCCGCTCTTCCTTACCTAAACTGTTTTCCTTCAAACCATCCACTATCCTTTCACCACAAAACTCCCTCCAAGGCTCATAATCTTGGTAGTAATGATCAGTCAGCGAGTAAAGGTTGAAAACACCGTGTTGCCTAGTTGGCTGAGACGAGGAAAAAGAAAACAAAAGCTAGACACTGCTGACAACCAGATGATTATGTCTTTGTAAGCATCAATATCCGGTAACCAACAATTTCGTCATCCTCAACGGCAGCCAAAGTTACAAAAACTTTTTTTCTGCGTTTATGACGTTCTCTAATAAGCTTAAACACGATATTAATTTACATTAAAAGCTCACATATGCAAGAGATTAAAATTCCAAAACGTATTCAACTCCCCAACTCTCAAAAAAAAATTTTTTTTTTATCAACACCTCCCTTCCGCTTTTTCTCTCTCGCCTCCATTATTTGAGATTTAATATTTGGCATTTGTCGAAAATTTGTATTTCTAAAATTACGCCGCAATCCCATGAAGAGGATTTCAATAATCCAATAATCTTATTAATGAGAAAAAGCTTCAATTCTACCGGAAATTTATTTTCCCTTTTCTAAATCACTTTAGTTTTCAAAATTTTTCGATTTCACCCCCTTTTCCATCGAAACCCAGCATCTTCTTCCTGGAAATCCTTTCATTCGACATTTTTTTTTGTGGTTAGTCAGGTCTTACACAACCACTCTCACACACATAAGCTTGAGAATTAAGCAGAGGACATTAAGTGTGAACAATTAAAAACGTTTCCATGGGGAAGAAAAAATAGAAGAAGGAGCGGGAAAATCTTTGTAATAAAAATTCCGAAATGTTAATAGGCTGCTAACAGTCAAATATATTATCCTGTTCTAATTTTTAATGGCGGAGGCCGTTGCTACTGAATATTTAATGAATTTTGTCGTTGGCAAAAGGACTAAGAATTAGAGAGAACCTCCGGATTATTTATCTCGCTTTAGTAGAAAAAAAAAATACTTCTTATAAATAAATTAAGGAGACGAAAACAAAAACACAGAAAAGGCAGTTTGTGCTGTTGCTGGTCCCGCTGCTACTACTACCACCCGTGCTGCTCTCTAGGTTCCAAATAAAAAACAAACAAAATCCCAAGAGTCTTAAATCTTTTTATTTATTTAAATTAAAAATTAAGTTTTGTTTACTAACTGAAGTTCCTACCCAGTTTTAGTAGAACAGGAAGACAGAGGAAGAGCTTTTTTTGCCTTACTCTGGAAAATCAGCTGCAATCGGCATAAATTTCCAGGCATTAAACGGTAGAGGTCTCATTAAGACTTTCATTAAATCTCTCCGGTATTTTCCGTTTATTAGTTTCATATCCTAGAAAGCTAAGAGGATTTTAGGTATTAATAGTTTGACAACATCCTCAAAATATTTTCCATGGTAGAAAACGAAAAACTTTCCCCTCCTCTCCCCGCCATCTTTCTTCCTTCTATCTATCCATTTATCCATCCTTCCTTCAGTCTCTTTAATTCCTCCTCTTGCCGCCATGTTTTTCCCCAGCCTTTTTTTTTAAAGCCTTTTAAAATTTCCATTTACTAGATACGCAGCTGCTATTAATGAACATTATTTACTCCTCCTGCTTACTCTAAACTTGTAACTTATCAAGGAGCTTAACTGAAGGAGACTTTTATACTCTCATCCCCTTCCAGTGTGACACAAGTTGATGAGAAACAAGGAAGCGAGAGAGAGAGAGAGGATCGGTAGGAAGTAGTGCAAGGTTAAAGGGTCAAATTTATTTAGTAGAACTGGAACGAATTCCTTTTAAATATTTTGCGTCAGCATCCTGGATAACCGGAAATCAGAATTTGGCTTATTAGTGACAACGTCTTTTGAGCAGCTCCTCTAAAATTTGCGAATATTTCCTTAAATTAAACAAAAAAAATTTACGAGTAGATAATCTGTTCACTTCTCTATATTGTTTTTCGATAGAAAAAGAGCTTTTTAAGCTTTTCTGTAGGTCTTTGCTGTTTTTAAATAAAAAAATTTTCAAATTCCATGTTTTCATAAAAACGCCTTCAAAATGATGTTTAGACTTCTTGAATTGTGATTGCATAACCTGCAATTAAGGGGCAATGGTATACCATACACGTTTCGAATTATTATACGCAAACACTTACAGTTCTGAGGGTTTATTATAAAGAAGTCTAAAAGCTGTACAAAACGTACAGATGATGACGTCTTTAGTGGTAAAACTGTATTCCACTCAACTGTTTCTGTTTTAGTGATAATACGTGCCGGTGAGGTTCAACAAACATTCACAAAACAATGTACGCTGCTGTTTTCTCTCTCTAGTTTTCCATCTCCCAAAACCTTTTCTTGTTAGTCAGAAAGAGTCAGCCATTTATTTATCACCATGCTCAAACCAAAATGATTAAAACTGGAGTCTGTTCATAAGTTTAAACTGATTCGCTTTAGCCGAAGACGAACACTGAACTTGACTACCACCCTAACTGGTTCACAGTTCGACTGAATATAAATCTAATCTCAACCGAATCAGGAGGTGAACTAAACCCAAATTGAGCCCCCAAAGTTCAGTAAAGCCTTTTACATATAGAACCGTAAGAAGTCAAAGACAAATACTCTTAAGCCGGTATATGTTTCATCAATTACATCACAACCTGAAAACTTAGACTCATGTCACGTGATCTCACCAAAATCAATTCAAACTGACCTATATAACGGTCCAAATTGAGACTAACACATACGCACGACTTTACCGAATGAAGACAACACCTAAACTGAGCCTCCGAAGCTCAATAAAGTCTTTCTGTATATAACAACAACCCAGACACATACACATTCCTTTTACAGTCCAAACCACCGGGAATGTTTTGCAACTTGCATTCGTGTTTTCCAAGAATCGTACCATTGGAATCTTCAAACAAAAAGCAAAAACGAAATAGAAACCACCCGACAGGAATTCTAGACACACACACACCAACTCTTTAAAAGCAAATACCGCCGGGAATCGACACGGAATTCTTTGTACCCTGCAACGTACCCGAATTTCCAAGAACCTCACCCGAGTTCATCATTCGAAATTATTAAAACACGAGCTACAAATCACAAACTGAAAAGGGAAGGAAGAAAAAATTTTCTTTTAAATAAACGCATTGAAGTCAGAAAAATTTAACGGAACACTCCGGAAGAATGTTAAATAAGAGAAAACAAACTTCCACAAAAAGACTCGAGATATAAACAAAGAAGAACGTTTATACCTTACAAAAGGAGAAGAAGAAAAAAAAAGGAAACGACTTTTCCTAAGAAAGAAATTAAAGTAGAAGAAAGGAAAATGAAGAAAAGAAACAGAGAGAGGAAGAGAAAGTGAAAGAGAAAAAAGGATTTGAATAAGAAAGTATTTAAGAAAAAATTCAACTGAAAAATGAAAAATGAATTCAAATACAAAGGGATTATGAAAAATTTATGAAATTAATAAAAAGTGTAAGAAATAAAAATTAAAAATTCAGTTAAAAATAAATTTCAAAAGACTGAATTTAAATGAACTCACTCAAAGAAATAAAATAAAATAAGGAAACGGAAGTGAGTGAGAGTGAAAAAGTAATAAATCGCAGATAGACGATAATTCTTATCCTATCTCACCGTCATTAACGCGAATCGGACAGACAGACAAATTGTGTTATTTGAATAAGTCAGAAGAGAAATTAATTTTTCGAAAACAATTCCTCCTCCCCAAACAAAACTAATTTTCAATGTGGATGAAAGAAATCTTAAATAAAAGAAAATTGTTTTCTTATTTTTTTGAGCTGTTTATTTTGATAATGGCCCAAGTTCAAATATATTAGGCTTACCGGAAAGTTTTCACTTAACAGGATTGTGTGAGAATGCTCGAACTCTTAATTTGCTAGTCAGGAATTTTTTCCAGCCATTTCCTCCATGGTCTATTAACTGTACATATCGCGAATTGCGAGTATTTGCTTGAATTCTTCTCACTGGTTGTGGTATGCGATAGTTAAGCCAAAGATCTCACGTCTTAGTGTTGTTGTCACATTTGGTGAGTCCTCTAGTGCAGTTAGTTAAGTATAGCTCAGAGTAAGTTGGACCGACCCGAACAAGTCGGAGTCTGTACGTCGTCGTCTGTTATGGATTTTGTGTGCCAAAGATCGGTCGTGGTGTCCTCGAACGAATTTGTATTAAATTTAGCTGTTGTCAACAATAAAGTTGTATATCAGACTGTCCGACATTATTTTTTTGTTCGATACCTGTTAGTGTCTTCAGTAAACAGTTCCACCAACAAATTCTCACCCTTTCTGTATCGTTTGGAATTCGCACAAATTACTGTTAGCGCCAGAATAACAGTTACTGGTAGAGCGCTAGTGTGTAGTGCTCGATTAAAGCTGAATAACGTGGCAGTAGACAGTTAACCTGGAGCAAAAACCGCAAAGTTACCCCAGCGGCCAGTTCCCAAATAACAAATAAGATCGACACTCCATGAATTTATACAGAACGATGCTTAGTCTTCAAAACTTGAACAACGACTGAAATTTATACAACAGAATTTACAAAAAAAAGGAAAAAAGGAATGTCGCACACCATCTTGTGACTAATCTTATATAAAAATAACTTTCCATAAGTTAAACATCTCTGTTTGGCGGTCAGTGAGACTTCACCAACAGAAGCTTTGTGCCTGGCCGGCTGTGTTCTTGGAATCGAACACCCAGCTTTTATTCCTGTAAGCGGGGCTAAGAAACACAATAGACATATTATGAGTTAAGTCAATATCTACTGAACTCAACGAAACAACTTCGTTTTAGTTCGTTTCTAAGGTTAGTATAGCCTATATACGATCTATAATCAGTAACAAAAAGCAAAATACGCGCAAATGTGGTAATTTTAATATAAGTATAATTGAACTTAGGTCCCTATCAAAGTAAACACCAACTTCTGAAAACTTATGTGAAGAACTATCACACCTACTCCGAATAATAAGTAACCAGCCACGTTAATGGATCCCAGCCACGTACTACTAGATTGCCCGGCTATGGAGGAAGAGAGGAGTACAAATATTGACGGTCAATCTGTCTGGGAAATCCTTGGGCAGAAGGAGAATTTGCCAGCAGTTGCCGCATTCTTAAGGAAGTTTTTCAAGAAGCTGGAGAAAGCTTAGTGTGTGTTTCTTGGAGTGTATGGTGGGGTGGTGTAGGGCTATGTGTATAGTTAGTGTGTTGGTGAAGTGTATATAGTTGGTTATTTGTATATAAAATTGATATATTTTTGTAAAATAAATCAATGAAATATAATAATAATAATAAGTAACCTCAAATGATCTATTGATACATAACTTAAAGTTGTTCATGTACCGTTACCAAAAAAATAGACTTAAGCCACTTCCAAAATAAAGGGTGGTAGCCTTTAAGTGTCTAGATTGTATTTAAGGTTCATTTGTATACAGTAGAATATAGTTAAATGTTTATAAGCTTTCGTTTCGTGTTTTATATCCTTGAATAGAGCCCCAAAACGAGTCTAATTAATTTTAAAGTCTGTTTTGGATCCTGTTTACCCCCCACCTACCAATTTCCACATCTGGAAACGGGATACCCGGGAGCTAAAGAGATCGAGCCTCTCACATAGCTACCCGGGTTCAACGATTTCGAACGCGTGTTCCCCTCCCTCTCCTCTTTACCATATATCATATTTAACACCCGTATTCCGCTTTTCCTTTTGAGTAAACATTTCCCAGTGGTGGTGGTGGTCGTCGTCGTCGTGCTGTTGAAATCAAATCTTTCAGAAAAAAACACTCAAACGAGAGGAAAGTTGAACTGAAGGTGAGGCGGGAGGAGGAAAGGGAAAAGGATAAGAGATTAAACAGTGATGTGGGAAAAGCGGAAAAGGTGGACACGGAATGAGTGGGTGGAGGGGATATATTGAAGCAAAAACTGAGATAAACGCGTTGAAATATGGAGTTTTTAAATGATATTATCCTTCTGAGCTTTCCCTTGACTCCCCCGCTCTCCTTCCCACCTCCTCCTCATCTCACCTTGTTTATAAATACAAATAAAAACAGTGGTAAACCGGAAGGAAATCGGATTCGTTTCCCAAAATCCCAAACGCCAACTTATTTATAACCACCAACCCCTCTCCACCGAAAAATTTATAATTTACTAATTACCTTGTGGTTATTTATTTCCCTTTTAATACTGAAAAAATATATATTATAAATATCTAATATTTACAAAAGGATTCCTTTCATTTTTTAACGGATACTAATATATATAATACTGTGATGAATTTAGGTTCTGTGTTGTGATTAATACGAGGCTACGCTGTGTACTTACATATATTAATTTGAAAGTCTACTTTATTATGTAGACTATTTGAATTTTTAAAGAGTCAATTTGACTCATTTCGCGAATATAGAGAACATCAATTAGTAATTCGTCTGTTAAATTTACTTATCGGATAATGGAAACGTTCTTACAGGCTAATTAATTCAGTTTTCGGTTCGATAATTTTTTGTCATGTTAGTTTGAGTATTATAGTATTAATTAATTAATTATCTTGAATAGTGTATTAGTAATAGCTAATATTAATAATAAATTAAAGAACAAACGACACACTGTTAGTGTTTAGAAACTGACTGACGAAATTTTGCTTTTATACCTGGTAAGGTACCGTAGATGGAGCCACTGTCGCCTATGCTGGTAGAATTAGCTAAATATACCCGTTTTATATTGAGGCAGGAGTTTTTCATTTCTGTATAAGTGTAGTTGATCTATAACAGTGACGGCCCGAGAAAGTATTTAAGAGAAAGTAAATCCGGCCCACCGAGGGTTTATCGACATGGATAGTACTAATGAATCTATACTGAATATGTATATTATTGTAATGATGATATTAACTATAAGCATCTCACTGACATCGTCTATCTTTCACAGGAATGCCATAAGACTATTCAAATCACCTGATTTTAGCGATGATAACATCCTCAAACACACACAGGTCCGCGTGCATCTATATTAGCTTCATCTTTAGTTGCCTTTTAGAAAGTCACGAAATTTCCTGAAATCGCATGATTTTCTAAATTGAACACATAAAAATTAAAAAGATTATATTCAAATCAAATTAGTATAATATTTTAGAACAGTGTTGGGCAAAGTACGGCCCGTGAAAGTATTCAATGCGGTCCGCCAAATTATTTTAAAATTCAAAAAGGCCCGTTGATTATAAAGATTGCTCATTCTTGATCAATAACAACAGTTTGTGTCACTACAAAGTCAAAAATTTATATTAATATTAGTATTTTTATAATTAAAAATTGCATTTAATAGCTAAAGCTCAAAAATGAAACTTTTTCCTCCAATTCAGTTAATTAAAGAATTTTCTTTTCAGCTTTCGAGAAACCCATCCCGACTCTAGGAGGATTTAACACGTGCTGTACGGGCGGGCTCTTAATCTATCTTCGGTCGTTTGTTCTCTCGGTGGTAACACGCACGGATTAGAAACATTTCGGTAAAACCGCTGGACAAAGTTTTATTTAATATCCGGTCATTTCTTAAAACCGGAGCCACATGAGTCCGAATTTATAGCCGAAGGATTTCAAGTTTCGTGAACGGATCCGGTAGAAGGGGCCATTTTCAACGGGAAGGAGAACGTTTTAATTACGGACAATTTGAACGGTTCGAGAGGGAAAAACACGAACGTTCCGGATGTAGTGATACCGCCGACCTTTTTTTACTCAAAATCCTCCGGCCATTTTTCGCGGTTCTTCTCAAGCAACCATTTCCTCTAGGTCTGAAAACCATCAACTCTAAAGCTTCGCCCTTTTCTCTCTCCCTCTCACCATGTTTAGCTTATCTCCTCTCGTTCTTCTCCCTTTGACAAAGCTCACTCACAATGCTTCAAAAACATTTTTGTGGGAATCTCTTCCTTTGAAGAGAAAATTCTATCTTCTTCTTTCATTGATTCTCAACCTCTTGGATGGGATAGACATCCGTTTTATCTTCTCTCTAATTCTACTTCCTTTCGCACAAAAAAAACCCTCATAAATTCTCGTTTTCCCGTCGGAAACCGGAAATCCTTAAATGATTGAGATTAAAAAGACATGAATTTCCCAACTCCAAACCCTCGCTTACCTGATTAAAAAGAAAGATCAAGTGGAGATGCTGGAGGAGGAGAAGGAGGAGGGAAAAAGGTTGACAAGAGAAAGCGAGAGGATGCGAATCATCAGTTTATGTCACAAAAAAGAAAACAAAGAAAAAAAGTTAGACAAAACACGAATCCAGAGAGAGTTGAAAACAATTTTTTGTTGTTCCAGAAAGCTCCGGAAGTGCTTTCATAATAGAAAGAAGCAGACGGTTTTCAGTTTAAATATTTTGAATTTTTATTTATTTATTTATTTTACTTCTGGAACGAAACGCGAAATATTTTTTTTTGAATCTGAAACTGAAAAATTGTCTTTTCAAATAAAAACAAAACAAAACAAAAAATTTTTATTTTATTTTGAAAAATTGTTTTAAATTGTTTAAAAACTAGCAACCCCGAAGTAATGTCGTTACAATTTTAAAAATATGTAAAGGAAACAAAGTGGAGAAGGGAGGAAAGTGGAGGAGGAGGAGGCGAATGAAAGGGAATGAGAGACAGAGAGAAAAGTGGTTTCAAAATTGAAACTCGGCTTCATTTCCATTTTCATGAAAATTGAGTTTTTTTTTTTCCTTTTTCGTTATTCGCGTAATTGTCTCGAGTAATTTGACTCTGTTAATTCGACTCTGAAAATTTTCTAAACCTAAAAATACTGAAACAAAGAAAAACGTAGAAGCACACAAGAGGAATCGCTTAGAACTTTCCCTTGTTTCCGGAAACAGAAATACTGAAATCACTGATTGACCTGTGATTTACGATTAACTAACTATACTCAACCGCATTTGGAAGTATTTAGAGTTATAGACCTCGCTATAAATTCAAGTCAATGAAGACTGCGTGTTCTTTGTCTAAACGAGAAAGAGAAAACAAATGAGTGCTACAATCTTTACCAGAAAGAAAAAACTTTTTTTCTAAAACTAAAACTTCAAAAACCAGAGAATTCAACAAAGTGTCAGTTCTCCACATCCCTCCCCGAGCTTTCCATTTCAAATCGCTCTCGGTGACTTGATTAATATCACTTGGAAGTGATTTCCGGAAGCCGAAAGCTCTCACCATTTCAAAGCTTTCCCCCTCCCCGTTTTAGTCAGCATCAACTTAAAATAAATTGTTTTGAAAAGCGAGTAACAACAGGCGGGAAAAGTGACCTGAAGGGAATTCTTAAAGTTCAGAGACATCGTCAGTAGCTGGAGGGAGAACGTACGCTTTCAAACTTTCCTACGGAGAGTTGAGAGTTGTTGAGAGAATGACACAGAAGGAATGGAAATTCCGTCGGGTGGAAACAAAGAAGAAGAAACGAAGCGATAAACCAATTGATAGTTGAAAGAGCTTCCAGATGCAAGAGAATAGACAAGAAATTAAAGTTCGCCGAAACTGGATTAAGTCTAAATCTATTAGAGAAATTTATTACGTCGGCAGCGAACGTTAAATTCTGAGCTGAAAAGATAGACAGACAGACGGATTTATCAACTTTATCGTTACGTTTACTCTCTACGACGAGTCTGATCATAAATAACCGAACTCCTTTCAAGGACAGCACATTGTATACATGATATCCACTTTAATAATCAAAATAAAAACGGTTCCAAAAGTAATGCACACTTAGCACAACTTGGTTTAATAAACGCTATACACTTACTCACTACAAATTTGAAGATGAAATTTTTAAGTCACTACAGCAGGCTGAAAATGTCATTTTACCAACTCACTGTAGGAGAGCGAAGTAAAAAAAATTAATTAATTTAAATTTAATTGTGTAGGGGTGAAAACACCTCCCCTATATATATTTATAAGTGTGCATTATTTATGAAATCAGTTCTTATTGAAAGGTTTCCTTATTTGTTGGATGGCTTTTTGTTTAGTGTACAACATTTGTGAAGTTAGTTTCTTATTAAAATGCAGATCACTGTTGAAACTAATTTTACTGACAAATGTGCATTTTTTATGAAATGTATTCTTAGTGAGAGTGTGCAATATTTATGAGAAGAATCTGATCCCTTAAGTGTACATTAGTTTCGAAACTGATTGATTTCTAAAGTGAAAATTGTTTACTTTTTTGAAAGTGTGCATTATATATGGAATGAATTTTTCTTTGGGGTATAAAAAGTCCTCTTTGAAGTGTGCATTACTTTTGAAATAACCTCTAATTCTAAGTGTTATCAAAGGAAATGGAAAGTCGATTAGATCTGAATCACGTTCGCAGGATTGTGTTCGGCCAGTGAGACAAAACATCAACTTTGCAGATCCGTTTGCATTGCTGACAACAAACAAGCAGCTTCGTTCTTAGAATGTTTTCGAATTAGAAATGTCGTGTTTATGCTTCCTCCTCCTCTTCTGTGGTTTGTTTTATTCGTTCCTCAGCTTTTTTAAAAATTATCTGTCAGCTTACATCGAGGATTAGGCTCGCTTAAGTTGATGTTTCGTACGAAGCTTATCTACTTAAGACGCTTAACCGCTACTTAGTCAACTGATTTTAATTTTTTGCATCATCACCTTAAATACACATTTCCCACTCCATCCCAGCCTTAGTCCATCTTAAGACACTCGAGAGAACTGCACATTTCAGTCAGGGCCTTGAGAGAAAACGTTTCCGTCCTTCTCCGACTGGAAGAAAACAATTTGTCTTGTTCTTAAAATTTGCTATGACGTTCGCCTTTCCTTCCCACTCGTTCTCTTTGTCCTAATCTCATATCAACTTTCGACCGCTCTTTCGCCGAGAGCCACTCTCTCAATTTTTCTTTTTCTTATTTCATTCCTCACACGTTCACGTTTCCTTTCTGTTTCTCATCACAGCTCTTGACACTCCGAAGAGATAATCTTATTCCGAGCTCCCGGGAAATACCTGTTTAAGCTATCGATTCCTTCTTTGTTTATGTAAATTCCTCGTAAATAATCTGTTTACCAGGTCAACTACCTCACGAGAACACTACATGTCTACTTCACATATCTGTTTCATGATTTATATCTATTTATATGTTTTATTATATTTAAATCCGAGAAGAAACACTTCAATCTGGGATATTTTCATTCAGTATAATTCTTCTAAGGATTCCCCAAAGTGCTTGTGAGTTAAGTCATTCGAGTTGACCTAAATTTTCTATTAATATATCAAGTTTCGGTTCTTTTATTGAACCAAATTCATTTCAATAAACTTTTAACTTCATTCGAGATTCGCAAAAGGTCGTTGTCAGACAGTCAGGGGATTATCATGTTTCCCGAAGGAATTGTTTAATTAAAATTATTAATTTAAAATTTAATTATACAATTTAATTTTGTTTCGAGAAAGTGATGAGTATGACAATCGAAAGTATTAAGAATCGCGTGATAAGAAAATCTTTTGACAAAACAAAATGTGGAAAAGATCTACAAAACTAATCAAACAATAAAAAGAAGCTTTAAAGTAGTTAAAAACAAGACCAACCACGGCAACATTAAGTGTGCAATATTTATGAAAGTAAAATGGGTTTTAAATATTGGATTATGGGTTTGTAGAAATTTCAGATCGCCATAGAGCAAAACCCAGTTGTATGGAGTGTGAATGTGAGGGGAGAGAGTGATGGATAGGTTACCTCTAAACAACGAACCTCAAAGTCAACAATGATCAAGACACTAGCTCGTGGAAAACACTGTGAAAGATGTAAAGAGGAGACTAAAACCAACTAGACCTCCCAAATATCGTTAAAGGAATTCTAGAAGATTCCGAAAGCTAGACAGCCTTCTCTGACTCCTGCAGGGAGGTTATGATGCAAAAAGATGACGAGAGAGAGCGCCAAGGTCAAACTCGATGATAAAACCATTAAAGAATGATACTTGAGTCAGAAGTTCAGGTAGTAATACCTGTTCTTATCTCTGGAATTCCTCAACGGCTCATATAAGCAGTCGGGGGCAGGTTTTAGTAGGTAAACCTTTGAAAGAGTAGCTCGACACTACCAAGTTTGTGTCTGAAGGTCTTCCTCCTCCCTCGAACAGATAAAAAGACTCAACAATAACACTAGTTGACAGTCACGTGTCAAATATCAAAGTGCTCATCAGGTCACGAGTATAAAATGAAAGAAATTTCAAATGTCCACTTGAAGAAATAAAAAAGTTAATGAAAAACTTGAGAGACTCATCCTGAAATCTCTTCTCTCGGTTCTTTTCACGCTCAAAAACAAAATCAAGAAAGGAAAAAGGAAAACAACGAGAGAGAGAGAGGAAGAGGAAATAAAATGAAAAATGATGAAATAAAGGCGACCTCCTCTCCGAAATTTCTTCCACTCGTATAATCTGGACACCGGAAAATTCTCCAATCAACATTTCGAATTTCATCAGGAATTTTCAACCACCCTTCGCGAGAGTTTTCCTGACTGAAAATGGACGAGAGGTGGAGGAAAGGGAAAGAGAAAGGTAAACACAGAATTCAATTAAAAATATTTCCAGTCAATAATAATAAAAATAAAAAATTCTAATTTCTGTGTTTCTAATTTGTCTTTGATTAATTTTTATTCATAATTTTTTAATGGATTTTTTTTTTCGAAATGAAAAGTCTTTAACAAAATGAAAAACCTGATTTTTTTGTTTCACTCTCCTCCCAATAAAACGCTGTCGTTTATTTATTTTTTTTCCGTTCGTTTGAAAAAAAAAGGAAGTACAACAGCAAAAAAAAAATCACATCGCTTTCAATTAAATTTTACTTATTTATTCGACAAATTTTAGCCATCATACAGACTAAGCAAATTCATTAAAAAGGAGGCCAATTAGAAGTAATTGAATTCGTTTTAATTTTATCAAAGGGAACTCAACTCATCAGACTAACGGGAATACAAGAAGAAAGGATGCTACAAGGGTGTTGAACAGGGGGATGAAGGAAGAATGGGGTTGGAATAACGATTTCCTCCATTTTCGCCTCATTTTGTAAGAACCGAATTGTCAATTTCTGGAGTCGGTGGATCGCTTCTCTGTGTTTATTAATCAAACATTCGTTGTTTAGACTTCGAATAATGTTCTTAACCTTGTGATTGGTCGGATGGATGATTCGTCAAAGAAACGATAAATTGAGTGAGGTGCCATAATTTTAGAAATACTAATTGTCAGACTAATCTTTTTCGACCTAGTCTTCTGGAACCTGAATCGAGGAACAATCCAAGAGGAAGAAAGGAATTGACTTCGTCTAAATTTGTCTTCAACGCAAATGATTCCATCAGATTTACAAGATGGTGGATTATTAGAAAATAGATGTTTATTTATTTTTAACCCTTGGGTACAAGGAGCTTCGAACTCTCAACTGTTACTTCGGCATTACGGTCACCCACCCCAGGCCTTCCAACTTTTGCTAATTTCGTTCCCAACATTCTTCTACCCATTTTCTGTCTTAGAGGATTATCTCTCATTTTGGAGATTTAGAAATTTATATCTGGGTCAAGAAATTAATGAAACTAAAATTCACTTCGTAACTTTGATGACCCAAGATTAAAGATGAAAATATATTAGTTCGATTTATCTTGTACAACAACTCAACAACAATGAATCCATACTGAGTATATATATTATTGTAATGATGATATTAATTATAAGAATCTCACAGACATCGTCTAACTCTCTCAACAATGCTATACGACTAATCAAATCACCGGATTTTGGTGATAATAAAATCCTCAAACACACAGGTCCGCGTGCATCTATATTAGCTTCATCTTTAGTTGCCTTTTAGAAAGTCACGACATTTCCTAAAATCGCATGATTTTCTAAATTAAACACAAAAAAATTTAAAAATTTATATTCAAATCAAATTAGTATAATATATTAGAACCGTGATGGGCAAAGTACGGCCCACTGGTCAATTCCGTCCCGGGAAAGTATTTAATCTCGTCCGTCGAGGGTTTATCGCCATGGCATTGATACATGACCCGCTAAAATTACATTTTGACGGTTGAGAAGTTTAGTTAGTACTTAGTAGAATAGATGTATAGTCTACAGAAGAAGCTAAACTAGCCGCGTAGTTCATGTGTTGCAAATTTTTCCGGCCGTAGGAGGGCCGAACAGTTTTCAGTTCCTATTTTATGTGCGGCCTGCCAAAAAAATTTTAAAATTTAAATTGGCCCGTTGATTAAAAAGGTTGCCCCTTCCTCTTTTAGAAGATCCAAAACTATAAACACAAAGTTCTTTTGGAAAATTTTTTTCAAAATTTGATTTTCGTACAACAGCACATCATTTCATTCATTCACACATTCACCTTCCGTGCTTTTATCTTAATTGCATAACTATAAAACGAGGTATAAAGTTTATAGTATTACTATAATAAAGCAACACGTCCTTTCTCAACAAAAGAAGAAGATTTTTATGAGATGTGATGAAGTGTCAAGTCCTCTTGCAATTAGAACACGAATTAAAAATCTGTGATGACCGTTGTTAGACTGTCTGGGTAGTCAGGGAAAGTAGTACTTCTAGATAATGGCAGTAAAGCTACTCTCTTAGTATAGAGGGTAATCTAGTGAAAATTAATTCTAACGAAACATCCTACAAGGTACGGTAATAAAAGTGACCAGTCATCTGAGACATCATCAAACGAATAGGGAATAGAATAAGAACCTGCAATAACGGAATCATATTCTAAACAAATGAGACCTAAACAAGACATCAAATTCCATGACGCAAAAGGTATTAAAATTCAAATTCTTAAAAGGGGAAATTCGGCGGGAAAAAGACCCAGACTCAAAGAAAACTTCTCTGAGTTTAGTTCCAAAAAAAGGAAATCGAGCAAGTTGAAAATCCTTTTAATAAAAATTTTTGGAGTCCTCAATCGGGGCTTGAAGACGGGCGAGTAGACGCGACGAAGAAAGTAAACACTGGAAAAGTTTCTTTCATTTGATGAAAGACGTAATTCTCTTGATTTCCCTCTTTCGAAAGCTTTTAAAGCTTTTATGCGGAGAACTGGAGGAGACGACAGCAAAAGGAAAGGATATCGAAATTAAAATATAAATCTTTCTCCTCCTCCTCTTCTTCTTCTTCTTTTTTTTTAATTTCCCCGTAATATTTTAAAAACTTACAAACTTCGATTTCTACCTATAAGCCAAAACTCACCACAAAGTTAATAAAAAAAGAGAGAGAGAGGTGGAGAGGAATGGAGAGAGAGAGAGAGAGTAAAACAAACGTGAAACTCGATCTTGCAGAGAAATAACCGAAGAAATTAAAAAAGTTCTAAAATGAGCACCAAAACTTTTTTTCCTCCTTTTTTTTTTATTTTGGATTTTCAAAAGTCAGCTTTTCGGTCCACCTCCTCCTATACCCTTCACCTTTCCGCCTTTTTCACCTTCCTCCTCTCGCAAAAAAAGAAAGGTTTATTGTTTCTCTCTCTCTCAATATTAAGATAAAATGAAGAGTGTGCGGTTTGGGTTTTGGCTTTTACCTCTCTCATCCAGACAGAAAGCTTTCTTAATATGAAAACTCTGACTGCTTCACGGTTTTCTGGCTTTTATGATGAAGAATTAATCTTTAATTAGAAAGTAGAGAACACGGAAAAAGCGTTTACCGCGTAAAAAAAGGGTTTCGAGAATTATCTGATATAATCCTCCTGTGATGAGCTTTTTTATTGCTACACGAACATGATCTTAGGAATCGTTTCGAATTTGACAAAATGCCAGCGGGTCCTTGATTGTCTTGTTCTTGAGTTTTGAAATACAAACCAAAAATTTCATCATCAAACTGAGTGTTTTGTTTAGTAGTATCACCAAATCCTCTCCCAAACCAATCGGTTCGAAGCTTTTAAGGAAGCGATGGTCTGATCAAAACTAAACTTGAAATTCCCTTTCCGCCGAATTCGTCTACATTTGGGGGCAATTTGTCAGAGGCGGGCCAAAGCCGACGTTTCGCCCGCTCAAAGACATTTAAACTTGTTGAGGACAATTTATTTTACAGCACACTAAAACTTTCACTTTTCTTCCCTCCCACCTACCCCCGCCCGGGTGAAAAGGAGCTTTCTCCACTTTCATCTAATACAAATCGCTGAAATTTAAGTATTAAAAGCGCGGACGGGTTTCGCTGACAGGGGAAATTATTAGCTGAACCTGGAAAACTTTGACATTCTATTATAAAACTTTGACTTTATACTGAGAATTGTATTAATAAAATGTTGCAGAGATTGAAGTTTCTCTTTTTTTTTCTTCTCGCCTCTCTCTCTCTCCTCTTCCCCGTTATTTGAATGATCGTTTAGCAAAGTTAATATACCGTGGAATGACAGGAAAGGATTTTCCTTTTTCTCCTGCTTTCCCGTTAAACAGGTCTCTCACCCGACCTGCTGAAAAAGTCTTGTGAATTTCAAAAAAGAAAAAAAACTTTGGGCCAGAGAGTAAGACCCGAATTTATGTTTTTCCCTACACCTCCTCTTCTCTCTCACTCACTCACTCCAACTTAGTTCCTCTCTCTCTCTCCGGAAAGGCTAACCAGAGGTTTTGGGGCTCGGGGGACTGTTTCTGAAGTTGTTACGCCATCTTGTTCTGGAACGTTGACTGCCGGATTTCACCTTCTGTCGGTCTTTCAACTGGGCATTACAATTCCCACGTCATTATAAGTGAATTAAATGTGGTTTATTAAAGTCCATATTTCCGTTTCCTGTTTCCCGTTTCCATAAAATCGAGAATTCATTGACCGTAAAATTTCCCTTAATTTCTTGCTCAAGATGATTTCAGTGACGTATTTAAACGTTCGCGTGAGTCTGTTGGGACTATTTTCTCTCTCACATGTGATGGATGTGTGTTTTGAATACTAAAAATGTTTTTGCAGTCATTGTAGTTGATTGTGTTGGAAACGTGGAAACGTGTGCATTACATTTGAAATGAAAGCCCAATAAAAGTGTGCAATACTTTGAAATGAAAACCCAATAAAAGTGTGCAATACTTTGAAATGAAAGCCAATAAAAGTGTGCAATACTTTGAAATGAAAGTAATAAGTGTGCAATACTTTTGAAACGAAAGCCCAATAAAAGTGTGCAATACTTTTGAAATGAAAGCCAATAAAAGTGTGCAATACTTTTGAAATGAAAACCCAATAAAAGTGTGCAATACTTTTGAAATGAAAACCCAATAAAAGTGTGTAATACTTTTGAAAAGTTAGAGAGGTGTCATGTCTTGAAACGAATGACCAGTAAGTGTGCATTATTTTTGAGAAATTGGAAAGATTTGTGTTGTTTATGAACCGAAGCCTCACAAAAGTGTGCCGTACTTTTGAAAAATCTACAGTTCGTTCTAACGCATTTCTAAAGCTGTCAAAACAACCGCGTAAAAAAAGATCAAACTGTATATGTAGGCCTATTTGCTGTATTGTGTTTGCAATTTGTATTGATTTGAATTAATATCTTTGGTAACCAAGTTTTCTGAAAAATCTTAAGTTAGTGGTTTAGAGGTTCCTTGAAAGTTTATAGGCAACAGTTTCAGAAACTCTGGAAAAAGTTTTTGGTTCTATTTGAAAATAAAATTAGGAAAGCGGATAGTGTTTCAGGAAAAAGCTCTTATACGCAGAAAAGGGATATTCTGGAGTGGAAGGCTTCTACTCCCACGCATAATCACGCCCCATTATTGTACGCCAGAGAATGAATGAAAAAGAAGGATACAATTCCGTCACAAAAAGAAGGCGGTGACCCGAAAATCACCTTCTCATTCTAATGTGCTTCCTTCCCTTCCCGGATAACTTCCGGAAAAAAAGGAAACCTAACAATACCAACTAGTGAAACCTTAGAAGGAGGATATATGGGAAAAAAAGGAAGCATTCACCTTTTGAGGAGGGAAGAAGGAAAAAAAAAGGAAATTTGGACAGAATCCAGGGAAGTGTTAAAGCCGTCTTTGAACACGAAAACAGTTTAAGTTGCGGGTTTCCACGCGAATTTTCCGGGACTCATATTTTGCGCAACCAAAGCACCGGCTCTTTTCCCTTTGTTTCTTCTTCCTTTGGAAACCACCAAAAGGAACGAATGCGAAGTTTCCACACATCGAGTTTCAATTCCCAAAAGGATTTCCACCCCGCCTTTCCCTCTCCCACCTCCTCATTTTAATTTCTACGTCGCAATCAATAGGAAATTTTCCTTCCCAACAACTACCACCAAATTAAAGTTAGTAATCAAGTTGCAACGTTGGAAAGCACCACCACACCACCCTCCCTCCTCTGCTCATCTTTAAAAAAATAAGTTGTTGTCAACAGCGGCGTAGTCGGGATTAAATTTCCCAGATTTTCCAGAGAGGAGAACAATGTATATAAAGAATCTACCTGAATAATTTATGGTTTCAGATTCCGGCTGAACAGTTTTATTGTGGCGAAACTTTCTTTCTTATTTTTTTGCCTCTTCATTCTCTGCAGCGGATAAACTTGGAAGCAATATCACAACAACCCCCCTCCTCCTCCTCCTCCCGACGTCTCATAAATAACAATTTTAAAATAAGATGGTGAATTGCAAAATACAATAAATAACACGACGTTAATAAAAGCTCTCTTCGGACGCCGCCATTCCAACAGCGCGGATGATGATGCTTTGTGTAAATATTTTAGGCAATTTATTTTTACTGCTGAGGATCAAAAATTTTACAAAAATATGCAAATTTAATGATAACATGCCCTTTTTGTTACTCTCTACCTCCTCCCTCCACCTCCACTCCCCCCCGTGCATCCTCTCTTCGCAGTTTAATGTTATGACAGAGAGAAAAATCATTTCCCACTTGCAAAAAAAAAGTCCTCGTCAAGTTCATCTTTATTACCTACCCCAAAAAAAAGTCTTTTCACCCCCATCCCTCCAACCCTTTCTCTCTCCGGGTGGCTTTAAAAATCAGAGCTTATGTGAGACTGTCATAGAAATTGATTTCGAAAGTAAATTCTGTTTCCTTGCTTCTGCTTTGAATGATTCGATAGGAAAA
The DNA here is from genome assembly GCA_016920875.1 of Columbicola columbae. Taxonomy (NCBI): domain Eukaryota; kingdom Metazoa; phylum Arthropoda; class Insecta; order Psocodea; family Philopteridae; genus Columbicola; species Columbicola columbae. The sequence continues at coordinate 9,986,544 of JADMLL010000008.1, forward strand.
ATCCCCGAGTTGAGATGAGAGAGAGAAAGAAAAGAAGACAAAAGAGTATTTGAAGAAGGTTACTGCGGATGTGTGTTGTTTGCTAGAGAGAGTCACGTGACTTGAAGAGGGAAAATCTTTTTTTGCCGTTCGCTCCGTTCGAAAACAGTTCACCTTCGGAAAATATATTTTATGGAATATTTTAGAAAAGATTCGATTTGATTTGATTCGATAAACTGAAGCCCTCATCAATTAGATTTGGTATCGCTATGGTTTCCTCCACGTGGAATCCTTGTTAACGTAAACAAAATGGCGGATATTAATTCACTTGATTCTAAAAATATATATATATCCTCCGTTCCTTTCTCCATTTCCAACTTGAGGTATTCTTTCCTTCCGAGGAATCAAGGAAACGTGACACTTTTCCCGCCTTTTCACGTTGTGAATGACTCTTCCGATTCTTCTATCCGTAACCGTTTTCCGACATACTTGTGTTCCGCTCTGATTCTTCTCTCATTACACCCTCAAACAATTAAAATAAAGTTTCCTACAACCCACTCCGAAAGGTTTATTGACCAAAGCAATAATAAAGGATTCCGAAATAGTTTTAAGACCCCCAAAGCTCTTCAGGTATTTCCGGAAAACAATAATTTTCCTCCAAGAAGCTTTTCCCTTTAATGAGTTTCTCCATAAGGACGAAGAAGGGAGGCGAAAGTCACTGAGAATGATGAGGTCACGGCCTGGGAAATGTGTTTTCGCTGTGCAAGCCTACAAGATATTTGAATAACAAGGAGGCGCAATTAAGAGTGTTTCGGAGTCAGAATGATGACATAGCGTGGCGAGGAAAGGGAAGGAAGGAGGAGGAGGAGGAAGAGACGAGGAAGTTCCCGCCGGAAATCTTAATACCCCAGCTGACAAAGTTTTCGAGGTAACGATCGATGTCTTAGTAATTTTTCAAACGAGTGCTTTCCAAGCGATATTCTGTTCTTTGAGCTTTCTAGTCAACTTCTAAAACAATGTATTCCCCCCCCCTCTCTCATCGTGTTCGACAAAGAATTACTTTCTCCAAGAACTTTCACTGCAATCAAATCGAAAGTCGGCTATTTCCTGTTTAGTCGCAATTTTCCTTTCTCTACTTTTGAGATTTTCCTACTCTCTCTCTCTCTATTTGAGGTCAAAAATAGCCTGTAAGAAACTTCAAACTACTTTTATTCCCTTTTCGAAAAACTTCAAAAAACCGGAAATCGAAATTTATTTTTAAAGACCCGGAAGAATTTTCTTTTTCCCTCGGTTTCCAACAGGAAACGTGAAAGTTGAGCAATATTTAAACGGAAGTTGTGACAACTTGTCCAGTTTTTATCTTCAATGCGAACTTTTTATTTTCATCCACAGAGGAAGGAAACGGAAGTCAGTTCTTTTTCATAGCCACATCCGTTGTCATTTTTAGTCCCTCAAGTCTTCCTGTAGTTTTCTTTGTCCTCGAAGCTTTTCCATCTCTTTGACCTTCATTAATAACCTCTCGATTCCGGGTATTTAAAATTGTCGTCCTCCCTCCACCCATTCTAAAGCTTTTTCAATCTTCTACTTGAAATCTCTTTTTGTGTGTTCGACTTTATTGTAGTTCTGTGTTTCAGCGTTTCCGGTTTCGCTTATTGAACGATCATATCTCAAGACTTTGAAGCTTAGCGAAAGCTCGATTCAATGATTCCGTTTAACGACTTTTCCCCGACACAAGCGGAGTCATTAACTATTAAAAGATAAAACTAACTTCTAACTGGTTGAGGAGGAAGAGCTTGTCGGAAACTTTTCGACCAAAATATGAGCCAACAAAACAGATAATTTCAAACCGAGTTGGGTTTCCCGCCATGTTTTTGGTGTTATCAAACTTTTTCCTTCTAAGGATCGAGGTTTAAGTTAGACAATTATGAAAGCTCAAAAAACAAAGAGAAAACGGAAATGGTAACGGAATGAGTTGAGACGAAACTGAAACGGAAATATAAAATTGCTAACAAGGGAAACTCGTTTGAAGTTATCAGTTTCTCGTCGTTTTGTATTGCTCAAAGGAATTCTTTTCCTTTTTTCCGTTTGATATTCCCGGCAATCCAAAGACAAGAAGAATGCCAACTTCATTAGTTTCTGAATATGAATTCTTCTTTGTAAGATGGCCGATGGAAGTCCTCTCTCTTTTGTAAATAAGGTTTCAGCGATTCAAAAGAATTTTCCTCGACCAAGGGTTCTCGACTAACTAAAATTCGTTTTGTTTTCCTTCACAACGTTCTGTGTCCATTTTTTTTATTCTTTTTGGAGTTTTAGTTTTGTTCTTTCTTACAACCGGTTTCGACTGTAACCCAATTCTCAACGAATTATTTATCTTACAGCAGCGGTTGGATAATATTTATCTGACGACTATTCGAAAAGCTTTCTTTTGTTCGGTATGAAAAGTGATTTTAATTATTCCTTTTGTAGAGCACTAGAATTCTATAGTTCTGATCGATTTGACTCATTTCAAACTTTAAATTTTTAGGTTTAGTTCAGAAACAGGTTGTAACGACATTTCCACAAGAGATCGTTCAATTTAAATTGATTTTTGGTGACAATACCTGACGTCAAAACAATTTAATTTTGTTCCTGATTTGTTCAGTTTCGTTACGCCTTTAATAAAGAAAATACTTTAATGAGTCAATTTGACTCATACAACAAAATTCAATTGTTTTGACTTCAAATAATTGATTTTCAGCTATCGAACTAACCCACTCAGGTATTCTTATTGTTTATCTATTTAGGCGTACCTTTGTTTGGTATGGCCAACTTCGAAACGAATTAGTCACGTTCGTGACTATAAGGGAAACTAGAAACAGAAAAGGAGAAGAGTAGTACAGGACTTGTTCCAAAAGTTCCCGGAATGATTTTTTCTCTCTCAAGAACACTGGTTGGTGGACAGAGAAATTGGTGTGGGATCAAAGATTCGAAACGGAACTTTGAAGAGGTTACTCGAAAAGTTTCGAAAAGGTTATAAACTGATGAGGAAATGAATTTTAAAAATTTTGACAGGTTTCGAGAGGAATCATGTAAAGAATACAATTCGATTTTGCTGGATGAGTCGAATTGGCTCATTTTTGTGAAAATACGCATGCAATCAACACCGTAAATTGAGTGCCAGTCAGTCTGAAACTGTTTCTTTTTAGAATTTCTCTGGGAAATTGTGTTCCATCGACTACTGTAGTTTGGGATGATCAAAGTTCGGTGTTATCTATCAGAAGTGAAAGGGTTGAAGGAAGGAAGCAAGAAAAAGTCGGTAAATTACGGTCCGACTGATGGGAAATCTTCAATCCGAAATTGAAAAAGAGACCGCACGAGAGAAAAACAAATTTTCGACCTTTTACGGGTCCGAACTTATTTCCGCTAACGGACAAAACAAAGGAAAACTATTTAAATTCCAAAAGAGAATCGAGGAATTTGGCATTTGTATGCTTCTCCAGCCAAACGAAAAACATTTCAAACGCTCGAGGCTGGAAAACCTCGAAAGTTGAGAGCTCTCGCCACCCCCAGGGTCAAGACTTACCAAAAGGTTTTGATTTTAGTTTCAGTTCAAACGGGATCCCGCAAAAGGAAGGAATCAGCAAAAGAAAGCTACAGAAAAACAAAAAAACTTTTTTCCTTCCAGGATATTTTCGGATGAGTCAAATCGACAAGACGGAAACGGAAAAAGGCTTCGAAATTAGAGGGGAAATTTGACGGGAAAATTTCGGGATCGATCAGAGCGGCCCAATTCCTACGTGGATTTCGTGTTTCCGTTTTTTTTTTCTCCCAACCTCGAATTGGAAAACAATTCTTTTCATTCAGTTCCTCACTCCTTTTCCTACGGGAATTATTCCTCCCTTTCCTTCCTCTTCTCTTTCCCTCCCACTAGCTCCTGGAAGTGTTTTCGAGTTTTCGAACGCCTCGAGCTTGTTCTCGTTGTTATACACCCTCCTCCTCCTTCTCCTCGATAAATATTTATAACACAAAATTATGCAACAGCAAAAAAATATTGTATTCCCGAGGTTAATTAAAATTATTGATTTCTTATTAATAGGAGCTCATTAATAAAGCGGATGTTTATTTCGAAAACTCCTTCCCAAAATTTACGACTAGAGATAGCCCAAGTCGAAAGCTTCCCATAAATCTCTGATCACGATCTCACTTTTCTATTGCACAGGACCGAAAAAAAGCATTTCGAGGGGCAGGAAGGGACCTGGAAACTTCCGTTTTCGCCTTTTGATTCCAATTAAACGCTTTCAATTTTCCTTACAGACCGGAAGTGAAGACATTTTGAACGCGCAGAGGAGAAAAAAAAAACACCAACGCTTCCCAAAATGTGTGCGATTAATATTCGAGAAGTAAAATAATTTGGGGAACCGTTAGGAATAAATCTTCGTTTTGTTTTTAGAACGGGTCTGTGGATCGTAAATTAAAAAAAGAGAGAGAGAGAGAGAGGAACGATTGTCGGAAATAATTATTGAGCCGTAAAAATGAATAATTGGAAGTTGGGAAAAGTTTTCCCAGAGAAAAGCAGAAAACTTAGGTAAATAAATAAAGTTCAAAAGGTTTTTATCTGATTCCTATTAAAAATTATGTATAAATAAGTGGAGAGGACCCGTGAGACTTGGCCCTGTGTTTATTTTGTTTTGTTTCGCTGCGTATTTAATTAAAGAATATCGTTGAGACACGTGTTGACACACTTCCTCATCTGTAAACAATCAAGATTCCCGTTTGTGATGTTATTTTGTTTTAGTCAGATTTTTGGGAATGATAACATAGTTTACACTCTTCCTTCGTCCAGACGTTTTAAAGCTACCCACGACCTCGAACAACAATATAATGTTTACTAATACACTCATACGGCCGCTCTTTATACGGAATTTCGCTATAACGGCCAAAATGAGTAAAAATTTCTGTTGCAAACGTTAATTCCCTTCCTGAAATCAGGCAAAATATTTTGCATCTAGAACATGATCTCGGTTTTTAAGGTTTTAAGGAACGTCATGGGCCTGATCTATTTGAAGCTGATAGGGAACCTCTTTCATATGAGGAACTCATTCAGGTCCAAGCTGAACTGACATTTGATGAAGAAACAGAGACTGTCGTATCCAAAGAGCTAACATCAAAATATTTTTTCATATTTCGAACAAGAAATAAAAATCCTTCTAACCCCAAGTAGCCCCAAAGTTTCTCGAGGAATTAACTCAACCAATAGCTGTTAGAAACCACTGAAGAACGAAATAGACAAGAAAGTAAAACCAACAGTGTTGAACAATTCTTTTAAGCTAAGCCCATCCTTACGATTTAAAAATGATTACGACAGTGATCTGCAGGTGACCATTTCTTCATCGTCTTCAGATTAAAGCCATTTTAAATATCTAGGCCGTAAAGCGAGGTATGGTTGTATAAGTATATATAAAGCCTGTGGTGTAGTGTTTAAAGCGCCTGACTATAGAAGTTATGATCGTGAGTTCGAATCCTTTTATACCCGAGGGTGAAAAAACCGGATTTGAAGAAAAGAAATATTAGAAGAGATAAAGTTTCATTTTGTGCGACTGTTAAATAGAATCACAGCACAAAATAAATCCAATTAAAGTGACCTTCTCCTATACCAAAAGTGAATAGAGCTCATAAAACTATATTCGTAGACATTTCCTTAAAATATATCATTTACAAAAAATTGTTTTAATTCAAAAATTTATCTGACCATAATACCTTCATTTATTGTGACCCCGGGAGTATAATATATACCGTATATTTTGATATAGGTTTAAGTTATTTCATTTCCATTAGCATTAATCAAAGATAGAGACTCTCGCCTAGGTTGAGAAAAATTGTGAAGAAGAAACAAGAACCCGAACCCGAACCCGAACCCAAAACCAAATCAACTCACTCTGGAACAACAATATAAAGTATATTCATCAAAATGGCGTTTCACGATTGTATTTATAAAATTATATTATAAAATAATGTAAAAAATTTTGGGAGGGTTGTATTGTAGTTGTTAAAGTGTTTTACTCTACAAATTATATTTAAGAGCTGGAATCCTCCTCTTGTAGAAAGCAATTAAAACTCAAATTTATAAAAATTTAGTACTGTTATACTAAAACACAATGATCGCAAGGTGTTTTGCTGTCATGGCGGAATCCCACATCCCTGGTTATGTCTCATGATTTCAGTGATAAATTCCATTCCTTTCTTTTTATATAATTGTGAAAGACAAAGACCATTAGCTTGGACTCTTATGTGGAACGATCGTCTTAAGCAACAGTCGTGGAAGTCATCTCAAGACTTAGAACTACTTGGTTATGAAGGCTTTGTTCCAAATATCCAGAGAGGAACAGCTTATGCTTTCAGTTGCGAAGTTCTGGAGAGGTTTTTGAACACAAACAATCCAAGTCATGAAATCGTGAGGTCGTGAGGCAATCTTCTGGTTATTGCGGACGAAAAAATTTCGCGGCAAGTGTGCTAGTGACAAACTCTTATGAGTGTTATGTTTGACACTGGAAGTATACTAAAAAACAAAAAAAATTGTTTTCCCTAATAGTTAACTGCCATCTGTCTGAGATATTGAGTAGTTGATCCGGCTTTAAGAGGCTGTATATATAGGGAATACATTAGTATCTCAGCTCCATGAAATAGACAACGGATTACAAAAATAGAAAAGAAATAGAAAGGTAACAATCACAAACAGAAGTCAAGAAATAAATAAATGCAATGGAGAAGCCTAAGAAATTCCTTGCTCCTGAGTAGATAAAAGTTTCTGGGTCTCTATAAGAGAACAGTTAAGAAGACACAATTCAATTCTAAATAATTCCAAAATTGGGTTAATCTATTTATAAAAATAGTCTTTATACAGCATTTTAACCTCAAAAAGGTGCACATTTAGTAACTCTTTGAATAAGCCACCCAATCAATCTATCCCTATTACTCAAACACCTGACTCCCGAAAGGAGTTCAATGTCCATTTTAATACACAATCAAATCGTAACTTCGTCTAGTTTCCAAGTTCAAGGGATCCGAATAGTCTGTTAGGAAACATTAAAGCCTCTTAAAAATAGTTTCACGCTTGGCTATTTTGTTTTTAAATTATAGACTATAAACATAAAATATTTTAATATTTAGCAGTGATTCAAGTTAAAGAACGAAACAGGGCACAAGGTCTGTTTTGAAAAAATGATCAAAAGACATGTCCGGTTAAATTAAAAGTTGTTAAAAAGGAAAACAGAAACACAACCTTTTCATTTTCCGCTCATTTTTGTTAAAAAACGGGAGAAAAATTTTTTTTAATGAAAATGGATTTTAAGTCAGGATCGACTTCTCCTTCAACATGAGAAAGCACAGAATTAAGAGAAAAGTTTCCTTTCCTTCTTCTGCCAGCTCTCTCTCTCTCTCTCGACTCCTATCTCCTCATCCAGCCTCCCTCCCGTTCTCTCTCTCTTTCTCTCTCCCACAACAAAGAGCAGCAGAAGATCCATCCAAACGAGTTTCCTGTAATTCATTTCCCACCTCTTAAAAGCAAGATTAGAGAATCTGCACGGTTTGGCGGTTTTCATTTCGGGTGATGGGAATTCCACCTGGAGAAATCAAATTTATTTCTTAGAGAAAATTGTTGCCATGACATCGGTGCAGACGTTTGTCTTTGCGGAAAGGTGTAAACAAATCTCTCTCACCCTGGATCTGGCTAACCTCCTCACCTGGCTACTGATTTGTAAAAATTTCAACAAAATCGAAACAAGGAAGTTTCCTCTCACTACCACTCAATCTGGTTGTATCAATGATTCAATTAACGATGAAAGAAGATGGAGGAGGAGGAGAAGAGGGCAAAGTGGAGGAGGAGGAAGAAGAGAGAAAAAAAAGAACAAGAGAACTCAATAAACCAAAACTTTAGTATAAACTTTATTAACGAGAAATTTGATTTTGTTGTTTAAATTTTCGAGCAATTTTTTAATCAAAAAATGTTCCTCGATCGACTAATCTTTACGCTTCTCCAGAGAATGGAAGCAATTTTTTTTTCTTTCTCTCTCTTCTCTTCCTCCTTCTTTTTTTCTTCTTCTCCCCAGAAACTAATTTTTAAGAGAATTAAGTAGAAAAATATTGGATGGATTTATAAAAAATTTAAAGCTGCAGTGGCGGTTTGAAAGCCTAAAACTAAATCCGCTTAACAGTAGAGCATAAATAGTAGTCCGAAATCGCTTTTAATGAAACTACAGACTCGAAAGAAACGGCTCAAACAAAGAAAGAGAAAAAGTTAGATACAAAGAGATGTTCACGTGAGACAGACTGTCGCGACGAGAAAAGTTCTTGTGTGCATTAATGGAAACACCGTATTGATACAGACGTTGCAGCTTCCATTCGCAGTCAGTTTGAGATATTGGATTCTTCTTCAAGAATTGAAAGCTAATCTTTTATGCCTTTCAAAAGATATTTGTTAGATCCCTGCATGAGTTCTTCCATCGATTGACTCCTGTCGTTTCTCTTTGTCAATTTCAAATATGCACAGTTTCAGAATGATTTTACTGACCGATACATAACAACTTTTATTTGATGATCATTATAACTACAATTCCCTTTCATAAACAGTGGATACGTGAATGATGAACACCTTAAGAATGAGTCTATTTCAAAAATAATGCACAGTTTGGTGACGAATCTAATTCATAAATCCCACAGGCTGTGTGGCTCTGCCATAAACCTAAATTTTGCTTAGTAATGATAGAAACTTCCAAAAATTTTTTTTATTTACAAACCACCCTCACAGTTCTCCTGTCAGCAACCAGAATCCCAACGGAGGAAGTCATACCAGACGACAGCAACACCCTATTTCATATATCACCAACAAACAACCCAAACAACATCCGGATGTCGTTTGACTGGACACATTTTTGGATTTTTGATTTCTAAGAGAAAGCAACGCAGTTATCCTTCCTCTCACCCCTCAAAGCGACAGAAGAAAAGATTTAAGCGAATAAAATTATGTCGCAACAGCCGTTCACAGTTTCAAAAAACACTTTTTTAAGCTACGAATCATGTCGAATTCGGCATTTCTTTGAAACTGTAAATTGGATACAAGGAAAAGAAAATAAAAACGCGAGGAAACTACAGCATAGTTAGAAAGCTCTAAGCTCAGCAAAACTTCTTTTTCTTTTCTTCTCCTTTCAGAAAAGTGCTCGCTTTTTTCTAGAAGAAAAAAGGAAACCGGAAGATTATAAAAGAAAAATAATAATGTAATGATCAGGGGATGGGAGGTGGGTGGGAGTGAGAAAACAGAACGACAGCCCTGTCGCTCTTTGATAAAACTCTTTTCGCATATTTTATCCTTTATATCCAGGCCGCAAAAATCCTGGCTGTAGTGATCGATAACCGTCCTCTCACTTCCTCTTCCCTCCTCTCCACAGCTTTCTCGACTACTACTACTACTACTACCAACCACCACAGCTATCCACTCCGCTGTCTTATATTGAAAATCTCTTTTTTGTATTTGAACAAGATTTAAAACGATGAAAACAATATTTGAGAGAGGAATGATAATGCCTCAAAATATAAAGAAAACAAAAGCGGAAATTCTTCCAAATTGAGTTTATGTACTCTAAATAAATAATAAAAATGAAAAAAAAGAGAAATTTGATGAGCCAAAAGCTCCCGGAAAAATCTTATTGAATTGAGGACACTTTCATTCCGTACCGGATTTATAAAAAAGGATTTACAGCAGCCTCCTCCTCCGTCCGTACTAAAAGTTTTCTGGGTGGAGCCTTGTTCTTGAGAAAATGAGAGAAGCAGCATTGGGAATAATGGCCGCGTTACTACATCATTCTGACATCTATTAGCCTCAAAGTAAGCACTACATCCCCTCTCTTCCTCCGAGAATTCAGTACAAGGGCTCTGGTGATGATTTCACCATGAGAAGACTATCAACCATTTTACATTTTCACTTATGTTATCCTCCACTTTAATATTTCATCCCCTCGTCTCTCATTTAACCCTCTTCCACCCCGAATCGCCTCAAGAAAGAATGAATCAGTTGACGTCTCCCGGGAGGGAAACACTTTTGAGGTTGATAAATTACACGTTTAGGTTTTTGACTAGGTCGAGGAGGAGAGAGGGAATGATCAGCAGAAAACTGTCGGATGGAAAAGTCAAAATCTGAGTGAAGGGGATGAGAAATGGGGTGGTGAAAAACCGCACGCTTTGACAAACATCAAAATTAAGTTGCCTACAGGCGACAATCATGTGGTTCGTTAAGTTTCAATTGAACGGAACACAGATTTTATGTGTTTCCGGTTAATATTAATATATATATTATCAATAAAATCTCCGCCTCTCTTTCTTATATTTTTCTGTTTCATGTTCATCTATAATAAATTTGAATCATACTAATGAATGACACGGTTTACCACGTCCTCCCATTTTTGCGAAACGCATAACCAAAAGAGCAAATATGTCGTTGTCGAGGACTAATTCATGTTCTCTTGACTAATGAATGGAAGCTATTCATTCCCGAGTGAAGGAGTTATACAAAATGGCGGATTTTGCGTTGGGAGACTTTGGCTCATTCTATACACTATAATACTTAACTCTGTGCTTAATACTATACCCCTTTTCTGTCATACTAAACTCATTCCCTCTGTTCGGCGTTATATAAATCATTTTGGTTGAAAATTTTAAGTTGCCTACCGTTTTTACAGTCTCTTTCCCCTCACTGCCTTCTTGAACTGAACGTCGAGTAAGAAGATGAAATGTTGGAGATAAACGCTTACCTGGAAAATCAAAATTATTTGTTACATTTCCGAAGTACAAAAGCTACGGGTATTGGTTAAGTCGATTTTGGTTGGAGTTTATTTCATAAATACTGCACAGTTGTAAGATTAGCTAGTGCATAGTTATACTTCATTGAGTTATAACATTTAATTTGTTCAGTACAGTTATGCTTTGGCTGTGTATATAGGTGTGGTTTTTGTTTGTTATACATATACACTGTCTGCGACGCGCTAACACTTTCCAGGGAAAAGTTACTAGGAATAAAGGCGGTTCATTGACAAAGGGCTAAATTTATTTTCAAACTTACGAAAGTCCATGTCCACAGCGAAATAAGTCGTCAGAAATAAATGTTAAATTCACAACATTTAATCCACAAAAGGTTTATTCACAATAATGAGAGATCTCATAGACTGTTGCGCTTCTCTTTTGTTTTCGGTTTCTCAGTCCTGAACACACACTTATTAAAATTTGATTTCATAAATATTGCACACTTATCCTTATTATTTAACAAAACTCCAGGATTTCTGGAACCAGATCGTGCACTCCAACTATTATAACTTTGTACCTTGTAATGGCTAAGATAAATCGGTCTACAGAAGAAATCTCTTGACACAGTTAGACCAGAGTGAATTGGCATAAAAGAACTAACCTTCATTAGATGGCAGGAATCACTAATTCATTCACAACTTACTAACAAACCCATTATAGCAGCCATCGCCCCACGCATCAAAGAGTGGGTCGCACAAGTTTAACCTTCCACATGACTCAGATGCTCACGGGCCATGGCTGCTAATGCCTTCCTTACAAAATCAGAAGAAGGACACTTTATTGCAGTGCCGACAGTGACTCTTCAGATCATACACTAACAGCATGCCCCAAGTGGGATAACCAAAGAAGCATATTAACATCTCATATTTCGACCTCAATTTAACAACATTACAACATTTTAGACTCCCCGGAGAAGTGGCAAGTCTTCGCTAACTTCTGTCGGGAAGTCCTAACCATAAAGAAGACGATGAAAGGCCAGACAAGGCCAGTTCAGGAAAAAGAAATAATTAATTAACAAACACTAACCACTTCATCGGTAGAATAAAACATTAACACTGCTAAAAAACTAACACAGCCGAGAATCTGGAAAGTTATGCTGTAACAGGCAGGTCTTCCAGAGACTCGAAATAGGCTCCATAGGGAAAAAGTGAATTGGCATAGCTTAGACAAGACACAGAATGACTATAGTTGAGTGCGCTCAAAAAGGATTTTTAAAATCATCACGACAGATTCACATCAAACAACCTTCTTTGCGAAACAGAATTTTCCATGACTCGACTTTATACGCATAAAAAAAGGGAATAAAGGGAAGTTTTCGCATAAATCAATAGACAAGAAAAAAAATTCCAATAAATTTCTTTTAAAATTTGACTTTCGCAAACTGACAAGGCCCCGTTAAAAGCCAGGCTATTTACCTAAAATTACCGTTCCTTTCACCAAAAGCAAGAGCCAGCACAGGTCCCTCCTCGATTTATGGCCTCGAAAAATTCACATAAATTAAATAAAAATTCATTTCAGGCTAAGTAAAAAATTCTTGACAAGCAAGTATTTATTAAACCCTCATCCCTCAACCCTTATCGCATTAAATAATGAATGAGTTACTCGGTGCAGACATCGTAATTTACAAAAAAAAGCGACTCCAACCCATTTTAAGACTTTTTTTCTCCTCACTTCAATTATGCTTAACTTATGCTTTGTGTGTGTGTTTGGCGTTATAAATTATTTCACGTGAAAATCTCAAGATATTTACTTTTTCATTCCCTCTTCCTCTCCTTTCACCTCCTCCTCCTCGTCATCCTACTTTTCTCTTTTTTTCTTTCTTATTTCATTAGAGATTACCGGGAAAAAGTGAAAATGTTAAAATGAAAATCTGCCAGAAGACAAAGAAGATCGTAACAATCAACCCAGCTGACCTTAAATGCGATGTGAAAGCCTGATTTATAAAAAAAAAAAGAAAATTTGGAAAAAATTCATTTCATAAATAATGAATATTAGTCTTGTATAATGTAATAATGTAACAATTATGTTATCAGGTTGTTACTGTCTTCAACTGTATACTGCTGAGTTTGATGCTTGACTCCAGCGCTGCATATTAACGTTCTTTGTCAAAGAACTAAACGCGGAGCTGGTAAATACTTTGAACTCAAATCAAGAATCTATTTCATAAATACTGCACACGTTTAAGAGGAATTCATTTCATAAATATTGCACAGTGGCTTATTTACCTGACCACTGGTGTCTTGAATTTTTTATTTCTTAGACCAGTGATTCCCAAAGTGGCGTATACCAACCCCCAGGGGTCTATGACTACCTGCAAGAGGTCTACGTCAGCGAAAATTTAGGGGTCCATTAAATGAAAATGGGTGTCCACGATAGTGGTTCTCAACATATACTGATAGTACCTATTTACTTACATTATACTATCTTATAATATAAAGACATATATATTATTTATAAAAGTACCTATGAAGCAAAAAATTTATTTCACTACAGTAAGAAATGGGGTCTACCACACAAAAAAGTTTAGGAGCCTCTGTTTTACCGCTGTTGGATGTCGTAATCCAAAAAAAATTTAAAAACTTTGGGGTCTTTTACGTACACACTTCCACAGAGCAGAAACAAACACAATGAACACATACACACCAGTATCAGCTTCAACACTACAACTGTTACTGTTTGGGAACTTACACACAGTTGGACGTTACGTCTAGCTAACCACTGTAGACATCTTTGGTTGGGTTAAAATGGCTGTTCTCTCACGAGTCTTCAAACGAAAAACAAAGTTAAGATAAAGAAGTTTTAGAAAAGAGAGAGGAGGAGGGAAGTTGAGGATGGAAAGGATTAAAGAGAATGAAAGAAGTACAACCAACACAACAAGCAATGTATCAACAAACAGAAGGATTCTCACAGTCAGTCAAAACTAAAAGGGAATAAACATGCCAAACAAGAAGTGGATTGATGGGAGAATAGATAGACAGAAAGAGAGAAAGGAGAGGAAGGAGGTAAATAGGCGGGGGTGAAGAAAAGTCAAAAACTTTCGAGAACGGAAACCATTAATTCTCTAAGTCAAGAATAAACACGGATTAGAGGAGAGATTAGGCTGGATTAAAAATAGTATTATATAAAATAGAATAATAAAAAGAAGGGAAAACGAAAATCTGTGAACAATTTAAATAAATCTTTGAGCAAATTGCTGCCGGAGCCTCGGACGTAAGAGACAAAGACTTTTCCGATGACTAATTTCCCGGAAGTAAAGTTCTTCCATCATTTACCGGGACTTAAATTTTCAACTGAATTTAATTTTTACCATTAATTTATTTCTCACTCACTTCCGCGTAAATTTATTCCGAGAGTTCCGCGAAGAGAATAGGCGGGAGGATAGGCAAAAAAGAAGAAAGAAAAGAAAAAGGAAGAAAAGATTAGTCGGTGATAAATTTCATTTATTTTCCTCTGTGAACATGGAAGAAAATCTTTTCTTTATCTCTTCTCCTTTTAACAATTTTAATTCTATCGCACTTCATTTATATAATAATTAAAATCGTCATCATCCCAAAAGCTCTCTCTAACTCGAAAGCTTAAATCAGGAAGGAAAAGCAAAAGCTGTAAATGAGAACAAGAACCGTATGAACATTCCAAAGGTGGCAAGACTGCCGGTGATAAAATAGACGGAGTGTCCTTTGGGGCTCTCTTTGTCAACCAAATGGTGACATTTATGGCGGGGATGTGCGGACTGGAGAAAAATAAACATGGCGCTACGACATTCCCTGAAGTCGATTGTTTATGACAAAAATTCGAAATTGTAATTCATACGTGGAAGAAGAGGAAAAGATCAGATGAACTCGAGAATCTAAAAGACAAAACAAAAACTCCAAAAAATCAGTGACAGCTAATATCTGTGTTTATAGAATCCTTTCTTCCTTTCAAAGCGCTTAGCAATTGCACAAAAACCGCATAACTTCAAATACAACTAATAATTAATATAAAAATGCGTTATACAGTCCCCAAAAAATATAAAAAATTTTTATTTCAACTTAACTGCTTTTATATAAAGAAAATCACCACGCATAACTACTACCAAGCTTTATACTTTCTACTAGAATTTTTAGAAAGCCTCTCGATACTCTCAAACAGCCTACACATCCTCCATTTTTGATGTTATCGACATAAAGTCCGATTTCCCTTTCCATTTTTAACCACCATTACATAGCCATAGCCACAAAAAATTTGAATTCATCATAAAAGTGTGCATTATTTATGAAATAAAGCTTTGATTAAGTGTTTCAATTCTTAGACAATCCCTACGTTATGTATACTAATCCTTCGCTGACATACAACAACGAGAAAGACACTATAAAACTGTGGCCAGTTTATGAAATGAGTTCCTCATAAAAGTGTGCATTATTTATGAAATAAAGCTCTTCAGTATGGATTCTTCTTACAACTTTGTAATACTAACTAAAGTTTATATAAATGTTGGCTTGATTTATAAAATATACATTGAAATTTTTGAAATAACAGTGGAAGTTTGTGATTTCACAGTAATCGCATAACTTCAAGAACAGAAACGTAAAAAGTAACACATAACTGCTGAAATGAAGAGTAAGATTTCTTTACCTTTTTATAAGTTTAGAAAAAACTACTTCCTCACTAAAAATCAATGAAACGGTATATCTTTTTAAAGTCACAAGATAAAATGAGGCATTTCGTCAACCCGCCGCGGCAAACTACCTCGTCTTTTTAGATTTGGAAATAGAAACAGGGAAAGTCGATTTACGCGTAAACCGAAACCTGACCGTTAGGAAAAGTCATTCGTTGTAATGACTACTACCGTCGTTACAGCTACAAGTCAGTTCATCATTCTTTCAGTCGCATCAAAAATTTCCTCGTTCAAGGTTTTGCAAGAAAAAAGGTTCCAAGGTCACGCGGCCGCATGTCGTCATATGAAGGGCTTTAACTTTAAAATATTTTTAAAAAACAAAAGTAAAATTAAAGCAAAAGCCCGAACCTGACACACAAATAACAATTCTGACAGTAATTAACGGTCACCATACTGTGCGGTTTAGCCATTTTTTGTGACACTAAATGGATGAGGAGGAGAAAAGAGAAGTAGAATAAGAGAATAAATTAAAATGAGAAGAAGGGAAAAAACGGTAGCAAAATTTATTTTGAAAACCGCGAGAGGCCCTCAAGAGCCTGTCTGTCAACTTTTTAAAACCTTTTATTGAAAGAAGTTTTCAAGTTGGTCGGGTGAAGAAAATGGCGTTCCATCTTCCTCTCCCTCCCAGAAGAGAGGCGAAAAAAAAAGGAAAGTTTCCTCGACTTCGAAAGAAAATTTCCAAGGTTCGCGTTAACCTTTGGCTAACTTCACCTTCCTTCCTCTCATCCTTCCTTTCTTAACAACAGAATTCTTCATGCCCACAAAAAGACTAAGAAAAGAAAAGAATGTGGCGGTGAGGGAGAGAGGTGGAGGAGGGAATATTTTTTTTTTTGCCCATCTTGAATTCCATGACAAATGAGAGAAGAACTGAACCTGAAAGATAGAATTGATTGCTGGGAAAAAAGAAGGAGAAATCTCTTTTTGGGAGGGAAGAGGAGGAGGAAGATGACGGAGGAGGTTGGAAGGATCTGTCCTCTGATGAATTACTTCGTTTATGCGAAGTGAAAGAAATGCTTCGCATCTATTTTGGGATTTTAATTTATCAATTTGTCATTCAGAAAGCTTTCGAGCAATTGGAGTTTTTCGAATTATTCACTTTCTCCTTTCTCCTTATTCGTATTTCTCCGAGTGAAGAAGACAAGGGAACTAGTCGTTGGACTCGGGGAAATGAATCCGGCGACGTGACTTTAGCTTATTTCATTGCCTTCCCTCGAGTTTATACAGCCTTCCACTCCATTAAGGTGTCAGAGATATCAAGCCCAAGAGGGAAGACGAAGGAAAAAAAAACTCGGGAAGAAAATTATCCTCGATTTCGAGTGCACTCTTCTTATTAAACCCGCCATAATGTCAAGAACCTGTCAACTAATTCCGTTTCCTCCTCCTCCTTCTTCTTCTTTTTTTTTGGTTCACCGCCTTCTGCAAATTTACGTCTAGTCTTCTGCTCCTCTCTCTTTTTTTTATCCCTAAATTAGAAGCAACAGATTCGTTATCAGACCTTTAACAAGACGATATTCCGTGAATAACACCCACTTATTTATTTATACACAGTATATTTATTAATATTCATGCGCCATACTGTCTTCAAACTGACAACAGATTTGAGACTTACGTCAACTTGATCAGCAGGAACAAAGACAAATGTTATCTACCACTCAATAGCGAACACCCTGGAAATAATTTCCTGCTGTTTAAGTGAAGTCTCCTACAGTAGTATCTCAGAAATCTTGATAATTAGGTTTGGGTTTAGATGTGTATATATTGTATGTTAGGTTATTTGTATATTATTGTTCGTGATCGTGATGTATAGTTTATACCTAGCTACTTCTAACTTGTAATGGCTCCTCTGAAAGGCCCAAGGTCTAAATAAGGGAAGTATAATAATAATATTATACATATATACAAACCATTTTGAATCATCTTTAAAACCGGAAGTAATAAAGTCAGGGCCTCTACAATGAAGACAGATTGATTAAGTGTCAGAAAGAATCTATTTCGAGACAATGTCAAATCTATTTCATAATTAATGCACAGTAAATATTTATTTCACATAATTAATATAATATAATTTAATTATTATGCAAAATTTCTACAATAACTTTTTTCCCTAGTTGATTGCCAAACTAAACTGGCTGTCCCTAAAGTCAGACTAACTACTTAATGTCTAGTTTAAAGAGCCCTGTCTAGGGAACAGACTGTCTTAAAGCCAAAAATGAGATAGCAGGATGTGACTGAAAGTATAGTCTATAGGATAAGTGGTCTACAAGAAAGGGTATAATAAGTATATACTTAAATTTGAGGTTAGACTTTGGTACAGTTCTTTGTTTTGTGTGATAGCATTCATGAAACTTGAGAAACCACCAAGAATCTATTTTAAAGATGGTATCGTGGATATTCTCTTTCATAAATAATGCACACTTCCATTTCGAATTCATGTTATAAGAAACGCAGACTTTTAACAGGGCTATATTTCGCCTAACGCTATATCAGATGTCTCAACAAAATGTTTTCTCAAAAATAATGCACAGTTGTGGGAAAAGTTCATTCGCTAAGTAATGCACTCATGAATGATTGTTTTAATTCATTCATTATTCATTCATGGTTAATTGATTCATTTTATAAATACAACACTATAATTTAGATTATATTATTTGAATATAAATTCATCAACTCCATTTCCGGTGAAATTTTTCGACTTTTAAAAGCACGACAGTTTCAAAAGGATAGCTAAACATTAGATTGTCACTCGACCGAATTCAGTTTCTCTCACGAGGAACCCAAGAACAAAAAAAAAAATTTTCTTTCTTTTTGAAAAGATGGGGAAAAAGGAAAATTGAAAATGCTCAAAATTAAATTTTCCTTTGAGAGCTTTGACAAGTGCAAATACAGGTCCAACAGAATTCCGTAAAGGGAAAAAAACAAAATAGAAAACCCGGGGGTACGAGGAGGGAAACGACTTGAGGGAGATCAGATGTTTTTCAGAATGACAGCGACAGACAAAGGAAAAGTTATGAAACAATGGTAAAATTGTGAGAGCTAGGAAAAGGAAATAATTCCGCATGAGAATTCATTAAAAATGGAGTCTGAGCTTTTTTTCTTTTACTTTTTTTTTTGCTGAATAAAAACCAAAAGGGAAATTAAGTAGCAATTCGAGAGTATTCGCTTTTCTTTTCATTAATAATTTTCTTTTTTTTTTAAATCATTAATTCGGTTAATTTTTTTTTCTCCAAAACTTTCTCTTTTCAAGATTTTTTTCTCTCCAAAATGTTCCGCCATTTTTTATTAATTATTTTTTTATTTTTGAAATTAAAATTAGTTAACTGTCGAGGAAGTGTTAGGAAACTGGCACAAACCCCAGCGCTTTCAGATTTTTATTTAATTTATTAAAATAAGTCTTGAGCACACGGATCATTTACTTTTAGTATAATATAAATATTTTTATTTATTTAGTCTTGATAGTTTCGTATCCTTGTGTCTGCGCAGAACACTTTTCAAGGAAAACGGTGAAATGCTAGGAACAACAGCGGTTCATCACAAAGGCTAAATTTATTTTAAATACTTAGTCCTTAGTCGTCAACAATAAATCTTAAATTCACAACGTTTAATTCACAAAAGGTTTATTCACAAAGCTGACTTCAGACTCTCTGCAGGCACCGGCGACATCAGAATATATGTGCTTTCTTATAATCTAAGAATGTGCTAGAATTCTAGAAAGAATTCCATTTGCGAATTTACTCGAATTTTCTTAGGCTATAAGGTAAGCATGGTTCGAAGTTTCTGCAGGTTTTTAGAGGTCTCTGCTCATTCCTGCCGTTAAATGCCAGTGCCTGTCGAGAGATCTCATCGGCTGTTGCGATTCTCATTTGTTGTAGCGTTTCTCAGCCCTGAACCACCTTGGTATGTTCCCTTTCTCTCTGGTTTGTTCCCCCAATTAAACTTAGCGGAATGAAACAGACTTCTGAAAGTGCTGGAAGTCAAGGAAAGAAAAATAGCCAGAAAAGTTCTGGGTCGAGTCAAGGTGCAGAGGAAAACATACACGAGTAGTTATACACGTACGTCCTCAGGATCTCAGATGTTATGAGGAAGAGAAGGATAACCTTTTACGAATATAAGAGCAGAATAGACGCAGGAAGACTGACAAATAAGATTTTCCAGTACTTTCTGAAGAAAGAAACCGGGGAAAAGAGACCACAGCAATAAGATGAAGGAGTATTGAAGAAGGCGGAAAGAAGAAGGAGGAGAAAGGAAAAAAGTGAAGCTGTGTGTTAGTGTCGTGGTTCAAAATTATGAAAATGATGACCGATACAGCGAAAAAAATTAAATTTTGCTGATGACCTGAGTTTAAACCAATAAGTAACAGTAAGTAGCTACATAAATCAATAATAGCCTCACATTGAGTTACATTAACTTGATCACACTACCTATCTCACAAGATTGCCATAATACTAATGAATGCAGTCACTCTGTTAGTATCATCTTTAACCCGTTTTAATATTAACAAAACATTGTTACACCCAAAAAAGCGCAGAACAAAAGCTGAGAGGAAAGACCCCGAAAGGTGGCTGACCGTCGTTCTCCAAAAATGGGAAAAAAATTTTACCGAAGAGAAAAGCCTTAGTGACGTCTCCAATATTCTTAGAAAAAAAATTTTTTTGAATGACATTTCACCTTTCGAAGGTGACGCCACCGATTAAGCCGGAAAGATAAATGAGATGCTGTAGATTCTTGAATGTCGTTAATCATCCTCCAGCAGCTTTCCTCGCAGTAAAAATTTCCCGCTCCCAAAATTCTATAACAACCCGTGTAATTATAGTTGTCGCGTTTTATTTACATAACGGCCAACAACCTCACTACCAACACAACAGCAAAAAACTCTTTGAAAAATGACATTTTCCTCCCCACATTCTCTGGAACTTTCATCTCGCAAACAATTCGGTTAATGTTATCCATGAAAGGTGGGAAACGGGTGATATTTCCACTCTTCAAACGTGGTTTCCGGTTGCGGAGGAAGTTGGTAACCTGTTATTACCGCCATTTAACAGCTACCATTGTTTACGCGACTCAGCCTCGACCTAAAAATCTCGTTTTGACAAAACTTAATTGGCTTTGCTTTCAAATCGAGGGAAATGTGTGAATTAATTTGGCTTCACCTTTGATCCGAGTCGACGACGATGAAGGAGGATGGGAGGGAGAGAGGAGAGTGAAGGATTCCCTTTACACAACAGGATTTTGTAATTTCGATCCTCTCCAGCTTCATTTTGATTCGTATCAAAGCGAAGAGATCGAATTCTAAATGAAAATGATGAAGTTCCCCCAGATAATGAAATGTGTTAAGGTTCATTGTTCCGAAGGATATTACACAAGTTAGAAACTACTTGGACTCCATAATGTAGTCATCAAACCCAAATGCCATTTTATCAGCTCCTCCTACTTTCCCTTCTCCCTTTCAACCACTCCTCTCCCACCGTCCTCTCTTCATCATCTCCCGCCTTCTTATTAATTAACGGGAAATTTACAAAAGAACGACGTGATTATGGAGTGTCATCTCGCGTGTCGTCTCATCTTATTACCAAACTTTTTGATGTTTCCGAACCGGAGGAAGTGGGAAACATAAGGCTCCCTCGAATTAGACGGTTCGCCGAGCCGAAAGATAAAAGGGAAGTAAGAATCGTCGCGAGCTTTTTCCCTAAATGAAAATTTATATCCGGAAAAGCGAGAGTTTGTTACAAAAGGAAAAAACTTCTCTTCGGAGGTTCGATGAAGAGTTTACAAGACTTTCTAAGATGTGTTTATCATAAGTGAGAAGTTTTTCAGGTTGAATTCTCTCACCTTAGGGATGGAAATGCGAGTCGTTTTATTCAAAATCCTTCCTCCGTTCGAAAGCTCTTCTATTCAGAGAGAAAAAAAAATTATTTTGAAAAACTGTAGAAAAAGGAGGAAACACAATGCTGGTATTCTCAAGAGACCTCAAAAGGCATTGTTATTGCTTTTACAATCTCTGTTATGAATCGAAATAGATTTTTCGAAAGTTTCGAAACAACCGATTTGATCTTAACATATTTTGTTCACCAGCATTTACGTCATCATGACCTTTAGAGTTTGATGGCTATATAACGAGTACCAGAGCCGTTTTAACTAAATAAAATGCTTAGCCTCATCGCATAAAAAAAGATTCGAGTATGTATTGAGCCTTTTTTAAGGTAACCACTTAAACGACTACATGTAACCTCTCTTATAGTTCCTTATATACTGTATATCTACTTAACCGCACTCAGGTTTTTCTTTTACGCGTTTTTTGATTTTTATATTGTTTGTGCTAGCTACCATACCGCGTAAAACAAGACCTGAATGCATATTTATTTCACTACATAAACTCAGGGAATTGAAAATAAGGTCCAGATTTCCTCACGGACTAAAATTACATCTCGAACCACTAATGTAGATGAAAAATGGAGGGCAAGATGATAGTCGAGATGAGACAGTGAGAATAACAAATATCCAAAGCTGATGGGAAGGATGTTGGGGGATTGGAAGTGACGGATGAACATTTTGTAACAGGCACAGAACAAAGAGGGAATAGCGAGGAATCGTTTTGCGGTCTCCCAAGTCTCTTGAAGCCACATCGTCAGTTACAAAGCTCATCATTTCTCCTAACACTCTCACGAGACTCGGAATGAATTATGAACAGAAATGTCGACTTTGAAATACGAGGTTTCTGTGTCACCGGAGAAAGTAAAAATGACAAAGGGAGCTTTAAACAAGGAAAGCAAGCTGACAAAAAGAAAAGACTCACTAAGAAGTTTCAACAGATTCACTCGTGATGAGCTCGATAAAGCCGGAAATGAAATGTTCTCTTTCTCCCTGTTAATTGGGAGGTCTCTTTCTCGTTGGACCGTGTCATTGAAATTTGTGATCATGGCTTTTGAAATGAAAGGAGAGGAACAAATGTGATGAAAACGATTTCCCATTTCAACGACTTCAAAATTCTATTCACGACCAGGCTATCAACCTTTGAGAAAGTTTTTTGAAATCTCAAAAACCGAATGAAAGAATAGACTTTCGAAATAACTTTATAAAGACTCTCTCCCCTTCCCTCAGCCTCTGAAATACTTTCTCCATTTTCTTTTCCCAACAGGAATCCCCACCCACCCACCAGCCCCTTCTGCCCAACAAAAAGTAGTCCCTTACTCCATTTTAATAGCTCTCAAAGAATATTCAGATTTTTTGTTTTGAATTATACTGAATTATTTAGTAACACATCTAACTTTGCAAACGAATATACTGTCATGTCTTGTTATACGCGACGGATGAGGGTCACAAAATGAATTATAAATTGATATAAAAAAAGAGCTTTGCTTTCCTTTTTAAAGAGAACATGTTACAACGATATTTTACAACCGGTGAGCTTTGAGGACACACAAAAGTAAAATCCTGAAAGAAGAAGATTCTCTTAGAGAGTGTGCAATATTTAAGAAATGAATTCTACACTAAGGTACACTGTTTTAAAAACGAAATCTCCACTTTTGTTATAAGACTTTTGACTATCAAGTGCAGACGCTACCTTGGAGCTCCTCTCACTGCGAACTATCTGTTGTAGAAAGTTCTGTAAATATCTACAGTATAAGTTGATTCAAATATTTATTTCTAGATAAAATGAAGATTTGTATGTTTCATATATATGCTTACAGACCAATTTTCAAAATAAGCATTAATAACTGTTACCTGTTGCTATCTGTATATATATGTGACAATATACTGTATTAAAAAAGGTGCAAAAAATTAATCAACGAGTTATTTATATATGTGTGCATTATTTATGAAATGATTACTTCGCGTTATTATTGAAATGAATGCTTCAGATGAGTTCTTCAGCCTTCTCTGGGCATTCGTGGTGTCCGGAAGTGTTTTTGTCTTCTTCTGTGCCTCGTTTCGGTTGTAAATGGGTTTCGAAGTCACCAAAGGTGAGATGAACGTACTCGAGTAGATTGGTGGGATGTTGTACTTCTATATACCAGCACAGAGGAGGAGGAACAGAACATTCAAGTAACTACCAAAAGATTCTCAAATTATTAGAAAAGCCAAAAAATATTTCATCAAAGAAGATACTGACACGGAAATGAAAACAAATATTAAAAAGGCGGGAAAGTCTTGTTTGAAGAGGACATTAAGGTTGTCGAGGACAAGTCAGGCTAACGAGAAGATGCCTCCTTAAATCGCAAAGAAAAAAAGTTGCACACAGTCCCACACCAATGTATTACTTATACAGTAAACAGGAGTTCGAACAAGTCTGTGATTTTCCAAAACGCGTAAAACAAAACCTCCGAGCACACCAATAGTCTCGTATTCATTCAAATCTTTACAATTCAAGTGAAGAGATCCGGGAAATTTCAAATCACGAATTACGTAGTCCAAGCTCTAAACAAACCTCACACTTCCTGACCACAATTTATCTGGAAAAGTCTTCTGAAGATTTCCCAACCTCCTCTCTCGCACAAACCCCAAACCTAACCAATCTTGGATCTTAATTAAGCGACTAAATCGGTTCCGAAAGCTCCAAACAAATTCACCAAATAATCCTAGGATTTGGTACAAATAAAAATTTCTCTTCCATCCAATCCCACCGAGCAAAAACCCGGAAACCTTTTTTCGAATCACCTTCTCTACAAGCCTCTCTTTCTAAAAAGAGACAAGGACATTACTTTTTACAACTCAAACAATTTCGCACAACATTAAAACAACAAAATAGACATCTTTTGTTAAAATTACAACAGCACGAAATTTTAATAACCTATCATTTATTAACCCCACAGCCTCCATCTCGCATTTTTCCACCATCTTCACCTCTCTGCCTCCACCAACCACCCAGAAAAAGAAATATGTAATGACTTAAACTTAATAGAGGAAAGAGAGGGAAACATAATAGCAAAAAAACGAGAGAGAGAGGAGGAACAGAAAAAAAAAAGGAGGCGCGAAGGTATTATTTAAAAAAGAGAGAAAGCGGAAACACTAAACTTAAAAAATATTTTAATGAGTACGTGACTGAAAACAAATGTTCGTAATTTAATAAATTATCTTTAATGTTTGAGCAGAGGAGAGAAATAAACAAATAAAAATGGAGAGGTTAAAAAATGAGATAAGAAGCTTTTTTTTCTTCTGCCCTGTATCAAGCTCTCGTTTTCTCGGTAAAGAGATGAAAAAGGAAAAGAAATGAAAAAAGAAAAATAAAGAAAACTGTCAGCTTAGCTGAGACTTGAGAGCTCGGGCGAAGGGCCCTCGAGACCCAAAATTAATTTTCTATTAGAGACAATATAATTTCACTCCTGTGTGTTGCTCAAAGCGGAAAACTGTGCTCAATTGCCACGAAAACAATTCCCTTTTTTTTTCTTTTACTTTATTTTATTTTATTAGAGAGAAGCAGGGAAAAAAAATCCCCGCTCTCGGCTCAATTTCAACCGTCGTTACCTTTGTGTTTCGGTTTTGTGTTAAATGTGAACGGTGAATCGGGCCCTTTTCTGGTTAATTTCGAATTTGAATACATAGAATGAAATCACTAACATATCTGGATCTGCAGACATTCATGCAAATATATATTTATTGCGATTTTCTTTTTTCAAATTTGGTAATTGAGCTTTTTTCGTTAACTTTTGTGACCTCTATTAGTTGGCCATCTGGGACTCGGGTTCTATCACCTTTTCTTATTCCTTCCCCTTGAGCAGAGTTTACTTCCTTTATGGATGTTTTGGATGTTACCACACTTTTGAACGTTCCAGAGCGCGATTTTCCATTTTCTAAGTCTTTAACATATATACTTGATTATTATACTATGATAAGTGCTATGCTATCTTGATGTAAGTAGCTATACTATGATAATATGAGATATTCAATTTTTTAAGGTCTTTACAACCTTTTTTAATTTTTTAGCCAGGGGAGCTCTCTCGGAGGTGATCCGTCCTCCTTTTGGGGAAACAGGAGTATGCGGAATTTGCACCCACTAAAGCCCCTGGGTGGACTCCAACTAGGCTCAGACGGTAAGACCCGGAAACCCGCTAAAACTCTTCCGCTATCCTACCTCCCCCGGCGATGACTTTAGGAAAAGTACGTCCACTCACCAGACTACTTTATCCCGGAAACCCATCCAAGTTAATCCAGGGTGGGTCTTTACAACCTCCCTAAACGGTTCTCTCCAGTTTTTGCAGACCGGAAGTAGCTATACGTCTTTATTAATTTAACTACTAACGTGGGAGGTTTGTAGTGTAGTGGTTAAAGCACCCGACTATAGAAATTATAGTCACCACTTCGAACCCTCTCCCATAGCCTGTTATACCAAATTTAAACTCAAAATAATAATTTAACTACTAACTAATTTTATCTATTAACTTATCTGGTTACATTTTTCTCGTCCCGATACAATTAATTTCAAAAATAATGCACACATTGTTGTCTGCTTCTCTTTTCATTCAATTTTAGTCAATCAGACAAAGGGGTCAACGGTAAGTGAAAACCCTTTCAAACTAGACCGCACATTTAAAAAGAATTCATTTCAAAAATAATGCACACTTGAATGTTTCATTCCCATTTCATACAGTTTATCAATCAGGCAGCCGTGAACCGGATAACAGACATAATTACTGGGCAAATTTATGTATAAATCAATATCACATTTCAAAGCAATTAGTTTATCAAAGCACATTAGTATATCAATTGTATATAGAGAACTAAGCTTAAAAGTTAAAGTTATTGCTAACAGCGTGATTTTATCTATCTGAAGTTAGTTATTTAATTGGAATCTTTTCTCTGATCCGAGTTATAATAGTTTATTGTCTGGCGGAGCGCTCCTTGCAAACTTCTCCATTAAGCTCGCGAATAATCAACGGATTAGGTTTAAGTTAAGCTCATTAAGTTACCACAATACACTGGTTCATCGGTGAGTAAGAGAAAACAATTCATGCAAACCCGAACCCAACATTACATCGCAGAACATCTTCCCCCGCCTGCCAGCCCCGAAAATAATTAAATAGACAGGCAAAAGGCAGGAAAAGTCAGAAAAGAAGAAGAAGAAGAAGAAGAAAGCTTTAGAAACTGAAAGGATGCTAACATAAATCTGTTGAAACTTGGTTTTAAAATCTGTTACAATTCATTTTCCGGGAAAGCAGTTAAACACAATAAAGTGAAAGCTGGTAGGGAAATTTTTATAAAACAAAAGCGATGAGCGACGCGAGTAATAAGGGTCTATCCAACCACCTCTTGCAAAAACTTGCTCAGCCTATTTCTAACCTCTTTCCCCCCCCCCCCGAAAAAGTCGCAAAAACGTTTTCACAAGATTGATTGAGTTCTTTTTTCCCTCCTCAGATTGTCATTCTTCTTATTTTTCCCCGTTTACTTTGTCATTTGTCCATCCGAGTAGTGAAAGCTCCTCAACTATTCTTTCATCCTTTAATGACCTCCATTCAGTTCCTTTACCTTAAGAAAGGCTCCCGTGAAAACGCATTGTTGAACTGACAATCGTTTCTTGAATGACTCTTTCAATCTTCCAAGAGCTTTTTGAGCTTTTAAATTAGTTCCAACATTTTTTTTACATGAATCAAACGGACCGCAAAAACATAAATCACGAAACACAAACTAGAAACAAAGGAACGAAAGAGGCTGCAAAGAAGGTTTTGACTCTAACGAAGGAACAGCAAACACTGGAGCTTCTCTCACTACAATATACCTGTTGTAGGGATTATTGTAAATACCTTATAAGTTAGGTATAAGCTTGGTTTTAATCCCGTTTTTCATCCTTTTTTGGGAGGGAGGGTATAACAGGATGCGGGAGGAGGATTCGAACTCAGGATCACTGCATCCAAGTCAGGAGCTTTAACCACTACACTACTCCTCTTACCTATAAGTTAAGTATAAGCATGTTTGACAGGTTTCTATATTCTGTGGGTATTATCTGTTTGTGTCAAATAAATTGAGAATACAACCAAGAAACTTGACCAAGAGAGGAAGAATTGAACATCTAGCTCGATAGAATTGAGGTAGGCTAGCAAACCGGAAATAGATACTCAACTACCTCCCTTACAACGAAAGGTAGAAAAAGACTTTAGGCCTGAATAAATCATTATAATTAGAACTCAGGTTTTGACTTCCGTGTCATAGGTACTGCACGATTACTAAAGAACTCGTTTCATAAATACTGCACATTTATTTCTATTTCATTGAGCTACATATTACCACTATTAGACTATTATGACAGTAAGCCTTGTTTTATAAGGTGGTGGTGGTTTCAATCCCTTTTTCACTCTTTTTTTTGGTTATACAGTATAACAGGATACTGGAGGAGGATTCGAACTCACTACCATTGTGTCTAATTCAGGAACTTACACCACTACACTACTCCTCCCCACGTTTTAGGTTATTTCCTAGCCCTTTCAAAGGAAACTAACATTTCATCCAAGAAAACTCTTTCTAATGCAAAATTTATTGAAGATCTAATCTCAAATTATGGCCCAAATTCAAAATCTAATTCATACTCACCAAATTTAAAAAGAAAAGCAACACCATCGACATTAAACGAACGAATAAATCATCTTAAGAACAACGAAAAAAAAATTTTTTTCCCTAAAAATTTACTTTGCTCGACGAAGTGTAAGGAAGCATGTCATCTCATTCGAACAACATCGTTTCATGTTTTAAAAACATAAACGAGAGACACTTCAAACATAATCGAAATTTTTATTTTCCCATAACCGTGATCAACACGTGTTAGAAGTTTGATCAAAACCCCGGTAGTCCTCCAAGAACAAACACAAACAACCACACACACGTATATATATTCTAACTGGGTAGATAAACCGGATGTGCAAGTCCTATAAATCAATTTCCTGTTTTTCTTTATTCCTCCCAACTAGGAGAAACTTTCCAGTTGTAGAGAGTTTCCATGCCAGCCACAAGAAAGACAAAATAAAATAAAATGAAAATTTTTTTCTTCTTCTTCGAAACTCGATAAAAGTTCGGAAGGAAGAACATTTTCGAGAAGGTGTGAGTGGGCGGGTGGGAGAGAATTTCAGTTTCCATCACCAGAAACCAAATTATCTTCAAAACTGTTATAAAAGATAAAAAATTTAAAAAGGTTGTCATTTATCTGGCTTTGGCTTTCAAAATTTTATCTTTTACGGTGACCTAAAATGCGATAAAGAGAAATAATAAAAAGAAATTTTCACTTATTGAATTCTCCACGTTTCCCAGACCGATACTGTGAATAGTATAAAAAGTTTCAGGAAAATGAAGAGATCTCCTTAAAATTTAAAAGAGAAACAGGGAAAAGGAAGAGGAGAGTAAACAGCGAACTGAGACACACAAAAACTGTTTCCCTTATTTTTATTAAACTCTCTCTTTGCTTATTTACCATCTTCTCCCACTCTCAAAAAGCTCTCTGACCCGTAAACCCGTCAAATTCTCCAAATTTTTATTATCATTGTTTCCATCTTAAATTTCCCATCTTCCTTTATTTATTTATCTCAGCTCTGAATAATTCTTCCCTTTCAATCCTCTCGCTGGAAAAGTTTTTCTTTGAAATTTGTTCCAAAATCTCCATGATGAAAGGGATTCTGAATCAAACCCACCCAGATTTTTGGAAATGGACAACCAGCAACCGAATTATCTTCTCCATTCATCTGGTTACGCTCCCGAAATGAGCCAAATTTTTTCAGGACCATTTCCAACAAAGTTATGTCGCAAAATCCCAGTTATAAATAATAATTATTATCTGCGATTTTATCTAAAGAAAGTGTTATGCGTATGTTCTGGGATAACTCAAATCGCGTAAATCAAGTTTATTTGGTCTTGAGACACGCATTAAGTTTAATACGACAACAAGTACTATTATACTTTAATAAAAACATAAATCAGCACAGCTATAATAATATATAAAATATCTTTTTACGTTTCTCAAGAAAACACAGAACCTCGAGGAGAGAATTTTAAGATGATAGCTTTATCTATATAATTACAATGAAATAATACGTCTTTTTATACTGCAGAAAGTGATCTATAAATAATTTTTTAATAATTAAGCATTTACGAAATGAGATCTTGATGAAAGTGTGCAGTATTTATGAAAGAAGCGTGAGAAAAAATGTTAGTATAAGTATTTAAAGTTGTAGGCACCTCTAATGTCCCTTGGGCGAGGTAGAGGTATATTATTATATTATTATTATTTAAAGTTGTAGAGTTTATAACAAACTGATGGCATCATCTCCAGAGAGAGGCAGACAAGCTGACTGACTGACAATAATTCCAGTCAAATTTGTATGTTGGAGCTTTTATGGTTTACTGGATTAACAACCTCGTGTTTGTATATATTTTGTCACATCAATTATACTTATAAATACATGGAATATATCCTTAGGTAAGAAGATCAATTTAACCATATAATCACGATCCAAATCCAAGTCTTCTCAAACTTACAACAGACACAAAAGTTAGACATTTTGTAAAGTGACTACATAGAACTGATGAATCTTTTTAAATATGACTGTATGATTTTATATGTTTCTTACTAACAATAATAGTATAAGTTTAATTACAACTAAGGAGACAAACTCCTAAGAAGGATGTAAGAATATAGCCTGTTAGGATTCTACTGGTTGAGGAGGAGGCTGTCATAAAACAATTGAAAGTATAGAAAAAAGAATTCAGACAGTAACCTGTATATCCAATCAGGCATGCTCAGTTATCTACTCAAAGAACTAACCATACATCAAAAGAAAGGTTGAGGAACTCCATTATTGGATCCACAGTCTTAAACCATGACGGCATAACTTCAAATACGGTCAAAAGATCAAAACGAGACTCCAGTATATATAGCGATAACTCACTCCTCTCATCCTTTGGGTTTTATAAAAATCCCTCTTGAAAGAAATATTCTCTCAGATCAAATCCTCAACGTCACGGTAGCCCAGAATCCTTAGTATTAACGGAGTCGTTTAATGTTTAAAAGATTCCGAGGAATTTCATTCCCGCGTGGCCTCTTTTACGCGTTTCTCGCATTTTTCTTATCTACGAGTGTGTGTATAGCCGTGTAGTGTGTCCTGTGCGAACATAGTGTGTCCCAAAAGTTAATGATATTATTCTCCAAAGGAATATTAAAAATAAATTGGGTCAAAGTCAGAACGAGGAAAATTTTTTTTCTTCCTTCCAGAAGAGAGAGGATGAAGGAAATGAGAGAAAGTGGAGATAAGAATGAGAGAGGGGTTTACAGCAATTTTTGATTTCTCTCAAGAACAAAATCTTCTTATTTTTGTTTTGAAATTTGAAATCTTTTCTACTCTAAATCTTATGTACGAATCCCTTTTATTAAAGTCGAGAACTTTATTATGTTCTACTTTCTCGGAGTATCTACAGCACAAAAATCTTTATCATAATATTATAAGGAATCGAGGCGCCGACAAAGGAAAATTTTATTAATTAAAATAATTATTTAGTATTTAGAGCCAATTAAAACTATACAACAAGGTGGAGTGCCTAATGAGGGAAATAAAAGCGAAAGAACCGGCACAAAACGTTTAAACTCATCCTCCTCCTCATCTCTCCTTCCTTCCTATCTCCTTTCTAGCAAGCAACCATACTACCGATCCCCTGGATTGTGTTTTGCTCTGTTTTCCGGAAAAATCAAAACCAACACAACAACAACAAAAATTTTCTTTCAGTCAGCACAACATGACACATCAAGGTTTCCGTGACCAGGTTCGGGATAATGGATTTTTTCGCTCGACATATTCATCTGTCAGTTGTAATTTCATTAAAATGACTGTCAGGTAGTCCACAGCCTTGTTTGATTTCCGCTTTTATAGAATTTTGTTTCTGACTTTTTTTGTTTTTAAACTATCCGTCTGTCTGACTCCGAGTCGGTCTATCACTCATCAATGGTGGTTTGTATTAATTTTGCGATCGTATAACTCCCGCCCCTCCTGATTTCTTGCAGTGGTCCTGTTTTTTATTTCATGAATAACGCACATTTTGATGAAAGTGTCATTTCATAAATACTGCACAATTTTAATATAAATGTCTTTCATACATGATACAACGCTTATAATAGATTGGCTTTCTTAGTTTCATAAATATTGCACATTTTTCAGGGGATTCCATTTCATAAATTCTGCACACTATTTAGAGGATTTCATTCCATAAATATTGCACACTTTCCAGGGATTCATTTCATAAATTGCACACTTTCTAGAGGATTTCATTCCATAAATATTGCACACTTTCCAGGGATTTCATTTCATAAATTCTGCACTATTTAGAGGATTTCATTCCATAAATATTGCACACTTTCCAGGGGATTCCATTTCATAAATTCTGCACACTTTCCAGGGGATTCCATTTCATAAATTGCACACTTTCACGGGATTCCATTTCATAAATTCTGCACACTTTTTATAGAATTTCATTCCATAAATATTGCACACTTTCCAAGGAATTCCATTTCATAAATTCTGAACACTTTTACAAGGAATTACATCTCACAAGTACTGATTTAATATACCCATAGTTCCTCATAATACCCAACTTGACGAGGAAGTTATTTCATAAATACTGCACACTTTTCCCAAGTTTAAAATTATTTGTTATAAAAATTGTAGAGTTGATCCTGATTTGAGTTTCTAATTGTCACGCTGTCTCACTCAAGTAAGGTCACAAACACACGATAAACTTGATTGTGGAAACCGCACATCTCTAAATATTGTAAGCATTGTGGAAACTATTTTTACGCGTTAATTTCCAATGTGCGGTGAAAAAAGTAGGTTAGTCTTGAGCTTTAACACGAAGTTCTAGAACAATTTAACACGTTTACACGTTAAAATCGAGTTGGTGCGAATCAAGTTACGGACGTGCTGGACAGAAACAGCCGCTTAATTAGTAGACAGTTGAGTTTTAACCCAGTTTTTCACCCATTTTGGGTATAACAGGATACGGGAGGAGGATTTGAACTTGCGATTATAACTTCTTAGTCTGGCACTTAACCACTACACCACAGACCTCCCGCGTAATATGTAAATAACAAAAAACAAGGGACTAACACATAGGTCACAGCCTAGAACGTTGTATAGAAATTTAGTAGTCTAAGCTCGTGGAAAGTCGGAATGTTACGTGGATAATCTCTTTCTTAGACTAACAGTAAAGTCTTGTAGAAGCTAATATCTAGTTCATGTCTTTTGTTCCAGAGTGTACGTGAATTCGTTCCTTCCGCAGATTTCTGTACTAAAAGTTATGCGATTTTGTAGTGGTGTATTCAAATTCTGGTGAAAGCTTTAAAGATCAAACTCAAGTATTTCAAAAATACTGCACACTTTCTACGAGAATCTATGAAACTATTTAGATCATAAAGTTGGTCTTTGAGTATAAGAGTATAAAACTGTGATAATAAACAATACAGATTCAAGAATCGTTTTATATACAATCCACAGTGACTGATTGTCTCTCATGTATCACAACAACCGACTGGACTATAATTTCATCAACAGCATTTCGAATAGTATGCCCCCCAAACGACAAGTCGCAACATGCATTAGCACTTCTCTGACAAAGAATCATTAGAGTGGTCCATCGAGCACGAGTGCAGATGCCCCTCTGTTAAATTAACACCTGAGAACATAATTGTTCTCATTTGAATATATGACCGCGGCATAATTTCCATAAAACGAAAACGAATTTCAGGTCTCTCTCTCTCTCCCTGACTCATGACACGGTGATGCTGGGTGGAGGAGGAAGAAACGCTTCCAAAGTTAAATGCTAGAAACCATTTCGAAGATGAGAAAACCGGAATCTTTTGCTTGCTTCCCTCCGACTTCCTCTCGTTAAAGTCGAAAAATTTAAGACAAAACATTTTGCCGACTTCGTTTTACGAACTACATTAATGGAAATGTTTTCTTTATTCCTTCTTCTTCTTCTTCCTCCTCTTCTATCTTTTTACTTCCTCCACTTCTTTCTTCTTTTTCTTTATATACATTTTAAAAGTTTCCGTTTTTTTTTATTATTTTTAAGCAAGCAAAATTTTTTTTTTTGGTTTTTGGAACGCGACCAATTTGATTATAAAAAACTTCTTTTTATTCTTCTGGAAAAATATAAAAGCTCAACACAAGTGAAAAAGGTGCAATTTCCTTTTTTTATGTCTCCTCCTTCCTTTGCAGAAAATCTAAATTTCCATGAAGGGAAAAAATAAATAAATAAGACCCAAGTCGGATGGTACGGATGTGAGGAAGACGTGTAAAAACCATCGAGTACGCGACAAAAATGAAGAAAAAAAAAGCCGGAGAAGGAGGAATGGAATAAGGAAAAGGTTTCGAGCTTTGGCGAACCAGAGATTTCTAACACGTCTTGGAGGAGAATGATGAACAGGAGGCACGCAGAGGAGGAGGAGACGTAGTCATTTGGAGTTCTGTGTGCGCATCAGACCCATGTCACGTAAATTAGTTGCCGTGAATATTGAAAACGGGAATATTTTTCCCATGAATGGAACGCCTACGCCGTTCGGAGAACCTTTTTTATACGTGAAATAATTTTTACTCGGAGTTGAATGTATACCCCCCGGAAAAACGTTCGCTTTCGAAATCCCTTTCTAGCGTCCGAACCGGTTTCTCATTTTGGAAAAATGGTAATTTTACGAAATTAAATTTTGCGGGCCGAGCACGAATCGTATTTTCTCAAGAATATTCATTCGGTACTTTCCTTTTCCACGAAGACCTAAAGTTATGCGATTTGAATCAAATTACAATCAGAAAACCTACAGAGTCGCTGACATACAACCCAAAAATTTTGATGAAGAAATCATTTTATAAGTCCACTCATACAGAACTGGCTTTAAGAGTGACGAACATTTTGATGATAACAGTAATTTAAAACCCTTATTTCATAAATACTGCACACTATTTCATTTAATTCCACTCACGCATCAATTTTATAAGCAATCCACACTCTCAGGACAACCATTAACATGACTAATTCCAACCAATCGATTTGTTAAAAGCCTGAGAAAAATTCTGAATATAAGAAGATAAGCCCTTTCATTACAATTACATAAGTAAATGTTTTGAGCTTTAAAACCTTAGAGTACTAATTATAAAACAAATCCGTCCTGAAATTGTGCATTAATTATGAAATGAGTCGTTGATGAAAGTTTTCAATATTTATGGTTTGGGGTTGTCAAAGTCTGTTGTACTTATGAAAAGAAAATTGTTTAGTGTGCAGTATTTATGAAATAAATTCTGTCTCAAATTGTGCGTTACTCATAAAATCATCTAGTTTACGTGAGAAAAATATGTGATAGTGTGCATTATTTATGAAACGCAATCTTCCAGGAATAAGGTAAACTTCAGTCCCTGTCATCAACGACTCATTTCATAAGTAATGCACAATTCTAGGAAGGATTTCGCTAACAAATATTCAAATTGTTTCTCAGGGTTGTACTAAACCAGCATAACTTCAAATACACAGAGAGTGAAACCTGACTAAACACGTGCTCTCCAGAGAATGGAATATGAGTTCTGGAGATCGATTCCCGGTTTTTACTCTTTAATCTCTCTTTCCGTAATTTTTTTAATTTTTAATTAACGCCCTACTCTACTCACTACCACTACCACTACCACCACCCCCTAATCCTCACCTTTCTTCCTAAAAAATTCATTTTATTCAGTCCCGTGTAAACCGAATCCTCTTGAACGTGTGAGTGTTGTGTGTTGGCAAAAAAAAAAATTTCCAGTTGCCTCGTTAGCAGTCATAAAAAGCACGCGGTCGGTAATTTTATTTTAAAAATCATAGAAATTCCCCCAAAATCGGTGGAAAGCTTTGCTCTCTTAAAACTTTTATTCATAGGCTTAGTTTACCGGAAACGAGGGTTTTCCCCGAGAAAAGGCGAGGCGGATGTATCCACGTATACGTATAACCAGGCGTTTTTCCATTTTCCTTAAAAAATCATCAAGTATTAAAGGGTTGTTAGACTCAAATCTCACCCCCAAGAGCGTCGCTTACTAAAAATGTAATGAAGCAATAAAACCAAAGTGCATCGAGGCAATATGGCTGCTGTTGCTGCTGCATTTCAGACGCCGTTAATGTTTTTGCGGGCGGGGTTGCGAAGATATTTATCTGAAATTTTTTTCACCTTTTTTCTTTCATCTCATGTTTAAATAAAAATCCAGTTTTTTGAAACTCGCGGTTTATTTTCGACTTGTTAGTGGTCTTCGGGGTTTTCCCTTCCAACATAGTGTGGTCTGGAGACTAATAACTCTCAGCGAACCACGGTATTTCTTGTTAAATGTGCAAAAAGGTACAACGACCTTTCAATAACTTTAGTAAATGTGACTTACAACAACTTTCCTTCGGCTCATTTGTTCCTAACCCATATTCAGTCAAAAATGGGTTTGTATGCGAGCGTCACATAAACCCAAAGCTACCACAGGAACTAATCAGAAGAGCGTCAGCGAGAAACCTCCGCAAGTTATAAGATTTTCGCGGCTGTGATTAACTTTTGGATTTAGATGCAAAAGAAGGCGAAACGTCTGAGAAAGCTAAGACGAAATTCTTCCATTTTTTCAAAAATTTGACGCTGCGTAGCAACCAAAAGTGTGCAATATTTATGAAATGAAAATTCCTTCAGATTATGTATTAATCAATAATGAAATTAGCGTAACGCCATGAAATTAATTATAACCAGAAGTAAACCTTTTAAATGAATTCAATGAGGCCAAGACCCAAATAAAGTGTTTATAATATATACTATAATATAAAAGACAATCCTCGGAGAATGTGCGTTAGTTATGAAAGAAAGCTTCTTGAAATTATGTTCTGTTTATGTACTTAACTGTCTGAAGGTGTGTGTCATATTAGAAATGTGTTTGTCATAGAA
Source organism: Columbicola columbae (assembly GCA_016920875.1). NCBI lineage: Eukaryota > Metazoa > Arthropoda > Insecta > Psocodea > Philopteridae > Columbicola > Columbicola columbae. The sequence goes on from JADMLL010000008.1 coordinate 10,022,891, forward strand.
GTGTGCGATATTTATGAAATTAGTGGGAGACCTGTGACGCCTGTGAACTCCTGTTGGAAGGAAAGATGATGGGATTTAAGGTCAACGAAAATGTTTACGAAACGAAACCATCTTGAAAGAGTACATCATGTATGAATTTAATTGCGGGTAATTGTGTGCATTATTTATGAAACGAGTTCTTGACTAAGCCCTATAGCCCTAAGACTAACAGTTATCTATTGACATGTTCTTGCATTCTGTTGTAGATGCGATAGAGATTACGTCAAGTTCAAAATGTGAATTTTAGTTTTGGAGGATAGAACGTCTTACATTATTCATGATGGCTGAGTTATCGACACTTCTCGAAGACATTTACCACTCTTCACGGTCCAGAACTTCAAGAATAAACAAGTTCCAACTTGCCAGAGCATGTGAATAGGAAAACCTTGTCTTTTAACATTCGCCATAAAACTTGCATCAAGACTCAAACACGAAATTGAAAAATCGTTCACTCCCACCTCCACAGAGAGAGAGAGAGAGAGGCAAATTCGAATGGAGTCACTTTTGAACACAAAGTCGAAATGAAAAAAAGGGAAAACCTTTCTCTTTCCCTTTAATGCAGGCATTTGATTCAACATCAAACATTTCCAAAATAAATTTCAAAAACCTACAACCATTCTCTAAAGAGTGAAAGAAAGAAAGGAAAAGACGGAGGAAAGGGAAGCCGACGCCTAGGCCCCACCACCCACATTTCCCTCAGCCCCCGACCACCACCACCACCACTACCCCGCCGAAAGAGAAAAAAAGGCAAAAAAGTGGAGGAAACGGGTGAAAGGATTTTTTAAGACTTTCATTCTCAAAGCTTCGATTCTATAAAGGACTTTACGTATTAAGTGAAAAATCTAAAAAAAGGGTTCTGGAAAACCTGAAAACTAGATTTCTCTGACACGGGCGAGAGAAAGACGTCACAATTTTTCTCCAAATCCTTTTTTTTTGAGCTGGAGGAAGGAGAAGAGGAGAGGAGAGGAAAAGGCGGAAGGATGGTGAGTGTTCCAAGTCTTTCCGGACGGTTGGTTAGGCTTTTTTTTATCGTGACTGGAAAACCGTGTTCTTGGGTTCGACCAGGATGTTTAAATGGGTTCGCTGGTTCAGCCAGCTACGTTTTCGCTCTGTTTCCCGGTTTTATGTCATCAATATCAGTCGCGTCGAGCTTACAAAAAGCTTTTTTATATATGTATCACCGGCAAAGTTGAAACTTTGCATTCTACCGTACGGCTCAGGCATTTTTGAAGCTTTTTTTCTGTATTAATATTGAGTATATGACAGAGGTAACAAACTACACGGCGAAGAGATAGAATGTGAGGTGTAGGGAGGGGGTGTAAAGGAGACAACCTTTTCTTACAAACTTCAAATAGTTAAAGCAACTTTCTAAGACTCGAGAATATTCTCATAAAATGTGAATTTGAAACTTTGGCGGTAATATATCCATCCTTCGGTGGTGATGGTGAGAGGAAACCAAATCGCGGTTCACAAAACCGGTGAGGATATTGGTAACCTAACATGTGGAGAGGAGGTAAGATAGGAGAAACCCTTTTAAAATCGGTCAATTCCACGAACCTGGAAAATTTCCAAAATTTCATTACGCGACACACAAAGTTTTCACCTCCTCTCACTCCCATTCTCTCTCTGTGTTTTAACACTTCCTCCTCCTCCTCCTTCTTCCAAGAAAGAGGAAACCAATTTAGACCAATTTCACCAATGACCTCTCTCTTTCTTATTCGGAGTAATCATTGTTTTAGATAGAATCTACGGAATAATTTCTTTCCCTTTTTTTTCGCTCAACTTTCTCTTCCTTCCTATGTACCCTCCCTCCCCCCGCCTCTCCTCCACTCCTTCATCTTCCTCTTTGAATTTTCTTTTATTAATAGGATTTAACAAGACTTTCTTCTGTCACGCAACGAACGAGAGACGTTTGTTGAAAAATAACAAAGATGAGAGAAGACTTTGAGAAAGTTAATTGAATTACGGATAACAGCGGAAACTTTGAGTTTGGCCTTATTTCAAAAGTAATGCACACTTTCATTGTAAGGTCAATTTAAAATAGTACCCTTTGAAAGAAAATACTACACACTTCGATGAAGAGTTCATTTCATGAGCTATGCACATCTTTAATAGGTTTGTTTCATAAATAATGCACACTTCTAATCGTCACTTAGATTAATAGCAACCTTTCAGTCCGACTGTAGAACCAAAAAATTCAAGGAAAGAATCCTTCGAGTTTTCTTAGATTACTTCCTTAATAGGTCTGTCAGCAAGAGACTGTTATGGTAGTCATTTGTGTTTGATTCTAAATATGGCGGCTTTGATGGTAGAAGGACCTAGATTCCATTTAACAAATATTCTTTTGTGGGTGATAGCTAGAATAAGAACTCCTGAAGCTTCTTGTGGTTGAGCTTCAACTCTGAATGACATAACTAACACTCAGGTACCAGAGTATGAGCTACAGATTAAAGATTAAAAAGAAGAAGTGTATCGTCTGTCCCTCTCTTAACTTATTTGTTCAAACTTAATCTGCTGTTGCCTATTTTCAAGACCCAAAAGTAAATAATTTAGAGAACACATACCTGTCACGAAGGTTGAAAACTCCGCCGCTTCCAGGATCCAAATTCAAATATTTCCCGACAGCGTCAGCACCTTTGTAAACATTGATGAGCCAAAACTGAACCGCATACAAATCCGGATGAGCATCGGTGGGCAGAGTTTCAATGGCGAGACCGTGGAAGACGATCGGAGTGCTTTTCGCTTTCTCTTCAACACTCACCTGCTTCCACTTCCCCAAAACCTGAATGCAACCTCTTCCGCTGGATAAAAGAAACACAAACATTACAAGAAAATTCTTAATCGGCCACATTTTGTCCCGTTCTTTCAAATTAAAGAAAAAGAAAAAGTTTAAACCGAAAAATAATCCAAAAGTTCAGATGGTTTTCCGGGGAAAACCGAAAGTTTTTCCCACGCGAACCAAACACTCAGACACTTTTTTGCACAAAATCGAACGAGCGAATTGAAAATTTTTTTCTTGATGTGAGAAAAAAGGTTTTCTAACGGAAATAAGGAAACGTTTCTCGGAGAGCGTTCAACGACACGTTCAGCGAACGTTGCTGATTTCAAACTGTGGACCAATTTTCCTCGATTTTGAAGCCGCGGACGGGCTGACGAGAATGAAGAGGAGACGAGGAAAGCGAGGAGGCCGGGGGACGGAGGGGGCAACTGCGCATCTTTCAAATGTGTTTGTAATCACGATTGTGCTAGGCTGCGTCGTAGGATTTCTCTCATATTTTTCCCTTTTTCCCTTTCCCTTCTTATCAATCCCGAAATTCTCAACAGGAAAAAAAAAAGGAAACAAAGGTTGGAAATGAAGAAAAATAAAAAAGGAAAAGGAAGGGAAAAAGAAAACAAAAGAAAGACTGAAACAGGAAGGGAAAAGATTTTTTTTTATTGTTTCTGTTGGGCACCAATTAACGAGGAAATTAATTTCTAATTAACACTGACTTTGAACTCTCTTTTAAAGACTTCCTTCTCCCTCCGTTTTGTAGACATATAAAACTTCCGGTTTTCCCCGGAAATTCCGTTACAGATTCTTGCGACGTGGAATTCGGATTTATATAGTTGAAAGGCAAAGAATCCACAACGACCTCCTCCATCTCACTCTCTCCTCTTTTATCAACCCGTATTTTCATTTTCCCTTAATTATTACATGCTACTTATAATATATACATATAATAATATATATAAAAGACGCCTTTCTATTTGCTTGCAAGAATATAGTAAAATAATCTGAGAACGTATCAATCTATCTTGATCAAACTTTTGAACACTCCACATTAGCCTGGAGTGTTGTCTATATACAGTTTCTATTCACATACATAATTTACTTCTCAACAGTTTTACTAATAATATATATAAAATAAACACGAGATAACTATAAACTATATAAAATGTTTCTACTTACTCTGGTTAGTCGATGAGAATTCGTTCCATGTCTTCTTGCTTCACAATACTAATACTGCTCGTGTTACTTCTCTTCAACTTAGATCTGAGCTACAGGAAATAAGTATATAATACAGGAGTAGTGTAACTTTAAAGTGGGTAAAATAAAATATACAGTAAATGGCTATTTCATCTCCAATTTTTTTAACTCAGGGTTTTGTTGAGTGAATTCATACTATCAAGCCAACACACATGCAGAAAATGTCGTTTTAATTATTCAAAAAAATTAAATAAATGTCAAAAGTTCAGTATATAAGTCCCACCGCATTAATTTTGAATTACGAATTAAGCTTATCCATCAAATTAAATTTAATTTAATTAGAAATTTGAATCAAAATTATTTTTCCTCCACCGCAGGACTCATATAGTAAACCCTCGCCAAATAAATACCTGTTAGTACGTGAATATCATTTAACAATATCATTTGATATATCCAATAGACCCTCACTTATTAATTAATAAATATCACATAGAATCATAAGCCAATTATCACACACAAAATCACAAAAATTATTAGAACACACAACTCACACGACTGCCATAACACTACTGAATGAAACCTGAACCTAGCGCTAGTCACATCCTCAAACCAAAACTGCGATGCGCGCGCCATCTGTTAGTTTAGCGCCATCTTTAAGCCCTTTTAATACTGATAACCAATTCGCCAACACTTAGCATGGTCACCATAATTTCGACGACACTTCTACCTGTCCTCGGGCTACGTCATTGTCTGGACTATTCCCCAGACTATGTATTCCAACTTACAGTGGCGTCTCTTAGAATATAGACTAACGGGTAAGAAGGGACTATCAGCATTTTGGTAGGGTTTACAGCCGGAATAATTCGATCAAGGTTTGAGTGTTGTGTGTGTGTGTTAAATTCCACACATTTAGCTGTAATTCATTTCATAAATAATGCACACTTTCAACCAGGTTTTATTTCGTGGTCATTTCTGTTGAGCTCAATCTCGTTTTTCATTCCTGGGTATAACAAGTAGTACACGTCTTCCAAGACAGTTAATTACATAAATAAAACACTGTCTCAAGAAGCTATCTTTCATAAATAATGCACACTTCAGAGGATTGTATTTAATATATTACGAACACCTATTAATTGGTCTTCTACTCATTCAATGTAATTAAAGTGTTGGCTTCTGGTTAGGATCGACTTCATGGTTTCATACTAATCACATTATTGATTTCAATTAATCCATACTTTGAAAGGATTCTCATTTCATTAATATTGCACACTTCATTATTTTATTTTTGGAACTTTGAAACCTCTGCTCTTTCTCTTTAATTCAGTTATAATCATTGAGGTCTGCTGAACTGAATGAAACTTCCAGAAACTTTCAAAAACTCTTTATATTAATATATTTTAGTTTTTTTTAAATTATAATATACATTGAATATGTATATTTAATAATATTAATAACGTACCTTTTTGCCTGTAGCATATATAAAACCAGAAGAGTTCTACTCAAAACTACCACTCTTCATTCAACAACTTTTCAACAGCAAAAAATTTTCTTTTCGACAGCAGTTTATTTTCCTCTCATTTCAAGGATTCCAGTTAATTGTTAATTTACAGTTTACAAATATAAACAAAAACCTGAACCTAGATAAATTGGTAAATAAATTATTCAGTCGGAGAAAACATTTTCATCATCAAGAACCACCGGATAAAAACAAGAAGAACAACTTTCGGCTGAAAGAACAACAATAAAGTCCTTGGAAATTTTTTTTTTATGACGTAATAAATGTGTTTTCTCAATTTTCGAAATGTTTAAAAACATAAATAAAAAGCTTTAATATTGTTATTAACATAATATAATAATATTACGATTCTCTCGGTGCTTTTATACTTTATAACTTTCTTTCCGAACTCGGCGAAATTTCGTGATTTCTTTTTATACCAACTTTTAAAATGAAACCATAAAAAATTTCTGTTTTGTAATAAATTCGTTTCCAGGAAGGGAAAGTTGTAAAGCGTAAAACCTGACCGGAAATGAGGTAACCCGGAATTAAATTTCCCTGGAAAACCCAAAAAATTAAAAACAGTTACGACTGACTTTCATTCAAAAAGCGAAAATGAAATTTGATCAAAGGGAAACGCCGACGCACGACTGAAATGAGGAAGAGTAGGGTTAAAAGAGGAAGAGAATAATGGTACGAAACCGGAAATGAAGCTCAGTCTCGCGGAAATGATAGATGTCATGTAAGTCTGACCAGGGGAAGAAAAAAAGGTTATGAAAAATTAATGAGTTAAAAAATATTTATGAAAGTTAATTTTCTGAGGAGAACACACACAAAGGAAGGAAGTAGAAGATGGAAAGCTGGTAGTCGGGGTGGGGGTGGTGGAAACCCAAACAGGCCGTAGGTGGTTTGTATTAAAACTGTTTAAGGCTTGTCATGCACGAACATGCTCCGGGAATCGTTAAATCGGAAATAAATTTTTGGGCCCTTTGTAGGGAAATCTTACCCTTTCACTGTTTACCCACGTTCCCGAATTATGTTTGTCTATCTACTGATGGCGCTATTATCTTTTGACGTCTGACTTAGTTCCCTAGGAGGAAATGTCGAAGGTTGGAGAAAACGGATTCAAATGACATGTTCATCGTGGTCTGAGTAGTTGTTTAAGGATTTTCTCGAGAAACAAAAACGTCACATAAATTTCTGTTGGGAATTCTCGTCAATCTGTGTCTAACCCCCACCGCTGGTTTTACAGAGAAAGAAACCTACAGAAAACAATAAAAGAAATTGGAAAAAAGGAAGAAAAATCGGTTAGGAAAATCCCAAAGGTAAATTCTCAAACGAGATTCTCTGATTTATTTGTTCATTTAACCTTTTAACAAAGAATTCCTGACACTCGAGACATAAATATTTTCCAAATTATTTATTGTTTGCGACTTTTCTTCTGCTTCTTCTCCTTTTTTTCCCCTCGGTATTTATCTTGTGGTGGCACACGTGGAGGAGGAAATCGGACGTGTAAAAACCTGGAACGAAGAAATGATTTTCCCAATTTCCCATCCGAAGGGGATTAAAAACCCGTGAGTCGTGTTTGAAGCCTCTTAAAACCTTTCCAAATGTGTTTCGCGTGTTTTTACACAAACCCTTTTCGAGAACCATCCTTTTGCTCGTGGATTTCGGGACTTAAGGATTGACAAGGAAAGATTAACCAATCTCTTTCTCTTTTTTTTGGCTCCTCTCTTTTCGGTCCACCTTCATGAGGGTTGTTCCCAACTATAACGGGACATTTTCGTATAAATCTTTTGGAAACCTTTTTTTTTCAATTGTCAACTTTGCAAACGAAAACCTTTTCCTCTTTTCGAAAAAAGACGATGTGACATAGACTTGTTTAATGTTTCTCTCAGGAGACGAGGTGTAAGAAGATGGTTTTTTGGGTTGCTGTCAATCATTGAAAAGTTCTCGGTTCTGAAGTTTCCTCAACAAAATTCCTTTTGCCTTCATTTTTTTCTTTAATGCCCAATGTCTCTTCTTCCTCTTTTCTCGTTTCATCTCTTCTTCTAGCACTTGCGATAAATTCTGGTACCTAATTCCCAATTCTTATATGTCTTGTTGTGGCGTCCACAACCAGCGGGTTTGATCCGGGGTGAGATTGGTTGACAAGAACACCCACAATACTCACCACTTTTATGTTCGACGTGACCGAATGGCGACAGATTTTGAACTTTAATTTTCACTGACTGTTAAGAAACAACGCGAAAACCCGCTGAACGATTATAACAGTAAACAAGACTTCAGACGTCGATTAGGCGTGAAACAGTACTAAGCGCTTGGCCAGGAGAAAAGCTCGCAGGTTTCAACCCAAACCCCCGACCTATTGGGTTCGGTGTTGAAATAGCACGAACAGGTCTTCTTTAATTCCTACAGCCAATCTTCTCTTTTCCAAATTATAATGCGTGATTCCCAATCTTTTTCAACCCCTACAAACCTTCCTAAAAGTGTGCATTACTTATGAAACTAGAGGTTGATACCCGATTCCCAATTCTTACAGGTCTTTTTGATTTTCCATGAAACTGGCCAACTTTTCTAAGTCTTCTAGATCCGGAAGTAATTGAATATTCACCTTAACAATCACCTCCTTTTACCTATACATCCGTCGGAAACAATTATTTCTTGAATCGCAGATAAATTTTATATTCAATTTAAATTAAAGTAGAAATGAGTTGTAGACAAAGAATTTATCTAATTAACCTTTCATCGAATTAATTAATTAATTTATGATATTAAATTGTTCACAATTTTGGGACTCAAATTCAAAAGAATAATTTAGTGACAAGTTTCTTCTTTTCATTTCGAATTGAAACTACTTTCCACTTCAAATTTGAATTATCCAATTGAATTGAAACAAAAGAAGCATAATTTAAAAGTTGGCTCGAAGCTCAGACAGTGGTTTACACATAGTCTCCCACACATGTTGCTTCTTTTTTGTTGCCTTTGGTTCCGCTTGGCTGTATCGCTTTAGGCCTCGATTGGTTTCCTTCCCTATGTTTACCAGTTTCTTCCTTTTTTGAATTCTGTTGTCTGTGAATCATTATCTACTGTCTTCTTTAGATAAGGTTTTTGCTTTAGTTCTGTATTTCTTCTAATTAGAAGGGAAGTTGAAGGAAGTGAATAGATAGTAAGCTACACTGAGGATGCTGTAGTTGGTGTATGATGATCTCTTCATTCGTCTACTGTGTTTCTTCTTTCAATCGGTTTTGTAGTATGTACAAAGGCTTGTAGTATGTTGGTGACGTCTATAACTTCATTCACAACATTACTTGTACACCTGTAAGCAACTCTGACTGCTCTATTACATCCAGTTTTTGGTTTCTCTATCCGACGGTTCCTCCTCTTACCACATCCAAATGGGCTTCTAGGGTTCGGTTCTAGGACCAACTCCAAGTTACGCTGATGACCTCATATATAGAATCAAAATTAGGTTATGGTTTCAGCTCAAACTCTCTCTTGGGTTAAGAATACAACTTCTAGAAACCTAGTATCTGTTGATCCCTGGAAAAATTTAATTTAATAGCCAACATGTCAACTATCTTCCGCATCTATCAATCACTTTGATCTTCCTGTAACCTATAAAAATGCCTGTTAGGCGTGAAATCAAAAATCATCTTTCAAATCCTCATCGTTTGTCATCTTTTCAATCCAAACCACCCACACGTTTCATAGATAATAATAAAAATAAGACAAGAAAATGAATAATATCAATAAATTTATAATATAACAATTTTTTATTAAAAAAAAACTTAACCGCGTAATTTAAAACTCATTCTGTTACATAATATATATACTTAATATATATAAAAATTTAAAAAAAAAAAAGATTTTCTTAATAATCCATCTTACAACAAAAATAAAAAGAAAAATCGTCTACAAAACATCTACCGCTTACGACTTTTCATCTCCGCGTAATTGATTTACATAGATAATCAATCATCTTTCTCTATCAGTCTCAAATTCGAACGAGAAAATTCTTCTGGGATTTTCTCGAAGAGGAGAAAGTGTGTGGGAGGAGAGGGGCGAAAGGGACGGGGTGGGGGGTATAAAAGATCAAAGGTTTTCAACCTTTCGATCCAGAGTTCATCTCACCGGCAATTAATTTCCCTTCTTTACGTGACGTTCTCAAGGATCCAAGGAACGAATTTCGAGATTCTCGTACAGACTCCGGGAAGATTGGCCTCCGCACACCCGATGCCCCAGCTTATGATCCCGGCGAGGAAATACCTTCCGTTTTTTCCTTTGACTTGAAGTGGTCCTCCGGAGTCGCCCTGGGAACATGAGATTTTTGAATTTTATCGGGATTTTGGGTGGTCCGTGAATTTTTCACGGGGACCATTTTACGACGGTTAAGGGAACGCAAATATTTACTTTTTCATTGATTTCCCTTTTTTTTCTCCTTTCAAACTTTTTATTTGATAATCTACAAAATCTAGAGCATGGGCCTTCAAACCCTTTTTCTAAGAATCATAAATCAAATGTTCCTTTGAAAAGGAAGAGAGATCCTCTTGAAGAAGGTAGGAGAGCAAAAAAAAATTTTTTTTTTCTCCTTCCCTTTTTCGTTCTGTTGACATTTTAATCGGAAAGTTAAAAAGGTAATATATCGCCAGAATATAAATTTTTCATATTTAGTATATAATATATACACTTGAAACCGTAACTCCGTCTCCATTGCACCTCATATGAATATATATAAATAAATAATACCACCCCCCGCGTCCTCTGTGTGTTACATACATGCAGTAAAACTGATTTATTTCCTAACTTCCATCTCTCTCTCTCTCTCTCTACTTCTTATTCTTCTTTTCGTTTATTTCTATCACGTTCTTCTCAGCAGTCGTAACTCGAAACTGCAAAAACCATTCTCTCCAATATCGGTATTTATTTACCTGACATGAGTCCTGTCCACCGTTTTCATATCCGGCGCATAAAAATATTTCCGGTATGAATTCGTGACGGCCGGCTCTTAGAAACATTGACTTGCACTTGTCGTTGCTGACTATGGGAACGGATACCTGGAGGGGAAGAAAAAGAAGAAAAAATAAAATTGATGGAGTGTGTTTTATTTAAAATAAAGATGTCGGTTGAGAGACATTTTCGGAAAGTAATATATTATTCAAAAAGCTTTTACTGTATTTTAAATTAATTCCAGGGGGTTGGAGTTGGGGGTTTCGTGTAATCAAGAGAAAGCGATCGGGAAAGAGGGAAAATTCATCGCAAAGAGATTTTAAAACAAAATTTCCACCGTGACTTATTGAACCTGAGAGGAAAAACGGGACCGGGACTGGATGGAATGAGAACTGGATCCCTCGTCAGGAATCGGATTTCAAAAGCTCACGTTAAAAATTCCCTCGCGGCTTTCGCGTCGCCAGAACTGTCAGTAAGAGTTTCCTTTCATTATGTTTCTCCCATCTGTCCAGGTTAGCTAACGAGAGGGTCAATGTATCTTGTGACAGGCAGTTCTAATTATCCTTTCCAAATTGGACGGGAAAGGTTTGAAGGAATCGGTGGCGTTCCCTCCCAAAATCTCGTTATAAACTCTCTTTATCATCGACCTTGATTTCGAATTGCTTGTACGTCCTGCTTAATATGACGATAGGTCATGACCCACGGACTAGCTAAATTTGTTTAAATGAAGCCATCTGGCAACACTGTTATCAGTCTATTCAGCTGGATGGAGCGTGAAATTTTGATCTAAAGCTTTAGTATGGGTTGTGATACGACTTAATTCTTATTTGAATATTATAACCCATATACTAGGATGTTGATAATATATATAAATAGTTAAAAACTTGCGCTAGTAGCCCACAAAATCAAAATATGATGGTATTAACACAATGCTGACCGACAAAGCTGTTGGAATTCTATCTCATGTTGTTATATATAAACACAAGATCATTCGAAACTGATTAGCTATATATTATAAAAGAAGATTCTTCTCAAAAATACAATTTTAGACATTTATAGTAATATTTACTATTCTAAAAATTAGGTTTATAATTTAAAAAAAAATTCTTGCTGGTAGAAGGGCTTTAACAAGTAGTGCTTAACTGCTGACAAATTGATTTGATACAAGTCGACGGGCACAACAAGTATTTTTCTTCTTAATATTGGGCCTCTAATTAGAAGTGAATCTACTTATGCGGTGTTGTCATGACCTCTACTTCAAATGACAATGACTGTTTAAGCCCTGGTACTCAAGCTGTTTCCTTCCCGGGCCAAATTTACATTGTGACCATTGCGACTGGGCCACACGATTTACCAAAACAAAAGATTTTACAAGTACGGCTTTCGACGCATACAGTCCACCCTCAGGGCATCATCTGTATGTACATCTGTCAGTCTATTTCTGTATGTATTTTCTGTATGTTGCCTCGTAAAGATATGTTGAGGCAAACAATGTTAACAGTTTCTGAGCACAGGCCCGAGCATTTTCGTACTGGTCAGACACTATAGTTCCAACAGTGAGGAATTTTCACTCAATTCTCACTGGGTCACTGAGCCACTCAGTACAGCTTGGTGGGCCGCAGTTTGAAGGGTTTAAGTCACTGGACCAACCTATTTATCATCAGCTAAGGGAGTTGAAACCACAAGGAAACATTTTATAAATTCAGAAAATTTCTTCATACAAGACCACCATTGCGGACTCAAAATCACGTGACAAAAAAATTGCTGACAGAAAAAGAAGGAGAGAGGGAGGGAGGAAGAAAGGCCGAGAATAAAAAAGAGGAGAAGAAAGAAAGTCTCTAATAAATGAAAAGTGATAAATAAGGTTATTCATGGGGCTTTTTCAAAGTCTCTACAAATTTCACATCTGTCAGTCGCATTTGTCTCATTTCTTTGCTAACTTTTTTTTTCTTCAAAATCGCCTTATGGATTTGATTTTGGAAAACATGACAGACATCTTTCTTTTCCGCCCACTCTCTCCTTTTTCTAAATTTTTAAAAAGTCACGACATTAGAAGATTAACCGTCCGAAATTAAGGTGCTTTACTCGAGGAAGCATAAAATGATAAAATGTTGGCTCGTTTTCCTAAGGAGGAACGATACGAAGAAGGAACCGGAGAGGAATGGGAGGAGAGTGCTTCATTAAAAATATATTAATTCTTATATTATATTTTAACAGAGGAGATTATGCGTTATGTATATTTTAGTAAAAAGCTGAAAGAGGAGGGAAATGGATTCTTGGTTCAAAAAAAAATTAAATTTTCTCTTTGACGCCATGTCTGCGCACGCACAGGAATTTCTGTTCCGGAAAAAACGAGTGAATTCATTAGCTAACATAGGTGAAATTCTGAAGAAATATTTTATAGATTCAGCAGGTCTAAAAACTTTGGAGAGTGGTTTTGCTTACGTAGAGCCCAAGGCGAGGAAACCTCATGAGACCAAACCTACCCTCCCACTTTTGTGGTGAGGAATATGAAAGGTTTGCAAAAGGTCTTTTCTCTTCATGTTTCATCCACCTTTTTACAACTTATTTTTGGACTTCAATTAAACTCGGAACTAGAAGCAAGTTCCAAAGTAAATTCGATTACAAGACTCATAAGCTCACCTGCTGTAAGACAGATGGAAGCGTTCCACCTTCGCTTAGTCTTCCCCAACCAGTGACAGTCGCATTCTCTCCGATGAGTAAGTCGTCAGAAGCTGGGAGGCATATGGGAGAGATATGCGGCTGGAATTCGAGGGACGATTCCAACCTGACCAATGCCAAGTCATATTCATACGTAGAAAAATTATATTTCGGATGGACGACCTTTTTGGAAACCGCCCTTTCGACGAAGGGATACGGTTCCATGACGCTCGAGAAGTCGTATTCGCCAACACGGATTCTGATTTGGGAAGTCAGCAAATCATCCACGCAATGACCAGCTGTCGCGATCCAATTCTCGTTAATAACAGCACCTCCGCATCGATGGGTGCTTGAAAAGCCGAAGAAGGACGTTCGTCTAACCGACACCTGAAACCAGAACCAAAATCATTAGCTGGGGTTGTTGGCATTTGACTACAACTCAAACTCGCTGACTACCCACCTGCCATGGCCATCCTCCAAACGGGGCGTTTTTCCCTCCAACGATTCTCATTTCTGGTCTTGGGGAAAGAGCGGCGACACCACACTCTGGAAAAAACAATAAAATTTAAATTTATTTCCCATTTTTTCTAAACATTTACAACCAACAACCGGAAATTGATTTGGGAATCGAGAAAGAATCAACCCAAGGCAATGCTCATCAACCTTCTCCCTCTTGACGATTGTCACAAGTGAGGCAAACGTAGGGAAGGAGTGAAGGAGGAGGTCGAAAGAGGTTAAACAAAAATTGAGGCAATAAAACAAACTCAGATTCCAATTTGCTTCCGGCGATAAAAAGCTTATTTTGTTGAGGTTTCCGGTAACATAGGAAAGAGATAAGTTGGCAAAGGTCCAAAGGCAAAACGATTCCTCTCATCCTTCTCTGATTTCCATGAGGGTGTTTAAATTAAAAAAAAAAAGGAAAAAACTCAAAATGTCGATTCCAAAAAAGGAAAAAAAGAATAATGAGAGTTTACCTATCAAATTTAATTGCCTGCGCATGCGTACAAACACCTCGTCTTAAATGATTAAAAACTTTAACCGAAAACTGGACATCTCCGAATTATTTCTTCTTTCAAACGTTGTAAAAAAATTTTTAATTAGTTAATTAATTGATTGGCTGTTTTGTGAAAGACTTTCACCAACTTTCTCGTGTTTCCGTTTTAATGAAAAGTTTCTGGGAAACCTAAATCTCTTCAATACTTAAACGTTTTCTATCTCGCGAAATCGTAAATTTTGGTATGAAAATTTGATTATAATGACCCAAACTTTTTGCACCTATTCTTCGCAAAACCTATACCTTCAAATGATTTTCCTCGTTGCACCCTACTTATTTCATAAATAATGCACACTTATAAGGGGAATAAGGAGAGAGGTTTGTCATATAACGGGTGCAAAATTTTTTAGACGAATCATTTGGCACAGTTTTATGAGGAATTGATTTTGTAGTGCACACTGTTGTGCGATTAGGTCATTCTAGATGACTACACCATGTCACCTACAGGAGCCCAATATTTATGTTAAGTATGTCTTACTCAAGAAGAGAGTTTAGAACTAGAAAAGGCGGTCGATTTACATAAAACCAAAATCCCTGTCGCTCATACTTATGAATACCTATGAAGAATGCTGTGGTCACCAAGGTAACACGCTCAGATTTGGAATAAAAAAGTGACAGAGACGTGCAGAAACTAACATGAAAACGCTCGGTCTTTTAATAAACGTAAGAGTCCGTTCCAAAAGTTCCCGGAATGCTTTGTTTAAATCATTTATAACAAAGTTAGCTGGTTGATTTCTCAGCTGACAGTCTTTTCTCAATTTTACGAAGGCTACTCAACACAACACTCGTTTCGTTTCAAAGCTTAAACCTCTGCCTGGTGCAAAATATTATTCCGGGAACTTTTGGGACACACTCTATAATATAGTGTGCCGACCAAAGCAACACACGATCTTACTTGTAACAAACAAGTAACAAAGACTTGCAGAAACTTCTCAGAGTGTTAAGAAAGAGTCAAAACAAAGCAAATAGAACCCACAAGTCAGTCAGTACAGTACAAAGAATCGGCAAAATAACTCGAACGGCTATCAGAACGACTCTATTTTTTTATAGAAAGTTTACAAATATTATATATTTCAGTATATTCGTGTTCTTTGTCTTATTAACATCTAGTCCCAACAAATACATTTCAAACATTCAACACAAGACAAAGTTTCAAACGTTAATACCATCGAATCTTGTGCACTCATTTAATTAACTTAGCGCAGTGTCTACTTCTGGAATCTTATTAAAAATTGTAGTAACTGGGCTTGTTAAGTTTTTACACATTGTTTTAGGTTTATTCAGAGGACAACTATCGATATGACGCACTACAAACTTGTACAATCGTCCCTTTCTAATTACAATTATTGTCTACCGCTTTCTCGTCCGATCCATTTTGCTATCATATTCACATGCAGCACATAATTTTTAGAAATATTGATTGATTTAGGTTTTATTTTTTGCTTTTTCCTCTCTCTCTCAAAAATTGCTCTTTTCATCTTCTTTTTTATGTGACGAAACTAATCACGACAACAACAAAAAACTGCAACGAAACCTAATAAAAAAAAGGAGGTTCTTGCAATTTTACGGGTCACTCAACAAATTGGACAAGCTCCAATATTTCAAAAAAAACAAGAACAAGACAATGAAAATGAAAATCCTTTGTAAGGGGAATCCTGGGCTTTTTGTCAGGGTCAATGTTGTCCTTGTACATTTGGACAGATTACAACAAAATCAAATTCCTCTCTCTCCCCGTCCCACAAACCAAAAACGAAAAATAAATAAATAAATGGTACGAATACTAAAACTCATTAGACAGAGGAAAAAATTTTCGAAATGACTTGTCACGGAGGGTCACAATTTGGTTTGGGACCTTTTTTTTTTAAAAAACATGAACGTGACGTGAGAAGGCTCACAGTAAGTTGTGTAAACATGGAGGCAAAAAAAAAAAGACGAAGAAGAGAGAAAAAAAGGAGAACAGAGAAATGAGATTAACTAACCCAAAGTTACTTTTGCTTTCTTTATTCCCTCCTCCCATCTTCTTCTCTAATACTTCCGCCCGAGCTCATCATATTGCTTTCGAGCACTAAAATGAAACGTGTCTTTTATGAATGACTGAAAAAGAAAATTTCGAGTCCCCGGGTTTTTTAAGCTAACTGTTATGAAAAAAGCTCAACCAGACAATAACCTTTTGGCTTCGCCTCAAAGGAAACTACTTTCCCTAAATCTTAGATCCCCGGATAAAATGGAAAATATCTTTGTCCTTCATTATACTTTAGGCGCGTCTATTTGTTTACTTTTCCCTTTTTTTTTTATAAATTTACACTAACATCCTAGCGAAATACTCTCTGGTCTCGTTTTACGCGAGTGACATCATAATCCAAGAATCCTTTTTAAACAAACCCACTTCGAGTTGATGAACACTTTAATTCTACAAACGCACAAAACTAAAACGCGTAAAACAAGACCCGAAATTTATTAAATATATAAATATAATGATGAAGTTTTCATAAACACAAATCAATTCTTCCTAAAACTGTGCAATAATTATGAAATTAGTTCTACGCAGGAGTTTGAGAGATGAATTTTCCTTACAAGTGTGCATTACTTTTGAAATGAAATAATATTAAAGGCGTGGGTTATATGAGAACTGAATCCTGCAGGAGGTGTGTCAATTATGAAATGAATTATCTGGAAAGATATGAGATAAGTTTCTTTGGTGTTGTGTGCAATATTTATGAAATGAATTCCTCTTAAACATAGATTTGATGTAAAGAATTTAACGAATGAGCTTTCGAAATAAATTTTTTTAAGATAAAGGGATGAGACTTATGGGATGTAGTTTTACGTGGGTTTCAGAAGCTTTTGTAAAAGTAGTTATGTCATTTCCGGTTTCTAAATATTTTCTATCTCCGGGGTGAAAATAAATAAAAATCGAAAGACGTTTGACTTCACGAATGGAAAACAAATCCCACATTTCCTTCTTCTCCCACCCCCACCACCCTTTGGTGCCAGTCCTACATCACATTCTCTCGATGTGACCTCAACACTGGACAAAAAGAATTTAAAAAAAAAAAGGATTTTGGAATTCAGGCCCCAAACCAAACATTCCCACAAACCACCCTTCAGGGTGATAAATTTTAACCAGTTGCCTGTCCTCTCCATCGTCACAACTTCACAGTTTTCCTCTTTAACCCCCAACCCCCATTCGCTTCCCAAAAAAAGGTTCCAGAATTCATTAAAACAAAATTCAGAATTAAACTGCAGCGAATAAAAATTTTAACAATCGAGTTGAAAGTTTTGGATTAATAAAATTTTTTCCACAATTTTCCCAATTATAACTTTAGCCAACCATGTGTGTTTTAAACGAATGTCGAAACCTTCATCCTCCATGAAATTGCCACCTGAGGCTTCATTCACTCCGTTGCCAACCCTTCCGACAAAAAAATTAACCAACTTAATAAAAAAAATTCAAACTGTGAGTCAAAACCGATTTTTTATTTTTTTTAATCCGTTGGGAGGAAAATGTAACTGTAACATCTGGTTATCTGGTTCCACGACCGGAAGAAACATCAAACCCGGAAGTTTACTTACGTCCTGAGTATTGGTAATTTGGAAGCTTGGAAAATTCAGTCGTCGACTCTGTCGATTGACTCGTCGTCGAGTCAGGTTTTTCCGTGGTTGTGGTCGAGGTGCTTGAGCTGGTGGTTGTAGTGGTCGTGCTGGTCGTCGTCGTCGTCGTCGTAGTTGTCGTCGTTGTGGTCGTCATGCTTGCACTCGAGTTCGTCTCCGCAGTCGTGAGATTACTTCTCGTGGAAGATATTCCCGATCCGAGGAGTGAGATGGGTCTTCTCGTCGGCTTCGGCCTTGACCACAGGTTTGAAGAGGGTCTGGGCCGCGTTACAAAATGAGGTTCCGTCGTGGCTGACCAACTTCCCTGATTCCCAACGAAACTCGGTTTCTCTGAAAACGAAACAATTTATAACTGAACGGACCTTTCTAATTTGATAAAATCCTCGCCCCCGAATCTGTGAATGAATTTATTAATTAATCTCTCCTTACCCTAGGGAGAGGAAAGGAGACCCATGTCCAGACCCATGAAACTCACCTGAACTCCAATAGTCGGGTTTTGATAATTGTGGAAGTGGCTTCGACGAAGACCAAATGTTATTAGCAGGCGGTGAGCCTAACCAAGACGGCTTAGGCGTTGACCATGAACTCGACGGACTGCTCCCAATGGGTTTCATAGTCGTCGTTGTAGTTGTTGTAGTCGGAATCGTGTAATTAAACGTGTGAATCGAGAAGGCTGTGTTCTTCGTTCCCGACCTAACAAACACCACAACTATATAAATCCCAGCCACATAATTATTCCACTCACTCAAAACGATTCCGGCAAACCATCTTCTTTAATAAAACCAATTCCAATCATCCCTTATTCTATTTCCACCCTCTCTCCTTGACTTCCTTTTAAAAATCAACCCCTCGAGGAAGATGAAAATCGTACCTCCAAAAAAATATCGCTTAAATTATTAAATTTCGATGCTGGAAATCATTTTTCTTACAGCTTCTTCCTGGTTCCCAGTACCTACTCACCCCCATCATCCCCCATTTCCACCCCTTCCCGTCGCTTCATTGTATTTCGAGCAGAAAAAAATGAATATTAAATAAAAGTAATGCAGTGCGGCGGTAGGAAAACGTCTCCCGGTAAAAGATTTTCATTCTAAATGAGATTTTCTTTTTTTGTCTTCTTCTTCTTCTTCTTCTTCCTCGTCTACTCCTTTCGTTGTTCTTTTTTTCCTTTTCTCGTCTCTCTCTCGTTCCTCGAGAACTTCTCACATTTTTAAACGATATTTTATTTTTTAAAAAGAAAAAAATTGAGCTTTCTTTCTTTCTTCTTCTGGTTGCATTTTTTAAACTTTTCTTCTCGTTATTGCCTCCTCTTTTTAAAGGACTTCTATTGTGATGTCGTATCTACACCCTCCTCCTCCTCCTCCTCCCCAGCCGTTTTCCTTCTCTTTCTTTCGAAAAGCAACGGTGGTGGTGGTGGTGGTAGTGGTAGAAAAAGACGAAGAAAATCGTTTTTCCACGAAATAAAAAGTAGATGTCACGGAGTCTGAGGGAAATTTTTCAGTTTGAGAGCCGGAGAGAGCCAAGGAAGAGAAGGAGGGAGTCTTTTGAAAATTTTTTTTTGTCAAAAATGAATGTCAGATGTTCCCCGGCTGATGGAAGAAGAAGAAGAAATAAGAGCGGGAAAGCGGGACGAAGATGTAGGAAGAATGGCCTCGGGCTTTTTATTTTCATTTTGGAACTTGAATTAATTTGAGTTTATTTCCAGGACAATAAGAAAGAAAGGAATTTTCTTCTTCATGCCCTCGGTTTTTCGAAGAAATTTGAGTAAATGGAACCAGCCCTTCAACCCCCTTTCCCTTCCAGTTGACATGAGAGGTCTGATTTTCCTTTGAGTCAAAAGTGTGAACATATGTCGTGAATTGAAATCTCTAAGCTAAAGCATTTCTATAGTATCAAGCTTCAAAACTTACGTTGAACTAGATGACGTAGAAGGTTTCGAAGTCGCTATCAAATCATAAGCAGACACATACGGCAATGTAGTCGTAGTCGAGGTGGTAGTGCTACTGCTGGTGGTGGTTGTGCTAGTAGTGGTTGTAGTCGGATGATGATTTTTCGCGGGACTAGAATTAACTGGAACTATCAACAACGACTGAGTCACCACACTCGAATTAACGTGGTTGGGAAATTTGGTTTCAGGGAAAGAAGGCTTGAGGGAAGAATCCGCCGAAGTGACAAAGGGAGGAGGTCTGTTGGTCCACGGCTTGGCTATAGTGAGCTGCTTCTGCGACGTCGTGGACGTGGTACTGGGTTCCTTGAACCAGTGAAGCGACATGGACGGCTTTTTGGTCGGATGAGTGACAAAGCCGACGGGTTTTGATGGACGAAGCTTATTAGATGACGACTGCGGTCGCGCGCTTAATATAACATTTGGTGGTCTATAAATAAATAAAATAAATAGAAATACGTTAACGGTTTTCCGGATGTTCGTTCATTTTCTTCTTAGAATCCAGGTGGGCGAACGGGTAATTGTTACCCTTTTGGCGGTTTGTTGCTGCCACCATTCAAATGTCAAAACTGAAAGACAAAACCTGAATAACAATTTTTGTGGCCGTGACATAATTTTCTTATTTTAATCTGAAAACATTTTACTACATAACAAGTCTTACACGGTGACATTTGATGGAGAAATTATTTCAGATTTGAGCGAATAATTTTTTAGTCATTTTCGATCGGGAGAAAGTTTCAGTCATTCTCTCATTCATTCATTCATTCATTTCAAATTGGGATTTGAACAAGATTACGCATTAATATAAAGCAGAAGCAAGAGGAGCTTTTCTGCTTAAGCATTCACTTCCAGTCCTCCGTTAAAAATTTTCCTCTAAATAAGCCTTTGGGGAACCAACCGAAGAAAATTGAAGTAATCAAAGTCTTTCACAATTTTCCAAAGGCTTATAATTTTTATGGATTTATTCCCCCCCTCCCCTCTGAACATTCGCTTTTCCTTTTTCCTTATTAACATGACTCGAAATTCCAATTTCCCCGAGAAAAACACGGCGAAAGAAGGAATCTAGAATCAGGTCACCTTTTTGATGTGAACCCTGTGATGTGATTTTACAGATCTTTCCGCATGAAAATCCAAGAGAGAGAGGAAGGCATGGGTGATGGATCCCATGATGGAGTCCACGTATCACACCAAAGACCTTAAAAAGGTTAAACAATTTTGAAAATCCGTCCATTTGAATTTGTGAATGACGGTTATTTTGACAAGAGGAAATACGATTCTGGAAAAACAGACAAAAAGGTCTTCCGACAAAAAAAAGTTTTGAGAAAATCTTATTCGTCTTATACTCTTGTGTTTGCTTTCTATTCCCCCTCCCCCTACTCCCCAAAAAGTTTTTTTTCTCCTTCAAGGTAGATGCTAGCAAAAGTTTTGAGGAAAACATCATTTGAAAGAATTTTCTTTTTTCTCCCTCATCGCAACCATAAATTCCCTTTCGGCCATTTTGATAACGGTCAAGATTTAGATAAAAACAATCAGAAACATAATGTATACCAACATGATATGTTAGCTTCGCATTTGAGAATGTTTAAAACTTTTTTTCGAAAAGTTTTGCTTTTTTGTTCACAGCCCTCAAGACGAAAAGTTAGTCGTCGAGAGAGAGAGGACAAGGATGAACTCACCTTGGACTAGAATAAATATTATTTGAAGAATAATGTACATTAGGATTCGACTGATGATGAGGTATTATTGAATTGTGCGTCATGTTGTGAGAGCAACAACTTCCAAACATGAAATTGTCCACGCACACGCCGATGTGCTTTCCGTCCGTTTTGATGCATTCGTAGACGAACATGCAGGTCCCTTCTACCCCATTCACGGAACACGGTTTCGGTTTTATGTGAGCTGAAAATAAATAAATAAATAAATATCCTCTTTAAATAAATAAAATGGGAGACAAAAAAGGGGAAAAAACATTTTACTCCGAACCAACAGGGCTCCATTGCTGATGATTTGTCAGCGAAATCGCCAAATATCTTTCAGGTTCAGTGCTCGTCCACATAAACAATGATCGTCAACCGCAAAGATAATCCGACCACCCCTCCTCTTCCAGTCTACATAAACTCGGAAAAATCTGCCGAAATTTAGCTTTCAAATTAAAATTTAAATAATTTCCTAACTCCAATTATTGAGTGTTTTAAATCAATAATTAGTCCTTTTATTTATACTGTTACTTAATTTATTAATTAATTAAAGAGAGATAATTAGAATTATCGTGTACGAATGAAAATTATTTCACAAATTCTGCTTTGAATTTAAATTGAATTAAAGCTTCGGGCGTGTTACAAAAAAATTGAATTGTAAATTAATTAACCGATTGATATTTTATGCACACAATTTAAAGAGTGATAAAATTAATTGATATTTATATTTGGGTAATTAATTAAGGTGATTGAGGAGGACATTTAAGATGGCTAATAATTATACATGATCAATAAAAATTTATTAATTTTGTTCTCTATTATATTATCCAGCCCAGTTGGAAGTATATATTATATTGGCACAAATATACATAGATAATTGAAAACTGTTACACTTTATTTGTCAATAAGCGTATAAATATATAAATGCATACAAATATTTATAATGAAAGTTAAGAGAACTGCATTTTTATAATGAAAACTTCAAATTTGCACAAGACGCAGAAGGATGAAGATGAGGATGAGGAAAAAAGAGCGAAGAGAAACGACCAAGGATGGATTGTCTATCTATAGCCCATTTTGCATGAATTGTTTCTTCAACGTAAGGAATATACACCAAAATGGTTCAGTGATTGGTATATATTGGTATATTCATAAATATTTTACATAAATAGGGTTGGGTTAATTTATTTATCTAACTTACACTTAACTAATAGATAAAATATTTAACAAAGGGTGTACTGTAGTCACAGGAGCTTCAAACTAGTGCACATACTGGAGAAGCACGTCGAAAAGCTATTTAAGCCAACTCCATCCTAGTGGCAGATGTTTAAAACTGTTCTGTAAATCTTGTCCAGCGTTCGGAGGTCATGACACGCTGCGCAATCAAATAACGTTAATGGTATACTTAGCCTAGTTAGTTCTCAAAACTTTTTAGGCTAATGCAGAGTCAGTCAGGATTGTATACTAGTAATAAGTTTCTTATGTATATAAAAAAACTTATCAACCCTTTGGGTACATGTGGCCAGTTCGTATTGTTTGGCTCAAGTGACGACTCTAAGTATTCATTCTAGTTCTTCACGACAAGAATTATTGGTACCACTTAGAGGTACTTCCTTTCCAGTTCTAAACTGTTCCTAAATCTGAGAAACCAATAGTATCAATAATATATCTCGAATATGTTTTATTTTAGCTTTATTTCTTTTATTAATTCAGAGTGGATTTTTAATTATAATATATACAGTATATTAGATAGCTTAACCTTTATATGAGTTGAGTCTTATCCCATTCCTCAACCACGGGGGTACGACAGGATATAGAGACGAACTATCGAGCCTCAGTCATTGCATTAATAGTCAAGCACTTTGACCACTAAACCAGAAAACTCTCTTTAGTCTTTGTATATAAATATACTAAAGGGGTTTATACTTATACTAATTTATACTTAAGGGGTTAAATCTATTTGGACCCATAAATTCAACTATGGGGTTCTTCTGACTACTCCAACCGTGACCAACGTGACCGATGGTTTCTGACTAGCCCAACTGATAGGAAGTCCTGAACCATTTCTCGTGAACAAATCTCACAAATCATAGTCAGTGCTCTATCTCTAACTATAACACATCATAAGAAAGGATGTCCAGCAAAGAATTCTGATTGTGTAGAAGAAAGTCAGCAGGTTCTTATTCGTACTCTTCTAGACTGCCTTACAATCTACACCACTTCCACTATCTCCTGTCCCTCCTTTTATCTTCTTCTTCCTGCTTTCTTCTTCTCATTCATTCACTATTGAAAGGACAACACTGCTCTGTACCCCAGGGCAAACCCTACTCTCACTTAGTCTCTCACAATTAATTAAAGTAATTAATTATTAATAAATAATCAAATCAATCGATTTTAAACAAAAGAGAAAAAGGTTTTACAATTTAATTTTTAAATTCAATTCTGTGAAAAATCATTTATTTAAATTTATAAATAAATTAATCGTCAGCAAAATCTCCGGATATCATTTAGGTTCAGCGTTCATCCCACACAAACAATAATTGCCATCCGCAAATATAATCTCCTCACCGAGCAAATCCCTTTTTTTTGTTTCTTTGTCGTCAGCAACAAATTGATAAATGAATTATTGATTCCGGATCTAAATCCACTTTTTCATACCCCCTCACCCATCCTACTTCTCCACATCATCATCCCTCTCCTTCTGAAAACCTACGCAGTAGACTTGAGACCCACGTGTCATTTCGTATGTATCACGAACACACTGTTCAAAGAAGACTGATTGACATGTTCCCTGCTCTAAACGGTTTTTAGAAGTTTCAGTTAGTCAACGTGAACTACGATTCTAGTTATGAAAATGAATTGAAAAGTTTTATTTTTAAAAAAAATAAATCCCGACTATCCTTAACTTATGAGAAAATGTGTTGTTTTGTAAATATATTGAATAAAAAATTGAAGGAAGAGGGAAGTGAAGGGGCAAACAGGTTCTGTGTTTAAATTTTGAAAACAAATTTATAAAAATGTCAAATTAGAAGGAAAAAAAGGGCAAAAAACTCCAAATTTCTGTCAAAGCCCACGAGATTTGACCAAAATTTGGGGGGCCTAAAATACTCTTCATTCATTTCCACCTCCACGAATTTTATTTAATTATACTATGGACGTGGAAAGTGTGCGGGGGTCTGGGGATGGACGGAACACCCGCAATTCGAACAGCTGTAGAGAAAGTTCCTCAGATGGACCTTGGAACTTGTATGATATGTTCCAAACTGTTGATCATGAAGGAAGTGAAGAAAACACCAATCAAGAGTGTTGTAAGATCAGCATAATTCGAATCAAAAATAGTGACAGGAAATGACAATCTGCCGAAAGAGTGCCTACGACTAGAACGTAGAAGAGGAGCCAAAAAGAGAGAAGATTGGACTCAGCGTAGGGTATGTCAGAAGAGGGGTTGTAAATCCTCGAGGAAATTCAGAGAAGAAGCGAAGATGTAGAAAAGGCGAGTCGGTACTGGAGGATGGATTTGGAAAAAGCATTTGGACCTCATTACTCCAGACCTTCCCTTCTACCTGAGACATCCAGGAGAAAAACAAAAGGCTGCAGCGAGAATGGTGGTCCCATATAATGTGAGCCTATTGTCAATAAAAAATTATTATATTATTATGCACATGTTACAACTATCGTATAAGCTAAATTATGTCTCACATCCCGACTACACGAATGAACCTTCGATGAGGTTACCAAGGAGGAACCGAGTTAATTACATTCCCGTTTCGCCTCTTCGGGAAATTTGTGGCTTCACTCTTACAAGAGGGTACAAAAACTTAATTTGATCATTAATTAGGGTAGTTTACGAGTTCCGTTAACTTGGTATGTTTAATATATCGGTATCGGTAATTGATATAGTATCGGGATATTGATTATCGGTGTTGGGAGTTGAGAAACAAGAACAGTTGGTACGGAAATTCAATTTTCGGTAGTCAGGCTCTCGAACACTTTCCTTCGACCAGACAAAAGGAGTTTTATTCATGCTTTATTAATTGATTTTCGGAAATCATTTCAGCTATCGATAATATTAACAAACAAAAAATTTGGGGAGGGGGATGAAACCGACCAAAAAATGCGGCGTTTGCAATTTTTTTTGGAAATCGACTCGATTTTTCTCTTTTTTTTCGTGACCACTCAACCGTTTACACAGCCCAATGAGAAAAACATTGTGTTCGACGGCGAATAATTTTTTTTTTTAATGACCCCAGCGGAGTTTCATAGAAATCTGTGACCTCATTATTACAGCCTCTCTTGTTAGTTAAAATCAATTTATCATACGGTTAGAGTGCACACATCAAAACCTCTCTCTCTCTTGTCCCCACTCTTCCTCTTTCCCACTCCCACACATTTTGTTTCTTGATTAGTTGGTTAGCCATCAATCAAAAATTAAAAGAGAAGAGAGAGAGAGAGAGGGAAAAGCTGTAATTGATCGCGCACAAGCCCGACCAAATTTCCATTTCGTTCCAAAACATTAAAATCGGAATTAAGGCTGTTCGCGACCCAGTTTCCCGTTTCCTTCCTCATATCTTCAGACGTGATGTTATCCAGTTGCGGACGTTCGTTACGAAAAACGAAAAAAATGAAAATAAAATGTCCGCCATTATATTTAAGTGTTCGTGTTATGGTTTTGCTCGATGGTTTAAACGTCCCAGTAGATTCTACTGAGATTACTGTAATGATTTTGTCTAAACCACGTGTTTTGTTAGACTATGCGCGTGGTTTCATGTAGGAGATGGTACACCTACTGATACACCAACTGGAGGACTTGTCGTTTAATTCATTAATTAACCGTTTGATAGGTTACGGTTGTTAGGGGTGGTCCAAGTAAACTGGATATATTATTCAAAACTAATGCACGCGACCACATAATCATCACAACAATACCCTGTGACGTCAGCTACTGATGACACCATAACATGGTGCGCTCATTGTTGCCAACTGTTCTCTAGAGATGAACTAACTGAAATTAATTTTTGTGGCCCTTATCTATTAAACCAGGGGTCGGCAACCCTTTGCAACATTTTGAATGGTCCCCCAAAGCACCAATATAATTATATTTATACTAATAGGCCTACATATGTGATTCGTGTTGTATTTCCTCATTTTTCCACCTTAAGAACCGTCAATATTTTTCTATAATTCTATAATATTTATCAATATATATAAATAAATAATTAAATAAAGTTTTGGGTTTCATCATAAACCGTGTAAAAAAAGTCTAGCTTAACCAGCCAAGCGAACAACGTTACGTTGACCATTTGGTTTTGGGTAAATAGCCCTTAATCGATATTACTGATTTTTGTAAAATGTCTAGACTTTTTTTATGCGGTTTATACACAACCCAAGTAACTGTTTAATGCGTGTGAGCCTCACATTCAAATGTAACTTAAATAGTGCTTTAAGTTACAATTTAAGTTACCATTTAAGATACATTTTAGTTTGCCTACAAAAATTTATTTTGAAAATAGCCCGCCGCTGTCTAAAAAAGGTTACCGACTACGCATTAAACAGTTACTTGGGTTTGTTACGAACCGCGTAAAAAAAGTCTAAACCGTTTACAAAATATCAACAGTATCGATTAAGGGCTCTTTACCTAAAACCGATTCGTCGACTAACAGTTGTTGGTATTTTCACAGCTTAAGCTAGACTTTTTTTACGCGGTTTGTTATATTACCCAAAATTTTATTTAATTTTTTTTTAATACATATTAATGTTCTGTATGTTATATCTAGCCACTAGGGTACATTTATTGACTGAGTTATATTACATGTGTAGTTATACTACAATTGGCATTTATAGAAGAAAATTTATATAAAAGAAGACTCTGTAACACCCCCAAAAACCTACAAAATTACAAATATATCATCATCATCATCATCAGCTCCATAGCCCTATGTGGCCTTGGCGTATCTCCTCCAGTTTTGGATTCGAAGAGCTCTGACGTCTTCCAACCTTAAATTTGGGCGACCTACTCATCCCTCGGACTTCCCGTTAAAGATTTTGAGAATAAGTCTGTCATTGGATCTTAGGACATAACCTCATAATTAATGCCTTTATAATATAAATACATATCAATATCAATATTAATTAGTTAATAATCAATTCACTTTCAATAATTATTTCCTGAACTATCAACTTTTTTATGTTATACAAAACAGTTAAAACAGTAAACCCAGTAAGAATTCATATTCCAACTTAAATTTCAGTCGTCCACCCTTTAAGTATACAAAAACTGACCCAAATCAAATACTAATTAACATAATAAATTCTAAAATAAATTATTTGCAATACAAAATTTTAATTTGAAGATTGAAAAATGTAAATAATTTTAAAAATCCAAGAAAAATAAATTTTAAATATTTAACTCCTTCAAATTTAAAAAACACTTAATAAATTTATTAATAAATTATCTCTGAATAATTATGAATGAGTAGCTTAATAATTCAACTTTCTGTTTACATACGTTAAATTTAAAATGTCTAAAAGGAAATAAATTAAGAATGCAGTTCTTGAACTGAGTAAAAATAAATTTTTTATTTATTCAGGTTTTAAAGATAAATTGAATTTGAATAAATTTTTTTTGTTTGTTTGCGGTAAATAAATATTGGTTAAGAATTAAGTAAATAAATTTTAATTAATTGTTTATAAATTTAATAAATAAATAAAGTATTAAATTGAATATAGCTTAACGTGGGAGTCAAAGGATTGAAATGAACGAACTACGAGCTCGGTTTTCAAATTTGAGTTAGGATTAAAAGGAATTTAAATTTAAAAAATTTGAATAAATTAATTTAATTAATTAATTTAAGGATGTGATTCCCATGGGTCTATATCGACTTCAGGGGTCTATGACAACCTGCAAGGGGTCTACGTCAGCGAAAAGAAAATTTAGGTGTCCATGAAATGAAAATAGACGTCCACGATAGTGAATCTCAACATACACTAGTATCTATTCACTTATATTATACTATAAAGACATATACATTATAAAAGTACCTATGAAGTAAAAAATTTACTAGACTACAGTGAGAAATTTACAAAAATCGGGTAAGTAGGGGGTCTACCCAAAACCGAAAAACATGTCGAGGGGTCTACGACCTGATTTAACAAAAGCCCCAGGCTCCTGAAATATTGGTTGAAGGCTTGGACGAATCAAAAATGATTTTTATTCCTTCCAAACCTAATTCAGGTTCATTCAGGACACAATTTATTAAAAAACCGATCAAAATATAAAGGGCCTGGGGTGGTTTGACACACGAGGAAAAAGAAAACAAAAAAAAGGCTGACACGCCTACTTTCAAAAAATAATCGGTCCGTTGATTCATTCCGGGAAAGTAACGGCCCCTTCTTGAACCAGGCTGTCTTCTAACGAGCAATAGCTCTCAGGTTTTAAGACTCACCGTAAATAATTAAGTCACTATACCAAGAAGAGGAAGAAAGGACAATAAGAAAAAAAGGAAAAGAAAGAAATAAGAAGAAGAAACGATGACAAGATGAATTAAAAGATTGTCAAAGTTCATGTTCTTCTTATGAATTTGACACCCGATGTTATCTCGAGGAATATCTGTCACTGATGGTGACGAATAGCTTCGGCAAATGTTATGTTCAGTTTAGACATATCCGCCCCATGAAATTTCATAGTTATCAATCATTTCCGCGGGAAACAACATCGGTGATTTATTGCCCGACCTTCTAGACACTCTCGTACATGTTGTGACTTGCGACTGCACCCGATCGATAAATGGCACCTCGTCCACGTGGACATCGGATACCACCGCCGCCGCGGACGTGATTTATTCCCGCCTTTTTACTTTCTTTCAGGTGTTCGAATCCATGTACCAAAACATAATTAATGTGTTTCTCTTAATTTTTTCCGACTTAATTATCCGTTTTAATGGAATTGAGGATTGTTTGACCGGTTGTTGGAGAATTTTTAATTTTGTCTGATGATTGCAAAAACAAGTTTGTACAAGCTTGTCTGGCTTATTACTGATGAGTAATTTCAAGTTGGGTTCTCACAGCCAAAGTAGGTTCTGCCACTGATGTCGATTATTCATGGTGTTGTCCATCCGAAGAGAGAGTTGGGATTGGTTCTTTAGGTTCCGGCCACCAAAGATTCGTTCTGCTGTTGTTGTGTTTGTGTCACCGGGTTATCCACTTATTCTACTTTTGGTGTTAACTTATACCAT
The DNA here is from genome assembly GCA_016920875.1 of Columbicola columbae. Lineage (NCBI taxonomy): Eukaryota > Metazoa > Arthropoda > Insecta > Psocodea > Philopteridae > Columbicola > Columbicola columbae. The sequence continues at coordinate 10,052,539 of JADMLL010000008.1, forward strand.
CAGACTCCTAACTTCTGCTGTCAAATCACAAAATGCTGTCGGTTCTATAAGTTAAATTTGGCATACATATTACGGTAAAAGTGATAAATCAGGCGATGATTCATAATCACTAAGCTTAGTAAAGGTGACAAATTATTGAGTATTTATCATATTTACCAGCTAGTCTATACAATACTTGGCATCTGTCACTGTTCTAACCAAAGACAAGCAATCCAAGTAGTCATGCTCATCTGTAGCAGTGAACCAACATCCCAACAAGAAGCAGCGAATGCATGACAGAAACCAAGAATCTGGGCCAATTTTGGTTAAATTCTCCATCACGAGTTGGAAATTTTACAAACTACCCGGTAAATGTGATAAATATTTAAAATTTTGTCACATTTACCAAGCTTACTTGGTGAATATGAATAATCGCCCCAAAATTATACATATATTCGCCTGATTATCACAGATACCGTGGTATATATACACAATATAACTATACAGTCCACATAATACTTCCTGTTTAAGCAAATTCGGGTTGCTAAAGTGCTGTTAAAATTTTTTTTAGTTCTTCATATTCACACTTCTTGCTTCCTTTTGCTTCTTCCACTCATCACGGTTGAGTAAATTTCATTATTTTCAAGAGCCAATAGGTTCTTTCATCTTCTTTCTTTTTACTTTCTAAATGGTTCTGTTACACTTTTAGAAAATTGGTTTCACCGATTTGGGGGCGGCGGGGGAAACCGTTAACAGAAAACAATAGGAAACGTTGACTGGGGTTTAAGAAAAAAAAAGTTGCCCAAAACCACAAAAACCTAAAATTCTTTTCAACTCTTCCCTCTTCTTTTGTTTCTCTGTAGTCATTCTACTGTTTCTTGCTGCTCATCTTCTTCTCGCATGATATTTCATCTTTCATCTTCTCTCTCTCTCTTTCTTTCCTCTGTCATTCCCACGTTGGGTTTGTTCCTCATTAATCTACCATAATTCATCTATGTTACTGGTTTCATTATCACTTTCTGTTTCATCTTGCTGCTCATTTTTTTTTTCTTATTTCCAAGATTTCTTCTCCCTTTCTCGCTCTCTCTGTCTTTCATTACTCCAGTTCTTTTACTAATTTTTTAGTTGTCAATGTTTTTTTGTGTCATTATTGGCCAACTCATTAGGCTTCATAGTTCAGGTAGGTGTTATAGTCACTACACAGTCAGAAAAATTCATTTTTATCGAAAGTCTTTTGGTCAAACATCTATGAGTCAAATTGACTCAATGACCATGTATACAATGCCATTTAAACTACGACTAGTTTGTATACTGTCACTGTAAACCTAATCGTTTCAGTTATACTGATTTCTGCGGTGTCTTACAGATACAAGAAGGTCGGAGTCACTTTATAGTTTAGAGATTATTCGAAGATGAGCATCTGATCACGTGATTAAACACATCCGCTAACTCCCGGCTAACCTATCTATGCTCACATGACATAGCTGCTTCAATTCATTCTTACACCCAATCCAACGACGAGAAACGAAGATCTGCGACTACTGCAGAACACAAACCAAATGCACCGCTTGGGTACAGCAAAGAGAAAAAGACATCAAAAGCATTATGACAAACTTGTTGGACTCCCCGAAGAAGTGGTAAGCTTTCGAAAACATCTACCAGCAAATATAACTAACCAAAGAGGACACCGAGTGTGCTAGACAGAGACAGCCGAGAAAAACTAAAAACTCACAGACGACAAAATTCCAGACGAGACAATGGACACACAGCCGAAGACCCCTAAAACGTATTGCCTTCAATGGTGGGTCTTCTAGAATCTATTGATGGGTTTTGGGTTGTGTTATGTACAGACTCAAAATTTTTGTTTGTAATGAATCCAAAATACTGTAAATATGCTGTCTACCTCTCTGTAACTCATTTTCTCTGTCTCGTCCATCTTTTTTAACCCCACTAAAAGAGGTAGTGGAGGGCTTAAATATCCCACACTATCTGGGCCATCCAGAAGTCTTTAGAAAGTTCCCCAACTTCCTCCATAAAAACTGTAAACGTGTACAGACAAAATTTATACATCTACACTGGGCTGGCGACAATATTTCCAAAACTATAAATTTTATTGCGTCACGTGATTGGAGACTCCGACAGAAATACCTGGAGGGTTATAAAAATCTCTGTCGGAATTAAGAAAAAAAAAATTCCGTTACAAATTACAACGGAAATAAAAAGGAAGAAGAGAGGTACAAATGTTGAGGAAAATTATTACAACAGGAATAAAGTTGGAAAAGTTTCGAGCAGCCGGAAAACCCGACAACAATGTTGCACATTCAAGGCCTAAAATTAATTTCCCAACTAGAAAATCTTAAAGAATTTCAATATTTTCCTTTATTTACTAACTTTTTCAATTTTTTATCTCCTTATTTCTTTTATTTTCATCTCCCTCCTCCTCCTCCGCCTTGCTCATGGTTCTCTTACTTCCTGTAAACTTTTTTTCTTCTTCCACGACTCCCACTCATTCCTTCCTCCTCTTTTAATTATTTATGTTCGAATCGAGATTCCCATCTGAATATTTTTACACGAAGTCCTTCTGCGACACTGCTAATTAACAAAGTTTCTCTGAAATCAATCAGATCATTCGCTGAACGGATGAGAAAGACGGAAACTGATAAGCTTCCTTTGTTAAGTAGCAAACAAAAAAGGAAACAACGGAAGAAAGGATGAATCAAAAAGTTTAGCCCGGATCTTTTGAAATGTTTCCCGAATAATGAAATCGATATGATTGAGGGGATTCCCCGAGGAAAATATTTGTGATTTGATTTTGAGAAAATAAAAATTCTTCCGCCATTTTGTTTCCTGTATTTGATTATGGTCGGAAAACTATTTTCGATAATTTGGTTGTGGTTTCTTGTTTGGCTTTTGAGTGTTTTCATGTTTGCTGTTGTGTGTGATGTGAGTGATCAGTTTACTGTTGATTGGGTTTTGTTCTTGTCACTGAGTTTAACCGGAAATGGTTTTATTTAACAATTAAATTAGTGAGTTCTGTGGGCGACATGTTTGCACCTCTCTTTAGGTTGTTTTCGTTTACTGTTTTCCTTGACAGTTTCTCTCAACTGGTTTCTCGTACCCTATACTTGTTTTATCGTATGGCTTCCTTTTGTAGTTTCTTGTAATCAATTTCTTCCTGACAGTGTCTTTAGACTGTTTTTCTACTGATTAATCTTGTCTACAGATTTTGACTGTTATCTCAAACAGTTTGATCTAGTTGATTCTGAGTAACTATAAACGAATACCAATTTTAGAAACACTTAACCACATACTACTATATAAATATGAGGGCTACATACAATACACACCACAACACATACTTAACTGTATTATACACAGTAGCACACTTGACACTTAATGACAACCAATTATAACTGTATAACTGTTTCCTTTGTCATTTTAATTTGACTATTTGGACGGATTGCTTCCACCTTCTGTTTTCTTTCCACTGTTTTTATAGGCAGTTGTCTCTCGAACTGCTTCTGTTAACAGTTTCTTTTGACTGTTTCGCAGTTTCCTCCCCTTTTGCATCACCAAATAATTTCTTCGATGAATTTTTCTCTCCTTTTGTGATAGTTCTTTCTAAATATCTTCTTCTAACTGCCTCTGTAGACTTTGTAGTCTCCTCTGCGTATGCGATTTTTAAGTTCTTACTTCTACAGCTCATTTCGACTGCTTAGCCTGACAGTTCAAACTACAGGAGTCAATTTCCAACAGGTTCTTTTGACACTCTTATACACTTTCTTCTGGCGACGTATTGACTCTTGATTGGCTGGCGGTGGGTAATGCCCGGAATTCTTCGCTTTGATTTTCGTCTGTTTTTCTTATTTTCTCTCCTGGCGGTTTTCTAGATGCCCCGTCGGCCATAGTCGCAGAGACTAGACCACAAGGAGTCCCCCTCTGGGGTGTGGATACTATTCTGTTCTGTCTAACACTCTTGATAAACTTGATCTTACACCTCAACATTTCCATAAATTTTATGTCCACTACACCTTTTTAGTATTTTAGTTTAGAATTTTGATGCGAATATTATTAACCGTAAAATATCTTTCAAGGAATTACCATTTCATTTAGTCATTACTAATTGACGACTACGAATTTACTAAGCAAATACTACTAATAATGAAGGAAATAGTTACTTACCTCTCTCGACGGCCATCCGATGTGTGATTGTAGGAGGTGGCGCCCAAATTAAAATGGCGCCAACCACGAGAACCCAGAGCATAGTTCTTTCGCCTGAAACCAAACAGAAACACTAACAGTTAGTATTATAAAATCAATATCAATAAATCGCAATGTCGAACCAAATCCGTTTCCATCCCGAAAAAAAATTTTTTAAAAAAACCCCGAGTGACGAAACCTGAGTGAAAGTCCGTTTATTCCAACCTGATTAGGTAATGACATCCGGGTGTCAGCCTAAATGAATGGAATCCATGGCACCCTTTCATTATGGTACGGATGTTTGTGAGGCAATTAAGGTGACAATTCTGTACTGTATCATTTGTATATTTGACATGGATTTCAATTTAATCACTTTAAAAAGTTGCTTCGATGCAATTTCTTTATTGCAGCCAAGTCACTTCTCCAGGCAGACGACTACAACGTGATCTTAGGTTTTATTCATACATTCATGATACATAGACTCGAATACTTATGTGATGTTATTAATTATCGTATCGTGCAGGGGTCGCTAACCTACAAGCGAGTTAGAATATCGCCCTCAATCCGAATTTTTATTTCGTTCAAATTGCTTACTACATTGTGCTTGTTTGTATGTATGTGCCACAATAACTCACAAACCACTACACCGATTTAAGCTAAACTTAACGGAAAAATCAAATACTGTAAGACAACAAGCACTGTATAAGTCTCAAATGTTCGTTAGTAATAATTATTTTATTAACAATAATTTTTTTCATGAACCAATATTTCAAATTTCGTCTTTTATAAGAAATTTAAATTTTAAGAAAATTATTTATTCAATAACACAACCGATAAGTTCATAGTTATGAATTATTATGTCATTTATTTAATAATGAAAATAAAAATTTGTTTGCTATTTATCGTTGTAATAAAGCGAGAACGTCTTCTTAGATTTTATTAACTGGAAGTTATGACAAAAAATTTATTAACATTAACCGAGTTAGTACAATAAATAGACAGCCGACGCCAAGCTATTAGTAACAGCTGAAAGAACAAGCGTGGAAAAGTAGACAAAGACACGTTTATATGGAAACTATGTGTACGATAATTCCTGATGAGATATCCCAGACCCAGGCAGACAGTATTTCTAACCCAATTTCAATTAGTCTCAGCGAAATTTGACTCACACTCGTTCGCACAAACACAATTCTCATTTTCAAAGTTTATTTTAAATAAAATAATTAAAAACCGCACAACTTCATGTGATAATATTATAAAATTCATAAACTAACCAGTTGTAAGCTGTCCCAAACGTCATCTTTCATCGAAATTTATTTATTAATTAATTGAACAAAAATTATTACACAACAAAAGAAAGGAATTATCGATTCCAAAAAGATAATAAGAGAAAACACGTGTGACCTCGACAACAGTCCAATCACAAGTTCTCGTCCTACGTCATAGTTTCGACTACCTGCAGACTACCTGATTCAGTTGTCAGTGGCGCCTCCTATAACATGTGTCACTGTTTTAAATTAAGTTATTCACCTCGAGTGAGTATGAATCGTTTCCTTTCATGTCTTCCGATTATAGTTTTTATAATTTATTTATTTTTTATTATTTTATCTGTTATTTATATTTGATTAAAAAGTTGTAGATAATCATTATCTTCTCCTTTCACTCCTCTTTAAAGCTTGGGACTTCTACGAAACACTTCTGTTCTTGGTGAGGACTTCAGGTCTTCTCTTTCTCCTCCCCCTGGAGATTCCAGTTCGGGACTTCTTCTTCTTCTATCTCCGATCTATCTTCATTTCGATGGTTCTTCTTGTGTTGATTTCTAAAGATCTTCGTTGGATACAACATTTGGCCAGAACACTCTTGGTACCATTTGTGTAGGCTTTTGGTGATGTCAGGAGTTAGTTTCTATATCTCGCAACTGTACTGTGTGGAATTTTCATTTCAAAAGTAATGCACAGTGTGATGAGGATTTCTTTTCATAAATAATGCACACTCTCATCAAGAATTTATTTCATAAAAAATGCACAAATGTTTTTTTTCTATTTACAGATGTTCTATGACCCAGTTACCAACCACCTGTCACTAATACGTGACAATATGTAGTTGATGCGACTCTAAGGAAGGTTGTCATGTGGCACGCAGACCAACATCTCAAGGTCAGGACTTGCTGAGAGGAAAGAAAGCATATCACCTTATGTGGATGTGCCAGTTCTTAATCTTTCGCGACACCCAGAGCTAAGAAAAGTTTTATGCGAGAAAGCTGGTGGCAACACCGCACCAAGAAACCATCCGTTGACCTGCTCCAACACAAATCAAAGTATGAAAAGAAAAGAATTCAGGAAACAAAGCCAACGCCGAGCCTGAATGACCTGGAGTCAATTCAAAGTAATTTATTTATTAAATTTATCTATTATCTGAGGCAGGGCGAAACAATTCGAAACGCGGACAATATGTAATGCAGTTGAATTCGACATGCGTGCATCCAAAATATTCACGGACGTTGCATAACATCGCTTCCATTGTGTATTGTGTTGCCGGAATATTTTTCAGACTTGGCAAAAACACTCGGAGCCATTAATCACGCGAAAGCGGATCACTTTATACTTCCTATCGCAATGCGACTGATCAAAACACAAAACGGAATTGAGTTATGCTCTAACAAATAACAGTTAGACAAAGCGTGGATGTGAGTTAAATACCTGAAGAAAGAAAAAGGGAAAACGCAACGTGGAAAAACACCCACCTCATTATTTATAACTTTCGATTTTGCAAAATGACGAGGAAGTTGCATAAGAACGGAATTCACGTTCATTCAACAACGACGATTGTCGCCATTTTGAAAATACGCACAAAACAAAGCCAAACCTGTTTTGTTGTTGGCTGGAAAATAGCTAATTAAAACGAGTCGGGCTTGAATTTTGATCACGTTGCCACCGTCATTATGCGTTTAAAAAGAAACGACACAAAAAAAAAGGATTTCGCGTAAAAAAGTTTTCTTTCTTTTTTCTAAACACACACATATATATGTTGTTTGTGCTGAAGACAACGTGACCGAAATACGAAGTCACGTCGTTTTGATCAGAATAATTAAAAATTTTTGTATTCGAGAAACCAGAAGGAATGTAGAAATCTGCAACGGGTATGTGTCACGTTCGCTCCTGGGGCTGAACACTGGTCTGTTCTCTATAAACAACCCCTTAAAGCTAAACCCACTACTTGTTTTCTCGTCTTTAGAGACAGGTGGTAGTTAATAAGGTCATTTAAAATGTGTCACGTGACTTACGGATGCGACGAATTTAAATGCACAGCACTTGAAGTTCAACTGGAGACAATCTCTGACACGATTTTAATGATTGGCATAAGAAATCTTAGACTGACACTGAAAACGTACAAACACTTCCAACGTTCAGTTTGTGAACGCGTAAAACAAAAACGCATTAAAAAATCCCATTGTTGAATAAATAATTGTGTGCGCTATTTATGAAAAAAAATTTGTCTTAAGGGTGTGCAATATTAATTCTCCCTAAAAGTGTGCATTATTTATGAAACGAATAGTAGTGCGCTAATCATGAGACGAGTTCATCGCTAAAAGTATGTTGCTTATGAGACGAATTTCACCTGAAACTGTGCATTACTTATGAAAGATTCCAGTTTCCACTAGTAAAAAATTAAACGCTGACCAAAGTGTGCATTATTTATGAAATAAATTCTTCTTGGAAGTGTACGCTACTTGTGCGATGAACTACCCACTAAGATCAATTTTACTTTTAGACACAGTCTTCTTTAGAGTGTGCATTACTTTTGAAATGAATTGTAAAGTGAGAAAACATTGTAATTATAAACAATCTGACAGGTATTTGTTAAAATAATATTCGCGTAAAAAAAGACCTGAAAGTGTGTACATGGACATGGTCAGATTACTTAGCGTAATTGTGATTATGTCCCCAATTTATAGGCTCGAAATTCGAAAGGTTTGCCGATTGCTGACTTAATAAAACCCTCGAAACGCTACGAATACTTGCATGTGACAAAAGTTTAGTCAGACACGTGACCTCAAGTCCTAGAGTGTGGTGGTTGACAACCGATTTCCTGTCGAAAATAAAATTTCTGACGTTTCTCCGAATCCCGTGCGAAAATTATTTATCACTGGATCAGCAACAGAACCGGTTTTTCATAAAGTTAGACGCGGAGTCTCCTTTCATTAACTTTCTTTGTCCTTAGATGACAGATTTTTTTCTCCTCCTCCTCCTCTTCCTCTTCTTCCTCCTCTCCGTCCGTCTCTTTATGAACCGCCTAATGGATGTTTTAATCTTAATCTTGATAGGTTGACATCAGTTGGATGAACTCGAATTCGCGACAACAAAACAAAAACGACCACAAATGATAATAACGACGTTCTACGAGCTTTTACTTCCGCCTTTTATTTCCGTCCTTTGAATCGCAATCATGTTCTTCCTCCTGACTACTTCCTCAATCCTCGGACCATTTAAGCGAAAATCAATACCCGAAAACAAAACACATAATCGAACTATTGAAGAGGATTTTGCGCTTTTGAAAATTTCCCGGCGTAAAATTAACAAATTATCAAAATCCTCATTTCCGCTAGATTCACTTCCGGTAAACAAAGAGGAAAATTTAATGCACTTCAACTCGCGTCGACAATGGCATACAATATGGCTTTGTTGATGAGACGAAGAAGGTGGCTTAGGGGTAGAGTCCTTGTCACCTCTCAATACTCCCACGCCACCTCTCATTAGCGTTCTACCACACACCTACCAATCTTCATCCTTTCCACACTTTTTTTTATATACATACAGCTTCTCAAAGGAAATATACCACGGTCACACCTTAGTCCTTTGTGTTAAATTAGAGGACGTGCCACGGTTAAGGAGGGCCACAGTACAATAACCTTATGCCGGAAAGGAATTTTCGCGACAATAACTTGATTGTTGTTGGTGGCGGAGGATTTTCTAGAAGATTCATTAATTTTTCGCGCATGCGTGATTTGAGTATAATCATTCTGTGTTTATCAGTTTGACGTCGAGGAATTCGAAAAGCCTCAAAATCAATTTTGTTCTTCTCTTCCTCTTTCGTATAGTGTTTGCGAAACATTCAGTCAAACGATTTAGAATTCGTGCCCTACGGGGGCGCGTTCTTTTACAAAAGACTTTTATGTCTTTATTTATAGACGAGACCTTGAAAAGACGATTTCGACTTTTATTTGATTAATATTTGTTTTTATATATATACTCCATCCGCCAGATTAAAAATCATTTCCGCTAGAGAGAGCATTCAAAATCACCATATTTTCATTTCCGGTTTCTAACGAGCCCATATAGTTGTAGTAAAAAAGATGTCACAGCGATTATAACGTGAAACAAGATGACAGACAAAAAGACAGAAGAATCGAACTCCATCAGAATATTAACGGTAAATCGAATTATGTTTTATTGTTGAGAGACAAAGATGTCCTCCACCTCCCCTCACCCCGCCATTTTCTTAAAAGCATTTTCTAATCAATTTCAACCTTCAAACTAAACCCCACATCCCCGCGGTCACGTGACTTCGTTTTCCCTCCTCCAGTTTCACTAAATGAAAAATAAAAACGGTGGAAAAGCGTCACAGGCCGTTTAAAAAGTTTTCCCTTGTTCCCGTGACCGCAGAGACGTTGGGAAATGTCACATTCCCATGGACAAACTTTTCCTCCTCTTTCACTTTCTTCCGTTTTTATCGTTTTTAGGTTCGCTCTCGACAAAAAAATCCAAACGATTAACAATGAGTCCCAGGACGGCGGTGACCTACTTCCAACACGGTCATCTTGGATTTTATGTGGTTTCTTTTATAATCGAAACCGTTTTTTTCTTTTCCTCTCTAAGTAGACGTGTGACCAAAGAAAGTGTCAAGAACAATGTGGAGTAAGTGTAACATGAAACCGAAGTCGAACTGGAAAGACGGTTATGAGACTGTTATCGCGGTGCCGCCGTTTCAGGTACGGTTTTGCCGTTTTTTCTGGTTCACATTTCCACGACGTGTATGCTGAATAAATAGAAGAGACGTGGAGAATTATTTCAGCAATAATTTTGTCAGCAATAAAATTTGGAAGGACTATGATGGAGTGGTGGTGTTAGTTTAAGTGTCTTAAGTGTCCCCACCATACAAGTTATGGTTGTGAGTTCAAATCCTGATGTACCCAAGAGTTAGAAACAAGATTAAAGCTCAAAACACCAAAAATTCTTAAAACTCCAAATTTTAGACAAAATAAAAATTTGAGGAAGACTTCAATTTACGACAAATTTGGGCTGGCAATGGTAAGCTTGTAAGCAATCAATCAATCCAATAGCTCTACAGCTCTATCTGGGCTTTGGCCTTCTGCTGGAGTGTTCTCCATTGCACCGAACCATAGCGCATTTACTCCAGTTTTGGATTCGGAGCCTTCGGACGTCTTTCCGGACTCCGTCTTTCCATTTTAAGTTGGGGCTTGTAAGCTATAGTAACCGTCAAAAGCTTGATAAATGGTAACAGCCGCGAAAATCTCAAATCTCAGCAACTTTCACTCTGCAAAAGACTCCCACAAAGAAATGAATCAATACTATCAGTATATTCTAAGATATATTTAAATCTTAAGCTATAAATTGCAAAAATATTGTCCCAATAGTTCCCGGAATGATGGTGAATAATGCCCATCGTGATTTGATTTTCGTTTTAAATAAAAGTGTGCATTATTTTTGAAATGAATGGAAGTTTATACGAAAATTTTTTTTTGTGTAAATGTATCACGCTTCTCATAATTACGAATATTCGCATATTTTCAGCCGGGAAAAAAATTTTTATCTTTGCTGAATCACTGTGTCGAGGGGGTTTTGCAAAAGACTTACAAGCACACACGTTACGGTATAATGAGATGAGATGAGAGAGTCAGGACCGGTGGCAAGAGATCAATGAGCTCTGAACTCTCGGCGGGATCCTAAAGCCGCACAGTTAATTAGGGCGAGGCGATTCGTCTTTGTATAAACGGAATTTTATACTAATATAAAAGAGAGCGGGGGAGGGAAGTGAATGAGCGAGTTTAAGTTTATGAAGATGCATGTAACCACAAGTATAAATAAGAAACGAGAAACCCGGAAAAGCGAGAAATTCAAAGGAGGAACGTTGACACCGGGTTGTGATTTATTTATTAGGAGATTTTCAAAAGGAGAACCATGAAACAAGCATGAAACGGCTGGGAGAGAATAAAAGAAGAATGAGAGAGCAGGTGGTAGAAGAGAAAAAGAAATGAAACAACACCATAAGATGGATAGAAGGAAGGCATCATCGAAGATTACCAGCCGGCAGTTAGCAGCGGGAAACAAACTATTTCGAAAGGATCGATAGCTTCAAGTATGTCAGCGAAGGCTATAAAAAGCACGAACTGCCTCCTTTTCGGGGAGGAAATAGACAAAAGGAAACCGGTCATGAAATGTTTCCTATTATCCTTTTAAATTGTTTCTTGTCGTTCGGTCTTCCTGCCTACGGTCTTAAAAATTAGGATTTCCGAGGTAATCATTCTCCCTGTTGAAAGCCTCGTTGCTGATCACTTAAACCGAGGAAAGAAATCTTTTTAAACTTACAAATGACGGTGATTGTGATGAGCGTAAACAGACTTAATGCGGCTTTCCCAGGGATTAGGACATTGCTGAGCGCATAACTCATGACTTCAGCAAGACTTCACTGAAACACGGTTTACTTTAAAGCCGCACAAAACAAGACGCGTAATAGAAGAATCCCCTAATGGGAATATGCATAACAGCAACGACAGAAAATCCCCAAATAAGTGTGCATTATTTATGAAATGAGTCATTTATTACATACCACGTGCAATACTTTTGAAACGAGCAACTTATGTAGGGCAAAACAGACCTACGCTAGGGGTGTATAGGTGCAGGGATCCTTTAAAGCTCATTTTAGTGTCTGGAATTTCCACCGTCGTTCTAGCCATAAAAACCAAAACGGAAATAAAAAGTCGGAAACGGGGATTGGCGGGGGAGGGAGGGAAGGAAGGAAGGAAATTAAAATTTATGAGAGCTTTTCAAAAAATAAAGTTTTCCGGAGAAAAGTAAATATAAATAAGGAAACATTTTAAGTTGGGAGTTGAAATATTTGTTGCACTCATGAAAATTAGAGCTGAGAGCTCTTTTACGATCATTTAAATAATTATTACTGTATGTATTTGTAGGAGTCGAGTCGGGGAATGCGACATTTTGCTCAGGTCTGTACACTCCTTCCTTCATTAGTTGTGACGTATATACAGTACGTGCAAAACAATGCATCACGGGAGAACATTATTTACTCGAATGTTTCCTTCCTTCTTGCAAGTTAAAACTCTTATCTTTCAATTTGAGCGAGAAAGGAAGAGACAGAGAGAGAGAGAGAGATGCGCTGTTTGTTATTCGTTTTGTAGAAGGCTGTGGTAATGCAGCTGAAATCCGACCTGTTAAAAAATTTATCTTATCGATTTACAGAAGCTGGTCCAAAAATCCTCGGAATGATTCTCATTCAATATCAGTTCTCTACATCAGTGAATTGCATTTAAAATAATTTTTCTTGTCAGTGTGCAATATTTATGAAATGAATTTCTCATAACTAAAAATTACAAAATGAATATTTGCCTAACGTCTGCACGATTTGTGATATGAGTCAGTCTTTAAAGCGTGCGTTCTATTACTCCACAAGTTCTTAACGTAAGTGTGCAATATTTTTGAAATGAGTAATTTATAATATAAGCATATATGTAGACCGAAACAAATCACTCGCAGAGGTTTCAGAACTTCGCATAACATTCGGACACCGGTCTCCTTTTGAAGTTGAAATACCCCACCGACTTCATCGCCCGTCGATCAGCTTTATCAGCTATGACAGAATCATTCCGGGAACTTTTGGGACGAGCTCTGTACACAAATTTTGAGACTCCAATTACCAAAACTAATAATTTATTGCTGACTTCCTTAATTAAGACTAACAACATTGATATTATCGCTACAAGATCACACCTCATTGTACATAGATATAAATTGGCATGTAATTATAATATTATAATTACCCTGAGAACTGAAATAAAATCTTTTACGAACCCTTAAAGTTGCTGCTGATGGTTTAGTTAAGTAACAGGAAATCAAAATTAAGCAGTACTTTGGATAGTAGCCACAGAAAGTCTAACACAAACATTCTCGAAAGGTTCCAGCTTCTTTAAAAAAATTGGAAAGACGACCGGAAGACGACACTTAATTTTTTGGTTCATAAACATTTCAAAAAGAAAAACTCGATGAACCAAAAAATGAAGCGAGGATACCCCCTAAAGCTGACAAAACTGGAAAGGAAAATTGGAATATAAAAAGAAAAATGAAAACAAAGAAGTTGCAGAGGTTTCATTCGCTTTATCTTCAAGGTTTCTCCATTATATACGAATTTAGCATATGAATAAAACCGTGCATGACAAGTTGGAACAAAGAGACAGATACAAAGAACCGCATAAAAAAAGGCTCATAATTTATTACGCGAAGGGGGGCGTAGTAGAGGGTTGGGGCGGGGGCGGGGGATTTGTCTTTTTTTGCTGAAAAACTCACAAAAAGTCTCTCCGCTGGAAATCTTTCTTCATTAACCTTCAAAGGTTTGATTTAAGGGCTGTTATAACCCATCGCATCAAAAATGGAACTTTTTCATGCGTCATCTACCCATTTATTCAGAAAACCAAAAATCTCAGGGGGTTTGGGGGTGGGTGTAACGTCGCTGGTGGATGGAGGATAGTTCACGACACCCAAATCTTATTCTCAAAACGTGAATTCAGCTTTTCGTTTGAAAGCACAAAGCGTTAAATTGTGACAGGGAAAAATAAATTTTTTTCCACAACAGGAAAAGCCTTTTTTTGCAAATTCTAAGAGGTTTAACCCCCGCAAGTTCAGCTTTCCCTCTTTCATCAGCATTTTCTCTTAATTAACCCCATCCCATTCAGGTTAATCCACTGTTACCGGAACTTTTATTATTATAGTAAAGAGCTGTCACGCGAAACCTGAATCACATCCTCAGAGGGCCTTTGCCTATTCACTGACCAAAACTGACACCGCCTCAAGATGGACGAACACGTTTCCATTCTTCTTTCTTCACAATCGGTTTTTTGGGACCGAAAAACAATTAAAAGAAGAAAGAAAACACGTTCTCGGGTTGTTGTTGTCGTGATTGTAGCAAATCACCTACGGGATGATGGATTCGATAAATACGAGGACGACGACGACGAGGAGGAGGATGGAGATTGCGGCTGCCCAACTGACGGACAGCCAGATGACCACAACTGACAGGGGAACATAATTCGGGGAACAAAGCGTGTGTTGATTGGAGCTATTTATCTCCGTGGATAATGTTATTCACAAGAACTTGGAGAAAGGTTTAGAAAAGTTGCAAGGTAAGACTTGCGTTGTGGCATCCATGGTTCTTCTTTGCCGAGTCACCGTTACACCCAAGAGAGACTAATTGAGAGATAGCCAGAGAAAGTGTTAAAAAGATAATTGCTATTGAACTGAAAACAAAAGGCCCTTCGGCTTTGCCGTGTTCATCCTTCTTAATACTGATAATAATAGAAAGAGAATCAATTTGAAGGCTCATTTGCATACAGATCGATCTCAAGTTTCTATTGATCTCTCATCGATATTGTTTGATATTGATTATAAGACGGGAGTGAATTGATGATGGAACGGCGATCGGTTTCCTCCCGAGGGCTTGAAAGGTTTGGGAGGCAGAGTCGACAGTAGAAAGCGTGAACCTGAGTCCGAATGAGGGAGTATACAGGTATTGTTATTGACTCGCTCTAACTCTACGGTGTTTCCCTTCATGCTGGCACAACTGTAACTTGATAGAGCCGTGGCGTGAGTACTTGACCGCGGTAAATGAACATCGCGGTGTGAATCCGGTTTTATCTTCGGATTTCCTTTCGTTTTCACGAGGCCGTGGAATTTATAATTGTTGTCTCTTGTTTGAGACTCGGTTTCAGATCAGCGAGATCTTCCTTTCTCAATTTGAAACCCCCGTTTTGGTTAACTTGATACTCCCGGTGTCATTACCTTATTCGCCTTCTCTTCTCTCACATTCCTCTCTGCCCTCGATTTCCGGTTAACGCGATGAAACCCGAATTCGAGAAATTAATTTTTTCTAGTTCGCTTCATGCTAACGTGAAATTTGAACCTGACTGTCTGTTCCTACTTTCTTTTGGCTCAACGTTTTTCCTTCTTTACGGTGAATATAGTTAGACCTCATTTTGCGCGTATTTACGTCTGATTCACCAACAAATCTCTTAATATAACCTAAGACCGGTTATCAAGAGGAAGAAACTTATGATTCAAGCTTATTTTGGGTTTGAATTAATGTAGCTTATACATATTAAGAAATAAATTAATTATTGTGCATTATTTATGAAATACACTTTTTACACAATACCCATATTTATTTCGTTCTCGAAGTTATGCGATTTCATTCAAGCTTTTAAATGTTTACCTAAACATAAATGTCTAGTTTTACATTATTCTAAATGATTTGTGTCTGTGACAGTAACACTGATTATAATCTCGCGTAAAACGAAACCCCACAGTAATCATTACAAAAGTAATGGAGAAAAGGAAAGCGAATCGAAGTCGAATCCAATCAGCTTTAGTTTCTAACCGGAAGCATGGAAAAATTATCACCAAAATGAAAAGCATTAATGAAATGAAACTAGAGTTATGCGATGTCGAGGCTCCGTGAGTGTGCATTTTTTATGAAATGGATCTCTCAAATGAGTTTGAAATGCTTTCACATTAGTCATTCGGTTAACGTTTTCGTATTACGTCTGACTCGAGATCTTGGTAAAAGTGTGCAATACTTTTGAAACGAGATATGGATGGTGTGCAATACTTTTGAAATGAGATCTGGATGGGAGTGTGCAATACTTTTGAAATGAGATCTGGATGGAGTGTGCAATACTTTTGAAACGAGATCTGGATGGGAGTGTGCAATACTTTTGAAACGAGATATGGATGAGAGTGTGCAATACTTTTGAAACGAGATCTGGATGAGAGTGTGCAATACTTTTGAAATGAGATCTGGATGAGAGTGTGCAATACTTTTGAAATGAGATCTGGATGAGATGTGCAATACTTTTGAAACGAGATATGGATGGGAGTGTGCAATACTTTTGAAATGAGATTTGAATGAGAGTGTGCAATATTTTTGAAACGAGATCTGAATGGGAATGTGCAATACTTTTGAAATGAGATAAAAATTTATTACTTCTGAGACGAATTTTCTATAAAAATCCGTAGCATGTTTATAATATATTAAGTGGTTTAAAATTCATTTTAAAATAAATTTTATTTTATATAAATAAATAATATAAAACTATTAGAGATTCAATATACTGACGACATATACTAACACGCACGCAGGCACAACTCCAGCACACAAAAACAAAAATTTTTTTTCCTCCCAAAACAATTTACTTAAAGTAAAAGTTTTTTCTCCTTTTTTTTTGTTCCCACCGAAATTTATGAACAAAGTCACGGAAAAGATCAACTTCAGCCGGGAAATTCTCTGCAAAAGATTTTTCCGTCTTCCATTTTCCTCCTCCCCAACCACCCTCTCCCACCAGCTTCCCATCTCCTCTCCACCTAGTCTAATCAATAAGCCTTAAAACAGACTCTGATTTACTTTTATTTTTCCAACGGAATCACTTTACTAGTTTATGTAAATGGTTTCCAGCCACCACCAACACCTCCCCGCTCCCAAAATCCGTCTTTTAGGGGTAAAAAAAGGAAATTTCCAGAACATTGCCTCCATTGTGAAAAGGGAGGGAAAAAAAAATTATTCCCGCCAAAAAAAATTATTACGCGGTCGGGGTCAATGCGGAAACGGATCCTTTGTATTGTGGGGAGATGCTCGCACAAAAAAAGGATTTCTCGCTTCGTATATCGCGTTTTCCTTAGTAGTCGTAAAAGCGAAGATTTTTTTTGTCAGGTCAAAAAACTAATTTCTTTTTTATGAACTAAAAAATCGATTTCCGTCTTGAGAATTCAAATTTAACTTCCACAAGCTGTCATCCGGGGGGATTGGGCGGGGCGGGGGTGGAAAGGAAGAAGTTATAATAACCCCCCGAGTCCCATCCTGCGTAAAAAGAGACCGTGTCGGATTCGATATTGATGAGGCCTTCAACTCGAAGCCAAGTCTGCGGTTTTTAATATCATTTCCTTCGGAACCGCAACGACGAAAATGAAAATCGGTTTTTTATGAGTCCCCCCGGATCTCTCTCTCTCTCTCTACCTGTCTACTGTTTATTCCGGTCTAGTTCCGGGGGAAGATGATGATGGCAGTAGTAGTGGCGCTCTCACTGATAATAAAGACATTTTTATGTCTTTAAAAAAATCAGTTTTGATCGAATTCTATAAACCTCGGAGAAAAGTTTTTATAGTTTATAGTCTGTCTATACATCCATGTCTCTGTAGAGAACTCATTCCCATAAGTATTCCAACCGAAAATTCTGTCAGAATCTATCGAATGTTCAACAATTATTGCCATAAAAATCCAAAACAATGTTAATCTTATGAAAGAACATGTCTTCTTACATTTCATCAAAAAAATGAAATTTTATAATATCAATTTAAAAAATTAAAATGAGTTATTTAATTGACATATCCTATTAATATAAAGATATTATCTAAAGTTATTGATCGAAAACACTGGAATAGTATACAGTAACTCTAACATTTAGAATATCTCATATTCTTATCTTATAACCTATATTCTCCTCTCGTTTGGGTTAACTATAAACCACACTATTATAAACTAATATACTGTATATTTTATTTAGCCCGCAGACTAAACTAACTAAATTTGACTCCTGGATTTATATACTGTATATAGTTGTAAATAAAAGAATATAAATTTTAATATGATGAGCTGGATAAAATAAACACCAGAATGTGTTAGTGTGATTATTAAAAGATGAGATATTGAAATGAGAATCTGATTGCAACCCTAAACCACCCTCTAAGGGGGTGAAGAAAATTATGCTTTCATAAGATAGTGTCATTAACCCTACACGCCCTTTAGGCTATCACGGAATTTGGAAAATATTCGGGGGACGGTTTTACGTTAACATCACATCACATAGACATATTGTCACCTTCAAAAGTTGAAAGGCTTTATACTGAGAACTGTATATATTAAAAAACAAAACTGAAACTGTTTCACGTCAGCTAACACTTGCGAATTTTCCGGAGCTTCACGATTAAAAATTGGGAGGCTGAACAAAAGTCAACAAAATGAAAGAAATATGGGCTTCAGTCCTGTGACACCATTCGTCCAGCCTTATTTACTTTGGAGGAATATTAACAGCAGGAAAAAAAAGAGGTAATAATACGAAATCCAGTTGATGTTAGCCTAACTTCTGCTTTTTTTTGTATAAAAGTTGAAAAGGAAAAAAAGACTAACATTCTCATTAACCGGGATGATTAATCAAGGGCCGGAACGTCACAGAGGGAGGAGAAAAGTAATATTTCACAGCCGTGGAAATGGGAGAAGTTCGGAGAGGAGAGGTGATAGGGGATGAAGAGGAGGAGGAGGAGGAGTTGAATTTTTGGGAAGCTGTTTGCAGAGGAGGAATTAAGTCGCGGAGGGATTCTGGATAAAGGAAATCTTGCCTGGATTTGGAATGGTGGCAGATGGGGGAGGAGGAGGAGGGGGTTGAAAGAGGTGTTAAAATAAACGACAAACCCCCGGGTCTCGATCGCTGGAATTCTGTTTTATTTAAATTTATAACGTCATTTCTGGAGAAATAACGCAACTGGAAAGTTGTTAAGTGCCAAAGTTTTCGAGTTATTGATTGGGAATAAAAAGTTAATGGTTGTCGGTATTCCCCGGTCGGAGATTAAAGCTGTATCAATTGAGCTTTTTATTATTATTTTCCCTCCCTACCCCCGTCTCCTCCTCTCCTGTCTCTTTTATTGTTGCTATCAGTAAACTCAACCGCGGCCCGCGGCCATCTTTATGAATCCTGTCGCCCGGTTATTTATTTTAATATCTCGCTCAGACGGTCTAAACAATTTTAATAATGTTGCGATAATATATATTTTAGTATTTAATAAACCCAACTCCTCGTCCTCGACATATTGCTTCCCCCTCTTGCCCAGTTTTATGATGTTAACCTTTTGGGGCCTCCGAGAGTATTTGGTCAAAAAGGTAAAGCCCACAGATGAATCCTGAATTTACAAGCTCTCACATGATCAAACGATTTAATTTTGATTCCAAATAAAAGTTTTTAAGGGTTGCTAAAGCCCGTGACTCAATCACAGAATATAGTATAATAACAATTATTCAATATATAATTAAAATTTATAATATAGAAGGGACCAAGATCTTCATATATTTAGGGCCTTTGGAATCATCCCCTTTCTCTCACGCATGCCTCCGAAAAAGTTTTATTTACTTACCATCCCTAATACCTGAAAGACTTTTACTCAATTTTCGGTGGATGGGTTTTAAGCCATCTTTCAAAAATAATGCACAGTTTGACGGTTGGATGTAAAATTTATTTTGTAAGTAGAAGACTGATGTCGCAAAGTAAACAAACTTTAGCACAGATTCATTTCATAATTAATTCACGATTGAGAAAAATATTATTTCATAAATACTGCACACTTTAGTAAGTTCTCGGTGGGTGGGTTTTAAGCCATCTTTCAAAAATAATGCACAGTTTGACTGTTGGATGTAAAATTTATTTTGTAATTAGAAGACTGACGTCGTAAATAAAACAAACTTTAGCACGTGATTCATCTCATAATTACTGCACGCTAACGCAGGAGGGAAATATTGATTTCATAAATACTGCACACTTTTATGAATAACTCATTCCATAAGTAATGCACAATTTGATGATTTGTTGATGTGTTTATTTCAAAAGCAATATTAGTAGGCTGTACATTTTTGCTGAGGATTGGTGTCGCTAATAATACAAACTTTAGCACGTAAATCATTTCGTAATTAATTCACGCTTGAGGGAAAGGTTTACTTCATAAATACTGCACATTTTTATAAATAACTCATTTCATAAATAATGCACAATTTGATAATTTATTGAAGTATTTATGTCAAAAGTGATATTAGTACACATTTTTGCTGAGGATGAGGTCGGAAATAATACAAACTTTAGTTCAAATACCATTTCATAATTATTGCACACGTAAAGGAGATGATCATTTCATAAATATTGCACACGTAAAGGGGGTGATCATTTCATAAATATTGCACACTTTTATGGATAATTCGTCTCTTCTTTAAAAAAGTCCAAAGTTGGGTTAAGGAATCGTTTTATAAATAGTTTGCAGATAGGAATTCTTTCACAAATAAAGCACAGTTGTAATGAGACATTTCATAAGTAGTGCACACTTTTGTGAGCCATTCATAGTGGTTGGTTTCCTCCTTCAGCCGATTCTTTTAATTTACTCTGGGTTCTGTTCAAAGTGTAAAAATGATTCTGTGCCCTAATATGAATGTGTCCATGAAATACTGAAAGCTGAGGCTACTTTCAACCCCTAAACAATGAAAACTCAAAATCTCGTGATTTCTCCACCGCGAAACTGGGGTAAAAAAATTTTTTGTTGTCATAAAACAAAGTCCAGAGGTCGTTTTGTTTGCTTAGCAAACGCTCAAAGGACCCCGCAAGATCTGAACCTTAAATAAATAATTCAAAAGATTATGATTAAAATAAATAAAGTTAACAAACGACTTTGCATAATCCTCATTTCTGATGGCGGCGGTGGCAGAGCAAAATGGCAACCCTTGTGGCCCGTTTATTCAAGGTTTTTTCATCTCATTTTTTATACCCCCGCTCGTTCCCTTCTCTCAACCCCACACCACCCGCCCACCTTCCTCAACCACCTTTTATGGGATGCTGAGAGAAATTGCTCACATAAATCTTGGCGAAACAAAATTGTGAGCTTTAATCATCACTTGTGAAGGATCTGTAATTGCGGACCCACCCACCCACAAACACAACACACACACACAAACACCTCACGTACAGCACAAAAAATCGAAAATCTTTTGTGAAAAAGAAGGGAAACAGGAGAAGACGTTCAAATTGCTTCGTGAGAACTGGAAATAATTTCTTTTTGGCGGTCAGTGACATGACAACTTCCGGTCAGTATGTGAATCAGATGAGAAATATTAGAAAGTGTGAATACATTGAAGTGTGCAATACTTTTGAAATGAGATCTGAAGAGAGTGTGCAATATTTTTGAAACGAGATATGAATGAGAGTGTGCAATACTTTTGAAACGTGATCTGGGTGGAAGTGTGCAATATTTTTGAAACGAGATATGGATGAGAGTGTGCAATATTTTTGAAACGAGATATGGATGAGAGTGTGCAATATTTTTGAAACGTGATCTGGGTGGAAGTGTGCAATATTTTTGAAACGAGATCTGAATGGGAATGTGCAATACTTTTGAAATGAGATCTGGATGAGAGTGTGCAATACTTTGGAAATGAAATATGGATGGGAGTGTGCAATACTTTGGAAATGAAATATGGATGGGAGTGCAATACTTTTGAAACGTGATCTGGGTGGAAGTGTGCAATATTTTTGAAACGAGATATGGATGAGAGTGTGCAATATTTTTGAAACGAGATATGGATGAGAGTGTGCAATATTTTTGAAACGAGATCTGAATGGGAATGTGCGAAGTACTGTTGAAATGATTATGTAATAAAACTGTGCCATATTTTTGAAACGAATCATCCATGAATGTGTGCATTACTTATGAAAGAAACACGCGTGGAGCACTGAGGCTCTCACCAAAAATGCCCAGAGGAGGTTTTACGGAGGATAGAATTGAAGGAACCATTTCTACCGTTATTACTAACTGTTACTTTAGTTAATCGCTTGCCTCACTGTCCCTTCCATTTTCCTCAACCAAAAAAAAAGGAATTTTGAGCGTGGAGCTTTTCTCGGATCCTCGCCCGTTTTCCATCTATAAGGTATAAAATGAGAGCGAATCCCCTTCTCTTCTGGCCTTTATTTACTTGATGAAAGTTCTGGCATCCAAGAGAAACCCATCTTCCTCGCAAGGAAATTGACAAGTTAAGGCCGAGCTCGAGGAATATTTTCTTAATGAGCTGTCAGCGACTTAAGCCGTGCAAAAGCTCCAAACGCGGAGCTGAGAAGAAAAGCACAGGATGGTGGGCGACGGGAGATGGGAAGGAGGGAAAAATGAAAGAAAATCGGAAAACTTTCTTTTTATTTAGCCGGCCCGTTAATTTTCACAAAGGACTACGAGGAACAGATTGCGTCACGTCGATGACGCCTGTCAGTCACAAGTCAGATTTCTTAGAAGCCGTTTTCCCCTCCACCCACCGCTTTCTCTAACTGAAAATTTTCTAAAATTCTCTCATTCGAAGCGTTAATTTCTGGTTGTGATACTGTTAAAATTCGTGACTGAATTTTTCAAACGAAAAGCTTCCTTTCCTCCCCGGAATATTAATGTTTACGAGGAAAGATGCCCTTCGACGGAATTACTCCTCCTCAAAAAAAAGCTCTGGAATTCGAATTTTGGTTTTGATCGAAATCTTTTTCCTCTTTCTTATTCTTCTCCTTTCTCCTTCACTCACCATTTTTCATTTCCTTTTCTTCTCTTCTTGTTATCAACGCGGACGAAATAATAATAAATCAGAAAACTTAAATGTTTCCTTTCTTCCCTTCCTCCCCGCCAAAACCCCGTCTTCTTACGCTCACATACCCCCTAACTATGCTTTCTATTCTCACTCTTAAACACAACTCACACTTCCATGCAGACACATATACACTTTCCTTGCTATATCTCTACTTACTGTTGTATGATTTTTGGTCGCGTTATATTATGTGAATCGATAGTTATGCCGTATTAATATTACGGTAAAAGTGATAAATCAAACAAATATATACAATTAGGCGATTATTCATAATCATCAGTTCAACAGTTAATGTGATATATTATTGAATATTTCAGTAAGCAGCGAATCTGCAGAAAATGACAGAAGCCAAAGAAAACTTTGAATAAATTCCTTATTGCGGGTTAGACGTTTTGGTAAATGTGATAAATCACAATAATTTGCCAAATTTACCAGCCTTAGTTGTTAATTATAATGATTCCGGAAATTATATACTAAAATATTTATTCATCCGATTAATCACTTTTACCATAACATATTTATCGTATTTATTGGCTAGTTTATAAAATCTCCAGCTTATAACGGGATTTTAATAAAAGTTTACTCAGATCAAGAGTTGAATATTTTATAAACTAACCGGTAAATGTGATAAATACTCAGTAATAATAATAAATTATTGTATTTTATCACATTGCCAGCTACTTATTAAAACATCCAACAGTGTTACGGATTTTAATGTCTTCTTTGGCTTCTATCAGTTTTGCAGATTCCTGGAGGTTGCTTCACTTTTACCGGTAAACACAGCTGCCTGTTGGTTTTCTTGTCAGAAAAGTGACAGAAGCCAAATATGTAAGCAAACCTCTAAAAATTCTTTATGACAATTTGGAGATTTTATAAACTAACCGGTAAATGTGATAAATACTCAATAATATATCACATTAACCAAGTTTAACTGATGATTATGAATATTCGCCGCTAATTAGATATATATTTGCCTGTTTTATCACTTTTACCGTAACGTATACATAAGTTTTCACGTGTAGAATCGACATTATTTGTCCCAATTACCTATTATAAAAAATGTGTACAAAAGGATGCTGTGACACCAGAGAAGACTACACAGTGAAAATATATAAGTATTATAAGTATTATAATTAAATAAAATAATAAATTTATGGGAGGTATACTAACCTCAACGACTATGAAAAAAAGGTTTTCTGGGGGCAAATTGAAAATCGATTCATTGGTTTTACAATCATGCTGTCACAAACTTCGAAGTAAACACATATACTTCCTACTTTATGTGAATATATTAATATAAAGAACTTTGATATATTCAAAAGTCATAAAAAGACAATTAACGACCCAAATTTTTCGGAATTTCAAAAGCGGAAGTGAAATAAAAAATAAAAAAAATTTGAAAGATATTGAAAGAGAAAAAAAACGTCATTTTCATAATAAATTTAAGACTGGTTTTAAGGACAGTAATTTCCCTTAACCCGGTCCTGTTTCTCATCGCCGTCATTAACATCTATTCCTAATTTGTTTCTTCTTCGGGTAGCGAAACACCCACTTCTCATTATTAAACAGTGGTGCACGAGTTTTGTTGATGTTTTGTAAGCCTGTCCTCGTTCTCAAAAGCAAACTTCTGCCTGACTTATCGCTGATATCATCAACGATTTCATTGTTTTTCTTTCTCCTGCCCCCTGCCCCCACCGTTACCCCCCGGTCCTCCATCTCCTGCAATTAATGAATAATAATTGAATTAAGGGAAAGAGACTCACGAAGCGAACGAGGCAATTTTCCTCTTCGTCTGCGTGTGTTCTGTGTTCTCGAGTTAGAACTAAATTCGGTTGGAATCGTTTTCCTGAAGGACCGATATATCCACTCGATCATAATTACGAATCGAGTCCCACTTGCCGATTTGGGGGAGGGGGCAAATAAAAACGAAAACGGGGGAAATCAAACAAAAAACGGAAGAAACTTTCGAAAAATTTTAGGTATGTTGTGAATAATCATTTAATGGATTACTCGCTGCTGCCACGGCTGAGTGAAAACCCCGATTTTCTCAATAATTAATGACCTTCATTTATTACTTATCATTCTTTTACGTTTCGTTTTCGACCTTTCCCTTAGTGCCCTTTCTCCAACCCTTTCACCTTCTCCTCCTCGTCCTCCTCATCCACCTTCCTACATTCCTCGTTTGGGTTTCCTGTATCTGATCACTGTCAAGTGACCGGACTTTCTAGAATTTGTTTGTTAAACCATCCATCAATGTAGACTATACTCCTTTTTTTTATTGAGACTTTATTTATTTATTTGTAGTTTAAGATTTTTAGTGAAATTTATGTATTTATTATGTATCAATAGAACAGCAGGGAATTTGGACAGATGAAAGCTTTCTTTTCTAAAATCTAAATTAGGCAGGCATTTGTAATAGAATTTTTTCCACAAATGTGCAGTATTTATGGAAGAGGATGAACGAAAGTGTGCAGTATTTATGAAAGATGTAGAATGAAACTGTGCAGTATTTATGGAAGAAGTAGAATGAAACTGTGCAGTATTATGGATAAAGTTTGATAAAAGCGTACAGTATTAATGGAAAGTGTTGAACGAAAGTGTGCAGTATTTATGGAAGAAGTAGAATGAAAGTGTGCATTTTGTCGGTGAAAATGTGCAGTACTTATGAAATCAATTGCTCAAAAAGCGCCCTATTACCATTCATAAAACGAAGCCTTACCCACATATTAAATTATGAGCAAGACAACTGTGCAATATTTATGAAATGAAACAGTTTTCTCTATTACAATACCACAGGTTAACTGTTTGTTGTTCCTAAATTGAGACACCAATTAGTTTCTAGACTGTATCAGAGGAGTTTTATTAGGAATGAACAAGGTGATCTCAAGAGATAATGAAAAAGAAGAGAGAACAGGAGGTAAAATAGAAGACAAAGAAGACTAGATAACCATAGAGATGACCATATTACAGAGTCGAATGGCTTCCTGCTGGGATGATTTCTCAGGACATGGAATATGGTGTAACCCAATTCACAACAGACCAGGGTCACATTGGTAGTACCTTCAGAGAATAAAGAAGAAGGAAATCAACTGGTACCCACACTACAACGGGAGCGAACGGGCCTTCTTTGGAAGAACGATAGGACAGTTGCGGGAACTTGAGAACAACTTGGAACTCATCGCCAAAACTATGGCTGCCATAACGGCAAATGAAAATCAGTGTTTACCTCAGGACCCCATTGAAATTGACAAAACGTCGGTTTTCGCAAAAATATATAACAACCCAGTGTATACTGTATACAGTTTTAAGTTCCAAAACTCCCACCAAAGTTTAACTTAACTGACAACAGCATAATTATCGACGAGAATCATTTTCAACCCAGATGGACAGACAGAATTCCTCTTCAAACCACCAAACTTATAAACTAAATCAAATCACTCAAAGACTGGATGAAAAAATTTTTCCAGTTTTCTAAATTTTTAAAAAAAGATTTTTAAAAAGTAATCAAAAGCAGAAGATTTTAATTTATTCCAAAATGGTTCTCTCTCATCTTTCGCACAAAAATTTTTAAGCAAACAAAAAACACGAGAAAAGGGTTCTCGGGTTTGATTCGTGCCTGGGTTAACCCATCATTTCCAAGTCTAAGCGATCTCTTTCACCTTTTTCCACCAAGACACCCTTTTAAATGGGACGGTGAGCGGGGGGAGGGAAGGAGAGGTATACAACAAAAAAACTCAAAAACGGGTGAAATGAAATCAAAGTACCCCAAAAAAAAGAAAATTTCCCGGGCAGAAATTCTGAAACAAAAGAAAATGAGAAAATTTTCCTCGATTGAAGTGAAAAATTTTAAATTAAGTTTCCTTCCCTTTACAAACAAATTCTCATGAGAAGGAAAACAATATGGCAGTCGAAGGAGAGAGAATTTCCCGGGAAGAAATAATAAAAAGAGTCGAGAAAACCCAAGATTTCTACTCACTTAACAAGAAAGACGGGAACAAAGGGCAGAAATACGCGAAATGCACGTACAAAAGGGCCCCCGCTCTCCAGGAAACCTCTCCCACTGCCCCCCGGACTCCAAAAAAGACGACTTCATACGCTTTTTCTTTATTAAAACCTCGTTCTATTTATTACTCCGAGGGAAAAGAAAGAAAGAAATAAAAAGTTTTTGATAACTCTTTCAGATGTTGGTAACCTTTGTTTGTGGAGTCTGTCACGTTCTAGATGATGGCTAACTAGTAGATATTACTGGCCGCCGGAAAATGGAAAGGAAATATGGTTTTCCCATTTTTCCGCATCATCTGGAAGGCTTAAATGCGGTGCTGCGGGGGAGGGGGGAAGAAAAATATCTTGACTGGAATCACATCAGTGAAAGTTTCCTTCAAAGCTGACCATTAAAAGAGTTTTATAGGCTTTCGGTGAGATTTTGAAAATCGTTGGGTTTGGGGGGTAGGGAGATCAGAGCCTCCGGGAAACTTTGTTTCGCAACAAGCGATCGGTTTTCCTGTCGTCATGTCGTTTCACCTCCCAAGAGTTGGGCTTTTTGAACCTGGAATCATCTGTCAATAATAAGAATGATCGAGCTTTCTACTCAATATTCTCGCCCCCCCCCTTCCCTACCCTCGTCCTCTCGATCAGTATGATTATATCGCTTTATTATCTCAGCTGCTGTAGTATCAGGTTCATTAATTCTCAAAAATGTTCTTTTGTTTTAGACAATTTAACTTTGATTTACGCGAGCGTTTTATTACCCGATGTAAAATTCAATTGATAAAGTTTGCTCCATTTAATTTTTTGCCGCCCCCCCAGCCCGCACACCTTTTGCCGTCTTTCATCCTCGCCTTCGTCTTCTTAATAAATATTGCAAAGGGAAGGACTTTAAATCAGGGGAAAAGCTCAAGATTCTAGTTATCTCTGCATAAAATGTGTTTAAATCATGTTTAAAAAGTTTTCCCAAAGTGTCGTAATTCAAAAACTTAGTCCTCGGGCCCTTTGAAATCCTTGATAAAAAGGAGAATTTCAAATTTCAAATTTCAAATTTGATGTTTTTAAATTGTATTCTCCTTTTCAATTACTTTATTTCGGGAGCTTTTCTCATTTTCGGATTCTTAGAAGTGAGAGTTTCGTCACTGAGATTAAAAGAGTGCTGTTGGGTACGGAAGTGTGATATCAGATTCAACTTCATATAGTCGCTGAAAATCTTTTTTTAGTGCTGACGAGTTAACCTCACCAACTAAGTGAACCTTACAAAGTCTCCTTTTACGCGGTTTAGAGTTACGCTAAGACATTGACAGTATTCGCAGTCATTTCGTTCTGGTATGTTCTAGAAGAAAGCTCACCACATAGTACTGACATAATATGTGTTACATTCTTTAGTGAATGTGAGAAGTTTGTCCCAAAAGTTCCCGGAATGCTTTGTTTAAATCACCCAAAACAAGGTCAGCAGGCTGGTTAGTTGGTGTCTTCTGAACTCCTCGAAGGTTACTGAACACAAAACTCGACTCATTTTAAAGCTTAAACCTCTGTCAAATACAAAAAATGATTCCGGGAACTTTTGGGACACACCCTCAAACAACACGCTCAGACCCGATCTTACTTGTGTCGAAGAAGACACAGGAAATGCACAGATTTGCAGGAAGATGCGATGACTCTTCTAAGAAGGAATCTGCACGAAACATGAATAAAACACGCGACCAACTGAAGTCATTCAGTGAAGTAACTCGAACGGCTATCGGCTTTTTATACAAAAGATATTATTGTATATACATATTTTATACTTTAATATGTTTAAATTCATTCGGAATTCGTGTGCTTTGTCTCATCAACAGACCTGATTTCGACACTTATGGCGATTTTATATGTGAAGATGTTGTTATACTAAAACTAATAATTAAATTTATAATAAATAAAATATTTTTTAGTATAAGAAGACGTGACCCTTTATTTAAAACACATTAAAGCCTTACAATTAAACTCGTTTAAGGAATAATCAGTATAATGTGAGGTTTGAAGCTTTTTAACGCGATTTAGCATCCCGAAGCAGACGAATTTAGAGTTATGCGATTGGAGTTAATTAACAGAACACTTCCCTCAACTCGATTCGTGATCATTTTGGAAATATTGACGGAATCCAAAAACACAGTCCCATCAGAGAGGAAGATGAAAAGGATTCCTCCGGGAAACCGAAGGGTATCAGTTGGCAAATTGCGGCGAAAGTAAAAACGACTTTCTCACTTTCTTTGTCGGAATAAATCATGGAAGCTGACATGCACCGATGGGAAAAAGTGGGCCATCTAAATTAGCACCACGGAGTTAATTGTTATCTTATTCAATTGGAATTAGTCCTCGACTAATTGAACCGCCTCGAAAAACGCGGAGCTCTCAAGAAAAATTAATTAACCGTTTTGTCGGTGCGAGAGATGTAAACGACCTTGAACTTGGTTATGTCTAGGTAAAAGTCTACCTCGTGACTTATTTTCGTTCGTACCAACTATTTCGACTCGTCCTCGTTCACCTTTTTTAGGCGCGATTGATATTACGATTACCTAGAAAAACCGCCTTCTTCTTCTTCTCTCTTGATTCCCAAACGAGATAACAAATTCAAATTAAACTTCCAAATTAATTGTTTTTGATTCTGAGAGGCTTTTCTCCCGGAATTTCCGGAGTTTTCTCAACTTTTCGATTTATTTCCGAAATTTATTCAAAGTTGGAAAAGTCGTAAATTTAATTCGAGTTATATTTAAATTTTAAAGAGCTTCGATTACATTTAGATTCGTTATAAAAAACTTTTCCATAAAAATTGCTCAATTTTCACTGATACCCGAGACTCGTTTTAGTACTGTTTGGTCTTGTTTTACGCGGTGTGTCTTTGCTGGTTCTGAGTACCTAAATTCATTGCTTGACTTCGGTTTATAAATGTGCAACACTGGAAATTAGTCCTTCTAAAATATTATTATTGTATTAATTTCTTGTGTGCAATATTTATGAAATGAAGCGTCATAAAAGTGTGAATCACCTCTGTAAACAAACTTTTCCTTCAGCTCAAGAAATAAATTCTTAATCAGTTAATTAAATGAAACCAAATTTATCAGTGCAATGAAGCCTTCTTAAATTGTGCATTATTTATGAAATGAGCTCATCTCAGAACGCAGATCATTTCATATTGATCAGATCATTTCACAGATCACAGAAATATTGTCGAAAATAGGAATTATACTATTTTGAAAGTGTGTGTTATGAAATAACCAGAAACTCGTTGTAACAGGTTTATAGTTGTGAAAAGCTATACGCGTAAAAGAAGACCTACTCGCATAACTCCTTTAACATAAGAACCGATTAGTTTATGAATAATTTTTGCTTAAGTTTTGGAGAACGTAAAATCAGTTTTCATTGGAAATGATATGAAAACTATACTTGGGTCTCGTTTTGTGCGTTTTTGGTTTCAAATATTTTAAAATTTGGGCGCGTAAAATGAGACCCACTTATAGTTTCTATCCTACGGTTGTTGTCTAGATTTTGAGAAACTAAATGAGGAACCTGTGTCTTATGTATAACCCAATCAAGACCGAATTTGGGTTAGTTTTTACGCGTCTTGATTTTGTTATGTCCTCCAGTGTGAAACTGAAGAAGTGTTTCGCTCTTTCGCGTAAAACAAAACCCGATTGAAATCCTATCACTTCTTCCCATATTCAAAAACCTAACTCTTCAAAAGTGGATTATATGGAACATAGTTAAACTGTTGGCTTAAATGTTATCAGTTAGCAGTCTTCTTCCACCAGATACAGAGAACGCCGTCAGCGACCCAGAGGGGTTAGGACATCCTTTTCTCAAGACGCACTGTTACCAGTTGGAACAACATTCAAACGTCATCGTCACGAATAGAACAAATCCAAGAACAGGATTAATGTGCGAATGCGGCACCACTTATGCTAATTCGATTAAAACCGCTCTCATAATTCGTTGTGACATTTTTATTGTCAGTCTCCGACAGCAAAAACTTCTTTTCAGTTATTGTCATATCCGGGAGACTCGCGAAATTGATTTTGGTGCAATCGCGCCTTAGATTCACCTTTGTATCGTCATACCAAAAAGGAAAAGCTCAGTTCCATGTAAGTCAAATAATTTTATTTTGACGTATGGGAGTTATTCAGTGGAGTCTTATTTTACGCGGAACTTGGGGAAGTACAATATTGTTAATAAACCAAAAATCGCTCAATATTAATATATTATCTAGAGTTATAAGAGATTAGTATATAAAATCGCTTAACTTCAAAGACCTACAGTCATACCATGCGCGCAAAAAAAATCTGAACAGCTCTTTTCCAATATGAAATACGTGGGGACCTAATTTAACTAAAACTCTAAACTTCCCTTAGAAGTTCATTTCATAAATACTGCACACTTTTCTCAAATCATATCTTCTTACTTTCATTAAAAAATGTTTCTACCCTTAATGCCCTCGAGCGGAATAAGGGTTAAAGTAGATAAAGTGTTGGGTTGATTAATTTTTACACCGACAATCTTATACACTAAGGTCTCGATTTATGCGTTTTATAGAAGATCTGAGTCAAGGCCCAATATTGTACCATTTTGTCAACACATTTTCTCATAAATAATGCACAGTAAAATTATAAAATACTCTGGTCTCATTTTGAAAAGGATCTAGTTCTCCAATAGGAAGTCATTTCAAAAGTAATGCACACTCCTCCCAACAGGAAGTTTCGTTAAGTTATAAAATAATTTCATAAATATGTTACGATCATTATAAAACTATAAAATAAAAATAGGAAGATAAGATTTGAGAAGTGTGCAGTATTTATGAAATAAACTCTAATAACCACTGTAGATTTTTGTAAGATTAGGCCTTCTTGAAAATGTGCATTATTTATGAAATTATTTTATGACAAAAATAGAAATTAATTACGAAACTTCCTGTTGGGAAGAGTGTGCATTACTTATGAAATGACTTCCTATTGGAAAAGTAGATCCTTTTCAAAATGAGACCAGGGGATTTTGTGATTTTTAGTGTGCATTATTTATGAGAAAATGGTACAATGCTTTTGTTTACTAAATGGTACAATATTGAGGCTTGACTCAGATCTTCTTTTAAAAACGCATAAATCGAGACCTTAGTTTATAAAATTTTGGGTGTAAAAATTAATCAACCCAACACTTCATCTTCTTTGACCCTTATTCCGCCCGAGGGCATTAAGGGTAGAAAATTTTGTAAAAGTGAGTGTTGGGTAAATGTGAGGTCTCGATTTATGCGGTTATTGGCAAATTTGGAAAAGTCAGAATCATAACCGAATAAACTTCACTTAATTTCATTAACACTGTCAAGCCGTTTTGTCATAAATAATGCACACTAAATTTTATGAAGGTCTCATTTTAAACAATCCTACAGTTTCCCGTAGAAATTCGTTTCATAAGTAATGCACACTCTTCTCAACAGGAAGTTTCATAATTAATGTTAAATTTTTTCAAGAATTCATTCCGAAAATAATGCACAATTTCCAGGCGACCTAATCTTACAGAAAATTTACAATTGGCCTTAGGAGTTCATTTCATAAATATTGCACACTCTTCTCAACAGATTTCCTTTACAAACAGTGCGGAGTTTTAGTTAAAAATTTAATTCGCCAACAACGTACAATATTAAGTTCAGTTCATTAACTCAGAGGTGCGCAAACTAGGGGTCGCCAAATTTTTATAAACTGCATGCTGTATAAAGTTGTATAAAAAGTATTTTTGTTAAAATTATAAATAAAATTAATATGTGTTAGATCTGATGATGTTTATACTCGATGAAATGAAAGAAATTCGTCAGTCCTACTGAAAGGGTCACAGTCGGAAAATAGTTTGCGCACCACTGCATCAACTAACATCGAGGTTTCGTTTTACGCGTTTCCTTTTCAAATCTCAATATTCAGTATAATTACAGACACACATTCACATCTTATAAACGAGTGCGTCATCCAGTGTTATCTTTTAAACGCGAGATCTTTTCCCCTTCCCCGAATCCATTTTAAAGATTCCATATCGCGTAAAAGCAGACTCCAGCCGACTAATGCCGTTACTCGGATGAGTTTTATCTCTCACTATTAACATAAACAAAACTGTTAATTAAACGTTTGCTAATTAATATTTATATACGTTGGAAATCTATAAACAAAAACTTAAATTTTCTGTTAGAAGCCATTTTCATCGCAATAAAAATTAAGCTTCACGCCCTCCTCTCTCTCTCTCTCTCTCTCTCTACTGTCTCTCTGTCTCATCCCATTTAATTAAAAACAAAAGCAATTAAAACAAAGGTTCGAGAGAGAATTAAAATAAACTCTGAAGAAAAAAAAAAAACTTAATTTTCGTTTCGGAACCGGAAAGAAAATGGAGGTCAAGATTCCAGACTATTAACCGAATATCTGGTATATCATTATTTATATTGTAATTGCTTTTTGCATCATTAGTCTTAAAATCTTTAAACATTAGACTTTCATTAGCCAAAAAATCAGCTGACAACAAAACAAAATTTTATTTTGGCCTTATTTGTTTGAATTAAAGACCTCGAATCCGAATATTTATTTATTTATTGAGAAGAGGATGATGGCTTGGCGAATCGATTCCTTATCACTTGTTAATGACAATTTCGCATTCGATTCTTAGGGTACCATAACGGATTTTGATTCCTATTTTTTGAAGCTGGATGAGTCGATTGGCATCGTTAGGCTAATGTAAACTTTTAGTTTAGTTTTGTTTTGAGTTTTAGTCCTGTTTCTAACCCATGGGTATAACCAGCGGAGGAGGATTCAAACCTACAACTTCTATAGTCGGGCAGTTCAACTACTACACAAGACCTTCCGCTAGAATCATGATTCTTCGCAATGTTTTTCAAAGTGCGTAACTCAAAGTCCTTTTCCCGTGAAAGGAAAACTACACTTGGGTCTCATTTTATGCGATATGTTCTCACAAATTTTTTTTGGTGGTTTTAATCCCGTTTTTTACCCTTTTTGGGGGTTAAAATAAGATGCGGGAGGAGGATTCGAACTCAAGACCATTTGCGTCGAAGTCTGGAACTTTAACCACTACACTACTCCTCCCACCCACTTCCGAAATTTAAACATAAGTTAGGCCTATCCACAAATGGAGTGGTCCTTGTTAGAGGAGTCAGACAATCGGGTCTCTTTTTATGCGTATCGCTTTCCAAAATTCGCAGAATAATAAACGTGTTCATATAAGCTTAGATAAGTTAATCAAATATTTTGTTAATTGATTTTTGCACTTAACAAATTCGTATAGTACGGTCTCGTTTAGCACTAGAAAGATCAAACCATATGTCTACCTTCACTTAGCATACCTATAACCAGTCAAAACGACATTTTTCGGGAATTTAGTGTCAAACATGAGAAAAATATTCGAATTCTCTCCTCTTTATTTCATTAATAATGCACACTTTCTCTGAGAATTTATTTTTATAAAAAGTGCACAATCCCAAGGAGCTCTCATTGTAGACAAAAATTTACAAATCTCCTGGAGATTCATTTCAAAAATAATGAACGTTTCTCAACAATAATTTTCATAAATAATGCACACAAACAATGATGGTGAACTAGTGATAACAAAATTTTAAAGATGGGTCTGTCTATTGTACACATTATACGAACAGTATGTGTGACACTATCTAAATATTCGAATAATGTCATATCTATTTCATAAATAATGCACACCATGGTATTCTATAACTTTATCAAAGTTTGATTCCATTTGAGCTATAATTCTACTTTAGTTTATCCTTTTCCTTTGAGTTTATATTATTTTACATTACTTATACTATTCCTATAATATTTACTCTCCTCCTTCTCCTCTTCTCTTCATCCTCCGTCAGCTTTCTGAGGTTTGGACACTGGTTCTTGCCTAAGCTAACTCCTAACCCATATCCTACCAACAACTTATAGTTCCTTCCTCCGGGAGAGGTTGTAGTTTATACTGGGGATAGAAAAAATGTGACATATACTAATTTTTTTGGTTTTAAAGCCTTCAAAGCTTCAATAAAAAATCACAGTATAAAAGTATAAACTGTCACAAACCTAACAATATAACAACAAATTTATTTTGAACGGGTCAGAATGTCACAGCTCGCAGTTCCAGTCGGATTATAACCAAACACAAACCAAAACATAACCCAGGGAAGAGTATTAAAAAGTTGAAGTGAGCCAAATCGACTCAAATTTAGTGTCAAAAGATAAGATAACATCTCAGACGGGTAAAGAGGGAGGATAACTTTTACAGAAATCTCGTCCTCCAGTTCTTGAAATTCATACCGTCGCGTTCGGGCGTTCGATTGATATTTCCACACACACACTCTCACTCAACATACGCACACACAAATTATGGCTAATTAAATTCTCCAAACGTGTGCGTTCTTGTAAAACTAGTTTTGGAAATGTGCACTGATGATTTGCTGGAGCGGAGTTTCATCATATTCTGACTGGCTTATGAAGTGTTTAAAACGTTGTTTTCCGGCGTGTAACATGAAGATATACAGTATATACATATTTTAATGGTGCTAATGAAGGAGTTTTCAGGAAATATAAATCTGGAGCATGAGGTTGCTACTTCCGCTGCACATACCTGATTCCCTCTATCTATAAACAAGCCGACGGCAACAAACCTAGTCTCATTATCAACCGAAGATTCCAGTATAAGATCGATATAATAAATCAATCACTCAACTTGAGTGACGCTCGTGATTGTTATTTATCACCTAAACTGCTTCCGGTTTTCAGTATCTGTTCCCTTCTTGCTAACCTAATTCACAGTGTCATGGTTATTTCCCAACTTGACCTTGATGTCACCTTCTTTCTCAACGTTCTGTCATCCTTACAACAGATTCGCACTCTTCGGCTTTATGTCTTAATAAATTCTCTCTTTGAGGGTCATTTGCCGACTGATTTCATCTATAAATAATGAGAGACAAACAAGGCAATAAAAAAATTTGAAACGAACGCTCATCCAGTTCACGTTGAAAATTTAGGTTTCTCGATGACGCGGTCCTTCTTGTAGGGCAACAAGTTTCGACCACCTGATGTACGTCTTCATGTGCCCACACATATTTGTGTATATGTATAATTTTTCAATTCCTTAATCAAATTTCCGAGTTGATATGCTATCAATCCCACAAAAAAAGAAGTTTCACACAAGTTTAGTTTCGGTTGATCTAGATTCGAGAGACGTGGACTCTATAAATGTTGAGGCTGATTGACTGCGGGCCCTCGAGGCCTAAATTTCATTTCCGACCTGTCAGATGGATTTTCTTTTAATAAATTTTTATACCAAGTTAATGAATTTTTTTTCTCTCCTCTTTATTTATTTATATTTATTTTCTTCGGTATTAAAAAAGTGTGTGTCCTTCATTTCCTCCATCACACAGCCTTAGTTAAGACCTCGAATTTCTTTTTTCGTTTACCTTATTTTTGAAAATTGAATTTCGTGATGAAACTCCATTCCAGGTCAAATTGTCTGGTAAATGGATAAATCTTTTATCTGGGCATCTTTACCGCCTCGTTAAATAACCAAAATAAATAAATAAGTTCCCTTTTTGATAATTTAGCTTTTATACTGAAAATTAGGTTAGTCCCACCCCGTTTGTCATCTTTTGGGTAACCCAGGATACGGAAGGAGGATTTGAACCCACAACCATAACCTCTATAGTCGGACACTTTAACCACTAGGCCTCCCAATTTTATACTGAAAATTTGAACCCCAGAACAGGTACATCACGTCATCATCTACGTGTTGAAGACTGGCAAGCTATGGTGACTTGGTTGTCATGCCGAACCATATCCGCGTATGTCATTCGTCCCGTCCGATGCGGCGGTAAAGCCACATCTCAAAGGCTTCAATTCTCTCCCTAAGGCCCTCGTCAGCGTCCATCCTTCGTCACCATACAGAAGAACCGGAAGAACGTAACATTAACCAGAGGATTGATAGCCCTTAATACCCACAGGGTGAAGAAGGGGTCAGTTATTATACTATAATATTAAAAATTTTTATATTTATACCGTTGGTGTTAACATTATATTGTTAGCTTTAGGTCACATATTAAATTAAGCTCTTGTTATTAATTTATCTCTTCCCTTATCTATTGTTTATATATCTTCCTATGTTATCTATTTTCTACTGTATTTATCTCTGTTTTAGCTAATAATATCTGCTGTATCTATTTCTATTTCCCTTCTTCCTTGTTCTATGTCTACAATTAAGATGTTAAATTTTGGATCAATAATATATAATAATATGTAACTTTTCTTTTTCAATATCTTTGGGCGGCATAAAGGTATAATTATATTATTTAAAAATATGTAATTTGCTGGAAATATTGAATATATATATTAATAATATAGGTTTTAAAAAAATTATCGTTATATTAAAATTTTGGGGAGTGTATGCAGTACTTAAAGACATTAGAACTCAATGCACCCCGTAATTTTTCTCTTTTTGATATTTTTGTAGAAACGCAGTATAATATATTTATTTTCTTCTTCAGAATTTCTTTTATGCGATTTTGACTTATGCGGTGATTTTGTACTTTGAGATTAAAGAAACCAAAAATGTGTTCGAACAAACTTATATTAATTTAATGATATACCAAGAAGGATTCTTTCCAAACCAACACACAATATTACTAAGAATTCATTTCAAAAGTAATGCACACTGGTCTATATGTAACGGACTGAAGGATTTATTTCAAAAGTAGTATATTTGGAAGGAACTTGATGAGGAAGATCCTATCTCAAAAACATTGCATATTTATTTATGTACCAACAAATTTTCTGGTGTTGTCCTCACCAAAGCCTTTCACCAGGGTTAGGTATCGTTTTACGCGTCTCTTTTTATGCGCTACAAATATTATACACACATCTCTCTACTGTGCAATATAGGCGTAATCCAAACGTATGAAAGAAAAGTTTCCTTTGAAAATTAGGTTTCCCACCGGCTGAAACCTTTTTGTGTATACTGTATACCCACCTATTTCCTTATATATCTATCTATCTCAGCCTATTGATGACAGTTTAATAATTATTAAAACTAATTAATAATCCTTCAACTAATTAATAAATTAACAAATATCAATAAACTTATTTAACGGACCAAAAAAACTTTTGTTCAGTCAAAGGCTAACCTAAAACCTAACCAAAGTTCTAGTTTGTTCGTTAAGCTCTTCCAACCTTCATAAACTTAAATCGATCGTACGAAACATTATTCCGACAGTCAATAAATAAATAAAGTTCAATTAAACGTAATTGACCTCATTTGAATGCTCTTCTTCTCAACAACAGCGGGGGCGGAGGCTGCTCCCAACCTCTACCATCCAACCTTGTGCTGATTGATAGAAGGTAAGCAATGAGCAACAGCCTAATTTTTTGTTGTTTGTTTTTAACTTCTCAAAAAAGATTTTTCTCGAAAAGGATGTTTGTCTTAACAAAGTTTCCATAAAAAACTTTCTTTTTGGTGTATTTCCCAAACGGGAAACTTTTCTCAAACCAAAATCGATTCATGATTTTTCGGTTAGAAATTTGAGAATGAAAATTGAGAAGGAAACTTTGAATTAAAGTTTTAAGGAGGGAAAAAGACAAAAGATTCTAACTGCAAACTGGTAGGAAGGAAAAGCGAATCATTAACTTTCAAAAGCTCTCATAAAGTTTCCACCAAGAAGAAGCGATGAAAAGATTCATTGAAAACACTGTTTCAAAGAGAAACGCGATTTTCAGAAACAGTGTGTGCGCCGTGTGCAAGAATCCTGAACGTGTTAGTAACCGTTCTAGGTGTAATAAATAAGGGAAACCCAAAATGGCGAAACAGATTCAAAACGAAACCAAATAAATCAAGACGAGAGTAAATGAAAAGAACGTTCGCACGAAATGTTTTCTAACTACAGTGAAGACAGTGCAGAAGGTAGAGATGAGAAATGTGAGCTAGTAAATCATTTTGAGTCAGCGATAATCAGAACCAAGTCAACACACCCAAGCGAGTACACGAAATACGGCACAAATTCTAACTTGTAGTGTGCATTACTTTTGAAATGACATCGTAAAGAAACATTATGGTATAAGTTTCACGAAATTGTTTTGAAGTGAGTATTATGTGTTTCGCGTTTACCGGAAAAGCGTGCACTACTTATGAAAAATCATTTCCCAGAAGTCTTAATATAAACAAACACTTGATGGATACTTGTGCAATATTTTTGAAATAACATTTAAAGAATGCATTTGTCATACAATGAAACGGTGCATTCTCTTATTCAAACACTCCTAAGAATACAATAGTATAAAATTATATAATATATATTTGCTAACTCAGTTTGCGCACATATGTATTTATACATACACTGCTGAAACACACGCCATATTAATATACACTGCTATTGAGTTTATATATACTATACAGTCAGCATATATAAATTTTATTTTACAGTATATATGCAATATTTATACTGATAGTGAACATTATCATTGAACTGAACATTGAATGAGTGACTAACAAAATACATTTTATATGTGTATGTGAAACACTTTTCAAAAGCAACACACATAGTGTGCATGATTTATGAATTGAATTCTCGATAACAGTGTGCATTACTTATGAAATGACCCATTTCTTAAGTGTTCACTGAATTTCATCTCTACAATACTGGTTCCAAAGATTGTGGGCAAAGCTTATAAAATAATTTTAGACAAATATAATAAATTCGTGTGCATTATTTGTGAAATGAATTCTAGAGAGTAGTGTGCATTACTTTTGAAATGATTCCCTTCTGAAGTCTATGAGATAAAGTTGCAGAGGTATAGCCTGTATTCAAGACCTAAGAACAATATTTGACAAAGATAAATTAGTTCCTGGGAAGAGTGTGCATTATTTATGAAATAAATTCTATAGTAGTGTGCATTACTTTTGAAATGACCCATTTTTTAAGTGCCAGTGAATTGAAATTGTACGATATAGAGTTCCAAGGGATATGAAGAATTACTTGAAGAACAATTTATGACAAAGATAACAAACTAGTTCCTTCGAAGATGTGCAATTTAAACTAGCATGAAATGAATTCTCGATGTAATGACTCAATTTTCGATAAGACTGTGCATTACTTATGAAATGACCCATTTTTGAAGTGCCAGTGAATTGAAATTGTATATAGTTCAAAGATCCTATGAAGGAAGAACAAGATACACAAAGATAACAAACTAGTTCCTTCGAAGAGTGTGCACTATTTATGAAATGAATTCTCGATAGTAATGTGCATCACTTTTGAAATGACCTATTTTTGATACTGTATGTAAACTGTACGATCCGAGGTTTCAAAGTAAATGTATTATGACTTAGAGAACAATTTTCGGCAAAGGTAATGAATTAGCTCCTTGCAAGACTGTGCATTACTTATGAAATGACCCATTTTTGAAGTACCAGTGAACTACTGAACTCATTTGTTCAAAGGTAGTGTGCAAACCTAAAAAACAACTTGTGACAAAGATAATAAACTGGTTCCTTCAAAGATTGTGCATTATTTATGAAATGACCCATTTTTGAAGTGCCAGTGAATTGAAATTGTACGATATGGGGTTCCAAATGAATTTGACTTCGATATGGGGTTCGATATGACTTGAAGAGCAATTTATGACAAAGATAACAAACTAGTTCCTTCGAAGAGTGTGCACTATTTATGAAATGAATTTTCGATAATAGTGTGCATTACTTATGAAATGACCCATTTTTGAAGTACCAGTGAACTACTGAACTCTACTATACTTGATTCCACAGGTAGTGAGCAAACGTTAAAAACAATTTTTGACCAACATAATAAACTGGTTCCTTGCCAGAATGTGCACTACTTATGAAATGAATTCTCGATCAAATGTGCAATAATTATGAAAAATAGATGTCGGAACGAAATTTTCCCACAAAGACAAGAAGGAAACATACACAAAGATCACAAGTTCTGGATTATACACCCAATCAGCCTGACGCAGCCTTAATTGTTTGAAATGATCACTCACACTCACCACACCAAACAACCATACCGGCAAGAATCATCCTCAAAGATAACAATAAAAAGAAGAGTCGAGTCCTCCATGAAACTCTTTATTATTGAAAAAGATCAAATTCATCAGATGATAACTCTATTTAAGAGAGAGAGAGAAAAATCAGGTTTGGGGTCAGTAAGAGTTTTAGATCTTGAATTCGAAATTATTATTATAATTAAATTTGAAAGTGAAGTGATAAAGATGGTCACGGTAAGTAACTAAGAATCACCTGCACCTGCAATCAAACCTGTTCGAGTCCGAGAGAGAGAGAAGGGTCGTCAAAAAATTGCATTCATATAGTAATTGTTTCGCAACCAGTCATTGTTCCCAATGTTTTATATTATTATAATAATAATAAATAAAAAAATAATCTGTCATGAAGTACTCATTAAAACCGCATTAAAAAAAACTCTTTTCACTTTATCCCCGATTTTATTTTTTTTGTCTTGATTTCACTCGCAAAATGTTTTTATTTTTTGTTTCTGCCAAAGTTTAAAAAAAAGAAAATGGAGTTTGAAGTAATTAAGGGTCTTTTGGGGGTTAAAAACGGGGAAAACTTCTCGATAAAACTTTGATGTATTTTGATTTATGAACCGTTATGGAAAACTTCAAAAATATTTTTTAGTTTTACTTTACGCCAAACTTCAAACTTTAAACATTTCGATCGAGTTGAGAGGTTTTCCCTGTTCAGCCTTCCTTTCCTATACTCGTTACTTAAGTTCCTCAACGAAAAGATTTAGTATACAGCCTGTATTTATTCCGATTTCCTTCTTCTACTGAACTTTTTATAGACTTGGAAGTAGGATTTTCGAAAAACATCCCCATTTCAGTATTTTGAGTCATATATTATTAGGTTCACCCGAAAATAACGACACAGGAAAAGTGATAAATCACGCAAATATATATATAATTCACGGGGATTAATCAAAATTACCAGTTACACTTGGTTAATGTGACGAATCACTAGAGATTATTCACATTTACCGGCTAGTTTATGAAATATTCAGCTTGTAACCTTAGTAAATTATGCGCATATATATATCACTCCTGGCGATTTATCAAAATTACCAATTAAACTTCGGTAGTGTGACAAATTACTAAATATTAATCATATTTACCGGCTGGTTTATGAAATATTCAGCTCGTAACCTTAGTAAATTACGCGTATATATATATATATATATATCACTCTTGGAGATTTATCAAAATTACCGATTAAACTTCGTTAGTGTGACAAATTACTAAATATTAATCACATTTACCGGCTGGTTTGTGAAACAGCCAACTCATAACCTGAGCAAATCAGCGAATCTAAACGTAATTCCCGGCGATTATTCAAAATCACCAATTAAACTTGACTAATGTGACAAACCACTAAATACTAATCACATTTACCGGCTAGTATAGAAAACGCAGGCGTTTTAATCCTATTTTTCACCATTTTTTGGGTATAACAGGATGCGGGAGGAGGATTCGAACTCATGACCACTTACGTCCAAGTCAGGAACTTTAACCACAACACTACTCCTCCTAAGCTAGTATAGAGTATATCAAACTCGTAATCTGAGTAAATTAAACGAATGTATACATAATTTTGGGCGATTAATCAAAATTACCAGTTAAACTTGGTTAATGTGATGAATCACTGAAATTAATCACATTTACCGGCTGGTTTATGAAATATTTAGCTTGTAATCTTAGTAAATTATGCGCATATACATCTCACTCCTGTCGATTTAT
Source organism: Columbicola columbae (assembly GCA_016920875.1). Classification (NCBI taxonomy): domain Eukaryota; kingdom Metazoa; phylum Arthropoda; class Insecta; order Psocodea; family Philopteridae; genus Columbicola; species Columbicola columbae. The sequence continues at coordinate 10,095,246 of JADMLL010000008.1, forward strand.
CAAAATTACCGCTTAAACTTCGTTAGTGTGACAAATTACTAAATATTAATCACATTTACCAGTTAGTTAATGAAATAGCAACCCATAATCTGAGTAAATCAGGCGAAATTATTTATACTATTCCCGGCAATTAATCAAAATCACCAATTAAACTTGACTAATGTGACAAACCACTAAAAATTAATCACATTTACCAGCTAGTATATGAAACATTCAACTCGTAATCTGAGTACGCTTTTATTAAATTGCGAATTATAAGTTGAAGATTTTATACCCCCAATCCAACAGATTTCTTAAACACCCAATCACAATCATAAATTGCGTTTTATTTATTTATATTTAATAATTGATCTGCAATTCTGAGCTATCATAATATTAATATATTAAGTGGACCGGAAAATAATATTGGTTCTATGCGTACGTGACACATTTGTTACGGTAAAAATGAAAATCAGGCGAATATGTATATAATTCCCGGCGATTATTCATAATCACAAACTAATTATAATCATTACGAATCGGAGATTTTAAAGACTAACCGGTAAATGCGATTAATATGATTTGTCACATTAACCAAGTTTATTTGGTGAATTTGAATAATCGCTGGGAGTTATAGATATATTCACCAAATCTGTCACATTCCCCGTAACAAATATTTATCGGTCAATTTATCAAATCTTCAACTTGTAATTTGAGCGAACTTTTATCAAATTCCCCGTTACAATTTGGATATTTTATATGCTGATAATAAATATATTTAAAGGTAAAAGTGATAAATCAGGCGAAATTATTTATATAATTCACGGCGATTATTCATTATCACCAGCTAAACTTCCTAAATATGACAAATTACTAAATATTTATCGCATTTACCGGATAGTTTATAAAATTTCTGTGACGACCAAGGCAACGCAGACATGTCCCAAGACTGAGCCAGTCCCTTTGGTCGGCGCAATATGTTACAGAGTCTGTCCCAAAAGTCCCCGGAATGTATTGTTTTACTAATTTATTACAAGGTAAGGAGGTTGATTGGTTGGTTTATACCGGTCATACGTGGTACATCATTTAACAATCAGCCAGCGCACCCTCTGTTAGCTTCATCTTTAGTTCATTCAATGTCAATGACTATTTGCTACTAGGTAGCATAACAAGGTCATCACCACAGGCAGTAAGAAAAAATTTTCTGTTGGAAAGTAACAAGATATCAAACCGCAACTGCAAGCAACATCACCGCAGATTTTACCCTTACAATCCACAATCTCTCTCAAAAAAAGAACTTATTAAAAATGTTAATTATATACGAAGAAAAGCTCCGAGATGTTAAAAACTGATTGAAAAAAAAAAGGAAATTGGAAGAAGGGAAAAACCCCAGAGACTATAAAGAGTCAATCATCCGGAAAAAAAAAATTATCGCCGAGGAAAAATGAGGTGAAATCGAGTGAGTTATTAGAAAAAATTCTAAGTCAGCGGGAGCATTCATCACACACAAAAGAAACACCACGTGGGACCACGTGGTGAATCGTTAAAGTAAAACGTGTGATGAATGCCCGGAATCGGTAACACGTGTGATGCAACTGCAAATTGAATTGTTACAGTATGTCAAAATTTTTTTATTCTTTTTAGGACGCGAGCAACACGTGTTTCCTCTCTCTCCAAGCTAGACATTCGGTGAGTGGTTAACGCCTGACCTAAGAGCACGGAATACAGTAAGAAAATTCGTACAGAGAAAAGCTGGATGTGGGGGTGCATGGGCGGGAGGTGGGACAGAACAGCTCAAAATAATTCGCAACACGAACCGACTTTTTCCTTTCTTTCGCTTTTTTTTATGGTAATGAGGCCAGAGCCCACCGTTCAACTGAGCACTTAATGATTCCGGAAAATATTTTAAAAAAGTCTTTTTCTCCTTTTTTGAAGAAAGAATCGAGGATTTTCTGGGTTTTCAGCTTGATTTGAGCGGAAAAACTCCATCCTCGTTTTTTTTTCCTACCTTGGAGAGGATTTTGAAGCTTCATTTACTCGTAACAGGCTGTGGTTTTTTGTACATCATTTAAATTCTTTCACTAAAAATTACAAGGTTAACCGTACAAGACTCCGATTCTCGAGCTCACGCAATTTGTGGACTTAATTTCTTGCTATCATTCAGCGAGAGTGTTTTTTGCCCTCCAACATAAAAATTTTAACCGGTCTTAATTTTGGATTTATGGGCCACCGGAATTTATCTAGCCGGTGATAGCTACCTCCAATTAATTTTTTATAGCTGACGTTTCAGTGGCGTAGAGTTTTGTGAAAGTTGTGCAAGCGGTGAAAACTCCTTCCCCGCTTTTTATAAAATCGATAAAAAATAAGACGGTAGTTGTGCGAGTTACTAGAATATTTTTGTGCGATTGTAGTTTTATTTTTTAACAGCTAAATCAGCTAAAAGTAGAACTCCTCATAACGAGTTTAAATCGTTTTACACGCTATGCGAAACAATTTTTTTCACATAAATTAGTGTAGAATAGGATAATGGGTTCCAGGCCGAACAAAAACTTCGGGGATTCTCCATGTACGTGTCGCCCATTACGTCAAAAATTGCTCGCTGTGAGAGGTTCCACTGTACTATAATTTTGGCTATTAGCTCCCACTCAAGTCAATCTTCTCTTACCTCGTTCGAACGTTTTTCTACCTGACGACATCCTTAGTGCACTGAAGTTTGGTTCCGACGTCCATAGCTAATAGCCACAAGTTTAACATCACTAACACTAGTGGTACCGGGAAAATTTTCAAAACTCACCTGAAAGACAAAGCAAGACGAGATAGTATTAACAAAATTGTGTGTAGAATGTACAATACAACAAGTTATAACATGAGGGAGAGACTAGCTAAGTAGAACCTCTGTATTGTTAGAAAACATTACTGTACAGGAGGTAGTACTTCTATATAAAACAGTTATAGCAGGAGGTCTGTGGTGTTGTGGTCAAATACCAGACTAAGAAGTTATAGTCCCGAGTTCAGATCCTCCTCCCGTATCCTGTTATACCCAAAAAAAGGGTGAAAACCGGGTGAAGCTCAACTATAACTATAAAACAGTCAGATGGTAGCCAATTGCGGATGTAGTTGGGACCAAAGCTACACACGAAAATGTGTCAAAACGGTTCCACCCGTTAATTAACCTTCTTTCGAAACAGATTCCTTAAACCTCTCCAGAGTTTCTTTATCATCAAACCTTTCCACACGCCACTGGTGACTGAAAGTAAGAAATTCAACAAAGCCCAGCTGGAAAGAAAACACTACCAAGGACGTTTAGACCTGGAAAAGCAAACAAAACCGGAAGGACAGTGAAGGACTCGCATTTTATAACCACCTACTATAAGATTAGGATTCTATACTACTCTCCACCACCCTCTCCCCGGAACCCTTATTTAACTTTGAGCCTGTCTTTAGAAAGACTACTAATGACATCCTCCGAGTGTTAATCTAAAAGTTTTTTATGAGTCTCCTCCTCCTCCTCCTCCGGCTCGGCTAAAAAATCCATTAGGAGAACGAATGGGAAAGTCCACCCGAAACCGGACACGAGGAAATTACCGCTCTTGGTCCGCATTAACCTAAGAAATAAATAAATAAATAAAAATGGCTAAAATAAATAACAGGTCGTTACTGAAAACGAAATAAAAGTTTACAATATGGAAATAAGGATGCCATGTGACCTTTGATTCTTTTTATAAGTCAATGATTCGGAAACAATTACCGCTTTAACTCGGACCCGCTTTCCCACCACCATCCCTCTTCCATCTTCTTCCACCGGGTCCTTTTCCTTTCGATTTCATGAGCCTCAATTCGAAAACAGAAAAATTGTACCGATTAGGATTTAATTCTTAATTGACCGCAGATGGAATGACAAATGAATTTTTCCTCTTGAATTGGCGACGTTCAGAAGAAAGGATGTCTTCCTCTCCCTCCGCCTCTTCTCGGTCTTTGTATCAGTTTAATCGGACGAGATAATTGAAAAGGATGTCATAAGCCGGCGATTGGAAACCTTCTAGAACCAATGAATCCTCAAGTTGATACGAAATAAGAGATGAGAATGTATAAAAGTAGAAACGCGTTGTAATGAATTAGTCTTTCATAAGTAATGCACACTGTAACGAAGAGTTCTTGTCGTGGGTAACGTATCTACAAAATCGTTTTCGAAGCTTTAATTCAGTGTCAGGTTAGGTCCCTTTGCACTCCCAAACTTGAGAGTTGAGAAAATTAGGATCCATTTCAAAAATAATGCACGTTTACTTGTAAATTTTGGTTATGTTTACTAAAGTCTTTGTGGGTTTTGCGTTTTTTGAAAGTCGTCTCTGTGACGAGAAAAATTTGAAAAACGAGATGGTACGGTCATGTGTTGAGAAGAAAAGAGGACCTTCCAGTCGAGAGGGTCCTCAATGTACCCAAAAAATCCAGAAGAGGGGGCAGATTACCCTACACCTGGATGAGAAAAATAAAAAAAGACCCCCAGAAGAAAGTCCTACCAGAAGAAATCAGACACAAAACCGAGGACCGGAAATCCTGGAGCACCCATAGAAAAGGCGCGACCCCGGCTAAATGGAGGAAACTTTTTCTTTCAAAAGTAATGCACACTTTCACGAGACATTAAAAACATATTTCAACAAATTTTTATTTATTTCATAAGTATCGCACAATTATTTATCTACGCTAACCAACTTCCTAACCTTTCATTTATTTAATCACAATTAGGTCTCGTTTTATGCGTATCGCTCCTCCAATTTCAAACCCAGTTAAGTGGTTCAAAATGTTGCAGCTTTTTTAACGCGATTCTTTACAACAACTTATGGTTTAAATTCTTCGCGTAAAACAAATCCACGCTTTAAAAGCTTAAACCTAAAAACAATTTAGAAAAAAAGGAAATAAAATAAATAAAAACAGCGGAGGTAAACACAAAACAAAATCAAACATCAAAAGAAGAAATAGAAAACAAAGGTGCATACAGCTTTATCATTCCCATACCTTTTCCTAGGCCAGCAGAAGAAAGGGAAAAAAGCGGAGATGATTAGTACGAGAAGCTGAGGCGGAAAGAAGTTCAAAGAGTTGTAATATTTATTGAACTGGAAAACGAGGAAGTTAGTGAGGAGGCCGGAAAAAAAAAACAAAGTGCACAAAACTACTTTAATCAAGGCAATAAAGGAAAGAAAACGGGAGAAAGAAAAGAGAGGATGCTGGAGAAGAGATAAAGGAGGAGGAGAGAGGGGATATCGAAGTGTCGCAAAGGGAGAAAGCTTTCCTTTGACCTCACTTTCCCAAAAAACATCGCCTAAGTTTCCCCCCAAAACCTTTCTCCCAACTTTCCCTTTCCGTGAGGATGAGAAAGGCGAGCTTTTGTCAAATCGAAACCTTATCACATTCCAACAAAAGCTCAACGGAATTTACGAGCTAACGGAAAGGGAAACAACCTACCAACACACAACTTCCTCAAAAATAAATAAAATAAACAAACAAACATGGCGTCACATTAACCGTTACCGAAGATTTAAATCCAACGACCTCTATTATATTCAATAATAACAAGCTAGCGCATGTTCAAGCCTACATATATATAGTTTGTGGTAGTGTTAGCGTAACTATCGACACTAATATACGAGAACAAGTTTTTTTTTGTCGTTGTTCAACGGAAATACAACGAAAAGGAAATTTTTCGCCATCTCCCGAGAGTTGGTAGCTCTGAAAACATGGCGGCAACATTTATTTTTCGCATCATTTCATAAATATATTGTAATTAGTCGAGCTCTACTTTACAACTACCCGAGGGAATTTTACTATTTAATGATAACACAAACTCAAAAGTAAATTGGTTCTTCCGCCAGAAGACGTTTACAACTTTTTCCTTCTTCTATTTCCGGTTTTGAATTTTGCGGAACAGAACAACACACTTAAAGGAGTGGTTGATTGGTTTGCTGTTGCAAAAATAATTTTCTTATTGGGTTTTTGAGTACCCCAAAAGCACGAAAAAAGTTTTCCGACTGTAAATAATTAACTGCTAATTGTTTTTATCTACGAAGGAAAAAGAAAATTTTTCAAAACAACTGTCAAAGATTTAGGGAATTTGGGGAATCGGAAATAATTTTTTGAGTGGAGGAGGAGGAGGAGGACACTCTCAAAGAGATGAACAACAAACTTAAAAAATTTTCCCGCTGACTAAGTTTTAGTTTGAAAAGGGAAAATTCATTTTAGAAAATCCGGGAAAGCTTTTAAGACATCAGGAAAAAAGAACGAAAGATAAAATCGGTAGATAAGACTCTGAAAGTTGAAATATAAAAAGACGAAGTTAAAAAACCAGAAAAAGCTTTCGGAGACTAATGAACAAAATTCAAATTAGCAAACCAGGGAAAGCTCGTAGACGAGCCTAAAGCTCACTTCAAGGCGCGTTCAAGACAAAGAACAATTCTCTACTTTGTGTAACACTTCCCGTTTTCCCTTTCAAACTACAAGTATAATGCTAGCAGAAGTCAAAAACTCTTTTTAAGAGTTAGTTTGAAAGGATGTTCTGAGCCCTTTCAAAGAGAGAGAGAGAATGGTGGGCAGTGGAGGGGAGGAGATGGTGGTGAGCTAAAAAGGTTAATTTCAACTCATTCAAAAAGCTGTCAATCTAGTTAGAACAATTGTTTTCAGTCAGCAGCCTTTGACATACTGCGAGCTTTCATTTTCGCCATTTTAATAAACACGAGCTAAGAATATTACTGTATACAGATGATGATACAACCAGATCTTGTTTTAGGCGCGCTGTTGTAGTCCTTTCGTAATTTATTCTACGACATCTTATTTTATAAACGTTGCTTCTTGCTTAAGGCTCATTTCATAATTAATGCACACTTATAAAGTAAGACGCACTCTTATAAGAGTAGTGACGAGCAAGGAGACTAGTTCGAACACCCCCGACCTATACCAAACATGTGGAGACTAGATGAAACTTCTAGAAGAAGAGTCTACAAGAACCATATAAATAGAACACGGGACCAACTGAAATCGGGCAGTGCAGAACCATCACTCGGCGAAACACTCGAAAGGATATTGGAACGACAGCACTCTTTTTAGTTATGACTACAAATATTTTACTTTAGTTCGGGATTAGCGTGTTTTCATCTCACCAATCCACCTAATACCGATAATAAGTATATCATACTATATGTAATAATAAAGTTTATACTATAATATCACTTTAGATCGTTTACTTTTATAACTAAACACCTGAGCAAAACTTTTAATGAATCCTACATTATAAGTTGGATATTTTACACATTACCCGGTGAATGTGATAAACATCGAGTAGTTTGGGACATTTACCAAGCTTAGTTGGTAATTATGAATAATCGCCAGTGTAAAATAAATATTCACATTTGAAGGTTTCTCTGGGTTTCTCAAGAAGCAGGTTTTACAAACAACAGATCTCAAGGAGGATTGAGGATTCCTTGGAAGTTTCGTCAGCTGTTGATCGCTTTTCGAGTTGTTTTTCGCTTTTGTTTTGCTTTTTTTGGTCAGGTTCTTGTTTCCGCTTTGGAGTTCCATGCTTATTTTGGGTAAGAGGTCCTAGTCCTTAAGTCCTTAAATAATGTTCTCTACGATAACATTTTATGGTCCTTCGAGCTGAATAATGTTCAGGATTTGCAACATATAGAGTGACCTATTAGTGAGATAAACAAAACTAGATCAAGTCAAGTGTTTGCTATTCAGGGTTTAAGAGGGGGCCGGAAGCCAGGTTCAAAATATATTCAAAGCAACAGTATAAACAATTTTCATGTTTACAAATTCTTTACCTTTATGTTCATAAATAGCACCGCACATTTCATTTTCATTTATATATACGCATAACACAGTAGATTCACATACGTAACATTCAAACATAAAACATATACATATGAATGTAGTTAAGACTCTACAGACCTAGTATACGTTTTATTTAGTCACAAATTTATACAAAAAGTTTGGGAGTTAGACGAAAATGAGAAGTCGTTTGAGGACCGCTTAATTACGTCACGGACCACCTCTTGCCGTCATGATCAATTCAGGGCAGGCAGTTCTAACAAAGAGGAACGACTCTTAAACTTCGTGGGGCCCTCTAATTTTGGGTCATAAATGGAGATTAAATTATGGACATTTCAATTAAAAAATAAATTTTTTTTCTTCTTACTTTATTGGCAAACGTCGTACGCCGAAATAGAAAGTCGACAAAAAAAAATTTTTTTTTTCCAAAATTAAAAATTGTTTTCCTGAGGAGATTTCACCGAAAAGAAAAGAAAACCTGAATTAGAAAAATTTTTATCTCGTAATAGATGGTTTCGAGAAAGAGAGAGAGAGAAGAGAAAAACGTGAGATATTTCAATTTCGTACAGAAATTTACCGTAAAAATGAATTGCCCTAAATAAATGCGCACATGCTCACGCACACAACACAACACACTCACATACAGTATACATATATTTTGTCTTTTCCACGGTTTTCGGGGCGCGGGGGTCGAGCCTAAAATGAATTCGCCACGACTCACCTTTTCAATTCATCAAAGAAGTTCTCTTAGGAGTGAGCGCCGGTGTATGAGTCCATCTGTAACGAGAAATTAAAATTATTGTGGCTTCGAATCCAACCAGGTGCCGGTGGTCAGAATATTTATAAATAAGACCTCGATGCTTCGCAGACCTTGACCTTGTTCATGAATTTCCCCACAAACCTGTATTCTTAGGTTACGCTTTAAAATGGGTTACCATGGAGAAATGTTCTCGACGTTTCTTTTAAAATTATCGAAAGGAAATAAAGCGATTCGCGAAAACCGAAACTGATGAGGAGCACTGACTCAGGCACACAACGACCACAGGTATCGATCCGTGAACTGTATACGAGGTTTATCGTTGTACCTGCTATGAGTCGAATCGATGGGTTTTAACATGAGAAAGCGTGGTAAGATGGTTGTTTTGCGCTTTAGGTATAGTCATGGCAGGTGACATTTTGAGTTTCTTCCTCCTTCCGGTTACTTTTTGCTCTGGTACACCTTCAGCATAAAAGAGTTAACTTCATTCGTGTTCAGCTTTTCCTTCTTATATTATCAACTGTCTTTCTAGGTCATAATTCCATTAAACCTCTCGACAACCTATCTTCTCTTCTAAAAAGTGTGCATTACTTATGAAATGAAACCTTAGAGCGAAATCCCAATTCTTTTAGTCCTTTTCAACCTCTGATTAGTGCATTACTTTTGAAATGATTTCCTTATAAGAGTGTGCATTATTTATGAAATAATAATTACATTACTCTTCTAACCTTCTCTCCTTTTATAAAAGTGTGCATTACTTATGAAATGGAGCGAAATCCCCAATTCTTTCAGTCGTATTCAAACTCTGTAAAACTGGAAAGTGTGCACTACTTTTGAAACGACTTCCTTATGCATTGTGTGCATTATTTATGAAATAATAATTTCGTTAAACCTCCCGAAGCCTGTCTCACCTTTCTAAAAGTGTGCATTACTTATGAGATGGAACCTTGGAACAAAAGTCCCAGTTCTTTCAATCCTTTTCAACTTTTGAAAAACTTGACTTCCTCCTTTTGAAAGTGTGCATTACTTTTGAAATAATTTCCTAATGAAAGTGTGCATTATTTTTGAAATAAGATCTAAGTGAGCGGTGCCCTATTCATTCAGGTATTTTGCAAAACTCCGTGAATCAATTCCCTTCCACACCCTTTTGATTACTCTCCCTTCACGTTTGTCCTCTAGTTCTAAACTGATACTGAAGTCACTAAATACTACAAAGTCTTAAAACCTAACAGTTTCTAGGGAAGTTGAGCTAGCTAGAAACGTAACAAAACTCGAATAGAATTTCTAAATAATTCCAACACACGCAAACAAAACACAAAAATATCTCAGAAAGAACTCACGAACGCATCCATCAATCTACTTTAAGATCAGGTTGGCCCACTCAACGTAATTTCATCTTTTCTCCCACAACACCCAAAAGTCAAATAATTTTTGGGTGCAAGAATGAAAAGAAAAATGAAGTTGTGTGCACTGATACATAAACAAAGGACGAAGAGACCGAAAAACCCGTTTCTAGCAGTACAACCATTCAAGTGATCGGACGAAGAGAGAGAGAGAGAGAGAGATAGCAGGACGTGTTTGAATCAATTGGGTTTATGATTGTCTTAAACCTGAAATTCTCCTTAAAGCGATGCCAGAAATAAAAGTGAAATTCACTATATATGCAGCACATCATAATGGAGTCTATAATTAATTCGCATATTTTGATCCGCATACGAGTAATGATGGCCTCGTAAAATACCTTTGTGTAAATAATTCACTTTAAAAGTGAATGATTATTCCTTTAGGAAAGGACACTTGTTGATCCACATAATCAGTACCCAAATCTAATTGATATCTTTTGCCGCATTTAATTAACAATTAAAACTCCGCTGAATTTTTTTCTTATGCGTTTATGTCCCTCCCGTAACAGATATCTCTTAGAACAACGATGCTCACGCCTCCTTTTGCGGTTTATTCACTCTCATCTTAATAACAACAAAAATTAATTTTTATCTCAACACTCTATTTGTTATCGTTATCATTTTGCAACCAATCGAAAAATTAGAACTTATGTTAATTTAATCAGTATTCTCATTTTCACGGCTCTCTTTGATTACTAGAACGTTCGATCCTCGGTGTATGGTCATTTACAAAGCGTTCGCTTTCGTTTACTCCACTTAACTGAACCATACAGTTGACTAATTCACATAAAAATGGTCTAAATGAGAAGTGGTTAGCGTCAGGTTTCTATTTACGCGTATTTATGGTTACGCTATATCATCTTCGTCAACTTACCATTAGAGAAATCTAAGGAAAAAGGTTTTGGTCAACCTTTCGAATGTAAGAAGACATACCGTTCCATTGCAATTACATGGGTAACGTATTTCATCTTATAAAAACGTTTTTAAAATTGTTTAGAGGATTGTAAAAAGACGTGTCACTTGATCGAAGTGTCATTGAAAACACAGGTTAAAGGGTAATTTGTTAGTGATTACAACTATTCACTAGAGTGAATTGAATTTCTGTATCAAGGTTTTGAGATGAAAGTCCATTTATTAATAATATCGCATATCTTCAAGTCCAAAAACATCAAATCTCGTCTCGTTTGCTGCGGTGATAACCGACACTGGAGTAAATCCTCTGTTTTTACCTACGAAATTGGGTATCAAAAGTCTGTACAAATTATCTAGACTGTAATCAAAGAGCCATTGTGGTGTTCGCCACATTCGTAATTCCGGAATGGGTACAGTGAAATGAAGCAGCCGACAACCGAAGCTAAATTCATTCAGTCCCGGAGCTCCGCACCATCAGGATCCTTGCACTTTCCGTTTTGATTCTAAATTATAGTTATAATAACATTTTGTATATCAATATACATATACGTTCGGAATTAGTGTTGTCCATCATTCGTTCATCTACAGCGACACAACCTGGTTCCGACACCATAAACACTAAAAAGTTTAAAATGACTTATACAACCTAAAGATGAAATGAATTACGTTTGTGTATAGGTTATACTTTTGAAGTATTCAATAAGACTTTACGCCAAATCTTGAAAACTTACAGTTATGCGATTCTATTGAAATCACGAAGTATATGTTTGTATCTGAAGAAAGGGAGTGTCAGTCAAAACATGCCAAGAGCAAGAAATGAGTCCAAACAGTGCACTTATGGTTGGAGAAGGGAATTCGACCATACCAGAGTAGACTTCAAAGATAAGAAGTTTAGGACGACATGTACCTAGAAAGGTGTGATAAACCACACTCGAAAACCTGGATTTGGTCCAGAATGATGGTGACGATCTTGACTTTATTAAAGTAAAGCAGAGGTATATCACAGCCAATTCCCTACCGCATAAAAAAAGACCTAACTCGGAAACGGTTAGAATGGTTTGGTCAACCGACGTTTTCTCTTCTCTGTCATGATCTTCCCAACACAGAAAACCGAAGGAATCGCAATAAATAAATTATTTATTATTAATCACAGGTAGTTTGCTTCTTTAATTTATTCAACCCCCCGCTGTGTTCACGTCCAACCTTCAAACTGTTAACGATTTAGTCGAAAACATTCAATCGGATGGACATAAATCCGTTTTCATGCGAACTACCACATACGGGTAGCAGAAAAATTTAGTGAAAGTTTACATTCACCAAAACACACAAAAGTTTTGCGCGAGCATTCCTACCAACCCAAAACCTAAGGATGGCCGGTAGCATTAGAAAAATTCCAGTACCAGCCTAAAAGAAAACAGGAGCGATGTGAGGAAGTTAAGGACCACAAAGCCTCCAACTCGGGCCCCTCCACATTACTTTTCCCCTTGGAACAATCATAAATCACAATTACCATATCATCTTCCACTCGACCAGAAGATTACACGGAAGAATCTTGCTCGACGAGTATTTTGGAGTTCCATAAAACAAAGATCTGGGTCTGGGCCGGCGAGTTAATTGGGAAGTGCTAATGACAATGAACCAGACTTAGGGCCCTGAACATTGTTGGTTTTGTTTCCTTTCTACCCCGTAATTTAAAATTTTTTTTTTTTAGAAGTTGCTTTCGGAACAACTCCGTAATTTTAGCAAGTTTGTGTTTCCGTAAATAAGTCAAAAATCAAAACAAAACAATTTTTGGTCGTTTTTATTTTTAAAACTTTATTTCAAAACTCGATGTAAAAGTGGGCTCTCATCGTCCTCGGGGCCTTTGGTTTTGGTTCTGTTCTTTTGATTTTGATGCCGAGATTTTTATTCGAAGTCTGATTGCTAATTTCGGTTGTTTAGCGTGAAAGTCGCCTAGTAGGCATTCAATTCAACGTTTTTTTATTAAACTGATTCAAGACGCTTTTGGATCAAATTTGTGAGACTAAATGTAACTTATGCCACGTTTATGACAATCGGTGACTTTCCTAAAAAGTAATACTGCACATATAAAACGGTAAAAGTGATAAATCATATATAGTTCTCGGTGACTATTCATAATCTCCAACTACAAATTACAATTTATCACATTTACTGGCTTCCGATAAAATTTTTTCTAAGACTACGACTTGAATATTTCATAAACTAACCGGTAAATGTAATAAATACTCAGTAATTTACCACATATATCATATATTAATATAAATTACTAAATATTTATTACGGTAATCAATCTTAGTCAGTTAATTATGATAATCGCCGGGAATTAAATTTATATTAGCCCGATTTATCACTTTTACCGTAATATATATTAGGTCTAACCCACGGAAGCGATAGTATTCCTCCAATATGTAGGGTTATACTGTAGTTAGCATGACTTTGACTTGAAAGTAACCTATGTCCTTGTTCTAAAAGTCGGAGTTTGGGAGTAGATGGTTGACTGATGTACATGCTTCAAGTGTAAAGTGATCGAGCTCTTCCTGATGCCACTGGGTTTCGCAAATGATTCATGATTTTATGAAGAATTTTTCAAAAGTAATGCACACTCTAATTTTCAAGTGATTGGGGTAACAGAACAGCGATTTATATATAGGTGTGTAAGCTCATGTCGGTGACAAGCCACAACCTCTGCACATTTTTACAAGGAACTGATTTCATAAGTAATGCACACTCTCACTTTTTAAAAGAATATTTTTCATAAATAATGCACACTTCTCTTATTAATTTAGTTTAAAAGCAACGCACATTTTTTTTTTATAAGAATTTATTTTGTAGGTAAGTCAGACTTCCTAAAACCTCAACAAAATTTTGATATGTACAGGAATTAAATTACAAACGAGTCAAATTGACTCACTTCCCAAATTAAGTACTAAAAGGACACGTGAACGGATTTTACGGTTTGTTAAACGTCTTTGATCAATTACTTCGTCTTTTTTTGTGCGAAAGAGTAAATTTCTTAGCACTGGACAGTGCAACGGTTCAAACTATCAACAGGAAACAGTATTCGAGTTAGCCGAAAGTAGGCAACAAGGGAAAGGATTAAAGTGGAAAGTAGACGCGTCAAGTATCCAACTGCAAAAAGATCGAACGAGTTTATTCGATTTTTTTACAAAAAGATCGGGCCCAAAGAACAATGCACCAAGTCCCAGAAAAATAATTCGGATCGTATTTTTGGTTGGGCGGACCCCGACAACACCCGCAGTTTTTCGAAACTATCTACTCTCTCCGTCTATGTGACTTTGGGTTTATAATCAAGAGAACACCAATGAAATCCTCACTTTTCTTTGACCTACAACAACAAGATTTTTATCAGGATCACGCCAAACCTTTACTCTTCCTCGTCCCCGTCGTCGTTGTTGTTGTTCTTGCCAGTACCATAAGCCACAGAGCGATAGTCACAAATCTTTCATGCTCTCTGCTCTGACCTCCTGAGTCATTTCTCATCTACTCTCTTCGATTTATGTTTGACAAGGAAATTGATAAAAATTTGCGGTCGTTAAGATGACCTCTTGTCCCTCCTCCTCCACTCAATAAATAAGAATTATGGTCGTTTTATTATAGCTCGAGTTCTCCGAATAGTCATAATGAGTGGAAGAACTGTTTCAAGTGTTCTGAGTCTCAAGTATAAGTATAAATATTAATATTAGCCTCTTGTTAAGTAAATAGTCTTCCTGTAACACCTAACAAAACCAACACGCCTCTAAATATGAGTTTTTGTTATATATTATACTTCACTTCTGTTATTATTCAATTTCCTGCAAAAATATATATGACTCCTTATACTTATATATTACCGAAATGACTCGACCCATGATATACATGAAAAAATTCTCAGAGAAGTTGACTCAATCTCACTCCTAAAATTTAAAAAGGCATCGTACAAACTCCTGCAACAACTTTAAGACATATATTATCTTATATTTTGAGACAAACAAGTGTGCATTAATTATGAAATAAGGTGTCGATAAAATTAGCATTACTTATAAGATAAATTCCTATTTGACAAAATTTGGAATATGAATCTAAATTTGAAAGCCGAAAATTGTAGTTGAGTCTAAAATCTAAAATCAAAAAGTGAAATTTGAATATATTATATAAAATAACTCGATCCATAATATTATATATATATGAAAAAATTCTCAGAGAAGTTGACTCCATTTTCCTAAAAAAAATTTTCTTTCGTGACGCTGGAGTAACCCATAAAATAAATTCATTATTTATGAAATGATATCTTCATGATTGTGAGTATAAATTATGAAAAATGGTCTTATTAATATTTATATTATATATATAATAATGTGCATTAATAATGAGATGAGTTCCTATTTGGGATTTTGGCATCTCAAATTGCCTTTATTAATGTTTTTAATTTTTTTTACTCAAAAAATAAAATATAATATAATATTTCGCTTATAGTAATTGTTCCCTTATTTTAAAATTATACATATAATCTAAATTTGAGCGTCGAGACTGAAAACTATAAACTATGAAATAAATATATAACTGTATAATCTTAAAGCACCTACATTTTATGATCGAGTCGTTTGATATAAAAAACTACATACTTAAGTATATGATCATAAGTTATATATATCCTAATGTTGTTTATAATTTGTATATATTTATTCATAGTCCCAACGTTCAAATTCAGATTTTAGATTCCGAAATAAGAGAAGTTATATTATAATTCGGATGTTAGATTCCAAATCCCCAGATAGGAATTAATCTCATTAATTATGCATTTTTATATATAATATAAATATTACTAAGATCTTATTTCATAATTAATGCACAACCTGCAAGAGGTCTACGTCAGCGAAAAGAAAATTTAGAGGCCCGTGAAATGAAAATGGGGGTCTAAGAATGTGGTTCTCAACATACACTGATAGTATCTATTTACTTACATTATACTATTTTATAATATAAAGACGTATATATTATTTATAGAAGTACCTATGAAGCAAATACCTTACAAAAATCAATATCAGGTGAGTAGGGGGTCAACTCAAAACCGAAAAACATGGGAAGGAGTCTACGACACAAAAAAGTTTGGAAACCTATGTTATTAAGACCTTATTTCATAATTAATGCACACTTGTTTGTCTCAAAATATAAGATAATATATTTCTTTAAGTCGGTCCTGAAGTTTGTACGATGTCTTTTTAGATTCTATTTTAGGGAATGAGAATTATTATCCGAATTAAACAAATGAAAGGGCAGTGAGATGAAAACCTAAGTCAGTAAATGTTAAAAAGAAAGTGTGCAGTATTTATGAAATGAATGTTACCCATAACATTAAAGATAAACGAGGATGTGAATGAACTTATCAAAAATATATGTTTTATGCGTGAAACAAATCTCTCTTTCGAGTATCCTCGTCGAAGTATCAAAAACCGGAAGTTATTTATGAGTCAAATAGAAGCCTCGAAGGTCAATTTATATAAATCCTCTGACTGCGACGAATAAAGGAGATTTCAAGGATGTCGTTTTGACAATCACATGACTCACATCAGTGACCATAATAAAAATAATTTTCTCTTTGTCGAGGGTGTTACGCTAACTCGTGCGATATCATAATTGCCTCCAGTACCAAAGTTTGCGCCAACGCCATTACGGAAGAGCCCATCCAAAAGAAAGTGATAATCTTCATTGTTGGAGACTCAACACTGGAACGATACACAAAAGACATTCCACATTTCACCCATAATTGTCTCCATTTTGAACGTGGTTTATGGTTTACACACAAAAGGGCCCCTTCATAGTCCCGTGACTCTTTTTCCCTTTTTTTTCTTCTTTTCTTTCTTCTTCAACTTCCGCGTACATTTATCCTGTTCGCTCGCCGTAAGATTAACCAAAAAAATTATCGACACACAACAACGACAATGATGCAACAACCGATGTTTGTCTTTACCTCCCATTATTAATCCCGTTAAAGCATCCAAACTACAAAAAAAATGTCGAAGTGATTATTTAAATTATTTTGCGTGATTTAAGGAAATTTCAAAAACTTAGACTTCGTGACTAACAGTCATTCAAACAAGGTTCCCCAAATCTCCCGAGACCATGACAAAGCAATGAATAACAACAGACAGGGGGTTGTTCACCAAATCACCCTCCAGCGGGCTGTAGGTCAAAACGAGAGAAAATTTCCTTTGTCCAAGGCTTAAATTCCTCCCCCACCTTCCACTACAACGACTACAAAATAGCTGGTGAAGAGGCTATCGAATAACCGAAAACTCTTGGGAGATAACAAAGTCCCAGATAAATTTAAGCAACAGACTTAACGATCCGATCATTAAAGAGATCCCTAAAACACATGTTTCCGTTTCCGGAAGTCCGATATCCAGCTTCCGCGCCATTTTTGTTATAAACTCCCAGCTATACACTCTCTCAACCAAACCGACCAATTTTAGATTCCACGAAATCGATTAGTGTTAACATGGAACAACTGTAAATTCCAGTTAGCTCGTCGTGTGTCAGCATTCCCAAGTCCCAAATCGCAAATTTAAATAAATAAATAAATAACAAAATTATCCGCGAAATCTGTTGATTTGTGAAAATGATTCTCGAGGTAAAAATTTTCTCTTTAGAGAGAGATTATCTTGAATTTATCTACGCAAATTTTTGCAGAGAGAAATGGTTTCCGGTTTTTACAATCTCGAAAGTAGAGGTTCTTTCACGTTTTATTTATTTATAAATAAGTTATTATTATTGTTTTTTGGAAATGGACAATTTAAAACATTTCTATAAATTAGCGGCCGATTATCGTCGAACCAGGATTTCAATTTAAATTTTAAAAATTGTTCGTCACCCGGAAGCCCATTCAAATTTAATTTTTGTTTTCTTAAAACAAATTTCTCTCCTTTCGCACATAAAAAGTCCGACAAAGGTTCATAAATTTTCACAAGTTTTTACATAAAAATTTAAAATTTTATTAACCACAGATTTACGGATGCTGATTAGCTATCCATTTGAGCCTATCTGACTCATACTACCTGGTTTAGAGATTTCGCCCTCCGGGAATTTGCCTTATTAATTTATTTTGTTTTTATTTTTTTAAAGTTTAAATTTTTATTAAAGTGAAATAAGTCCTCATTAAATTGATTATAAGATGAATATAAGCCCCAACTTTGTTGGTAAGGATATTCAAATTATAAAATTATATTAAGAAGTTTGATTTATGGTTCTAGCTGTAACTTTCGCGGTGGTTTTTTATGTTGATCGGTGTGTATATATACTGTGGCGTTCGCCGCATTTTACATTCGGGAATTTGCACTGTTGTGTAAGCAGCCGACAACAGAAGCGAAATTCTACATTCAGTCTTGGAGCTCCGCATCGGCCAAATCTTTGTATTTTCATTTATTTTAGTCCTATGTTAATATTTTTATATATACACATGTATATATAGTATATTTATAAACTTCTCCCTTCCTGTTTCCGCTCAATTAGACTGCTGTCTCTTTGAATTTAATTTAATTAACTCTAACTATACTGCAAAATTAGATAGTATATACATCCTATCCACCTGGTTCCGACACTAGTCGCCCCGACCTCATCTGCATCCGACATAATTTGAACACACAACAGTAAGTTTTCGGCTCATTCCTATCAGCGCCTATCAGTGTCCTTAACTCTACCTCATCATACATAGGAGCTCGGCATCACCGACCGCAACGCGTCAGCAAATTGGAAGTATCCAACAGCACACCGCCATAGCGACCTCTCCACAAAAACCTGTAGAGTTTGATATTCAATATTGTATAGAATGTTACATCAAATCTTCGACAGTTTTACCAACTTCATTAGTCAATAATAATAAATATCGGGAGGTCTGTGGTGTAGTGGTGTAAGTGCCAGACTAAGAACTTATCGAGTCCATCCGTGATGTTCCACTTTCTTCAATAGTCCCCTGATAGGTAAACCAGTGCAGAGGTCCTTCCACTTCACCGCAGAGTACACAAGTTCTGTTTCCTTCTGGGACCAAAACAAGGGTTACTGATGTTATAATCAAAGACCTCACATTAGATGTATAAGAAATACTCACAGATTAGATGAGCTAGTATGGAAAAGATCATCAGAGAAAACAGAAACAAGGCAAATAATGTATTCTATAAGAAGTAAGACAGATGAAAAGAAGATAGAAGTGTTAGAAGACACAGAAAAAAAAAGAGAATGGAACAGGAAATAAGAAATCTGGGAGTACATCAAATACATAAGGAGAGTTAAAGAGAAGATAAACTTAAAAAAGAAGAAGAAACAATAAAAGAACAAACGAAAAAAAAGCTTAAGTTATTAGAGTATAGAAACCATGATCTAGGACAAAGATATACTAAGGTGCTAAAGAGAGACGAAAGACGAACGATAGCGGCATTCACACTACCAACTTTATTAAATTTTATAAGATAACAGTATAACCCCTTTAAAGGAACTACTATACACGGGTGCTACCGGGTGAGAACAAATAGGCAATTAAGAGGACTGCTAGAAGGCCCAGAATACTTTTGACAGCTTCGAATATACTGAGATTAGTTTCGAATATTTAACGTTTTCTAAGACACGATAGAATCACTACAACTACATGCCAGGCGATGAAAATTGTAAATTTTGAATTTGACGAGTGAATAAGTCAAATTTATAAAAACAAGCCTGGTCTTATGTGATTGATTTTACATCTCCGACACCTTAGACCAAATTTAAGGTTTGTTATATAAATTATATATTATAAATATTTCGGGAAGTAAACATAACTACACATACTACAAACAAAAATTTTTTTTCGTTCGTTCGTAGTTTTAAAGAGAAGTACACCAAGGAATTGAGTAAAAGTATATATCGGAGCCCTCTTCCTCATGTTTTTGGGTTCACAACTTCCTCTTAGGCCTTTCGATTAATGTTACCCACTCAAAACACACCTACAAATTATGTTTACTACAAATCCGCAATTATTATACGATCAAATAAATAAAACAAAAGGAAAACGAGTCATATTGGCTCAATTCGGTGTTAAAGACCTCATCTCTTCCACCCGCCACTGACCTAACGTCATTTCATCTCCTTACATTCCGGAAATGCTCACGAAATGACTCATAATAAACATGAATAAGTCCAAAAGTGCAAAACATGATTCTAACAAGACGAAGAAGATTTGAAAAAACGACGAGAAGTGTTCTCGAGTTTTCTGTCATTCACATTTATACCTCGTACAGAAGATGGTAGACCACAGTGGTAAACAGTGGCGGGAGCGGTGGTGGTTTCAAGGGAAGATAATCCGACGTGTTAATCTTATAAAACGATAAAAGGATTTGAAATTAGTTTTATCAAAGTATGTTTAGTAAGTTGATGTAATCCCGTAATAGTATGAGAAAAAAATGTTTCTTGTTACACCTTATTACTTTTACTCTTTCATTATTAAATGTTTTATTAATAGTGTTATGGCCGTTTCGAGTCCCGAAAAACGTCATAAATAACAATAAAAAAAGGAATCTTCAGCCTATGTCCCTCGAAACCTGAATTTTTTCTTCTTGACGTCTTCAATAAATATAAATAATAGGTAAGCTCGGAACTATTACATCCATTCCATCAACCTTGACAATGTCCTAAACCTTGAAATCGTTTTAGACACTCGAGGCTGTTGCACTCTTGACTTTGAACACATCCACCGACCGATAAATAGCTTCTCCTCCTTTCAAACACACAACCGACTACATGTCATCAACTGTTACATTCTTTTCCCCGAAAAGTTACAAAACACATACAGAAAAATGTTTCTTAGTCAAATTAAAAACGTAATTTATACAGTTTCACGAAAAGACAGAAGAAATTTTATTCTTTTTAAATAAGACAGTGGTTTCCAAAGTGTGCGCCGCAACGCCGCAATGTCTTCATGGTAACACCGCAAGAATTCTAAATGTTCGCAACGAAATTTGGTTTGTTTATGGTGCTATAAGATATTTGCGGCTCCTCTATGTCTGCCATAAGTATACATTTAGTTCAATGAGCGGTTTTTAATTTGTGCGCCTGGAAGGTCTTTTGGCGCCACAATGTCTTAATCGGAGTGTCGAATTTGCATTGAGATTTTGGCTTGATTGTGATGTTTTAAAAGTTTGTGGCAATCGTTATACTAAAAAATTTAGGCCACTGGTATCTTTCCAAAGTATGCTTTCATGGTTAGAGAGTTTTGAATTTCCAGCAGACCGCCGGAATGTATATGTTTGGATTTGTGAAAGGTGCGCAACCTTCAAGTGAAGAAAATGACCCGGAAGAGGAGTTTTTATAAAATATAATTAATTATAATAATAAATTGAAAAATAAGTCCCATTCATCAAATAATATATATAAGAAACCATAAACCGCTCTTTGATGGGTTAGTGACAAATTTGGTTTGGTAGCATAACCGTGGCGCCTCTTCTATACCTATATTCAGTATATACTTTAGTATGAAGTCGGAATAGCAATAGTATTTCACTAAACCGCCCCAAAATTTGATTTTTATAACACGCTGTCATGGGAACTGATACAAGACCCAAGATTTGCTGCTGCATTGTGCTAAGTTCCTGAAAATATGTTTCGTCGAAAAAGGCCAGTAATACAGTCTCAAAGCATACTTCTGGTTCCAAAATCTCAATAACCTTGCCAAAGTCTATCTCTGAGTGGCATCCACTAGTCATATTCTGTCTTAGTTGTATCATATAATATCTATAAGCCAGGAGTCGTGATATATTTCTTGTAATATAGTATCTATATTGTAAATCTTGCGTATTTTAGAAGGGAAGAACGAAATTTTGAGTTCCTGAAGTCAAAACTTGTAAATAGAGACTGAGTGTGGTTGTCTTAAATTTGTGTAATCATTGATAAGCCGATAAGACAAGTCAAATATATTATTATTAACACGCTGCCCCGAATTGGGTTTAGGCTAACTAGTGGATACCAAACCACCCGTTGTAGAGCTTTAAGACTCCCACAACCATTTGATTACCCAAAATTTTATGGCTCTCACAAATAAGGCGCTGTAGTACACAAAATTTGGCAGACCACTGATTTAAGCTGAACACCTTAGTCCTTTTCGGATGTTTTTCCACCCATCCGATCACACCACGAGGGAAATACCTGAAAGTCAGTCCACCCACATTCTCAAAAGCCGTGAATCACTCAATTAGTACAACTCACCGAGAAAATAATCGTCATTAATACCCGCAATAAAAAATAATAAAAATTGACAAATTTAATATCCGTGAAGTTTAATGACTCCTTCGTTTCGGTCATGAAGTGCATAAACTTCCCCACACACTCGTACACACAAAACGCAACTCGCACATATAGATAATACAAATGGAATGAAAATAAAAATAAATAAAAAAGGCACAGCCATAATCTGAACAATATAATATAAAAGGGGAGAGAGAGAGAGGGAGAAGGTTGATGTATACAACTCTTTACTGCCTTCCACATTATTCGATTAGATCATCTTCGACAAAAACAATAAACAATCGGTTACTAGCAATAGCTGTACCTTCCTCCCACCGGGTATATAATACCTAGCCATTTTCCGTTCGAGAATCCCTTTTGAAATAAATAATAATAATAAAATTCCATGACAATCCAAGTGGTTCGCATTTAAAAAGGAGAGCTAACGGTCTTTCGAAAACGTATTCCAGTCGAGTTTGTTGGTTTTACCAATTTTCAAAAACACCGCACAACATTTTTCATTTTTATTGTTGGCAGAAGATCGTCTCGTAACATAAAACATAAACATTTGTAATAAATGTAAACAAAAGAGTGCGATGCAACTGGTTTCAGTCAATACATAAAAACAACGGATGCCAGGAACAAAGAACTATTTTTCTCGTTGTTCCGATTCATGTGGAGAACAATAAATTTGAAAAATTTTTTTTGTTTTCTAAAATTTAATTTTGCAAACTTCTTCCAAAACCCTGTCATCCCCACCAAAATCCGGCGAAGTTGATTTCTCGGCTCTATTTTGAGTATTCATCCTCGTTAGCATCCTCAGGAAGGCTCTGTACAAGAGATCTCACCCTGATCTATGTGGTATGTATATATTTAGCCTTGGCAGTATACTTGGACCCAGCAGAAGTGCCTTAATCATTCAGCGGGAGGTCTGTGGTGTATTAGCTAAGCACCAGACTAAGAAGTTATAGTCGCGAGTTCAAATCCTCCTCCCGTATCCTGTTATACCCAACTAGAAACCAAAACCGAGCTATAACTATCCGCTATAACTATAAAAACTTAATTTCATCACACACATAGAAAGAAAGCTCTCCCCGGCTATAAAATTCCAATTTTAATTAAAGACAAAAGAAACTTCTTTCGAGCTTTTGATTCCTCTGTCTTAATTTTTGGTTGTTCGTCTCGAGTTTTCAAGACTTGAAACTGGAGCAAAGCACAGCATCAATCCCCCCCTCCTCCTCCACCTCCTCACTTTCAAAACTGATACACTCTACTTTTGTTTGTAAACTAAGTAACATTCTTCAGCTCTTGTAACTTGTTACTTCCAAATTTTCTTCCTCAAAGGAAAACTTTTCTTTTTTTGTTGATGTCACCCTTTATTATTTGTTTATAAATTTATTTATAATATTATAAAAGAGATTTTCAGTTTGAGAATAGACTGTTCTGTTATTCTCTCAGTTTAGCTTACTTCCTCTTTCCGTTTCGTTTCTTGTTTCCCATTTTTTTACGATTCTGCTTCCACGTTTTATTTATTGTCACTGGCTTTCTGGTTTCTTTTATCGTGTCACGATTCTGTAGGCGTTGACGTTTCTTCTTTTTTTATTTCCTTGAAATGGTTTGGTTGAGAATGTATGTGAGATCTGGTTAATTGGTATTTAGTCTGTTTTGGGGTTGAATAGGTGCTTGGATTGGTTTGTCATCTTCTTCTACAAGTTTAGCTACGGTCGTTGCAGGCGGTAATTTTTTAGGTCTTGCTGGATCTTCTTCCACCACGTAGCTGGAAGCATTCTTCCAGGTTGAGAGCCACCCTCAAGTAACAGTCCTCTCCCAACCTCATAAAGACATACCATCGCAGCCTGCTTTCGGCTATTCAACCTCGGATACAAATCTACTGTCTTACAGCTGATGTAATCATTACTTCATTAACTCAACAGCAAAACCCAGTCAATAGCATAAGATAGCGAACTCAAGTTTGAGATTTGAAGGGTTAAACCAGTTTCTTGAGTGTAATTACAAATTCAGGAGTGTTGCTGCAGTTTATAAGTAATGAAGACACAATTCCAGAACGTCTATACAGCAGAAGCATCTCATACAATCCAATGACACTCAACAACCCAACTTAAAGAAGCAACTTGTGTTATTCCTACCATTCTCCTCATGACTTTCGCATCTAGATCCTCAATCCCACTATCCAAATTCTAAAAAGACAAAATGTAGATAATTTTGTCTATAAACTCAACCTTACACGAAGAAGAATCATTTTTGGAGTATAGTTTCAACACCGAAAGACCTGGGTTTTCGCTTTCATTCAGACCTAAAAACGTTCTTCTGTAGAGCTAACAATCAATAAAGCTTCAGTTAAGCATTTACAAACACAATCCTCTAATCCTACTCCTCTTGTGTTTATCTATCTACACCATCTCTACCAACTATCAACTATAACTCCCGAACGACAGAGCAGTTTCTCTTTGCCGCCATAACAAAAACTTTTAGTGACTCAGTTGCAACAAATCAAGCAAAGACATTACACGGACACGTCCAAACGCATAAAAAAAGACTTTTTCGTGGAAGAAACAACTCCTCGCACGATATAATAAAATAAAATAAAATAAAAAAAGTAATTATTTCGGTTTATAGTCGAGTAACCGAAGGCAAGGAACGAATGTTGATAACGAAGCATTTTTTAACGTTAAAATTGGTTATTTTTTAAGTCAGTTGGCACAGCCGACAAACCTAATTTTATTAAATTAGGTATTCCTCCATTTAAAAACGTTGTTCGGACGATAATATATACAACAGTATTTATGTACGTAATAATAATTAAACATGGTCCGTCGGCGCTGACCTACATGAGAGAGCGAACGATGATAATGGCTAAAAGACCTGAGAACGGAACCTCGTAAAAGTAAAATCGTTCAGGTTTTTATTCGTCTTTTCTTTTCCTCTAAAAATTTAAATTGTTTTACTTCAAATTTAAAAAAAAAGTAAAAAACTCGATGAAAGGAATGTCGCTCGAGAGAAGGAAACGATTAAGAGAAGTCTCGATTGTGTTCGGTAAACCAAATCGTCGTTTTGAAACTCCCGCCATTTTTGAAGGAGAGATGATGGGTGAAAGGGAGACTGTTTTGATGATCAAACTACCATGCACTTAGGATGCACACCTCATTCGATTTAATATGAAATTGAGGATTTCCACGAAGGAAGCGAAACCCCCGAAAATTTTCACAAAAGCTAATTGGTTCACGGAACTAAGTTATCGTTCAGAGCTTACCAACTTCAACCTCGATTCAGTCTTTGGAACAGTTTTGAATTAACTTTTGATTTAAGCAGGAAAAGCAGTCGAGACTTCCTCCTACTCCCGGAGGGCGCGCTTTTATTAAAAATCACGAAGATGTGAAGATGAAGAACTTTGGAAGTGTTTCCGCAAAACGATTTTTCTCCTTAAATCTGATTTCAAAGAGAAAGGAAGATGGCTACGACAAAGTCGAACAATATTTTTAGCACTGTCACTACTCCATCAGTGAAGTGAGAAAAAGTCAAAATGAAGAGGAAAAATTGAGCTTATTCACGGAAAACAAAAACAAATCGCTAAAAACTGAGGTGAACTTTAAAGGTGAACCATTTAACATTACTCTGCAATGTTTCGGACCACGAAACGGTTTCCATGGTCTCATTTTCGACTAAATTTGACTTGTAATATCACCGGTGCAAAAAATTCACAACAAAAAAATAACATCAAATCCAGTTAGACAGACCAACGAAACAGAAAACAAAAAAAAAGAAAGAAACGTTAAAGAGGTGTTGAGAGATTTTGTCAGCAATTATTTTCTCTCCTAAATTTCGAAAACAGCCTCTCATTCTAGAATCTACCCTTAAAGGTGATCTATAAACTACACCCTCACTCTGAGTCCGGGTTCAAAACCCAAGGTTGGTCGCTTACGCGTAAAGCCTTGAAAGCCTAGCGTGTGTGTCTGTCTGCTCTTCATGAGTTATGTTTTCTACGTAATCTATTGTCCACGGTCTGAAACCAGAAAGAGTTTTTGCTTCGATGAATGTCCGGTTCGTCCCACCTAAGAAGCTTCTTAAGAGGTCAAGATCCCGGCCAACAAATTCTTTTCATTTTTCGTTTTTAACTCCGTGATAACGGAGGAACCGTAACCATTTTTAAATTTTGAAAGGAGATCTAATTATCAGACGAGACGCTGTCCCCAAAAAAAAAGAAGAATTTGAGTTAATACAGCCTGGTTTTGTTTTACGCGATGCAAAGAAACCATAAAGTAAGCCAAGAATCGCATAAAAAAAGATCTTATTTTGTTGCGAAAACTATGTGGTGTTTGTGCAATATGCATGAAGAAGAATCCCTTGAGAAGTGTGCAATACAAATGAGATTTAGTTCCTTGTAAAGGTGTGCAGAATTTATGAAATGAAATCCTGGTAAGAGTGTGCAATATTTATGAAATGAGATTCTGGTGAAAGTGTGCAGAATTTATGAAATGAAATCCTGGTAAGAGTGTGCAATATTTTTGAAACAAAATTCCCTGGAAAGTGAGCAGAATTTATGAAATAAAATTCCGATAAGAGTGTGCAATATTTATGAAATGAGATTCTGAAAAGTGTGCAGAATTTATGAAATGAAATCCCTGAAAAGTGTGCAATATTTATGAAATGGAATCCCTTGAAAAGTGTGCAATATTTATGAAATGAAATCCCCTGAAAAGTGTGCATGAAATGGAAAGAAAAGTGTGCAGAATTTATGAAACAAAATCTTCAAAAATGCTATTAACTTATGAAATAAATATTCGCTAATCAATTCGACAATGAAATCTTCACAAGTCTGTGCATTATTTATGAAATCAGGCTAAACGTTCAATATCAATGAAAGAATTTCTTCATACAAGTGTGCAATACTTTGAAATAACCCCTCCCCAAAAATTTACCCCATCCATTAACCAAAACCCAATTTCTACTTAAAATAGAAACGAACTCTAAAATGCTCACACCTTCGAAACGCGTAAAACGAGACCTGACCGTACTCATGGATTTAATTAACCAAAACCATCCTCGTAAAAGTTTTCGCACGAAGGTCATCTTCCTTCGAATCGAACTTGGGATAAGGCAACAACCTCTCAAAGTTACTTAACACTTGAAACGAACAAAAGCGACGGCAATGACTTCACGCCACCATCTTTGTTAAACCGAATGAAACAAAAAAAGTTTCCCATCCAGAAGGAAAGATGTTCGCAAGTCAATGAAGGGCAGTAACCAAGTTACATAAACTGGTAACAATACGATGGTAACTTAATAAAGAAACGGAAAACCAGTTAAACAAAAATAACATTATCAATAGCGATCCAATAGAACTTTGATAATGGGACTGGCTCTGAATGGGAAAAAGAAAGAAAAGGAAGATGGAGATAAAGAAAAAGAAAAACATCTTCCGAGTAACACTGAAGCGATTCGTTGACCACGTTCAAAGAAACCAAAACAATGAAGACGAAGAAGAAGAAGATGGAAAGAAACAAAACAAAACAAAAAAAACGTTAACATTCCCGCTCTTTATTATACTCCATTTTACAACTTAATAAAACTCTAACAAAAGGAAGCAGAAGCAGGAGAAGAAGAAGAAGAAGAAGAGGAGGAGGAGGAAGAAGATCAAAAGAGAGATGAAAGAAAGAAAGAAAGACAAAAAAAAATGAATATAACGGTTAAATAATAATGAAGGATGTCGAAACCACACTTGGCCTTAAAATAACAACAATCGAGGATCACAAGATGAAAGTCGTGTAATTATTGTAAAATATTAATACCAAAATTGTTTTTCGTGGTCGCCATTGATTCAATGAAATTTATTTTTATACGTTTAACTCGGTTTTACAATCGACCAACGAACCAGAAAGAAGAAGAAGAAGAATCGGTTCAAGAATAAGACATAACCGGTTGCAACCGATTCGTTAACCCACCGAGAGAGAGTAGTCAAATTTATTTGGGCTAACTTTTGTGGGGAGGTGGTGCCATAAATTTTCACCGGGCGGGGTATAATTAGGTATTACATACGTTTTAAACTATATACAATATATATACAATTTGAGAGGAGAAAAAAAACGGAACAAGTTTAGAACAGAAGCTTAAAGTCGTGTAGACACTCACAAGTAGTGTTAAAAGGCTGAAAGAAAGGACAGTGAGATTGAGGGAGTATATGTTTCCAAAAAATTGTTCAGGAGGCTAAAATGGCGGTCTGGTCTAAGATTAAGGTAGACACACCTAAAATAGTTGAAATGAAAGGGAGCTTAAAGCTGTATCTGAGTCAGGGGGTTAAAACCTGTAAGACACGTTAACGTACAAATAGATAAAAGTCAAATATGGAAGCCAATAAAACAAATAAAAAGTAGATAACATAAAGTAGACAAAGAAGAAAGCAAAAATAAAATAAAATAGACAAATAAGTAAATAGGTAAGTTATTAAAGCATAATATATGAGTAGGTGAAGTAAAATATGTCAATAAATAAGTAATTAGAATAAGACAGACAAGCAAAGTAGTAGATAAAAAATAGACAAAGAAATAGTACAATAAATTAGTACAATAGTACAAAAATAGACAAAGAAATAAAAAAAAAATTAGATAAAAATAAACAGACAAAAATGTAAATAAAAAATAAACTAGTATAGAAGTAGATAGAAATAAGATAAAAATAAAAGAAAATATATAAATAAATAAGTAAGTAAAATAAAGTGGGTCAATAATTAAGTAGATAGGTAAAAATAGAGAAATAAATGGATAAATAGAACAAATGCATAGATGGATGGATATATAAAACGAAATAGACAAAGAAAAAGATAATAAAATGAAAATGCGAATAAATAGAGGAATAAATAAATAAATAGATTAGGTATTATAATACAGAAGTAGAATAGATTATTATTAGAGAACAAACAAAAAAAAGCAATATACAGATAAATAAGCAGATAAAATGAAAAAGACAAAGACAAAAGTAAATAAAAAATAGACCAAATATAAATAGACAAACAAAAATACGTGAATAAAACATAATATACAAATAAAAAGGTATAGAAAAAGTGAATGCCATAAAATATTATACATCAATAAATAAGTAAATAGAATAAACAAATAAATAGGTAAGAATATAAACCACAATATACAAACAAATAAGTAAATAGTATAAGATAGACAAGGGAAAAAGTAAAGAAGCAGATATAATAAGTTAGGCCAATTAATAAATAGATAAGTGAATAAAATAAAACAGACTAATGGGGTGGTATAACATAAAAATTTTACTTATAAAAACGATGGGAAAGCAGTATACATGTCTTTGGTACCCAAACTGCGGCTTAGAGAGCCCTATTGAGTGGCCCAGTGGAAACCGACTGAGTGAAATTTGGGAAAGGACGATTGCTTATGGTTAAGTCTGAACTATAGTGCCTGACCAGTACGAAAATGTTCGGGCTTATGCTCAGAAACTGCTTACTGCCTCAATATATCTTTATGAGGCAATATACAGAAAATACATACAGAAACAGACTGACAGATGTACATGCCGGACTTCGAAAAGACCATATACTCAAAATCACAACGAAAAGCAACGACTTGTACCAAACCAAATTGAAAGTCCTCCATTTTATAATCATCATCATCACTGTATACAGTAAGAAAAATTTATTTATTTATTTTTTGTCTATTATAATCATACTCATGGCTCCTTCCGTTGAGACTGGATCTTGTTTGCTTAAACCAACGAAGAAACGTGAAATTTGTAAATTAAGTTTTTGTCACGTTTTGCTTAATCATTTGATTGGTTTTCGAATTTAGAAATCTCGGTTGGTGTGTAGAGAACTTTTTTTTGGTACACACTATAAACACGGCCGTTTCTTTTCCATTTCTCACTTTTTTCTAGAAAATTTTTAACTTGAGATGTGAGTAGTTAACGAATGGCATTTTCATCCCGGCCATCTTTCGTGTCAGCTTTGTTGCGTTGACTCTCGGGTGAACAAACGGCAAATGACGTTCGAACGTAACAGGTGACTCACTGGCATTCCATTTGTAATTTATTCAGATTTAATGCTACTGATTCAACTGTTAAGTCTAGGAGCCGGGCGCCGTTTCGTAATTATCAAGCGAAATGACTTGAACATTGGTTCAGGTCTCGTTTTACGCGAATTGATAAGAATTGCAAAAAATAAATAAACTGAGGATAGCGTTGGAAAGATGTCACGGCAAACCGAAAACGGTACTCGTGCCTACCATTTCATAATTTTCTAACTACAAACACTCGCAAAAACACAAACCGCATAAAATGAGACCCAACTACAATCTAACTTGAAAAAACCAAAAAATTTGAGCTTACACTAAAAACTTAGACATCCGTTCTTACTTTAATAAACGCATAAAAATAAAACGCGTAAAATAAGACCCGATCGTAGTTACCAAGAGCAATGTTCAACGAGAACGAGTTAATGTGCATAATTAATGAAATGAGTTGCTCAAAAATTTTGGCATCTTCAAAACATTTTTTATGAAATGAAATCTTTATAAATCTGTGCATTATTTATGAAATAGTTTCTAGTCATACTTTGCTCAAGTTAAAAGATTTCTCTTTAAAAGTGTGCATTATTTATGAAATGAATCCCTCCTAAAATTGTCCATTAATTATAAAATTGTTCCTGGTGAGACTGTATGTCACTTATAAAACAAACTTGACACAATTGTGTGCAATATTTATGAAATAAGATCTTCCAAACAGTGTGCAGTATTTATGAAATGAGATCTTCTCAAACAGTGTGCAGTATTTATGAAATTAGATCATCTCAAGACTGCGCAGTATTCATGAAAGGAGATCTGTTCCAAAATGTGCAATAATTATGAAATGAGATCTTGAAAATGAGATCTGACTAAAAGTGTGCAGTATTTATGAAATGAGATCTTCCAAACAGTGTGCAGTATTTATGAAATGAGATCATCTCAATAGTGTGCAATATTTATGAAATGAGATCTGACTAAAAGTGTGCAGTATTTATGAAATGAGATCTCCTCAATAGTGTGCAATATTTATGAAAGATCTTCCCAGAAGTTTGGAATATTTATGAAATATGATCTGCTCCAGAATGTGCAATATATATGACATGAGATCTGCCTTAAAGTGTACAATAATTATGAAATAAGACCTTCACAAAAGTGTGCAATAATTATGAAAGGAATTTCCTCTTTAACTATATAATTTATATAACTTCTCAAAAGAACTCGACCACAAATACTGTCCAAAATTTAAGGCATGAATCCTCCAAACAAAAGTGTGCAATATTTATGAACTAAACCAAAAAAGCAATCACAAGTCAAGTCAGGGCACAATTCAAGACACCCAGGTGACACCAAAGGCGGTGAGGAGGAAAGACGCATGACGTAGACTAAATCTCAGACTTATAGCCTAAATATATATATAAATTAGTATCATTTCGTATATTATAGATAATTTACTCAGAATTAATGCTCGACTCATTAGATCGAAATCAGAGAGTGAAGATGAAATCCGAGTCGTAAATTTGATTTTAAACCTCTTCAATTAGACTCTTAATGGATTTAAAAGAATAAAAGTTATCGCAAAAGCCCTGAACGAAAAGGTAATTTTAAATCTTTGAAAAGTTAAAAACGATAAAAAATTAGCGCGCTAATAAACGCGTCTCCTTTGATTTTAAAATGACCACTTTTACACTCCTTTTCCAGACCGTGGAAATTAACTGACCGTTACAAACGGAGAGAGAGAGAGAGAGATGAAAAAGAAGGAGATGAAGAGGAAGAAAGAAAAACGCTTAACGCCAATTTGGAAGGAAAATTTTCGTAATAGTCCAGGTGCACGATGCCGTGAGTGAAAAATGAGCTCACGGTTAACCGAATAACCAGAAAAGACTTTATCGTCTGCTTCCACATGGAAGGAGTAAATTAATAAATAACGCCACAAAGAGAGAGAGAGAGAGAGAAAAAAAGTCGGAAACAAAAAGATAAAAACAAAAATGTCATTCACATCAGAGAAAGAGAGAGAGAGAGAAGAAAAAGAAACAATAAAGTCTTTATCACACGTTCGAACCGCTTATCAAAGATTAGCCTAATTGGCTAATTACCGCTTTTTTGTAGGCGCGATTCGTATAAGGAAATCAACCTGGTCGTGAAAACCCATCACCAGTCTCCCGAGATAGAAAAATTTCCTTGTCGCGCATCTTCCAGAAGACACAGACTTTCCCTGTTGGGTTAAAAGTCGAAAGAAGATTTTCCTCCTTCCACCCCTCCCCGTTCCAAACCTACAGCTCTACAGCCGACAGAAAATATTGGCAAATAATTTTTTTGAATAAAATTTGAATGCGAATATTGGGGAAAAACAATTTTTTCGCTAAATCCTTTTTCCGACCCTTGAAAATTCCATAATGGGCCTTAAAGAAAAACTTCGACAAGGGGAAAAGTTTTCGACAATCAGATTTGTAACGGGAGGGGTTTTCGGAAAATTTTCGGAGGAAATTCCATTGTTTGTGTAAAAGATTTTGTTACCTTTCGAAGTGAAAGGGAAAGTTTGTGATGGGACTGGTGCTCATTGTACACCTATCGACGCTGAAATGAGTCAAATTGACCCAGAATCAAAGTTCTTTTTCTTACACTTACTCTCTCAAAACAGAAACTCAGACACAGAACTACAGTAAAAACAATAATAACCCATTTTAACGGGAATGAGTCAATATGACTCAATCAACACAAACCGTGTTCTTAAAATAAAAATAAAAAATTCTAACGACCCAAATTTTAGTCCTAGCATGAAATTTGCTTTTGGAAACGAAAAACCATTCATAAGACAGAAGCAAAACCAATATATGAGTCAAATTGACTCAATCCGTAAAACATTTCTTGAGATGAGATAATTTTTCGAAACCTAAAATACTTTGCGAAACTAAACCATTGCCTGGTCGTATTCGCACTTTTCAAATTTTAAAAATTAAATTGTTGACTGATTCATTGAGTAATTCAATTTGTGTAGAATTTCCCGTAGAAAAGTGTGCATTATTTATGAAATAAACATCACCTAAAATTGTGCATTGATTTTGAAACTATAAAATCACTCAAACAACGAATTTGAACCTGAATGCCGATGAAAATGACCTTAAATTTCATGCCTGCCAATTTTTAGGAAACAAATTAGATCAATAAAGTTTTATAAATAGTATAAATTAGTATAAAGTGTTAAAATGAATTAAATAAACTATAAATTAGGTTCATTTAGGTTCAAATTAGGTTCAAACGAAAGTTCAAGGGGTCACTGCCACTGAGGTTTCTACTACTACAAAAATGATTTCAGTGATATTACAGCATTTCAAGCACTTATTTACACAGTTGAGTCATTTTGGCTCATTAAGCATTTTACATCGATGTTATAGAATATTTCTGGTGGTATTCTAAACCAGTGATGGGCAAAATACGGCTCGGGAAAGTATTTAATCCGGCCCGCCGAGGGTTTATCGACATGGATAGCATGGCCCGCTACAATTGGGGTTTGGCGGTCGAGAAGTTTAAATTTTGTAGAAAATTTGTGCGACCCGCCAAAAAATTTTAAAATTTAAATTGGCCCGTCAATTATAGAGATTTCCCATTCCTGTTCTAAGCAATAAATTTTTTGCTCAAAGTAAATGACAAGCATTTCTTTTAGTAAAACAACTCAAATTTTGTTATACGAGTCAAATTGGCTCATTTAAAAAATAGAAACACAATTTAAATTTCCAAATCTAGTGTAAAACGACATAACCGCCCCCCTCCCCCCAAAAAAGATCGTATCGGGTTAGAAATGTCTGCTATCTGAGGTTACTTTCTACTAAAACACTTATTTGAGAGAAAAAAATTTGTCGGCTAAGTAGTGAGTCAATTCGACTCATTTTTTGTTTGGTTTCGTTTTTCTAGGGAATTAAGTGTTTGGGGTTGGGAATTTAGGATTTGGGGCCAAAGAATTTTTTTGGTTGATAAGAGGAAAGTTAAGTTTTTGGGAAACGTCTGCAAGGTCCTCAGACAGCGCGTAACATCAAAGACAAAAATAAATTTCGGGCTAACATTAAAAATAATTCGATCAGGGTTAACTAAATAAATGAAATATTACGGCCGACCTTAGATACTTCTAGAAGGTTTTAAATAAAATAAAAAAGAAAAAAAATTTCCGTCCTTCCGCCATTTTGATATTAGAAAAAAAAATTCGCGACGACACTCACCCTTGATGTCTAAATATTGTGGTAGATCATGTCCACGAGGAAGTTCTTATCTGGTTATTAACAAACAAACAAAGGTACACCAATAACAAAACACAAAAACATCCAGGTTTTCACGCACAAGAAACAAACAACAAACAACGACTACACTCACTTGAGAGCCGAGAAGTTAAAAAAAAAGAAAAAAAAGAAAAAAGAAAGAAAGAAAGAAAGAAAAGATCTTTGTGTAGCACTTATCACTAATTCATGACTTGTTCCTGAAGAGAGAGAGAGAAACGGTCGAAATGTTTTACGCGCGCGTTAGAACCATCCGAAAGAAACCGGAGGGAATGATTGACTGTGGTGCGCAGAGTGCCAGGGAATGAGTGTTAATAGAAGCTGCAGTCAACCAGCCAGAAGCAGAACCGACCTACTGCTATCTCTGCTCTAAACTGAATTTCAGGATTTGCAGTAAGTTAAATATCATCACTTTTTATAATAACATTTATTCGATCGTGATCATGAATAAATCCACAGGTTCAGGTTCGTGGTACCTGGTTGTCGATGGTAATATCACTTGAAACACTCGCCAAATCTGGGTCATACACTCTCTCTCTCTTCTCTTTTGCTTTACGATGATGATTCGTTTGTAGAAACCAATTTTTTTGTTTCTTATGGCGGGGGATACCTAGGAGTGTGAGAGGGTGGTGGTGGTGGGGTGTCAAGCTTTTAACACCGCAAACCGAAGAAATATTCTCTTCGGCTCATCATCAACTTTCGTTTGTTTATATCTTCCATCATTCCCACAAACGCACACCGACACGGAATGAACAGGACGCAAACAGATCCTCAGAGTCTAGTTTGTTAAATTGCTTCCGGGAAGTTTCCTTCCAGCTCTTTGCACTTAAAGTACGAGGAAGGAATTAGGAAACTGTCACTTGCAGGGATCCGTGCAGTGAGTCCGACACGCTTATGGGAGTGCCAAACCTGCTGGCGGCGGTTTTGTTTGCATGCTGGCCGATCGCTGCAACGCCTCGTAAATTCCATTTCAAGAGGAAGTGACTCTGTCCCAAGGAAGAATTTTCTGTAAACACCATACAGGTTTCATTCCTCTCCTTCCTGTATCTCTGAAAATTTCACCCGTCGAAGATTTTTCACGACTGTCATCAAAGTTCAAGAGGTCGATGACTAATTGCTTTTGTTCGTAACTTTCCCGCAACTTTCAAAATCATTGCAGTCTCTCCGAGTTATGCGGATTTGAGTAGTTTTATTGTCATTCTGGTTGTATATGACTGTCTGTTCAAGTTTAGAGGAGGTTGATGGTTAAAATCGGCCAAGGAGATGCTGTATGGTAGGGTGAGCAAGACCTGTTGTCGATGAGGGACATTCCAGAGCTAAAAGCTGAGCTTGCTCACCCTCAACCCTCCCTGGCCGATTTTAACCATCAACCTCCTCTAAATTCCATAAATAATGAACATTTCAAATCGTAAGAGACTCATTTCATAATTAATGCACAATCTAAGAGCCCTTATCTCATTAATAATGCACACTACCAAGGAGGACTAATTTCAAAACCATTTTCGGAGTCATTTAGGTTACTTTTCAGCCACTTATTCCTAACCAGTTGGTCTTCTATCTATCTCAACAAATCGTCTAACTGAAATGTTACTCTTTCTTCTAGATAAAGGAAAAGTCCTTAAATTTATAGTCCCACATTAGAGATAGTTTGTAGTTTTAACTGGGAGATAAAAAGAACCGGAAATTGCTTTCACTCTTCCAGGCTCTCTTAAAAAGAAAATGTTTAAAAAGTGGTCTGCAATTTACCTTCCTCTTTTAATCACAAGCCTCAAAAACGTTTCAAAAAGCTCTCGCAACATTATTCAACATTTAAAAATTCAAGGATTGTAAATTTTTAACGCCCTCCCCCCCCAAAACCCTTTTTCTCCTTTCCGGTGTGCAAAACACTCCACCGCCTCGCTACCTCCATCTTCCTTTTAACAAATTTCATTACGTTCGTTCTTCTCTTCGTTCCCTTCCTGTCTGTCAATAAATCTAAATCCAAGGAAAATATCAATCAATCCCAATAAATCAAAATTTAATAAAAGCTTTTAATGTCCCCAGACTGTGTCGCCGTATTTGGTACTCGAAAGAGATCGAAGAATCGTATTGATTGCCCTTCGTACACCTCCAAATCCCCGGCGCTTAATGGATTCGGCTTTATCGATACAACTAACACGGATTCACGCCTGCGAGAATCCAAGCTCTCATTTTCGAGACTTAACTTATTGTAAATCGCAGGTTTTGAAAAGTTAAGGTAATTGAAAAGAGTCAACGGAAAAGTTTTCACGGGGAAAAAAGAGAGGAAAAAAGAAAATTGGAAAATGTGGTAACATTTACCTTTTAGGGGGTAATTTAAACTTTGTTAGAGGCAGGCTTTTGCTAACTTCCATCTTCAGTTAAACCAAGAAGTAAAAATGAAGAGAATTTAAAACAAAATGGAAGTTTCAAGCTTTAAACCGTAATTTTTCTTGCACTTTCTATTCGTGACAACGTTAACTTTAAAATATTCTAGACAACAGAGTAAAACATTAAAAAGAATCTTCAAATGCTAGGTTATATATATCGTCACACGTGAAAGTATGGAAATTGCATAAACAAACAATTCAAGGCGTTTCTGCATTTTCCGGTTTTTTTGACGACTTGAAAAAAGTTTTAATAAAATTTTATCTCTCTCTCTCTTCTTTTCCACCAAAATTTTAAATAATTATGTAAAATTATTTATGTAAATTTCTGCGAAAAAAAGTGTTTTTGCTTTTTGTGTTTCTTTCTAATTACATTTTTTTCGCTTCTCTCTTTCTCCCTTTTTTTTTTTAAGAAAACGTTAACCAAGTTTTAGAGCCGCATGACATGACAAATTCCCCAAAACACATTCTCATCTTTTCTCAAAAACAACTTCCCGCGAATAATTAAATTCAAAGGGTTGTTTGCTGACTACCAAAATGAAAAATAGGGCAACAGCTCTCGTTTTGTGCGAAATATGAGAATTATAAAAACGCATTAAGACTAAACCAAGAACCGCTTTTTGAAAACTACCAGAAAACTCATGATTGTCTTAAGACACGCGTAAAATGAGACCTGCGATTGATAACTGAGGCTATGGTCAAAATTTAAAGCCCCCTCAACCCCTAAATAGCAATTTGTTACCCCCAAAACACAAAACTCAAATTTAGATTAACTGAGGTATGACTGAAGTAAAGAACGACGCTCAAACTTCTATCAACAAAGTACGATCGCACTACTTATGAAATTAGTTTTGTAAGTGTGCATTATTTATGAAATAAACTCATCCTTAAAAATAAATATTAATTAGTTCAAATAAAGAACAAGACAACAAGAAAAAATCGGGAAAGAATTTCCGACAAAGCGCGTAAAAAGAGACCCGATTAATTTATATGTTGTTTAATAAATTATGTGTTTATAATAAATATATCATATAAGTATATAATGTACGCAAGGGTTTGTGTTCACTGTGGCGTTCGCCACATTCCAAATTCGGGAATGTGTACAGTAGAACAACCAGCCGAC
This sequence comes from Columbicola columbae, assembly GCA_016920875.1. Taxonomy (NCBI): domain Eukaryota; kingdom Metazoa; phylum Arthropoda; class Insecta; order Psocodea; family Philopteridae; genus Columbicola; species Columbicola columbae. The sequence goes on from JADMLL010000008.1 coordinate 10,133,188, forward strand.
AGCCAAATTCATGATTCAGTTTCGGAGCTCCGCATCGTGTACATTATTATATTTTCCATTTGTATTCCAAATTCTAGTTATAATAATATTTTATATTAATATAAATATATATCACACGTCCGGAATTAGTGTTTTCAATCATTCATCCGTCATCAACGATACAACCTGATTCCGACATATAGCAAGAGTCGTCAGTCACAAAATAATTTCGTTACGAAAATGTTCTGTACGAAGGTATATAATAGGTACCAGTGCGAACATCAATTGTCTACTGCTGTGGCTGTGCTTGACTGCAGCGCTCTCTGTTGCAAATATTTTAGCGCTAACACTACTTACGAAAAAGTATTCTGAGAAACTTATCCTTAGAACTTTTAAGAATAACTTCTCAAAGGACTTCCTCATAAATTATGTATTAGTTCAATACCTAAATACCTTAACGACATAAATTTTGGTCCAAAATATGCATAATTTATGGAAACAGTTCTCCAGACATGTGCGAATCGCTTACGAAATAAATTCATTGTCGAGAGTACGCTTATAATTTCAATAACTTCGATAGTTTTGAAAGTCCTCAACATAAAACGCATAAAACGAGGTCGGATCTTTTATATTTCGATACTGAAGATTGAAAACAGGGTACCTCTTCCACCACAAATTCGCACAAAAAGAGAAAACAGAATCAAATTAAGAACAATTCTTGGGTTAATAATAAACCGCGTAAAAAAAAATCTAAAACGTTTACGCAATATCGCCATAACCAAAACTATTAAAGGCATCTTCGATGGGATCAAATACACCGAATAACACATAACTGTAGGGTGACAGTGATCCCTTAATATCCGAGACTTTTTTTACGCGGTTTGTAATGAACCCAAAAACTGGTAACAAAATTTCAAATAGCATGATTCAAATCTTTTTCCTTTATTTTTTGGTTGCTGCTGTTCTTCAAGTTCTTATCAAAGACTGTCTATGTATCTCTCTACTTCCGTTAGCATTGCACTAGAAGAACAGTTCTCTTAGAACTTTATTGATTAAGTTTCTCTTAATTATTCTAGGGGCCGACAGAAGAACAAACCCTTCGTGATTCCAAGTTCTGTTTCCAAACCATATTACAGATACTGAGTAACGTATATAATACAAAAAGCTTTTCTACAGTCTAGAGTATCGAAAGCTCTTTACCACTTTCCTGCCATCTGGTAAAACAAAACTGAAGACCACCAAAGCTCGGAACCTGGAGTTTCTTTTCAAAGATGGCGGCAACAACCCTTAATTCACTGACAGGAAAGTTAACGTCCTTTACAAGACAGGTCTTCCTCTTCTTCTACAACCCAAAACTTTTAAGATATCTCACTTAAACTTGGTAAACACTGACTGAAAAAAATTTTATCTGATAATATGAGCTTTAGTATAAGAAGAGAACAACTTCCCCTATCTTGAGTTAGTTCATTCACCTCCCATGAGATGGCACTGTTACGAATTTATCAGCGCCAAAATCTTTTCTTTCGAAAATTTTTCTCGCCTTCTTCGTTCCTTTTAACTGCTTTCTATAACTTTCGAAATTGTTTTAAGATTCATTTAGTGCTGTTTCAGCTGTAGATCGAACCAGAGAATTGTCTTCGTAATAATTTTTTGGGTAACTAAGCCGATTTGATTTTCTTTCCATTTAGTTGTGTGGGTCTGTTGAGGTTGCTATACCAATTTTCAGTATACTAACCCAAAACTGAGTCGATTTGGGTTCGAATCCTGTTCTTTATACTAGAACAGGATATGTTAGTCAGACGCTTTGATCAGTTCCCAGCAGGATTCTTAATAATCCTTCGTGATGGGTAGATTGTTAAGTTTTCATTTCACCACCTCCTGCCAGCTTACCCCAAAGTCTTATGACCCAAATTCTAAATTTATTATTTGAACAAACTCCAATTAGAATTCTAATAGAATGGATTTTTATTCCTGTGTTGGGAACGTGGTTTTATTGTTCCAGGAAGTATCGGTGACTCTCCGTCAACAGTAATTCATTCAATATGATTTCCGGTTCGGATAATTTACGAACTGTTGATAACCACATAACCGTCTACGTTAGTTCTTTTCATTCCTTTCTCAAAAATAAAAGAAAGTTTATGCCTCCATAATTAAAAATAACTTTTTTATTGTTTTGGGGCAAAAAAATCATTTCCGAGTCTTTACTTAAACTTATTTTTAAATAACAAAGACGACAAAAAAAAAATGTCGTGGAAATTGATACGAAGGATTCGACATTGGACATTATCGTGTTTCCGTTTCCTACGATCCCATAAGACAGACTTGGTGGGAGAGAGAGAGAGAGAGAATCCAAGACACGTGCACACGTCAGATAGTTTACATATGACGAAATGTTTAATTATTTAATCAGGATATTTTAAATTAGGGATTCGAAGGTTTCGTCCCTGTAAATTTGGCTGGTTCCTCGACGGTGATGGGTTTGAGGGGAAAGGGAAAGACCGGAGACGAGATGAGCTTCATTCAGAAATTTCCTCCTCGAAGACATTTCTCACTGTTTTGTGGGTTGATTAGAAACCGCGTAAAAAAAGGCTGGAAGATAACCAAGAATGTGTTCTTAATGTATTCTTTTCTGACTTTTTTACGCGGTTTAAACTAACCCATAAACGGAGTAGCTTTTGAGACAGACTCCCGAAATGTATTTTAGACACATCATCGGTTCTTTACAAAGCGACAGAAGTCAAGAGCATGAGTGAAGTCACGTGGAACGTTAAAAACAAAAATGAACAGACCCAAAGACGAAAAAGTAAACGAATGAACCCAGTAACAAGTAAAATCAAAAAAGGTGGTAGGCCCGGGGAAGAAACAACCCCATCACTCCAAAAATAAGAGACCATTCAAAAAACAGACAGAAAATAAACAAAATCCAAGTTGGTTCCTCCGAGTTCGGGACTTGGGAGATGCCCTCTAGAGACCTCTAGACAAAAGAAGTCATCCTCTTCTCGAAGGAGTAACCCGAAGAACACCAAATTTCGTTTAAATCGGTCCTCTGACTTTTTCAACCGACACTCAATTTATGACTTGACAAATTTTCATCCAAGGAAGGCCTATTTACTTTTTTCTTCTTCACTTCGAAGACCACCAGGAAGGTGCAGGCAACTAACGGTGTGTAGGTTTCAAGGTTTCATCCTCGTGTTATATGAGTTTAACACCCAAAAGGATTTTTCTGTTTTCGATTTTAGTATATTTAGACAACCCACTGCGGGGACAATTCTCAACCCAAAATACACTCAGTTTGGAAGGACCCAAACAAAAATTCTTGGAAGACTGTTAACCTCCTAAAAGAAAGGTGGTGACACCAGCTAACAGTTTCATTTACAAAAAAAAATCTTCGTCACTCCCAGAAAGAAATGGAAACCTCAACTCAAATCCGGTACCCAAACCAAGACATCATCAAAGAAGTTCAACAGATGGACACCACTCCAAACTAAAAACAAAAGAAAGAAGTCAAAGAAGAAGAAGAAAAAAAGGTGGAGGAAGAGAAGAAAAAAGAGAAAGAACTGAGTTAAAATAACGATGGACTGATAAATGGCCGAGGAGGAACGAAGGGACAAGAAGAGGTTTCGCCGGTTTCATTGAATTATTCTTCGCAGAGCTCGGTAGTCAGTTGCCGCTTTGCCCGCTGGAGGGTTGGGCCGTGGATACAACCAGAACGTCTTCAACGAACACCTCATGGATTAAGACGCTTGTCTTCACTTCAGTGTTGTTGATTCCACGTGGTTTTTCGTTTTCCCGCGGTTTTACGTTCGAGTGTTTTCTTATCGGTAGTAAAAAAAAATTTTTTTCTTCCTCAAAACCAATTTCGACTTCGCTCTTTTTCGAGTAACTTTTTCAAAAAACAAAACATTCGGGGTTTTTAAACCTTTTTTTTGTCTTCTGCTCATCGGGTCTTGTTCAAACATTACGTAACATTTTTTTTAGAAAAGAAAAACTCGAGTCTTACATGATTAGAATTAATTTGTGGGGTCTTTATAAGAAAACCAAAAAATGTCCAAGTCACCGTGAATTGGTTCTTAAGGATCGTGGTTACTTTGTTTCTATATTATTTATATTATTCCTCGCGGTGACAGGGTAACTGGCAACATCCGTGCTCATCAACTCCTGCAGGCTATCTACTAAAATTTATCTATCTCAGGAAATCCCATTAAAAATCACTTTCCCCCATTATCCTGTCGGTAAATTTTTCCAGTTTTCATTTCCAGAAGGGAGAAGACATGTAGTGACGGTATTCGACTTGTGATTTGAATAAATAAATTTAAAATTTTTGAACCTCTATGATTTAGTCGAGATTATCGGACGCTAGTCGTAACTATAAATATTTTGTGGTAGCGGCTGAGTGTTTTTGTATTCCGTTAAATAGTCTGAAAAAGTGTGTCTGAAATACAGCCAGGAATGGATTTTTTACAATCATATCACGTGAGTAAACAATCTTTTTTGTTTTTGTTCTCATCTTGTCCCCTCTTCGTTACTCTGAATGCTGGTCTTTGGTAATGACTCCAGTCCATGAGTCCAGATGAGGTGTCGTTCCCCGAAAGCCAACAGGATAGAAGATAGTCTTCCGTGGTTCTGTCTCTCTTTTGGGTTTTGTAGTCGTCACTGTGAGGAGGAGGAGAGGTAAAGATGCTTGCCATTCTATTCTCTACTCCCTTGGCTGAAGTTCTAGTCGTTGGGTTAAGTTCTTACCTGTCGTAACCAAACCCAAAATCGGGATCTCAGGTGCTACGTTTTCAAGGAATCTAGTATCTCCAACCCAAGTTCCCACCTCATCGAATTGCCTCACGTCATCCAATCCTAAATCTCAGTTAAGGTACACTCACGAGGTTTGGTATTTAAGTCCATACCTTACCAAATTACCTTCGTAATGATATTCTAAATCAGGATTACGAGATCCTGGCAACGGTTTTGTGTACGGTCAGGAAGAACCTGAATAGTATAACTGTCTCGTGAATTAATCAAAGTTGACAATATTGTTTTATACTATTCACTTCCAAACAATTCGCCGCAACTGTTCTCCTGTTACCTACTCGTTTCCTCAACAACACGACTGTTAATATCTGGGCTTCCATCACAAAACGACCGCAACAAACTGTATTTATCGATTCACTACCCTCCAAGCCTAAAATAAATTTTAAAAGTCCCTCAAACCTTACCAATATTTACCCAAAACCTCAATTTCCATAAATTATTTGACTGTCTCAGCCCTTCGAGAGTTAGACGGAGGACCAAAACCGAACCTGGACGTCCCACCAGATAAATCTCAATCCACTTTCCACACCCCCTCTTCTTCTAAACTCTTTAAGTATGAACGAACGCCAAAGATCGGTAAATCATCAAAAGGTAAGATTTATTTAAGGAACAAGCGCATCCTAACATCTTCGGCGCTAATTTACGACGGCTAAGATTGCTTCGATTAGAGAAAGTCAGGTTCTTAATTTGTCTGAGAGTTTTGCTGTGCCCACTGTAATTGTGTTTAGAGGAAGACATTGGGTGTGGGAACCATTCAGGTTTGAATTCGGTTTTTGACTAAAAGAACACGGAAAGTTATTTCCTGTCATCAAGCGGATTTTTTTCGGCGCGTTTATACCTAATATATGTCACGGTAAAAGTGATAAATCGGAAGAATATATATAATTCCCGGTGATTATTCATAATCACCAATTAAGCTTGGTTAATGTGACAAACTACTAAACATTTCTCACATTTACCGGCTAGTTTATAAAATATCCAACTCGTAATCTGAGAAAACATTTATTAAATCCCCCATTACAAGTTGGATATTTTATAAACTAGCCGGGAAATGTGAGAAATACTCCGTAACTTGTCACATTTACCAAGATTAGTTGGTGTATTTGGGGGGATTTCACGTATATTTGCCTGATTTATCACTTTTACCGTACAATATGAACTCTCTGTCTGACATACCAAGTAATAAAACGTTGCAAAAAAGATTCCAGAAATAACTAGAAACTGAGAGAAAGCTCATAAAAAGTATTTTAAAAATGTTTTGAAACACGATTCCGGAGGTTCAAAACCGTCATGTGTACGTCATTGTAAAGTCACGTGCTCTTTTGTATTTGCCCTTTTTGGAAAAATTTCTTTCTTTACTCTTCCAAAATCCCTTTTTTCTCAAATAAATTACAGCAAATTGTTTGGAGTGTACACCCCCGCCCCTCTCCTTTTGGATCTCTGTTACCAAGCCTCGGTTTTTACTGTTGATGGTTTCCCAATATCTCCTTTGTCTTGTACGTGAAGAGCCTTCTGTTTGAATTTTATTCTTTGCTGTGGGCTGTCTTCTATCATTCAAACATCGTCTGCGATTCTTATTTCCTGTCGTGACCCCTTTTAGCGGTGATATTTGTTTTATGGTCACTTCCAGACCTATTTTTAAAACAGATTCGCGTTCTTTCTTATTTGTTGGTTGGTTACTCCTCTCCATCTTTCTCATCTCCTTCAATTATTGTAATGACTGCTCTTCTACCTCCTTCTGATTTTGTCGCTTCCCTTTTCCATCCTCTCATTCTCGTTTTGGTTGAATCACTTCGTGGTGGTGTTATTGTTATCCAATTTACTAATAACAGCTTCTTGTTGTTTATACAGTTTCTCATTCACTCCAATGAAAAACTATGTTCTTGCGCCACTTTAAAATTAAGCGTGATTCAAGATTGTGCTCAAAACAATCAAATCCATAAATAAATTTACCGCATATTATGACTTCCACTCAGGTGGTCATTGGCTTTTATTACTTCTCTTTTATTGTTCACGCACCAATGACTTATTAATTTCAAGTTTATTAAAAGTACCAAATCCTGGTCGGACATGAGAATATTAAAAAGGTAATGATTTCACGGCGAGACGTGGAAGACTCTCGTTTTCAAGCCGGCAAATGTTAGCCGCGGTGACTTGCCGTCTCCCAAGAGCTAAATCCCACTAAGATGGTAATCACCTGCGAATTTGGTGCAAAAAACCGCCCAGAGGCCTTGTCAAGCATTCACCCGTTCAGTATTCCAACTCATTAATTATGTTTTATGTCTTTCAGTGACAACATTAATTTAGTCTTAGACCGACCACCTTTAAATCGATTCTCCTTCTCGTCTCGAACCTGAAAAACTCTTCACTTCCTCTTTCTAACAACTAATCATACAAAATAGAACAGTCCCAAAATCACGAACATCACTTCGGCTGAAACTGTAACAATTGTAGGAGATCAGAAAATTGTTTGACGTGAAGAACATAAGCCCTTGGTACTCAAACTGCAGCCTACCGAGCTTTACTAAGTGGCCTAGTGGAAACCGACTGAGAGAAAATTTGGGAAAGGACGATTGCTCATTGTTGAGTCTGAACTATAGTGCCTGACCAGTACGAAAATGTTCGGGCCTGTGATCAGAAACTGCTAACATTGTCTGCCTCAACATATCTTTATAAGGCAATATACAGAAACAGACTGACAGATGTACATACAGATGACGCCCTGAAGGTGGACTGTATGGGTCGAGAGCCGGACTTGTAAAATATTTTTTTTGGTAAGTCCTGTGGCCCAGTCGCAATGGTCACAATACAAATTTGGCCCGAGAAGGAAAAAGCTTAAGTACCAAGGACATAAACCGTTCCGGGTGGTGGTGGTCACGGACCGATCCCCCGGCGTCACAAAGACCAAAAAAATTGTAACAAAGATAATAATTTAAACAACCGTGGCCTTCTCCATGAGTCCAAAAGGGTAAAACGAGAAGAAGAAGATAACATAAAATTATTAAACATCAGTCCTTGACGAAAATCACAAAAAAGGAACCTTAAGACTTCACCGCACTACAGGTATTACCAACTAGGCGCGCGTATTCACACAAACAAAAACTTAAAGACATGATGATAATAATAATAAGACCCTTTTGTAATGACCTTGCCGGATCAATGGTCTCTCTCTCTCTATAGAAAAATTTTTTCCTTTTTTCGGTTTTGTTTAAACTATTTCTTTTTCTTCAAAGATTCACCAATTGACCGGAAAATTGTGGCCATCTTTTTACAGTGCCGTAACCTTGTGAATGTGGGTTTTAAATAATTTTTCGAATGCAAAAACCGAATCGGAATGTTAAAATCTGTTTCGAGTTGTAAGATTTTCGCGGCTGTTATTATTATTAACGCTAGTAGTATCAAATAACTTTTGGCTTTAATAATTATAGTTATAGTTATAGTTGAGTATTAATCCCGACCAACCCAACCCAATCCCTTTTTCGGATATAACTGGATACGGGAGGAGGACTTGAACTCGCGACTATAACTTAGTAGTCTGGGAGTTAACCACTACACCACAGACCTCCCGCTTTTAGCTGTCATAAATATTAAAAATATATTATTAGTAGGTCAAATTGGCTTCTTTTATACTGTATAAAATCGAAATTTGTAAACCAGTGTTAAAAGAAATAAAAAAAACTTAGACAATCCCTCAGTGGCGCAAAAATACAGATTTTTCTTAGTATATAGCTCCTGACAACTTGGCTACTTGAATGTTTTGATAACTTTACCACTTCACTTCCCTGATTTCATAAATAATGCACAATTGTATAATGAATTAACATCATAAGCAGGTATTTATACAAGTGAGAATTCATTTCATAGGTCATAAACAAATTTATGAGGAATCTACTTCATATACTACGAGTTTTAATGAAAAATTCACTTCAGACTTAGTGGGCGTGAAGAACTTATTTCATAAATATTGCACACTAATATATACTAATATTAGTATAAAGAATTCCGGGGTTTTCTCTCCTTCGTATAACCAGAATATCTTATATAAGATGAACACACTTTCAGAAAGACGACATTTTATACTTGATGCACGATTTTAAAGAGAATCATTTCAAAAATACTGCACACTCGTGAATAACTCGAAAAACTTGGTATGTTTGTTGACTTTGAACGAAGCGAAATATAACATTCAATGAGCCAAATCGACTCACTTGTTGACTGTAGTATTTGTAATCATTTTCGAAATACGAGTCGATCGTCTTCCTATCACCCTCAACCAGGATCCCTTCCTCTCATCCGAATAACCAGAATCAGGCTTAGATTTATGCTGACGGCACTCCCATTCTACTTTCTGACAACTTTAACCCTTCTAAAAGGATAAGAAGATCTGATAGAAAGCCTAAAACAGATGTAACACGAGATGTGGTTGGAACCTGACCAAGAACAAAAAAAATTTGGGTAGAGACTCAATATCACCCCCGAGGGCTTCGTGAACGAGTCCTTTTGGGTGACCTCATCACGTTTAATCTTGTTTAAGTCGATCACTTATCTTGTCACCAAAGAATCGAGTTGACAAGAGACTATTAATCTCGAATCCGATCAGGTATTTCGAGCAATTAAGGTATTGAAACCGGAAATAGATTTCAATCTTACGATTCCCTCCTTTCAGAGTTTGTACTGATAAGCATTTCCATATTATAATATATGCGAGATACGCACAAATCATATTGAAATCAATTTAGCGACTTGTTTTATGTTTCACACAAAGTTTATGTTTCACTCGAGCAACAATGAAATCGGATACGGAAAATGTGGTGACGCTTCAAGATTTGATTTATCCGGAGTAGGATTTCTAACAGTCTTGATACGATTTCGGTGAGAACACAAAAAAAATTTATTCAAATGTAGTTGTCATGTCTCATGCTCATCGCCGAACGGAATCGGAAGTGCTGGTTAACACGAACGGAATCGACTAAACGGAACCGAAATTTTTGGAAAATGTCAAAGTTTCGTGCCAATGAAATTTTTCCCCGGTCGAGGTGAGTGAGTCGAAGGTGGTCTCGAGTTTCATTCAAGACTTCTAATTTTTAAACATAATTAAATCAAAGTGGTGACAGACGACTGAACTCTTGACCTATCTGGGTGTGATGCACAAAGAGAGAGAGAGAACAAATTAAACTGTGATTCAGTCACAAGCAAAACCAACAAAGTGGAGATAATTTCCAGTGAGTTCTATTTATACATAAATTTATGTACAGAGAATAAGTAGAGGTTTGGGTGGAAGTGCTTTTGAGAGTGTGTTGTTAGAATATTAAAAATTCCTGTCTGTGAGGATTTGTTTCAAGAATTCGCGGCTGTTGTTTATTGTATTAAACATTCCTCCAACTATTTTTGAAAACTGTATCACACATTCAGTACTTACAGCTTTTGCTCATACTCATACACTTAACGGCTGACGTACCAAAGCTCGATTTGCCATTTTTCTTCAGTACCCCACTCCGAAACTGCATCACAACCCACGAAGTCTCCAACATGTGTCGTCTTGTAGGGCATTGAAGCTGTTGTTCTGCTACCATTTGGGTTTGGGTTGAGTTTGGACATGGTATACCTAAATGAGAAAAGGTGAAGAGGCATTAAAAACCACAACTAGAACAATAGAGTCGGTACAGGTTGATGATACAGTAATGACTGAGTACGAACTCAACACTTCGTCAACTTCATGGTACAGTTATTAGTAGAGCCAAACTTCCAGGGAACGAGCTCCCCCACCTGTCCTAATCGTCTACTTCTAGTCTATATCTTTTAGTCTTCCTTAACCCATCTAAGCTTTTAAATGAATTCTACCTCCAACAGAGACCAACAGCTCAAGTTAACGAAATATTTATAGTAAGTAAAACTAACTACAGCAAATTGCTTCAAATTTGTGGCGCGGGTTGCTTTGTAGGATTGGAAAAGTAGTGAATAAAAGTTTCATTACAATCTTGTCTAGAGATGAGTTAGTAGAGAGTAGAGAGGGAATATAGTAGTACTAGTTAGAGTTAAATATAAGTTCTGGCTGTTAGTCGAAATCAATCATTCAATCACTAAAGATGCCTTTAGACGTAAAGGAAGGCAAAACGTCTGTGAAGAGTAAAAGAAAATTTGACGCAGCATAACACCCAAAAGTTACACACTAACAAAATAACTCTAACCCACAATAATTTGTCTCTCTGATTTGTCTAACATTTATCTATAATAAATAAACTCGCGGTTCGGATAAAGTGAATCTCCTAACCCAAAATACGCAACCTATGCATTAGTGAGCTCTATTAGAAAAGCCGCCAAAAATTTTTTATACACCAAAAGAAACTTGAAAGTGATATCAAGAGCATTCATCATTGCTTCAAGACGGCCATCGAAGATTTTTCGTGACATACATAGCTACATACATCAACCTAACCGGGGTCATTTTTATTTTTTTATTGTTAGATACATCACATCGTCACGTTTTCTTGTCTTGGAATCCTTGCTCCATTTTGTGAAAAACTAGAAAGTTTTATCATCATCATGGCAGTCCATCTTATACTCTTTCCTGGAATCCGATAATTCAATAGAATAAAAAAAAACCTTTCTACCTGATCACCACCAGAAATACCTGATGATTTAAGAAACCGTTTTCAAAAAAGAGGATGTGCATCTCCGTCTAATTGTTTAAACCACTCTCCCTCCAACCTAAGGTGTATTTCTAATCACTTGTAACCATTAACCATTTCCTTTAAAAAGTGCACGAGCACTCTGTTATTTGAGACATGTTTTAACATGAAAGCACATGATGAGTTTAATTAAAACCATTCATTGAGAGCCCATTCTTTAAAAACTTGATAAAAATATCTTTCTGTCCCTTGTCACTGAGAGAATGTTACTTCATTCGTTCCTCCTGGTGAACAATCCTCCAACTCGATTTGTTTTCTTTCATCCCTGTCACTCCTCCAAGAACATAATTTAAATAAATAAAATATATCCATTATTGAATTCAAGGGATAATGATCTGTATCCTAAATGACAGTTTTATACCAGGGAATCATTTGATTCTACAGGGTGGCCCTCAAACTTGAAGTGAAGGGTGGTTCTTAATAAAAATTTTTTTTTGTTTGTGAATAGTCAACAACTTTGGTTGTGACCTGATGAGTAGATGAAATGGCTTTCGAAGTGTTTTAAACTGATTATATGTGACTCATAGGTTTGTTATTTGTAGTCACGGAAGATCGTTTTATAAACTGGGAGTAATCCGGAGGTATAGTTGTGGTGTAGAGAGTGTAAGCAATTCGCAAGAGCTCATGAGAGGTAGTACATAAATAATACAATTATGTTCAGAGTGTATTCACATTTCCAGTCCCACTACTTATTAAAAATATTATATTCTTATTTTATTTATAATAAATAGTAAAAAAGGACCTCTGATTATGTTTGTTCACAAGCCCAACAGAAATAGTTTCTAGCTATACCACTAAGATGGTCATTTGGGAAAAATTAAAAAATCTAAACCCAAAACTTCTGGCCCTTTCATCATCATTATGTGTTGTCTCCACGTCGAAGGTTGGCAATCAACAGGGCTATGGCGACCTTGGATGCTGCCGCTCGGAATAAGGCGGCGTATGTCATGCCGAACCATTTTCTTAGGTTCTTGAGCCACGAAGTTTTCCGTCTTCCGAGGCGCCATTTTCCCTCCACGATGACCTGGAGTAGTTTGTATTTGTTATTTCGCAGTATGTGTCCGAAGTACTGCAGTTTCCGGAGTTTAACTTCCTACAGCAACTTCTCTCTGCCCACTAGCACTTATGCGTTTGTCATCTGGCCCATTAAGACTTTAACAAAACCCTCACATTACAATTTTCTCAGATTTATGATTTTCAAAAAAGTCTTCGAGAATGAGAAGGTTCTAGAAAGGTCATCTTTGTAATAAATTATAACCATAATTGACTTAATTACATAAAATGTTTTAATTACTGTGACCGTATTCCTGAATCTTGAAAAATATTTTTCAAATTTGTAACCGCGATATGACTCACTCCCAGTCCCAATACACGGCCCGTGGTTTAATTAACTTTGGCATCCCTGTTATTAAGAATAAACCCCGTCTCTCTTTATCAAAACTCCAGATATGCCAAAAAACCGGAAATACTCCCAAAAAAAAATCAGCAAACAGTCTGACCCAGATAATACAAAGAACAAAACTATGTCACGGACTTTTGCAAATGTGAAAACTTGAAACCAGACAGATAGCCTAATTTCTAGTTCAAAGAACGAGGCTGAAGAAAAGTGGTGACGTGAATCCTGGTCGTCTGGACAGGTTTTTTTGTTTGACGACCCATTTTCTCGTCTCCTCTTGTCAATAACCCGATGACTCCCATTTTGTTTGGTTTTATTGTAATGTTTCTGAAGAAAAATTTTTTTTTTATAGTTTTTTAAAGACATAAATTGATCGAATCCCGACAAACACAGTAAATCTCCCACGCGATAAAATTCCGCTTAAGCAAGAAGACAAAAGCCTTGTGCGGTTGACCGTTATCAAGTTTTTTTAATTCATAAGTAGTCTCATTCGGAGTACTATCGGCGCTGACAGGATACGGAAATACGTTGGCGAACCGGAAACCTCTTTTAATGTTATGAATTATATTAGATAAAAGAAATGCCTAAACTTTGACTCCACATTTATTTCAAACCAAATTCCAATTTTTTTCTTGTCCAATAGGCAAATGACTGAAATTTTTTTCTGGCCTTTTTAGTGATGACACAGTTGGTATATAGCTCACCCTTTTTGGGGTATAACAGGATACAGGAGGAGGATTTGAACCGGTGACTATAACTTCTTAGTCTGGCACTTAAACACTGTACCACAGTTAATATGTGAATATCTATTAGCTGAAACTAGATCAAGCAAATAGTGTTAGTATATAAATTTTGGCTATCACGCGTTTTCGAAAACATGAGAGAATTTTCTGTTTTTGCAGACGTTTTGCCTCCTTTAGCATCAAAAACCACCTGCGGTGCTGAACGGTCGTTTCAACAGAAACTTTGTTTTTGTGAAAGAATCTGAAGAGTCAAAAGAACGAAGTTGAACGAATAGCCAAATTTTATATACTAACAGCCGCGAAAACCTTAAAACTCAAGATTAAGCAATGTTGGTCTATGTTTATATCCTTGTCTTAGTTTGCTAGTTCTTTTAGGTTTACCCCACAACATCCCTCTCATGAATGCCATGATCAGTGAAGGTCAAATGACACAAACCTCTCATTTCCATAATATGTTAGCCACTATAATTAACCTTCGTCTCTGGTTAGATGACAAATGGTGTCCCGTCAGTCCTACAGGAACAGTTTGGGAAAATTGGCTCCATCTGGGCAGTCATAAAATTGCATTTCAGCAGAGCGAAGAGACAGAATCTCATCATCAAGTATTCTTATTTGTTAAGTTTATACAATTTTGCTTGTTATTATCTTTATATTTCATTTATTCCTTTGATTGGGGTTTAAGGCTAGGCCCTAATCTATTTATAACCCAAAACGGCTAGGTCTAACTACTAAACCCAAAACCAAACCTTATCTAACTGCTTACTGTCCATTTCCCAGGAAAGGTTGTGGTTGTGGTTCCCTGGGTAAAGACAAATGCTTACAGCACTCACAAATCACACTAACAGCTATGAACCCAAAAACAGAACTGTCAAGAAAATCTTCCTTCACACCCATTTAGAAACATTTTAGAAAGTCACCTGTAACACCACAAAGCTTATTCAGCACAACACTCTCCCCTGTTGGAAATCATTTCAAAATCGTATACTTTAAGAATCAGGAGTCCACACAAAACTCAAAAGTCCCCCTCACTTTGAATTTTTCTTCAAACATAATCTATCCAACAAAGAAGATGAGCCCTCAAAGATAGAACTGAATCTCTAATTAGGCATCATGTGTCATGTCTACTCAAGAAATCCTTTCAAACCAAAACCGAGCTTCGAGTACGACGTCCTCACCGGAAGCTCTTCAAAAGATTGTCTCATCTCGAAAAAAGAATCCACAACAACAAAAAAAAAGATCGAGACACTGATACAAAAAAAAAGAACGAAACGTACCTGAACCTCTTCAGAAGTACAGGCATCAAGATAATTAAAAAAACGTCTCTCAGTCGGGGCAACTTAATTTATTTTCTACTCTTCTACTTCCATGCATCTGGACAATGTTTTAAAACGAAATCCCCGGAGACGGTTGATGGTGCTCCATGATCACTTTCAATCTGAACATGGTACACTCCAAATGTAATTAGCTGTAGGGTGGTTTGTAATTAATGAAATTACAACTGTAATTTACACTATTTAAAAGTCATTAGAATAATAATTATAATTTAAATCATAATAATAAGAAGAGGAGAAAGAGGATAATGGCGATTGTAAAGGATGATGGATAATAATTAGAAGGAATGCTACGTAATCTAATAGCTTCCAACACGTTTTCTTATTTGATGGCCTGCACGTGCAACAAAAATTAACAACTTTCTCGTGTCCGTGTATTTTTATTTTTTTTTTATTTTTGCACCGGTGTGAGGATTCAAAAAAAAATTGTAAAGCTTGTTTTCAAACGCGCGCGCATTCTCTATTTGAATTTCCAATAACAAAAAGAACTTGTGTGATTTCCTTTATGTAACTGTCATTCACCCGTATTTGTGCCCCGGAGGCGGAATTTGGGTGAAAAAAAAGTTTGAAAGAATTTTCGATATTGGCACCTGATTTTGTTTGAAGAGATGAAGAAAGAAAGAAAAATCCGTTATCCTCACTCTCTTTTCGTCTTTGAGAAATAACTAAGCCCCTCGACCCATACCCACCATCTCCTCTTTCTAAGTTATTAGCAGACCGGAAAATAATTCCGGTTCTGTGTGTTACACCTAAGATATGTCACGGAAAAAGTGATAAATCAGGCAAATATGCGTCCTTCCTAGCGACCATTCATAATCACCAACTAAGCTTCGTAAATCGAAAGAGTATTTATCACATTAACCGGCTAGTTTGTACAATAAAGCCAATTTAAGTATTTATGGACTAAAACATCATCCAAGGATAGTGTTTGTGGACTAGAACATTTCTGGACAACAGCATCACAGTAGGCTTGGTTTCCATCTTCAAAACACTGATTGAAAAATGTGAGGTGATATAGAGAAACGAAATTAATGGAAGAAAACTTAGGGAATCTAAATAAATAGGAAATAACAAACATAAACTGTTTATCAGACTCTGCTGTCGTTTCCATCAGACCCAAGGCGGTGGCAGGGAGTCGGTTCAATCTTTCCATCCCTTTTAAAAATTTATGCTTCGTAATACTTTCGCCGAAATTTAATTTCTCTCTCTCTCTTTCTTACTCCCACGATAATTTACAAATTTATTTCTTACTGTCGGGTTCTTCTTTTCAGAGGTTGAGTTCAATGAAAAGGGAGGGACGTAAGTTCAAGACCTCTTGTATTAATTAGCAGAACCAGAAGACTTCATCTCTGAAATATTTTAATAAATAATTTATTCAGAGATGGTTGAAAGATGCAAGGCATTTGTTGTGTGAAAGTAATGTGTATATGTTACGGTAAAAGTGATAAATTAAGCAAATTTATGATTGCCGGTGATTATTCATAATCACCAAAAATTGATGAATTTGACAAATTATTGAATATTTATCACATTCACCGGCTAGTTTATAAAATACCTGACTCGTGATTGACATTTGATTAAAGTTTGATCACATACTTGACTTCTGTTATTTTTCTGACAAGACAAGAAATCAAGCAGGTGAGGATCGCCGGTACTGGTGATGGAACCTCCCAACAGGCAGTGCCGAACCTTTGTTAAGTTTTCTTCCATTAATTTCGTTTCTCTGTATCACCTCACATTTTTCATTCAGTGTTTTGAAGATGGAAACTAAGCCTTCGAATGTACTGTGATGCTACTGTCCAAAAATGTTTTAGTCCATAAATACTTAAATTGTCTACATCAAAATTTATAAGCTATCTAAAGACCAAACTGTCTGAACTACCCTTCTGCTTTTTGAAATTTTCGGTTTGATTTCTTACAGTATTTGTTCCAAAAGCTCTCAAAAGTGTATATCCCCTTGCTTCAAAACACTATCACCAACACACTCACCAACTTGGACAAATCTCAGAGTTCCTACCTACACAGAATCATTTCGGAAACTTTTGGGACAGACACTGAATTACCTCTGTCAGATTGGTGCATCAATGCCATTTTATAAGTCTTGATGGATGACCCACAAGCTTCTAGGTCATTTTCTATCTCGCTAACTGCTTTCCTTTGGTCTCTAATTCTTGTTATGAATCTACGATGTTCTATTACTCAAACTTATCTACTGCTCTTCTACGTGAATGTGAACATAAAACACTTAAGACACTCACTGTAAGCTTAGGAGAGATCGAAAATTATGTTTGCGATCTGAACTACAACTATCAATTTCTTTCTGTTGGACTATACAGCTGTGAAAAGTCACTGAACGACCTTAACCGTGTCAGAGAAATCAATTTAAAACAAACCCTCAAGGCAGAGAAATAAGACAAAAGTCAACAGATAGCTGATTACAAAACAACAGCAGATTGTTAGAAGCTCAAAGCACAAGCTACAACACCTCCTTCCAACCTCACTCATTCAAAACTAGACAGGCTATTCTGAAATCCCCAAAAATTCGTACCCTAAACAAATAAACAAGGAATTCCGTGGAAAACTCTCGAAAAAATAATATTTATTCAAAATTTTTAAGTATTCAATTATTTATTTATTTATTTTTTTTACAGGTCATTGGCAGTATTGATTTTTATTCTATCAACCTGCCTGAGTACGAGTCTAGCCAAACAGGTACGTAATTCTATAAATAAATAAAAAGTCGGTGACTTGTTGGTGCGTTTAACTGAGGATTCCTTTTGCGTGCTGTGAGTTTGAAGGACTCAAAGAACAGCAGACGAGACATAAATCAGAAATGTCTGACACTGAGAAGGAATGTCTATTTGCCATTTTTTTTTCTGTTTCTGGTTGTCGGAATCTATGCACTTGAGACGAAGACCAACGGTGATTGACTCATTAATGTATCCATCGATTTTAAACTTGGTGAAAATAATATTGAGTATAGCGTTTGGGTTTTGCTGTCGTTATCGAAATTTAGTTTTCGTCTGTTTTCGTCGGTCGGAATTTTTCAATTTCAGATTTCCCAGAAAAAATTTTAATTAACTCAGTCGGGTATTGTTTGTTGTTTCTTGTTGAGTTCAACGTTTTCTTAAGTTTGGTTTTTTAATTTTTGGAATCGCACAAGGTAATTCGTAAGCTATTTTAGCTTAAATCAGGGGTGTCAAAATGATGACTGCGAATACGTACACACTACAAACAAGTACCAGCACAAACGAAAATAAGGTGGACGAAGGGTCCAATTGTTTAAATTACAGAACCGTTATAGTCTTGTGTTTGTTTGTGTCTGTGCTTATGCAATTCAACAGCGAAAGCCCAAAACAAAATTCTCATTGAATTAGTCCCTTGGTACTCAAACTGCGGCCCAAGCGCTACTGAGTGGCTTATTGGCCCAGTGGGAATTGAGTGAAAATTTGTGAAAGGTCGATTCCTCATTGCTAAGTCTGAAGTCTGGAACATTGTGGCTGACCAGTACCAAAATGTTCGGGGCTGTGCTCAGAAACTGCTAAAATTGTTTGCCTCAACATATCTTTATAAAGCAACATACAGAAAATGCATACAGAAACAGACTGACAGATGTACATACGGATGATGTCCTGAGGGTGGACTGTATGTGTCGAAAGCCGGACTTGTAAAATCTTTTTTTTTGTAAGTCGTGTGGCCCAGTCGCAATGGTCACAATAGAAATTTGGCCCGAGAAGAAGTAAGCTTAAGTACCATGGAATTAGCCTATAGTAATAACGATAATATTTTAATATATACTAATAATTATAATATATTTGTCGCCTTTCGAAGGTATTGACAAATACAGCCATAAAAGATTAGAGATTCATCTATTGAAAATTCATACAGATCAGATAGCCCAGATTCTAATATCCTGAGAGAGCGAATTAGTCTATATTTTACCAATGAACTACTAGTAAAACTGTTCTGGTGTGATATATTGCAATATAAATTTGATCTAAAGACAAATCCAGTGCTTGAGTTTGTCTTACTAGAAAAAAATTCTTCGACATCTTGATCCACGGATATTCACCCGAACGACTAAATCAATCCAACCCACAAAACAGTCACAAGTAGGTTCTATCCAATAATCCTCAAATTATTCTTCACCACTGTCCAAACAGTCAAGAGAATCCGAAAAAAATAAAAACACATCGCTATAAAACCAACATTTCTCAATCCGAAAGAAAATTTGTCAATGTCACGTGACCCGCGTGTAATAGCACTAAGTCTGTATCTTAATTGAATTTGACACCCCTGACTTAAGTCATTGATAAATAGAAACAAAAGCTTTCAGCTGTCAAAATAAACCAAAGACCAATTCATAAATTAATCACATCCACTCAATTTTCCACGGCTGTCTAAATCGACTTCCAATCTATTGTTATCGATGCATTTTTTCCTTTTCTTATTGATCGGATTCGATTTGGTGCAGCGGCAAAAATTAAACATTTGCATCGTAATTGTATGGGCATAAGGTGTGGCCGTTCAGGTAGTTAAACAGAAAGACAGGCAGGGACTTTGTTTCACGATGAATAGCTTCTTACACATTTTTTTGGATTTACTTTAGAGAGCTGTTTCCTTTTGGGGGCGGGGTTGGGGGTGTTTGGAAAAATGTGCATATGAAAGATGATTTCTTTAGAGACTATATACAGAACCTGAGTTCATCAACCCATTAAATTGAACAACAACAAAAAAATGATTACAAGGTAAAGAGTAACCGCTTAAACGAAAACTCTGAAAAGGGATAAACAAAAATCCTGACAGGTCTTTCACCAGAAAACAAAAAACCGGACTCCGAACCACATAAAACCTGTGTGAATATTAAATATGAAGAACAAAAAATTCAACTATTTAAAGAACTTTCAGCCATTATTTCTTTTTAAATAAAAAGGTGAAATGGTTTATATTTTCAACAAACTTGTCAACACAAAAAAAAGCTTTACTCAAAACACCTGGGGCAACAACCGTCATGGGTAAAAAAAAAATTAAACTGACTTTAATAGACAGTTTTTACGTGATTACATTTGCTGGTGCCACGATTCAAGCTCCATCCTCCTCCTCCTCATCCCCCTTCCCCCCTCCACCAACCCCCAAATCTTCCAAATTTTTCTCTCCATCTCTTCCTGGTTCACCATCTCCAACATCAAGCAATTTCCCCGAATGTTTATTGTTCGTCGAATGCATTTTTGTTTAATTGTTTCGATGGTGAGAGATTAACGAGGAGCGATTTGATATGATTTTGAAAACAGGGTCGGATGTAGGATTAATTGAAAGTTGAGGGAGTCATATATCGTGAGATGGATGACAGAAGATTTTTAATTACTGAAGTGAAGCCCATGACTACATCTCAAAAGATCAAGTAACGATACACCGAACATAACTATAACACCGAAAGCTAATTTTATGATGACGTCATTAATTTATATATAAAATATTATATAATAAATGATATCAGATATTTTTATATTGTTTATTAAACCCACAAATTTCCTTTCGGCCTGCTAACTAACTTTCGTTAACGGTCTTGAAGAAATTTTATGTCACAAATATTGCATACTTTTAAGAAAAATTCATTTCATAAATATTGCACACTGTTTAAATTACTTAAAAACAATTTCTTTGGTGTTATCCTCTTGTTCACTTATTTATAATATTTATTATAATTCATAAGTTCTTATTATTCTTCCCAAAAACGACATTGTTAATCAATTAAAAATATTTTGTGTTGAATTTTGAAACAAATAAGTGTGCATTACTTATGAAATGAACTCTTCAAAAAAGCTAAATTATTTTACTAATAAATCATCACCAAGAAGAAAAATTATTATTAAAAAATAGGAAAAAATTAATGAATCGCCTTGAATTAGAGGACGGGTCATATATATTGATTACCCTCTCAGCGCTCAACTTTAAAGACCAAACGCATAAAAAGAGATCTACCTGTACGTCAATAGATAACCGAAAATTTGAAAAAACTTTCTAATATTATTTGTGAAATAATTATTTTGTAAAAATGGGTTATTTATAAAATTATTACTCCATGAAAGTGTGCAATATTTATGAATTGAGCGGGAGGAGTAGTATAGTGGTTCAAGTTCCTGACTTGGACCCAATGATCGTGAGTTCAAATCCTCCTCCCGCATCCTGTTATACTCAAAAAAAAAGGATGAAAAACGGGATTAAAACCACCACTATTATTCATGAATTGAAACCTTCAGGAAAGTGTGCATTACTTATGAAAGAAGTCCTTTTTCAAGTTTGCATTACCTAGGCGCCTTTAGGAATTTTTATTTTTACTTCGGTCTCATAAACTCAGGAACCGTTTATGCGGAAGGTCTGTGGTGTAGAGGTCAATCGCTTGAATATAGAAGTTATGACCCTGAGTTCAAATCCTCTCCTGTGTCCTGTTATCCCCAAGGATGAAAACGGGATTAGCACTCAATTAAATAAATAAATAACAGTCTCAGGTTAGTAAGAAAAAGTTTATAAAAAAGTTGAAGGAAAGAAAATAATTTTGAGTAACACAACAGCTCTGTCGTTACAATCAATATCCATAAATGAAATTCAATTAGGCCAATAAAAAAATTTGGGGTTCAAGGAAAAGAACAGAACTCCGACAAGAGCATTAATGAAGCAATTATTAGTTCTGTTCTGTTTAAAAATTAAAAATAATTTATTCTCAACCCTGAATTCTATTTCTGGAATTTGAGAGAGAGAGAGAGACCCAAAAATCGCCTCAACTCCTTCCAACCTCAGCAAATCCCAAAGAAGAGAACCATCTCGTGCAGACAATCAAATTCGACCCATTGACCCATTATTGAGTAATACAACAACGAGGTTCTGAATTAATTACGCCACTGATAAAACTTCAAAAACAATTTGAAGTGTTTACATTAGCATTGACTTTCACACATGTAAATGTGAAGAATGATCGCGGATCACTTGCACGTGATCTCATCCTCTCTCTATCTGGACTCCATATGAAACCATCATTCAATACGCATAAAAAAAATCGTTTAGCATTTTTTGTTGACTCGAAAGCGGAGATACTCTAACTGGAGAAGTCATACATAAAATATTTCTAATCGAATCACAATGGAAAGTCCTTCGGATAACCAAAACTAATTTTTTTCAACGGCCAATTTTTATCGCCTTCCTTTTATGCGACCGTAATTGTTTTGTCTCTCAGGCAGAACTATTTCAGGCGTGGTTTAAAACTCATTGACCCATGTGTCTCTTGTCTCAGGTTTTCTGACTGAAGACCTTGTATTTCCGGTAATCTTCCCATCATCGTAGTGCTCAAATGGATTTGTATCAAACACATAATTTTTATGTAATTAAAGAGTGGAACAAGGTTTCTTCTTGTGGGTATTGTATTTGTTCTTTCAAGATTTGGCTTTGAAAACGTACCCCTTGTAAAGCACCTATGTAAAATATAAATAAATAAATATTTACTTCTAATCCCGTCTTTCACTCATAAGTATAACAGGATACGGGAAGAAGATTCGAGCTCATGAGTATAACTTCGACAGTCGAGCACTTTAACCACTACACCACCTGCTACGTGAAATATTTATAAAATGAATTCTCCATTAAAGTGTGCATTACTTTTGAAATCAATTCTTTTAAAAAGTGTGCAATATTTATGAAATAGATATGAAAATGTGAACTGTTTAGTTAGAAATAGACATTTCCTTGATTTAAACATACAAAACGCGTAAATCGAGACCTAGTTCCGTTAGTTTCTTTCCAAACTCAGAATCAAACACCTACAAAGAAATTCTTTCTGTTTCTTGTGTTCCTCAACCCATTCCAAGATTTTAAGAGATCGAAAGTCTCAGTGGTAGAAGATTGAAGATGAGTCTATCACCTACCAAACCTTGGTCACCCTTTGTTGTCGGTTGTTGGTCATTCAAACCCATCCTCATCCTTTTCGTCCTGTCCCGGTTTTGTCTTTTTCTCACCCATCTTCTCACCAAATCTTTTAAAATCAGTATTCACAATCCTCTCACCTATGTTCATGCCCTCCTTCTCTTCTGGTACATGTCGCCTGAGCCAAGAACCACAACCTACACAATTTAACTACCCTCAACTATCTCCAGCGATCAGTTAAATGGTCAAAGGCCAATAGGACGAAAGATGATAATAACGGAAAATATTTCAACGAATACATAGCTGACATTAATAGTTAATAAATTAATAGAGTTATGAAAACATCGTCACATCATTTCAAGAGACTGATGTCTTTTGTCGACCTGCTATACCAAGATAGGGCTCAATAAATCTCCATGTTGATTAACTCTTTCCATGTTTCGAATTGTTTTCGTTATTAAAACTTTTTTCTTATCGACTCTAATTAAGACTGAAAGACGTTTAGTCAATGTTTATCAGTTTAACATTAACAACATCAATAAAATAAAAACAAAATTTAAATAAAGACTAACGAAGAGGAGGTGAGATAATTGGTGCTAACAACAAACTTCACATCTTGTCAAACTGGTCAATCTCAGGTACTCTAACATGTCTTCGACTAAACTTCATTAATGATCAGGACAATTTCTCATGTTCTTTGTCTAACAGATGTCTATATATAAAGGTCTTAGTTGGTCACAAGAACGTGAAAAAGGGTTACGACCGTCCGACACTCTGTGAGGTCACACCAGAGACTGTTATACTGGTTGAACAAAAAAAATCTTAAACCATCGATTCGATAAATGTTACCATTCATTTCTATCCTCGAGTTAATTTGTTCTTAGAAGAATCATGTCTTTGTGCTGATCGTATATAAAACCAAGTTGGTAATGAGATCATTCCGCCGACAAACACCTGTCTGGTCGTTGAGACTGTAATAAAAAAACGAAGCCCACCCCGTTTAATCCCAGTCTTGTAAACCGCAAATTGCGAGGGTACGCCGTCTGAACTACTCCTAAAATTAAATTGCAGGTTTCGCAGTAATATTTTTTAAAAATTTGTGGAACTATTCTCCTATGTTTGTTAAGGGGTGAATACATCTAGCAGGTCTAATTCTAATCTAAAAAAGGTCTAAAAATAAATCAAAAGTATGTCCAAATCTTGGAGATTAGACTAAAACCGAAATTATGTATCTTCTCTTTGACAGCATCCAGTCAGACACGCCCACAGTCGACACAAAAGACAGTATGGCCATCCTTCCGATCCCGTTCCTGATAATTTCATAATAATAGATGGTCCAGGTGGTCCGGAATACGGGAACTGGGGCCCGTGGTCGGCGCCCTCAGAATGTTCGAGAACGTGCGGCGGAGGTGTCGCCTATCAAACGAGATATTGTTATGACGTAAGGTAAGTATAAGTAAAACCGTGTCAAACGAGACAATTAATCGTCGTGAATGTTAAATCGTGCGGAGAATTAAAAAAGAAAGTAACATCTCAAATTTGTGACTCTTAAGAACTTTACCAGACATCAATATTGTTAGGCTATCCCTTTGATTAATTACAACCGTCATTAATTATTAACAAGGACTGGAACGGAACGATTAACATATCGACCGATCGGTATCACAGCGGGAAACGAATCCTCTGGAGGCAGGGTGCTTTTGTTAAACGATAAGTGATATCCTCCACCTTTCTTGAGTTGACGATAGGGGTCTACGCCGCCGAAGACAGTTTTATTATTTAAAGTCGAGACTACGCCTGGATAGAAGAAGATGCTTAAATAATCAACCAACCGTTACTCCCTTTCTGCCAGCCGAGACTTGTTAGCCCATTTGCTGGCGATTTATTGCTAAATAAAAGTTCGTACTAAGCTGAGATAAAAAAAGAAATTCCACTGGTAGAGCTTAAAAGATCCCTCGCAGGCTTTTCTAAAAAAAAGTTCTAATAAAAAGAATTTTTCTCTTTCAGAGAGCAAAAAATAAGTTCAGTCATTTCTAACTATTGACCATAACGAAGGAATTTGCTGTAAAATAGCTGCTACTAATTTAATTAGGGTTTTCCTTTCCAACAAAAATAATGAGATTATTGTGCTAAAATACCATTGGTTAGTTTGACCATGACGTACTAATGGAGGGCACAACTATCCAGACTGGACTTTTCAACTCATAAACATTTCATTAATAATCTAGTCACTCGGTCTCTGCTCTTATACTTAATGCGTTTTTGATTTTTTATTTTCAGCCCAGACGGTAGACCTCTCTGTCAAGGAGGATCAAAGCGATACTTCTCCTGCAACATCCAGGTGAGAATAAACTCATGTTATCATCAAGACCACCCCGGTTTCTATATCGATTTTTATAGATTGGAATTTTTAATACAACGGATAAGTTCTTAATCCCCAAAAAAAAATTTAAATTCAAATCCCAACCCCTAACACTCAACACAACAACAGATGCTGGACCAAAAGGATCAAAATTTTATTCAAAAATTACTTAAAATTTATTTTTGATCATAAAAACGGCGCGTGAAGGATCACATAATCAAAAAAAGTTCAACGAACTTTAAGATCGATCCATATACTGAGAATTATATCCGTGAAATATATGTCTCAGATAAATATCAGAGAGTGTCAAGAATCCAGAGTTTAGCTTCTTAAAAAGTAAATACACAAATACGACACTGATACACAAATCGAAAGAAAAGTAATAAAAATCTGAGTTTATGGCAGGTTGTGACGATCAAAGATTAACCGATTCATAACTGACAAGATAAAAAAATTCGGAATAAACCGTCTGAAAAGCGAAAGTATAGTTTACAAATAAAATATTCTTTTGAAGAAGGAGAGGAAGATTGTATCTCGGAGATTGAGAAGATGTGAAAGAATCGCCAAAATCTACAAAAATGTCATAATTTAAGAAAGAAAATAAAAATTGATGGTTACTAAGAACTAACAAAGAATGAAGATGAGTAAAAGGTGAATTGAAGAATGAATAGTGTGGGAAGAGATATTGTGGCAAAAAGGACCCATCAAAACAAAACATGGCCCAAACTAAGAGAATATAACTCAAAAAAATGGTATAAATACAGCCCAACAAGTCTTTAAATAGCGTGACGGGATAAAGAACAAACTAGAGCCACAGGATGTAATGCGTGAAAGAGGAAAAGGGCCTACAGCAGCAAGATGAGGGAAAAGGCAGTGTTCAAAAAGATAGTAATTAACAAACAGAAAGAAGAGGCAGTTTAGATGCGACTAAAAAGAAATTCAAATCACAATAGAACAAATCCTACAGGGATGCTGGGAAAGGATACAGATGGACCACGACAACCAAATCCAAAATGGCTCATCACCAAATCAAATTTCCCTTCTCATGTTTTTCAGTAAGACAAAGCAATAAAAGCTAACAGTAGCAACCACCTTATCAAATCATGAACCATAAAGAGAACCTCAAGGATTCAGCACATACAAACCGGGACCAATCAGTATAACATCACGAATCAACGTTTGTCTCACTCAAACAACCCAACAAAATCGCTTTAATTCAATTACAACAACAAAAATGAAAAACTTACCAGCTACTGTTACCATCTCCTCTTCCAATTGCCTCAGGTTCGGAGATGAACCTAAAAAGAAAAAACAAATTCGACTGTCATCATAGAGATCCAAACTTTTTTTATATCTCCAACGACTACCTGTCCTCGAGGAAGGGACTATATGCTGCCTAAGTTCCAGAAGCTGACGGAAGAAAAGACAGAAAGAAGGAGGAAGAGGAAATATAGGAACATGACTCGAAGGAAAAGGAGAAAGCAGAAGACTCAAACTTAAAAGCCAAAATTTTTTGTCGAGCCTATAATGACCACTTCAGTGGGGGATTAAAAAGGGTAGTTTGGAACCTTCTAGAAAAAAAAAGCAGAAAGACAAGAAATATTATTTACCCTTATTAATCAACATAAAATCAAGTCCCTTCTGAGGACGTATAGACTGTAATCACTTCAATCTCCTCATCAAAATTCCAGCATCCGAAATCATCATAAATCTTCACCACTTTCTTAACGTTATTTCCGATGTTATGACGCACAAGGTTAATTACTTGTTTTTATAATTTTCTTTCGAATTATAAATATAAACCCCTCCGAACATGCTTCTCTTATTTTCGTGTCGGATCTTTTTAATTTTTGTTTCCCCCAAAAATTGTAGAGAAAATATTATTTTGTCGTTAGTTGGTCCAAAGTTAAAAATGGCCGTTAAAATGTTTTTGGTTATAACTTTACAAAATGTTCATAAAAGTCGAGCTAAAATGATGTAATAAATTACAAGAAACGATTTTAATTGTATGTTTTACGGTTTGTTTGAAATTTGTAAAAGAAAAAAAATTTTTTTTGAATTATGTTATCTATTACCCATTCCCATAAGTTCGGTTTCAGTCTTAGCCATGAATCTAATTAGTATGAGAATATTTACGAAAATTTTCAATTGTTTTTAAGAAACGTAAAAAGACATCCCACCACATTACTACAGAATCGATGTACTGTATATATTAAAACCATCGACAATTGTTTAATTAAAAACAATTAATAGGGAAGAGCTCCGTTTCAAACTTGGTTCTCTACCTGTATCTAATCAATGAGCCACGTTTCCTCGAAACCGGTTAAGGCGTTTTTGACTTTCTGTAGCACGTACAAGTAAACAAACAAACACTGAGCTGTTTCTTGACAAAATTTTAAATCCATTGGTACCAACCAACGAGGAAGATTTTTTTATGTATACAGTCTTTAGCGTAAGTTTATAATTAAATACCTAACGTTACGAACTGATTTTTATTATAGGACTGTCACGTAGATACAGATTTCAGGTCTGAGCAGTGCGCAGAATACAACAGAGTTCCTTTTGAAGACAGATACTATGAGTAAGTATAACTTTTTGCAAATAATCAGGATGATAATGTTTTCCTGGGAAGAAGAAGAGCAATAAACATAATGTGAGGGTTTAGGAGGTGAATTATTGGGGAGAGTGTGCATTATTTATGAAATAGAAACAAAAGCAAGGACTATTAGCTTTGAGTTTGTCCAAGTCAGGAACTTAACCACTACACTACTTTAATAACTATATCCTCTTCTGTAAAATAGCTGTCGTGAGACTATTGGAGATCTCTACAACTATACCGCCGATAACTTTTATGTGTGCAAGATTTATGAAATGATTCTTAGCAGAAGTGTGCATTATTAATGAAATATAAAGGAAAGCAACGATGTAGTGTTGTGGGATTAATAACAACACAGTGTACTAACCCAAATCCAATAGTATTTGGTGTGATTATATTATTAATCACTTTCAAAGAGTCCTGAAGAACGGAGGAAAGCAATAGACCAGGACACAACCAAAAACAAAATGATTTTATTCACTTTCTGGACTCTCAAAAATATTTACATCAAAATCGATGATTGGATAGCCAGAATCAAAAAGAATTGTATTCGTTAACCGATCATCCACCGAATTTAGTTTCTCGATTATTATTACAAAAATCGAAAAGGTTGGAAAGTTTTTATTCAAACATTCCTTTTTCAATTATGTGTGGATTAAAGCCGAAAAGAAATTAGTAGTAATTATAGTAAAAAACAAAAGACCAAACTAAGAGTCGTGGGAATAGACGGGAACCCGAAAGGGTAAAAAGTAAAAACAAATAACAAAACATATAAACAGTTAATGACTACTTACCGCCACGTCTCTTTTGATGAACCGCAACAACCTCTTTAAATAATCTTCGTGTGTAAGTTTTAAGTATTAATAATATAATACTTCGATCTGGCTCTTTAAATAAAATGAATGAAGTAGATTTCCATGAACACATATACTCACATCTGTAAAGAATTTTTTTTACGTTAAATGTTTTATTAATAACTTCGTGAAATGGCTGAAGTAATAATGAGTTCTTCCTTTCCCGGAAACACCCAACCAGTTCCAAAATTCGAAATGTTTGCCCACATACCATCGTAAGGAACGATTGTGTCAAGTATTCCTCGATGGGCGGCTTATTTAAATCCTTTCGTAGCATTCCCATTCTGAATTGGTAAGGTTCTGAGGCTCATAGAGACAAAATCTCTACAGGACACTTCTCCTAACCGCATCTATTCACTGTATACTTCTTTCTCTTCCTATTGATAATTTATATTTCTACTGTTTTGTTCTTTAAGTATTCTCCTTGTGACTACTTAGTTTTGGTGAACTTTAATGAATAGCTACCAGAGAACTTGTAACAGTGATTTTGGAATGTCAATATATTTATATATTTCTATTTGTTGTATAGATCTAGCATGAAGAGTTGTGTTTAGAGAACAGACTGATTCTGTGCCTTCCCGCTTTCCATTTATCAATTTATACTTCTCTTCAGAGTTCTACTCAGTTCCTTCCATATTCCTTTAAAACATTATCTGCTCTTTCTATTTTTTCTTCTAAAAACCTTATTCAAAGAAAATTAGAAAGCAGGAAGATATAAAGTTTTAGAGGAATATAGTAAAAATTGATAGTAAGCAAAACACTGAGGAGGTGTATAAATCGACAAATAGATAGTGCAAAGGTCGGAAAATGGTACTTATAGAACGAAACAGTGGAAAATAGTAAGCTAAAGAGTAGGAAAATGACTGATGAGTATGATAATACGAAGAGAAAGAAGAATATAGTGAATAGATGCAGCTATGATAAGTGTGTTGTACAGTTTCTGTCTTTATGAGCCTCCTGACCTTACCATTCATTAATGGGAAGGTTACGAAAGGATTGGAATGAACCGTCTATCGAGGAATACTTGCCATAACCTGATCATTGGATAGGACAACAGGATGTGACTGTAAGAGCAGTCATAAGGATAGGATAAGAATAAAACGGAGAAAGTAGGAAAGAAAGAGGATAAAAGAGAGTGATGGTAATAATAATGATGAAGAAGTAATAATAATAATAATAATAAGGAGGAAAAGGATGAGACAGGAGGAAGACAGAGAAAATAGAAGGGAAGGAGTGAAGAGACAATTTTATGTAAGCAAACATTTCCGCGTAAAATAACGACTCCACTTCTCATAGCTGACAATAATTTGACTAGAATTCAACAAATAGAAAAGTATAAATAGATGGAGATTCCAAAACCACTGTAACAAATTCTCTTGTAAATATCACTTAAACTAAGCAGTCACGAGAAAAATTCAATAATTCAAACACCGAACGAATCCCTATTTTGTTACAATTTTTCATTAAAATCATAAATCCAACACCTCGATATATGTAAAACAAGTTTTTGACTATATCCTCACCAGGCATCATTCCCAGTTTCTCACGGTTGAACCCATGAACTCAATCCCATTAATCTGTTTCGATCAATTTTTTAAAATTATTTGACCGGACACCAGAAACCTTTACTTAAGAAAATCATCATCTCACGTGAGATCCTCTCATCTTTCAACGATTTATTATAGGAAAGGAATAAAAGTGGTTTGACAAGAAATTTCCAGAACCCAAGTGGTGACTGCTTATAAACCCAGGTT
Source organism: Columbicola columbae (assembly GCA_016920875.1). NCBI lineage: Eukaryota > Metazoa > Arthropoda > Insecta > Psocodea > Philopteridae > Columbicola > Columbicola columbae. The sequence goes on from JADMLL010000008.1 coordinate 10,163,609, forward strand.
ACTAACCCTTTACCCCAAACCAAACAAAAATGTTTATAATAAATAAAAAATAATAAAACTTCTTGTTAGCATGTTCAAAAGATGGTAAAGAATCTCTTAATTCTTTTTCCAAGTTGGAACCGCCAGCTACAAATTACAACAAAAATATGTTGGGACCGAAAAAGAGGACGTTCTTATTGTTACTGGAATGTCAATGATTTTAACACCTCGGGAAAAGAAATTTTTTTTTATTGTTATTAATTTAAAGCCCTCGTCTGACAGGAAGAATTCAAATAATGATTTCCCCTTTACAACAGTTTTTGGTTACTCTCGTTCAGTCCATTGTTTAAATAATTTGAGAAGAAAAGTAAGCGAAATGAACACACTCTCGTGTTAGTTAGTGAAATGCTTCTGTGAATTATTCAGCAGTCGACTGACAGTTATTTAATTCTAGGAATGACCACGCCATCTTTATTGTTGTTTTATATCGAAATGATGAGTATTCGTGTTAGGAATATTTCATTAAACTGTGTTGGTTTTCCGTTGACAGTATCGTAAACAGGCACGAAGTTATGATATCTTGGATCACGAATATAGCTCGTTTTCTTGACCGAAAATTTCTTGATTCGAACAAATTTGTTTAATTATATAATTAACAACAAAATCAAATAGTATATCATCATGTTATGAATTTATTTATGGACATAACGTACCAATATAGATGATTTTAAAAGGAAACTGAAACAGAAATTGTGGGTTAAATACAGAAGAATGAACTTTAGGAGCTTAACCCAACCGAAAAGAAGAATTGACTTAAACAAATTAGAAACTTAAACAAAAGCTGGATATACAGTTGAATCTGATATTCAAATACTTCATAATCAAGCAAATTAGAGAAGATCAGTGCACAGAGGTTTAAAAGACCCAATGAAACAGGAAATCAGACAATAGTTTGCAATATTCGTGACAAATTGTGCCTACTGTGCATTACTTTTGAAACGACCCCTTCATACGAAACGTCACACTGTTTATGAAATAAACCATGGCAGTAAAACACACGCAACCAATTATTTATAAGGTTACAGGATTAGTAATAAATTAATTATCAATGAGACACTCAATCTAAACAAAACAACCAAGGAAGACTGACTCATGAAGTTGGGAAAAGAGTGGAAAGCGTTGGAAATCTCGAACCCAAACCCACAAAACAGTGCTAATGCAGAACGAAGATATAACACCTGACTGTTCAAAAAAAAAATCGAAGCCAAAAACGGTGGAAAATGGACAGAAAAGAGGAGATACTGACCTAAACAGAAAGCAAATGGCGCTTGAAACACCGTTTTCAGATGTTCGAACACAAGAAAGACGTTAGAGAAAAACATTTTTATGATTAAAATTAAATTTATTTGTGTGTTCGATATGTAAGATGTGCAACAAGACCTTACACAGCTTACAGAACCAACTGGAGCCAGAGGAGTTCCTGCCGAAAATTAGGCTGAAGACGGGTAAACCGTGATCGAAGGATAGGCAACAAGAAGGAAAATAGTGAAGGAGGCAAAAAGAAGAAGAAGGAAAAAGGAAAAAAGTGGAGCAGTTTGACGTGAAAAAGATGGCCGATACAGCAAAACAAATCGTGTTCGTAAATCGAAGAAAAATTTATTCAAAAATAAACCGCAACGTTCGGGATCCGAGATATCATTTTACATTCAAAGTCTACGTGCAGACTATCGCGAAACTCTTGAGTATATCTTTGTTTTATTGGAGAATGGATTTATCACTTTGTCAAGGTCGTTTATAAAAAATTGCTAACACCCTTATCTCACTGACCCAATTATTATTAGCTTTTTAAATAAAACCGGAAGTGAAATTAAAACTATACCCAAAGTAACTGATAAAAATATTTTCAATGATGCCTTGTGTCAATGTATTTGTCCTAATTTATTTACTCTGAGATAGCTAACACCTTAAAATTAATCTCACAGTTATAGAAAGAGACTTACTTACATTAATTATTATTCCGGTAGCTGGATTCCTTACACGAAAGCACCTAACCCATGCGAATTGAACTGCATGCCCAGAGGAGAAAGGTTTTATTACCGGCATAAACTAAAAGTAGTCGATGGAACAAGATGCGACGACGAGAAACTGGACGTTTGTGTTGATGGACAATGTCTGGTAAGAGCAACACTTATTACTTTTTAATAACCCTTGAAATTAGAACTTAATTATGATGTAAGTTCACTCACAAGTATGTCTGGGATGATGGTACTGGTCCATCTTCAGCTCCAACACGAGTAAAAGACGACCAATTTTATTTCGTTTTTAGCCAGTAGGTTGCGACAGAATGTTAGGATCACCAGCCAGGGAAGACAATTGCAGAGAGTGTGGAGGAGATGGAAGTAGCTGTAACACCGTGCAAGGAATCTTGGATAACAATGACCTTCAAGTTGGTGAGTTTTTCTAGAAAAATAATGATGATGATTATAGTTTTTTGCAAAAACCAAACATTCGTGAAGTCTAAAGAACCCCATAAGTGTCTAGAAGACCACAGAGGTCGTAAAAAATCTTCGATTACACTAAATCTTCGTCACGACGACGAACAAGTACCCTAAGGAGATACATACATACGAGCACACATCCATAATCCTGGTTTTCCAGCATTTTATAGTCGATTCCTCTTCGTCCATGGTCTCATATCGTTTTATTATTTTTTAGGTTATAACGACATCCTGCTAATTCCTGCAGGTGCGACCAACATCCAAGTGAAAGAGATTCAACCAACGAACAACTACTTAGGTACTTAGGTTTGTGTTATATTTAACTCGTCAGCCTTTTATACTTGACAATTTTTTTTCATAAATTACTTAGTAGAACGCTCTCTGAAAGAAGAAGTTTATAAAACGGTGATAAATTGGGATTTGTGTAATAATAAAAATATTAATTCTAGATCCGTGAATCATGATCGACATTCTGGAATTTTTTCTTTCGAAGAGGCTCCAAGGAGCAGGGAGAGGGGGCTCAATTTCTAAAATTGCTTTACATTTGCCTACCTTATGTCTTTTCTTTCTACTCATGAAGTAATTACACCGGTCAGTGAATTCGTCTTGAAAGAAAGAACGTACGTTACGAAAATGAAGTGTTAAATTCTAATTTGCTGCCTTGATTGCCACGGTGAATCAGCATTTGTTCGTCCACGAATTTGCCACGAACATTTTTGTCTTGTTTCGTGGAAGTAAGGTTTGTTGTGCCGGTCCAAATCTGAATGACAATTTTAGATTTGGCGATTTTTCATCTGGTAATTCAAAACTCGATCGATTCAAAGATGATCATTGTGAAATTTAAGTCTTCAGTATTGTTAGAACAATGATATGTCGAATGACGAATGATTCGGTCCACGAAAAATGTTGGGAAACATTTTCTTCTTCCATTGGACCGTCTTCTAACTTTTATCTTCCAATCGGTTACTTGAGATGTACTTTGTTTCGACTTTTGGATGTTATACTGTCTCCTCTTTCCTTCTGACTTTGAATATGTTCATTCCCTCAACTTTTTTTTACAATACTTCTTCCTACGTCCTTTCTTCGATTGTCTTTATACTATATTGTACATCTTGGTGTGTAACTAACAACTAATTAAGGTAATTTCCGACCTCAGTGAGTACTTCTCAATTTTTTTGAAGCCTTTTCAAGCTTTCTGAACATCCAATCCAGTAGCTCTACAGTTTTGTGTGGGCCTTGGCCTTCTGCAGGAGTGTTCTCCGTTTCGTCCAATCCATTGTGCATCTCCTCCGGTTTTGTGTTCGGACGTCTTCCCATCTTAAGTTGGCTTCTCCTTGGATTTTGAGGATCAAATTGTCGTTAGCTCTTATAACATGGCCTGCTCGCTCTCTGAATATATTTCATTTGACAAATCCCCCAAATTGTAAAAATTGATTCGGATCACGAACGCCGAGGAGCAGATTATGTTTACAATATGACGTATCACTGCATTTCCAAAATTATTTTTTCCAAATATGCACCTGACGTAATTTTTTTGGAATGAACGAAATCCCTTTGTGTGTCTAACATCCTCAATTAATAACATTCTGAAACTTAAAATCTGATATTTCCAAATACTTTAAATACTAAAAATTTAGGAATAAGAAATCCGTAATTTTTCAAATACGTACCTGATACGTCATCCCAAACACGCGCATCCACATGGCCGCATAATTTTATTCTAAACGTTCTTATGTTATTAAGAATAGAAATCACAAAGGAAGAACAAAATCTTTAACACTGGACACTTCATTTTTCATAACAGTTACAATAGAATAATGGCTTGGAATTTCTTCTTCTCCTCCGAATGTGGTAGCCTGAAAAAAAAAATTTAGACATAATCAGTGACGTACTCAAGCAGGATCTTCCAAAGTCAAAATTTTAAGCTTCTTGGAACGCATGAGAGTCATTTTGATTTGTTTGATTTTAGCCGTTCGTAATACGACGGGACATTACTACTTAAACGGAAACTGGAGGATTGATTTCCCTCGAAAGCTCAGATTTGTGGGAACCGTATTTCATTATGAAAGAAAACCCCATGGATTTTATGCACCTGAATCGATAACATGCCTTGGGCCCACCACCGAACCCATTTACATCTCTGTAAGTAGATCCGACGTCCCGAAGACAAATTTTAAAAAAGGTTTTCGGATTAATTATGATAATAGGTGAATTTGTTTTGATAGCTACTGTACCAAGAACCGAATCCTGGTGTCATGTACGAGTATAGTATTCCAAAAAGGTATTTCTCCCCACTCCCTGACTGATAACTACACTTGGGTGGAAGGTGAATTCGGACCTTGTAGCTTAACTTGTGGAGGTGGTGAGTATGTAATGAGTGTTCGCAATTTTTTTTTTCTACATAACTTATTAACAATTTTATGAGTGACGATTTTTAATTAAGGTTCCCAACAAAGGAGTGTGATATGTGTACGAAGGAGGGGATATGGTCCAAGTGCCAGAAAACTTGTGCAACGCCAATTACATGCCCACTTCAATACAGTCGTGCGCGCCAGAGCCATGTCCACCTTCTTGGAATGCCGGACCTTGGTCACCGTGCAGTGAGTCATGCGAAAGGGGAACTCAAGAACGTCAGGTATCAGATCAGAACTCATACAAACTTCCGGGACATCTTCCTCTCAAAACATTCAACTGTAATATTTCTCTTCTTTAAGGTTTACTGCATGCAAATCGTTGCCAATGGTCTTCCAACGGTAGTGGATGAAAGTGAATGCGCAAAGACAGGAGAAAAGCCGCCGAACAAACAAGAATGCAACGTCGACGCCATTTGTCCTACTTGGCATATCGGTCCTTGGAAACCTGTGAGTCTTAGTCTCCTGTCGGTAATAAAAAATTTCAATAGTCTAGCCCCTAACTCTGTCTATTTTCTAGTGCGACAAACTTTGTGGAGATGGTAAAGAAAGACGAGATGTAAGATGCTTTAGAAAAGTTGACGGAAGGATAGAAGTTCTGGATGACGCGTACTGCGCAGAAGAAAAACCAGAATCAGAAAAACCGTGTATGCTTCGTCCTTGTGAGGGTGTCGACTGGGTAACATCGGAATGGTCAGGTGTAAGTAACGCATCACTACCTAAAATCTAACAAATTAGTGTTGTAATAATAATTAGGTAGGAGTTATTTGGTTTTAGTGCGACGAAAAATGCGGTCTCACACAAGAAACCAGAATAGCTCGATGTATGACGCAAGCAGAGTCATTTTCCCGGACTCGTTTTGTCATAAATATAGAAAACCTGAGTTGGTCAGAGAATGTGAAACTTCGAAGAAATGTGACAACGAATGGTACGCTGGTCAGTGGAGTGAATGCTCATCGAAGTGCGGAACTGGAGTCCAGACCAGGAAAGTTTTCTGCGGAGAAATAGACGAAGAAGGGTTGATTAAAAAAAGTGGAAGATGATAAGTGTAACGCCCAAGAGAAATATGAATCGGAAAAAGACTGCGTCGGACAAGAAGAATGCGTAGGAAATTGGTTTTCGGGTCCCTGGAGTTCGGTAAGACTCCTAACTCCTTTATATTATTAGAGTAACATTATTTATGATTATTAAGTTTGAATTATAGAATGTTGTCTCTTTTACTGTAGTGTTCCAAAGAATGTGGAGGCGGACAAAAAGACAAGGAAAGTATTGTGCATACAAGATAACGAGACGGTATCCATCACCAACTGTGATGGAAGTACTATACCCTTCTCGAGCGAAAGCTGCAATAACCATCCTTGTGGAGAAGATGAAGTTGTTACAGTGGAACCAACTACTGATATGAAAGAAGATAAGAAAGAAGAAGAAAAGGAAAAAGAAGAAGAAAGGAAAGAAGAGGGAAAAGAAGAAGACAAAGAAAAGGGAAAAGAAGAAGAAAAGAAAAAGGAAAAGAAGAAGGAAAAGGAGAAGAAAAGAAGGAGAAGAAGGTGAGGAGGAAGAAGAAGACTGTGAGTATGATGAGATTACGAAGACTATGACGAAGAAGAAGAAGGAATGACGTCACCGATGGTTTCAACATCGGAGGTGAGTCCTCTAAATATTGTAACTTGTGTTATTGTGACTGCCCATTAATGACAAGGCCCTGAATTTTTCTGATAATACTTCCTCTAACTTATAGAGTACCGAGTCGTCAATGTCATCAGAGTTCAGCACAGGTTCCACCGAATCGTCCTTGAGCACTGAATCTTCCTCAGAAGGCTCTACAGAGTCGTCATCTTCGGAAAGTTCCACCTTGTCCGGATCATCCGTGTCAACGGAATCTAGCTCTTCCGTATCATTAGCAGCCTTGGTACAGACTCTACTTTATCAACAAGTAGCATGAGTAGCAGTAGTAGTGGTAGCACGGAAAGCAGTAGCAGTAGTGGTAGTACTGAGAGTAGCAGTAGCGGTAGTACCGAAAGCAGTAGCAGTAGCGGTAGCACTGAGAGCAGTATAAGTACTGAAAGTAGCAGTAGTGGTAGCACGGATAGTAGTAGTAGCAGCATGAGCACTGAAAGTAGTAGTAGTGGCAGTACTGACAGCAGTAGCAGTAGTGTTAGCACTGAGAGTAGCAGTACCGGCAGCACAGAGAGCACCGAAAGCACAGAAAGCACAGAGAGTAGTAGTAGTGTCAGCACCGAATCAACTTCTGAATCATCAAGCTCATCTGAAAGCTCTACAATTTCTAGTAGTGAAATGTCTTCAAGTTCAACATCTTCAACCGAATTTTCTAGTACTGATTCGTCCTCGTCAGTGTCAACGGAAAGTACAGAATCCACATCTACTGGTTCTACCGAATCAACTGAATCTACGGAATCTACTGAATCTTCATCAACTCAATCTACTGAATCCACAGAATCTACAGAATCTTCATCAACCCAATCAACTGAATCTACGGAATCTACCGAATCTTCGTCAACCCAATCAACAGAATCCACAGAATCTACTGAATCTTCATCGACTCAGTCAACTGAATCCACAGAATCAACCGAATCTTCGTCAACTCAATCAACCGAATCTACGGAATCTACTGAATCTACCTCCACTCAATCTACAGAATCGACGGAGAGTACAGAATCCTCGTCAACCATTTCCACGGAATCTACCAGCGAAAGCAGTTCTGTGTCATCAACAACCGAAAGCTCAACAATGTCTGAAAGCTCTTCTTCAAGCGAAAGCTCAACTACCAGCTCAGAATCTACCCTGCGTAGTATTGGTGAAGTGGACGCAGACGAAGAGACTTCCAGTTCCCAATCCACAGAAAGTACAGAATCCAGTTCAACTGGCTCAACGGAAAGTACTGAATCCACACAGAGAGTACGGAATCTTCTTCTAGCGTTTCTACAGAAAGTACTGAATCAACATCAACAGGATCTACAGAAAGTACTGAATCTACGGAATCTTCCTCCAGCGTCTCTACAGAGAGTACAGAATCAACGTCGACCGGATCAACAGAGAGTACCGAATCATCTTCTAGTGTCTCTACAGAAAGTACAGAATCAACAGAATCATCTTCTACTGGATCAACCGAGAGCACGGAATCTACTTCGACAGGATCGACTGAAAGTACAGAAAGCACAGAATCCTCTTCGACAGGATCAACTGAGAGTACGGAAAGCACGGAATCCAGTTCAACAGGATCTACTGAAAGCACAGTATCCACATCTACAGGTTCGACTGAAAGCACAGAATCTAGTTCCACAGGTTCCACTGAGAGCACAGTATCTACTTCAACTGGTTCTACTGAAAGCACAGAAAGTACAGAATCTACATCAACGGGATCTACCGAAAGCACAGAATCTACTGAAACCGGATCTACTGAGACCACTAGTTTGTTACAAAAATGGAAGACTACAACTTGTAAGTTTACCTTTCCTACTAATCACTAATTACATTCTTGAAAAACAAATTTGGAATAAAGGCAGAACAGAAAAAGAGAAGCAAAGCAACCAAAACCAGGAAACCACTTTTATTTAACTGAGGCTTAATTATTAATAGAATAACAAAGTAGTAGCTAACAGTTAGGGGTAGAAGGCTTTGGCTTTTAGTAAACAGTAACCAAGTATTTTTCGTCACTAACTACTATCATTTTGATAACAAAAAGAATGAATTATAACAATTTTGTGGGAGGAGTAGTGTAGTGGTTAAGTTCCTGACTTGCAATGATCGTGAATTCGAATCCTCCTCTCGCATCCTGTTATACCCGAAAATTAAGGGTAGGAAAAGGGATTAAACTACCACCAAATTAATAACAATTTTAATTTATATTTAAGTCGAAGAACTGTGGGGCTCATCGATCACCGCCATCACGAAACCCAAGAAACCCAAATGCAAAACGAAGAGGAAACCGAAGTGCAGAAAATCAGAATTCGGTTGCTGTCCAGACAACAGAACACCCGCCGAAGGACCTTTCGGAAAAGGTATTTTAAAATCATTTTCCATTTACGGTTTAGGCTTCTTCAAGCAGCAAATATAACGAACTAAATTTTTAGGTTGTCCTCAACCTGAAACTTGTGAGGAGTCTGAATTCGGATGCTGTCCTGACGGTGTGTCTCCAGCGAAAGGAAAGAACGAAAAAGGTTGTCCCAAATTTGATTGCAAGGAAACTCTCTTTGGTTGTTGCCCTGATAAAGTTAGCGTTGCTCAAGGTAACGACTTCGAAGGTTGTCCAGAAGAAATGCTTCCAGCAGAATGCAGCACTTCAGAGTAAGCAAAACCCTAATTTTTTCTTAGAAAGTTGTTAAACGTGATTCAGAACCAAAATACGAAACGTTTTCTTTTAGGTTCGGATGCTGTCCCGACAACATGACCAGTGCAACCGGACCTAATTATAAAGGCTGCTTTGTCTGCGAGGGATCTGGTGAGTGCGACACTTGCAAAGATACAGTTTATGGTTGCTGTCCTGATAATGTACGAGCAGCCACAGGGCCTAACTTCCAAGGTTGCGAAGAAGGTACGTATTCAAAATTGAATAAAAAGACCAACTCAGGTTTTTGAGGCATTAAAATTAAACTTAACATTAATTTCAGGTTCTGGAGAAGGTGTTGACTGTGCTAATACCACTTACGGTTGCTGTCCTGATGGTATCATATCAGCCGAAGGTCCTAATTTCGAAAACTGTGGAGTTATTGATTCCGAAAACTGCTCTTTGTCATACTTCGGTTGCTGTCCCGACGGTGTCACTCCGGGTAACTGTCAAGAATGTAATGGGTACCTGGAAAAAACGAAAACCAGCAAAGTTCTAAAACATATTTAACTGACCTTTCAGCTCTTGGCAGTAGATATGAAGGATGCAAAATGCCTTGCGAGTCAGAACAATACGGCTGCTGCGAGGATAACTTCACACCCGCTCACGGACCCAACAGAGAGGGTTGTTGTCTTAATTCGGTGTTTGGTTGCTGTCCTGACAATATCCTTCAAGCCCGAGGACCAAACTTCGAAGGTGCGTTCGTAGTGTGCCAAGAAATTAACAAAAAGCTTTTCATGACCTAATTTTAAAAATTTAATTTTAAATTTAAGGTTGCGGTTGCCAATACTCACCCTATGGATGTTGCCCGGATAACCAAACGGCAGCCAGAGGTTATAACAATGAAGGATGTGGATGTCAGTACACAGAACACGGTTGTTGTCCTGATAATTACACTCCAGCCCCAGGACCAGGTTACCAAGGTTGTCCATGCTATACCTTCCAGTTTGGATGCTGTCCTGATGGTGTTACAGTTTCTAAGGGTCCTCAGCGATTAGGTTAGATTTCAATTCATGCAAACTTTGAATTAGTGAACGCCGTTGATGGATTTAAATTTTAAAACGACTTAACTTTTAAAAGGATGCGGATGTGAGAACACCGAATTCGGATGCTGTTCTGACGGTAAAACACCAGCAAGTGGACCAGAGAAAGCTGGATGCGGCTGCGAAGCCTCGCAATTTGGATGCTGTCCAGACGGAGAACAAGAAGCTCTCGGAGAAGACTTTGATGGTTGTACCAAACAACTCGCAATACCTGGTGGTGAGTTTTAAAACTGGTTCCAACTACCCTTTTTAGTTTAGTACCTATTCATCCTCTTCTTCAATTATCTACTGCTTCTTAAAGACCATAACACTTTCAAACTTAATTTTTATTCCGTACAGAGGCTTGCAAACTACCGAAAGACCGCGGCTCGTGTCGAGATTTCACAATTAAATGGCACTACGACATGGAATATGGTGGTTGTTCCCGATTTTGGTACGGCGGTTGCGATGGAAACGACAACAGATTCAAAACCCAAGAAGAATGTAAAGCTGTTTGTGTCGCTCCAGAAGGAAAAGGTTAACACAACTAAACCCTCACCACATCACAAAAACCTTAGACTTCACCTTGTACTAACACTTAAATACAAATTTCAGATAGATGCTATCTACCTAAAGTCGAGGGTCCCTGCCAAAAATACTTCCCGAAATGGTATTATGATAACGAGAGAAAACAATGCGGTCAATTTATCTACGGCGGTTGTTTGGGTAACTCAAATAATTTCGACACTAGAGAAGAATGTCAGGAAATGTGTGCACCCGAACAAACCGGAGGTAAGTAACTGTTAATTTAATATTAAAAAAAAAATTAAAAATAAAACAACAACTAACACTGCGATCACACTCGGCCACCATATTACTTTGCGAATGGCATAGAGATGACTGTCGCAAGTGTCGAAACTCAAATACTCCGCCGCCATATTTAAATTAACAACACAAAGCGGTGAGCCTGTGATTTTAGTCAGTCGGCTTCCGGAAGTCGGTGTGTTAGTGTCTCATAGGTATACGGATGAATAATTTATCTTTTCAGTTATTGTTATTTTATTTTTATCTTTTGAGTGGTGTTTGCTTATTAAGTGATTTTAAAACTAAATTATTGTTATAAAATTATTGAAAAATTAAATTTAGTGCTTTAAAAAATTTTTTTTTAAATGGTGTTTGGATAGTTGGTGGTTCTTGTAGCTAACACTTTCAACTGAAGTCCTATATTATTAAGGATTCAGTAAAACCTGAAAATATAATTTTTAGATGTTTGCGAACAACCTGTTGATGAGGGTCCCTGCGAAGGAAACTTCACAAGATGGTACTACGACAAAGAGAGGAAAGCTTGCTTGGAATTCCGGTATGGTGGTTGTAAGCCAAACGGTAACAACTTCCTCACGGAATCTGCTTGCAAAGAACAATGTCTCCAACCCGGAAGAAGCCGAGGTAAGACACTCCCACCAAATCCATACAATAGGTTGCATCCGAATCACAATTATAATTATATATAATATGTAGAAATTGGTTTTAGTTCGGATATTAATTAAAATTAATATAAGGTAACAGAGAGTGATAAAATTACAGTAATGGAGGTATGTCGACCGAAGAAAGATCCAGGGCCTTGCCGCGGGTCAATTTTACGATGGTATTATGATGACAAACTTGGAACTTGTCGTCAATTTTTTTACGGTGGTTGTTTAGGAAACAGTAATCGGTTCAAAACAGAAGCTGAATGCAAGCAAAAATGTCATGTATTTGAACCCGATAGAGGTATTTTGTAATTATGATCACAATGGGATTAGTCAGAAACACAAGCGCAATATAGCTTTCGAGCTACTAGGGGGTGTGCTCGACTCTGCAGAGGGTGTTTGTACGAATAAAATCGAATGCTGGGTGTTCGGTTTCAGCTTCTTTAACACTTAGACACTTAGGGTTATATTTTAACACTTGGGACTCACACATCACTTTTTTGGTTTATATTAACCACATATTATAATTTTACAGCACGACAGATATGGGTATTAATACGATTTTTTGGATGATTTTATACTAAAAGCTGCTTCCTAGTTTGTCAGACTAATTTTCACTGAGTTAGTTTAGTTTTTGCTAACCAAAGGTCTCAAAACTTTTTAACAATGGAATAAACAATAATTGCATGTTCACTAGATCACTGCTCTTTACCAAGGGAACCTGGCACTTGTAATGAGAAGATACCCAGATGGTATTTTGATAATTCTGAGAATCGCTGCATGCCCTTCTATTACACTGGGTGCGAGGGTAATGCAAATCGGTTTGAGACTCGTGAAGAATGCGAGACTGACTGTCCTCCGAGAGTTTGTAAGTTTTTAATTTTTAAATTTATTTAAAGTAGTTCCTGTGACGAATAATTGATGAGCTTATCACCTAGATATATGTCGTGAAGTTGGTCGTGAGAATTGAAAGGTTTATGCTCGAACGCACACTTTCAGACAAAGACTTATGTCAGCTTCCCGCGTTGATTGGTGAATGCTACAATTACACGGAACGGTGGTACTATGATTCGCAAGCGGGACGCTGCAGTCCGTTCTATTATGGAGGATGTGGAGGGAATCAGAATAACTGAACGACAAATCGAATGTCAGAGAAGATGTGAATCTTACATACCTGAAGAACGCATTGATATTCCTACTCAAAGACCGGCGACTCCAGAACCCGAACCGTTCAGAACTGGTAGGTAGACGCCGTCAATGTTTCCTAAAACCAAAAATATATCAAAATAGTTTTAGCTTCCTCTTCAACAGACTTCTGTTTTATAAAAGAATATGGATATAATTACTTCCAGAATATTGCTTCTACGGTAGCGATCCAGGACCTTGCAGACCTTCTGAATTCACCCCACAGTGGTTTTATGACAGGGCTGATGGAGTTTGCAAGCAGTTCTTGTATGGAGGTTGCGATGGTAACGGCAATCGCTTCAACACCAGAGAAGAATGTGAACATTATTGCGGAAATGCCCAAGGTGACTATCATCATCAAAAATTTCAATTTACCAGACTATGAATGAAACCAACTTTACTATCTCAAATAATTGCAGATATTTGCATTCTACCGAAAACCGTCGGGCCATGCAGTGGAAGCCATCCGCAATGGTATTACGACAGACAAAGCGACGATTGCTACGAATTTGATTATGGAGGCTGTCAAGGAAACGGAAATCGTTTTAACACAAAGCAAGTCATTCTTTAACACTCAGAACTATTTGCTATCAATAATTTTGATCCATCTTAAGATTTTTGATAAACCAAAAACACTAGTAAATGGTAGTGTTCATATTTTTCAGATATGACTGTGAGATTCGATGCAGGCAAAGACCAGCAGAACCACCAACTGCACCTCCACCTCCTACAGCCGTCGCTCCAACATACTTACCACCAAGACCGGCAGATCCAAGAGACATCTGTTATGCTCCAGTTGATCCGGGTCCATGCTTGGACGAACAACCTTCCTGGTATTTCGAAGCTCGTACTGGAAAATGTCAAGCTTTCGTATACGGAGGATGTCATGGTAATGCCAATCGATTTGACTCAGAAGAACAGTGTGAGAGACAGTGTGGACAGTTCAAAGGTCAAGGTAAAGTTACTTTTCTAAAAACAATTTGAATAGGTAACCTAATTCAACTCTTTCCAGTTCACGACTAAGTCCAAAACAATTTTTCCATTTCCAGATGTCTGCAGTCTTCCTTATGACGAGGGCCCATGCGGAGGACAATTCCAGAAGTGGTTTTACGACGTTGACAACAAAATCTGTAGGGAATTCACATATGGCGGTTGTGGTGGTAACAGCAATCGGTTCAGCTCCCTACAAGAATGCGAAACTTTGTGCTTCCATCGTGAGGAAGTCATTCCTGTCACTAATGACACTGCTCTGCCACATCAAGGTAATATTATAATGTCTTATTTAACAGTTAACCACCACCTCAAGTCTTTATGTCCATTAACACTCTTGAACTAATATTTAAAACTAATATCATGCAAACGGGTTTGGTGTTTAACTTAAAGTTTACAACCAACTAATCACTCTCACCATTTCACTAACAAACTAATATTTTTGTACTAACTTAGCCATTTGCCGCTTACCCGTGGAAGTGGGACCTTGTCAAGATGCACAATACAAACGTTGGTATTACGACGAATCAAAGAGAACTTGCGTTCCATTTATATACAGCGGATGCGGCGGCAATTTTAACCGCTTTAAAAATTTTGACACTTGCATTAAGTTCTGTGTGGCACAATTGAGAGATGTCGCACCGCCTCCACTAATTGAAGATCGTAAGATATATTTTTGAAAAAGACAAAATGTTAATTTTCTTCCTTCTTTCCTTGCCTATCTAACAAGTGATGACACCCTTCTGTCGAAAATTTAAAACTAAAAACGCAAATTTTCTTGCTGCAGCAAATGAAATCATTGTCCAAGCTCCGGACTACTGTGAAGAAGAACAAAGAAAATGCAGTCAAATGCACTGTCCTTACGGAATTGAAAAATATGTCGATTCGCAAGATTGCGAACGTTGTCGCTGTAGCAATCCTTGCAGAGAATATTACTGTCCTGAAGGAACTCGTTGTGCTGTCGACTTGTATCAAGATGAGTATGGAAGAGTGTCGGCTCGTGGTATTTGCAGAGAAGGTGACCGTTTCTTCCATTCTTTGAAATTTTTTCTCCTGAAGCAGTCTTTCTTACTTATTTACATTCCTGACAATTTTTTTCGACAGAAAATAAACCGGGACAATGTCCAGTTCTCGCAAGAAACAGTGGGTCTTGCACGCGAGAATGTCAATCAGACTCAGATTGTCCAGGTCCACAGAAATGCTGCTCAACAAGTTGTGAACATATACCAGTGACTTCTTGCGTATATCCTGTTGAACCAGTTGTACCTGCTACTACTAGACCTCCTCAGCAACAGAGACCATGGGGTGGGTTAAGAAGAACAAATTTATCAGTTTACACAAATTACAAAATGTCCAGTCAAACAAATGTCACAATAATTTAAAAATCTTTTCAGCTCAACCTCCTACAATAATAGCTGACGAGCCCTACGTCACTGCTCCAGAAGGAAGCTATGCAACCTTCAAATGCGTTGTAAGGGGAGTACCAGTTCCAGTAGTAACATGGAAGAAGGGTTCTAATTTGGTGGGTGAAAGATATTTTGGAATTTTGGAAGTGAATTCGGACCAAACCGAACACTAAAATGTTTTTTTCTTCAGATTGATGGGTCTGGAGGAAGACACAGATTCTTAGCAGACGGTTCCCTTCAAATTATTGGTCTGTATCGTAGTGACGCTGGCGTTTACTACTGTTCAGCAGAAAATGGCGTAGGCCATCCTGCGCAGAGAGAATTCAACTTAGACGTTACAGGTAATGTAGTGGACAATTGAAAAACTTTAAAATGGATAAAGGCAGCTTAATTCACAATACTAACAGGTGGTTTTAAAACTAACTGTTTTTGTGTCTTTAAAAAATTTTTTTTTACTAAAATAGCTTACTATGAGAGACTTAATTCAAATTAATAATTCATTAATCACAATTTTTTTATTTGTGGGAGAAGAAATTGATTCGTGCAACAGCTTGGTTCAAGTTTGCATGGGTGCTTTTAATAACCATTAACGCTTTATAGATCCCACGTCAATGCCTGCTGAAGTGATCGGTGAGGAGAACACTTATGTTGTTATAACACTTGGAGCTCCTGCTATACTTCAATGCTATGCAATCGGGTGGCCACGACCTGGAGTAACATGGTGGCGTGGTGATCGTATGTTACCGCTTTCCTCTGGTCAATACGAACAACGACGAGATTTCTCGTTACTCGTTAAAACCATAACACTAAGAGACTTGGGTCCATACGTATGCCAAGCATATAATGGTCTAGGAAAGGCCGCTTCTGGAACGGTCACGGTTCAGGCAATCGGTCCAGTGCATTCTAGCAACCCAGAAGACGAATATTACTTCCAATACTTGGTACCTGCGCCTCAGAGGCCAGATACCCCATCACGTCCTTGGCTTACGTATCGACCTCAATACTCTCATACCCCATCTTATGAAACCACTCACATACAAACCAGGGCTCCGACTTATCCACCTACTCACCTCGTTCCACCAACCACCACTCAAGAAACTCCAAGAGTTTTTGTAGGTTAGTATAGCGAACCTGGAGGTAGGTTTAGAGTAACATTGTCAGTTTAGTGTCTAAAATTAACTTTAACACCCCTCCTCACAAGTATACCATTAATAACGGTTATCCAATGTTTCAGTGCCTGTTGCTGTTAACATAACCTTAGACCAAACAAATTTCCCGGTTGGAAGCGACATTTCAATTCCTTGCATTGTGGATGGTTACCCGTTACCTAGGGTAACTTGGTATAAAGATAATGAGGTTGTACAACCGTCAAGGAAAGTTGAAATAACAGGTAATTTAGAGTTTTTGTTAAACAAAATTATTAAACTTACTTCAAATCTTTGTATTTATTTCCTTCTATAGTTTCTTCTATAGTTAAACGAAATAATACTTGGTAACTTACAGTTCAGAACTTCTTTGGTATTAAAATAAAACTTTCCACTGTTATCCTTCTTCAGTTTAAGTGAAACCCAAACAAAAATAATTTCTTTCTACAGCAGCATCTTTCTTCCAAGACAACTGCAAAAAATAAATAAAAATGAAATTAATAAATCACCATTCCAATAAATTAATTAAAAATTACTTTTCCCAATTTTAGAGAGCAATCGACTACGAATAATACGAGCAGACGGAAGCGATACTGGAACATATCGTTGCGTAGCGCAAAATCAATACGAAGAAGCAAGTAGTCAAGTCTATATAACAGTCGAAGGTACGAAAATAAATTTTTATCGACAATTTCAATCACCGCAAAAAAAATTGGACGATACACTGATATATTTTATATCTTCTAGGAGTTTACATTCATCCTAACTGCACGGATAACATATTTTTCGCCAACTGTGAGCTAATAGTCAAAGCCAAACACTGCCAGCACAAATATTACGCTCGGTTCTGTTGTAAATCCTGCACGCAAGCAGGTCAACTTCCATCTCACGGTCCACATCTGGACTATGTGAAACCGGCCGGCAGCAGTAATTGAAAAACAGGTTAACCAGTCATCGAAAGTATATAAATATTTATTATTAAGATAGAGTTTCTAAGTTATTACAACCAGAGAAACGTGTGTAATTGTTGACCAAAAAGAAAAATTTTTGCAATAAGACACTTTTCATATAGTTTCTTAATATTCTAGTTTTGATGTAGGATCGAATATGGTAATAGTGAAGAATGCACGCCCTGACTATCCAAACAAATGGTAGATAAACTGCAAAAACTAAGGTAAAAACCTGTATTATTGAATTTAACCTTACTCCTAACTGACTAACACGTGCCTTAACCAGAAACTGAATTTTTAAATGTACATACTGTACCGAACTGAACAGGCGTTAAATACCTCAAACCCAAGAAAAAATTATTTCAAACCAACACAAATCCAAACATTACAATAAACGACTCCTTCAAATTAGGATATCTGTTAATTAAAAAGTAAGAAAGTTAATCACTGCACTTAAAATAAATAAAACTGCCAAAACGTAGACTATATTTGTACAAAAGTCAAAGTGAATTAGAAAGTAGCAAATAACTATCGAAACACTATGTAGACTATATATAATTTCTAAGTTTGATTTTTAAGTTTTAGTTAAGTTAGACTATAAGAATTTATCGGGGAGGCGACAATCACTTTTGAAATCTTATCCTTTAAGGTATAACTTAATCAAGTCGAAAAGAGACACCTTTCGGTGAATTCATCCTCGAGTCAGAAATCACATTGGTAATAAGAGATGTAAACATCGTGCCAATTTCTTTTCTTTTCTTTTTTCTTTTTTTAATTACCTTTCACTTTGTAAATTTTTTTACCAAAGACAGAGTTTACGTCTGATACTTATTTTAGAATGCTAAGGCCAGAAAATAGATTAATTTGACAAGAATATTTCTGCAATAAAGACCTTAAAATACTAAACACTGGATTGATTCTGATTGATTTCATTGGTATTGATTACGCGATAGTTTTTTAAAATAAGAACGTCGTCTGGTAAGTTTGAACCAGAAACCAACTCAAAGATATTGTTCATACAAACTGTTGTTTAGTGGATATTGATACAAGAGGCTTTTGTTTACTTCGTTTCCTCGCCATAAATTTCTGTATGAAAATTTAAAATTGAAATAATTTTTTCATTTATTTTGTGTCTTCGATGTAAATATAAGTAAATGAAATTTGAAATTTAAGAACTTTAATTTTAAAACAAAAGAAAAATTCAGCTTCTTAAAACAAGGGAGGAAAAATAAGCATCAATTAACACTCATTATGAAAAGTCAATACCTACTAAACTAATTAATAACTCAGACTAAGTCATCTTACTGTCTAAAACTAATCACTCTTTCCAGAGTTCTCGATAATATCATCCTGAGTATTTCTTCGTCGGGCAAAATTAACCAGTTTCTGAACGTCAATACTGTCATTTTCAGTGTCCTAAAATTATTCAACAAAATAAGTGATCATCAAAGACCAAAGCGTAAAACAAACCCTAAGGCATTTCATAAATATACCTTAGACTTAAATTCTTCTAAATCAATGATCGGGATAACAGACGGTCTTCCGTGAGCGCACTGAAAAGGTGTTTTGCAATCTTTTAATTTATTTACCATTTCCCTCATATTTTCAACAGTTAATATTTTGTTAAATTTAATAGCTCCTACAACAAACACACAACTTTATTAATCCATATAATAAAACGATAACGAAAATATTGTTAATTACATAGCCACTAATTACTTCGGCATGCTTCAGAGCAGAAAGCATTTCTTATGATATTAGGAAACATGGATGCAGTTCCTCTTGTTTCAGTCAATTCCTTAACGATGTCATTGATCAAAGTTTGGATGTTGTTGACCAAAGAGGTGTTCTTCTTGTTCTTCACCTAAAATTATTTTGTTTGTTTTTGATACTGAAATTTCGTATAAAAATACGTGTATAGTTCGAAACTTACTTCTTTTTCGTGTTTATCCATTAGGAATTTGGGAATCGAGAGAATCGATACAGTCTTTTCGTCTATGATATCAATCTCAAGTCCGTAGTTTAACAAATTTTGATCTCGTTGGAGATGACTCTCACAACCGACTCTTCTAAAACGCATTCTGTTGAAGGACTTAAAGTGGTTGAAATAAATTTTTTATCAGGTCCTATGTAATCTGAAACGGGAACCATAATCAATTTCTTTATGTAACCTTTTTAAAACCCAAAAGTTTGGTGTATCTATTAATATTTAAAAATCAATATCTTGTTTTTGGGGTAAGCTTTCTCTCAGGATTAAACCAACCACCTGACCAACGTTTTAGCTCCAAGTTGACCACAAGGAAGTAGTCTCATGACAGTGTCTGTAAACCCATTTTTTAGCCTCCTGTTCAGGCTTGAATCCGCTCTTGACCAACGCTTATTTTGTTGTAAAAAACCTTTGTTTTTGCTCCAAGAAAAAATATATTAGTGAGTCACAATCCAACCATCATCGGAATCAGTTTGTCGTATTTTTCCTTCTAGCCTATTTTTATCCCTTTCGTTTATCCTCCACAGCATTTTGCCGGTCCTTTGTGCCCATTCCTTTTTGTGGTACCGATTCCCATTTTCGTACATTTACCCTTACAATTAGTTTTGGTCCTTCGAGCCGGATCCATTTTCGTATTTTTTACCTTAACAGCCTCCCAACGACAGAGTTAAAATCATTTTCTGTTCTTACGAATTACCGTTTATGAGTTCTTCCAATTTGATTCGTTCATCTACAGCGTGTTGATCAAACACAGAAATCAATTCCATTTTCTTGGGTGTACAAACTCTCATCTTAGCGACAATAAACTTCTTATCGAGCTGTCCAAGGATCTGTAAAACAAATTTGTTTCTCATAAATACCCCAAAAACTGTTACATTTTTAAAAGTGATTTCGATTACCCTGAGCTTACTTCAACACTTGAAAGTAGTTCCTTGGTAAAAGCAAACGAATGGAGTAAATTATGCACTTTAATAGCGCAATATGAAAGTGACGCCGAAAGGATTTCATTTTCATAATAAATCATATTTTTTTCCGCCTTTTGCCGCATTTCATCAAGAATTCCGTCAAGAATCGTAGGTTTTGTGGAACCGCCTGCAAAAGCAATTAAAAAAACCAATTACCACAATTAAAAGTATATTTTAAACACAAAAAAATTACTTCATGATAAATTACAACGGATTTTATTACCGGTAGACTCGTCCTGCCATTTTACCGACGCCAATAATTCATTTTCAGAATTATCAATTATTAATTTAATTCTAGACTTTTCGTGCGTACTCAAAATAGAAATCTTGGAGTCCTTAGTTTTTAGACAAGCGGGTGATAATCCTTTGGGTACGATATCATGTCTTTCGCTCATGGAAAACACGGTTTCAGGGGCTGATGAGAAATTCAAGTCTAATTCTTCAATGGGTATAGTTTTGGTCAATTGTGTGCTTCCAGATTTTTGATCATTTGTCTGAACGAAAGTATTTTCACTGACACTGCCAATATCCGCTAAACAGTCCTTCAACATGGCAGCAACAGTTTGAGTCTCCTTTGAAAGATCACTCTCCTGTTGATTTTTTACAGTTCCACCGGATTTTTGAGCACAGGGCAGTAGTTCACCAGACGATGACACCGTTTCCACTGGTAGGAGATCGGTTTTTGGATTATTTTTTTCGTCATTTTTGTTATTAGTTTCAGGTTTATGATTCTCCCTTAATTCCGGATTTTCGGCCTCCCCAATTTGAACTGAATTATTTTCTGTATGTGCACCACTCTCATCTGCTTCATCAAATTCTAAAACATGAGGTTGTTCAAAACTCAAATGACTAAAGCTATCAAAACAAGGAGATCCCGACACAATAAGAAAGCTCTCTGAGTTCGAGATGTGAGTTTCGTCCAGAGGGTTATTACAAACACTTGTTTGGATCATAGCGTCTACTGCTTTAACCGGTAGAACTTTTTCTGACAAATCAGTCTGAACCTCTGCATCTTGATATTTTATAGTATTCTCAAGAGGTCTGCCAAATTTAGGAGGGTTTACATCGTTTCTAAAACCGTATGATTCCAGCTCCAAACTTTCAAATTTCTGTAAATTTGACCTTTCGAACTGGAATTCCATTCGACGGTAACTATCTGTGAGAGGAAAACCATATTCCTCCTCTCTTTTCTCTCCATCGACGACAACATTTGTCAATATTTGGTCCTGATAATGGGACTTCCAAGTGCCCGATATGGAAGTTGGATTTTTCTCCGAAAACGTTTGTCTCTTTATATGTGACGAATGACACTCGAAGCTCTCCGAGGAGTTTCTAAATTTTATAATATTTGTAAAGACCACTTCAGACAATGCTGGAGAAGGTAACGTTTGATAAACTTTCGTAACCTGTTGTTTTTTGCTTAAAATGTGTGGTTCCGCCCACTCCTTTGATTTCCTATCGTCGGTTTGCTTGGCTACCTTCACGTTCTTAACATCTTCAAGGTTTATATTAACCTTTTTACTGCCACCATATTTTACATTATTTCTCGTTAAAAATCGAACGCTGTCTTTATGTTTTAAATTACGATCTAAGAGAGCTTTCGGTTCCTTTCTTGGTGCTTTGGGATAGCAAGTTTTATCTCCTGAAATTAAAGTCTCACTTATTGCTATACTCTTCCCGTCTTGCTTGCTGTTGAATTTTTGATGTTCGAAAAGATATGCTTCCTCTTTAATTTTCTTTCGGGAATTTGCCTCTTGTTGAAATTGTCTATGTTAAAATCATCTTTTCCCTGTTTGTATAGTAAAAAATCTTTATAAAAATCAAATGTGTTTGGATCTGTTTCAAATTTTCCTTTCAGCCACTCATAAAACTGCAGAAAGGATTGGTTGAGGCCTTTTGTACTGATTTCAAGTAAATTGGAATCCGATATTGTCTTTCCTTGATGAAATGGTTTTAAACAATTCTTAGGTATTGGCGATTCCAGCGAGTCATTGGTGCAATCAATATCTCCTTCGTGATTGGTCTCTTTGTTTGACTTTACAGATGTGGTGTTAACCTCATTATTTAAAAACAGTTCATCAAAGTCTTCATTCTCATTTTTCTTCCTTCGTTTATTTGTATCCACAGCAACGTCAAATCTTCTTTTTGCAGCAACACCTCTAACCGCATTTAGCAGTAGACTAGTCCCAAATTTTTTCCTTTTGCCATCCTCTTTACCTTCATTTCCAATTTTTTTAACATTGAGGGGACTGTTTAAAGTCTTGTCATCATATCTTAAGGCTTTCTTAACAGCGCTGCAAACACTTTTAATTACTTCTTTCCAGTTCCTAAATTCAATTTCTGATTTTCCCATGTTTGGAAACAATTCATAGTGTGAATGAGGACAGGTTACCAGCAATATAAAAACACTATGTGAGGAATTCCTGAGGTTTTTCAGGACAAAACCCTGATCGAGTGATGAATCACTAGAAAATTCTTCCTCTAAAAAATATTTTGTCATTAAATCATTTACTGACTTGTGAATAATGCCTTTTTTGATTTTTCGATTATTTATATACAGCAACTGTAAATTGGAAAGTCTTTGTGGTTTCATACTTATAAATCCTGATATTTCATACTTTTTCTCTTTGTGATTTAAAGGTATAAGCGATTTGGCCACTGACTTCCCAAAAATGCTTGCAATGGAAAGCAAGATACTGGTAGTTTGGTGTGTTTGGAGTAAAATCAAACCTTTATTTTCATTTCTCAGTGTAAAACAAACCTGAAGAGTATAAATTTCGAAAAGGTAAGTCCTCCATCACTCTCGAATAAAACCAGTGACTTCTTTTTAAAAAGAAATTGAAAATTTTCAACCACAAATATAATTCTCAGAAATAATGTGAACTGACAAAACAGACAAGAAAAACTTATCCAGTGGTTTCTTTAGTCTGTTGAGTCTATTTAATGTGTTAAAGAGAGCTTTGGTGTCTACAATAACTGAAATTCAGTGTTTGAACCTAAAAATAAATTAGTCATCATTTACTTACATTATAGTGAATGATTGCTAAATGTTGCAACTGAGTTTTAATTTCCTCGATATCAAAAACTTCATTAATTCTTTTTCTTCGAACTGGCATGGTACACATGAAATCTTCAACAGTTACAGTTGTACCAGTCCCATTTTTTTCTTTCGAACTCTCTACTATTGGTAAGGTCTTATTATTTTTGAATACCTACAAATAAATTTTAAAATATTAAACATATGAAACATGCTTTGTTTAAAATATATGAATGAGTGTTGATGGTAACAAGTACAAGTAATAGATCTTATAAAAGAATTTGGGAATACCTTTATATAAGAAGTATTATCCATATCTGATTTGGTCTCAATAGTTAAAGAACTACAAGCATCAAGTATACTTGAAATAGCTTGTCCTTTATAACCATAAGTGGAAATGGAAGAGTTTAATTCATCGAAACAATATTTACTTGTCATAAACCTGAAACATATCAAGTTAAACGATTAAATCTGGCAAACAAATTTTGTGTACTAATGCTGGAAATATTTGAGTAAAAGAAAAATGTTTTGACTTAACAAAACATACCGTTCTCCAACTAATTCCAAATCACATCTTGATATTCCCTTACCATTATCAATAACACGAATCTGGTAATTTTTCAAATCAATCCGAACTGCGACTCCAGTAGCCTCAGCATCAAGGGAATTATATACCTAAACAAGAACAGCAATAAGAATGAATCAGTGATCAAGCTGTCTACTAAGAAACTGCATTTTCTGAGGAAGAGATAATTACAAACCAATTCTAATACACATTGTACAGCATCCGTTATGATGATACCACTTTGAAGCTTGGATCTGGCTTCAGCAGGTAACTTACGAATTTTAATTTTATCGGTTATTATATCTCCTTGCATGATATATGACGAATAAAAGAGCGTTTCGCAATAAATCTCACTTAAAGCTCTTGGAGAAGAGTTTTATTATTTATTGGTTATGGTAAATTTGACAACCTGGTGATTAATTTGAAAAGTCTGAAAAAATTATTCACAAAATTCAAATTTTTTAACGGTTTTAACAAACGTGATGCAAACAACGAGAATAGCTTATGTTGGCACCACTGTAACGCCAAGTCGGCCATCTTGGTATTTACGAACATGAGGCTCAACGAACTCGAAATAAACAAAATTTCAAAATGATGGTAAGATTTACTTATTTGTCATAAAAACATTTTCTGGACCCTTAAAATTTGAATTTTTGTTAAATAAATAGCTGTTTCATTTATAATTATGTTACAAAACAAATTTTCCGTTACGGTTTAAAATAAAAAGTTGTGGATACGTTCAATAAGCTAAGAATGACATTTTATAACTGAAATCCAAAATGTCAATTTTGGATAATTGATTTCCAGTATAGATTTGATTAAGGTTTTGGTTGAACTGTATAAATATACAGTGGAACAACAACAGTTAGAGCAACTACAAGTTTTTATCGGGCAAAAGTTGTTGATTATGTTTTGTCCCTTTTCGTATTTTTATTTCTTGATTACATTTCATATGTTTTCAGAGTTTTCAAAATCCTAGGCAAACCTCATTATTTATATGTATTAGAAAACATTTTTATGGAAAGAAAAGAAATCTAAATTTGAAACCA
Organism: Columbicola columbae; assembly: GCA_016920875.1. Taxonomy (NCBI): domain Eukaryota; kingdom Metazoa; phylum Arthropoda; class Insecta; order Psocodea; family Philopteridae; genus Columbicola; species Columbicola columbae. The sequence goes on from JADMLL010000008.1 coordinate 10,188,612, forward strand.
AGGGGAAACCTCCCACAAGCAGGTCTGTCGCTAGGCGGTAGGCAAATCAGAGATCATTTCACGGCGGCGCGGTCGGGGGGCGGCATTCCGATAAAATCAGGTTTTGATCAGGCTGTCATACTGTTAAATTCTTGAATATAGTCAACTCATAAATATCTTTTAAAAAGTTAAAGCTAAACTATTTGAAATTAAATTTTTTTATGAAGTCTTTTTTTTCTTTCAACTTTACATTCCCCGAGAACACTGTCACGTTAAGAAAAAAAATTTTTAATTCTAAGTGTGGGTGGATGTGTGTTGGACTGGCTTTTTTTCTTTTATGAAGAAAAATGAACATGTGAGAATTATGTGATGGTGATGAATATAGGTTTTTATAATGAAGTACTAAATAATGGAAAAAAATCTGGTCGGTTTTCTTTAGAGAAAGGGCGGGTGGGATGCTTTCTCGGAAAAATCACGACACGACCAAACCGCATCTCAAACACAAGACCTTCCATATTAAGGACGAACGATTAAGTATAACAGGTATCCTCTCTTAAGGTACTGTTCGAACGATTGATAAATAAATCCGATTAAGAGGATAATATATGCCCTGTGAAAACGGTCTTTGTATTAGTAACCGTTTCGAAGAGATTAAGATATCGAACACCCTTAAACGAGAGGGATTCCTTTCAGGTATTCAATTGACTGATGAGGCGGTGAACTAATATCAGTGTGACTTATGATAATTTCGTCAAAGACCCGCTTTCAGAACCTAAACCTAATAAGTCTCTGATTGATTCTTAAACTTACAAACCCATTTCCCGGGTCTTTCCCAGGTCTTGAGAGGCGTTGATTTATTATCGAGTATTCTTTCTTTTAAAACGCCGCATTAATTAACATTATGCGACGTTGGGAATATGATCCGTTCAAAATATGATTAACAAGTTTTTAACCAAACCTTCTCATAATCAACCTACTCTTCGTGATTAGGAGGGTAATTGTTTATAGCGCTTTTTTGGAAACAAAATTCACAAAATTTGGCATTTGAAAAGTTGATTTGGAAGAGGGAAATGAAATCTATGTTGAAAAAAATTGCCAATTCAAGACGGGCCGCGCCTACGTAATAAAACCTCTTATGAGTAACCGCCCTGCCATTTTAATTATAATAATTTTTAATAATCAAAAATTTGCAAATTAAATTGTCTTCTTAAATAAAAAAATTAATTGCCAATAATTTTTTTCATAATATTGCTTTGGCGAGAATTATTAATTAAGTAACTAACTTTTTTTAATTTAAAATGCACTCGTTAAAATTTATAATTTAAAAGTTTTCGTTTGTTTGTTTATATTTTTATTTATTTATATATTTGCTTATTTGGTTTTCAAATTTTTAAAGTCGAAAATATCAAATTATAATTTGAAAAATTGTTTACTGTTCATCTTAAAGTTAGCAAGTTTTCATTTGCTAATGTGCTAAATAGGGATTAGAAGCTTGTTTTTAGGCGGCCGGTTATTTTCCAAAAAAAATTTTTTGGTGTTTATTGAACAAAAACATCCAAACTTCCAGGAGGGAGTAGCCAGTTTAAATTAGTGAGCAGTGTGGTTTGGTAGGGTGTTGAGTACCATCTCTGTTTACAGGAGAATTTTCCTCAAAACGACCAGTCATTTCCTATGGATGGTTTGAGCTTAGACCTCCATCCCAAAACCTTGAATCGCTCGGGTTGTTTGCAAGAAACAGATTGTGAAATCGTTTTTGCATATTATCAAGAGTGAAACAAACGGGTAGACACATGCTTTCAACCCTTATACCTGGGTTAGAGTCTCACCCCCTTGACAATGATTTAAATACAGCCAGAGCTTGTAGATCAGTTAGTAGTCAGTAAATCTAGTTCATGTTGTCAATAAGTCAAGATCATCAGTATCGTTAGGAGTATTGTTGAAAAGAAGTGTTTCGTTGGAAAATTGGTAAAGACTTAAAATATTTGTCTGGACCACGGTACACATGGACCATCGCTCCGTCATACATCAAGGAGTCCTTACAAAAGTTGAATCCTTCAATCAGAGCTTGTGTGATCCTGGATAAAGCATTTTACGGTTTCAACAACTCAAAACAAAAGGTGGAAGAAGCTCTAAAAAACACAAATTAAAATCGAACCTAAAAAAAAGGATGAAAGGACTACAGCTGGGGATTTTAAAACGTCTAAGAAAATAGGAAAAGTGAAGACGCAGAGGAGAAAAGACGCGGACTAGCGTAAAAGTAAAGCTTGTCGGCGATAAATCTTGAGCAAGGAACAATCCTCGCGATGTTATCGGGCAGCACCTGAGCGCTCTCAGGGAATCAACTCAGATAAACGACGAAGATAAATGGCTGAGGGAATAAGACAACAACGGCTCGCCTCGAGTGCACCCCGCCATCCTCCTTTGGATGTGCCCTCGTTGTGAACAATCGCAAAACACCCAAATGAAATGAAATGGAATTGCAAGAGAAATTTTACTGAAATTTTTGAAGACATACCGTACAAAAAGAAGGGAAATGAGAAATTATAAGGATTATCTTACCTTTCTCCCTCTTTCTCTCTCTCTCTCTCATCCTTCTTCCTTTTTAGTCTTAGCGATTTTAAATTTAAAAAACGAAAACTTCGTCTTTTTCCTGTGTAGAAATACTTTAAGCTTAGAAATACAATTATTTCGCTTCTTACTTAGCATAACAAAAAGAATTTTCCATTTTCTTTCATTCTTTTTCCCCAGTTTCATTTTCTGTGATCTGTTAAAAAAGATCAGGAAAATTTTTTGTTATCGTCTAATTCTCGTACCTGGGACAGTTTCCTTAATTTCTCCAAATGGGATAGTCAAAACAAGTTTCGTGTAATCATTGAGAGGTTTGAATACATTTTACTTTAGATCTACGTACAATATCTGGAGTCCAGAATTTTCAAATATACTGTAACTGGATTCGTGGTCTTTTTATCTTTTTACTAAACGACATTTCTGGAAGTCAGCAAAAGAAACATATCAGACACTCAAAAAAGTTGTGATAGGATCATACACATACGACCAGCTCTGCTTAAAATTAAAACTCAAACCCGGTGGTAAATAAATCAGCAGTTGGGTTTCTGAAGTGTGGAAACTCTTCTCCAATCTGGAAAACCTTCTGGGAATTCTCCACAAGTTCTGTTCGAGGAATGAATACAAGAAGGAATACGAACACTGGAATGACGCCAAAAGAGAAAAATTTGTCGTCCTTCGGGACCTTACATCCCAACGGCAATGAGACAGCTTACTTGTGCATTCGTACAAGGCCATAGTCTTTACCTCTTGGAATCTAAAGCCTACAGGTTATTCTTGGAAAATCTAACTTTTGGTAACGGATACTTTTACAAGACAAAAAGAGACATTTCCTACGGTCTTCGACAAACTTTTCAAAGCTTATGAAACCTAATAATCGTCTTGTGAATAATTTAACGCCGCAAACTAAATTTTGGGGGTTTCCAAATGGGCGAAGCTTGAGTTTTAATTGTACGTCTACCGAATGTAGGCCGTCGACGTAGGATCACAAACAAAAAAGTAACAGCATCTAATCATTTTTAAACCTGATTATTAAGAAGAGGTTGAAGGAAAAAAAAACCTGGTTGGAGCCCAGATGTTTTTTTGGGGAGAAGCAACTCGAAATAATTAGAAAAATAGTTATGCATCCGAGTGCGATTAAAATAATACAATACTCTATACTTTATTACAAAAGCTGTTATTATTATTTCCAAGTTTAAAAAAATTCAAAACTATAGGTTGACTGCTTCAAACAATTAATTTTAGTGGGAGTCGAGGATTTTTCTAGAATCTCCTTTAATTTTCTCCGTCCTCCATTCTTTTGTTTTGGAAAAACAAACCGTTAAAACTTTGATCTTTTATAAATGGTAATCCGAACGTAATCTAAACACGGTCCGGGGAGGCATCCAGCCGTGAATGGGTTATTAAATACGAGCCGATATTGTTATGGATATAATTTTTTTTTTTTGTGTTCAGAGTTTCCGAAGGGAAACCTTAAAAAAACGACAGACCTGTGAAAACTCCGTTCAGTCTCGTGTTCATTTTTTTGAGTTGATTCCTGGATTTTCCTGCGGCTACGAAATAATGATAGTAATTACGATTTTCATCACCTTAAAAGATGACTTGGGCGATGGGTCGAAACCGAGGGAACTGGTTATTTAAAACTCCTTCACCTGGAATCTCTTTGTTCCAGCTAATATCGCGTTTTGTGAATGTGGTCGTCTTGGAACAGGCCAATCAAAATTGAGTATGATGAACATTTGACAGATGGAACAGACGGCGTAAGAAATAAAAATTATCTGTTTATCCGGCGGAGATTTTCTTGCCCTGTCAATTCATCGATTGATTAATGTTTGGCATTAAATTAATTATTTTCATTTTGAATTCGTTTTGTGTTTTTAATTTTTTGGGAGTTCGTTGGGGGGGAGGGGGTTAAAACCTTTTTCCTTCCCACATGGAGAAATTATCAGAAACTTAACTTCCTGTTCGGTTAATTTCTAGGTTAAGTTTTTATTGGCCCCCGCTCGGGTTTCCCTAACGTCTGGTGATTATTCCGCCATTTTTGATTGCTGTTAGATGGAAACGAATTTTGATTTTGTTTAGGCGTGATTTCTTTCTTTTTTTTTTCCTTTCAAGTTACGCCCATTTAATGGTTGTGGCTTTTTATCGATTCTTTTATGGAGTTTTAGGATTTGTGTAAAATTCTGTAGCCGACGATGGTAATATTTGATTGGGCGTTGAAAAATGTCCTAATCTCCTCTCTTATGTAACCCTTAACCTCATCTAAACTCGATTTTCTTTCCTTATTAAAATGTTTTTGATTAAAGCCACATACTTTCCGGGATTTGAAATAATTAAAAAGCTCTTTATTGCTATATATTATTATAATATTATACATTTTTGACATTAGGACAGTGTTTAACTTGAATATCCTTTGATTAACACTTTTGGTACCTTCCTCCACTCTTCCCAAGATGTCTTCATTATTTTACTGTCTCCTCTGTTCTGCCTGTCTTTTCCTGCGCATTTTGTTTCTATGTCTCCCTTTCGTTTATATTTTCTCTACTGATTCCTACTTGTTTTAGGTCTTCTTCTACTTCTTTAAGCCAATTGGTTTTGTTGGCTGAGTTATTTACAACATCAAAGACCCTCTTTGTAAGTCTGCTGTTTTTAGTTCTACAAATGCGTCTATACAATGCTAGTTGGGTGTATAAATTATGTCTGGACTGTCTGGTCGTATAATTCCTTGGTTGGTCTCTTCATTTATATTATATCTCTGTATACTGCTCCCAACATTTTTTCTGAGGACTTCGTGTTATATTTTATATGTCTCTGGTATTCCAATGGTGGTTGTTTCTGATGAGTAGATGCATCTGGTAGTACAGCAGCATTGTAGTGTCTGAGTTTTGCTTGTAATTAAATGTACTTTGGAGTGCTTCCATGTAAGTTCGTATGCTTTTTGAAATTTTTCTGTCCTTGCTTGATCCTCCTAGTACAATGTATCACTCTATATAGTTTTTATTATAATATAAATAATTAAAAAGAAATTTCTTTGTCAGGGATCCGCACTGCGACACTTTAACACTTTTCTTGGTTACTTTAATTCGTTTTAAATTTATCAAACAAATTAAAATAATTAAAACAATGAGAAGGGAAAAAATTTTCTTTTTCTTCTTTTTCTGTTTCAGGGATAAAGTAAACAAAGCATCACCATAGATTTTGACAATGAACAAAATAAGGAAATAAAGAAAACAGAACGTAACGGAACAGAACAAAACGGAAAGAAGGGGTTCCAGGTGGATTTATGGCACAATTAGCACCCCGAGTTGTAATTTATGGACGTAATAAAATGAAGTGGAATCAGAAGGTGGAGGCGGATGACTGCGTTTTAAGAGAATATTTGCTTTCATCTCTCTTTAAATACGAATTTTTTTTTTCTCGTCTCACAGCTCGGATAAAGGATTTTGAATAAATTTGATGGGAACAAAAGGAAAAAACCGGAGCGAAAGACGATTTATCTTTAATTTCTCGTTGAACTGGATGGACCATGTGTAAGTTTGATTAGAGTTTCTTTTTTTTAATTTGTCTGAAAAAACAGAAAAAGAAAAATCGTCGGAGTAGCAAAAGGTCAATTGAACTGACAACTTCTTGTAATTAAAAGATAATTTTTGGATTTAATCAAAAAGACAAAACATAACGAAAAAGCTCTCTCACACACATCGCATTGATTCTTACTGACCTAATTTTCTCGCCGTTTAATTTGATTCCATTACTTACGACGGAATCTTCAGTTACGCGGTATCCAATAGCAAGGTTTCTCCTCTTCCTTTCTTACTAGATACTCTTATACCTTAGATAGACCTTATTTAGGTATTATATAGTTCCCATCCTATGGATTTTACCTCCAGTCACATCTGTTACCTAATTCCTAAGATCGACACACTGATCTGTTACCTACATATAAAGTCCCTTTAAAGCCAGACCAACTATTTAATGTATTGCTTAGGTACAGGTAGCACGGTTAAAAAACTAGGAAGAGTAGTAGTCAATGATGTTGTTTGTCTGATTTGAAAGACAAAAATAAAATCGCTCGTGTACTTCTGAAGTTGTCTACGAAGATGGATTCACGTATGTATTCCAAAACACTATTCCTGATGTTCTTGCTTAGCCTCTACTTCTACTTTCCTAGGGTTCAAAGATGAGTTTAAAGAGCTTCTTCCGGTTTTTGAGGTTACTAAATATAAAATCTCTTCAATATTTCAAGAATGTCTGTGTTTAAATTCGACTACTCTTAGTTGCAACATCTCTTATAAATCCAATAAACAAAAATTTGACCCTCATAACACGATTTCATATAAAAGAAAATTGTTCACCGTGATATATGAGGGTTATACGTTGTTTTATATTAACTGAATTTAATTTCAGCTCCTCACATTCATATAGTTGCTTTTTATAATTAGTAAAAACCAAAAATGAGTCTGGTTAAACCACTACTTCCACTTTATGGCTTTTAAATTAGGTTGGATTTGGATTTCGCGCCAAAATTTTAAAAACTTTTTCATACCCCCAAACAACCTGGACCTTTAATTACGACAATCTGGACTAGAACTGCTTTAATAATATTTGGATAAGGTTAAAACAAAATTAATGACACACTAAATTAGACTGTACACTGAGGACAAAAATATTTTTTTATATTAATATTATACCATATCATATATTTCTCAGGAGCGATTCACCGTGTTATAGGGAGATCACCTTTATTGTGATTATATTCAGGGAGATTTTGAAAGCTTAATTGATAGATAAGTATGAGTGATTATTAGTAGACTACTAATCTTTGGTTGTTTCTATATTTTTAGGTAGATAGTAAGTTTCTTCACCTGCTGATTTATTTACCACCGGATTTGAGATTTGATTCTACGCAGAACTGGTCCGAGAAGAGGTATGTGTACGATCCTATCACAACTTTTTTGAGTGTGTAATAATTCTTTTGCTGGATCCTAAAAATGCCGTTAGTGTGTCATTTACTAAAAAGACCACTAATCCAGATACAGTAGAACCTTAAAGGAATTATATCACAAACTGGACTCCGGAAATTGTATGTGGATCTAAATGTGTCCAAACCTGTCAAATGATTATACGAAACTTGTTTCGGCTTGACTGCCCTATTCGCAGAAATTTAGAAAACTATTTCAGGTACGAGAGTACAAAGATTCGTCGGGGTGTCCTTACATAAGTTAACGTCTCTACCGTGGTTACAGAACGCTTCCCTGCATTCAAATCCTTCAACATATCTTCTCCTAACTGAGACAGTGATTTCATTTATTCTGTCTTCTCTTTTAATCATATTTAAGTCTTAATTCACGGAAAAATTTTCTAGTATCTTGACCATGAGAAATTTTGATCGACAACCGAATGATTACGTAAATGGATTTTTCTTTCTTTCTTTCTTTTTTTTATTTCATAAAATAATTTTCATTTTTGGTGCACACTGTGAAAATCAATTCGGAGGTGCTGGTTTCTTAAAAGAAACGAAAGAAAAAATGTTTGCCGTCCTTTTTTTTGTGGTGAAGTTATACGTTTAGTTCTGGTTGTCAAATCAAAAATTTCTCATTACGTATAAGTTATACCAAGGTACGGTCATAAAAAGAAAAAGATAATTTGTGGTTCTGGAAACGCTTTCATTTTTCCCCTTTTTTTTTTATTTTGATTATTCTTCTTTTTATGTGTTGCTGTTTGATTGTGTGAAAGTTTCCTAAGCGATAAACTAAACTCTCGTTACATCTCTAGCTAGATAATACTAATAATTAGTAATTATGCGATAACGTATTGTTCGAGGAAAGGATACTAGATCGCGGAAGGTTATCAGTTTTGTTTTTACTTATCCAAATGTTCAGTCATGCTGACTTTGCACTTAGTTCGGATCAGTGAACCCTAACTGCACTGACCAGGACAACGATTTTTGACGTGAAACTCAGCGTCATTCCACACTAATTGAAATATCTTTTGGACATACTATCGGTTTAAGTGACAGGTTTATTTTATGATAAAAAATTTTAACTGAAGGAAGGAGTCGAAGAAACTGGATTTTTTAAAAAACATTTCTGTCATGAGATATGAAATAACGGCCTTTCGCCTCCATTTTGAATTTTACAATTGCAATTTTTTTGGCTTGTTTTTGAGTCGTGACTATAATAATTTTCGGGCCTTTTTTTGAGTTGTTAAAAATCCTCAACGATTTCCCTATCTTCTATAATAGCGCATTAAAATTTCTAGTAGTTTTGCCAAATATATTTTGCAGATATAGGTTATACACCCTACTTTTGCTCGAGGGAGCCAATTTGACTCATTACAAAATTGTACTTCTTGAAGAGAAAAGTTTTGGAAATCAATATCTCACCAAAATAATACATTTATAAAATGAAATAAGTTTAAGTATATTTTATAACTAACAACCAACTTAACTAATAATAATAATAATAGCTTATATTAGTAGAATTACATTTACATTTTTACATTTTTTTTAACAACATAAATTAGAGTTATAATTTTCCACTAGGCCCATTTCGGGCAAAAGCCTCTCCCGCTACTCTCCACAGTGTTTTGTTTTTTGCTCTTCTATGCCACTAGGAGCCAGCAAAGGTAACTAGGTCGTCCTCCCATCTCCTTCTCTGTTGGCCCTTTTTTCTGTGTCCCAGAGTTGAAGACCAGAGCGTGGTCTCTTTGGTCTATCTTCCTTCACTTTCCCTCATCAGGTGGTTAGCCCACTTCCATTTCATCCTCTTGATGAACTGGACAGCATCTTCTGTACCTATTTGATTCCTTATCGATAAGCCTAACACCTCTGATGCTCCTCTCCATGGCTCTTTGGGTCGTCCTTATTATTTCCTCGGTTTTCCGGGTCATAGCCCAGGTCTGACAGCCGTAGAGCAAAGTTGGGAAAATACAGCTCTGTTCAAACTTAACTAAACATGTTCGTCACATAAACTGAGTCAATTTGACTACTAAAAACACAAATTTTATAAGAAAGAAATTAAAACCAATTTGGATCAATTAGTTATTATGATTAATATCGGAATATATTAATATTTTACTACGAGAAAGACAGTATACGTTTTAGTATATGATATTTAAATTTTATTGTGGGCTTAAGGAAACAACATCTTAAATGAGTCGAATTGGCTCCACCTGGGATTAATTTAAGAACTGAATTCTTCATCAAAGTTTGAGGTATTTAGGAAATGTTTTATAGATTAAACTGTGCATTATTTATGAAATGCGGGAAATTGTGCATCGATTATGAACTAAAAACCTTCATCAAAATATTTATTGGAACCTCTCATAACGAGTTTAATTCGTTCCGGAGTTTTATTCGTAATGCGAAACACTCGAATAATACGTTCCAGGCCGAACCAAAAACCCCGAACAAAATTTATGTTTAGCATTTATTAAATGAAAAAATAGGCCTACTTGTTGTCAAATATGAGATTAGTCATACTTTCTTAGGTATCTACATGATTTCTTTTTACTACAAACCAGTGTAGTGGTTTGTTATTGTAGTGGTTGTTGGTTGTCCAAATTTGATACAAATTTGACAACGCATTATCACTGAAGAATTTCGTGGCGCATGGCTACTGTCTTATTAAGGGTGATGCTTTTCAATGTACACCAGCAACACTTTCCACTTTGCTTTCAGCATTTCTCTTATTTCACAAGATTGTTGCTTTGTTAATTAATTTCTCATATTAAAACTGTGTTCTAATTCCAAAAGTTTGAACAGAAATCGATATGGAAGTCATAGTTTAGAAAGAAAGGCAGGGAAAAGGAAAAGTAGCTAAGAAGTTATGATTGTGAAAATGATTGAAAGTGGAAATGAATTTTGGGTAGTAGTCAAGACAATAAGCCAGACAAAGAAAGATTAAACTTTGAATCTGCCCTGGTTTGGAGTTCGGAAGCCATTTGCTCTACCTGTCGGGGATTCTCCATGTCGCTCATTTTGCCAAAAATTGCTGACGTTTTTTTTGCAGTTTATGTTGCTCGTCATGCGAATTTCTCGCTATGAGAGGTTCCATTGTATTTGGAAAATATTATTTAAATTTTATGAAACACGATTACAAAAAATATTTAATTTTGACATATTGGCTCATCAGCGTCATTATAAATTTTCTTCTTAGTGAGCGGGGGGGAAGGAGGGGAGGTGGTATATTTACTTTCAACACAATAAAACTTAATCAAATAGTATCACACGAGAAAGGACTATAAAAAATCATCACGAGGCTAGTTTTTCATTTATTATTCTCATATTCATAAAGAGATTAATTAACTATTTAATAAAATTATAGTGAAAACAATTAAAAAGGAAACCGAATCGAAGGAGGAGTCGACATAAGTCGGTAAAAGAATACGAGATAAGGAAAACCGGTGGGAGGGGGAATTAGAGTAAAGAAAAGTGAGCAAAGAACTGCACGTAAGTCAGAAAATAGAGAATTAATAGGCCTTTAAAAGAACAGGTAATTAATGAAAAAAAAAAGGAAAAGAAAAGATTAAATAATTCAGCAAAGCACAAACTAATTGTTCTTCATTCATTGTAAAAAGAAAAAGAAAAAAGGATGAGAGGGGCGGGGAAGGGGAAGGAGAGGAGAGGAGAAACTCACGAAAACATTAAGACTACAAAAAACATTCGCCTCCTCATAAAATTAAGGTAATGTTTTTGTGGTAGTCCAGAACCATATTTTTCGTTTAAAAAGAATCCTCGCCGAGGAATAATTACTTAGTCGTATATTAATCATAGTTTACAGAATTATTATAATTAAACCTTAATGAAACGAGGACCGACGACGGCTTTTGCGCCAGGCGGTTGCGCTTCAAATAATAATAAGATTATTAACTCGAAAAAAAAATTTTAAATTTGAGCGGTGTTGGGAATTTTTTTCACTCCAGGAAATTGAAGGTTGAGAGAGAGTCTCCTGGCAGCTTTATTACCCCCAAAATGGCGGACTCGTTTTTTCATTTTTTGGGCTTGTTTTGAACTAAGACAAGTTAAATACATAAGATAGATAAAAACAAAAAGGACGGAAGAGGTGGGGGATACAGCTAAACATTAGAACTGTTAGGAAGAAGTTGAGCTTCGACGGTTCAGGTTTTCCTCCTTTTGCAAGTTTCATTGGATGTAATTATCGCAATAAATTTTAATTTTTGATTTAATAAAAATTTATGGAAATCATTTTGAAATCTTGTTATCGGGAAGATTGTTTTGGTTCAGTTTTTTTCCTCTCCTGGAATCAGTAGTTCCAGTCATTTCCCCAATCTTCATGTAATTATAGTTGTTCTTTGAGTAGACCAATAGAAATCCGTGGAAAGTTGCACGGGCCCGGAGTAAAATTTTTTGGAAGGAACCATTTGTTTCTATTTTGTATAAAATTCATTTTAAACAGGAGGGTGGGGGGGGTTAAATCTTTCCAAACATATCTTGAACTTATTATTAAATATTCGGATGTAGAATTATTGTAAATAAATATTTAAGCCACGTTTTGTGTAATGATAGCTTATGTTTGTAAATAAAAAATAAATCTTGTCGAGAGTATAAGTTCGAAGTGAAGCATCATCCACAGTAGGTAGATAGTAAGATTGAGATATCCATAGTGAAGTGGCCGGTCGTACCTCCCGCGAATGTCACGTACCATCAAGAACAGAATTAGCTCGAAGGTGTGCTTCGAACAGAAATTTATGCAGATAACCACGGTTACGTTCACTACCAGTCATCTTCCTGTGGCGATTACCATCATCGTCGGGAGTGAGGGGGGTACCCGAGTTTTAATTCCAACGTATCGTAATATACGACGCGAGTTATAATGTATAATTGTTGCCTTAATCACGACGTTGATGAATCTGAATGGCTTTCACGTTTCTTTGTGTTAATAATTTTTTCCAATAACTGCTTTCCCTCGAGGGCGTCATTTATTTTCGGAGAATTTTCAAACGATTTCTTTTTGTTTCTTATTTTGAATGAACGCGGGTTTTTAATATCTGGACAACTGCCCTTCCTTCTATCGCCTCCCGCTTCTCTCTCTTCCTTCAATTTTTTTTTAAATTACTCAGGTTCTATGATTCTGTTTTCATTTCGTTTTGACGAATAACACCCCCCGAAACTTAAAAAATCGACGACACGGTAGCTTGATTCTTTTCACATGGGCGAATTTTTGTGTATACGCCGGATTTCTTATATTTGCTCTAGCATGTATCTTTATTATGTAATTGAACTGCTTTCATACTCAAGGACTATATTTCAAATTGTGAGAGACATGAGGTCAGACCTGATAACCTCTGCTTCACGGATATGTCAAGATGGCACTAAGACTACACAATTTACGACACCCTTTTTTGTTTTAAGTGAGAAATTTTTTTTTCCCTACTTCAGATTTACTTTGTGTCTTCTGCTTCCTTTTTTGCGGGTGTCACTGACTAATTTCTGATAAACGGTTCTGAATGATGACAAAATCCTGTCGCACCTTTCTTTTTTTTAATCACGAAAGCCAGGTTTAATCCTTTCGAAAAAATAATTTGCCAAGGAGCATTCCCACTCCCTCCTCTCTCTGGATCTTAAACGGTCAATAAACTTTATTATTTTATCGTGAGCTTGTTAAAGGTTTCATCCGCCATCTTGGAACTAATTTTAATAGCACGTTTATGGCTTTCGGAAGAATTTTTCCCGCATCCGAAGAAATATTTTATTTATGAAACCATAGGAAATCTTCTCATTAAAATTGTACAAAACGGAAGAGCGATATCCAAGTCGAGCCTCTTGCTTTGTCAATGATCTTGAGCCTTCCCACGCGTAAGAACTTGAGAATGGCACGGTTCAAAGGTAGTAGTAAGGAAAACCGCGGCGATATACGAAATACCCAAGGCGATATTTGCCGCAAATAGATATAACTTACATGATTGTTCTCATTAAAACTTCAGCGTGAAGCTTCGTTATTACGACGAATTAATCCCCTTAATACCCCGTTTTAATCCATTACAGGAAAAAATAGTCAAAAAAAGGGAAAAAATAAAGATTTCAATATGTGTTGAGCCCAAGGTAGACTCACGTTTTTCAGTAAGAAAGGTCTATTGGATAGACCTAAACACGCTATGTGTACATTAATTGTGAGCTGTCAAGCCCCCCCAAAGAGCGGAGTCGAGGCGGGAGGAGATCGAAGCCATGCTGGGCCCTTCCTCTGAGTGATCCGAACCGCTCAGCATGGCATGTCAAGCGTGGAAATGCTTAAAAATGGGTGGCCTTATCCATTCCCTAGGGGTCAAATCACCTGCGGGGTCGATTTTTTCTTAAAAAGAATTCTCTACCTGAGACTTTACCATTTGCAAATGAACTATCTTACGTATGACTCCACTTTATGCGGGTGTAATGAGGGTGTGTAGAAAGAAAAATTATTTTAATATTCATGTAAATGTACAAAATATAAGAATATTTTCTCTTATCGCTCGACTATTATCGTACTTGGTACCGACTCTCTTCAGGAATGGGAAAAATTTTCCTTTTTCTTAAAGGGTACCGAAAAACTCCCTTCCCACACTCCTCTTCTGCTTTTCCTTTAATAAAATTAACATTTTGTTCTCATGATAACTCAAGCAAATTTATTTGGATCTTAATGAACTTTCAAATGAATTGTATACTTTAGGAGGGCATTAGAAGACCGGAACAAGTAGCGGAAGAATATAGAAAAAAATAGGTGATTGGCCTAGGTCTCGGTCTATCAGCTTTCTTTCTTGATTGTGTGAATTCTCTTTTCAGGGATTTACAACAACGGAGATACCAAAAATTAAATTCGGCGGGTTGAACATCACAGGTAGGAAATTTAAATTAAATTTAAAGTGAATTAACAAAAGGAAGTACGTCGCAGGGATCTCAAGCTGCGTGTAGCTAGGTTTGAGTTATACACTTTAAATATGTTAGGCTGGTTCGATTATTTAAATTTCAAAACGTCCCCGAAAATAATTTACAAAAAAAGGTAAAAGTAAGGAAACGAAGAAACAAATTTTTAAATCTGGTTGTATTAAATTTTGTTTTTTTATTTATACCTGAATCGGTTGAAAGTCAGCGATATCATTTTAGTTGTCATTTGTAAGCGTGAAAAAATTTGAATATCTGGTTTTTTCACCCATTTTCACGGCGATTTATTTGCCAAAAGCGAGTCAAGTGATTGAGCCATTCATTTGCGAAAAGGACGATAAAGCCATTTTTGGCCGAAAAAGAGATTTCCTCTCTCTCTCTCTTGGCAATATCAGTTTACAAAACTTTTTTTTAAAATGTGAGTCGGTTTTACTCAACAAAAATTCTCAAAACGTCTAATAATGAGTAAAAAATCATGACAGGGTTGTACAATAGTATTTAACTACTTTCGATGTCTTCAATTTGTAGTGTTTTGCATACTTCTTTGAGTTAGGTTACCTTGTTGACATGAATTTATTACGTCCTGGACATGTTTTGAAGATTTTTACTGATTTCTTTCGTAACTTCCTCAAGTTTGAGATTTTATGGTTGCTACCGCATTGATATCTCGAATCGAGTATGTTTAGGTTCTTCATGAAATGTCTTCGAAAAAGTGGTTTTGGGAATTTTAGGGCCTTATTGTTTCAACCCTTCTTTCGGGTACTTTATTTGTTGGGTCAGAATCTCTTCATTAGACTGTTTTGTTTTTCTTTTTCAGACCATCTACCACCTTTGATTTTGGTTTTTTGAGAAATGTTGAGATTCTTTGTTTTCTTTCTTTGATCATCGTAGAACTTTGATCCGTGATTTCTTTCAGATCCTTTCGCATCAATTTCTTTTAGTTATCGTTTTTGGAAGTACTCAAGAATTCACAGGGGTTTGGTGGGTTAGGTGTTTGTAAGTGTTGGAACCAAGGCCTTTTATAGGATCTTCATCCACCTCCTACTAATGACGTTGGTCTTTGCTGTATTCTTGACATCCGCATTCCCGTTAAAACCACAACATTTTAGCGTATCACTTGGGTTTAGATTTGTTCCAGTTAGAAAATTTTCTTGCTCCTCGAACAGGCTATTTAGTTTCACGATGAGACATACTGCAAGTTTGACGTTTTTTGCTTCTCCATGTTCAAGTAAGACAAAATCTCCCATAAAACCATTCTTTCTGTGGGTTCCTACAAACATTTTCACCAGGAGCCAAAAAATTTTTTTGTTGGTCCTTTGCCAAAACGCCAAAAAAAAGCAAAAGGTCAATGAAGAGCACAGCTGATTGGTAGTTTTATTCCGCCATAATTTTAGTAATGCGTGTTGAAAGGAACCGAAGCACCTGCCAATGCCAAAGAATCGACTACTCGAACGGATTTAAAAAAAAAAATTTTTTTTTGAAAGTTTAAAATATTTTTATTGGGTTTCGTACTTATTGCCAGTCTCCAACGTTTCTGATGCCTCTTTTGGGGAGGTAACATCCTAAGAAGTTCTTCAATTTACGACGTGAATCAAACATTCACCAGGGGGTGTCTGGTAAATAAAAACTTTTCTCCTTCTTATCTAAATCATTGCAATTTATGGTGGTTCGTTCAATAATCCAAAAACTGCAGGTAGGCGGACTTATGGCCGTACACAAATCCATTTCAAAATCGGAAACAATACTAATTTTTCACTTCAACACAAAGAAAAGACTCGGAGACACAAACACTTCAAAAAACCAAAGTCAAATTGGAAATGGCATGCGACTAGCCGTCAAAGGAATCGCTTCTTAGGGAAATTATTGTCTTTGAATCAAATTTGAAAAGTCTCATGTTAAAATCACGTTGACAAAAACAATGCCTTTAATTTTTTTTGTCTTCAGGTCGACTTTTTTTTTCTTCCTCCCGGTGACTGGACGCCAATAAGTTAATAATGTTAAAAACGAGGCAAGATGGAGAACGTGATGCATGGGACATTTTATTACCTCGTTGTAAAGCAAGTCTTTGATATCAAAACCGCTTAAACCAATCTTATTTAACACTTTTAAACATAATCAGGTGACTAACTTGATCGTAAATTTGTTCCACGTAAATAAAATCCTTCGTCACGAGTTTATAAATTTAAAAAAAAAAATTAAATAATAATAATAATGATGAGAAACGTATAGGCTTTACAAAATCGGAATAAAAATTATGAGTGTGGGTAAGTTTCGTATAACGCGACGGTCTACAACGAGAGTTTCGAATAAAACGGTTCATTATAATGCACTGGATAAATTTAATTTGGGAACTCATTACCAATTGGTTAACAGTATAAAGCCTTGATACTCAAACTGTGGCCCACCAAGCTCTATTGAGTGACTCAGTGACCCAGTGGAAAGTTGTGAAAGGTCGATTGGTCATTGTTAAGTCTGAATTCTAGAATATAGTGTCAGAGCAATAAGAAAATGTTCGGGCTTGTGCTCAGAAACTGCTAATATTGCTTGCCTTAACATGTCTTTATGACATTAAATATATACAAAAACATACTGACAGATGTACATACAGTTGATGCCCTGAGGGTGGACTGTATGCGTCGAAAGCCGGAGTCGTGTGGCCCAGTCGCAATGGTCACAATGGAAATTTGGCCCGGGAAGGAAGAAGCTCGAGCACCAAGGGTATAAAGTGATGTCTTCTATTATTTGAGGATCATATTCTTTTGGTTAATCAAATCAGACTTAAGTGGTGAGGTACTATACTATTCTACACTTAAATCAACTTATGTTTAGGTTTCCAGTGTACAAGTGTTAGGAGTTAGTGTTTGTTTGCACCTTTTGACAAAAATTAATTTTTAAATTTAAAAAATAATGTTGACAACATAAAACTTACTTCCTTAAGTATTCTCCCTTATATTCTGAGTATCCTCATCCCTTATATAACAATTTGAAACTTTTATAAAAAGAATTTATTTCATAAATTGTGCACACTTCCGTCGAAAGTATATTTCGTAATCACTTCTCACTTTAACCAAAAGCTCATTCTATAGTTATTACACTTTTCCATCATAAATAGTGAACAGCTTTAGTAGGCATTCGTTTCATAAATACTGCACACTTGCATATTTATTTGTGGTGGTTTTAGTCCCGTTTTTCGCCCCTTTTTAGGTATAACAGGATGCGGGAGGAGGATTCGAACTCATAACCGATTGCATTAAGTCAGGAACATTAGCCACCACACTACTCCTTCCACTATTGTATACAAGCAATGTAGGCTTTCTTACACAATTATAGATTTCTCTCAAAATTTTAACTACAAACTGCAGACCAACCCTTAATTAACCTATTTTCTGTAGGTTTCTAGGTTTCCAAACCTCTAACCCATCACTTTGATTTTAGGTCTCTTACAACCAACACAGACATATTCATACCCCAATCATGTTAACTGGGGGTTGTCTGTACCATTTTGAAAGGTTAGTCTGTTTACCTCCCAAATGAAACTAAGAAATAAGACGATATACTAACCAGATGGGAGTATAAAAGACACAGAAACAATTCAAAAAAAAGTTACATATGCTGACCGTGAATCCTTTTTTTTTCAAAGACAAAAAACAAAACGACCTTCCTGTGTAACTCTCAAAATCCATATCGAACTCATCCGGGAGAAGACAAAAAGTTATTAAAATGCCAACGGGTTCACCAGCCCAATCTTCTGTGAGCCATTTAATTTTGAGTGAAACCTTTTGAATTGAAACGTTTGCTGTCTCTCTCTCTCTCTTTGTGTGCTCTCATGGGATTATGACTTTTTTCGGATGACTGAATGGAAATGAATAAAGAAATTGGAGGCTTCTTAATTTCTTCTCCGGTTATTGTTTAATTCTTTTGATTAATGATCCGATTTACCACCTGTAGCAACTGTCTTTAAGCATGATGTCTACTCACTCTTTGTCTATTACCTTGTTATCTAAAGTGCTTCGGGTATTGAAAATTAATTGATAATGTTAAAATCACAAAGGGAAATTTTTCAGAAGTTTTTATATCTACATTGGTTGAAAGTCAATAAATCAAATCATTTAACACTTGTCAAATTTCTGGTTCCAATAAACCGAATCATCATGCTCACTCGGAGGTCGGCCAATGTTAAATGAGAGCAAATGCTTTTTACATGATTTCTAAGTCGGTAGCAAATTTTTTTATGACTGGCGTTTTTTTTGTTCCGTATTGGAAATTTATCAGAGGACCATTATTTGCTTTTCTAAATTGGATTTATGGTCTTAAATCAATTATAAAAAGGTGTTGGTGAAGGAGGAAGGGAGGAGTATTGGCGTGCAGAGCATGGGAGTTGTGGAAGTCAAACATTCTTGGTAATTTCCAGAATATAAATAAAAATTCAAATCGTGGAAATATTTATGTTGTTCCTGCTCATAGTTGATTTTTAAAAAAAGCAAAAACAAAGAAGAATAAAATATGATACAAATATTTTACGTAGGATGCTCGCCAAATTGAAACGTGAGACAGGCTGTCACGACGGGTAGTGCTGATCGCATTTGATTCATGCATGCAAATTTTAAATGGAAGCTTTGTGTCGTTACCTGAATCGCAGCTTTCCAGCGTCGTGTTATAAGCATTCCTATCAGTAAAAAACCACAGCACGCCACTGATGAGGAGACAGTCATGTTGTATGAGTGCATACCTGTGACCGGCTTTAAATTCTTAATATCAAAAGTATTTAGATGTATGATAGAAATGAAAAAAAAAGACGAAGGTTAAATTGACTGGCAAGGAAATAAAAGAAGAAGAAAACTTGGAAGAAGTGTTAGAGAGGTCAGTCTTAATAAGAGAAGATCCGGTGATGTCAGAAACAACTGATGGATGAGAATAAGCGGTGAGAATTCCGAGAGAGCCGATGAACACCGAAACAATGATGATATTCAAGAAGAGAATTGGAAGAAAGGCACCTAAAGGTCTGAAAACTTAAGTTTAATGTTTTGAACTCAGAACCTCACCTTACATCATTCAGAGAGGGCGTTTCGTGTCAGTTGTTGCAATAAATATCTGCGAGTTAATTCCTTCTGCCGACAACAATGCCTCTCATCTTGAGAAAATTTTTTTCTCAGCTTTGAGCCCGATCGGCATCTTTGGGGCCACGATTTTTCTCCTCACAAGGAAAATCCTTGACAGAGAGGAGGAAAACCACGGTCAAAACGACACGAGAGTCTGGTGGATAACAGTGTTTTCATACAGTGCTACCATCCAAACACACAACAAACGTCAAATAAGTTTAAAATATTATCCCTACCAGGGGTACCTTTGTCGTGTTTTTATGTTTGTAGTACAGAAACGAGTTATCGGTGGTTTTGCACCTGCTCATTATCATTTTTAAATTTGTTCTCCTCGAAATCCTTTTTTTTCTTTGGTTCCGAACAAATTTTCAACAGGGCTTAATTAGAAATGGAAGGAGAAAAAGTTTTTTACTTCTTCGCATCCCACCACTCGGAAACATTTTTCGATTTTAATTTTCTGAATGAAACCAAAATTGTGGTCGAACTGTTTAATTCAGTGACAGGTGGTCTGTATAACAGGCATGAAAGTCAACAAACAGAGCTTTCGCACCATAAACAATTTATACTTTTAATAATGAAAAGTATGGTTCTTGTAAATTTTGAAATTCCGTTAAGAGATTCATTCTGGCACAAGCCCCTTGTTTATTTTTTTTCCCAACATCTCCCTGTTGAGCCATATTTCTCTCGTTACAATCATTTGTTTCCGTTTGTTTATTAATTTTTTATTAGTCGCCCCTTTTTCTGGTGGGCCAGATTCCTCCTCTTCGGATGGTATTAAAAATAAGGTGAAAACAAAAAACGAAGCTCGTAGAAAGATGTCTTCTCTTAGACAGCTAAAATCTCGAATTTGAAGATAAAGCGGATGGGAGAGAGAAAGTAATGAATCTCCTGTTGGAAAAGGCTTAGTTTGTCTTGTTGTTGTCTTTTCATGTCTTTGTTGCTGACGGTAACTTCTCCTGTGATTCGTATCTTGTTAATTCCTCTTTTCTTTTTACTATTTCCGGTTTATCTTATCAACAGTCATGGAAATGTTTTTGTTGTCTTCTTTGGTATTCTAAAACGGAATACCTCTCTTAAACTTTAAGCACATCACGGTTGTAGTACTAATTATTGATTAGCAGAAGAGAGGTTTGGCAACGAATTTTTGGTTTTGGAAGGAGCCTCAGTTCCGGTTTTGTGTCACATTAGTTGGAATGTGCAGTTCATTCTGCTGAATATGAATTCAATTCATGTTTATAAATAAAAAAAAATTAATAAATTTTTTCTTGTTCTTCGCCTCGAGATAAATCTAATTCCTTGTCTTATGCTCGTCACTGATTTGGCCGTTAATTCGTCCAGGTTCACAGGAAAGATGTCAGCTTCTCGTCAAAAAAGTGAGAGAACAGAAATGACGTTTCACTGTCACGTTAGATGCAATAGTAAAAATATTTCCTAGTCATAAGTTGAACCATTCTTCAACGTCGTTTAGGTTCGGTCTTATCATTTAATTGATAAGAGAAAAATGGCGTTTTTTCGCATAATTTCATGGAAGACCTTAGAATCATGTTTTCAAACAGCCTGTTATTTCGTTTCTTTGTTTCGGTCATTTAACGAACGACTAATGGTTTAACCACCCTTTGGCTCTTCTTGGCTTTTGTTCTTCTTCCGTCCTTTTGAGTTGAGTACCTCTTCTTTCATTTTCCCAATTTTTCAGTTTTTGTGTGTCTTGGAAACTCTGTTTTTGTATTTTCATCCTCAGACTACTACAGTTTTGTACATTTTCATGCGTTTTCCAGTTTTTCTGAGATATTAACTTCTTTGAGGTAGTGTCTTAGTTATTTATTGTAGTAAGTATTGTAATAGCCAGTTTTGCCTAACTTCTTTTAAGCTAGGTGTTTGTAGATAATAGATTTTAGCTCATAGTTAGACCTTTTGGTGTTTACATTTTACCTTTCCTTGTCTCCTCAATTTGAAGTTATTCGATTGCTGAAACCCTGATGATGCTAACAGTTTAAAGTTGGAGAAACGTCGGACATTTTTCTTTTTCTCGGATGAGACGGGTAGTGTTTTGAGTGCTGTGCGTATTCGCTGGGACAGTGATAAACCCAAAAATTTTATATGTGTATATAAATTAGACATTTTCTTGATCTTCACCAAATCCTTTCCGCGTTAAAAAAAAATCTGTCAGCGTTTTAGTCATCTCCTCATCATGGCAATACATTAAAAAGCTCACTAGAAGTTAGGGAAAACGTCAGACTCATTAATTTCTTAATTTCTGCTCGAAGTGAAACTCCTCAAATTAAAAAGGAAAAAAGGCCTAAGCACAATTGACTTAGGTTATCAACACGCTGGCCTTCACACCCAACATTCCTTAACGTTAAATTAATTAAAGCAATAAAACAATAATTAATACATTAAACATTTTAAGTAATAATTAACCTGTCCGCACGCCGTATTTTCTGCCGAGGATGAAATCTGTGTCTGAAAGCCGAAGGCTTCGAAAAAGAAGGAAAGAAATCTGAGAAAATCCGAATAAATCCAGCGAAAACGGTAAAAGCAAAGTCGTGCCATTTCCGCCCGGGCCAATACAATTATTTATTGCCATTATTATCATCATCATTAGTTGAATAAAAAAAAAGGCAGGACGGTATTTTGTTGTGCTTCCGATAATAAAGCTTACTATTTTTGGGTTATCTCAAGACGGAGACCTTTATGCTTAATAATTTATGTTTGGGCGTGTTAAAGTTAGCAACACGCTACTTCTAGTCTCTGCCATTAGCTCATGTGTTAAGAAATTGCTTATTAACTTTATGCTTTTGTAAATGTCCATTGTTCCTACGTGCTAAAGTTTCGAGGATATTAAACAAGACTAATTGACTAAAGGAAACTTGATGTATGAAATAGCAAGACAGTAAATAACCCGGCACTGAAACATTTTTGTTTAGTGGTAGAATCGAGCAGGGATATAACTCTACTTAGTATGTCACTCATATCTTAGATATAAAAACTTTTTCACGAATTTTCCTTGTAGGTCTAGGTTCGGTTAGACTAACTTCCACAATGTCGCAACTTTTTTTTTTTAAATTGAAAATCAGACGTTGACATTTAGCCGACTAATTTATTTACGAACTCTTCCCTAATTTGTTTTTAATTTAAATAGGTCATAAACAAAATAAAAAAAATTTACGTCACCTTATTAACATAGGTTGATAATTTTCAATCCGGCAAGACACGGACCAAAAGTGTTGACTAGAATAAATAACTCTTGCGACGGCTCTAATTGTGACAACCGTTTCGAAAATTATAATTCAAGGTCAAAAGGTGACTCTGAAGAATGCAAGCTTGAACTTGAATATTCCCAGTCCCCAGGAAATAGCTGACATTGAAAGATTCGGAGTTTGCCAAAACAGAAAATTGTAAAAAAGGTTCTTCCCCCGACCGTGACAGAAAGGATTAGAAGGGATTAAAAAGCTTTCGGAAAACTTTCATCTTTGTTTCGGGAGATCCGAGTACCTAGTTATTAATAAATAAATTTATAAATAATAAATTCAGGGATGAGAAGACTTAAATTAGTTAGAATTGCTTTCGTAATGAATGTTTCATCTTTTTCTTTCTCTCTTTTTCCTTTTTTATTTCTTTAAAATGCCAAGAACAAATGAGATTTTTAAAGCAAGGGCGAATGAATTATCCAGTTCCTGGAGAAAACTGGAGGAAAATTGAAGGGGACAGAATAATATGTGGTCTTTTCCGAGTCGTAAATTTTAACGCAGCTGCGAGCTGTCGCGCCTTATTTTCTATTTTGTCTAATTTTCCGAAGGAACATCTCACTTCCTTCTTGATTTTACACGTGCAAATACCTCCTTCGTTTTCGCTGCAGGCTAAATTATGTTCGATCAAATTAACTTTCCCTTCATAATTGTTATCATTATTATCATTACTAATTAACAAATTCTAAGAAAATTTTTTTTTTCCGTTTTTGGTCTTAGCAAGAAATCGATTAAGTTGTTGGTATAGTTGGAGGATCAGAATTTGGAGATGTTTCGGTCAAATTCGTGTCAGGTAGAGCAGACTCAGAAATTGATGTTCGTAGCTGTTTATTTGGTAGTCGCTCTGCTGTTGTTTTGCCAGTTCTAAAGCTTCTTATAATTACTACCAAACGGACTTTTTGTTGATTTTGTTGGGCGTTCTTTCCCATGCTGTAATCCAAATGTTGTTAGTAGAGACTTTAATCTTCCTGACGTTGTATACGATGACGAAGGTCTAGGACATTTGGTCGAGAATCTTGAACGATCCTCGCACGAAGATTAAAGAGGATTATGGTGTGGAGGGATAATATATCTGAAGTCTCTTGCACAAAAACCTTACAAATTTTATGTCGTAAGATTAGTCTCATTTGCTTCTTACAGAAATTGATCCAACTGTCTTTTCATTATATACAAAAAATTACTCAAATGCTGTCGCAGAGAAGTTCGACTGTACTTAGACTTATTCCTTCTCTTCAGCTTACATTCTGTGCTGATCCGAAAATTCTATGAACCCAAAAAACAAAAACGATTATTTAGATAGAAGGTTCTCAGGGTAAAGGAAACGAGGACATGACTACGAACCTAACAACCATCTCCAATACAGACATTTTTAGGCAGACGACAAAATGAACGTAAACACAAATAATAACAATTCAAACCTCAACGGACTAAAATAAAATTAAAACGAGAGACCCAAACCATTTACAAATAACTCAGTATTATACTAATAATATAACATGACACAGTTCCGTATATCAGCAGATAGATAATCGAAAACAGAGGCAATATTTTCTACCTTGAAAAAAAATTTAATTTCTTTATTTTTATGAAAACCGATAAATTTTAAGGTTTCTTTCGGAAAAGAAGAAGAAAAAATTTTCCAGTTTTATCCACACCCCCACCACCACCACCAGTCAATATTATTTTCCTCTCTGTGAGTTTCTTATATATTTGCCACTTTCATTTTTAAATTAATTTTTCCATTTACACTTTATTTTCCTCTCTCTCTCTCTTTTTTGGTCTCTCTAAATAATTCTAATTTATAACCTAACTCAACAACTAAACCTGTTTTATTTTATTTATTTTTTGAATTTATTAATTTATTTATTTTATTTATCTTTTTAATTCATTTTTAATACTCTATGTACTCTTAGACTATTCCTTTGGAAGGTTTTGTGTAAAGCGTTTGAAAGCTTTGAGAGGCTGTTATGTGTTAATAATTATGTATGGTGTTGGTTCCACCACCCTTAAGTGCTTTCTTTTGTTTTTAGCATAACAATCAATATTTGGGATGTAGAGAGCCATCATTGACCCAGTACCGTAAACGTCCTGGAACAGAATCCTTCTGATTTGACTCGACTCCCAGTGTTGAGAGTGTTAAGGTGAATCGCATCATCTGGTATACTAAACATCCGCATCTCGGGCACCACCAAATTGTTATCATCCCCTTTTCTTCTATTCCATCAGATATTAGATGAGAATCAAAAAAAACTTCCGCAAAGGTAGAAAAATCATACCAACTGTCCAAATGTGATTAGTATGCTAAATATTTTCAGAGTTATTGTATAGAGGGCCCTAAAATCGAGTACTGTGGTCAAGGTAGGAAGTGTAGTAGTGGTAGTCGTAGAGTATTGATAAGATTAGGTAATATATATATCCAGTTGGATTACATTTGTGAGCCAGAAAAATTACCTAGGCGGCCACATGCGGCTTGCAAGCCATTAGTTTGACACCCCTGTGGTACCAGGTGCCTTAAAATTTTTATCCACTCAAGTTTGGGCAAAGAGCAAAGAATTTTTAAACTCAACCTGAGTTGATTTTTTAAGAATTTGGTGGTGACTCATTTTTAAAAATAGTTTAAGCATCACAACCCCCTTGGAACGTTAAATATTTCCAAAAAGAGTCTTTGAAAATGCGATCCGTTGATGATTTTGATGATAAAACAATGAAAAGATGTGACTTTTGTGATTTCGAGATAATTTATGCTTTTCAACCCAAACTCTACGGATTCCTACAATTTTTTTCTTCTTCTTCGTCTTTCTTTTTTTTATTAAGGTTCGGCCGGTTTGGCTTTGAATTATTTTAAAAAGAATCCTGAGGTCTTACCAAAACCGAAGCTAACATATTTCTTTTTGGCAATTCAAAATCTTCATCTCCAAATCAAAAATTCTTTTTTCTTAAACAAGTCCCCCCTTGGCAAACATTCATACCTTTGGTATTTCATCACAAAGTCGCGTCCCGCATTTGAATGACTGAACCTACAAACTTCCTACAATCTATCCTTCGATGGTAGGTTAAACCTCCCAAACCAAAGTCGATAATTAAAACTAGAGAAACCCAACAGAGCGTGAAATTCGGTTCATTAGTCCTTTGCATGATCATTTTTAGGGGGTCTCTTTTAGTCAGACATCAGTTTCGAATGTTGTAAGGAGTCCTGCTCCGACCCTGCTATAACTGACTCCTGAAAAGCATTAGGGAAATTGGGTCCAAGCGTGCTTATGTCAGAATATTGAAGAATTTAGTGAGATGGGGGGCGTGAACTTAAATTAAAGCGATGGGTGTGGCAAAGTAGGCGAAATGAGGAGGAGATTAAAAATGTTTTCTTTATGTGAGCCTCTGAATTATTCTTTTCCTTTGGGGGAAGGGGGTACAGATAACGAATAAGAAATCGAACCTTTGAAGCCAAAAATCGAAAAACAAAAGTCGGCGCCAAAAATTTATTTCTATTTCCGTCGCATTAGCTCGCAGTCTTTTGAAACATTGCACTTGAATACAATAAAAGCAAACATAGTCTTAGACGTTGTTACAATATGTCGAGGTCATTTACCATTTCAAATGATAAACTACCAAGTCTCTCATCTTCAATCAACTTCTGACTAGATCCTGATGTAACAAAAAAGTTTTGCGTTATGGTGACACTCACTAATGGGGCATCCCATGAATACATTTTTAAATAAAATAAATAAATAAACAGTCCTTCGCGTCAAACCATTCATAAATGATTACTAGCTTCATTCAGTTTTGAAACAATTCAATTATTCAAGAGGTGGATGGAGTTAATGGAAGCGTTTTGCAAAATTTTGGTGTGTAGCATTCACGTGGGAAGTTGCTACTCTAAATCATGAGCCCGAATGTTTGATCTATATTACGGATGAAAGCTATACGGTCTTCTATCTAAGCTATACGGTATTCAGCTGTGATCTATTCGTCTTATATTATTCTGGGTTAAAATCTGTCATATATTGTTTGTATCATATCTTTCTGTCTTTTTGGATATATTTAGTTGTTACCTATACTGAAAGAAATACGATGAAAGCGACTCTTTCGCATCTTCTGTAAACTATTTATGAGTGCCGTCTTGTAGAGAACCGACAACTTTGGTTTGTTGGAAGCTTTTGTGGATCAGTTTTCTAGTTGGGTCTGATCATGTGTATAAGAATTTTTAAGCTACACATTCTGATTGTGAGGCCCGCTTAAAGGTGTTTTTCATTTTTGGGAAATGGCGCTTGATTCAAAAAAGGTTGCCGACCTTTGTTGTAGAACAAATAAACCAAAAAAGCGAGGGAAACGTCTTTGAAAAGCTAGAAGGAAAATACTACGAATTTTTTTTGTTACACAATTCACCTAACCGTCGGCTGAGGCTCTTGCTCTGACTATATATTATCAGAAGCAGACGGGTGGGAGGATAAATTATGACAACTAAACGCAAATTTACCTACCACCGACGACTATTTCCGATTAAAAGATTTTTTTTTTCCCTGCTACCTAAATCCGACATTTAAAAACCAAAAATCCTTTCTAGCTAGGAAGAGGAAATCTTCTGGTCGAATTCCAACCACAGAAGATGAAGAAAAAAAATGAAATTCAGAGAGGTAGTTCATTTCGGTCGTGGGCCATTGCTAATGATTCAAATTTAAATACTAAAACAAACGGATTCCCATTTATTTCTAAAGACACCGTTTAACTGCGTTACGTCTCCGAACTGACATACTGTGACAACTTAAGAAGACATATCCAAAAAGACAAAAAGAGAGCGAAAAAATTCCAACGAAAATTAATAACAAATCCAAAGTTTTTGAAGAGCATCATTCAACACTATATTAAACCGTGACAGATTGACAAGATGAGGAGGAAGATTCTTACATAAAATACGTTATTGTCATCTGGCAACGAGGATTGAAATCCGGTTGAAAGAAATTTGACTAAGATAAAGAGACAGACTTGTGAGTGTCAACTGATGTTATCATCTTTTTTTTTCCTCTCTTTTAATTTGAAGGAAAAACAAAAAAAAAATTTTTTTTTTGTTTGCTGTCATGGTTCCCTTACATAAAATTAAATTTCATACACCAACTAAAAAAAACTAATTTTAGTTCTGGGAGGAAATACTTTCGTGGTAGACACACTCCTAAAAAATTTGTATTTATGATGTGTGTGTGTCGGTCATGCCGTTGTCTCTTTTTAAAGGGCTTTATTTGACAAATAAAAACTTTAACTTAACGCACTCGTTAAGACGACCGTCATTGTGAGTTTCCTTTCCTCCCTCCCCGTAGCCCTCTGTGCCTTTTTTTCAGAAGTCTATTTCGAAAGTTATGCCAAGTCACGAAGTTTTGTTCTAGAACGATTCGATAATTTTTTCATTCGCACCTCAAGGAGAAGGTTAAAAGAGTTTACCACGTTACAAACCGAATCTCGCTGAAGAATTTAATTTTTTATCTTGGATGTGGTAAACATAATTGTAGGGTCTACTTTTGGGAGCAAGTGACCACTCACTGTTAAGTTATTTGAATGTTTGTTTCGTATTATTTTCTGGGCTATCGTTCTGGAAGAGTTAAAGAGGTTACTCTCCATCGAGATGTTTTATTAACTTTTTGCTGGAATGACGTTTAATTTTGTTAACGTTCCTTTCGATTTATTCTACGCTTCTTGTTCTTCTCTCTTAACTTTTTGTTTACCTCTTAATTCTTCTGCCTGGAGAGAAATTACCATCCATCCGCTTCTGAGGCTAAAAGAATACCAAAAACACCTTTAATAGGGAACCTAACTGTCTTAAAACACCCTCAGGATCTGTGAAAGCTGTTGCAAATGACCACTAACCTCACTAACATTGTTAGTACTGCTTATATGATATGATATATTTTTAATTGTGTACCCAATTGCAAGTGGGAGGTCCACCATCACATATCACTGTTCTATATGCAGTACCTAATTATGTGAGCAGCTTTGAAAATTGATTTCTGTTTGATTATTAATGGCGGACACAGTCGAATGATTTGTCCTGTTGTCGATTTCATTAAAATGCCGTGGTTTAAAAGGTCTAGACGAATGTCTGCTGCTTTCATTCCGTGTTTGAGAACGATGGCATTAACAAACTAAAGTAATCATGAAACGATAAACTAATAAATAATTATAAAAATAACAATATATAACAAATTCTCCAAATTAATAGTAATAATATGATATAAAGGATAAGCCAACACACCAACCAATGGTTTATTTGTTTATTTATATAATAATAATAAATAATATAATAATAAATAAATATATAATAATATAATAATAAGTAAATAAATAAATAAGCGATAAACAAATACAAACGGGGATTTATACTGTTTTTATGCTGACTCAAATAGCCGCGTTAAATTTTGTGATGAGAAAATCCTTATTTATAATTTCAATCATGTGACATAATTTAGTATAATACATATTTCAAAATTTGACAAAACAGCGAAATGATATATTATATAAAACTCAAAGCGAAGTCATATTTAAATAATTGTTCGTTTTGTTAGACGTCATACTCAACGCTGTTTATCTAACAACAGGTTAATATCAATATTATAACTTTATACTTAAGATTTATAAACAAAGGTTGGAAAGTTCTTCCATTGGCTGTGGTCTTTCTGGGGGAAATTTTAAAAACTTTTGTCTAATTTATATGTCTCTGTTGTGGGAGGAGTAGTGTAGTGGTTAAGTTCCTGACTTGGACGCAATGATCGTGAGTTCGAATCCTCCTTCCGTATTGTGTTATACCCCAAAAATAAAAGTGGACCAGATTTTCTATGTCTCAGTTAGCATACTGTTAGCATAGTTTACTTTATCAGTATCTTCAGAGTTACAGTTTAAACAAAAATTACTGTCTATACTGGATAATTTATTTATTAATTCTGGGAAGTTAAGACGTGACGTAATAGTCAAAATAATAAGTAGTCATAGTGAGAAGGTTTCAACTGTCATACAACTAACAATACTCTCTCATACCTCTCAGACTAAACTCAAGCATACCACTGAACTAAATAAATCTCCATCTCAATCAGTTAATAATAATGATAATAAAACATAACAAAAGAAAGAAACATAATTTATACAATTGAAAGGTTTTGCGACATCCACTCGGCGAGAGTCTCAACTAACATTTATAAATTTATCTTTTCGAGGTGAATGAGTGAGTCCAGCAGAGACCTTTTCCCTTTGTTCTGCCCACGTTACACATTCATTGTTCATTCCTAATAAATAAATGACCGACATATACATTTATGTTACGAGACACGCCGCTTTATTTTTCTGTCTCTTATCACAGCTTCCGTTCCTTGTTATCTTTAGAATTTTATCATCTTTCTCCTGTTAGAAATCTTCCAAGGATCTGATTTTCCGATTCATCAAAATTATTCTTTGTCAGTGATATTCACGCCAACTATTTCCACGCTCATTTCCTCTCGAACGTTTTATTTGAACTCCTCCCAGCGTTTTCATTATCTTCTATCAACCGGCCATTTCGAAAGGCAATTGGAAACGCAACAAAAGCGCAATGACTTTTCCCTCATAAAAAATAAATAAATAAACGTTGCAAGCCATTCAGGAAAATAAAATAATAATAATTATTGTAAGAAAAAAATAAGTTATGTTACCTTAATAAAGGAGAATTCGATTGAAATTCATGCGAATGATGAGTGATGGAATTAACATTCCACACACATACACACAACCTGGATGTGCACCAGTAACTAAGACGACTTTCTTAATTGTCGACGTTGAAATTCTTTATTTATTGCTAATAATCGATTCTAAGTTATACAGCTTTAGTCATTCACACAAACGAACAAAAACTGTCTAGACTCTAGACAGATTCGAGAACACACAACCGGAGAGGAGTTTAATAAAAGACCCGGGATGATTCTAGGGTTTGAGAGAGAGGACCATGGGAGAGACGAAATTTGTTTTTAATATGTCGACCGATTTTAAGGTAAATAAATCTATAGAAAACAAAAAAGTAATGATAATAATAATAAGCTGTAAAAATGATATACAGCAGTTTTACTGTGGAGGTGACTAATTGTGAAGTTGAATACCTTTCAAAATGAATGTTCAACTTTGATCTAAGGATCGTAAACTTTCTTGGGTTGACCTTCGATTCCCTGTCACCTCCACCACCACCACCATCCATAATCCTTCTCCTTCGTGTTTTCCTTTTTCTTTTTGTAAGACAATGTAATGGTTTATAAATAGCTATTGACGTCGGGAATTTAAAAAATTTTTATTTGCATACAAAGTTCGTTAAGATTTTTATTCGTATACACACATTTGAAAATTGCCAGGAGATTACAAAATGTAATTACAGTTAAGGCACGATCGAGAAATTCAAGGTACGGCGAAAGATCCTATTCCAGGCATTTATGGAAAATTTTTGTGTTTCGTTAACCCACGTCCATCAAGTCTATATAACTCTTTCGGAAGTGAAGATTATGTTCATGTTGGTATTAATTAATTAGTTCTAACTATAAACATAATTCTGGGGGAGAGAGAGAAGATAAAAATAATAACAATAAAACCAGTCAGAATGATGGCCTTGTCTTTGGCATTTTGTCAAACGGTGGTATTGTGGATGGACACATGTCCACGATCATAAGAAACCTTTTGATGGATACCACCGTTTATCAAACTCTTCTGGTTTTTGTATCATTAGAGCTATGACTGAACGTAGGAACTGAGTAAACGGAAGTTTATCCATGAATAATGTTTAAAAATGAGCTTTTCAGAAGCTGAGTGTAAAAGGTCAAGGATGGTGAGGAAGGAAAGTGTAAAAAACTAACTGTAAAACCTGTTGCGGTAGAGGAGGAGGAGGAAGGAGGATTTAAATTTTATTACAACAAGATAATTTTTGTTTTGGTTCAGAGTATAACACTCTCAGTCAAAATTATTTCAACTAGAATAACAGACACGTGGAAAATGTTGTTAAGTTTCCAAGACTCGAAGAAGGTCAGAGGAAGACGTTTCTTAGGGACTTGGTGAAATAATCCATTTTAGGGTGGCTGGGTTTGCCAAATTTCAATCAAATGAAAATAATTTCCGTATCCTAATAATTCTGAGAATTTGACATGTTTCTCCCAAGCGAAATAATTTATAGGTCAGACGCACAATGCCCGGTCTTAAATGAGATTTAAAATTCCCCCAAAGCAACAAAATAACAATTTCGAAGCCTCTCCCATGATATATTAGTTGGGATGTTTCCTCAAGAGTCAGTAAATCACGGGAGATACTAAATCTGTCAGGTTTCATTCACCTCGTCAAAAGGAATAAGAGAAAAAGAACGGCGATGGAGGAAGGTTAAACGTGGACCCTTTTCCTCCGATCCCTATCGAACCTATTAAACGTAGCAAATAGTTAATACAGGTACGAGGTTCCGAGTGACTTCCATTTAATGAAACGTTATCGAGAGCCGGAGCATATGCGAAAGTATTTGTTTCCCTCCTTTGGAAGGTTGTAATTATATGTTTTTCGGTGGGTTGGACTTTTCAAAATGAGTGATGGATTTCAAAATTTTAGGGTTTTCACTTCTTTTTTTATCTTCCTCGACTTTTTTTCTCTTCTTATTTTCCTCTTTCCACAGTCTATTATTATTCCGTATGGAAGCATTTATACCTCAATTATACAATTACATACTGGTAGTATTAGAGAGTTGCCGCAGTTAACATTTGTCAATCAGTTTTAAATAACGATGATGATGATAATGATGATAATAGAAACATCAATTTTGTTCAGACTATTAAAACGGAGTTTCAGAAGGCGATAGGCTTGTAAAAGAGGCCGTTGGGTAAAGGGCGAGACTTTGAATGTGGCTGTGTTTGAGAGAAGGTATCCACCAATAAATATAAACTCTATAATTGAGAGTGTCTGTTGTTTTTGAAGACGGGAAGTAAGATGAAAATGGCATCCGTGGTTGACTGGTTAACGAACAGTTCGGTGAACAGACAAATCGGACAACGAACGTCTTCCTGAACACTTGTAAAGCTCTGCGTTACAAAAATCCCCAAGAAATTAGTATAATTTGTGAGGACCAATACAGATTTATGTTATTAACAAACATTTACGGATGTTAGTTGTTTGCCTATTTAAACTAAAACGAGCCACTTTGACTCATAGTAATCCTAAAGTTTGGTGCGAGAAAATACTTGAAAATTTATTAAAAATTAAAGTTACCACATCGTTTACATCTAAACTCTAATTATTATCGAAAAATTAAACATATAAACATAAACTATGATCAAATACATAAAACTATGTATGAGTCAAAATGGCTCACCTCATAGTTCTAGCGTAAACTAACCTGAAGAGCGGAACAGCTCACATTTATAATACAACACTTCTGATCGTTGATTATTGATCTACTATATTTTCTTACTGAAGTGAGTCAGATTGACTCATTTAACATAAGACACGCATTGATTATGGTACGAAATATACACAAAAGTATTTATTACTTATGAAATAAATTTTTCATGAGTGTATTTAAAAACTGTTGATAGTTGAAATTTGGAGCGCTCTGCCGTCGGTCTCCTTGTGTTCACGAGTTCAACTATATATCCAAGTTTTTTAACCAAATATTTGCTGATTGAGTCAATTCGACTCATTTAAAATATGATTCCTCTTCACATACAGCTTTGATTGGTTAGGAGATATTATTTAATACAAACAAACGTCGGTTTTTTAGTTACATACTGAAATTTAAAAATTGATTTTGAATTCTTTTTGTGTCGCAAATAGGACATTGATTTGTTTTGTAGGAGCCAAACTGACTCGTGTGTTGGAGATATAAATTGTTCTATGAGCCAGTTTGACTCCTATAATGAAAATCAGTTTTTTTTGGTACAAAAAGGCAATTCAAAATAGATTTAAGTGACAAAGGTATTTATTAAAAATTAGTATAAGCTTTTAGAGATTTTATATTTTGTTTATAACGTTAATGACGTCATATTATTGCTGTTGTTTGAGCTGTTATGTTTGTATTAGGTTTAATTTTTAATTAACAAATAGAGTTTGTAGAAATTGTTTTCAACTTTGTGTTTAACAACTTTGAAAACATCTGTCATTCAAATTGGTTCTTGCGAAAAAACGTTTATGGTGTCCATGAGTCAATCTAGCTCATTGTGTAGGTATGTAAAAAATGGAAACACAAGGATGTATTAAAAAATGACTACGACAACGAACCTTTACAGAAGTTGTAGAGGAATAGTTGAGCACATAAATATCTTGGTAAACAATGTCAAACAAACGTTGTCTGATAATAAGAGCAGGTCACTAGGGCAGAAGACTGCTTTACCACACTATGTCTGGCGGGAAATCGCTAATTCCTGAATTTTTTTACATTTTACTAACTTCACTAACTCTACTTCCTGACAAAAACTGTCTGGCATTATTATTGTTGTTGTTGTTCTTCGCTAGTTTTATCTCATGCCGCAGAAGGATAAGGAAATTTGTGTCTTAGCCCACCTCGTATAGACTTTTCATTTACATTTACAAAGCAACAGTCGAAACCGGTCCTTCTTCCGGATGCTTGCGATATTCAGAGTAGATTTGGAGCTTCCAAAAATTAGTGTAATAACGAAAGAATAACGTTACGAACATTAATGTTTCCTATATCCTCTACTTTCAGTATATCAATCTACTTCCACTACCCACGTCTAAGTTAGTTTACCTTGATGGTAGGCCTACTAATTACTGTTGAATATTTGAAAATATGGGACGTTTAAACAAGGAACCGACAGAAGGAAACAGAATTTTCAGAAATTAGCCAGAAAGTCTACCTACAATTTCGGTCTAGTTTAGAATTTAGGGTTTGTGTCATGCTTCAAACACTAGCGACTGGAGGTGTTTCACTTCTTTTCAAATTTTCAAAAAGGCAGTTTTGTTATAAAAATATCAGGTAGTATGACTGCTGCGACTTCTCGATCCGTCGGATTCTTTCACTGTCGTTATTTTTAATCTTAGAAACTCAACAAATTTAGAATTTTTTTGAGGCCCAAATTTGCTTCTATCTACAAGAATTTATTTATATCTATTTTAGAATTGTCTTTTCAGATTTAAATAATTTTAAAACTCTTAGAAACACCCTAAAACATAAGTAATCTCTTAAATTCTAGTTCTTCAGCAGTGTCTTCTTGATTTAGAAATGATGAATTTGAGCGTTTAGAAAATTTAGAATTTATTCCCAGAAAAATATTTATCTGTTTCATATGTAATGATTTCATTTACGAATAAATAATTTCAAAAATAATGCACAGTTTTTGGAAGGATTTATTTCATAAGTATTGCACACTTTGTGACCGGTTTTTAGTTTAGTTTTTTGGGGTTTCTGCTCAGCCCACTAAACCCAAAAACTGTGTCGATTTTTGTTTTGTATTTTTCGTCTTTCGTTGATTTTAGGTTTTCTCAGTTTTACCGAATTTTCTGTTGTATAGTCGCTTTCTGTCATTGTTCCTTTTGATGAAATTTGGCTGATTTTGGTTTTCTTTGGTTTTTGTAAATTTTGACTCAGATTTTTTAAGGGGGTTAAAATATTTGATTGTAAACGACATTTTGGGTCTTCATTCGTTCTGTTTTGGACAGTATCTCTTGATTTCTTAGTTCCCTTTGTTCTAATCAAATTATCAGCTTTCTAGTTCGGAGTATCAATATATCCGGCTTATAAAGCTTCTGCTGACAAGAAGTCATCTGGTCTAGAGATATCACCATCCTTTTAGAAGTAAAATGTCTACCAGGACAAAAACAATCTCCAGGTCTTTTCTACTTAAATAATCACACACTCCTACAGCAAAACAGCTTTTCTTGACTCTACATAAAGCTGGATTATACAAACGAGCTTTTTCCCTTCAAATCAACTTTTTTAACTCGAATTCCAATTTTTTAAGAAAAATGTCACTTTTTAAACAAAAAAAGCTCGAAGTCTGATATGTCTTGTAAGCACCCCCAATGGAAGTAAGCAGGGAGGATAGGGGTTGATGGGTGGAAAGGCAACGGCTCTCCTTCCTTCCAAACAAAGAACTTACCCTGGTATGTCAAACTGCCGTTATCGTGTTTATTTACTAAATTTTTATTAAAATTTGGTAAACATAATAAAGCTCGAAGCCGCGTGCTTTTTCTTTTTCTTTCTTTTTTTAATTTTTTCTTCATGAAAAGAAGTCACGAATTTAAAAATTCAATTTCCTCCTCTGCAATGCATTAATTTCGAAAGAAAAAAAAATTCTTGTAACGATTTTAGAATTTCAAGATATGCAAAAAAGGTTTTTACTTTTCGAAAGCCATATTTTAAGTCCTAACTTTGGGTTTAAGTGTATATAAAGAAAATGTCACCTCGGAATATTATTAAACATAAACATTCAAGGATTCTAATTAAAATTGAGTAAAAAAAAATTTTTTTTTCATTCCGATAAGCTTATTTCGGCCCATTTTTCAAAATCCGAAACAAAACAAAAAAGTTGAGTCGCTGTCACCTTTTGCAAACTCAAAAGAATATTAAAAATTAATTCTCGGATTATCTGATTTAGTTTTCCGGATTGGGCGGAGCGTGACGTTTATCTGTGACGTAAAGGCGTTTTTGAGCACCAATGTTAGATGTGGCCATGTTGGCAGGTAGGAGGATCTAAAGAACGTCATTCACTCGGCTGTTAATCATCGTACCTGTATACCCTCAATCCTTTAGGTACGAGAAAAAAAAAATGAAGTCCATTTCTCAATATCCGAGGACCATCAATATTCCCCGGCGTATTGTATTTAAATGTCAATAGAGGCCAAGTCGAAAGCTCTGGGGTTCAAGCGAATTTATCAAAAATGAATTTTTGGGCTTTGGTTCGTTGTCGGAGTGTCGGCTTGGGTTTGAGGAAAGCCGTTTTAATAATTTTCTTTTGCTAGTCGATGAAAATTTTCGGACCATTGATCTTGACTTTCTGACCTCTTTTCTTGGTTTCTGAGAAAGTTGTGAAGAGTCAAATTTGCTTAATTTATCTAATAACCAGTAGATAAACAAATACAAGTAGATAAAATACAGTTTATTACGAAAGGATTCGAAATTTAAAATATTTTTCTTCCATCTTAACACAAGACTGAAAAGTTTGACATTTAATTATCACTGCTGATTGAGCCACTTTGACTCAGATCTTGCTATTTGTGTATTAGCCTTTTCTAACACCTTGACTCCAACCATTTTTTTGGACTTTTCGTGGGCAGATAAAAACGACAATGCTCCCTCATGGGTCCATGGGTCATGGGGAGTGTGGGACTCATCTCTGTGGTCCAAGGGGATGCCTACCCTTAAAAAACCTGTGGGAGAACGAAATCGCGATTCTCATTTTCGCGGGGAGGGCGGAACATAATTTTGGCTTCGTTGCTTCGACTCCAACCAAACTTTTCACAATCCCACTCTAGAAAGTTAGTATATTCGAATCAAGCAATATAACTACCAGATAACTCGTAGCTAACGCCCCAAAAAAGTGTAAAAACCAATCTTGTACTCGACAGTCCACATGTTAGATAAATTCTTAGAAGAGAGAGTGTGCAGTACCTAAGAAATGACGACTTGACAGAAGTGTGTTGCCATTTAAAAAATGAATAACTCATAAAACTGTGCACTACTTTTGAAATGAATACATAAGCCTACGTGTGCATCACTTTTGAAACCAGTTCTCTCTAAGTGTGTGCAGTATTTATGAAAGAAACAAGAGTTTTGTTTGTAATACCACCAAATCCTCTTTCCGCATAAAACGAGAGCCGGTGCTTTATGTATATCGTGTTCAATATAAGGCCTAAATATTATTTATTGAACACAAATGTTGGTTTTTAGTTAGACGATGATATTTATGTAGATATTAATTCATTTTTAAAACAAAGTCTTTCATTTAAATTGACTTCAAGTTTGTGTTTGAGTCTAGGTAAATAATCAACATCCGTAAATCTATTTCTACGACCTCACCCTTCGCCTCTTTCAAACCGGATTCGGCAAGAGAGGAGATAAAGTAAATGCTAAAGGGTGTGAAAGGAAAAATACAGAAGAGACTGGTGACATAAACTATGGAAAAGGAATTGACTCCAGTGACCGATGGTCAGTCAAGGTTTTAATCAAATAACCTACGAATAAGCATAAATTTGTTAGCAGGCAAACAACACATTCAGTCAGGAATATTAACAACCTGAAATATTTCAGGTTCGCGCTGAATAAGGTTCATTTATCCGAAGGAGAATTTATTTTACCAAGAGCGGGAGGAAGATGGAGAGAGTAATAAAAATCGCAGGCGATAGAAAAAAAAATTTTTTTATTTATAATTCGATTGCGAAAGGTTCGAAGGAACATTACAAATGCTCACATATATAATGAGGCGGGGGGGAGGGGAAGAAGACTGGGAGAAGAAAAAATTAATCCTCGATTCACACAAACCATTTTTGTTGAGGATTGTAAAAGGACCAAAAGCCGTATCAGGCTCGGAAACGAATCTCGATTATGAAAATTGCGTAAATTATACCTGAAAGCAAAGCCGCGGTCATTAGAGTCCTTTGAAAAGTAATAACATAAATTTCGTATGACACAGATCCTTTTCATACGAATCTAATCGAAATAAATTAATAAAACCTCAAGGCCTTCTCATGGCTGAGCACGATTTTTGGGTTTTCGACTCGTCAAAAAATGAAGAAGAGCCTGAAAAAAATTTTTTTTGGGAGCGACTGAAACTGTCAATACCACTGGTGTCTGGGGATTTTGTTATTAGGTTCGATGATGGAATTTGTTCAACAGACAGTTGGTGTCAGAGAAGGTATTCGAAAGTAGTTGATATGGTCGAACATTTTCACCGTTCCGAATCTCTGATACTGTCCATTAACTGAGAAATTAGGACGGTTAGTGCCCTGAATTAGTTGATAATTAACAAAATCTAAGTCACTTTCTAATGACCAAATGAATCGGCGTTTTTTCTGTTTGTTTACGGTAACAACGATAGTCCTCTCGAATCGGTGCTAATGTAACACTTAATTAGTCTTAATGTCCTGACAAAAATTTCAAAAAGTCATACAACCACTGAAACCTGTACGTGTTGTCAAGCCAAAATTTGGGGAAGAAATTCATCAGGTCTTTAGTTAAAACCCAAACTGTCTTTCATAAATTTTTATTCGGTTGAACACCAAAACAATTTGAGGTCAAATACCACATTTGTTACTATTTGAAACGGTTGCTGTTCAGTTTGCTGATGGTGTCCACAGTGGTTAGGTGACCGAAACATCCAAAAGACATTTGTGACATGGTTCATCAAACCAACTTGGAATTAGTTTTGGGATTTCGAGTCTTCACAGTCTTCATTCTTTTATTGTAAATACAGAAAACGAAATCTTTTGGTGAGAGCAGTGTTCCCAACCGAGTATGCTCGCTCGAGCAGAAGAATTTAATACAAAAAAGTGGGAATAAATTTTGTCGGAACGAGCGTCCACTCATTCGGAACTTCTCTTTCTTTTACCAATTTAATTTTTTATTTATAGGTTTTCTCCTCCTAAAAGAAGCCACTAAATAGGCCTTTATCAGAAAAGTCTACTTATCTTCTCCCTTTTCTATAAATTTATAATCACCCCTTGGAGCAGTCTCTATTTGCTGTAAATAAACAATAACGAGGAACAGGGTTTTCAAAGTCGTAAAAGCACAACTTTTACCGCAGAAGGAGAGAGAGAGAGAAGCCAATTTTATAAAAATTCCAAGTGAGCGAAACAAAGAAACGGAAAATTGGTTCTTGTCTGGGATGAAGGAGATGAAAAATAATAAAAAAGAAAAAGAAGGCGAAAGCGATCAAAATACGAAATAAGGCAATAAAATGGCCGATCGGAAATGAGGAATAGAAGTGAATGAAAAATTAAAATCCTTAAATATAAACATAAAAGTCATCTCAAGAAAATTTACTGATCTCTCTCTCTTTTCTCATCTCAAGAATTTAAGGTTAAGCGGGACTTTTCATAGCAAAGCTACCTGGACTGGATCAAGGTTTTGTCTTCCCGTTTTTTGTTGGTAGACAGATTCACCTAGAAAGGTCATCCGACGTCTCGTAAGTGACTAATACGGATAGATCAGGTTCGTGTAACTGGGGACAATGATGATCTTTGAGAGTGATTCTGAACTTACTGCAACCTAGTTAAGAATTTTCTGGAATAAAGTTCAACCAGACTCGCGTTATGATTAACAATCAACATTATCCAGGGTTTATTTCATAAATAATGCACACTTTTTATGTTGTTTACTGAATCTAAAAACACTTTGCCAGTTAATTGCGAGATCTTTAACAATTAGTTAACTCAAAAAGGAAAACAAAAGTGTGCATTATTTATGAAGTAAATGTTACACGAAATCGTGCATTACTTAAGAAATCAATTCATGGTACAGTGTGCATTATTTATGAAATAAACTCTGGACATTTTGTTTATTAGTAGTAACAACAGAAAAGTAGTAGATTGTACATCAAAGTGTGCATTATTTATGAAATTAATTCGACCAGAATGTGTGGATCACTTATGAAACGTATCAATCATAGAAATTTCTGAGATAAAGTTCAACCAGACTCGCGTTATGATAAATAATCTACATTATCCAGGGTTTATTTCATAAATAATGCACACTTTTTGTGGTGTTCCTGAACCTAAAAGAGTTGGTTAATGGCGAGGTCTTTGACAATTAGTTATCTCAAAAGGGAAAACAAAAGTGTGCATTATTTATGAAATGAATTGTATATGAAACTGTGCATTACTTATGAAATGAATCCATGATACAGTGTTCATTATTTATGAAATAAACTCTGGACATTTTGTCTGTTAGTTGTAACAACAGAAAAGTAGCAGTTGGATTGTGTATCAAAGTCTGTATTATTTATGAAATGAATTCGACATGAAAGTGTGCATCACTTATGAAACGTATCCATCATGGAAATTTCTGGAATAATGTTCACCCAAACTTACGTTACATTTCTTAGTGCGCAGTATTTATGAAGTGACTTATACATGAAACTGTGCATTTATTATAAAATAAATCATTGACACAGTGTGCATTATTTATGAAATAAACTCTGGACGTTAGGACCTATTATTAGTAACAACAGGAAACAGCAAAGCATTAGTAGTCATAGAGACTATTTTACAAGTCATAAAGAATAAAAACAAATCAAAAGTATTCCAATTGGAATTCAGTATAAGTATGAGAATATCATTAATAAGTAGTTGTATAAAAGTCTGATAGTCTTCATATATCCTTTATTAGAAGTGTTACTCATTATAAAGATAGATAGATAAAACGCAGTTTTGTCTAGACGGAGTCGTGCAGACAAAAACATGACAAGTTTTAAAATATAACCGCAACAGTTCACCAACCGCCATGAGTTCTAAGGAAAGGAAAATATCGATTAACTTTCCGGTTGGAAAGCCAAGTTGGGAAATTTTTTTTTTCCTTTTTTGATTTTTCATTTGATAATGATTTCCAATTAAAGAAATTTATAATTAGATGGTCGTGCGCGAAATCCTGACAAAGATTTCTTACAAAAGATGAAAGAAAAAGTAGAAATCGCGTGACTTTTCTCTTTAAAAATTTTTCTAAATATTTATCAGAAACAATTTTTTTTTGAAAAATAAAATCCCGAAGGAATTTTTGAATATTTGAAAATAATAAAGTTTCTGTCTGAATGTGTGTCAGTCGGGAAATCTTTTGACAACAAAAGAACAAGTGTAATAGAGAGCGCAGCTTCCAAAATGTTTCTTTTAAAAATTTTCTTTTAAGAATTACTACTAAAGTCGATTCGACATTACTTCAGGCTTTCAAAATAATTTTTGGAGTAGACTGTCTAAAATATGAACAACTGTATGATCGATTCATCCAATTAATATTGCACACTTTCTTGCAAAATTTATTTCATAAATAGTGGGAGGAGTAGTGTAGTGGTTAAAGTTCCTGACTTGGACACAATGGTCGTGAGTTCGAATCCTCCACCCGCATCCTGTTATTCCCAGAAAAGGGTGAAAAACGAGGTTAATACCACCACCACCAGCAATTTATTTCATAAATAATGCACACTTTTGTTTTCCTTTTGAGATAACAAATTGTTAAAAATCTCGTAATTAACTGGCAAAGTCTTTTTAGAGTTAGTAAACACCAAGAAGAGTGTGCATTATTTCTGAAATAAGCTCTGGATAGAATATTTTAATAATTTTAACGTGAGTTTGGGTGAACTTTATTCCAGAAATTTCCATGATGGATCCTACTGTTACTACTAATAAACAAAATGTCCAGAGTTTATTTCATAAATAATGCACACTGTACCATGAATTGATTTCTTATAATGCACGGTTTCATGTAACATTTACTTCATAAATAATGCACACTTTTGTTTTCCTTTTAGGGTAACTAATTGTTAAAGGTCTCGCAATTAACTGGCAAAGTGTTTTTTAGATTCAGTAAACACCATAAAAAGTGTGCATTATTTATGAAATAAACTCTGAGTAGTATAGTTTAATAATTGAAATTTCTGTGATGGGTCCGTGTTATAAGTATCATCTATTTTCATAAATAATGAACACTGTATCATGGATTCATTTCATAAGTAATGCACAGTTTCATTTACAATTCATTTCATAAATAATGCACACTTTTGTTTTCCCTTTTGAGATAACTAATTGTCAAAGACCTCGCCATTAACCAACTCTTTTTAGGTTCAGGAAACACCACAAAAGTGTGCATTATTTATGAAATAAACCCTGGATAATGTAGATTATTTATCATAACGCGAGTCTGGTTGAACTTTATCTCAGAAATTTCTATGATTGATACGTTTCATAAGTGACCCACACATTCTGGTCAATTAATTTCATAAATAATGCACACTTTGATGTACAATCTACTACTTTTCTGTTGTTACTA
This sequence comes from Columbicola columbae, assembly GCA_016920875.1. Taxonomy (NCBI): domain Eukaryota; kingdom Metazoa; phylum Arthropoda; class Insecta; order Psocodea; family Philopteridae; genus Columbicola; species Columbicola columbae. Next base: position 10,231,329 of record JADMLL010000008.1, read on the forward strand.
CTAATAAACAAAATGTCCAGAGTTTATTTCATAAATAATGCACACTGTACCATGAATTGATTTCTTATAATGCACGGTTTCATGTAACATTTACTTCATAAATAATGCACACTTTTGCTTACCTTTTAGGGTAACTAATTGTTAAAGATCTCGCAATTAACTGGCAAAGTGTTTTTAGATTCAGTAAACACCATAAAAAGTGTGCATTATTTATGAAATAAACTCTGAGTAGTATAGTTTAATAATTGAAATTTCTGTGATGGATCCGTGTTATAAGTATCATCTACTTTCGTGTCGAATTAATTTCATAAATAATGCACACTTTGGTATACAATTCAACCGCTACGTTTTTAGTTTCCCGTTTGGGATGGGTGGAGGTTTAAAACTGGTACAAAGCAACTTGAGATTCCTTTTATCTACAAATTCAAAAAGCACGAGAATGACGCAAAACGATAACAGAGAGAGAGAGAGATGAGAAAATTTTTTGGTTATAGAAATCAGTGTTGTTTTGAGAACCACGCCCAAAGACCCTAAAATAGTTAGAGGAACTAACGAATTACATTTTCCCAGTGACCCTTGATTAAATGACCTTCGAAAAATGTAATTTGCTTGATTACACCCGGTTCGAGGTTGTTAGATAACCTCAGCAACCAAACGACTGTGTTGGTGTGATAGAAATAATTTTTTTCGGGGCAGTCAACAGGAAAAATCCGTTTTCATCATATATATCAAATATTATTAAAAGATCCGGCGGCCATTGGAGACAAAGTCAGGCACTCTTTCCCCACACCTAAGGTACTCAGAGGAAAAATACCTGAATTTGTGGAACGAGTTCCGAAAACGTGCAATTTTAAAATATGCGATGCGATTATTGACCGCATTCTACTGCTTGCGACAAATTAATTTTTATTTAGTCCGAAAATTTTTGTATGTTTGTCTGTATGTGAGATTATACCTCCAAAAATCATGAACTCCAGCCTATCAAATTTGGCACACGTAGTGATTACACTTAACGAAGAAGTTTAGTTCAAATCAACAGTGTCTTTATCTACATTTATTATCTAATTAAACATATAAATATGCTAACCTAATGAATTGAGCTGTCTTTTTACATTTCTTAAATTCAAGACAGATGAATGTAACCCAATTTGTTATCTTTTGCTAATATTATTAATAATATAAACAAAAGAGGGAGGCTTTTGTACAAGGTAAAGTGACAAAGCCTTCAATAAAATTCAATCTAAGGGCAATGCCAAGGAGTCGGTAAAAGTGATTAATCCAACAAATGTGTTGGAATAATTCCCGACGATATTCATAAACGTCGAGTAAACCTGATTAATATTACAAATTACTGAATATTTATCACATTTACCGGCTAGTTTGTACAACCTCCAACTCATAATCTAAGCGAACTTTTATTAAATTCCACATTATAAGTTGGATATTTTATAAACTACCCAGTAAATGTGACAATAATTTCAAACATATAATATATATATTATATATACAACGAGAATTTGGAATTGAAATGAGAAATAGAACGATATGGATGATACGGAGCTCCTAGACTGAATAATGAATTTCGCTTCTGTTGTTGGCTGCTTGCTCTACTGTACACATTCCGGAATGTGTACAATAGCGAACGCCATAACTGACTATTTATCACATTTACCGGCTAGTTTATAAAATTTCCAACTCGTAATTTAATAAATTTAAATAAAAGAATTTAATAATAATAAAAGTTTGCTCAGATCACGAGCTAGAGATTTTATTAACTAGCTGGTAAATGTGATATTAACTTAGCTGGTATATAAGTGTGTAATGGAACCAATGGTCTTGAGTTCGAATCTTCCTCCCGGATCCTGTTATACTCAAAATAAAAAAGGAATTAAAACCACCATTAAATTGGTTCGCCTGGAATTATATATACATTCGCCTAATTTATCACTTTTACCTTAAGGTCAATTTATAACATTTGTCAAATTTACTGGCTAGTTTGTAAAATTCCCGACTTTTAATGGGGATTTGGTAAAGTTTCCTCAGGTTACGAGCTACAAATATTAACAAGCCGGTAAATGTGATTAATATTAACGTTTAGCAACATTAATCATGCTTAGTTGGTGGTTATAAATAATCGCCGGGGATTATATATGTACGACTGATTTATCACTTTTACCGTAACACGTATTAGGTCCAACGCAAAAGCCGACATTGTTTCCCGGTCCATCTTATATGATATATGTAAGACAGCAACCTTGTTGGTATTGTTGAGAGACATTTCAGAGTTAGACACGAAGCAGACAGTGTTTCCTTCCTCACTTTTAGTCAGTGTTGGTGAGACTGACTTTGGTTCATACATTTCTTCCTAGACAAACATACCTAAAAGTTGGTGATATAAAAACGAAACGAATACCGGTCATCGCCGGGAGATCCGGAAGAAGAAAAAAATGGAGGAACGGGTTTAGAGATGTTATTGTCCAATGATCGAACGCAACTCAGAATCAGACAAAAGAAAATAGATAAACAAAGAGAAGAAGAAAATTAGTTATCCAGATGACAGTAAATTATGGGTTAGTTTTAGTTATTTTTTGCTGTCTCCACCTACTAAAAGTTATCCAGGCGTAGAAATTTGGGGTCCGGCTCGAAATCAAGTCGATTCTTTTTGGATGCTGTAGATGGGAGAAAGGAGAAGAAGAAGAAGAAAGTCAACGGAAGATCCGAGAGAGATTAATTGGAAAAGAAATAAATAAGGCGGAGAGCAATGAAGTGAGAAGAGGGTTGTGAAAGGTTTTAGGGTTCTTTAGGGAGATTAAGGGAAGAATTTTACGGAATAGAAAAGATAGAAATTAAGGGCGCTTCTGGTTTTGTAATCTCGACTAAAAACTTCCTAAAGCTTTAAAATTCATTACTTGAGGAGGAAAAACGAAAGAAAGTCGAGGAAAAAGGTTTTCCCGTTCCTTTTATTAAAATTCCGTCTCCTTCTTCTGCTTCTCCTCCATCTTTCTTTCTTCTTCTTCTTTGTGCGTCTCAAATAATTTTTAACTTTTAGAAATTTTGAGATAAATCTGAAAAGTAGTTCCCAACTTCCAGTTGAAGATGAAAGTTAAGATTAAAAGAAAAAATTATCTACAGTACCTCCTCCCGATTCCAAAAATCTTTTTTTTGTGTGAAAACCAAATTTGGTGTTGAAATCCTCTCCTTCCACAATCTTCCAGTCATCTCCTACTCTGGTATCTAGCCTGATCACTGAGCACCGATTTGGTATAGAAAGCTTTTGGCGCTCTGATTCACTTTTAAATTAGGCGGAATGATGAGCACGGTGGGTGACAGTACGAAATGGAAGAAGTTAAGAGCCGTCGGCTGACTTGTTTGGGGGTCGTCATTCTCTCTTCTCTCCAGTAGATACGATTAGGAACTCGAATGGACGGCAGACGGTTTGTTAATTAAAAACAGTCGGCCGCTAATGAAAGACTCGATGCGAAAACCATTTTCAGACACTGTTCTTCCTCCTTTAAGATTAATGATATGAAAATGGTTGAGGAAACTTCGAAATGACCAAAAGTAGATAGCAGTGGCGTGCGGTGACCTTTGCTGAGTGCTGATTCTATGGATTTACTCTATTTTGAAAGGAAATAATTTTTTCCAGCTGTCTGTAAGCGAGACAGAGTAGTTGATGGGGCTTTAAAGAGGCTTGAACAGACCAGTGTCCCAGTCCCAGGAACTGGATTATGGATATGACTGAAGGTACAGTCTATAGGGAGGAATTAATTAATTAATGAACAAACTTCTTATATAATATTTAGATATATTCTTATATAATTTATAATATACATAACAATGGCTTACGTTAATTAATTAGTACAGCAACGTTTTCTATATACTTTCTTACAAAAACAGCACAAGGATTCTGTACTGTCTTCCCCGCCTCCTGTGTCTCAAACAATTCAATTCTATAACCTTTGTTGACCTATACTCTCTTTCACCTTAATTTATTTATTAATAATTAATTAATTATACATAACAATGATATCAGTTACTTATTAAAACTCAAAACAATGGAGTTAGTCGTAGTGTTTAGTGGTCTGAATCAGCGAAAGCGTTTTGAGATATTTTGGTGTGAAAAGGTTGGGTCTCTATAACTTGGTGATGTTATTCTTTCAGGTATTCCACCGCGCCTTATCTTGGAAGGAATACGGGAAAACTCTCTTCGGACATAGGAAACCAGATGTTGTTGGACAAATAGATAATATAACGTGTTGGGATGCATCTTAAAGAAAAAGAATGCGGTACGTCTTCTATGAATATGTAAACAAGAGCTGACGAGGACTATAAGACAAGATCAATCTTAAAAAATGTCACAAGAAAGCGTAGCACAAATTATCTGTAAATCGAGAAGATAAAAAAAAGGAAAAGAAGAAAAGAAAAAACTGGCTCCGAGGTTCGTCGGGCCTACAACTTGTGATCCCATTGTTATAAATCAAATTTGAAGGTAAGAGAAAATGAGCTTTTCATTAACATCTATGGTCAGCTCTGTGCCGGGTGAAGAGGGAAAGTGATAGGCCTGCCTGACTGCCTTCTTGCCTGCCTTTGAAATCCAGTCATGTTTAAACGACTGTTAAATAGGATTCACAGCGGGACCACGTTCAGACATAATTAAAGAGGGTGCTTGGGTTTGGCCCAACCATTGGCTTCTTGTGCTAATGTTTTTTAATTCGATTCCTTTTCTTCTTCTTCTTCGTCTTCTTCTACGTTTACTTCTTCTTTTTATATTCTCCTCCTTCTCCGTTTTTTGATGGAACCGCATGTATTGAACAAACCCATTTGATAGATGTAACCTCATACTTTCCTTGTGTTATGAACCCTCACAAGTGTTATGAATTATGAAAAACATGGCACTTTTTTCTTGGAGAACGGGTTTTGGAAGTAAAAATTTCAAGAGATGTTTGACTTCTTCCACACGAAACCGAACAAAGAGAGAGAGAGAGAGGAGGAAAAAAAGAAACCCACGGACGAGGATTCTTGACAAAAAAATCTATACATATTCTATAGTAATCGGATAATTTATTTCTCGTGTCCCGTGATTGTTCAGACAATTAGGATTCTCATTTTTCTTAGGCGAACTTATAAGCGAGTCGTCTCGAGGAATGCGGCGGGAAGGAGGAAATGGGAGAGGGCGGGTGGATGAGGAGGAATATGGGAAAGTATGCTCGTTTAGTGTCGAAATGAAATTTATTTTGATTATTCGTGACAAAAATTAAATTTAAACCCGCCAGGGGTTGACTTGATTGAAGAAAGAAGGAGGGACTATGCAAAGCTTAATACACAAAATTAATCTCTGCTTTCTAGAACTTTTTTCTTTCTAGAGGAAGAGTGTTAAGAGCTTTTGTGGGCGTTGTCCAAGGGGAAAGTGTTAGCCTATTCTTCAGCTTCTTAACTGGTTTTTTGGGTTTGCCATAGATTTCAGGAAGTTGGTGAAGTATTTGGTAGAGTGAGTGTGATGTGATGCCGTATTACAGCAGAGAACAGCAAAATGGGTGTTAAAATTTATCTCCAACAATTCCATCGATAATTCGTTTCATAAATGGTGCACACTTCTAAGAAGAATTGATCTTAAGTGTAATAATAATATAGCGGGAGGTCTGTGGTGTAGTGGTTGAGTACCAGACTAAGAGGTTATAGTCGCAAGTTCAAACCTTCCTCCCGTATCCTGTTATACCCAAAAAGGGGAAAAACAGAAACTATAACTATAATAATACGACTACCCTTACTTAGCTCTGGGGAGCCATTACAAATTATACACTACAATCACTAACAACAGCGACTTATAATATACAAATAACCTAAAACACAATATATACCCACCTAAACCCAAACCCAAAATCGCAGTCAATCATCAAGAACCCAGCTAGAGTGCAATAGGAGGCTTCACTCCAACAGCAGAAGACTCTTACTTTTCAGACTGCTAGCTTGGTAGATGACCAGAATTTTGTCTCTGAGCAAGTTTACGTAAGTCTCTAATCTCCTGTCGGTTCGAAGACAGAAAGCCTAATAAAGCAGTCGGCTAGTCATAGAGTTTCTTTCATAAATAATGCACACTTGAGAAATGACATTCGGAATTCGTAAATCCGAACCTGAGTAAAAACTTCCACTTCCCCCCGCCGCCATTCTGTTTTTCCTTTATATTCGCGGGTGTGAGACTCCTCGCTGGTTCCTCCTTGCTGATTCTTCACAGTAGTCTCCAAAATCCAAAGCATTAAAATTCTGACCGAGTACAACCACCACGTCTGTAATAATTTTAAAGGACAATCGTAAATTTAAAGCGTTCGGTTGGCGCTATATGCACACTTGAAAGTGTCGGAATCCACGGGTCAGAAGTCAAATTTGAACGCAATGAATCTTAAATATTAAAAATTATTTTATCCTCCTGTGAGAGGCTAAAAATGAGTTAATTATGTTTCTTTACTTTTTTCTTTAGTTAATATTAATATATCGAAAGTTAATCCGTTGAAACATATTCTTGTGAGAAAAAAAGGCTGGGATTTTAGAAACTTGTCTGACATGTAAAAATTTTTCATTTTGGCAGAAGCCCGGCTGTAATAACCAATCTCTCACTCTTATTTTCCGGCCAAAAAATTTCCTCCGCGAAACAAATCGGTGTTAATTTGGGTTTGGGATGTAGGCCCGAATCGGCTTTTTTAACAAACTAATTTCGTCTTTCTCGGATCTTTTTATTAACAGTCAAACGCCCAAATTTGAAGAAGAAGAAAAATTTTTTTATAATTAAAAACTTAGAATAAGAAAAAAATTGTTGACTATAGATTGTAGGATCGGAACGAAGTTTTTTTTTTTAATTTGGTTTTTGCATTCATCTTAATAAAAGTTTCCGGTCGAGTGATCTTTACAACAACTCTTTGCCTCTGGATGGTTGCTTTGTCCGGTCTTCAAGTCACCTCCCTCGTTTCCTTTTTTTTAAGACCTAAGAAAAATCGTTGTTCCACCTACGATGTCTTCTTTATTCTGTTTGTGTTTAAACACTCTATGATTTTTGAAGTGAATGTTTGTACTCCTAGTTCCTACCCTGATTGGTAGGGTCAACAATTTGGAGTGGCGTGTTGCAATAAATTTTATCTACAAGATGGGTTCCCGATAAAAGTGTGCATTATTTATGGAATGACTTTCCTTTCAGTGCTCGAAATATGTTCAAGAAAAACTTTCAAACAGTCAAAGTGTGCAATATTTATGGGAAAAACTTTTATGTAGATAGTAGACAATGAATTCCCCTCCAAACTGTGCAGTATTTATGAAAGGAATTCCCTTCAAACCGTACAGTATATTTGTATGAAATCAGTTCTTCAGAACAGTGTGCATTATTTGTGAAAAAAATTTCCCTTAAGTGTGCATTACTTATGAAAACACTCCTCGGTTATCTGGCGACGTAAAGGATGGAACTTATTTATGAAATGAGTTCCCAATAAAAGTGTGCATTTTTTATGGAATGAATTATCTTTCAGTACTCTAAATATTTTCAAAGAAAACCTTCAAATATTCAAAGTGTGCAATATTTTTGAGAAAAACTCTTATTTAGAGTTACGAAATAAATTCCCCTTCAAATCGTGCAGTATTTATGAAAGAAATTCTCTTCAAGGTGTACAGTATATTTATATGAAGTTAGTTATTCACAAAAGTGTGCATAATTTATGAAAAAAATTTCTCTTAAGTGTGCATTATTTATGAAAGCACTCCTTGACATAATTGTACGTTATACCGAGGTCGTTCCCAATAAAAGTGTGCGTTATTTTTGAAGTGCACTTTGTGCATCACTTATGAAATATATCCTCGATGAAGTAGTGGCACTCAATGACGTGAATCAAGCCCTTGGGTGTCGTTGTCCATCAAAACACTACTTCCTGGGTTATTACGTTGAGTCATAGGGACAGGTCACACTTTGCCAGTTCTGAAACCTGCTGACATCTGCTGTGCTCACCGCGAAGACATTTTGTTGTCTCACAACCGACCTTCTAATGTCAAGTGATATTTGTGTCAGTTGAAAGTCAAAACATAGAGAACTTTGTCACCGGAAGTTTTAAAATCTGTGTTATTCTGCTATTAGTCGTGTATAGTAGTTGTACTGTTTGTAGTTGAAGTTTCAACAAAAAAATTTTTCTTTTAACTGTGGAAGAATATTTTAGCGGGCTTTTGTGTTCTCTTAGAGAATCAAATGCCCGTTGACTTTGTTACATAAATCCATGGTTGGAAATGGTTTCTAAAAGAGAATGAGAATAAAAAGTCCCAAGTTTCTTTTCATGGAACTACAAAATCATTGAAGTGAAAAAAAATGGCAAAGTCAAATAAAAAAGGTTAAGAAGAACAAGAATAAGTAGAGGATGAGAAGAAAAGGATCCAAATCAATGAGTATTTTGAATGCGAGGAGAAACAAACCTACCTACCTACCTCCCTTTTCTCTGCCCTGGGTGTCAATGCCTGTGACAGTCTTTTGTTCGGTTGCCCTCAAATTTTTTTCTCTTCCAAATGCTAATTAGTCACCGAAAAAATTTTTTTTGGGTAAACACTCTGAAAGGTTTCTGTAATTCAAACCGGCACTGAGAACTTTATTTGACTAAATAGAAGAAAGGTGTATGTTTGTTGTGTATGTGGAAGCGAAACTCAACCAATTTCACACACATATTAGCCATCGATGGGGTGAAGGACTGTTTCTCTGTCTGATTCTGTACTGTATCTCACCATCATTATGATGAAGTTAGGTTACATAAATAAATAATGCAATACCTATGGCATAGATTGAAAGTGTGCATTATTTTTGAAATAATTTAAGACAAAACAGAAAATATCTTAATCAGATAAATTAAACAGAAAAGGAACGCCAGTAAACCCTAACACAACCACATAAATTATAAATCAAATGTGAATTCTTCTTGAAAGTGTGCAATACTTTTGAAATAGAGTAATCACCGGAGGTTGTAAATCTATACAAAAAATAAGTGTGTATCACTTTTTAAAAAATTTTTTAAGTGAGTGTGAAATGGGTTTCTCATGAATCTGTGCATTATTTATGAAATAAATAAGATAACAAGGGTGAAGGGTTATGGTAATTATACAGAAATGTTATTTTAGGACTGTCTGTGGGGAAACAAGGGAATAATTATGATAATGAGGCCATGTCTGTTTATAAATTATAAGTGTGCATTATTTATGAAATAACATCAGGTAGAAGTTGTAGGGTTAGCCAGGATTATTGAAGAGAGCCACTTAGACTCAGACTAACAGACAGAAAGTTTCTTTCCAAATTTGACTTAGTGTGTTTGTAAGGTTTGACTGACTTCATAGCCGTCGGTCATCTAGCTTTGTACAGGCAGATAAATTCCAGACGACGTTAGGATGTTAGCCAGTCTTGAAATTTCGAAACTTTATCTCAGCTACAGTAATTCAGTTCTTAGAAAGAATTTTTCGGGGATTTTGGTTGAGGGGGGAGCAGGAGGGGACGGTGTGTAAGTTCTGTTTAAAACTAGCAGTGATTTCGGATTAAAGTTTGAAAAGGTTTGTTGGACGATTTTAGCTGAGAAATGAACACTGGTGCTAAAAACGGATACAAAAGTCGTCAGTTCATCACTTCATTCCAAGTCTGTGAAATATCAAAACAATAAATCTCAAAGACGCACCGAAACAAAACATTTAAAACACCAAAATGTTGAGGCTTCTGGTTTCTCAAGCCCAACGACTTTCCAACTAGCGATTTTGTGTCTTCCTCGTTTCCATCTTCGACCCACCTATGCTCTTCCTCTTTAGCCCATTTCCATCTTCTCTTCAGGTTTTGAAAAATACTGGCAAACTTTTGTGCATTATTTTTGAAATGAATTCTCTGTGCAATATTTTTGAAACCACTTCAAGTGTGTTTTATCCTGAATTGAAGTTCTTTTGAATCCGTGCAATATTTTTGAAACCACTTCTACTTTCGAGTCTGTTACATTTTGAAACGAAATTTGTTTGAATTTGTGCATTATTTTTGAAATAAAATCTCCATTCAGGTGTGCAATATTTTTGAAACAACCTCTTCGTTCAAGTGTGTCATATCTTGAAATTAAATTCAATTTGGATTTGTGCATTACTTATGGAATAAACATTAACAAAAGATGGACACAAAAATGCGGTGTGGTGTGGAGTGGTTAATAACAACACAATTACCAAAGGAAAGCACTCCAGATTCACACTGACAGACAGACAGACAGACAGATAGACAGCATTTTTCATTTCATTTTTGCTATTAATATGTTCAACAAGGTCTGTTGAAAATCCGTCCGTGGTCTCGTCAAAGTTTACGCTAAATACACATGCACACGCTAATCTATCTCATCCTCGTAATCTCTTCTTCTCCTCTTCCGGTCTATCTACCTTCTCTTCCTTTCTCCAAACTCACCGACCGTCTCAAAAGAGATGGGAATTGGTAGTGAAAGAAGGGGGTTGTGGAGGGGGGATGAAGATGGAGGTTTGAGTAATACCGATCGAAAATATTTTTAAAAAAAATTTTCTGTAGCTTTGTGACTTATTCCTACCGGGGTGGTGGTGAGAGGGAAGGGGGATGAAATATTAAAAAAAAATCGGGCACACCAACCCTCCACCGAAGGCGGGAAGATTTTGAAAAATACAAAAGCCCGGATTGTTTATCCTGGGAATTCTCCAAGCAAAAACTATAAATCATCAAATCAATGGCTGGTTGATGCGTTAGTCAACCCGATAATAAAAAAAGAAAAACGCAACAGGGGTTGAAGCCACCCTTCGATTTCGAATTTCATTTTTGTCACTATTTTTATCTACGAATCTTGACGCCTTTATTTGGCAACCGGGTTCCAGGATTATTGTTTCCTCAGATGAAATAACTTTTGATTCGGATCATGTTCCTCGTGAGTCGAGTCGGTTTCGTTTCCCAATTTGTCTGTTAGACGATGCAATTGCTCTTTTAATGACGGTATAAAAAACTTCAATTTATGGACTTGACTGACTAACTGACTGACTGAGTTGAAAAATTTTTAATGGAGTCTGAACATGATGTTTGATCTACAAATTGATGCACATTTGTATGCGTTCTTGGGAAATTAACACATATTTATGGTTTATGCAAGTGGTATCCTTGCCGGATGGGAGGTTTTTATGTTTTTTTATTATTAATCCTTGTTTACGGTCCTGAAGGTGTAGGTTCTCTACTCACGCTAAGGTCTCGAACCCAAATCGGAGTTGTGTTACCTCCTCACTATCAGATTACAACCACTGACTTTTGTAACGAGTCCAATATTCGCCGAGGATGTGGGGAAGTGATGGAATCAATGAACTTTTTCTTTCCTTTATGTTGGCAGCACTCTTTTCCATTTTTAATAATTTTTTTATGTAAAGAAGTTATAAAAACGTTACGCAACGATGGACTTAATTTTCAAATGGGTTGTGTCTTCATTTTTCTTTTTCGACTGTGTTCTTCCTACCAGTTCTCCTGTCAATGGATGAATTATGGGAGAGGAGAGGGAATTACGGTAGTCGGATGATTTTGACTTATCAAGAACTGTCTAGTGACTAGATAATTATAATTGTTGATTACTATTGTTTGGTTTTTGTTTGGAGCCCTGTCTTGTTGGGTTAGGTCAGTTGTAGGTCTCTTGAACCCAAGTATAGGTCTTGCAGGATTAGTTCTGAATGGCCATGGTTATCTTTAACTTTAACCTGTGGCGTTTTGCAGACGAAAACCGAAGCCGAATTCATTCAGTACCAGTATATAATCCTTGCATTTTCCATTCTTATTCTAAATTATAGTTATTGTAACATTTCATATACCAGTATACAAATACGTTCGGGATTAGTGTTGTCCATCATTCGCCCATCTACAACCTACCCGCCCAACGCAACCTGGTCCCGACAAACCCATCTAAGACTTTTTAATCGTTATTTATACAGATAATTAAATAATTAGTTTCAGCAATTAATTTAATACCGAAATTCTGGATCCTAAAAATCAGTTGTGCTGATCTGTTCTTTGTCCGAAAGTTGAAAATTTGAAGAAAAAGAGATCAGCAGACAGAATACGAGCAATAACATCAGCAGATTCAAAAGATAGGCCTAAGCTGAAATAAATTTTGATGGTTCTTAATATAAATTTCCTTTGAGCTTTTGCTTACTCTCAATCCCAAATCTGTTATAGTATGTAGGTAAGCAATACCCCAGTATCGCTTGAACCTTTAAATAATATAACTGTTGCCTATACTGAAGTCTCTAGGTCGTGTGACTGTCGAAGGTTTTGTTTTTAAGCGTTCGACGTCCTGATCAAATTTATGTTTGTTATCGATAACTACCCCCCAAAATTTATTAACTCAAGTTTGGGTATTGGTGGGTTCTTATGTTTTTTGTGAATTATGAAGTATGAAAGCTCGAAAAAAAATTGTCTAGTGATCTCAACTACTATAATAAACAAAATCCTCCCAAACTTTGGGTTTTGATGGTAACTTTTTCCGACAGAATTTCCAAAAATGAAAGAAGGCGCTGAGAATAATTGCTTTTGGCAGGAATTGCTCACACAAGTTGACTGGTAGCTTATGTATAACAAAATGTAGGAAAGAGCTTGGACATATAACAAGACCTGTGTATATTATATTGTTGATATACATGTAACCTATGTCACTAAAGTCAAACCTAACAATAACGTTCTTTAAAATTTTGGTGATAGCAAGTCCAAAACACTCAAAGACAAGGTTTCTGATAGCGCGTCAGCTTTGGAATGTACTGGACAACTTCCCAGGAATCTTAACCAGCTAAAATTTTATTTATTTATATATATTTGACTTGCCTTATCAGCTTATCAATGATTACATATACATTTAAGTAAACCACACTTCAGGAACACAAATTTTGGTTCTTCCCTTCTACAAGGGATCAGGAGAGGATGTGGAACAGTGGACATCAAACCTAAACGAGCTTAAGTTTGTAATTTGTCTTAAAACAGTCTTAATGAACCTCACTAATTAGAGTAATCCAAATGATCAGTTAAGCGTTCGTCACATTTCTAACTTTTGAATTAAATTATCTTCGATGAAAAAAAAATTTGTTGTATCTACTCTCGCACCCACTCATCCACTACAGAAACACACTACAAAAGGGAGGATAAAAAAGGAAAGAGAATTTTCTTCCAGAAGATAAATCTTCATTTTGTTTCCACACTCTTCCTTCCACAAATTTCACTTTAACTTCTAATTTAATTGTTTTGAGGTTTCAATATTTCTTTATCTTTAGCTTTGACTCCTTTTAAATTAATTTAACAATGAAAAATTGTTTATAAATAAATACAAACAAATAAATAAATAAATTGAGTTTAAAAAAATATATTTTTGAGTAACGGACAAGCTGTAAAAAAAAATTATTTTAATTAGATATTCAACTTGTGAAGAAGTGTAGTTGGTCATTGTTTATGTAATTCAACGTTAAATCCTCCCCTCCCGAGAAAAATTTTTCAAAGATTTTCGTTCCGCTTAAAGCTACATAAAAATTGTAAGTTGTAGTGAAACGGCTTCGGACCGTTTAGAAATGATTTTGATTTTAAAATTAATTAAATCTAATTGTGACGTTCGTTCCAAGAAAAAAGAGAAAAAAAAAATGTCGGTGCCAGAGGTTTGAGATTTTTGTTTTTGAAAAAGAAGGGCTCGTTCTCAGGCTTAGATCCATCCTGGTCGTTAATTGGATATCTGGCCTTCATTAATACGGGACAAAGATGATGGGCGCTGTGCCAACCCGCGTCATTTCACAGCGTGCCACTGAGGTTGTTACGAAACAATTCCATTTTCATCGCGGAGGGAAAAAGGCTGAATGTGAGGAAAACTTTGCTGTGTTGGTAAAAAGCTCAGAAAAGTTCGCAGGTCGGTTGGAAGCTAAATCCCTAAGCTTTGCGACATATCCAAACAGCAAAGAAACCAGAAGTAGGCGACAAGCCGAGAGAGTAGTGGAGAGTGAACACGTGTCTTGTTTGTCTCAAAAGAATTGCAACGGAAGGGTTAACCTTTGTTTATTTCAAAAGTAATGCACACTGAATATAATTTCAACAAATAATGGGTGGGTTCTGGGGATTTCTTTCAAAAGTAATGCACACATTCATTAAGAATTTGCACACCTTCAAAGAGAATTTATTTCAAAAAATGCACTTCTAGGGAAAAGTGTGCATTACTTTTGAAATAAGCTATTTATTTTAAATTATTTAACTTCCTCAAAGTCTAGAAACATACAGACAGACAGACAGTATTGTGTTGAATAATTTGATGTAAGGATCATAGAAAATTTGATTGTAATCGGTTTCAAGATGACATTTTGTGTGTAATTATTGCTAATTAACTAAGACAAACAAGAAGAAACTTTACCACCGACAAAGAACACGAAGAAGAAGACAAGGAAGGCGCTAATCCCTGCTCAAACAAACAAAAACCAAAATTTGATTTAGAAGACATCCCCTAAGTAGAAACGCCGTTAATTGATTGATTGACATATCACCGAAAAATCAAATCGCGATTGTCGCAGCTTGCAGTTTTGACTATCTTTTCGTTGGGGTTACTTACCCAAATAAAAACTCAAATTTGGGGGTTGGGGGTTGACAAAAAAGAGATTTAAGTCCGTGGACAGAGATTGAGAAGAATGATCGATCATTTTTCTATTCGATAAGTGACGACGTTCGTCACATGGAATGAGAATGTTATTGAGAGAGAGGAAGGAATGGGGCACAAGAGGGTGGCAGAACCATTCAGGTTCTTTTTTCGAAGCCCCCAAAATTTGTTGAGAACTATTTTTATGTTAATACGTGTCCTCGTGATATGTTTTTCGAGTCGGAATCTTTCTCACAAACCTGGTTCGAAGTCAGTTTGAATTTGGTTTTATAGTCGACAATAGAAAAGAGACTTCGCTTTTGAGGTGATAAATGGAATTAAGGTTCAGGTTCGCCCGCTTGAGTTCAGCCACTGACGAGTTTCATAAATTCCAAAACCTAGTTTAATCCGATTTTAAAGGATTCCTCGATTAATTTCGGTTTTTGAGTTTTCCATCGTCTTGAAAACATTTTTTTGGACATCCCTTTCACCAGTGCAAGTTTCAGTTAGTCAATATCCGACCTAGCCTGGTGGTGAGAGGTTTGTGGGTTTGATTGAAAACATTTTGTCCAATCATCGGATGGTGTCACATTGGTCCAGGCCAAATTCCTTAGGCACTATAGAAGCTTGGTCCAAACGGGGTCGTGTGTGTTAGTGACAGTACTCTCTTAACGAGTTCTAGACACTGTCATTGGACCTTGAAGTAGATTCATCCTCTAGCTCAGCAGTTGATGCTTTGAATTGTGACGTAACATCCTCAAAAACTGCTGATAAAACTTAGGTCAAATTATAGGTACAGAGTTAGGTTTCGTTGTAGGCGACGGAGGTATGGTGAGCTATGAATTATGTTAATGTTCTGGTGGACTAATAACTTCAAAATTTTGATAAAATGGTTTCTATATATTCCTGTATATATTCTGTTAATTCTGTGTAATGGTTTCTATATATTAAAGTATATATTCTGTATATACTTTATACTATAGTGGGTGGGGATCTTTTGCCCTGGATCCAAAGGTCCTCAGTTCGAATCTCACCTCAGAGCGAATTTCCTGCTGTACAGAAATGCCAAACTGTCTCTTCTTTGTCCCTGTCTCTTCTATCAACAACACACCATTCTAGTCCGTGGTCTTTGCTACCTAAATAAGACAAAGCCAAGATCGCACAGAATTGGAGTTGTATTAAATATACGTTTCAGACTTTTTTTACGCGGTTTTTAATTAACCCTAAAAATCTTAAGGGTTTATACGATAAATTTTGCGATATTCTAGCTAATTTACATAATTTAGTCAGATCGGTGATCTATAAAAAAGTAAAAAAATTTTTTTTGTTCGTTTCACACAGAAAATCACTAAAGAATTTATCACGGTCATCATGTCTGTCCGTCTGTTTCACTATCAACACACACACACATACAAAGAGCATATTAATAAAATTTACGACCACACACAAGAGTGGGCCACTTTAATAAAATTGCGTTTATGAGTTTTGAAGAAAACGTGTCAGATTATACTAAAATTAATTTATGACGTCTACCTTTGAGCAAAAATTTAGAAGTTCAGACCGCAAAAAAAAAATTTTTTTTTTAATACGACCGCATAAATCCGAGACCCCGAAAATAAATTTAGGTCCTTCAACCCCAACGTGGTTCAAATTTCCTTTTTCTGTTTGTGTGTGTGTTAACCTAAAAACCAATTATCCGAACGGGAGTGTCCACAATCGGAATGAAGACCACACCAAGTTGTGAACCAATGAGAAGAGAGGATTTGGGTCGTCGGCAAAGCGTCCTCATCTGACCACGAAACCAATTAAAAAATTAAATTCATAAATAATTATGGAATCAAAGAAAAATTGAAATGTAAATTTTGGTTTGGTAGTTGGACGGGGGTGGGGTGGGAAATAGTTTTGGGGGCTATTTTAATTAGTTAAGATGGCAAATTTTTATTTATTTAAATTATTGAGACTCAACAATTGAAAAATTGATTTCTCTCGAGCCAATCAATATCCGCCCCGAGGGCCGTTCGGATGAAAATTAATTTTTTCCTCATCAGAGAGTTTTTGGTATTCAAATTGTTATCATTCTTCTTGTTCGTCTTTGTTGTGAACCTGAATTTTTTGATTCTTTTCAGACAATGAAAGATACCTGAAACCTTTGATGACTTCAATTTCCTTTTTTGTTGTCCCGTCGGAGAGGGTGAGTTTTTGTCATTTTCGGTGGTGGTCGTCCTTACCTGTTCGCTTTTTAACGAATTTGAATTGTCATGTTCCTTTTGCACTTGTCTCTTGACCTCTCGTGACTTGAAATTTTGGGGTTGTTGAACTTTTTACTTACAAAAACTACCCTCAAAGAAATTTTTTTGGGGGGTTTTGGAATTTGATTAGAGAAGAGTTTGTTAAGACGGAAGTGCGTGAGACACGTCATTATAACGGTAAAAATCAATTTGACCTGCTGTCAATTTTTGAAAAAGCAAACCAAAATCCACCGAACGGAAAATCAAAACTAACTGGAACAAAAATTTGGAGAATCACATCAACTTTTGTTACCCCCTGTTTGCTTAGTCAGCAATAAAGAAACTTTTGAACTGAGTTGCACCAGCCTTTTAGACATCCAATTTTTGTGCGTTTTGGGAACTTATTCAAACAAACCCATATTCATGTCATATATAATGGACAGAACGATTTATTTCAAAAGTAATGCACACTGTGCTGAGATAATCATTTTAAAAATAAATTCACAATTTTGAAGAGTTTATTTCATAACTGATGCACACTTAGGAAAAATCTGTTTTGAATTCGCACGTTCAAAAAGAACTCATTTCATAAATATTGCACACTTGTTTGTTTAATTATGTTTACTAACATTTCTTGGTGTTGTTCTTTAATTTCTTTAGTCACTGTGTTGGTAAAATTGGGTCAGTGTAAGGAAATATATTGTCGCGTAAAAGAAGACCCGATTTAAGGTTTTGATTTAATTTATTTTAGGTGTGATTTCCTTTGGGGACTGTTAATAATACGTCGCAACCCCCGCATTACACTGATACTACAAAATCATTTATGTCAAGATTTTCGGAAGACATCGTAGGTATGATTTAAAACCAATTTTCCTTGTTCGTGAGGCGAAGCGTCACCTACCACCCTTCGACCTCTGCCCCATGACGTAGAGTTTATCTACTACCCAACACAGCCAACTCCCTAAACTTGTATCAATATTAACGCGAGAAATTCTTCGTCGTTAGCAGGAGCAGTTAGTCAAAAGCGCTTAAATTGACAAAGCGTGAATATGACACAAAGAGGAAGCCGCCACTGAAGAATTTAACAATAGCCAAAGGACAAGCATCAAAGATATTGACACCTTTCATTGTTCTTGGGTGGAGGGTGGGTGGGGGGTGGTTGGCAAGAAGCTTATTTTGAAAGAAACATTAAAAGCTCCGAATGAAAAGAATAAAATAATGATCATTATACCAACAATGAGGCATGAGACTTGAGGACCCAATATGGCGGAGATTTTGCCGTTTCATTTGCCACACTTTAGCACTGACGTGATGAGACGGCAAAAATAGTTATCAATTATGGCAGAAGAAATGGAACTCCGTCCTTTTTTAATCACCAGCTTACATAATCACTGATTTAGTCTCGGAGATTTTTGTCTGTTTTTTGACTTCCCTCAGATGCCGATACCTATTAAATGTACCTGACAATTTGACAGATGTTTATGTTAACACCCTTTTGGCTTGAATCTGTAGACAGGAACAAATTCGTCAAGTCGGGGACGACGAACGACCCTCAAGACTAAACCGGAAATTTCTTTCTGTCATGATGGGTGGGACGTAATCGATTTCCGAACGATAAGGAAGTGATCGCAAAATTTTTTTTAAATAAAATTGATGACGTCATTTAATTAAATTAATTAAAATCGATAAGTACATAATCAGATTTTAATTTACGCGAAAGATGGATGTCACTCAAACTAACAGCATCTACCAAAAATGTTTTCATGAACGCACAACTTGAGTTGTTAAGAGTTTAGCTTAAAAATAGACCGCGTAAAAAAATACCTAATATAATTAGATAATTAAACACGTGTGCGTTACTTTAAAAATGAGCTCTTATGACCTTATTCGAGTAAACAAAATTTGTGCAAGACTTTTGAAATGAATTTATCTTTAAAAGTTTGAATCATTTTGGAAAATTCTTTTTGGTAGTGTGCAATACTTATGAAATAAATACTCACATTTGAGTTCATGTCTATTTTATAAATTAAGCATGGGTTTGGGGAAGGTTCTTTCATAAATAATGCACACTTTTAACCCAAAACAATCAACAGTTTTGCAAAAGAATTTATTTCATAAGTAATGCACATTTGAGAGAAATTTTTATACTGTAAAGGTGTCAGCAAGAGTTCACGATATTTTAAAGTAGTTATTCAAGTGTGCAAAATTTTTGGAAATTGAATTTGTGAGTGTCCTTAAGTGTGTGTGACACTATGAAGTGAATTATTCATGAAAGTATAGTCTTCTGGAGCCCCTTAATCAATTTAAATGTCTGGTAGTACACGGATGGTTATCTATATCTCGACCTCGTGCTATTTATTAATGACAGGAAGGTACAAACTCTTGTTTGGTCCACGGAGGGAGGATGTGAAGAGTGTAAGAATACCATACACGAAAGGAGTTGGAGACGGGGAGTTCACCTGAAACCGTCAGTCGGTATCAAAAGGAGAACATAATTAGTATGGCCGTGTGCTCAAACTCAGGAGGGACTTTTGTCGTCGTCCGACCAGCCAAGTGTCGACCGACAACAAAAATTGTTGCCTGGAATGCCTGAGTTAACATTTCTCTCTCTCTCCTCCGCTGAAAGATAAAAGAAGCGTCATTAAATAAGATTTATTTATTCAAGTAAGAGAAAGAACTTGACTAATAAAAATTTTTTTCGGTATTTTAGTAGTTTGAATACGCGGACACAACACACGGGAGACAGACAGACAGACAGAAACGAAATGCCATAATTTCTGAAATCTTTTTCCCCGTCTGGTTAGACTTCCAAATAACAAACAGGGCGTTAATTTGATATCTAATGTCTTGCTTTATGGAGATTCAGCATTAATAAAAAAAAATTTGATTTTGAGATAAATATCCGAGATAAGGGAAAATTAATGGAGGAGGAGGCCATTTTGGAAAAAAAGGGAAAAAATTTTTCTTTTTTTTTTGTTTTTGGAGTTTTGAAGGTCGCCGACCCTCAAAATTTTCCGTAAATGTTCAAAATTGTTTATCTTGTTTGATGTAACGTTTTGATAGGAGGTGTTAGCGGCTTTTATTTTAAGATCAGCATAATTTTGGCGCACAAACGGTTTTTCCGGATTTTGGCTATTTTATGTTCCGGTAAGGGTCTTGTATTCGTGATTTCAAATTTAGCGGCCCAACTTGGCTTTAATTTTAAAGATTCAAACCCAAACGCATGTTATTCATTGTTTATATTCATGTTCGGAGGGTGTTGTTTTATGCGAATTATTTTTACGCGGTTTGGACCTCGTGTATTTCAGCCGTATAGTTCATTTCTCTTAAGACTTCCTAGGCCCTTGGTACTCAAACTGTCCAGTGGCCCAGTGGAAACCGACTGAGTCAAAATTTGTGAAAGGTCGATTGCTCATTGTTAAGTCTGAACTATAGTGCCTGACCAGTACGAAAATGTTCGGGCCTGTGCTCAGAAACTGCTAACATTGTTTGCCTCAACATATCTTTATGAGGCAATATACAGAAACAGACTGACTGATGTACATACAGATGCCCTGAGGGTGAACTGCATGCGTCGAGAGCCGGAGCTCTGAATTTTTTTTGGCAAGTCGTATGGCCCTATCCCAATGATCACAATGGAAATTTGGCCCCAGAAGGAAAAGGCTTGAGTACCAAGGTCCTAGGCTATGCATATATTCAAGCAAAACCTATTTCAAAAATGATGCACACTTATTAAATGAAATCCTCACTGTTCTTTAAGCCTTTCCTTAATATAATTTCTTCGTGAAGTGTGCATTATTTATGAAACGGAGTTTTTGGATAGTCTGAAATATTTACAAAAACTTTCTATACTGTGCATTACTTATGAAATGAATTTAATGTCCTACTGTTTCTGATATGGATATCAAACTCAAGATTATTCATAAAATGGGTTTGAGTTTCTTCAAATATTAATATTTATCTCATAAGTATTGCACACATGAGTATTATACTCGAAAGTAGAGCTCTGTTTATAAATTACACATACTTTTCAAAAGATTCGTTTCATAAATAATGCACACTTATACAAGAAACTAATTTCTTAGGTATCGCACAGTTTTTAAAAATATTCCGTGTCAGATTTGTTCTAAGAATTTATATACTTGAACAAATGCATAACTATGAATATGTAAGTGTGCAGTATTTATGAAACAAGTTATTTTTAAGGTTCAAATATTTTTTTGAGAGCCTAATTGAATTTTAAGTCAATTTGTTGCTCTTTGGTGTGACAGGATGAATTAGGCGCTTTGACCACTCAACCGCAGCAGACCTCTCACGAAATTGTGCATCACTTATGAAATGAGTTCCCTCCACAAGTGTGCATTATTTTTGAAATGAGTTCTCCCACAAGTGTGCATTATTTTTGAAATGAGTTCCTCCTTCAAGTGTGCATTACTTATGAAATGAGTTCCTCCACAAGTGTGCAGTATTTTTGAAATGAGTATTATTTATGAAATGAGTTCCTCCTTCAAGTAGGTGCTTTATTATGAAAGTTTGTTCCTTCTCCAAGTGTGCAGTACTTACGAAAAATTCTAGTATTCCTATTATTTATTCCAACCTGACTGGAAGTTGTTTATGACTCGATGTAAACAATCCAAAATCCAATTAAATTTCTTTTTTGAGGCCTCCAAAATAAATAAATAAATAAATAAAGTGAAATTAATTTAAACGAAGACAAACTATTTTGAGTTATTTTTTTGTTTTGTTTAAATAATTAACGTTCATTTAGGAAAGGAGTAGATGAGAAGGAAGGTAGTAGATAAAGAGAGAAGGCAGGGAGGTAGGCAGGCAGGCAGGGAATGAGAAGATGGTAAACACATTTTTAATTAATAGTAGATAAAAATCTTCTTTTGCAGTGAAACCTCGATTAGAATAATCATCAAAACGAAACGAGAACGACGACGAAGTCTTCCTTCTATTTTTAACTATATTTAAATAAAATGAATTAATTTAATAAATTGGTTCGAGTTTTGAATGACTTATTGCTCAGGGTCGGCACTAGGTTTTGTGGTTTTCCAAAAGCTTTCTGGTATAAACAAGACGTTGTTGAACTGAAGCGTATAAAAATATTTATCTGCCACTAGATAATGTAACCAGGACGAATACCCTTTGTCTACTGCTGTAACTAATACTGCTTTGTCTACTCCCGAAAAGTGTGCATTATTTATGAAATATAAACTCCCCTAAATTCCGTCTTATATAAAAGACAGTCTTCAGAATTTTCTTTCCATTCATAAAATCAATTCCTCACGCTAATGTGCACTATTTTTGAAATGACTTCTTCCAGAAAGAGTGTGCATTATTTATGATTTGAAAGATGCTTTAAATTGTGCATTACTTATGAAATAAGAACTGAAAAAAATGTATTCTCTACCGAATAGCCCGTTACTTATGAAATGAATCGGTTTTGATAGTGTGCATTAGCGCTATATAATAACATTTGGGCGCAAATTTTTGGAGAGCCTGATTTAGGTTTAAATCAAATTTTTGGTCTTTGTGTGACAGGATGAGTTAGGCGCTCTGACCATTCAACAGCAGCAGACCTCTCAGTGTGAACTGTACTTTGAAGTTTCTTTTGGAGACTGTAACTCAGTTAGCAGTTCGCGTTAGAGGGGATAAATTGATTGTTAAAACCTACCGTGTTATGTGAAGTCGCGTTATATGAATCAAGTATATATTTTTGTCTTTAATAATAATATTCCCTACTATACAGGATGTTTTACACTTTGTTGTAGATCTCGTTGGAAGGAGTTAGATGTTAGCTCAAACTAGCTGGGATCCAAATTCAGAACGATTTCAAATTTTTTGGCGGGAAATTCGAGCCAGGGGTCTAGTTAAACAACAATACAACCGGAAGTAGTTGTATTTTGGGTCAACAAATCCAGCTCAAATTAGTCTACTTCGTTCAAATATGAAAATAAATTGTAACAGCATTTCGATAATACGGTAAGTCGATTCCTTTAAAACACCGTACTATGTGAGACAATTATATATATATACTAATATGATTTTATTTATAAATAGAATACACATAGAATCTTTTATGTGGAGTGTTGTACCTAACTTTCTTCAGCTACTAGTTGTTCAGCTAAAAATTTTGGCGGGAATTCAAATCGGAAGGAATTAAACAGTCAGAAGACTCGAAGAAAGGATTTAAGGACTAGTCTGCTGGTATGGGAAACTGGAGTTAAATTCAGCATAGATGGGATGTTTCACGGAATTTGGGAACAGAACTATGGTCATCTGTAACGCCGGAAGTGACCGGTGAGTAACCGTACTGTTCTAATTTTTAAAAAAATTTTGTGCTCTAGAATTATGAGGGTATTAACTGCTAACTATACCATTCAACGAACTGCTGACCGGTTATCGTATACCCAAACCATCACACTCACCACCACAGGCATTTGCACACGAATTAACTGCTAACCGAGTGTCAAAACCCACCCACACTACCACTTACCATCAAACCTATATACAGCAATGAACCTGTAACCAAACACCCATCTTCTTCTAACACGACACACAATCGACCTAGCAAACATTCAATTCGTCCCTGATTTGTGACGTAACTTGAGAATACACTAACACAAAACTTTGTCGCCTGATAATTTACGTTCGTTTTTTGAGTTTTATAGTTTCTGCGGAAAGGAAACTAAATCCAGAAAGAAAGAAAAAAGTCCGAGGTCTTTTTACGTAACAACTTTTTAAACACTTTCGGAAAAAGATTTATTTTTCAATTAATGACCGAAGTTTAAAAAAAACGAAAGAACTCGTAATTTTTATAAAAAGGAAATAAGCGAACCTATTAAAAAAATATATACGATGAGAGAACTTTTTTTATGCGAAATAGATGCCTTCTCTAAAATCGTTTGAATCGACCGTTAAAACGTACGTCAATCCAATATATCAAAGGAGCGACAGCGTCTCGTTCGCGTTTATGTCGTTTTTGGTTACCTTTAATTAGTTTTAAATTTAAAACAAACTCGTAGTTACGTAATTAAACATTTAATTTATGATAATATAAAATATACGGGTAATGTATACTCTTGTATAAATTAATACTCATTTTTATATATATATAATATTAAAACAGTATGAAGTGTCCTTTCTCGTTGGAGATTTATCTTTTATCTTTTAGTTTTTACTTCTTCGTCATCTTCTCTAACAAGTAGATAATGTTTAGGGTTCAGTTTTAGGAGGTTTGAGATTTATGTTGTTGTTCCGAATGTTTTTCGCGGTTCTTGTAAAGGAATGCTGGGGGAATGGCACCTGTGTGTGATTTTGTTCAAGTGGTTTTGCTTTAGAGGAAGTTTGGGTCATGTTCTTGGTATATATGAGTTTGGATTATTCTATATTAATATTAATATATGTATAGGAAAGGTCTATTGGTTCTTTTTTTGTGCGACTGTAAGTTCTTTTTCTCTGGTTAACCACCACCTGTGTCCAAGTAGTTTGTCCGTCTAGGGGGTAGTTGCTTAGTGCGTAGTTATCAGGAGGGTAGCCTATAGTTATAGTTCTGTGTACCGGTTACGGGTCATAATGTTTGTGTTGGCGTTTATAGAACAATTCCTGAAGAAGACACACCCAAAGAAATATATCAAAAGGTTGTGAGAGGGTTTTGTATGAGAAGCAGACCAGTGCCGTAGTCTTCGGACCGGATTAGGAAGCTAGAAGTTAGAGTAGTTACTGGGAAAAAGAAGGAAGAGTGAGGAAGAAGATAAAAATGAGGAAGTAGATAAAGAAAAATTAGCGGTACAGTTATAAGAAGCATGTTAGCGAGGTCTTAACTATCCAGTATGTTCGTTCTAATTTTGTTTTTCACCCTTGGATATGTGGGAAAAAAACTTCTAGACAATCCTACACCACACACCCCCACCAATACTCCCAAAAAGTGTGCATTATTTATGAAATAAAACTCCCCTAAATTCCGTCTTATATAAAAGAAGAAAATCGTCTTCAGAATCTTTCTTCCATTCATAAAATCAATTCCTCACGCTAATGTGCACTATTTTTGAAACGACTTCTCCTAGAAGACTGTGAATTATTTATGATTTGAAAGGTGCTTTAAATTGTGCATTACTTATGAAATAAGAACTGAAAAAAATGAATTCTCTACCGAATAGCCCGTTACTTATGAAATGAATCGGTTTTGATGGTGTGCATTAGTTATGAAACAAATAGAATCAGGACTGTTAAGAAATCAATCACGGATATGTAAATCAATTAGTGTATATAGCCGCAAACGTAAGTTCATCTCATTTCGTAGGTTTATTGATGAGAATATATTAATCATCTTGTTATTATAATATTAAATAAAATCGAGAGTCGCCGGTTTAAAGCGAAATACTAAAATGGCGCCAACGGAAACCATAAAATTATGTTGTAGGCTATGAAAGTATATTTAAACACAGCAGAACAGTTTACCTAACAATGGGATTTTTGGTGATCGCCATTTTGAAAAAAAAAATTTCGGACTTACTCCATCAGCATCCAACTTAAGGCAATTACGAAAAGAAGGCGAATAACCTCCTTCCGCCACGTCTCCCAAAAAGTCTTTCACCTCTAGAACCCCGAAAAAAATTTTTTTTCTCTTTCGAATGCCATCGGAAATTGGAGGTTATTGATGAAGTATGAGAGAATATTTTAAAAGGTTGGCTCCATGTTGTTCGCCGGGATTTTTATCTTCTGGGAGTTGTTATTAAAAGTAGCGAAGATTAATCATTTTTTATTTTTAACCAGTTGGGAAGACAGTTGCTTCTGTTGAAACACATAATTAGTCGATAACGTATTAATGTTCTCTCGTAATGGCGTATGCAATAGTTATCAATCCTAATTTTTCAATATTTTATTAACCGAGGCAATAAAACCAGTCAACGCCGGTGTTATGATTTCGAAAAATTCTAAAGCGGGGAGGCGGGAGGGAGAAGCCAAAAAAAATGTGTTCTAATAAAATCCTGTCGTTTCTTCCAAGCTGTTGTTTTTTTGGACGGTAAACTCTTTATGGTTTTGGGTTGTAAGTTTCAACGACCGCACGTCAAAACTACAAAACTCGGTCACTTAGTGTGCAAAAGCTTCTACCAATGCCTTCCACTCTCCCGCTGTCTTCTTTAAATAGTCTGTTTACCTCGGTCTTTGTCTTCCTTTCCGCCTAGTTTTAACTGGTATCTGGAGTATGAGTGTGTCACTCGCCGTCTCTCCTGAGGATGTTATACAGTTTTGTGGTTCTGTGTTGGAGTAGCCTACTCTAAACTACCCCCTCTCCACTGTGTTTATGTTCCAAATTTTTTTTTCTTCGTTTACTGCAGGTTTGAACTCCATCTTGGTTCTCTGCTGTGATTTCTACGAAAAGCTTCGATCGAGCTTGAGTGAAAACCATTTTTGTATAAGAATCTCGGTCCTGGTTTTACGCGATCACACAAAATCGAGTAAAAGTTCCTTGAAAGAGTTACTGAAGTTCTTGATTACTTACCTAAACGATTGAAAACAAAATCGCGTAAAAAAAGTCACACAAAAGCACTACATTTTCTTGTAGTCCGCACAAAATCTAGTAAACATATCTTAAAAGAGTCACTGAAGTTCTTGATTACTTGCCCAAACGATTAAAAACAAAATCGCGTAAAAAAAGTCACACAATAACACTAAATTTTCTTGTAGTTCACAATTTTTTCGATTCACCAACATGTCAAGAGTAAATGTTACAATGTCTCGTTTTACGCGATTCTAAATTTACCAATTTTCTAGGAAGCCTCTGGTATAATGCTTAAACCGCTCGACTGCAGACGTTATTGTTGTCAGTTCAAATCCCCTCTCGAATCCTGTTATACCCACGGTATAAAAATAATTATAACTAAATATAAATATAAAAATTCACTGATTTTATACATCAGATGGCCAAATACAATTTACTGGTTTCATTATTTAAGCAAATTTTTTGGAAGAACCCATTTCATAAGTATTGCACAAGCTACAATTTACTAAATGCAAAGTTGATCATCACATTTCAGCTGATAATTTAAATCGTTTTAGCTTTGGACATGAGGTCTTTTTTAACGCGATGGTGTGATGTCTAAGCGCGATTGTTTCCAATCCAAGAGTTTAGAAGACTTGAGAACCGACTTCCATTTTGAAAAGTTTTTTTTTTTGCCTTTAAAACATTATGTTTGGTTCATTACGATAGAAAAACCCTTTCACAAAAGAGAATCAAATTATTAATAAGTATGTTAAGCATAAAAAAAATTAATGATAATAATAATAATAACTATTTCGGTTGGATTTCTCGCTGGATGTTAGCCTATTGTAATGCGCTCGAGGAATAAGTTTTATTTAATTTTATGGTCCGGAACCAAATTTAAAAGAGTTTCTTGAGCCAGTGCTTGAAGGTAATTACTACTCTTTTTCTTTTTCTTTTTCTCTAAACTTCGTGAAGCTTATTGGAATAAAATTAACTCCAAGTTTTTCTACGAGTCTTTAAAGAACAAAAAAAAAATTCACAGAATAATTTCTACCTAGGTTTTCGAACTCGTTTTTTTGTTTCGAAAAAACGTTTTTAGAACCAAGGTGAGGAAGCCATAATTGAAACTCCCTTACAGAAAATTCGTGACGCTTCTGCTGAGTCTTTATTTTTATTTTTTTTTTATGTATATTCGGTTATGTATTTAGGAAACATTCAACAGTTGTGGGATTCGCTTAAATTCCTCCTTGCAGGTGGCCTCAGAAAATTTTTTTTGGGTCTGATGGAGAGCCGGAGAACGATCCGTCGGCAGATTTGGCGCCAAACCCGGTTTTAAACACGAACCAACCGAATTCGTTTCTTCCATCTTACTCCGAGGTTATTAATCATTTCCTACGCTCTCTCGGAGCCCTAATCATTTGTCTAATTATGATATTAGCCAGACGAGTTTGAAGATTATGTTTATAAAGAAACCACGGGTGAAAATTAAGCAAATCAAATTTTTCCCTTTACTAATTAATGCAAATGAGATTATTATTATTATTACTATTCTCTACTTTGAATATTTGTAAGCTCTAATTAAAAACTTTTTTTCGGGCTCTTGATTTGAGCTAGATGTAAATTAAATATCAAGAAGGTGGATAATTTATTACGTGGATGAAAAATTGGTGTTGAGATAAGCTATGTTGAGGGAGGCACACTGATTACGTTGAGTTTTGAGTCCAAGAAACCGGAAGTTGAATAAACAAAAATTTGGAACTTTGTTAGATGTTCAACCTCTCAGCTCGCTAAGCTAACTTATAACACACTTTATATCACCTTTAATTGAATTGAATCGAATTAATCCAGAATCTGTTTAGGAGGATGTTAGTTTTTCAGTATAGCTTATTTCATAAATATTGCACACTTGAAATCTATTAAAATTTTTTTTATTTTAAGAAAACTTAAGGAGGATTGAGGACAAGAAGCTCAATCGTTTTGTAGTTCAATACAGTGCATTGCAGTACAATAGTCTGGAGCTGTTTTCGCTTTGTTTTAGGAAAAACTCATTTCATAAGTAATGCACAGTTCTGTCAGGAGCCCGTTTCATAAATTATACGCGAAAAAGCGTCACCGCAATAAAAGACCTTCGTCTGTTTAAATAGATTGAGGGATGTTCATAATTTTCTACGCCCTCGACTAAATCAATTCGCATAAAAAAAGATCCGAGTAAAATTATTAAAACATGTTGAGTGTAATTATATAAATAGGACAATGAAAAACTGTTGGAAGTGAACCTAACCTAATGGGCTTTGAGGGTGTGAGGCTACTTATGAAATAAATCCCTCATGAAAATGTGCAATACTTTTGAAATAGAGAAGAGTTTGTTCGGACAAGATTTAAAATCTTCTTCATTCGCAATATTTCTTAAATTATATTCTCATAAAATTGTGCATTATTTATGAAACGGGATATGTAATTCAACTGTGCATTAGTTATGAAATGATCTCCCCCCAAAACGGAGCGAAACCCACCGACGAGTATTCTCCTCCTCGATCCTCGTTTCCGTTTCCTCAAGTACAAAGAAAAGTTTTGAATAGATTTCAAGTGTGCAATATTTATGAAATGAGTTCTATCGAAAGATCGTAGCTTTATTAGAGTGTTTATAGTTTTACTGATTGTCTTTCGTATTTTCCTTTGTTTCTGCTCAGTCGGCTGTTTCTGGTTGCTTTATTCTGAGACCGTGGCATCGTTCCCTGCCGTTCATTAATTTTTGTGAAAATCGCGTGACTAAATTTTCAACCCCCCACCCCAACCCCTCTATCCCGGAACAAAACAAAACAAAGAAAAAAAAACTCAATTACGAAAAACCTTACGAAATTAATCAAACTCGAAACAGAAATTTGAGTTGAAAATTTTCCCGGGGAAACTCGAGCCGACATTTTAAAAATAAATTGTGACAGAGGGAAGTGAGGAGGGGGGGAGGGGAGACATTTCTTTTGGGAGTATGTGGGCGTGCAATTTAATTTTTAATTTAAATTTAAATTTTTGTAATCTCTTTTTGATTTAAGAAAACTTCCCACCCCACCCCCCGCCCCGGGAGGGGTTTCCCCAAAATACAAACAGAATTTTGGTTTAATTTGATTTTTATCCCGGGTATAAAAAGGAAAATCTTGAATTAACCTAAATTTGGATGTGGCGGGGGGGCGGGGGTTGAGAGGTTTTGGTCCGAAAGGAAAACCCAAAACTAATTTGATTGATGTTTACAAGAACCTGTTCACTGAGTTTCAGGTAGACTTTTGATCAACCTTAAGATCATTTCCGAAGTTATAATCTCTGTCTTCCATTTTGTTTTCTTTTGAATCAGTTTCATCTTCTTGCACAGGAAGTGGAGATGGATCATTGTTGCAGTTATGAACTCTCTCTCAAGTCTCGAAGTCAGGGAGTTAATTAGTTGACTGTGTTAATGAAACTGCATGATCGATTTTATGTTTTTTAATTAGCAGAACAAAAACCAGGATTCATGTTCATGTTTATGTTGTTCGTATTCTTAGTTAAAGAAAATGAAAAACGAAACAAACAAACAAACAAGAAGAGAAAAAAATGATTTTGTACAAGCCTGGGAACGCGTCCAAAGAACGGAAAGCAAAGCACCCCTGCTGACAAATGCTGGAAAATTATGACGGCATTGAATACTGCCATCTTTCTATTAAAAACTAATTAATTAACTAATTAAATTGTGAGTAAATTGCACGAATTTAAATAAAAATTAGGTTTATTAAGAATAGCCTAAGGTCGACCAGTAGAAGATGACTGGAGATAAAACTGGGGTGAATAAGGGTCATGGAATCTTCTTTCCATCCGACAGGAACCAAAAATGGTACAAGTCCCAAAAGTACTAAACCTCTAAGAATAAAGAAAAGAGGAAGAAGCCGGGAAGAAGAATATACTCTAGCTCCTGACCGGGTCTTGATTTATGCGAGTTGAGTTGCGTTTGTTCAAAAAAGAAGGGAAGGAAGAAGTAATTTGCACAAATCAAAAGTAATGCACACTATTTCATTTCATTTTGATTGATTTCATTTCAAAATTGAATCACTCAAATATGCACACTGTTCATTTTTACGTTCATTTCCATAAATATTTCAATGAACTGGAGAATTCATTTCATAAATAATGCACACTCTTTAGCCGTATTTGTTTAAAAATAATTCACAACCTATCCTCGTTTCTTTCAAAAGTAATGCACACCTATGAGAAGAATTAGTTTTTGTTTATTTATGTTAGTATTTACCTTCATGGGTGTTGGGTTTACTCTTCTTTCTGTTAGGCCGCAATCAGGTCTCTTTTTACGCGTATTTCTTGTTGTGCGTTGTGTCTTTTCCGGATTTGTTTAAAACAATAATTCACAACCTATTCTCATTCCTTTCAAAAGTAATGCACACTGTCAACTAAATTTCATTTTTATTGATTCACACTTTCATGAAAACGTCATTTCAAAAGTAATGCACTCAAATATGATTCAAATGAACTCCTGTTTACCTTAAAATATTTCACATTTTTCTGAGGAATTCATTTCATAAATAATGCACACTCTTTAGCCAGATTTGTTTAAAAATAATTCACAACCTATCCTCGTTTCTTTCAAAAGTAATGCACACCTATGAGAAGAATTAGTTTTTGTTCATTTATGTTAGTATGGGTGTTGGGTTTACTCTTCTTTCTCTTAAGTCGCAATCAGGTCTCGTTTTACGCGTATTTCTGTTGTGCGTTTTTAAAGTTTTGTCTCAATAGTAATGAGTCAATATTCCTTCAGTTAGGATTTCTTAGCGCGGTCATATCAATTTTTGAGCTTCATCATTCGCGTAAAAAAAAACCCTCAGCAAATGTGATAGAAAACTGGGCTTATTCGCTGACCATACGTCATAGATTTATAGAATAAAGGAAAAGAAGATAAATAGGAAGAGAAGAAAAGTCAGGAAGGAGGGCAGAAAAGTTTCATTATGACAGAAGATTTATTTAAAACATTAACTGCATTAAGTGATGACACAAACTAAGCGATCCGCTGCAGAAGAGGGAGAGGGAGAGAGACTGCGGACAGGAGGAGAAGAGAAAAATAGAAAGTCAATCTCTGGGTGGTATCCGTCTTCATTTAGAACGGTCAACCTTGACAGTAGAAAAGAAGAAATTCCTTTTTCTGGGTTTTCGACCCTGCCCTGGGTAATTTGAACTTTTTATGGTTTCTCTTGGTTTGGTCAGCAGCAGTCACCTTCGCTCTTCCTGTTTTTCGCTTTTTTGTGTGTTTTTTTTTATTGCTTAAAGTTTACAGCCGCTAAGGTCGTTTCAGTCGTATAATAATTATCACAAAAACCTGATTTTGTAATACTCACACAGTGTATAAGTGATCGTTGGGTTGTAAATCATGGTCCGGGGTGAAGTGTTTGTTGTGCGTGGTGTGCACTTTTTGAAACGACCTCCGAGTTTTTTGTCCAAATAACAATTTCGCCCTTGTTCAATGCCATCTTCTTTTCTTGTACTCCTTTTTGAGAAAGTGTAGACGCATCAAATCACGTGAGTGTTTGATAGAACTTGAAAACAGCACAGTTTGCTGAGTGTGTGACTCTGTTTCCATTCTCCTTGACATATTGATGTTTGGTCAGGTTGTCCCTGTTGAAAGGAAAATTTTTTTTTGTCAGGGTTAAGTTCACATGAAGGAGGAGGAGGATAAGTGGTGACAAGTCCCGACGGTATCTTTCATCTTACGTTCGTTTATAATGTTTTTATTACAATAATTATCTTACAATCTATTCCAGAACTGCTTATAATTAATTTCAAAGTTGGAAGTTGTTATGAGAAGACTACTGCCTTTTCCCACAGACTACTAACTTTCCTGAAGAACTGGAATTTCAATTTTTCGTTTTTTTTTTGTACCAGAGGAAATTCTTTCATCGCCGTTTAGCTCTCCTTTCAGCACAAAAAAAAATATCTGCATGACTAATTCTAAGTCTAGGAGTTTAGTCAGACTAACTCTAAAACGCAGGAACCTATTTCACAGCGCAACGCTACAACCGTATATACCAACTGTTTTAAATTCATCTTCATTTAGAGAAGACATAGACGTCATGTTTGTATATATATACGTCTACACTGTCTCTCACTAATAGCTCTGGCTGTTAACACCACAAACTAGATGGTTGATGTATGGTTGTTGCTCTCTTAGTCCTGTCATAAGAGTGGTGGATCGTGGTTTAGTGGTTCAGTGACCAATTGGCCTGACTAAAGAAATTTGTTTCAACATGATTTACTTGTGATAGAGCGAATTGCTTAAAAATTTATTTATTCCTTAAAGTGTGCAGTATTTATGAAATGGGATCTGCATGAAAGTGTGTGTCCGATTCTAAATAAATGATTGAGAATTACTTATGAGATGGTTTCCTGTGACACGATGCATTGTTTACAAATTTGTATCTCCCATGAAGTGTGCACTTTTATGAAATGAACTTATCGTTGTACTGTGCAGTATTTATGAGATGAGATCATGATACTGTGCATTACTTTTGAAATAAACTGTTAGGAATGAGAATTTCCTAAGGCATCACTGTTGTCACACGATGCAATGTTTACAAATTTATATCCTCTTTAAAGTGTGCACTTTTTATGAAATGAATTCATCCTTGTGGTGTGCAGTATTTATGAAATGAGACCTGCAAGAAAGTGTGCATTACTTTTGAAACAAACTCCTCATAAACCTTCATCACTTTTGCTATGAAAACTTGACTTGGGTTTGGTTACTTAAAGAATTTTTTGTGTGCATTATTTATGAAATGAATTGAAACGCAACAACAATAGATGAACAATCCAAAGGATTAATAACAATAGCAGAAGGGATGACAGAAGTTGAAAAGCCAGACATTCAGGTAGATGGACATGTTCCTTCCATAATCTTCAGTAAATTTCTGAGTAACTTTGTCTAAAATCTATTTCTCTGGAGACTGTCAGTCGTTTAACATCTTTTTATACATAGTCTATAGTATGAACTATATTTTAATATAAAAGTACTGTATGGCTGTACAGCACTATCTTTCAATAATAATGCATACTTCAGACAAGTTTTCATTCAAAGTAATTTGTTTCAAAAGCAATGCACACTTTCATCCACATCTCATTTCATAAATACTGCACAGTTTAATGATAAATTCATTTCCTCAAAATGAAACTCCTGTCATCACTTCTGCTTATGTTAATAATACTTTAGATTGTTCATCTATTGTTGTTGCATTTCAATTCATTTCAAAAATAATGCACACAAAAAATTCTTCAAGTAACGCAAACCCAAGTCAAGTTTTCATACCAAAAGTGATGAACGTTTATGAGGAGGTTGTTTCAAAAGTAATGCACACTTTCTTGCAGGTCTCATTTCATAAATACTGCACACTAAATTGATTAATTCATGCACTCAAAATTACAACTCGAGCATGGTTGCCAGTAAGGTATATTTTGAGGAGATATGGAAGATGAAAAGAAGATATTTTGGACTGTTATCATTTCCCGAACACAAAAATCCAAAATTTTGTTATAATTATCAGAAGCCAGGTGGAAAAGGACGGATGTAACTTTTTCAGTATAAATGATATACAGTTCCAATTTAGGAATTAATTGGAAACAAAAGCAAAAGAGAAAGAAATAAAAATCGAAAGAGCTAATTACTACCTTTGTAGTTAAGAAAAAAATTTTCAAATCTAAAAGGCTTCGAGCATTAGAGGGGGTAGAACGAAGGGAAGAATGGTGTTCATGGTGTCGGATTCGGGTTGAGAAATCACCGAAGGGTAGAATTTTATTTTCCACCCCAAAAAACAGGGTTTCTGGATGTGGCTGGCCTCATGTTCTAGACCCAACCTGTAATCGGAAATATCAATCTTTGGGTTCCTCCGAATCTTCCAATTAATACCTATTTTTATTTATTTATTTATCTGTTTACTCCCAGGTTTGGTCGCGTTCTTTTGGTTTTTCGTTTCAACTAATTAGAAACTTTGTTACTGTACCCTGTAAAAGAAGATGTCTTCGTTTTATTATGATAACTGTAAAAGGTCTCATCTTAAATTTATTTTGTTTGATTTCATCAAATTTATGAAGACAATATTGTTTCATTTCACCCACACGAATTGTATTATCATCTTATATATCGTTTCTTTGATATTTTGAAATCTTTTATGTATGTATCAGTGTTAAAGTTTATACAGTAGATAATTTTCCCTGGAAGTTGGTAATGTGCACTTTAACTGGTTTCGGGCTTTACAAACCAAGAGATATAGATTTGAACAAAGTTAGCTAGACATTTACTCAAGATCAGGAAAGGAACCTGTCCATCTACCTGAATGTCTGGCTTTTCAACTTCTGTCATCCCTTCTGCTATTGTTATTAATCCTTTGGATTGTTCATCTATTGTTGTTGAGTTTCAATTCTTTCATAAATAATGCACACAAAAAATTCTTTAAGTAACCCAAACCCAAGTCAAGTTTTCATGGCAAAAGTGATGAAGGTTTATGAGGAGTTTCTTTCAAAAGTAATGCACAGTATCATGTAAATCTCATTTCATAAATACTGCACAGTATAACGATGTATTCATTTCATAAAAATTGCACACTTTAAGGAAGAAATAAATTTTTAAGTAATGCGCGGTGTGACAACAGTGATGCCTTAGGAAATTCTCATTTCTAACAGTTTATTTCAAAAGTAATGCACACTCTCATGCAGGTCTCATCTCATAAATACTGCACAGTATAATGACGAATTCATTTCATAAAAAGTGCACACTTCAAGGGAGATATAAATTTATAAACAATGCATCGTGTGACAAAGGAAACCATGTCATAAATTATTTCCTTTTCTCAATAACCTATTTCAAAAGTAATGCACACTTTCATGCAGATCTCATTTCATAAATACTGCACACTACAATGATGAATTCATTTCATAAAAATTGCACACTTTAAGGGAGAAATAAATTTTCAAGTACTGCGCCGTGTGACAATAATTCAGGTCACCTTAGGTAATTCTCATTTCTAACAATTTATTTCAAAAGTAATGCACAATATCGTGTAAATCTCATTCGTAAATAATGCACACTTGTAGCTTCTTATTTATTTGAGTTTGAAAACTGATCTGTTGACCTGCCCTTTTAGTTACTTATTTAACTAATTAATAATAATCAAATGTTGATGTTGAAAACTTGGAACAGGTTTCTTTCCTCCTCTCAGTGTTAAACAAAGTCTTTTTTAACGCGATTTCAGATTGTCTTCGTTCGCATAAAATGAGTTTCATTAGAAAATCTAAATAAGGCTCATGAAAATTGAACCACAGACCGTTGGTTGTGAATGCTCGAAGAATTTGAAACATCTCAGAAAAATAAATTAATTATGAGGGATTAGTATGGCATCATTTTGAAAGTTTCAAGTTGAAGGAAAACAAAATTGTTAAGAAGCCCGGATGGATTTGTGTCCCGGGTTTCCTGGATCCCATCCCGGAAACGTGCCTAATTCTATTTTGAAAGTTTTTTTGACTTTCCCTAAGCATGAGAGGATGTTCACACATGTCAGACCGTCAGAGAAACGTATCAAAAGTGTTATTTTCGTTCTCGACTCTCAGTCCTTGATACTAAATCATCAGTCAAAGTTTCCTCCCTTGACACTTTTGGTTATGGTTCATTAGTGACACATCTTGCTTTCTTGACAATTTTTTCTTTTTTTATTCCTCTCCGAAATTCATTTGATTGACGCCCTTCGAAAAACGGCGTTACGAATTCTCAAAAAAAAAGAAAATTTTTGGCTTCTAACCGAACCGTTAAAGAACCGTTACAGCGTTCACGTTCGTGGATTACCTTTTAATTGTAGTCGTTCGGGGGAGGTTACACACGTTCCGCTCCCCGTTTCCAACATGGTGTCGTCTGAATGATTTTGCTTTCGGATTTTTCGGTCTTGATTCCGCCACGGCCTTGGCTTACAAATAAATATCAACTGCCATAATTTTTAACTCTTGACATATCCTACTTTTTAACAAAAAAATGTTTTATCCTTGACCTCATATGACGAAGACACACGCATTCTCGCGGAGACTAACCTCCGAAGAGCGAGAGAGAGAGATATTGATATGACATTTTAATTTGAAAGTAAGGAGTCACGTGGGCTAGTCAACATGGAAATCGTCCAAACTGAAAAGCGGAGTAGTGTTGATAAAACTATCCAGCCACCGAAAGCCCTGTTTATGTTAAATTTATTATCATTATTATCGTTATCTACCTCTTACCTAAGGTTACCCTAAGTCCTCTCAGTCACTAGTCTCAGTTTCACCTTTCAACACTCCACGCGATAACCTTTATCCTAAAGAAGGATGTGTGTTTTGGGTATGTGACACGATAACTCAAGCATGCAAACCGATATCGAAAACAAATCCCAATCTCTTGTGCAATATTTTTGAAACGGATTCTTACAAAACTTCTCCTCGGAACGAGTTCTTGATGAATGTTTGCTCCAATTGTGTAAAAATTTTCTTTAAAGTTGCGTGTGAGATCCAGTCTTCATGAGTAATACTGAAAGAAGTTATTGATGAACGTGTGCATCACTTTTGGAAAATAAAATCATCTCAAAATTGTGCTTTATTTCTTAGATAAATTCTTTCACAACCCATGATTTGGTTGAAATTGGGTTACGACACTGCATCAGTGAAAAGAAAATTTTCAAATTGTGTGCATTATTTATGAAACGAATTCCCTCTGAGAGTGTGCATTAAAAAGTGAAAGAAATTTTGGATAAACGTTTACATCATTTTTCAAAGAAAGTTCTTCTTATATTAGGGAATTATTTATGAGTGTGCATTATTTTTGAAATGAGGGGATGGAGATGAATGAAATGTGATGTTTAGAATAGTGTGCATTAATTATGAAATGAATTCTTGATGAAATCGTACATCACATTTGTTACAAAAGTTATTTTTCCATAATCGCGAGAAAATCACTCGCGTAAAAAAAGTACTGGCTGTATTTGTACATCAAACTCTTAGCTCATGTTAATTAGACTGTTTCGAAACTTTTTAGAAACTATATCACTCATCTAAAGTGCTCAGAATTTTGAGTTTAGAGATGATAAGTCTGCCGACGGGTGTCGATTGGTGTATACCGTAGTAATGACAAACGTTTTTAAGAAATGCGTCAGGTTTTGTTCTGAATTTTTTTTCAAACCTAAAACTTGGGCTGTTGGGTGGGTTACAACACCGCGAAACAGGTAGAGAGGTCAGGAAGCACGAAGAAGCCAAAAATCTTGTTAAATTTGGGTGACGGATGGGTTTATTCGCACTAATCCTGTTGGGATGGGTCATCGGTTCGCCATTGGTAGTATTTGAAAATGTTTGTAAGGAACGGGAATCAAGCAAACAAATCCATTTGGACATCCTTCTTATGTACATAAAAATATTTAAGAGAAACAACAATTAGAACTGTGAGTTACGCGTTTAACGTATCCACCGCTAACCCGTCAATAGACACCAAACTCGGGTAAATGACTATCGGCACAAGACATGAGAACTCAAACAAAGGAACAAAGAATTATAGACAAAAAGAAGAAATAAATAAAAATTTCTTCACATCTCTTCGATTTCCGCATTAAAACCTCTCAACTCGTGTAATTCACCGCTTCAACGCTAGATGTCTCTTAAAACGATGATAACACACCACCTCTGGACAAGTCCTGACAGAAAATCGTTTTTTCTTTCTTTTTTCCTGCTGACCCATACTTTCCCTGAAATTTTTATTTTTATCTATCACCCAGTGAAAAACCAAACTTATTAGATAATTTTCGGGTCCTAGTTTAAGTGAAATTAGGCAATTTTTAAAATAATTCCGGTTTAAAAATTGTTTATTACGATGAGGAATTTTTATTGAGTTCGAAATTCAGTTTTGAATAAATTTTGGGAAGAGAGAGAGGAAGAAATTGTGTGTCTGTGTTATTTAAAAAACGCAAAAGGGCTTGAAAGAAGTTTTATAAAACGAACCGAAGCGATTCAGAGAGGAAATGAGAGGTTAAAACCCTCAGAATCAACAGACTCATGTTACTTAACCGATCAATACATGGGTGGAATGAACAACTTCGAGCCACCCGCGCCCACGGCAATGGCTGCAAAAATTTTTCCCTTTTAATTTCTCTATTAAAATAAATAAGCCGACTAACATATATACACACACACGATGATAATTCCTTCTCGATGGAAATTCAAATCCTCGCCTTGATTTTTATCCGACTCCATTCTTATTGCATGCACACACAAATTTCAATCTCTCTCTCTCTCTCTCATTTCTTTTCCTTTCCTTCTTATTCATGCGTGTATTTGATTTTAACGAGGTCTCTCGATTTATGTATAATACATAATGCGAACTTGTCCCATTAATGGGATCATATTGCAGAAAGTTGCGACCTCCATATAAGGAGTCATTCCAGGAAAGAAAAAAAGTTTGACGTCGCACTAATACGAGTTGTCTTGAGAATTGCGCTTTGTGTTGTGGATTGTGTCATAGGATGGACAATGAAATGAATAAAAGTGTTCTGCCATTTTTTTTATATGTTCGATTTGAGGAATGATTCGTGGAAAAGGAATAAAATGGATTCGGTTGGTTTTGCATAAACAGTATTTCTAAGGCGATTCGCATAATTTTTTTTTATTTTTAGTTTCAATATAACGTTCGAACACAAAGCGGAGACTAATAATCAAAACACGTTCGTGAAACCTTTTCAAAAGCCTTCATCAACCACCGCCCTCCCTCAAAAAAAAAGAAAACAAAAAAAGAAAGAAACGCGACCGGACGTTTTCAACTATGAGCCACAACAAAAAAAAAATTTCTCACACGACACATCACTGTTCAAATGAAATTTAACATAAAATAAAAGAGAAAAACCAAAAAAAAAATCGTTATTCAAATATTATCAAAGAAAACAACAATCCAACAAAAAAAAAGTTGAAAATGTTTAAAAATAAAGAAATCGAAAACGATATTCATGATGGTGGCAAGTGGAATGCGATCGGACAAGTGGTTGCCTACGGAGCGCTATCGTGCTTCCCGCCCATCGCCATCGTCGCCTTGAATCCTCCAGTTATTTTACGCGCCAAATGCTCGGAAGGCGTGGCTTAACCTGCGCAGACGGTTATCAAAAAGGTAGCCTCGCGCAGCCCCCTTTAGAATGTCATAACACCGAAGGGCCCTACTCCCCTCTCGCTGTGATTGACAGTTAGCAGACGGCTGCTGAACGCGCAGGGTCTGTGTAAATGGTTACTGCCTTGTCTATCTTGTATTCTTTTTTCTGTAACAAAAAAATTGATAACGCGCAGTAGCAAAAGCGCTATTTAGAAAATAAACCAAGTTGTACATTTTCTGTGTTGTGAAGGTCTTTTGTTCGAAATAAGACACGTTGCACGGTGACGTATTTTCTTTATTTTATATAAATTATCTGTTTTCTGTTGGTTGTTCAAATCACATACATGATAATATATTTGGTTTCGATCTAGCCACAGACCCTGAGATATCGAATCGTTTTTCAAATACCGCGGATTGTGCAGCCATTTTCGCGCGGGTCGGTACCGGCTGCCAGGTGAAATGTGTTTGAAGTGTTGTGTGAATTTGAGGTGACGAAGTCACCCATTTTGCTGTTTGTTCTGTTAATTATTCAAAAAGAAATAAAAAAAAGTGAATATATACAACAATTTTGGATAAATTATACTCATATACACACACGGTGGAAGAACGTCGGAACATGTTCACATCAAATATACCTCGTAGATAAACGTGTTACTCAGTTATTTGACCATTTTGACGACCGGAGGAGAGGAAAAGCTTTCTTTCGAAAGAAAACAACGAAAACTCGCGAGTGACTCTTTTCGGTTTCCCGGTTTTTTAAAAATTATTTACAGTGGCTCAGACTGCGGAGCTAACCGCGGTAGCCAGGGCGTTCATGGCTCAACCCAGGGTGAGTGTGCCCTATATCCCGAGTCGCTTACCCCGGACGATTTGTTGTTCGATTCTTCTTGAGAACCTCCTCAGAAAATAAGACAAAAAGAAATTTTTTCTAAAGAAAAAAAGAAAATAAAACGGCGTTGAAGCGAAAACTGACTGGGGCGATAAGATCGCGAGGATCCCATGTGCTCCGATGTGTTTTCCTAATGTCACCATCAATCACTCGTGTAATGAATGCCGGCGGCCATGTTGGTTTCAAGCAACGGAAACGAACGGGTCCTCGATTTATCATCCTTGCATTAGTTTTGCCTTGCTCCATTGAAATAATTTCTTTGAATTCATCACAATATTCCCTCTATTTTTAATTACCACTTTTACTCATCTTCCGGAGTCATCCGGTTGAAAGTGTTGAGGCTCTTGGTGTACTTCTTAAGGGTTTTGTACTCCTGTCAGGTGTTATGCCGGCTTTGGTTCTTCAACATCCTCAATATTTTTGGTGTCTTTTACCAATTTTAAAAAACCCAAATGCTTCTTGAGTCAGCTATACCATCCTCAACTCACCCAATGATGAGTTTAGTGAAACTATCCGGTTGCAGAAGTTAGCAAGATGTAGTTCGGTTTGTTTGTTATGCGAGATGTTATTCAGTCGGGAATTTCTTGTTTTTCTGGTTTTCAAACCCAGCAACATGTTTCTCTGTCTTCTTCTTCGCTCAAATATGTTCTAGAATGACTCGCTCAATGTTTGGTTCCTCGAGTTGGTATTATTTCGACTTCTGAGAAAGTTGTACCTTTTCCGCCGCTCTGTTACAAAACTGTTGAGGTGGTAAATTGATTAGAAATATGACCGAAAAGCCCTCGCCAAATGGTGCGGACTACAATTATGAAGAGTATTTGTGTTTGTGTTCGAATGCCGACGGCAAGTTATGCAGGTGTTGTGTTCATCCGACGGGGGGCTCTGTGAATGGTGTCCATTATTTTGTTTCTTCATTTCTCGAAATAAACTCAAAATTCTAGAGAAAAATTTCTTTTATTTCTTAGAATAGTAACTTTTTCCTGGAAAAATGTAAGAATCGGTGGAAGGTCGTGTTTAAAAGAAACCGTAACCGCGTCGCTCGTCGTTAGTTTCTACGAAACTATTTCCTTTGTTACCGGTTTTCATCAAAATGGAAGAAAATAAAATTTT
Source organism: Columbicola columbae (assembly GCA_016920875.1). Lineage (NCBI taxonomy): Eukaryota > Metazoa > Arthropoda > Insecta > Psocodea > Philopteridae > Columbicola > Columbicola columbae. The sequence continues at coordinate 10,272,817 of JADMLL010000008.1, forward strand.
TTCCTCTCCCGTTTTTTTGGAAAATAATTTTCTTTTAATTTCCCGTGTTTTTCTGTTCCTCTTCGTCTCGTATCGTTCGCTTCATTGAACCTTAAATCTCTCACGAACCCGTCGGTTCCGTCGGTTAAGTGTAGTTACAAAAACCTTAAAATGGTAATTTCCTCCTTTTACAGTTTCCGATCACGATGGAAAAGTTTTATTCCTTTGTTAACTCCCCGAAAAATTGAAAAGTTTTTCCTCCGACGGTTTCCACTCGGGTTGTTTCCCGCGGGAACTTTTCCCCGTCGCCGGAAAGAAAATCACCTTCGATAACTTATATTCGTTCCGGCGGAATTTTCCGGGTTTTCTCTCATTACGAAACTTTTCCTTTTGAAAAAGAAAATTTTTCCCTTCCGCCTTCAAATAATTTTTCTTCCCAAATTTTGAGTTTCATCATCTCCACTCGATCCGAGTTACATTAGTGCTTTAAAACCTCCGTACCTGCTAAATAAATCTTGTTAAACCAACATGAATTCCAAGAAATAAAAATTTTCCATCGGTGAAAATATTTTCCCGGTGTTTTTCAAATTTTCTCCGCCATTTTCCCGTCATTTTCTCGTCAATTTGCAGTGCGAAACGTTTTAGTAACAAGTCCGTCGTTTGAGAATTTTTAGTGGTTCAGAAAAAATTTTTTTTTATTCGAATTTAAAAATTATTTTGGTTTGACGGGAGCCAAATAATCGGGTGAGAGAAAATTTTGGAAAACGTTACGAATTTTCCATCGTTATCGTGAAAAACAAAATTGAAAATGGCGGCTGGCGACGGTTCGAGTTAGTATCTGGCAAAGTCCAAAAAATTCACTTTAGTCCACGTCTATTCTCAAAATTTTTTGGTTTTTAAAGCTTTTAAACCTTTCCAAATTTTTAAATTATGAATTTCGCTGTTTTTTCCCTTGAAAAATTTAATCAACTTAATTTAAATTTTCCCGGGCGGCAAAAATTTTCGACGGGCGGCGGAAATGGTTGCAGCAATTCTCTTCTTATTCGATTCAACGCAATAATTCATTTCGTCGTGTTTTGCGTTTACATGGTTAAATTTCGCCTAATTACACGTTTTTTAAATAATTTTGCTGGTTGTTGGATGTTTTGTTGTCTTCTTCTAGAATATCCGGTTGGACGAGATGCAAAATCTAATAATAGGAAAGAGATGTTTAAGGTTTACATCATCCGACGATTGTATATTTGAACTTACTGAGAAAGTCTCCTCCTGAGTTTGTTTAGAATTTTTTTTTTATCTTTGGCGACCGCAACATGTTTTGAAAATTTTTCCGGGCAATCAGACCGAAAGCTCGGTCGGCAAAAGTTTTCCCACATCCCAGGCGACTCACAATCCGAAAACATATATTCAACTTGGTCCATCCCGATAGAAGTGGGTTAACATTGTTGCATTATTTCTAGTATGACGACGGAATCCACCCATACATGGACGCTGCTAGCGGGGGAGGCATGTACGACCCCCACGTGGGGCACAGACCTTTACAAATGGCTCATCACTCACCTCACATGAATCATGCGGCGGCGATGCATGGATATCATGCGAATCACGTCAGTTCGGCTGTTACAAATCATGTGATGAGTTCCGGAGTTCCTGACGTTCATAAAAGGGATAAGGATGCAATATACGGGTAAGTGAAAATTTTGATTTTCCTTCTGTTGATTGGCGAAAAGGCTCCGTGTCACATAGCCGCGTACTCGGTCACGTAGTAACGTGTCACACATTCAAAACGACCGAGTCGAGCGAGCGACTTATTTTTTATAACGCGAGTTGACAAATTGTCTACAGGATCTCCATAACACGTAGCAAGTCTGGTCTCCGGGAAATGTTAGTCTCTTTACATGTGTGACCGAAACTATCCATATATCAAAACCGGTGGCCACTTTTCTTTAAATAATAATAATCGAGTTAGACGTTTAATTATCCGTCGTGACATCCGACATAATTTCTCGTAGGATTTGAAACTTTTGTAAGAAACGGATTACGAACCGTTTTGCAGTAGGAGTTGTTGGATTTTTGTCACGCTCAAACCTTTTTTTTTCTTCTTTTTAAATGTCACATCTGACGAACTCGAATAACTTCCCCGAGGCCACAAAACCAGAATGAAAAAAAATCTTTTCTTCCTTTCACAAAGCTAATCGAATCCAAGTCTCTCTCTCTCTGATAAAATCCAAACAACCATCTTCGGACGACATTTTTTTTCTCATTCAAACCCATTTGGAATCTCAAACCTAACCACCATCCATAAGGTTGAATTGAAAAGCTCTCAGCCTTGCATTTGTTCAAGGCCGCTGGACCTGGGTTTCTTTCACTTTTAGGTGAGGTTGTTAGCATCAAATCCCGCCAACGAGAATCCAGTTGATTACTTCTTATTTTGAAAAAGTGGGTTGTGTGTCGGTCAAGAGATGAACGAATTTCTGTTTACGAAAAACCGTCTCTGAGAGGGGTATATATATAAGTATATAGTTGTGGAGAGAGGGAACACACAACACACACACACACAAAAAGAAACTCATAACCATCAAGATATGCTTTTTTGGTAATCAAAGTATCTCCTAAAAGTTGTTCATCGTGTGTCTCTTCTTCTAATGCAGAATTTATGAGAAAGGAAGAAGCCAAAGGAGAGGAGAGAGAGAGAGAAGATGGTTCGACGTAATTTAAATAAATTTGTATCTGAAACTAATGAATGAATATAAATGAGGAGAGGTAATGAATTAAGTCGACACTTTTATAGAGAAGAAAAAAAAAAGAAAAAAGAAAAAAAGAATTTTTGATATGAGGTACTGGAGCGGAATTATATTACCTACGCACAAGATTTTATCGAACCATATTCTCAATTAAATTTATTTATAAGTGACCAAGTGATTGACGTAAAAATGATTTTGCGAATGAATGCGGCTTAATGGATTTTGAGAATCTTCTTCGGCAAAACCCCCTCGGTCCCTGGGCTCTTTCATAAGTTAATGAAACCAATCTTCAAGCGGAGGTATCTCTAATTCAAAATTCAAACTCTCGCTCTCCCACTCTCCTTCATCTTCTTCTTTCCTAAGTCTTTTCCGAAAGATCAGACTAGAAAATTAATTCTATGATTGACCGGCTCTTATACTTCTCCCGGTTCCTGGTGGAATGATTTTGAATCGGAGTTTCGGCGGTAAGTTCGAAATACCAACCACTAATCCATTCGGCTTTTTTTTGGAATTATTTTAATCGGAAATTTGGCCCGGGGTGACGAATCAAGCTTTGAACCTGCTCCTCAGTCGAACCTTTTTTTGTTCTTCTTCTAAACCTACCCGAAGGAACTTGTTTGGAAGGTGTTTTGTGTTGTAGATCAGACAATCGTTCGTTCGTCTCGTTCTAAAGCTCAAAATTTATTTGTTGGGAGGAAGTTTTGTGTTAAAACGATGTTTTTCTTATTAGTATCCTAACGAAGCTTTCTGGTTCCTACCTATTTCATAAATGACGCACACTGGTTCAAGAGTTCAAATTTAAGCTATATATTAGCACAATTCCTGGCGGTGTTGTTGTGTATACTTTCTCACTCGTTTTGGTCATCCATGATTCATACTGTTTCAGTCACTCTCCTGCCCTCATAGTTCTGTTCTCTTTTGCTGTGGTTTAGTGTCTCTTCATCCCCTCACTGTTCCTTCCTTAGTTTCTCTCAACTCCAGTTTTAGTGTTTCTTGGAAAATGTGGTTTTTGATTTTCTTTCTTAGATTATTCCACTTCTATAAATTTTGGAGGATGCCTATCAGTTATTTCAGGTATCTTTCTACCTCCAAAAACCTATTTCCTCTGGTTTTTAGGTTTGGAAGGTACTTGAACGCCTCTCATTAATAATTATGTTGCTATTGACTCTAAAACCTCACATTGGCTCGATTCCCCTCCATCGCACTTCAGTTTCTTTCATAAATAATGCACACTTTTATAATGGATTCATTTCAAAAGTAATGCACACTTATGTACAGCATTCGTTTCATAAATAATGCACACTTTACTCTTGATCTGCTCAGTTTCCGTCGACTCTTATGGTTTTATTGTTCAGGAAAGACTTGACTGTCCGGTTTGTTGTCCTCAGAAGACAGTTCGAGTTATTTTGGTCACACAATTCATTTTTGTGTCTTTTGTCCGTGTCCCTGATATCTGGCTTTCAATTTAGTTTAATTTAAAAAATCAAAAGAAAGAAGAAATCTTTGCTCGCCTTTCTTCAGATTCATTAAAAATTTGAACAAAGTCCTCAGAGCGATGGAATCGAGGAAGGAGAGGAGGCGGAGGAGGAGGAGGAAGAAGACGAAAAGACATCTGAAAATCAAATGTACATAAAATGTAAATAAATTTGGTTCTAAAAGTAAACATTAAATTTGTTTACTTATCGAAAGTGATGTGTGATTGAACATTTTCGTTTACATTTCCTAATTTAGTTTGGGCCACCGTTGGATTGTTTGCTAATTTGAGGATTGTACCAAAAGAACAAAAAGAAAATCCTTTGAGCTTAATTCATGAACCAATAAACGAGCTTTTGAGACCTGTTTTTTGCGCCTAATCTCGTCTTTTGTTTATTTAAAAATGTTCTTTGGTTTGGATTGTCTTAGTTGGTTCTGAGGGTGAGGTCTTGGTGTTGGTCGTTCTGATGGTATATTCTAGAAACGGATGGTAACTGAGTGATAGACCGGTAGGGCAGTACTTAGGGAGTTTGAGTATTTGATGAGGGTTGTGTACCTGAAGACTTGATACAAATCTCGATTCCAAGCTAAAAGAAAATTACCCGAGATGAGGATGGAGTACATCCTTTCGCCGTTTCTCTCGTGGCTGATAAATGTTTTAGTTAGTTCAAACACGTCAAATAATTCCTACCACTCAATTTATCTTCGAATGCGACTGCCTCCATGTATTTTTTAATTTAAAAGAAGGGAAAAAGGTCTTTTTTTGTGCGAGGAGGGAAAAATCAAGGAAGGAACGGATGTCGAGAGGTCGAGACTAGTAAAGGCGGTGGAATCGTTTCCCGCCGGTAGTTTGATTACATTTGCGGCCTTCGTCAACTCACTAACCTAAACTTGTTTATTTTCAAGCTCACACAAACTTTGTTTATTTACTTTTTTCTTCTTTAAAGACTTTTTATTTTCGGGTGAAATTTCTGTCGGGAGATTTTCCTCCAAGTTTTCCCTCGATAATTTGAGAGCGAGTAATAATAACATTGTGTCGAGAAGGATTTTGGGCGCTGTCGTTAAGAACGGTAGCTTATAGTGTGTGCAATGAATCTAAAAGATGTTTTAACATTTTATTTGAAATCGTCGTCTGCAATTAAAAAATTTTATCTCTCAGTTCTGAGCTTTGTTTGATCATAACTTAAGTTTCATTTTTTTCCCCCGATTCGTACATTTTAAAAGTAGACTTCTGTTGTTGACTCTTGCGTGAAGGTTTTTGATTATTTTGTTTTGAGCTTTAAACGGGATCTGATATCAGAATTGTAAAGCTCCTCACTTGAAAACTGTAGGATGGTAGATTTGTAAACAAACCTATTTTCCCAGGTTTTCTTTTTGATTTCGTGCTAAGATAAATGTAACAATAGCTTACTACTCTGTTTCTATAGGAATTACACCTCCATAACGCTTTGATGAGTGTGAGTTTCACCTTATTTCGTTTAACTTTGCTGCAGTTTGAAAACCAAATTTTGGTGTTTTTGTTGAACAGTGTCCTCGGAATAGTTTGAAAGAGGCTAAATAAAACCATTTTTAGTCAAATTTGGTGCTTAGACAGATTGTTATATACATCACACCAACCGCATAAACCAAAATATTCTGTTCGCGTAAAATAAATCTCTCCATTTTCAATCGGCGTTTTAAGAATATTTTAAAAGTATACCCCTACGGGTGGACGTAATTCGTTTTGAAGGATGTTGGCCACTAAGCAGACATGTTAGGTTTCATGTTTAGGGGAGGATGAATAGATTTTATGTTAACGCGTAGGGATATTGTCGTTACTGGTTACAATATTACATAAGATATGATGTAGAACTATAAAAAATGAACCAAGTGGAGAGTTATTAACTCTCTTAATTATTTTGATCCGGTAGATAGTCGACAGGGTGTTGACCACCTTCTAGTTGTCTTTTCCAATCCCCTGTGCTATTGATAAGTCTAACACAACTATGAGGATTGGTCAAAGAGTGAAATTATGAAACCGACATGAAATAACTTAAGTTTCTTGCTGTGGAACAGAGTATGTTAGTGTGACTTACAGTTATCGGTTCTTGTTGCTAAACATTAAAATCATCTTTAAGACGTTTTGGAGGTTCGTCTAACTTCTACGCTTCATATAACGTTCTTAACTAAAGAAATCATGAGCGCAAACACTTAACACAAACTCTGTCAACATTTCCCTTCGCATAGGTGTCTCTTCCTATATACCAAACAGTATAAAAGAAAAAGAAACTAAAAACACTCAGAATTGTTAATTTAAGATTCAATATTTAAAAAGAGAGAGAGAGAAAATTAACTAAACACAGTTCCAGTGTCAACCATTAGCTACCTGTTGCCATTAACAGGAACCCTGGCAGGCAGCGCAAAAAACAGGTATTGATGATGACTTAACCGTATGCCTTTCATTTTTCCCTCATTAACCATGATTATTATTATTTTTCTTTTCTTATTCTTCTCCTTTTTTAATAGTCATTTACAATACATCATTTGAAAAATTCCCTTCTTCTTCTTCGTCTTCTTGTTCTCGAATGATGCCACGGATACATTCATGAGCGCCCCATTCAAATTCAAAAGGAAAACAATCTGTTTCTTTTATTTTGTAAAAATTTCTTTGTGGACAACATACATGACATGTAACAAATAGAAGTACTTGTCTCGTGTTCATAGTGTTCTCGTGTAATTTCTACTCATTATTATCGTTTCCTTTTGTTTCTTTTGGGAAGTGAACCTTCCTCGGAACCTAATCAGGCTGTCGGAAATGGATGAAAATTATAATTGTGATGATGGTAACAATGTGTCACTTCAAAAGAAGAAAAAAGAAATTTTTTTAGTTTGACTAAAGCAACTGAAAATCTTGTTCTTGAAGCTTATACATTTCCCAACAGAGAACTGTGTTATAGTTTCTGGAAATAGAGTTGACCTGTTGTGGTCTAAATCCTAAATCGCTTACCAGGGCTGTATAGTAAAGACTCACAACTGCGCTCCGTAGGTTTTAAGAATTTGTTTGTTGATTAGTATAGTTTGTTGTAGAGAAGATCTTTCTTAATAGCTAGTACAAGCTTCTGAATCTAAAGTTGAGCTCTTGTGTATTCTTTTTCACATGTTCCTTCCTCCTGAGTCGAATATCTAAAGCCTATTTCGCCGTATTTTGTTAGGTATAACTCCGATCTGGTTTATTCTGATTTGGATCTTCAGCAAACCTGACATCGTCGCTAGTCAACCCGATTCAGCCCAGTACCAGGTCCTAGTTTTACCTAATCCAGGACTAGTTATACGTTACAAAAACACGGTGAAATACCTGAGCTTGATTTTCTATATTCCACCCAGCTGAAACGAACGTGTAAGAAAGAGTATACAAGAGCCCAACTGACAGATCCAGGAGCTAAGTAAGAACCTGTAAGGAAGAAGACACAACAAACTATACTAACCTACCAACATCTGGTCTATTCTGATCTGGGTCGTCAGCAAACGTTGCTAGTTGGGTATCTGGTATAAAGAAGATAAAAGAAGAAAAAATAAAAGAAACAAATTGTACTCAGGTTTGGAATAAAATCAAACCTTAAAAACGAGGTCGATTGTAAGATTTCACCTCCCCTACAATATAAACTCAAAAGGAAAAAATAAAAATTACATTGTATACAGTAACAACGTAAATCGGTCATTCGAAAAACCCATAAAATGATTTATGGCACGTCTGCAGTTTAAAAAGGAGAAAACCGTGGACGAACCTCACGCCGAGCCTGAAATTTCACCCGAAAAATGAAAGAGAGAGACATCCTCAAGGTCTCAACTAAACAGTACAAATTAAATTTTGACGTGATGTTTGATAATTTAAAGGAAAAAAAAGGAGGAAAACAATTACAATTTATTTTAGTATAAACAATTAACGAGGTAAATGAGTGAGTGTGTGTGTGTTGGTTGGTAGTCAGAGAGCCGAGGAAGACAAAAATGAGCAAAACAACCCCCTCGGTCTCTCATTCACACCCGAAATTACACTATAATAAAATGCTTCCATTTTAACTGCGAAATAGTTTAAACTACCCTTATAACAAAAATATCAACAAAAAAAGGGAAACAGTTGTGACACCTGGCTTCGACCGGCCGCCATATTTGATTACCATGAGTTAGTTAACACCGTTTTTTCGAGAACAAATCTCTAATCAAAAGTTAGACGCTCTCTCTCTCTCTTGTTTTTAAGTCGGTTTGGTGTTGTTTGCTGGAATTTCGGATTTTCTACAAAACTGTCAAAGAAATCATCAATCATTAGAGTGTCCGAAAATAATTATAACGATTGCTATACTTTTTGTCAAAACTTCTCTTTCCGGTTTTACTTTTCGAGGGCGGGGGCTGTGAATTTATTGCGGTGTCGTGTTAGAGGCCTTTTGGTCGTGAGTCGTTGCACCTGGATTTTGGATCCGAAACATTTGGAACTCTGTGAATGTGTTACTCGGATGTAACTCTTATGTAAATTGAGTTATCTAGGATTATCTAGAACCACGTTTTGGGTTCCTTTTAAACCCAATCATGAGAACTAGGTACGGAATTTAATTTCTCGTGGTCATTTCGTTCATCAGATTCATTGATTCGGGGTTTTCAAGTTGTGCGGTTGTCATACATCCTTCGATGGCCTTTTTTATACTAATATAGGCGAAGGAACTGATAAAAACGAAATCCGTTATCGATTGATCATTGACAGTTGCATTTCAGACAGAACTCTCGCACCCCTTTAATGCGCATGCGTACGTTTCTTTCTCTTTTGCTCTTGACAACGTTTTGATTTTTATCTACTTTAGGTTCTTCCACAGTATCCTTACTCCCTTCTCATTTGGGTGGCCTCTGCAAAACCCATTGGAGAGTATAAAAGAAAAAAATGCTTTTGAAAAAATAAATTTCCGCCATTCATGCGTTATGAGTATACATATACACATAACTCGGGAATTAAGTTAACAGTGCGTGAACTATTTAAGAATTTGACACTTGAGTGTCTATTGATCTACTTTATATATTTTAGAACCACTTAATAAACGAATCCTTTTTGTGTTATTTATTGAAGTGGTCTAAGTCGTGAGGTTTTCGCCACTTGACATTGCTCTTTAAAGGAATTTGAGGATTCTAAATAAATACAGGTTTTCTTGTTGGTGGAACCTGAGCCAGTTATCGAGGCTCATTTTGTATATATCCACATTAGTTTTATTAATTATGAGCTTTTAGCTTCTCCAATTTTTGGGAACTCCTTTCGACTGAGCTTATTTGTGTTTTTATTGGTAATTTTCTCTGATGGGTTATTTACGTTATTTATTTATTTATCTACGCTAACTAGACGAGGAGTTAGTTGAAACTTGTTTTTGTGGTAATAGAGACCTCATAAAGATGACATTTTTCAGGTAATTTAGGTAACCGGGTAACTATATAACCATCTCTTTTAACAATAATATAAAAAAACGGAGAGAAAATTAGTTTGGATCTAATTAATAATAAAAGTAAATAGGAGTTTTTTAGGGTCCTAGTTTTGGGTTATTGGTTTTTGGAGGAGAGTCGGGGGTCGTCTTTCGAACTCATCCGCGTTTCTTTCTTTCTTTTTTTGGGCGCGTCTTGATTTTTTATTGATTTAAAGGAATTTGTCGTTGGTGCGGTAGTGTGACTCGTAAAAGTTTGGAGAGATGGTTTTGCTTATTTTTTCGGTTTGTTTCTTGTCACACGGGTTTTGAGAACGACATCCTCTGTGGTTGTTTCTGTTTGAGGTTAGTTGTGATGTCGTAAATGATTTTTTGGGGGTGTTGTTGAAGCTACTTCTTTGATTCGGTTGGTTTTGAATTTTTTTGTGTGACCCACTTCTTTACATCATCTACTGCTGACACATGTTGGTTTGTGTTTTAGTTTTGCTGGAATGCTGTTGAACCCTTGTGTTCTGTTACTACCTTTCTGATTCCTTCTCTACCGGTCACTCTTTGCGATTTTATTCCTTCTGCTGACTTTGGGTTTTGCTTTAAAGCTTTCCTTTCCTAGTTCTATCAAGATATCTTAGTTCTTGGTACCTAATCCTCAAATTTGAAGATTTTTTCGCCAATCAAAAACCAGCCTTGATTATGGGTTAGTTTGAGTCTCTCACTAACTCCTGTTCTTAACAGTAAAACCTCACACAATCCTATATCTTTCATAAATAATGCACACTTTTGCCGAGGAGCTTTTTATACAAATTTAACAGTTTTTAGTTATTAAGTGTCAAGTTCCCAACCGTGTATATTATAAATCGGTGTGTTAACTATATACAAAGTTTGTATGTGTGTAGTTGTACTCAGTTAAATGTTAGTAATTCATAAATAATGCACACTTTGAATAAATAATTATTTACAAAGATAGTCTTGTGTGATTCCAAATTTCTCACGTTCTTCCAGCTCATTTCTGAATCAGTCTCTTCTCATTCAGGAAGTACCTGGATATCCGGTTTGGTTTGTTATATTAGGTTTCTGTCCTCTGTTGATTTTTGGGCAATTTCGGCTGTTGATATTGAATCTGATAAGTAAAATCAACTTACCACCTAAACCCTTCATCCCTCACCTTAACTTAAAGTATAAATAGTTCAACCTCAAAGAAAAAAAAATTATAGTTCATCACTAATAAATCAAAAGACCGGCAATTAGCGAATTAAAAAATCCGCCCCCTTTCTACGCCACTGATGAAAACAAAAAAAAATTCACCTTTTTTTTTCTTTCTTTCTCCAATTGTAGTTATTACTACAACTAATAAAATCTCCGCACGAATTGAATTTGGGAAAGAAAAAATTTTTTTTTGACCTAATTATAATTTTTCTTTTATAGCGTTTGTAATGATGGTGGTGAAGGGGATGGAGGTGGAAGGGGTGGATATCAAGTTTTACGACCATGAATTAATGACTTTTTTTTTGGTTTCCTTTTCAGACATCCCTTATTTCCGTTGCTAGCATTAATTTTTGAGAAATGTGAGCTAGCAACTTGCACACCTCGCGATCCTGGAGTAGCAGGGGGAGATGTCTGTTCTTCCGAGTCTTTCAATGAGGATATTGCGGTCTTCTCGAAACAAGTAAGTTGCTTTGTGTTTTAATTTTTTTTTTCAATTTCCGGATGGAGTGCTGCTGCTGTCGCCACCCCCCCTGAATAATTTGACGAGGAAAAATTCACAAAATCTAATTTTCGTAATGTTTTTTTAATTTGAAAGAGTACAAAAAAAAATTAAAATAAAATAAAAAGTTGTAATAGAATCAAGTCAAAGAGTTATATTAAATTTAAACGGCTTTTAATTAAAACCAGAATAGATTAGAATTTAATTAATTTTAAAATATGTGATATAATAAATTCGAATTTAAATCATTCATTCCCTTTCTGTTGGCTTTTCTTTTTGCGCGCGCGCCGGGTTCTGGAACCTGACCGGAAATTCGCTTTGAAAGACACTGAAAATCAAAGAGTGGAAAATGTTCGGTGTTGGATGAGGCGAGTACTTACATCGGAGTTTTTTAATTAACAAAGTCGGAATTATAATAAGTCACGTTATTTAAATATCCTACGTCGTAAATTTATTTATTTATTGGTCTTGTCTCGTCGGCTAATCGATATTGTAGAAAAAAATTTTTTTTTGCAAAACCTGTAAACTGTTTCTCCAACTGTGAGGTGGGACTTCTTTCTGTTCTGTTCCATGTCTGGAGAGTTGTTTTGAGCCTACAGCAGAGGGGTTGTTCTTCTTTCCGCTTGTTATATCTGGACTTTTCTTTTCTTTTTAACATTTCAAGAATTTTCACTACAATAGCGTTTACTCATGAGTTATGAGTTTCCTCTTACTATTAATATTTGATACTCAAATCTGATTTTAACTCCAAAACTGATCCTGCCTTGTTATTTAGTATAAAACTTCTTTTTGTGAATTTTTTTATTGATTCCTCTTTTGCCCTTAGACATAAATACAATTACAAATACTACAGTCATAACATACTACCTATGTACATACAAAATACTACTTAAACTAACCGTAACAATTAATCCACTACTACTGATATTGATAAACTAAACTGACCATATATAATATAACTCATTTTTCGAAGTTGTATTTGTGAAGTTAGAGGTTGAGAATGTGTCTCAAGTAGTGATAAATAGCTTCGGTATCTTTTGAGAATGCTAAATAGACTTGGAGGAAGCATTGGTTTCAAAAGTAATGCACACATTCTTTTATTACTAAGAATTTCTTTAATAAAATGAAAATCTAAGAGAGGTAGCCATTTTATCTTCATGATTTTGACTATAATGCTCTCTTTAAATCAGTATACTATTATCCAGTGTGCATTATTTATGAAATTAATACCTCAAAAAGTCTGCAATTTGTATATAGGGTTTCTAAAAGTTATTTATGGCTCGGTTGAATACATCAAACGTAAGCTGACATTGTTCTTTCCTCATTTTCGCAGTTTTTCTAGAATTTTCTTCCTATATGAGGTCTAAGATTTGATTGGTAGACTGGGAAGAGGCATTAGTTTCAAAAGTAATGCACACATTCTTACATTAATAAGTTTTCCATTCAGAAAATGAATATTGAAGAGAAGTAGCCATTTTATTTTCATGACTTAGTCTAATGTGGTCTTAAAACCAATGCAGTGTGCAATATTTTTGAAATTAATTCCTCACAAAAGTCTGAAATTTGTATATAGGATCTCTAAAAGTTATCTATGACTCGGTTGAATACATCAAACGAAAGCTGGCATTGTTCTTTCCTCATTTCGCCGTTTTTCTAGAATTTTCTTCCTGAAGGAAGTCTATGATTTGATAGACTGGGGAGGGGCATTAGTTTCAAAAGTATTGCACTCAAATGGTCTGTGTATAAATTTGGGCAGCCTGTTGACGAAGAGTGCTAAACCGAAGGTTGATTCTTTCTTTTAGAATGACCATTGAGGTTACAACCAAGACTATTTCTTCAAGTTCCGCTTATTATACAGTATATCTAAACAGCCGCGATTTGTTTATTGTTACGGTCCTGAGGGTGGTTTTGATGTGTTTTATAAATTTGCCAGTAGGTAGGAAAGGGAGGAGGAGGAGGTTGTACATAAGAAATTAAATTTGAAAACTATGTAAGGATAGGCTATCATATATTGAGATTTGCTCCCAACTGTTTGTTTTGAAACAGTTTCAAGAAAGCAAAACAGTTAAAAATTAATTATTGTTTCGTTTACACAGAAAATTTAAAATTTTAAGGTATTTTAACCTAACCCCCCCCCTCTCGAGTTTTTGTTTTGGTTTCTTAATTGGGAAAAATTAGTAAACTTCTAAGTAGATAAGTACTTGTTTTATGTATCCGGTTCAGGTAGCCGTTCAAAACCCAACTCACGGTCAGGGCTTTTAATATCTACACGGAGGATTTAGCTGATGATAATGGATTTCCATATCCAAAACCCACCACCACGTTCGCACACCCAAACCCTCCATCGATTATTGAACGTCTGTAACACCCCGGACTTCTATTTCCTGTACATTCATCCACCAACTTTCTTCATTATAGTCGAGCTTTTTTCCTTTCTTGCTGGTGATTGACTTCGCCCCCATCGATTTAATACCCGGAGACTTTTTATTCCTTTGTTTGGGAATCGATTTTGAATTTTGAAAACGGAAACGGAAAAGTGTTTTGGTTGCCGGTTGGATTGGGATGGTGATGAACCTGGTTGAGTGCCGTGTGGTCTTGATTTCGATGACTGATTCATGTTCCAGGTCTCGCAATAAGTCATTTCGGTTTCGTGATAGAATTTATTGCTTCAGTAATTTTGGAAGGAAATTCGTAATTTGTGCTCATTTCGTATGAGCTTTAATTTAATTTATTTTCGTGTTTTTACCCTCAAAAATTTTCCTTTCTCTCCTGTCTACGTCTTTTTAGAAATTTTATCTGGGCCAGGAAGGAGGTTTTGAAAATTTCATTTTGAATAAATGTTTTTTGGTTCCCGAACGGCTTTTCCCAAAACATCAGCAAAAATTGTCTTATATAAATCATGTTTTACAAGTAAACACTCTCAGAACCCAAAACGGTGAAATTTTTTTGGACAAATCGCAGGTTTGAAAAACCCAAAAATCACGTTTTTGCAAAAGAGGAAAACCTTTTTTGAATTAATCGGTCGAGTAATTCACAAAGAAGACGAGACTAACAAAAAACCTGATTTTGTCATTTCGAAAAAAGGTTTTCTATTGTGATACTTTTTTAGGCACCAAATAATAAAAGATCTCATTGTAAAATGTCTTTGTACGGGAGTAAACCTTTCGAGGCCTTTCACCCCCTTCCTTTGTCTCTTTAAATAGTTTTGGGACCTTAATACTTTTGTCAAAAAAATTTCAAGGCACCGTTATTTTTTCTTATTCTTTTCGAACAACCCCCCCACCCCGAAATAGTTTCGAAATGGAAAGAAAAGATGAAAAAGATGGTTCTCATTAATGCGAAAAATATAATTAGTTGAATTTTCGGTGGTTTGTTGACCTCAAGTCGAAGAGAAGAAGGAGAGAAAAAAAAAGATGATGATTGGATTGACAGCCGACAGAACAAAGTTTTTATCTTAGACTTGTCTAGTTAGGGGATTCTTTTTAGCGATAACAACCTAAATTACTGGTTTCTGATCGTTTTTTAATATTTTTTTATGTTATAAATATTGACTACGATAACATTTGGTTGGAGAAATTTTTTTTTCCTATTGCTTCGTGTCCGTTTTTGCCTCTTTGCCTGGTCTTCCTCTTCTTTGAGGTGTTAGGAGTTGGGTTTGAGAGGTTTTAGGGCTTTGTGGATTGATCATTCGACGGATTAGCTGCTGATTAATTTTCAGACTAGTATTTGTAAAGTTAGAGGTTGAGAATGTGTCTCAAGTAGTCATAAATAACTTCGGTGTCTTTTGAGAATGCTAAATAGACTTGGAGGAAGCATTGGTTTCAAAAGTAATGCACACATTCTTTTATTACTAAAAATTTCTTTAATAAAATGAAAATTGAAGAGAGGTAGTCATTTTATCTTCATGATGTTAGCTATAATGTTCTCTTTAAATCAGTATACTATTATCCAGTGTGCATTATTTATGAAATTAATACCTCAAAAAGCCTGCAATTTAAACATAGCGTCTCTAAAAGTTATTTATGGCTCGGTTGAATACATCAAACGAACGCTGACATCGTTCTTTCCTCATTTTCGCAGTTTTTCTAGAATTTTCTTCCTGAATGAAGTCTATGATTTGACTGATAGACTGAGAATAGGCATTAGTTTCAAAAGTAATGCACACATTCTACATTAATAAGTTTTCCATTCAGAAAATGAATATTAAAGAGAAGTAGCCATTTTATTTTCATGATTGTAGGTCTAATGTGGTCTTAGACCGATATAGTGTGCAATATTTTTGAAATTAATTCCTCACAAAAGTCTGAAATTTGTATACAGCGCCTCCAGAAGTTATTTATGGTTCGGCTGAATACATCAAACGAAAGCTGACATTGTTCTTTCCTCATTTACGCCGTTTTTCTAAAATTTTCTTCTATATGAGCTCTATAATTCTCTAAATACTAAACCAATAGCTCTGTCGAAGTCCTTTAAAACCTACAAAACTTATATTTTTGTTTGAAATTGCCTACTAAAACTACAGCAAAACCAAATTCAAATTTTCTGGGATGAAGTTTTAAAAAATGGAAAATCAAAATGAAAAGACACACCATTCGCACAAGTAGTCGTAGAAAATCGGATAGATTTTCCGGGGTGAAGTGTGGTGGAAGGTTTGGGTAGCTACCCCCGCATATTTTTTATTTTAATAATCCAGCCCCGGGGGCGAGTCTCTTCAGGGTTTTCTTAACTACCCCCTCTTCCCGTTCTTCGTTTACTCAGATGGGTTTTTGAATGGCACTTTCAATAAACTTTCTCGTTTAAAAATTTTCAAAATGGTATTCTAAGAATTTTGTTGTTGTGGCTTGACCTTTTATTTTCGTTGCTTAAACGACACTTTTTCTAATGAATGGAATTTTAATTTAAAACTTTTGAGGGTTTTTTCCTCCCTCCACCCCCTTCGCCATCTTCTTGTCCTCCTCATCCTTCGTCTTCCTCACCATTTATGCTCGTTAGTTGAGAATTCCTTTTAAAAAATTCCCGGCTCCTATCTTTTTATCAACAGATGTTTCGATCAACTCTTACATTCTAACCTTTTACAAAAAAATTTTTTTTAGGTTTGAACCTTTCTCATTTAGGTTTATGTCTTTTGTTTTTATAAGTTTGGTCTTTCAGTTATAATTATTGTCATACTACTGCTTCTAATTTTCTGTGTGAAGGTGAGGTAGCGTTTGTGGTGGGTATGGAGTGTTGCTTCTCAGTGTTTCATTATTAAGAGGTTATCTATACAAGAGTTTGTGTATAAGTGTATGCACTTGTATAGGTTGTTAGTGTGCTTATTATATCTTACACAAACCGGAGCAAGAAATAGTTTCATTTTTATTTTAATATTGCTTTCCGTGTCAGTTTGATCGAAACTGCTGACTGCACACAAAGAGATGGTAAATTCACCAGAATCTGAGCTTCAGTAAAATATTTAGGTCACTAAGACAGCTAGAATGACTACTTCAACCAGAAAGGAAGTAGAGGAACCTTATTGTTATATTTGATGATGAATTAGTCATCAGAGATAGCTCAAACGTTTCATTTGAGGTATGTTTAAGTCTATAGAACCGATTTCGGTTATTGGGATCAAGCAGTTATTGCCTACTAGATAGTGTTATCGACCTAAAATTGGCGCGTAAAGTAGTAGATTCCGAATGACGTCACTAAACAATGGCTAGAACAAATGAGAGTGTTGTTGTTATTGTAAAAACAGATATCCCGTGTTTCATTAATTTATATTTTATACACTGTATATCTTATCTAGTCCAGTTTGATGGCGTTAGGTATATTCAGTTTCATTTAAAGGTTTAACCTTTTCAGCCCTTCAAAGCTTTTAGCAAAAAGCCATTAGAATACAGAAACTTTGTTGGTTGTACCTCTGGGTTACCATAACTCTTGTCGGAGGGTTTTTTAAGACTCAGAACCGAAATCAACTCGGCTCCGGTGTCAGGCTCTAAAAAGCAGGCGGAAATGTAAGAGAAAAAAAACTCAAGTAGACCTAAAATAGAGTTTTCGAACAAGTTTTACGTCACGACGTAAATCCAGGAATGAATAGCTGGCTGGGTCGTTGAAACTGCCAGATAATCAAAACCCTATAACAATCCTTTCACGCATTGTCAATGATAGTCTTATACTTCCATCTGCCGAAAACATTTTTTTTATTTTTCAAACATTGTAGTTTCATCTCACCTTAAGGACACTCAACTTGACTTCTACAACCGTTTGAACACAAAAAGAGAGAGAGAGGAAAAGTTTTATTGTTTCATCGCTGGAGGATCGACTAAGGATGCATTAAAAATTTCAGCAAAAAGTTTTTCTCCTTCCTTTCTTTTTGGTATTTAGGCGAAATGCCAAAAGCTACTTAAAACTTCAAGAGTTTCCTAACCAAATCTTTATTTATGCGTCAGGATTGTAACACGGTTTTCAGAATTTATTCTTACGTTTTAATCCGTTGTGTTTTATTTTTTTTAAACCTTTGTTTACATAAAGATTATCTGGCACTCTCTTGCGCTTAGAATTTTTGGCATGATTAATTTGAAAATGATTAATTCGAAGCCATCCTTCGTTTTGTTAAAGAGAGAGAACTGAAGAGTATAAAAATTTATTTTTAATTTATTTAAAAGTAATGTGAAACGTGGTTTTAAGAGACTTCGGCGGAACAATGGGATGACGACCTTGAAAACTAAACTTGATATTGAACAGTTTTTATTTTTAAGGACATAGAATATAAATAATGGCGGGTAAATTCTCGTTGGAATCATGTATCATTTATGACATACACATAACAAAAGCCGCCCATGCCAAATCCATCATTAATATTTCCTTTTTTTATATTTAATAATTTCTTTTCAGTATTTATTTATACTGTACATAATAGAAAACACCGTTGACATTATTCCCTGGATAAATGATTCCGGATGCAAATATTTTTATTGGTGTTATTAGACTGGAAGATTTTTTATTTATTTATTTATTAGGTGGATTTATTGATTTTTGTCGTGGGGTTGGGATTTTATGTTGTAGTGTGAGGGATGAAAAATGGCGGAGGAGGTAGTAGCCACGGGTGTGCTTGTCGAGGTCTTTGAACTTTTCCAATTTTGTGTTAATGGATTTCTCCGAGTTTTCTCCGAGAGGGAGTGTATCTTGTTCCTAATCTCGTTTGGGGGCTCGTGTTTCATTATTCTACAACGTCTCTCATCGATTTTTGTCTGCTGTATCGGAATCAAATCCTGTCTGGGGAGAAGGGTGTATGAAAGTCTTGTTTTACGCGATTGTTTTTCCTTTTTGACTGCGACATAGCTTTTGCGGAATGTGGTTGAAGAAACCGATTTAATTGAATCATTCGATGACTACGAGATAATTCGTAGCTGACGTCACGGATATTCGTCCACTTCACCGGAATACTCTCAGGGAAAGAAACACATCGAAATTTTGTTTAACCCGTTTTTGTCTTCTTCTCAGACCTTCGATTAGAACAAAAACAATTCTTCAGTATCCCTGTATAAGACACAAATTTAACTCCCTAACTCGATATAAACACGACATAACTCGTAGACAAGTAAACATACTTACAGCAAGTTATTAGTGAGCTGTATTTACAAAACCATAAAATTTTGAAAGCACTATTTCGCGTAAAACGAGATCTAACTGTATTTTAATCATTAGCAAATTATTATCTGCCATTTATTGACACCAATCAAATCAGATTTCTCAGATTCAGAAGGAAGCTGATAGTAAGACAGGACATGTCTACAATTATCGTTTGATTAGGTTTTAACAGATCAAAATGTATGGCAATTTACTAAATGAGGAGTAGGGTGATTAGGTTTCATTTTACGCGTGTTGACTTTGGAAAATTGGAAGTTCGTTCGAAGGAACGTCGATTCGTTTCATAAATAATGCACACTTTTGTGAGAAGTTTGTCATAAAATTAACTAATACTCACGAGATTGTTTATTGAATCATTTTTGAGGTGGCGATGGTTCGCATAAATTGAGATCTGATTCTGTTCCTGCAAAACAGGTGAAATTTTTGTTTTGTTGTTGAAGTAGATTAGAAATTTGTTTTTTAAATTTTTCCAGCCCCTGCCAAAAAGCATTTCACGTCACCCAAGAATAAACTTTTTTTTCAAGAATTTAATAGTTGAAAGCTTTTTAGATGGAGTATACATTAGCAAGTTTTATTAGGTTGTGCTTTAGTCACAAATCACACACAGACAGAAGACTAGAACCTAAAAAACAAGACAGTTTTCACCAGTGGCACTTTTTTTGGGGGGGTGTTCCTTCCTTCAATACCTAAAAGCTTTCGCCTGCTTTATCCTTCTCTCTCCATTCAAGTTGTATTATGTTGTGTTCTAAGCCGACGTTTAAACCAGCTGCCGCCATAATGAATTTGCTCTTGATGCGTGCGATAGGAAAGATTTCTTCTTTAAACTTGTATCTCTTCAAAACGGCGCCATTTCTTTTTCGACTTGTGGCGTTGCTCTTGTTTCGGCCTCCTCGGCACGTTTTTTTTCTTCTCTCTCTCTTTCAGTCTTTCATTTTGACTTTTTCCTTCCTTTTTATTAAAGGTTGTTAGTTCCTAAAGTAGCCATTATTCAATTTTGACGGGAGTCCATTTGCAGAGCACACTTTTTACCTCATAAAAAGTTCTCACAAAATGCCAATTAGATTAATTGCAGTTTCAGGCACAATAAAACGCTTTAAATAGAGATGTAAAAGTGCATAATAAATAACTGCACATCTCAGATAATACGGTTAAAGAAATTTTTAAATGGAATAAAAATAAAAAAAAGTTTAATTGATAGGCGTACCTGTAGACCGCAGTCACACGGTGGATATCAAGGCTCCAACCGCGATCCTTTTATCCGACTCAGTTTGAGATGGTGTATTGTTCGGCTTTACCGGTGCTTTGGGGCTCAACTTTTTGTTTCAATTTGGAGGGATTACAAAGTATTTAAAAACGCACTCCCCTGAAATTCGGCCTCACTTTTATACTTCAATTTACTCCGCGTGAGATCAGAGAAACCCATTTTTCCTTCACTCATTTGCCTTCTATGAACAGTTGCGGATTCATCTCATCTGCCTCCTGATTTTAATTTGTAAGAAAGAAAAGGAGGAGATGGGTTACGACTATGGGTTGTAAGAGAAGAGAGAGAGGTGTGTTACCCATACAAGGTATTTAATGCTTGGGGAATGTAAGAGTGAGTGGGGTTTCTAAAATGTTTGAATGTATCACTGGCGAAGTTTTTGAAACCCTTATTCATAGTAGACAATCCTGTGCTGAGTCCTTCCAAAATTTTAAATCAGGAATACAGCACTCTCCTCCTTTACATCCAGTAAAACCGTAAAACGTAACTTCAGGTCTCCTAAACCAGTCTACACTATTGAACGAAGGTTTTCGATAAAACACTTTTTGGACTGTTACCTCAATCTTAGGACTACATCTCCTTTACATCCAGTTTCGCGTAACTTTAGGTTCCCTCATCCTTATGTACCATACATTTCACTGGACTCAGTAACTAAACATTATGCTTAACAATAACAAACCCAAAAAACGTTTCAGTAATGCCCAGGCATTTTATAAAACGACAGATGATATTACAAAAGTAGTCTTAAGTAGAATGGTCTGGACATATTAATATTAAGAGGAAGACTGAGTAAAAGGTGGGAGGATGATCTGAAGAAATACGACAGAAGAAAGGTGACAGGGTAAAGAGTGGAAGAAGATGGGGAGAGGGCTTTGCTCATAGGAGCCTAAAACTGTAAATGATTTTTGGTAAACATCTTTCTAGTAAATATGGGCTTATTATTATTACAAATTTTTCCGATAACACAAAACCTCACTTCCGCAAATTTCTTTAGTTTCCGTTTCTCATCTGCAATACAAATCCTTCTGTTTACTCAAAAATTATGTCACGTGATTAATTCAAATAAATTTTTCTACAAAATTTCAATCCACGGTGGGGAGGATATATTGATAAGTTTCAAATCAATACATTTGACTACAATAAACACCCCCCCGAACACGTGTTTCCGAAAGAGAAATTTCTCAGGAATTTATCAATGGGTTTCGTGTTTGATACATAACATTGCCTTTCAGTATGTTCGATCATCATTAAATGACTGGCAGCATTGGAGAAGGAAAACAGTAAATTATGGTCGCTCCGAGTCGACACACACACACACACAAAAAGAATATTTAATTATAATGACGACGCATGGTTTTAGACTTTTTTGTGTGAATCACTTAAAAGGCATGCTTGACAATCGTAACGACTTTTTTCCTTCTTCCTCTCCTTGAAGAAGGTATCTTTGTTTGAAACTAGCTACCTTGTGCTTTTAAATGGGGTTTCCTTACTAAATAAATAAAAATAGGTGAGAAAAGATGGGTCGCAGATGAGTTTGGAATGAGGTGATATGCTCTCTCTCTCTCTCTGTATAATTTTTTTTAGGCGCTTCTAACAAAAACAACCAGACAGCTGATTATTTATTCCTTTGGGTTTTGCTCTTAACCCGTTTTCGCTATGAAACGAATTTTTTTTTAGGGGTGTCATCCATTTCAAAAGTCCATGACCTTTTTGGGGTTTCGACAATTTATCTACCGGCTCTTAATTGTTTTAAACATAATCGTCTAGTTATATCTAGAAAGTAAGTTGTGGTTATTGTGTTCCTGGTTTTTGATAGTCTTGGTACTCAAACTGCGGCCCACCAAGCTCTATTGAGTGAAAATTTGTGAAAGGTCGATTGCTCGTTGTTAAGTCTGAACTATAGTGCCTGACCAGTACGAAAATGTTCGGGCCTGTGCTCAGAAACTGCTAATATTGCTCACCTCAACATATCTTTATGAGGAAATATACAGAAACAGACTGACAGATGATACACTGAGGGTGGACTGTATGAGTCGAAAGCCGGACTTGTAAAACCTCTTTTTAGTAAGTCGTGTGGCCCAGTCACAATGGAAATTTGGCCCGGGAAGGAAAAAGCTCGAGTACTAAGGATATAGGACCTTGAGGGCTTTGGTTTTTCCATTCAAAAGGGAAGAGAATTTGGGTAGAGACTGTTAGTAACGGAGCTCATAACAGGTTACTTCATTTGGACAATTTTGTTTAAAGAAACGATGACAAGGCGCTTTTGACTTTTCATTCACTCTAAATATTTGAGAAATTGGAGGAGAGTATTCTTCTTAAACTGATCACGAAATTCAGCGCCAATTTTTTTTTCGGTTGGTTTGTTTGTTAGTTACATCAAAGCCATAATATAGAAAAAATTAATTTCCGAACGGAGCTGAAAGGTAAATCTTGACAATTTCAAAAAAAATTGATCTATCAAGATAACGGGCGTTCCGAAGATCCCAACAAGAAAAAATTCGACTTAAAAACGAAATTTTTTTTTTTATACTCCTTCTTCTCCTCTTTCATCTTTTGAAAGGAGATGACAACTTTTAATCTTTATCTCCGTACAGGTTGGAACCTTTTCGCCGCTCAAAAATTTTTATTCTCGACGAAACCGAATATCTCAGCCCGCGATCAAATCGGAAGGAAAATGTTTACTTTAAAGAAAAAAATTTCCCCCAAAGAAAAAGCCAGGTTTTTATGTTCGAAGAAATAAAAACCTGAAATCCTAAATTTCGTTTTTTTTTCGTTTTACAAAGAAGATAAAAATTGTTCTGAAGTTGGTTTAGTGGCTAGGAGGACTCCCTTGGGAGAACGCAGTTGTCGTAAATAACCTCACAAAATCAAGGTATTCTTGAAGTGAACGCAGACAATTTTAAAGGTACAATTCAGGTATCTTGCAGAGATGTTTCTATGAACTCTTGTAAGAAAAAAAAAATCTTATAACGAGCCAAACAAGGATTTAAAATAATTTTTCCCCTGTGTAATGTGTACAGGATTTTTTTTTCTTTAATTATACATCATTTTTCATTGTAGTTCGTTCGTTTTTTTGCGTGAGACTAACTTTTTCGACTTAATTATTTTATTTATTTATTTTTTAAGGGCTGAAAAATATTTCTGTTTTGTTTGGAATTAAATTATAATCAAACATAAAAATTAGAAAACCGTGAGAGATCTTTCCAATCGTCATTGAGTTGGTGGGTGGGAAGATCAAACACAAGTAGCCGTGGATGACTTTTGGAAACAAAATTTTCTCGGTAAACCGTGTTATATGAAACAAAACTACTTCAGATTGTATTAAATGTAATTTAACTCACAAATAATATATCGTACTATTGATTTTATTAATATGAGAGGTGTTGAAGTTAATAGATCAACTTAGTTTCAAGACTGATAACAAAATTTGGCGGGAAATTCGAATCAAACCTATTTAACCAGTCCTGAGATGGGTGATAGTCGTTATTACAGATTCTTGTTGGACAGAAAGAACGAATTTGGGGATTTGAGGTGTTGAATTAAATACTGGAATCGAAAACTTGGGAAGACGAGTTTGTATCGTATTAAAAGCTATTGTTAAATGTGTCTGTATAATATTTGATAGGTCCTGGAACTAAGACAGTTTGGTTTCAAAACGAATCTAAATCCGTGTTATAGACATTTCCCAAAATCCTGCCGAAAAGTCAGCGTTAATTAAACAACCATAAAACCAGAATCTGCGGTTGTATTTAATTATTTTTTGGTGCCTATCTCTCAGAAGCAGTATATCCGTAAAAGATGATGAAACTAAACTCAGGATTGTTAGTAATGAGACACAACCCAAATAGTACCACACAATTCAAGAATGAAATTTCCTTGTCTGCTATACAGTGCTTTTCGAAATACTCTAATCGTTCAAGAGCATATTCATATAATACGAGGAGGCCGCAACCTTTTTTGTTGTATCTATAACCGTGACGATCATTCTTCTATTTCAAACAAACCTTAAAAACCTTCGACGTGTAACACATCTGTCCCGAAATGTTGACCGTATGATTAGTGAATGAAAACAAACACACATTCGGGGACATTCTGTATCTGTGCAAATAATATTTATCATTATTATTATTATATCATAAAGGCAACCATTTTTGAATTTGAAACGAACCGTAATAGCGGAAGGTCAAAAATAAAAAGCAGAAGTTTTTGGTAACGCTTCACGGAACACCACGTTTTGGGATTGGTTTTCATCTGTATTTTTGAACATCCTTTTTTTTTCTTCTCCTGCGTCCCTTTTTTCCCTCCTCTCTTCTTCTTTGTTCTCTTTTGCTGTCGAACCGGTCTCTCTCTCTCTCCTTGTGAGCCTCCGATGAAGGGAATACCGCTTTTGAGAAAATAATTTTAATAATATGACGAGGGATTGACGTTTTCATGCTTTCTTTAATTTGTGCTCTATTCTGTGAAGCGTTACACAAAATTCCGAATCCGCCATTTTCTTTTGGATGCCTTGGAAATTTTCCCGCGGTTTAATTATCACCCCAGAATACCTGGGATTCGTATATTTGGTTTTTGTTTTCCTGCCGGAAACTCAATCTCAGGTTTGTTTTTACATCTTTCCGTTATCGCCTGGTGGGAAAGAATGAATCGCGTAAAAAAAAAACTAAAATCAAAAGGCAATTTCTCGCGTAATGAAATATGACGTGTTACTGTTGGCGACCTTAAATGATTGATTAATGGTTTCGATTACCGAAGATAAAACATCGTGCGTGGAGGATGTATTTGTCCGGGAAAAGGTTTGGGAAACTCATCGTACAATGCGGTTTAATTTTTCCAGTTCTTTAAGGTCAAACCAGAATTTGTAAATATTATATTCAAATTTGTTTTTAAACTAAAAATTGAACTAGGCATAAATAAAATCAATTCATGGTCAAAAATAATAAAAATCAGGAGATTTTCCAAAACGGGCAACAACAAACATTTCCTATCTCGAATTATTAAAAATTTTTGTATTGGAACGGACAAGGCACGCACCTGAAATTTCTCACCATCAAAGATATATCCTCATGATTCCTGTCACACCTTCCATTATAAATCAGACTCAGGCCATTTATTATGCTCGTTGTGGATGTTCAAACACATTTAGTGGCTGCACAGACATGCGAACATAATAATTTAAACGATAATCACATTAGGAAAATTAACAGAATTGACATTTTAATTACGGTTAAAGCCTTATAAAAATATTAGCCTATTTAATTTAGCATTTTGTGTAACGACATTTATACCGAAGGTAAACCGAATATAATTAAGCATAATATACGGTTTTTGTCTAGACTCGAGTATCGAGAATGAATATCCGCCTCAGCCTAGCTATTAAAAATACCGGCCGCCATCATGTCTTGCCCCGTTTTGCATTTTCGTTAAAACCCCTCTGAACGCTGATTTCTAAGACAATCTTTCCGGATATACTCATTATGCGTATAAATTAATTGTCCCCGAGTCGTGATATTGCCAACTGGAATTTCTATGTTAAACGCAAGTCCAGAAGGCAGTGGCTTTAACAGCGGTTGGTCTCTATTGATTTTAAGATTAAGAAGTCAACTTAATAACTAACTTGTAATGAAT
The DNA here is from genome assembly GCA_016920875.1 of Columbicola columbae. NCBI lineage: Eukaryota > Metazoa > Arthropoda > Insecta > Psocodea > Philopteridae > Columbicola > Columbicola columbae. Next base: position 10,298,659 of record JADMLL010000008.1, read on the forward strand.
GTTCTTCTTCTTCTTCTTGGGAATGTGTTTAGCTTGTTTTTTCTTCTTAGTATGTACGCTAGCGTAAAATTAAACTCTTATACTGAGTCGTTTCCCGTCTTGTTGATTTTCTCAGCCGTAACCAGAGGGACTGATGTTAATGACAGTTGGTTCGTTTGAATGAGGTTTGCGTATGAATACTGAAATTCCCTGAAAGGTCGAAATGGTCTTAGGGTCTTGGTATAAAAGATTCGCGCCAAAAGAACAAGAAGAATTGTAACATTTTAAGGAAATAAAGTTATTTTAAGTGTGGCACCGCATTGATTGCGATCAAAAACACGGTTGGTAAGGAGACAAGAAACCATTATAGTAAAAAAAAAAATTTTTTTTGAGTTTTTATAATGCCCCCTCAATAGAAGAAGCAGGTAAAAATCATTTAGATTTGAATAAGCAAACAGCAGGGGTGAACAACAACAACAGTTTTAAGCCAAACAATGGACATGAGTAACAATGGTCTCCGGTCGCATTATACAAGGGTGGCCGTTGGCCTTGAGCTTTGAATTCGGATAGCCTTTCGTGAACAAATTGTATTAGGATCAATAACCTCAGGTATCTTTTGGGTGATTTTGTTTTAAATGAAAAAATTTTTGTTATTTGAATCCAAGGGGTTAGTCACCTCTCGTTTAATTGGAGTCTCATCAACCTTCTTTGTCTTTGACGTGGGAAGCTTTGTGTGTGTGTTACGTGCGACCGAATGACGCATGACAAATGTTATCTGGGGAAGGAAAAAACCGAGTAGAACTATTAACTGTATGCGATTGGTCGAATCAAAGAAAAAATTTAAATTGCCTAAGAGCAGAAAAAAATCTCAGTGCCCACCCCATTTTCTTATAGTCTATCATTTGGTTTATCATAGCCGACATGTTGAGTTCTACACACCTCCTTTCCTAATCAGAGAATTCCGATCAAAGTAGAAAGTAAATGTATGGAAGTCTGCATAGCACAACAAAAAAAATTCGTTCATAAAGTTATCAAAATTTCAAAATCAAAAGTTGTCAAAATTTTCAATTCTTTAACATCCCACACTAATCACGATAGTAATCAGACAAAACGTATGTATGTGTGTATTTATATATACGTGGATGGACAAGGGAACTTGATGGATGCCTACAAACCTACTAGCCACACGAAGTTTGAAGTGAAATTACATTCATTTATAAATTAAATATATAAAAAAAGGGGAAGAAGAAGGAAAATGTCGGACATTTTCAACCCTCGACCGGTTTTTTATATTATTCCAAACCTTCTTTTTGGAGACCTTCTTCTCCCACACACACTCACACACCTTTTTTCAGAGGAGAAAAAAAAGTCATTCAAAATGAATTCTTTCTATTTTTAAATTCAAAAACGAACCTGGAATCTTGTCCGAAGGTTCCGAAGAGTTTTGTTTCGACCGACAAAAAAAAATTTATATATATATATACAAAAGCCCGCGAGAGTTGACACACTGATAATTTTATGCATCGCACATTTAGTCCTACGACAAATTTATTTTTTAATAAATTAGGTTTTTGCGGTTCGTAATTCAAACTCAAAAAAAAAATTTTTTTTCTTCATTACATGTTTGGCGTTTCCAAACAACTTCGATTTAAATAATATATTTTATTGGAATCGGTAGGCCTATAAATTTAAATTAAGAAAAACAAGCAAACTGTCCTCTTAATAATTTTAGTGCCTATTTAGCATAAATATTATTTAAAAAATTATGACGTCGGTTTGAGACGAAAAGGAAGGGGAACCCCCGACGGAGTTGAAACTAGGTCGAATTTTTTTATCTACTCCATGAGCAACCTCGTACCTGATTCTCTTCCAGGAACACTCGTTAAATTTCAATATCGACTCGCCTTTAAATATTTTATTAACCGTGAGCACGGGAGGATGGTGTTTCATTACAAACAAAAAGCAAAAAAAGAAATCGCGAGCGAACTACCACCACCATCAAGCGTTGAATATTTGTCATCGGGAATAGGGACCGGCGATTATTAGCCAGCTACCGCTACTGTCATATGCTCGTGTTAAATTAAAAAATAATACATAATGGGTTTTTAGTGCTGTTACTACACTATAAATCATTTCTTTATGAGTTGGATCGTTTTTTCCAAATGGTTTCAACCACCCCCCGCACTCTGTGTTTCGATTTTGCTGACTCTGGAAACCTGGTTGGCGACAAACAAGGTAGCTGGAGAATGAGGCATAACTACTACAACCCCAGAACCGATAATCGGACAGGAAGTGATAATTGGAGTGAGTGATTTAGACAGACAGATAATTGGTCCACTCAGACATTTGAACCGAGTGCTGTAATTAAGGCCAACGATGCGATTAGGCGGTCGCACCACCCAAACCGGCGGATTCCTATATACAAAACTATACAAAGTTATTCATTGAACTCCGAAATATTTTTTTAAGAATACAACAGCAGGGATTGAACACTTGGTTTTTGTAATCTGTATTGAAAAATACAGAAAGGAACGTAATTCACATGGAAGAAAAGCGAAGACGATACGCATAAATTAAGAAATTTGATTGATTTGGCAGTTGTTGGTTTCGTTTATTGTGCCTGCCCCTGACTTAACCCGATGCTCCCGAGCATTCCATCAATAATAACACCAAACAAATTGTAACGTTGTTAAAATATAAACCAAAATATTTCTCTAACTATATTATTTATAGTTTGATTATTCGCATGTTAACATGCCTTGATTTATGGCTTTCGAATCAGTGTGTGTTTCCTTCGTGCACTCCTCGATAACTTCTCCCTTTTGACGTGTATATATATAAATTGAAATAAGTAAGTCGACATTATCGAAAGTATCAAAGAACAAAGACAGAGAGGTCGACAATCTGAAGATGGGAGTTTGACGTAGACACTGATAGGAAAGACATGCCGTTACTGTGAGAACTTACCTCCATGAGAACACGTGACTGGAAGTCAAAAAGGTATTAAAACAATCAGTTGTCTTAGGATTAAGTCGAGGAATTGACTTTTCTCAGTTTTCTGCACTCCAGACACATCAACAAATTAAAGTACATTAAGAGTCACGTCAATAAAGAGGCTACCTTTACCCAAATCATCCGACGTCATCTTCAACCAATAAACGAAGAACGGCCCGAAGAATTTCAATGACTGGGTATAACATCGGTGACAAATGCGAGACTCATTATGCCTAATCCAAAGTTGTAAGAGCTCTTGAAAAGAGTGAGTGAGAGAGAGAGAAACGTTTGAAAAACTCTCATGATTATGCAGATGCGAACCTAATTTGGCGGTTCCCGGTCAAAGGATTTGCGCGTTTATCGGGGAGGGAAAAAGGAGAGGAATTATGGTTGTAGATGAGCGATTCCTTTAATAAACGAAATCCAATTATTCGACGTCCTCGAGTGTATCGGAAATTTTTACAATAATTCGAGTGTACAAAAAGCAAACGCATGAGTGCACATTATAAACTATATGACACAATGAGATCCCCCACAATACCTGGGGTAGCTAAGGACAAAGAAATCAAAAATGGCGACGTTATAAATAGGAAGGTGCTTTTATTATTAAAAATACAATATCAAGTTTTTCGGTTTGGTTGGAAAGAATTAAAACGACGAATACTACATATTCAATCCCTCTCTATCCCCTTTCAGTGTCGTATTAAGGGCTGTACGATCACTCTTTACCATTTCCAGCTTGATGGGTGTTCTCTAATAATCTCTAAAGGTTCGCTGAGCAACCGCCCTTCTTCTTGGGTGTTAGTTTTTGCTAATCTTTGATACATCCTCAGGGTCACACCCAAACTCTTATTAAATTCTACTCTCGACCTACCTTTTTGTCTAGATAGATGAATTATGCGATTTTCATTTCGGTACTAATAAATAAAATGAATTATTTTCTTTTCAGATCCGCCAAGAGAAACCATATTATATTGCTGATCCTGAGGTCGACTCACTTGTAAGTATCTATTAGACTATATAATGTAATCTTATCGTGGTCTGAGATAACGAAACGCATGCGCCGCGCCACCAGTTCCCCTTTATTAGTCTGCTATCAGAGAAAAAAATTTTTTTAGATTTCGAGAATGAAAATTTTCCCTGTTGGGGGGTCAGAACGACAGTCAACGGGTGGTCAAAACTTCTTCCTAATTCAATTCATTTTTATTCATACTGTAAAATATTTATGGAGTGAAGTATTAAAAATCGAAACAAGAGAAAAAATTGTAAAGAAAACAAAAGTAAATCATGGCGAGAAGCCATAAGTAATTTTAAGAGGTTGGCGCAATGGGACGTCATTATCTGATTGGGACATATCACATTACAGATTGCTCTTAACTTTTGTCAGCTGTGTCTAACCGCCCTGACCTAAAGACATTCCTCGTGATAGATTTATGGCTTTTTTTGCTTATAACCAGTTTTTGTTTTGTTTTCGTCTTTTTTTTGTTTGATCTCTTTTCGATTTTTGCTGTTTCCTCGTTTGACCTTTTCCTCGTGGTTTGGTTAACCCCCCAAAATTTTTGTTACGATTTTGGTTAATGACTTATCCTCTCTGATGACTGAGACTATTGATTGAACTCGATGTGATGTTTTAGTGGGTTAGATTTTGCCACGTAGACAATTTTGATTGGGTTTGGAGGGTCAGAAGAGGTTTTGAGTATCTGCAATACTACCACTAAATTTCGGTCAGGTTGTTACGATTTTTGGTTTTCGTTTCGGCCTTCTAGAACCACGTTCAGTTCAACAGCCTTCCTCAGCCCAATATTCTTTCATTTTTCTGCTGTTTTCTCTTTCTCTCTGTGGTCCTGTTTTTAGTTTTTCTTGTTCTTTGATCTGTTGTTTAATTGCTTTCATCTTCATCCCTTCCAAATTCAAGGTCGTTTTCTGTCAGCATTATTTCTTTTATGTCTGAACCTGTTTAAACCAGTCCTCTTGTTTCTTTTTCCCGAGGAACGTGAAGACCTGTTGGTTAGTCTCTTTAACGATTGTCTTAATTGTTGGGTTGTGATCACAATCACGTCGTCAGCTGTTGACTATTTAATCATCCTAACACTCTGCTATCACAGTGCTCTCGTACATCTCGTTTGATGTGAGCTATTTTGAAGGTATACCGGAAGTTTAACAAAACGAATCTGTACAAAACGACTTTATTGTTGTTAAAATGTATCTACAGCGGGCTATAAAAATAGTTGCGAGTCCTAATTTGATTATTCGAGAGTAGGAAGTAAAAAATTAGGCTTTTTATTAGATTCCATGCGATGAGCAAACTTTGCTAATGTTTGTTCAAAATTAATGAATTCACCGGTATTTCAAGCTTAGAATTTATCGTCGTAATTAGAGTGTATTTTCTTAAGAGAGAGAGAGGGATGGGAAGGAGGAGAGTAAGACGGAGAGGAAGAGAGAAGCTTAAAATCCACTAAAACTCTCATTTCTTTCTCATTTCAACGACCGACTCACAACATTATGGAAAGACGTTCGAGAAAGTCTTTTATCATCTCTCATAGAGCGAAAACAAGTAAACGAGTCAGGTCTTCGAATGGAAACCTCGGCTTTTCTCCTCTGATACAAACTACACGAAATCGATTCTCACCGAATTCGCAAAAGAAAAAATCTAATAAATTCCAAAAACCTGATTCAGACCTTAGGATCAACACGAGATTAAAGTTAAAAATTCAAAAGTCAGCAGACACTGGAAATACAGGTTGATTCGACTAAGCGTGGGCGGAAGATTATTTTGTACAAACCTAATTCAAATCGAAGGATTTTCAATAAGACTATGGTCTCATCTAATCATTTTCCCAAGTGACTCATGTTCTATTTCCTTTCTTGCACTCTTTTTTCGTGTGTCACGTTTCCTGAAACTTATGTACATAAGAAAGAAGAAGAAGAAGGAGGAAGGACTAGCGTAAAATCAAAACGATAAGTAAAAGGTATTGGATTTCGTTGCCGTGTGTTTATTTGTTTAAATTTGAGATAAGTTTTAACCGTTTGTACCAATATTTACTTACATGTGTGTGTGTTTGTGTCGAAGTACATGTCTTCGGAATATTATTTAACAAAAAAAATAAATAAAAATAACAATTCGTGTTTATTAATTATGTTTATTTGTAGTGGGGACGCGAACTAACGCGTCGGGGCTGTTTTTCTTGGAGACTACACCTCAAATTTGTCAGTTTGTCGTTCGCTTCCTGTGGGTTATGTGTGTTTCGTTTATATACACTTAAAATGGTGTCTGGATGAAGGAGATAGGATTTGAATAGGGTGTAGTGCGAAATTTTGGCGCGTAGTGATTTAGTAGTGAGCTTGGTTATAGTGCTTGACTATGGAGTTATGGTTGTGGGTTCAAATCCTCCTCCCGTATCTTGTTATACCCAAGGGCGAAGGATTAAAACTAAACTAAAGCGATGAGGCTTCCTACAATTGTAGTGAAAGTGATGGAAAGCTTTTTATTTGCTAGAAAAATTGAGTTTTGGATTTAAATGGTGGTTGTAGTGGGTTACTCAATTTATAGTGCGGGTTGTGTGTTGCATTTTTGTTTACATCAAGTCTTTGAAAGAGGAAGCTATATACGGTAGCTTTGTATCGCGGTGAGGATTCTATCGTACCATCTTGGGTAGTTTGGTGTTATTTTGGAGCTTCCAGAAAAATTTTTTCTTCTTCTTACAGTCTGTGTTCTCGCAAATGATTAATTAAAAAATGATTAATGGATGAAAAGTAAATCGATTACCGGAACCAAAACAAGTAGTTTAAACAAATAGATTTTTTTCGTGCGTACAAAACTTGTCCAGGACTGAATTACTGCCATGTTGAACATGAATTTGGGTAAATAAATCAGTTGCCCCCACGAATTTTACACGAATTTCTTCACCATGGAGTGTAGAGGGAGGACGACGGAGAGAGAGAGAAAAAGAAAAAAATAACAAACAAACAAACGAGAGGAAAAGAAAAAACCAAAAACAAAATCATGTTCGGGGGCTCTAAGTTATTTTGATCGTTTCGTGAGAACATTATTAGAAATCATGAAAAAGGAAATAAATTCAAATTGAGTGGCGAACGGGATTTTGTTCTGTAGTTAGAACGCAGGTGAGCTGTTGGTGGGTAAAAACGCGAAAGATCACCAAGTGGAACCTACCAGAATGTTTGGTTTTGGATACTTTCAACAGCGATTGGATTAAGCTGGGGATCCCAATGTTCTTTAGTACTTTGGTTGTGTGTCCACAAAAAGGTTAGATGACAGGGGTTCAAACAATAAGTATAAGCATGAAGCTGTATCAAAAACTTGAGGAACTAAACACTGTTTCTTCTTATTTCAGATGGTGCAAGCAATTCAGGTACTTCGGTTCCACCTTTTAGAATTGGAAAAGGTAAGTTACTTAAATGATTCTCTCTCTTAAAAGATTTATGTTTAACTCAAAGTTTTTCTAACTCATCTGGTGTTATTTCTTCCCCGTAAAGAAGAAGCGAACTAACTTTCCGATGCTCTCATCTTGGAAAGCTTTTAAGAAATTCTCAAAACTTTTTATTGAGAAAAGTTGGTAGTGAGTGGCTGCTCCAATTTTGGGTTCTGATTCATCTTCCGGTTTGGTAGGCAACAGGAAATTAAATCGTGAATTTTCCCCCGAAGCTAAAATTCTCTTTTCTGACCTTCTCTCCTCACCCAACCCCGGTCTTTGTTCTTGTATTCACTTCTCCAGAGTCCTTTTTTTCGCTTAAACCAGGTTGCTGACTTTGAGATAAATCAATACCGGAAACTGATTGAAAATAAAATGAAGGTAAAGAATCACGGTGGAAAGGATCTTGTCTCTGTGTTTCCCTTCTGGTAAATCCCTTTCTCGGAAATTCCTAACAAAAATCTTTTCGGGATTTATGACAAATCACCCAAGGAAATTATTACGTCTGTCTGCTGGAACGAGGAAAATCCAGAATTAATTTTTCTTATATTTATTTTATTTCCGAGGAAAGGAAACTTTTCTTCTTCTTATTCTCTCCCTCCATGTTTTCTGTTGTTGTTGTTGTTGTAGTCGAAAGGGATAGGAAGAATACTGAAAAGTCGTGTGTGTGTGTGTAAGCAGTATTTGGTAATTTTTTCTCCCCCATTTTGGCTTTCGTGTGGAATTTTTTTTCTTTCTACTTTAACAGTACAATGAGGATGTTAATGCATTTCGTGACTGGGTTAAAGTCATGTAGGACTTTGTAATTAGTCGAAGGAAATACAACTCTTGAAGGTTTTTGTGACTTTTTTCCCCTGTTTTATGTGGCTGTTATTGGAGCTGTGATTTCATTTTCCATTATTCCTTCATTCAAATTAAAAGGAAGTCGGTGTAACAATGTGTAATAAGATTTACTATACACCCGATTTTTATGGTGGAAAGGTGGAAGAATTAAGGCTCACTTCATTAATCTAGATCCTGGCACTATTTTATGGCGCAAATTGATTTAAATATACCGCCTCGCAGTGTTACAATATCACTGTTTATGGTCATGGAAACCGATACAAGTACTTTACAGACAACAGCAGGAGAGATGTTTATTCTAAAAGTGTGACCCACACTGTGATGTCAAAACGTTTTGCGATTTAGAGATCACCTATGCAATTATCGCATATTCGTATCTCAAATTTTTCGTCGAGATGTAAATTTTAGAATATTTCCTGTCGTATCTCAAAAATTGTTAGGACATCTCAAGGTACCATTCTAATCGAATCTAAGACAGTCAAACGACCCATATAACTCGAAAAAGAGATGCTGCACCCTGATAGAACAACATAAGAAACTGGAATCGGTACAGGAAAATGCAGTTATTACAGTATACTTAAAAATAGAAAAACAAATTTAAATTCTAAGAAGAATGAACATTCAGACTGGATTTCAGTACAGGAGACAGTCATTTTAATTCGATGCATACAACACACGATTCCGATAAAACATTTCCAGCTAAAACAAAAGGAAAAAAAATTTATTTTTTTCAATTTGTCCAGAAATTCTTTTGTCTGAATAAATAAATTCGACCTTGAACAATTTTCCAGCCAGTTTCGTGGGGCCCAGTCCCAAAAAAAAATATATTAACTGTTTAACATAAGCAATAAAATGAAAATGAAACCGGGCGGAAAGCAGCGAAGGCTAATTAATTAAACGCAGCGATTTCGAGTTAATTAAAATTAAAACGGCCATTGTTAGATTGGCATTAAAAAAAGAAACAACAACAATTGAATCAAAAATAATAGTTGCAAATTGCATTTCCAGGAAGTTATCACTTAATAAATAATACTAAAGACGTTAAAAACAACAACATTTAAACTTGACCCCATTTTTACCCGGTGCAGACCACATAAATCATTTTAACCGCACCTACAATGTGATTCGTGTCAATAAACTTAGGCTACCTTAATAGAATCGTTATTGATTTTTTGGAAATTTTTTTTTCTCCAGTCCCGGAGAGAGGAAGAAGAGGAGGAGAGGGCTGAAGGGACTATTTTTTCGGTGGATGAATATTTTGTTTCGTTTATGTTGTTGTTTTTCGGTGTTACGTGCCGCTGTTTTATGATTTTATGTCTGAATAGAGTTGTGTGCTCTAGTTTCGGAAATTTTTCTTTTGTGCTCTTCACTTCTGGTTGGTGAGTTTCGACAAAAAGGTCCGGGGAGAGGTAGAGATAGAGGGTGTTGGTTGTGTGTTTGTCGGATTTGCTTTTTTTAGCACGATTTTGGGTTATGGAGTTGAAGACTTGGAGGTGGATTGTGAGTCTTCGGTCCTTGTTTTTGTGATTTTAAAGGTGATGCCTTTAAATTAAATTAATTTGAGGGTGTTACTGCTTATCTTCTGTATCAAGGGTGTGTTGACTGCTTTACTCTACTAACTTTTAAGAGTTTGGTAACTGGAATGACCTCACGAGGTTAAAAATATTAGAATCTTTGTTTACCATCTTCTGTGACGTCTACCTCCTTCTACATACAGATTTTCTGTCTTGAAATAACTTTTTTCATTGTCATCTGAATTTATAACCAGTCTTCTTTTACGCGGTATTGAAGTATATTTCAAATATGATGGTGGGAGCCTTGGTGTAGAGGTTACAGTGCTCGACTACAGGAGAATCTGGATTGATATCCTGTTATACCCAAGTTAAACCCAAAATTAAATCTAAGATATTTCAAAAATGATGCACAATTTCACGACAAATCGATTTCATAAATACTGCACGTGTATTTGTGTTGATAGATATTCCGAAACTGTTTCCTTATTTATGTGATTATTATCTGGTCTCGTTTTATGCGTTTTTAAAGTTAAGCCAGAACATTGAAGACGAGAGAAAATTTGAAACCATATTCTCTCTTTGGGTCTTTTTTAACGCGGTTCTTGGAATATTTATGACATGTCTTTGTGGTATGATTCGCATAAAACAAAACCCGACTATAATTTTTAAAAGTCTCGTACAAAACCACCAAATGAACAAGTTTGGGTTTAAAACCTTGGAATTCCAAAAACGAAAAAATCCGAGACTTCCAAAGAATCTAGTTGACAAATCCATTTTGCGAGGAAACGACAAAAATTCTCCACTCATTAAATCCGTCCTCTTTTTATCCGAAATTCTCAGAACCCATTTTATTGATTCGAAGTTACAACGATTCCGGTTTCTCTTTTCAGAACCGATTCAAGTCTCTACCCTCAAAGGCCCACTTTAAAATCCTCGCGTGATTCATCACCCCATCAGACCTTTTCAAGACCAGCTATCAACTATCTGATTGTGGCATCAAGACAGTTTTCTTCTTCTTTTTTTGTTCACATATTTGTGGCGAACCACAAAACACCCCTTCACACACATGGCTTCACATACACACGGGTTAAGTCATCCAATTAAGATGGTGGACGTTGGATGGTGTATGTTACTTGGAATGGATGTCTTTGGTGGATCCATTTCTTTCTCCGTTTTTCTGTGTTGTTTTGGTTTGCTCAACACGGATTTCGATATTTGGACAATTGTAGACGCCTCCGGTGTTCTGTGTGTCTCTCTCTCACCTCCCCACCCACCCTCCCGAAAAATTTCTAAAATTAATTACGGTTCATTTTAGTCTAACTTCTCCCGCCTACATCTTGTGTGAATGTTTAATTAAGATAATTATTTATATACAAGGTGTTCATTTGTCCGACGAAGAATATTAAATAAAAGAAGAAGAGATGAATAAATTACATTATAAAGTCTAATTCAAACTTTTATTTATTTTATTTTATTTTATTTTCATTTTATTTTAAATATTTCGTTCGTCGAGAAGAAGACTCACGCGAAAACCGTTTACCATTATAGAAAACAGTTCGTGAGCGTCGATTAATAATTACACATGTTCACTTATCAATAATTAATGATAATAGACAATACGAGAAATCAGTATAGAGATGGGTTTGACGATGGTAGAACAGAATTCAGCCACCCAAGAACTCGAAACAGTGTTTGGTGTGCGTATACCTTTTCAAATAGACAATGGGGGCCTTAATTGTTGAAATTACACCTTTTCTTCATGTTGTGGGGCCTGAGATTCGCTTCGAGTTCTCTTGTATATCTTGTAACAGTTCGGCTACACGGGATCCAGGGGTAGGGAGGGAGGCTGGGGGGTAAAGATGTACGAGGAAGCATGAATGGAAAGGAAACTGATGAGAAATTATTCAACCGAAGGATTGCATCATTAGCAAATGGAATAAATTTCCGAGAGATAATGTTACAGTGCAATCGTTAAAATTCTTTTCTATGTCCTCGACAAGATTTCCTTTTTCTTTCTTTCTTTTTATCGGGGAGATGTTTCTTTTTTGTTGTTGTTCGTCTTCTTCTTTTTGGGATGTTTTTTAATTCGACCTGGAAATATTATCCGGTTTTGGGGCTCAGATGAAGTGCTGGATAATTTGAACCCGTTGGAGAGCCTTTTTGTGAAGATTCTAACCCTTTTATACCACGGTAAATCGGGTTGTAGGAAATTTCGTGTTGTGTGAGTTTGGGGTGTAGTGTGAAAATGAGGGTTTGGATGTGTTGAGTTACTGTCTCATTGAGGCATGGTCGTGAGTTAGCTAAAATTCACGCGTGAATAATACCTGGTAGTGTAGACTATGTCCTATGGGTGACCATGTTGTTATTAACCCACATTAGGGCTGTGTTGGTAGCTTGTTTGTTTTTTGATTCTTTCATAAGTATTGCACAGTCTCATCAAGCATTGGTTTCATAAATACTGCACACTGCTACCAAGATTTCATTTCATAAATATTACACACTCTCACCAATAATATCTCAATGAATACTGCCCATGTTTACAAAGAGTTAGATTCCATAAGTCTTGCACACTTTTACCAAGATTTTGTTCGTAAATACTGCTTAGGAAGATTCTATTTATAAATCGCAAACACTTCGAGGATGAACTCAATTCATAAATATTGCACATTTCCAAACAGAAATCTTCTAATAGATAACGTACAGTTTGAAGAAGATTTTGTTTCACAAATACTGCACACTTTTATCAAGAATTCGTTCCCAAAATACTGCACACTGTCACCAATAATTCATTTCATAAATATTGCACACTACAACCAGGTACTCATTCCATAAATACTGCACACAACCGTTACTTCTCAATTTATTTTGACTCATTTTCTGGACACACAAAAAGACATGTCACCTCGTCATGAATCACATGAGTGAAACCATCCTCCTGAGGGCAAATTTCTTGCAATTTCCTGATGGTCTTGGTGCGAAAACCGTGTTATTGGATAACATCCCGGGTAAATGTACGGAAGAACGTTTTCTTTCCTTCGTTTTTGGTCCGAAGGCCTCAATTTTCGCCTTTATCATAGATCTAAAAAACTTACGCCCAAAACGAGGAGATGAATGAATGCCGCGGTGGTCTCTCTCTCTCTCCTTTCAGTTCAACCTTCGATGGCTTCTTCTCCCGTCAAAGTCATTAAATAATTGTAATGCATTAAGTCATCGTTCATCTGGTCACGTCTTATCTGAATCTGACGCCGCAGACTTCTCGACGCTCCAACTTACAATTCCTTTAATGAACATCTTCAACGTGTTGAAGTTTTTTCTTCTTTTTTTGGGGGTGTGGGGGGGGGGTGGTTCCACCCATTCCATTCAGCAATTAGATTGAGTATACGAAATAAGCAAAAGTTGGAAATCTAAGTTGAACGATCGCAAAATCAATTTTTATACATCGAATGAATGAAACACTCAACGTAGGGATTCATTTCTGTGTTACAAATGGCGGGTGATCAGAAACGTAAATTTACACGAGTGTCAACCTATTTTAAATATTTTCTTTTGGGAAGTCGGTGAGGGGGGCTGGGGGGGGCGTTAAAATTGGGCGCCAGACAAAAAGCAGTAGGTTGACGTGAAAAGCTTCTTTTAAAACCATAAAAATTATTCAGGTTTGACTAACAAAATGGGTGCTCGAGGAGGTGACTGTGACTTATACGTAGAGAGAGTGTGGGTCGGTCACCCATTATCATAGAAAAATTATGAGAGAATGGAGATAATTAATTAAATTAATATTCAATAACGCTCGACTCGGAGTTACGCGGATTCCCGTGATTCTGCTTTTGAAATTGCTCGGCTCGGTATTGGCAGAATTTTTTTTCTTTCTTGTTGTTGTGGCAAAGATTAGCTCTTCTGCTACTGTTTGGCGAACGTTGTCTGGTAGAGAACATCAAGATTAGATTAATCCGGTTCTTGATACGCGGATTACGATAGAAATTATGCAGAAACCCGGGGAAAAAACCCAAAAAGATAATTTTGAAGAGGTTCAGCGATGCGAGTAATTCCTTTACATGAGACAAGATCAATGAAAGCTCTTATCCGGATGTGGTTTATGCTAGCAAATACTCAAAAATTAGTCGCTGAGGGAAAAGTGAATGGATTCTGGGTGTTGAAACACCCAGAATCCATTCACTTTTCCCTCAGCGACTAATTTTTGAGTATTTGCTAGCATAAACCACATCCGGATAAGAGCTTACAACCCCTTCCCATTCTAGAACCAAGAAACAGCAAAAACAATAGGAAACACGTTGCTAACCGCGCAAAAAAAGTCTCCGTAACGGTTTTTAATAAGACGGTTGGAGAAAGGAGCCGTCAAGGTGTGAAACATGCCAGGAAGACCATGAATGGCATACATCTTCGAGATGGAGTCGAGATATGAAAAGAAAGGTGTACCAGAGACAGACAAACAAATTTTCTACTATTTCATTCCTTTCTCCGGGTGAATGATTCGATTTTTCATAGTCGACAATCCGTTGAAATGGTTTTCCACACGGCTATAAATAAGACACAAGGAATTGACACGATCAGTAACACAAAACAAACCAGGGGCGTAGCTTTTGGGTGTTCGCCTGCTACAAGTGATATGGGCGCCGTCAAAATTTTCAATGCCGCACCTATCGTGCAAGTGCAGGAAAGTCATGTCGTGAAAATCTCGATGCATTAATCTTTCGGGATGCAACTTGCCCTACCTCAAAAATTTTTCTTCTTCATTTTGGGTGTTTTGTTTCCATCGACATCATTTTTCCAAAAAGCGGGTTTCGAGTCGTTTTTAAAGAGCCCAACGGAGGACGTTATCTTAACAAACGGAACATAAATTAAAATGGGGACTCTCCGGTGAGGGGTACCCAAATCGATTTGGGTACCTTACCTCAAAGACTGATTTTATTTTTGGACAAAATTAATGAGACGAACCTCGGCAGTCAATTCCATTTTCTTCTTCTGGAATAAGTTTTAATCAAATAAAGAAAAAAAATTAATTTAATCCAAGAATTAAAAAAGAAGATGAAGGAGGAGGAGGAGAAGATGAAGAAGAAGACGGAGGATGGCATAAACTAAAAATAAGGAGAAAACGTGTTTATAATCCATAAATTCCATTGTGAAATTGGAAATAAAAATGTGGAATCAAGAATTGGATGCGACTGAGACTTTCTTATCTCAACATCTCTTGCATACATTAATATTTTAATTAGACAAGTTTCCACGTTAGTTAAACATCGTTCGCTCATCTCATTCCCTCCGTTGTATCACGTCTCAATAATTTTAAATAAAAAAAAGAAAGAATTTATAATATGTTAAGCAGACCTTAGAGAACAAAAAAAGATGGAAAAAAGAGGTATAAGGCTACGGGAAAACTCAAAATATCAAAATGGTGGTCTTGTCTGGTGGTATTACGAAACCTGGGCGACTTTTTTTTGGTATTTTTCGAATCGAATTCTTTTTTCCAGTTTTTGGTGTTGTGATGGAGAAGAATTATTCTGCTTTGATTTCAACAGAATTCCCTGTCTATCTTCCAGACTCTAGTACACCGTTGGATTTTTGAAAGCTCTCTGGAAAGGAAAAATTTTTATTTTGGTGTGTGAGGTTATTACAATTCAAGACATGACATATTTCTTTATTGGTTTCCCTCCAACCTGGTCCTTGCATCCATTGCTTCCGCGTTATTTATTACATTTGGGCTTTTTCTGTGTGTCTGAAGAGGAAAATTTATTCTTTTGCTTTTAGAATTTCCTTAGAAAAATTTCTTTTTTCCAAAATCTGAGAATTTTCTGTCTCTCAAATCCTCCGTTATACTATACAACTCTAGAATCGGGCAAGAATGCTGTTTTTAAGTATAAATATATTATTAATAATCGCTGACGTGTGACATGTCTCTCATTATCGACTACGATTAAGTAACACGACTCCCTTGCTTTAAGAGAGTGGTGTTGACAAGTCTAAAGAAGTGTCTTCTGTCTCTTTATATTATATTTTTATATAATATTAGGATAATAAATATTATTATTGGTCTGCTTCATTCATGACTTAAGTTTTTCTTAATAGTGTGCATTATTTATGAAACGATTGATTGGGAGGTTTGTGGTTGAGTAAACAGTTCCTTACCGAAGCAAAGTTATGGTGTAGAGTTTGAGTCCATTTTTGAATGTGTATACACCCAAGAGTGAAGAGGTTGATACTCAGCTTAAAAGTGTGCAATATTTTTGAAAAATACTTCTCGAGGTGTGCAATACTTTTGAAATACAGTTCTCTAGGGTGTGCATTATTTATGGAAGTCAGCACTATCTGATAGAAAAAAATATTTGGGAGAAGTTTGTAATATTTAAAAATCCTCAAAAGCAAATCGCGTAAAAAGAGTCTGGGTGTAAAATCAACAATTACAATGACACAGAAATTATTTTGAGACTGAAAATCTGAACTTTGAAGGAGGTAGATGACGGGGAAGATACTAATCGAAGATTCTCACAATCACCAATGACGTCATTTCACTCAAATCTCGCGTAAAAACTCCAAACAACCGGAAACTGATGGACCACGAGATAGTTTTTCGTAGGCCCACAGAAATTTACCCCAAGTAACAAAAACTCAGTCACCAATCAGAGTAATACTTAAAACCCTTCCAATTACCAGCTGAATTTTCTTTAATCAAACTATAACAAACAGTGACTCCATCATACCCTGGAATCATTCTGGAATTACTCCAAAAACCCACCACCACCACCTCTCCTCCTCTTCTTCCAAGTTTGAAAGAGAAATGTCAACTGTAAATACAAGACTCGATTTACAGTAACAGTCAAAAAATGAAAACAAGGAAATTGAGACTTTTTCAGAATTTAGCTTTGGAGTGAAGCGTTGAAATGGCGTCTCTTAAAAGAAACGGAAAACTCGTAAAAAGGAAAATTTCTTTTTGAATTTAATTAACCGAAATCGCACATGAGGATCTTTGCGTCTCTCTGCAAAATGACCGCCATTTTCATTGGCGAACACAACAGACTCATCGAGTTATTTTCTTAATAAAATATTTTCGTTAACTAACTCAGATGAGAGTAAAAATGTTTTCCAGATTTAAACTTAAGATATACAGGTATTTTAGTGTTACCGAAGGATCTTTTACATTTATCGCCGTATGTAAATGTATTAAAAAATATTAGGCTAAAACCCTACCGCATTTTAATGGAACAAAAACAGAAAAAATGGAGAGAGAGAGAGAGTGGTACAAGTTCTGAAATTAAATTTGGTTTCCTCACCGTTTCGCCGGGATATTTGAATCCGGTTTTTGATCCGACGTTGAGGTTTACCGGTAGGGAATTAATTTTGATGTTGGTTGTACACCTATAAAGGCACACTCTGAATTTTTGAATCAGTCATTTGAATAAAATATAAATTAATTAAAATTAAGGACTTTGAAAAACTTTTCTCTCTCTCTGTGTCTGAATAAAAGCTTAACGAGTTACAAAAATGGCTGAACCATTCTCACATGTCTGATTTGTTCTGTTTCGGAATGACAAAATATGGGTAGTTAGTAACTCGGCGTTAAATTTAATCAATGGCTTTTTGATGTTTGGGTGATTTCAATGGAACATGCGGTGTAATAGCTAACCCCAAGGATTCACGGGGGCCGACGAGCTCAAGGTTGTGCCAGCTACCCGTTTGTCCACGCTTGTTTCACTTTCTGCCTGTAGATATTCCTGCTTTTTTTGGAATCGCCGAATTTATGTAGTTTTCTTAAACTGTTACTCACCCGGTTAGACCTGTCTTTAGGGCGTTTTGTTGTTTTGGGGTCCAACTGTCTAAATTTTGGTCGGACTTGTTTTTTTATTAAGAACTTCAATTATGTGGTTTGTCTGAGAGTTATGCAAGCTAATGTTGACTCCTGTGGCAGTGTTCACTATGTTAAAACGAAGACTGTGACCTAGATTACTTGTATAGCTTGTGATGGGTGTTTTGTTGAACAGTATTCATGAAAGAAAGTGTGCATTACTTATGAAACGAGTGCCACCTAAAGCGTGGAATGAATCCCTCACGGGGTGAGAATCTGATGACTCTAATATCACATAGTCCCCATTGGTATAAAATAAGTTTATACTATACTAATATAGTTACTATAAAAATATGTCGCTATAAACCTCAACTACAAGCTAATTAACTTCCCACTTTCCCTCCTTTCTATTTCATAAATACTGCACACTTTTATGTGGAATTCATTTCATAACTTCACCTACAGTACCTCTCTAATACCCCTTTTTGAACCAATCCACACTTCCAAACCAAATTCCTTACGTCACAACCCATTTCTACCTTTTTGTGAGTCAAATTGGCTCAGAACAAGCTTATGGTTTGGTATACAAGCTTCAAGTACTGCACACTTTAGTATCAATCTAATGGAGACCATTTTGTTGAGGAATTCGTTTCATGAATCCAGAACAGTTTGATAGAGTCTTCATCTTCAGAGCTAAGAACAGGTCGTTTTTAACAACAGAGAATTTGTTTAAGTTGATTCTGTCCTTCTGTTGTAGTGAAAAACTTTTTAATTAATCGATAAACTATTAATACATAAAATGTTTTAATTATTCAAACTCACTTACATAACTTTAATAGAATTCGTAAGCGGTGTCAGCAGTTCCATCAAACAGTTCAAGTTTTCATTAAATCCGACACCTCCGATCATACTGTCGTCTCGAATCCTCTTCAGGTGATTTACTTTCTCACTTCCTCTTTGGACTCCTCTCAATTTCCGACTCGTGGGTCTACCTGAAAGCCAGATACCATGCTCTCATATTTGATATCATAAATGGAAATCCCGTAGTCTCTCGAAAGAATGTTTGCTTCCACAAATTAATAAAAAAAAAGGTCCATTTTTATTTTAATAACTGACCTGTTCTCTCTCTCTCTCTTTTCTGTGGGCCGCGGTGGAATGATAAATATCTTTACATTTCCGTTGTTGTTTATTTCTTCTACACGGACCAACCATTATCGTTTATTTAAATTAGGAGCGACAAAAATCCTTTCCACTGACCGGTTTCCTTCATAACCAAATGCTCGACCATTAATAAGTTTTTTAATCCCAGTCAGTGATTCATATTTATTCCTGAAAGAGAAAAAGAGAAGAAGCCGTGGGTGCAACCTAGAAATTATACCAAACAGTCATGATAATAATAATAATAATAAACATTATTCAACAAAAGAGGACACTGGGACAAAATAAAACGCGTCCATGGAAGGAGTCAAAGATGAAAGAAAGAAAAGACTCGGGTCTTTGTAATCTCGTGGAATAAAATAAAAATCATAAAGCCGTTTAGTATGCGATTGAATTTTGTGTAAAAAAAAGAGAGATGGACCACACATGGGTCCCTCCGTCTCTTGACATTCATTCTTTCCTTGAGATTATATTTTCGAGCGTACGAAAAAAAATTTTTTAAATTTTTTTTTTTATTTGTGTTATATTTATTAACAATTTAGATATACAGTTTTATTGACTAGCCATAAATTTATGTCTGTTGAATGATGTTGTTACCTCAATTACGATTTGTTAGATCGTATATTTCACGTTGTTAACCCAGGTTAGTTTTATTGTTCCTGTGTTCTGTAGCACCATATAAACTTAATTTTCTCTCTCTCTCTAAATTTTAATCGTGACGTATGCTTTTAATTTTTTTGTGGTCGTGTCGTTGAGTTTGGGCTTCTTTTTCTGATTTGTTTTCTTCTTCTTCTTTTAGATTTCAAAATGGAGTTGTAAAAGTTGGAAAGTGTTACGTTGATCTGTTTTATTAATGAGAATTCGGTTTTGAGATTTTTTTTTGACGAGCTGTAGCTTTGTGGAAGTGTGAATAGGAGGTGGATGAGTGTGTTTGTGCTTTTTGACACTTTTTGGTCTTAGCGCTGTAGTTCGTAAATTATTTTCACATGCTAGACCCTTGGTACCTTCCAATTTCTATTGTGATCATTCCAACTGGGCCACAGGACTTACCAAAAAAAAGATTTTACAAGTCCGGCTTTTGACGCATACAGTCCACCCTCATCTGTATGTCCATCTGTCAGTCTGTTTCTGTATATTCTAAAGATATGTTGAGGCAAACAATGTTAGCAGTTTCTGAGCACAAGCCCGAACATTTTCGTACTACTCAGGCACTACAGTTCAAAGCAATCGACCTTTCACAAATTTTCACTCAATCGGTTTCCACTGGGCCACTCAGTAGAGGTTAGTGGGCCGCAGTTTAAGTACCAAGGTGTTAGACAGTATGCCTAATTTGATAAAAACAGATTTCCCTTAACTCCCTTTGTTAACCACAACCTCCCTCCAAGCACTAGACGTCATAAAGTTTTTTGAACTAGTCTAAGGGCAGAAAAGCTCAATGGTCCTGTCTAAAGCTATATCAGAAGAATCAGGAAAAGAACTAAAACAAAGCAGAAAGCCAACATCTAAAGTACATACAGACATCCTCCAAATGAGAGATTGTGATGACGTCATGGGTTAAAGATGACTAAAGAAGTTAGCTCTCCTGTAGTAAGGTGTGTAAGTTGCTAACAAACGTAATTGACCAGTTCCTACATAAGAATCAAGCGAATACGAAAGTACATTTCAAGTTATTCAGACTTATTAAAAATAAATTATTTTATTTCAATTAGTTAGAGTTAACTTTATGGTTTCTTATTAGTTATTGCGCGTTATTAATTGGTAATAAATTACTTTTTAATAAATTAAAGTGAAAAGTGGCGTTCAGTACAAGAAAATCAGCGTTTCTCAGCGATCTTAGAAAACGTGTTAGTTAAGATTCACGCTCAGTGCCAAAACCAGAATTTCAAATACTGAAAACTTATTAATAATAAATGGAATTGGTTTTAGTATAATCAGTAGTATAATCTGGTATTAGTATAATCAGTGTGAAGAAAGAAACTGGCAAGTCTTTTGCTGTTCGTGATTGTTCTGCACAACTAAGGAAACTGGCCGTTGGTATAAGTCTGACATACACAGAGCACAAATAAACTCTGATCTCTTTCAAAAGTAATGCACAATTCAATTTTCATTTTATAAACAATACACGCTAAGTGAGTATCAATAATGGACCCTATTATTTCATAAAAACTGCACACGAAGAACAGAAAAGTCTTTTTGACCCACAATTCTTTCCCCTGGTCCTTCAACCCACATTCCAATAACTGTGTTAGAGAAGGATTATCTATACTGTTAGCTTAAACGTTGTTTTAAGTTTCTATACAGTATTCTAAGAGAGAGGAAATGGTAGCCACCCTTGTGTAGTGGTGTAGTTTCCCCGATGGCGTAATCTCTACACCTGCAAGAAGTCAAACTAATTACAATGAGCCACTGTGACATTTTCAAACTAGATAAAACACAAAAAAGAAATTTTTTAGTACCTGTTTCCAACTGCAGCTGCCGTGGTTCGAAAGATAAGCACACACCGAACGCGTTATTAATTGGTAATAAATTATTTTATAATAAATAAATAAATCAGAGAAAAGATAGCGTTGGATCAAAAGCACAGCTTTTCTTAATAAAACAACAGACGCCATAACCGATGAGTATTTTATCTATTTCCTTTATTTATTGATTAATAATTTTAGCATTGGGGAGGATGAAAGTAAGGAATACTACCGGGGATTGGGAAGACGGATAAAAAGAAATTTTTTCAAGAAAGTTAAAGAAGTTTGATGTCTGTCGGCTTGTCAAAAACCTTCCTCAAGTGTCTTTTGTGTGAAAATGTCGTCAAGTCTAATGGCTGGCAATTAATTAAACTCCTATCTATTACCAGAAGTGGGCGATAAAGGTTGCTGGTAAGACTAACGTTCACACTTTTCCGAATAAAAAATTTGGACAGGTTTCGCACGATGGAGGTGTTCTAGATATTGCAAGTTCCCCCCGTTCTCTCCTCTCCTTCCATCCGCCATGGAATCGTGCCTGCGAACGGATCGATTCAAACACGTTTCTCCAACACGTGTTCTCCCGACTGAAGTTTATAAAGGCCTCGCTATCAAATTAGCCGAACCTGAATTATTGCACCTGAGAGATATGTAGCGATTATGTTTGATGGACTTGATTCCCCCAAACTAAAATTGGAACATAAACGTTTAAAAGAGCAGTAAAAAAGGGCAAAAACGTAATAAAATGTTAAAGTTAGCAAAAACAAGTCGAGTCATCATCATCATCGTCGTCGTCGTCGTCCTCGTCGTCATCTATAACTTTACAAAATTAATTAATTTTTATTTTAAATTTTATTGTCGTCGTAAGTAGTTAAAAAGGCGAGAGGCACGGGGGGCACGGGGGCGGAGAGCTGTTGATGGGGATGGGGTTGGATAGCTTTTCCTACCCCTGGCATTTTCAAAAAAGACGAATACCGTTTGCCCTTGCCTCGGAATTCTCCATTTTAATTTTGAGAAAACACTGCGGAATGCTTCGAATTCCAACAAAAGCGAATAACGTCAACCCCGTTTCATTTGTTTCCTTCCTACACGTTCGAAGGGATGATTTTCTTTTTTTTTATGTAAATCAAAACTTTCCCAGCCGAGAACTATTTAAAATATTTGTAAAATTTAATATGGAGTGACAGCCGGTAATAGTTTTCTTTTTCCTTTTTGTGGGGAAGAGAAATTTCAGCAAAACCTTCACCGAAATTCAAAAGCTGTCTTCTTACCCCTTAGTGAAATTCATTTTTGATTTGTATCCCTTCAGAGATAATTATTTTAGTGGTAGAGTCTTATATACAAAGTCATACTGAAACCAATTATGAGGATCCTCAAACTGGAAATGTTTCCAAACCAAACTCCTGTTGGGTTCTGTTGATTCCACATTGATGAAATCGGGAAATACTCTTCTCTACTGGTGGTCCATCTAAATCTTTCCGCAGCATCTCTTCTCAATATACCACAAGACCAACTACATCACCATCATCATTTACAGTTTGCAGCCACTGGCACTACCGGGTCTGCATTAAGCACAAGCCTCTCCACTTTCTTCTCTCTTCCCACCAACTCTCTGTCCTCACTCTGTTCCAGTCCACTTCCAGCCATCTGTCTCTTGTTCTTTTACCTTTCACCTCAGTTTCATGCATCTTTCTTGGTAGTCTGTCCTCTCTCATTCTAATTACATGGCCATACCACTTCAGTCTTGCTGTATGTATCCTCTCCTGTAACGGGTCCTCTTTCACAATTTCTCTGATCTTCTCATTCCTTATTCTATCTCTTCTTGTTACTCTTATTCTGCTTCTAAGAAGTTTCGTCTCCGTTGCCTGCATTCTGTGTCTCTGAAACGTAAGTCAAGATAGGGACGTAATAATTTCGGTAGATAATTTTCTTACTTTTCTGTGGAACATCCCTGCTCCAAACCAGGCTTCTGACACTTCTCAGGAATGCTTCTGCTTGTCGACCTCTCACTCATGTCTCCTCACTTCTCCCATTTTCCTGCAACTACATCTCATTTATTATTATCATCCTGTTTCTGTCTTAACTACAATCCTAACCCGATTTCCAGCTAAATCCTTTATCCAATTCCTAAGGCTCTAGATAAAAACTTAGTAACAGTCCAGTGGTTGTAGATAGATTGCAGTTAACTAGAAGATTAAAACGTAGAAGAGTTACAATAGCTGCAGAAAGGGTTAGTTACAGCTGACAACTTTCCCTAAACTTGTGTTTAATTACTCTATGGAATAATATTTTTTTTGGGTTTGTTTGAAGAGAGGGACGCTCTGTCATTTGAGACACAAAACAGACAATCGACAGAGGAACGACAGAATTGAAGTTATCATTCCAAATATTAGCTAAAACCTCTCTCTCTCAAAAAGGAGAGAAAAAAAAATGTCTAGAGGGTCGGAAGACCACAGCAGGATCCTCCGACTGTGCGACTTCGCGGATGAGTTAATTAACCCAGCATCCCGTTCGAATGCTCATAATGGAGACACATTTATTTCCACAAGTGAGGAGAAAGGAAGTGAAAGGAAAATTGAAAGAAGGAGGAAAAAAAGCGAGGATAACAACAGCGAGGAAAAAAGGTATTTTTAAAAAGATATGCAAGGCGAAAGTGAGTTCGGGAAAAAGGGTCGGATCATTTGAAAATCCAACACGGGACTTTGATTAAAACTATTAATCACGAGAGAAGTGCTGGGTGCCGCGGGGGTCCGAGCAGAAACTCCGTCCTCGTGCTGCCACGTTTAGAATTTCAATCTGGCTTTTTATTCTCATCGTAGTGCACGAGGATTTAAACCCGGAGTTTGAAGCCTTATCTCCTTTTTTCGAATTTTTTTTTTGTGAGTGTGCTCGTATCAATCTAATTTCGCTGAGAAGCTGACACAACGAAGCCGTCTGGATTTAACTCCAACATTAGACTACAGAATTTAAAACCCCGTTTGAGCTTAAAACACAACACAAAGATAAGAGTGTGTGTCGCCGGTCATGAACCCCTCGGCTCTACAACAATGATAGTGTTTAATTTTTTTGTTATACAGAATGTGGAAGGAAATAAATTTTTCTCTTTTGGGAGAGGTATAACAAATTAACTAAATCTGTGTGAATTTTACAATAAAGAAAAATTTACCTGTCTCTAATTACATGGAATTCTCTCTTCTTTTTTTGTATCTCGAGAAAATAAAAAAAGAAGAAAAAAAGTATTTTGTAGTAACACGAGGCCCTAAAAAACAACAGAAAAAAAAATGTACCAGATTGGTTCGAAACTAGACTAGTCATGGTAAATAATGACCGATCCGAAGTTTAAGTTTGTTAAAAATAAAATATTAAAAAGAATACAAAAAAAAGGAGAGAAAAATTGTACGCGATATAAAAAGATGGTCGAAAAGATAAACCGGATTCCATTATTGAGAAAGTTGTGTCTGTCGGTCGGAGAATCCGTCAGTTATTCGAGATGTATCCATTTTTTCCTCTTACAACTTTCTTCCTCCTCCGGTTTCCTTTGTATCCGACTCCTCTCATGTGTTTGTAGGATGTGTGTCTTCTCTTTTGTTGCCTTGGAGGGTTGTGGTAATATTTTTTAAAAAGTAGTAGATGAAATGGTGTGCATTACTTTTGAAACGATCGCATTCTGCTACTTTTGAAAATAGCCCCTGATGGAAGTGTGTATTACTTTTGTATATACCAAACATCCTGTCTACTGTTACCCTCGAGGGGCTTTTATAAGATTGTAATGAAAACTACCCTAATTAGCCTTCAGTTGAGGAAAGTGTGCATTATTTATGAAATCACCTCTTCGTGTCAGTCAGATTTATTTTTGTGAAGAATCCCGATGATAGTGTTAATGAATTCCAAAACACTGTATTGGTGTGCATTACTTTTGAAATGACGTCCTTGTGTGTGGGTTAGTTTTGAGCTAGTGTGCATTACTTTTGAAATAAATTATTGATAGATCGATGTCTGTATTGTATAACTTATGAAATGGCTTGGTCATTAAAGTGTGCATTATTTATGAAACCACCTCCTCGGATTAGATTTTGTTATTGTAAGGAATCCCCGATGGTAGAGCAAATTACTTCTGAAACAGTCTTAGTGTGCATTACTTTTGAAATGAATTATTGACACAAGCCTGTATTATTTTAAATGGGTTGTTCACTAAACTGTGCAATATTTATGAAATAAGCTCCTGTGGTTAGTTTTGACACGTGCTCTCTTGCGTTAGTGTGCATTACTTTTGAAATAAATCATTGACACAAGTCACAATATAACTTTACTCATGTTCATTAAAGTCTCTTCTCTCAGAGGATTGTGATGGTGTGTGCATTACTTTTGACACGAGTTCTTCTTACAACTGTGCATTATTTCTGAAATGGATTTCTCCAAGACTTAATGGGAGGGGGTTTAGAGGTAGGGAGAGGGGATACAGTGAGGCCAGATTTTCCTGTAAATCGCATAGGTGGTTACAGAGAGTGCCACGCCCTTGTCCATTTAGAGTTAAGTGGTCTTAGGAAACCAGTTGGCAATTATGGTTCGCTTCCATAGCGGGCTTTCGCAACGGTTTTTATTTTATTTTATTTTTTTTGTTTAAGACCATTATTACTTCTATGCTAATTAGCAGAACTTGTTAAAATTTTTGATGTTAGTGATTGTGGAGGTGGTTTGTCAATGGTTATCGAAAATCTGATTTTAAGAAATTTTTTCCTTTCTTTTGGACAGTGAAAGGGGAAGGAGGAGGTGTTAGCGGTGAACGTCATCCTTCAAACATCACCTAATCAACCTTTATTGGATGATTTAAGATTTTTTCATTATTAATAGAAAAGTTATGCAAAGACTTAGAATGAATTAGACTAACTGTTCGTTTAGCTTCATTGCTAACAGTTATATGTAGAGCTATGATCATCACACGCACTAAATCGACTGTAGTCTTGAACATGTCGTCCTTTTCTTATTTTGTTGTCTTCCTCCGCCAACCCGCAAATAAAGTCTTTGTTTTTACTGGTCAACTCCTTTTACGTAATCAATGAGCAGACAAGACAACACACAAACACACCGACAAAACAACTTGGTAAAAACCACTTTCATTTGTCCCAGACGATTTCCTATCGCAAAAATGCCGAAAATGAAAATATGGTGGCACCATTACCGATTACTGGTGGGTGTCAACGTTCGAATGGATAGTAAAAATGGTAGAAATTAATAAAAATTGATTCTGGAAGTTAGGAGTGGAGAGAGAGAGAGAGAGGAGGCTCTTTTCCTACCCTCCGTCCCTGTTCCCCCGGAACTGACGACTATTTAATACGTCGAGGTGTAAAGTACAAACAAGTTTTTAACAGAAAACACTTTCTTGCATTTTAGTTATACATTAACTAATAATCTAACAGCTCAATTTATGCAAGGAAACGTTCTCCTGCGTCTCTAGGCCTGTAACAGAATATAACAATTTCCTTACACGGCTTTTTCCCTTTTTTTAAATTCATTTAGAAATTTTTTTTTTTGTATGAAAAATATACGCAGACTTCCTGCTGGTGTATCAAGATTAGGTTTGCTTGGGTTGGGGTGTATCCTAAGTGGAAGGTAAAAATTCTTTGGAAGTGGTAACTCCCTAGACCGGATGGAACGTTTTTTCTCTCTCCGCCTCCTTCAGGCGTTGGAAATCCTCTCCTGGAGTATTCCAGAACGTGTCTACTGCTAACTCTTTACTTCAGAATAGTGTTAAGTCCAATGGAACCGCCAGAATGTGGAAGAGTTAGCCTTTAGTTGGTGCCACTAAATGTCAGTTGGCAACTGTCTAAGCGTTTCTATAATACAGTTAATCATTTTATACTGCTAAAATATATCGCAGTTAGCTGTTTAGTATAATTACTGTCTGTCATTAATACTGTCTAGTTTTTACAAAATTATAGTATCCAGCATAAGCCATCGCATAACTTTTCTATAAGGCGCTTCAAACCTAACGCAAGATTTGAATTTCCCGCTATTTTTGAAAAATTGTTGGCAACCCTAAAAAAAGGAAAATTTGACTGTTGAGACTTTAGGATTAGTAAAAATGGACGCAAAGTTTTTAGTCTTTAGATTAGGTTATGTTGATTGTGATTCATACAGTACTTAGGTTTGGGTTTCCATACTCATTCTCCTGTCGAAATTTGCCGCCGCCAAATTTTCAACGCCATACTCAAAACACGTTGTTGTGTTCTCAGGAGTGCCAACAATTTTGCTGCAAAAATGGCGGTGAATTCAAGTGTTGCGTTAATTTTGAGACGCCCTATATAAGCAAAAAAGGTTCCATCATCCCCTAAAACGTGATTAACTGGTATTTGAACGACGACGTTCATCACCAACACCTTCACTATTCTTTGGTACAGGGTTTTTGAGAATAGATTTCGCCTCAAGACAGGAAATGTGTGGAAAATAGAAAAACGAAGCCGGAGATGGAAAAAGGCGGATAGAAAAGAGCAATTTCCTTAAACATTTTCGAGAGCCTGAATGGGTGATAAAAAAGGGATAAAGGTTGGAGCATAAAAACCGCCGAGGGAAAAGGCACTTAATTAAGTCAAGGCTTAGATGGAAGGACCAATCTCGAAGAGAAAACGCGAAACAAGTCGAGGTGTAAAGGAAAAACCGAGGAACCATAAATCAGGCTGGATAAGAACGGCGGTGCCAGCTTCCGGACCCTCTAAAGCTACACAAAACTATGGCTGAGTGATTTCTGGGTCGCCGTAGGAAGAATCTTTGCGACGGGTTTCCTCCGAGTCAGGATTTTGGGAAAAGCGGAGAGTTTCAAAATGATTCATTCCCTCGGGAAAAGGATTGAATAGGAATTATAATTTTATTTAAAAAGATTATTCTAAATGACAAAATTTTGACATGGAGATAATGGCAATCATTAGTTTTACAGTTGTAGAATGGCGAGTGAGCCTCCCGCAGATTAGATGATAACCTGTTAACTTTCTGGCAGGAGAACAAAGGCCGGCTGACATTTTACAACTTTTTGGTCTTCTGCTTCTTGCATTCTCTCCTTCGAAACGTATTTATTTTGATTTTTACTTTTTCTCTTCCTCTCCCTGTTCCTCTCTCTCTCACTGCCTTCTGTTGTCTCTCAGTTTGAATTTCAATTTTTGGAAGTCTTATCGCACATCCGAACTTTCCAGTTTGATGACTTGAATTTGGAACGTGTCTAAATGAGGAGAGAAGAAAATTTTCTTTTTTCTTTTAAATAAACATCTTTCCGATGAGTGTCAAGAGAATTTATTTTAAAATTTAAATTCAAAATGGCGGAATTTTTTACCCATTGTGTAAACAGGATCCAGAACGATTTGGAGTCAGGTCCACCAGGAGATGGACGAGTAGTGGCACTCTCACTCCAAGTTTTTAAGTCATGTACGCATTCATCAAGAGTTCATTTCAAAAGTAATGCACACCTAAGACTGTTTCAGAAGTAATTTGCTCTACCATCGGGATTCCTACAATAAAATCTAATCCGAGGAGGTGGTTTCATAAATAATGCACACTTTAATGAGCAAGCCATTTCATAGGTTATACAATATAGACATCTATCTATCAATAATTTATTTCAAAAGTAATGCACACTAACGCAAGAGAGCTCGTGTAAAACTAACCCACACTACAAGGACGTCATTTCAAAAGTAATGCACACCAATATATTGTTTTGGAAGTCATTAACACTATCAACAGGGATTCGTGACAGAAATACATCTAACACCAAGGGGTGATTTCATAAATAATGCACACTTTAATGAACAGCTTATTTCAAAAGTAATGCACACTTAAATGTGAAAACCATTTCAAAACTGTTTTTGGGGTTTATATCGAGCTAGTTTCTCTAAAACAAAACACGAAGAGAGAAGAGTGCACCCCCAAGCCATCTCCAAACGTCTTGGAATCTTTCTTTCATCTATTTTTCATGTTATTTAGAATGAATTCGAATTGAATAAAAGGGACTCGCTCATTTTATTGATTGTTGAGGGAATAAAAAAGAAGAAGAAGAAGAAGAAGTCTTCCATTTCATTGAGAATGGTTTTGATTCAAGTTCGAGGAAGCGAGCATTCGGATGTCGATGACAAAACACTTACAACTCAGCCGTCCATTAGCCGTACAGTTTAAATTCATTTAATTCCATCTTCTCTTTATAAATAACAATAATATATTATTGGCTCAGTGTTTTCGAATTAAAAGCGGTTTATTTTGAAAACAGACAACACTACTTTCGTTTCATTGTAATCATTAATAAAAATTTTTGGGAATCGTCTTCTTGTCTTTCCTCTTCGCACTTTTCTCGAATAAATGACCCATTTCATGTATTCCCTTTGTCTCGTTCCAGGTTCACGAACTCTGTGATAACTTCTGCCATAGATATATAAGTTGTCTAAAAGGCAAAATGCCTATAGATCTTGTGATCGACGAGAGGGATCCAACAGCGAAACCTCTTGAACTAGGAGGATCAACAAATGGCAATGAAGGGACGCGAAGCAATGCAGACTCTACGTCACATACGGACGGTGCTAGTACTCCTGATGTGGTAAGTTTCTATCTACTCTACATCTCCCTTCTCTCCCCGACTTTTATATTAATATATATACCCAGAATTTTGAGTCTGGAGAAGCTGACATGAGAAAATGGTTGGTTTTCATGAAAAGGAAACTCTCGAAATGAAAAAATTCCAGAGTTTGGATTCTTTTCCGGGTTTCCTAGCGACATTTCACCATCTCAGAAGATGGGGATGTCCCGATACCCCCTCCAAAAAACCAAAAACCTTTTTATGGCTTTATTCAAATTGTTCTTTTATACCGATTACACAAGTAATTTACCATTCAAAATCCGGAGTTCGATTACTAAATGACATCGAGTTAACTCGAAATTCGATATCTCCGCCTTTTTTATAATGTCTTTCGGGGAGGATCCGTGGGGCGTTTTTGTTTCCCCGGAAAAACTTTTCCCTTGAAATATTTTCTTTTTCTATTTTATTGTAAAATTCTCCTCTCGTACGTGTCTTCTCTTCAGCTTTTCCACTCCGAAAGGAAATCTCGCTCTTGTTGTTATTTTATTTGGGAATTCATAAATTATGAAAATGGTACACTAAGAAAATGTGAATTTCATCCTCTGTATATGAGTTTTATTTAGTAGACGTAGAAGGAAGGGAATTTTGGATCGGATGCAATTTTGTTGTTTTGTTTTGGATTTCATTCGCTTGATCTTTGGTTTACATTTGAAATTCGGCCATGTTTTTGTCTTCTTTTCTTTCGCTCCTATTTTTTTTGTTTTGTGTTTCCCTCGTTGAATAATGGATCGGTGTTTAGAGTAAACTTTTCCTGGGTGTTGGTGGGACTCTTTCATTCCGGGGTTCTTGCGCGGAAATTCTTTCAACCCTTTTAAAAAAAAAAGAAAAATCGGGACGAACCGGAATCAGAATTGGAAATGTTTTTGTGTCGAGCATTGAATTTGTAAAGCTTCGTGAATATCATTTCGAGCTTTGTTTAGCTTTTTCCTTTTGTTGTGGTCCTCCTTTTTCTTGTTCCGCTTTAAAACTCATTCATTTTTATTTTCCTCCTTTTTTGCCTCGACTATCGTTTTAAATTGATTAAGTTTCGAGTGGCCGGACTGTTTTGCGAGGATGGAGAACCAGAGCTGGGAGGACTTTTTCCCAACCCCCTCCCTCACCAAATAAAAATTTCTCTTTGTTTCCAAACCACCACATTCTGGTATATTCAAAACCCAACCAAATTCAATTAGGACCTGAAAGAGACCATCATCTCCGGAACCAACTTCCGGTTTTTATATATTAGACATGGTTCTTGATATACCCATCTCCGGGAATTCGTTTCAATGCGATACTAATTGAGTCGTTTCAGGTCTTGTCGTGGTTTAATCTTAAAATAGAGAGAGTCTCGATGGTAGTGGCAAGCTGTGTTTCCATTACACACAGCAGAAAATTCCAGAGCAGATGTTTGATTGGGCGTGGGGATTAATTAAACCATCCATTGTGCGTTTCAGACTGTATAGGGGTGTTTGGGATCATCCGTCCTTTTATATTATTTCGAATGTTTTATTCATATGAAAAGAGAGGAACAAAAAAAAAAATGGTGGCAGGAAGTTAACGACTGAAAATGTTCAAAAAAAAAATTAGTTTCTCAAGTCAGGGATTTGGGAAGCACTTTTGAAATTTGAAATGGTGGCGAGGGGAATTGTGTGTTAGACAACAACATTTAACTTGAAATATTTGTTGTAGGAAATTCGTTTTAAATATTTGTATCCATTCGATAATTCTTTCTTCTCCCAATTCTCTAATTTAATAAAGAATTCGCGGAAAGAATGATTGTGAGCTAGAAGCTACACTCCGTCAGCTTTGTGTTACTACTCTGTTATATGATGGCTAAGCTTTTACGGGAAAGCCCTCTCTTAAAAGAAACTTTGTCGAAAGTTTGGTTAATACTTGTTAAAGAAGATTTTTCTTCTCCTGAGAGGAAGGGGGTGGTTGTAACGGAAAACAAAACTGTGAGACGGAATTTGGGTTAGCGATTCTCCACAGGGTATTGTTTCGTAATAAAAAAACTGGAGAAGGGCAAATGCAACGAACGCACAGGGTGAAGGGTTGACAAAGTCGTTGCTTCCATAAACTGTTTCCGGTTTGTTGTGTAGGAGTTTTTGTTCAATTCGAATACGGGTGGTTGAATCTTTTATGTCTCTTACGGGGGTTGGTTTTTTATTTATTATACACGGGGTGGTGGTTTTTTTCTTATTCTTCTTCCCTTCTCCTTAGACCGAAGCCGACCGATTTCTTTCTTTTCTGTATTGAGAGATGTTTACTCAGTGGCAGGAACCATCGGGGAAGGTTTCTCTTAATCTTGGCATTTTTCATCGTTTTTCGAAGCCCACAATGCTGGCTACTCTCCAAAGCCTAATTTTGTCAACGGCCAACCCTTCCGACTAACTCTCTCTCTCTTCTCCGTAGCATCACATTCTAGGCATATAATTTTTATTTGTGAAAGACACAAACCATATGCCGTGACACTTTAGATTTGTTATAAACCGAGGTGACAGAAAATTATAGAGCTTTCAAATTTTTTTGACATGTTTGTGGGGAACACGACTTTGACATTCCAATAAGATTCCTTTGACTAATAAAAAAAGACGGCAAAATTTTTTCTGGCAGAATTTTTTCGCAGTGCAAAATTCTTATTGACAGATCCTCTCTCTCTCTGTTTCCTTCTCTTTCTCTCCTTTTTGGATTTTTTGACCTCCGTCATCTTTTTCCTCCTCCTCTTCTTCTTTTTTTTCTCTCCTCCTCATCTTCCTCGTCATTTTCAAACGAGTTTGTTATTGTTGATTTTATTGCATCGGATGATTTTAATAGCGAACATAAATATAGCGCAACGCGAATCATACCCAAGGATCTTATCCGGCTAATGGGTTCGACACAACATTTGATGATTGCTAGTTGAAATCGACCATTTAAATGACACCTGATTGAAATATACTGTTAACTGTATTCCCTTTTCTGTCTTGTCTTCTTTTTAATTGATTTCTGCCCCCAAAACGGGAGAGTGGTTCTTCAAAGGCCAGATTTTCAATTTATTTCTCGATTGCCGTGAGAAAAACCTCGAAACTCAAAAACGATTTTTCTCACAAAACAGTTTGTGCTCCTCTGTCTGTCTGTCTGTCTGTTTTTCTCGAAATCAAATTTAGCCCCGAGAATATTAAGCGAATTTGGAAAATTTTTCCTGTTTTATTTTTGGGATCGCGTAGACAAAGACGTTCACTTCGTTTCATAAATAAAATAAATTGGCTTTCAATTAGTGGACTTTTAAGCTTTTGACATTACGAAATTAGAACACTTTGATTTAAACCAGGGCTGGCCAAAATGGTGGCCCGTGATTGTGTGTCAAAGGAAACGAATACAGATGATGTAAAGGAGACTTACCGACTGGTGTTACTACTAATATGGGTTACTTGTGTGTTACTATTTATTACCCTGATAGTTTACATTGTTTATGAAATTATCACTCCACTAAACTGTGCATTACTTTTGGAATAAATTCTTGCCATGGGTGTGCATTATAATATTAACAATTATAACAACACCCGACTTGTTCAAAATCCTCTTTCGATTTTTGTAGTAGCTTGACTTCGGGCTGTTCCACGCGTGTGCAATATTTTTGAAATAATTCTTGATGACAGTTTTCATTATTTATACCAGAAACCACAGAGAAATTTCAAAGTGACCCATGATACCCTCAAATAAAACATTAAAGAAGACTTTCTCACAGAGAAAATGGATCTTAGAGGCAATACCATACATAATATATATTTATTGATGAATATTATACATAATTTATGTATCTTATCGATGTGCATACACTCAAATCCTCTTATAAAAATTGTTTACTTGAAATAAATTTGTAAATATCATGTGGGCTGCGGTGGGTATCGCTTATTGCGTTAAATTACCCATATTAAGATTGTTAGCTAAGTTTGATGTACTATCAGAAACCATTTTTGGAAAATTTAGTTTCTGATAATCGGTACTGGTCGTGGTGGTGAGGAAGTGGAAACCAAATCTCCCAGTTATAAAGTTAAATCCTTCCTGAAATTTCGAAAAATAATTTTGTATTCCGGAGCCAAAATTAATCCGAACGAGGGGAGAAAAACCTTTAATACCCATCCTAAGGAGGATATTTGAAACGTAACAGTCTCTTAAAGCTCAAATTTCTGCCAATAAAAAAAAATCAAAAATTCTCTTCCGAGTTCCCCGAAAAAAAGCTTTTTAACGCGCCCTCAAAACTTTTTTTTTTACGGCTTGAGGGAGGCGGTGGAGTAGTTTTACGTTTAGACTCCTCATTTTTATAGGCTTTCCATTACTCCCAAGGGTTACCACCGACCATCAAACTCATCTTATTCCAACCTCTAACCCATCCTCATTCACGGGAAAACCATTTTAAAACAGTTTCCGATTTCGAAGAGGAAACTCTCATCAAAAACCAAAAATGGGTAACCGGAGGAGAGGAAAAAAAATGATAGAAACCGCGTAAAACGAGAAACTGTCATTGATCTTGGGTGCTTTTAATGTGTGAATGTCGAAGCTGACATTCCTCGTGTTGGGTTAAAATGGGCAAATCCGTCCTTGAGCCAAAACAACCGCGGAGCCAAAAATAGACCACGAGAATAAACAGGGTGGTGGCATCCTCGAAATTCGAAAAATAATTTTTTTATGTCTTAACAGGGCCCTAATCAAATTTATAAAACCCGCCAAAAAGGAAAATTTATTTTCGCGAGGGTGGAATCAAATCCTGTATAGTTAAACTCGAAATCATTTTCATGTCTCAAAACAAGTAAAGTTACTCAAAATGGCGGCAAAATTTTATCTTTTTTTGGCTTTGATATTAATTATAATATAAAGTTTGGCTTCTCGGACTCGAATGCAAAAGTCTGAGGGCTATTATACTGAATCCACTTTTGGGTCTTGTATTGCATGGCTACTTTTTTTTTATTTATTTCAATTATTTGTTTTCATAATGATATTTTGAGTTCGACTGTAAATAATAATAGTTATTAACAAATACGCTCATTTCTGCACTCTTTCGCTTTTTAGAAATGATAATAATAATAATAATGAGCCCTTATTTTTTGTATACCGGCACGTTTGAATATTCGGGCGTGCGACAAACACGTGGTTTTCTTTATTTCTCTCTTTCTTTCTTCTTTTTTGATTATATGTTGCGGAGTATATATTTTCTTTTTTTTTCTGGGTCGGGATATTATTAATTTGATGCTGTCTAAAAAGCGTCAATAGTTAATGACTTCATATTTTTCAATGCGTCGTCTTGTCGTTCCGCGTATTCAATTATGGTTTTATTTTTTGCTTTGCCGCGCTTTTTCTTCCTCTGATTTTTGGGTTTGTCTGTGTGTGAGTTTGTTGGCAATGGTTTTGATGTTTTGGGGTTTGGGAGACGCCGAACTGTTTTGATCGGAGCTTTTGGTTTGGTGAGTTGAGCAGACATCTTGGAAGAGGTTTTTAGAGATTGATAAGATTGATTCTTGTACTCCTGGGTTTGTTTTTATGCGTTTGATTTGTTTATACGCGAATTTTTCAGTTGGTATACAATTCTTTTAGGCTTTGCAAGGTTTCCGCAACTTGATTGTGTTTTGAAGTCTCGTACGGTACGAATCTCACCTTCTGGTATAAATTTTTAAGCACCGCTCAAGATTATTTATCAGATTTGAACTTGATTTTAAACAGTAGTGTTAGTATATATTATTAAAATACTTCTGAAGTTATCGTATAAATAGGTTATGGACAGTGAAAAATGAGCGATGCCCCACTAAAGACAAACTAATGCTGCTAAGTTCTCGTTTTACGCCTCATTACACATCAAGAAAGTTCAGGAATGTCTTCAAACTCCTTGCTATTTCAAAAATAATGCACACTGCTATAGGGAATTCATCCCAAATATGATGCACACTTGTTTATCAGATTTTTAATACTAGTTTCAGTATATAAAAAATTTATGAAGTTGTCGCATGAATAGGTTACGAACAGTGAAAAATGAGTGACTCCACTAAATAGAGACTAAAACAGGAAGGTCTCGTTTTACGCGTCTTGTTATTTCAAAAATAATGCACACTCACATAAACCATTCATCCCAAAAATGATGCACACTTTTATTTGAAAGTTCATTCCTCTTGTGAGAAGTACGTTTCAAAAGTTTTACACACTTCTAAAAGAATTTCGTCTCAAAAAGGGTCTCCCTTCAAAAATAATACTTATACTAAGGCCTCATTTCATAAATACTGCACAATATTTGGAAAAACTTATCAAGAGTAATACATCCTTTCCAAAACCTCTCTTAACGGTCTTTGTTGTAGTTTCCACCTTTCGCGTAAAACGAGACCTGACATGAAATGACCGCGCCGCGATAAGTAGACAGGTCTGATCGTTGCTGATTCATATTTTATTAGTATAATTATATATTATATGCTGTCGTCAATATCCTCTTCTGGAGTTGAGACACGTCTCTTGAGTCTACTTCTTTCCTCCGATGATTTCATTGCCCTCTTGATCTCATTTCAAACCTCGTCACCTATTTGAAATCCCAGACAGTTGATTTGTCAAGAAAGCAACAGGAAAGCGAGGGCTTTAATAAGAAATTTGAACAAAATTTTATTTATTTATTTGTCTTTAACATCAAATACAAGATTAAAGTAGAATTTCTTTCTTCTCAAATTTTCTATTTATAATTTGTTGGAGAGGATAAAAAAATGCGGCAGAATAAATTTATCAGCGAAATTTAATTTCAACGGAACACGAATCTGAATTATAAAATTTCTTTTTTTTGTAAGCAGAAAAAAAGGCCGCCATCACTATTTGTGAATCAGCCGGCACCATAACAAACTCATTTTGGACATCATTCAATTTTCTTCTCCGCCATATTTTTTTTTCTTCGGGCCACTTTAAATACAACAAAAAAAAATTTTTTTCTTTCCTCTCGAATCAGCCCGATTCACTGATAAAAAAAAATTTGAAAATCCTGTTGTCTACCAAATTTCATTCTGTTGGGATGGGTGGGAACAAAGTTATCGACTGATTGTCTTGATTCTTGTTATTTGCAATAAACCAAAATCCATCGATGAATGGGATTTGGTTGGGGGGCTGGCCAAGTGTTGGCCTTATTTTTGGGACTCATTTCTGATTCCTTCAAATGAATCATATTTAATTTTTGAATGAGAAGACTTCTTGTATCGACTTTTTATTCTTCGCATGTTCTTTTTTTTGGCTCGTAATATCGGTTCTATTTTCATTATTTTTTTCGTTTCTTTTAAGATGAACTCGTCGCTTTCTTTATTAGATTTATTTTAAAATTTTCAGGAGCGGATATAACCCTACCGGATTCCTAAATTTCGTGACTTGGTTTTGTGTGGCCTTCTTTGGGTCTGTTGATATTGTTGTATATCGAAACAAACATTTTTCTAAGCTCTTGAGGAGGTTTCGGACTCTCCAATGACTCCTGCTGTTGAGGAAGAACTAGAACTGACCGCTGAGAGAATTTTATTTATTTTTTATCTCCTAGTTACCTGTTTCCTAGTTCAAACTGTGTTTAGCTTTAAGTGGGACTCTAAGAGACAAACCAGTATCCTAGGACTGTGTAGAAGATATACCCTGAGAAGGTTTCTGAGGAGTATATACCCCTCAACACCTTCTAGATTCTAAACAGTGACGCCCCAAGAAGTGATTTTAGGAGAAAGTGCTACAATTTTCGGTAGATATACCCTCTACTACTTCCTAGACTATACCTGAGGTCCTCGAAGAAGATGGTTTTTAGGAAGCAAAAAAGTTACTGGCTGTTGAGAGATTTTTGAGTATAGCTATACCCCCTAACAGACTCTTCAGAGGTAGTAATTATGAGAAAGTACTAAAACTAACAATTTTTTGGGGGTGGTGCGGTAGAAATTCACTTTCTATACACCAGATGACCTCATCAGACAACACAGTTTCCTAAGAACATGATTATCACTATTTATTATAAGATTTTTGCACCAAAATTTAAACCCAAACACACTTCTCAGAAAAGTTAGCCTCCTCAACCGGTTACCAACTTCACCGATAAATCAGACTTTCCACAATCTAGCTTTTGCTAGACTCGACCGTGACTTGTGACTCTTGCACAGAATCAATCTTCTTACTCGTTAGTCTGTCTGGAATTCGGGTTTTGTCGAACTGCCAGAATCTACCGACATTTTTCAAACACTTTCCTCTTTTCTTCGGTTGTCATCCGACACTCAACACTTTCAAATTATTTTTTTTTTTCAGCCGAAATTTGAAGACTTGATTTCGTTCTCAGAGAGTTAGATAAATAAATAAATAAGCGAAAAAATGGGATGTTTGCTTAAATAAAGAAGCAGCGAAAAAAGTTTTTGTGTTAATAGCATTATTAAGAGTAGAAACCTCTTAGAATTAGTTTTGTTTTGTCATTTCTATTTTAATGCCGCGTGTTTTATGTTTGTGTTCACTGATTCGGTCTGAGAAAACCCCGCGTTTATGGTTTACTTCCTCCTCGAAATTATTTTCTTAGTTTATTACTAGTTAACCAGGGAAGAATTTAAATATTCATAATGAACTTTCAAAAATGATTTTTTTTTTGCTTTTTATTATTAATGTCCTCGGCGGAATTGCGCTCGTTACAGCAGAAGTAAAAGTTTTTTTGATAATAAATTGTTATTGTTATGCGTCTAGCCATTTTGGTGTTGTTCCACACCGAACATCCTTCCTGGAGACAGTGTTCGACTATCTTCAAAATCCCCGTTGTAGGGATTGTCATAGTTGGAACGGACTTGGGGCTGATGAAATTACGTCAGCGTTACGCGTTTTCATTACGTCAACAACTGCCATTGCCACTTTATGATGGTGCCAATTACAAAGAGAAAAAAAAATGTTTGAGAATTCATTGGCGCGAAGAAAGGGACAACAACTAACAAGAATAGGGCCAAAAAATTTTTGAAAAATTAAACAAAGCGTACGAATTTTCTGGGCGATTGCTCGGGAAAAAAAATGGAGTGACGGACGTTACACTTTGGCCGCGTTAAATGTGATTATTATAAAATTTAATGAGTTAAATATTTATTTCATTGTTTATTTGCTTCTTTGCGGAGGATTTAGAACAATCAAACGAAAATTATTTTTGTCGTTTGCGAGAGAAACCTTGTGCAGAAAATAAATTTCGGGAATTAAGAAGACGAAGGAAGTGAGGCGGGAGTGGTAGTGATGTCGGTGATGGGTGATGGTGGTGGTTGGAATGAGTGTTTTTCGAATATTTCGGGGCGTCAAATTGTTTGGCTTAATTTTTTTATTCACTCTCCGACTTCATTATTCTTATTTTCGTTTCTGCCTTTCGATCAAATCCAATAATTTCTCTTTTTATTTGATTTTTTGTTTGTCTTTTGAATGCGTGAACCCTTGTGCAAGTTGAGTCGGTCTTTTGTGTGTTCTGAGGGTTTTTACGTTTAGTTGATTAACCCAAGAACCTGGAAGTTCTAGCTCTGTCCCAAATCCTGGGATATGTTATATTTACAAGAAGATGAAACAACCAACAGTGATACATATAACACAAAAGTCAGAGTTATCTACTTTGAACCATAAACGATGCCAGCTAGTTTCTACAATGACCCAACGGGCGCCTTCCGGGTGAAGTATGATTACAAAGCTGAAACTTAAAGGAGTTGACGGAAGGGCACCACCTAGAGTGGAGGTTGTGGCTTAATTTGGCTGGGTTAGTAGATAATTCTCAACCCATTAAAGCTGTCGTAGTGCCGGCAAAATAACGAAACCAAATTGAACAAAGTCAAAGAAAGAAAAACTTAAAACCAAAACGCATCACTGGGGTTAGTGTTGTTTTTAGTACCGACTGAACACGGTGAACCTTACCGAAAGCTGAAAGCTCAATAGTTGGTGGTGCATGACTGTTCTTACTTGGTAGAGCGATTTCCGAGACCTTAGCCACATCCTGTTATACCCAAGAGTGAAAAACGTGAATAAAGCTCGAACGGAAAAAAAGCACAATACAAGCACTCATTGTGCCTTCTTGTGCCAAATTCTCTTCTCGATTCCGAACAGATAAATTTTGAAGAGTTTCTCTGTTGAAAATAAGTCGGAAAAGTTTGATTCGAGTTCGTTATTCATTGATTTATTGCCAAAGATAATAAAATAAAATAAAAAAATAAAAAGTCAACACAAAACCCAATAAGTGACGTTGACAAGCAGACAGAAAGCTTCTTCAAATCCTTTTAATCATCGTTTAAGTGTTTCATTCGCCTTATTTAATTACTATAAAAAATAATTTTGATATCTGTGTGTGCGCTAACGAGACAACGCGGAAATGACTACAAAATCACTATAATTTCTCCCTGATCCAGGTGTATCATGACCGAATCCGAAGTCGAAGAAAATCTCCGGCGTAACATTTCAATCGGTTTTTTTATTCGAAACATTGTAAACACTGTAAACAACTTTATTCTTGTCAAATTAATTATTATGAAGAGTGTGAATGTGTCAGTGTTTTAAGTACCTTGCACAGTTTCAGAAGGCTGCAGGCCTTGGAACGTGTTTTCACAGTCTGAAAGCTTGATTCCAAGGCGTTTTTGAAGGAAGTTGATAGAAGACCTGATGCCCACCCCGGGGCCTCTTCGATTTGTTTGCATCATCCTCCTCATTTTTGGTTTTTGCGCTTTGGTGTACATACCAACCACACTGTTATGATAGCGTGATTGGCGTTATTTACCATCCTCAAGACAGTTGATCTTGTTTTCAGGTTGTCTTCGAACTCAGTTACAGGTTTTTGATTTTTTTAATTTTTATTATTACACCGGTCGGTTGTTGTTTTATTGTACAATTTATCAGTTTGAGTTATAACAGTTTGAATCTCATACCACAGCCTTGTTAGAACAAAGGAAACTGGTTCGTTAGCATTAAAACCTCCCTGAGAAAAGTGTTTCAATCAAAAGTCAGAACTTTTTGTTTGTGGAAGAGGAAAAATAATTTGAAATCTAGATTTCAGTGACCTGTAACTCTGATAAATGAAACTTTTGGCGAGGGAGTCTCACTCCCGCCAT
The DNA here is from genome assembly GCA_016920875.1 of Columbicola columbae. Lineage (NCBI taxonomy): Eukaryota > Metazoa > Arthropoda > Insecta > Psocodea > Philopteridae > Columbicola > Columbicola columbae. Next base: position 10,339,481 of record JADMLL010000008.1, read on the forward strand.
CTTTGTTCTAAGAATTTCAATTAACAAAAAGACTCGGAGAAGAATCTTCATCAGTAGATTTGGTGATATGTTTTGATTTAAATTTTTAATTAAAAACCCGACGGAACGAATCAAATGTTTAACCGTTTCACTCATTGTCTTGTTAGTTAAATTTTTTTCCTCGAGGGTGTAACATTCCGAATCTTGTACAGTATCTACATACAGTTCTCTTACCCGCTTCCCATTCCATAAATAAATTAAATCAGTTTTATGGAAACGAAACAAAAATTTTTCCAACGCAAATTTCGTATACAGCCTTTTGCAGACCCATGATGTCTGGTCTTTGCAGAGCCATGCGACACCCCGTATCACCCGAACCTGTTAACCCCATATCTGCTCTTATCTGAGCTTATTTATTTATTTTTGTTGGGCTTTTCTTTCAAATCCTTCACTCTTGTACAAGTTGTGGTGTCATGTCAGAAATTAAGTTTCTCCGTCCCTGTCTTTCATTACCTCAAGTTCCACAGCCATGTTAAGTGGTGCTAACAATATGTTAATTAATCGAAAGTTATTTATTTATTTTATTTTTTCACACCTTATAAGCGATAAGCAAATATATTTGGCTAAAATATCGACATTAATAGGGTATAATGATTGATTGTTAAGATCGAATTCGATTATTGCTCATTAAGACTCCATTTTTTTTTCCCGATGAAGTGCAAAAAAAGGCGATTAAGTTAGGTTTCCTTTTTAACCTAAACTGTTTCAACTCTCGAGTACTCTGTCTTCGGTCCTGATTAGTTAAACCAAACTGGAGACTGGAAAACGTCACCAACATAACACAAAAACGTTTTAATCGTATGAGACGGGAATTATTTTTGATGTTGGTATCAATTGATGATGGCAACCTTGACTTTTTCAAAAAATTTTTTTAAAGAGGAAGAAGGCGGTCGAAGGGAGGGAAGGGTAGTGTATCTGTCTGTTAAACAGCTTTTCTGGTCTTGGATTTCTAATTCTAAGTGATTTCTGTACGAATTTACCGGGCAGAGTAAGTTGGCGATGATGGACTTAAAAAACGATTTGTGGGTTGGTTGATTGCTTCCTGAGAGTGTGCAGTATTTATGAAAAATTTCCCTTCAATCAGGTGAAAACATTGCTGTAGGCCTTAATGTAGTTATTGATAGCTACCAGTTGAATTTTAAATAAAATCAGAATCGCGTAAAAAAATGTCTTAAAACTGAAGTTAGACATCAACTGTGCATTATTTTTGAAATAAGCTCCTTACAAAAGTGTTTCTTAGTAATGATATCAAATTTTTCTCAAACTTAAATCTTTTGTACGTTACTTACGGTACGAATTCTTAATGAATCTGTGCATTAATTATGAGAAAAAAAATCAAATACTGAATCAGTATATCACTTTCGTTTATAGTATACATCCAACCGTTTGCTCTAAGAGCGGTCAAAAGATGTAGCAGCTTCGTCCAAAGATATGGTTCAATCTATCCCCTGAACAGTCCCAAAACCAAAAAAGAATGTAACCAAAGAAGACAGTCTTCCTTCATGCCATCATGTGTGGAGTTTGCAAAGCTTAAACACAAACCCAGAGAGAGAGAGAGAGCTTACAGCATCAAGAATAAAACAAAAAATTGCTTCGGGGGTTTAAGGGATGACATTTTACCCTTTTTCAGGACGGGAAACTCACTTTTAATTTAATGATCTGATCATCGCTGACCGAATCAAAAATTTTTGCCTCTCGTTCATGAAATTAAAAAGGTTTAATCACGATTGGGAAACCGGAATTTATAAGCTTTTCGTAAAAACGCTTGCGTAGGTTCTTCGGTTTTTTTATAAAAAAAAAATAATCCTGCGCATGTGTAATTTAAACTGAAAAACAACCCCCCTTCGCCAACCACCACCCCCCACCCCGAAATAAAAGAAGAAAAAATTAATTTGGGCATTAATGGGTTAAGGCAATTCCACTTGTTAGATTGTATCAATCTTTCTTGTGATAAAATCTTGTTGAATTTAAGTTTTTAGCTTACTAATTAACATTAAAGAAAATTTTTTTTCTTCATCCTCGTCTTCTTCTGGTCGAGAGAGAGAGAGCAGAAGACGTTTTGACGATTAAAAGAGGTTTTTGCCTACCCGGGATTCTGGTTTCGTTTGAATAATTAGCGGCGAATTCACACAGGATTTGAACAACCAATCTGAGGAAGAAGGTTAAGGAGCCGAAAAGATGATGTATAGACCAAGTTGTTCAGGTTTCAGGTTCCGTATTGTGAAAAAAGGGAAAGTCGTTAACAAATTGATATCAATTGCTCATTAATCAGCGATGAAAAGCCGAGATAATAAAAACAAAATATTGCTCCCGATGTTTTTATTTATATCATATTTATTTATTTTATTTGGTTTTCGATTTTTTTTCTTCTTATTTTATTTTTAGTCGTGTGGGTCGAAAGTTTACGTGCGAGCGACCGAGGAAACTTTCCTGTGTGCTGAGGAGATGTGTGTTGAGTTTTCGTCTCCGTGGTATCACCCAATTAATCCTGTTTCCGGTTGTTTTATTGAACCTTAAACTGTTCTGTTATCGAGAAATTTTCTGGTACACCATTCGAGCTCCAATTTATTTTGATGTTTGGTGGTGTGACACCCATCAGAGTTTCTGGGTTTCTTATGGTTTGTAGTGTTATTCTTTTGATTATTACTCCAAAGTTTCTAGAAATTTGACTTGAGAGATGTTATAGCTAAAGGACTGACATCACTAACTCCCCTTATTAGCGGCTATGTCTCCAAGAACGTGAAGTCTGTGGTGTAGTGGCTAAGTGCTAGACTAGGAAGTTATAGTCGCTAGTTCAAGTCCTCCTCCCGTATCCTGTTACACCCAGAAAAGATGAAAAATGGGATTGAAACTCAACTATAACGTCTCCAAGAATGAGATACCAAGTACTTTTGACTGGTGTGGGGTGCAAACTAGTGTCTTAGCCCCAGGAACGGTTTAGATGAAGCCAGGAGTTTTGACTAAGACAAGCATACTTCCTCAAGTAGCCACATTTTTGGTTGATGGTCACATCACATTAACAGTGACATCCGCGAAATCCCTTATGTATTCTTCCACTTTCTTTGTGTTTCTGTATTCCTTCTAATTCATCATCTCATTTCACTGCTTATGTTAAGCACCTCCCTTTTCCTTCAGCCCTCTCTCTTCGTTTCTTTCTTGATAAACCGGATTTTTATAATGACTCACTCGTCTGCGAACCGATTTCTTAAATTCCAATTCCTTTAATTACTTTTCCGATGATTATTAAACATTATCTCTTTTAACCAACTTTTCCAATAAAAATAAATTATTTTCAATCATTTCCTTTAATACATAAATATAATTTATTTCATCTTTTTTAATGTGTTTTTGTTGTCATTCTTTAATATTATCATTAATTGTTGTCATTTCTTCGTCTTCAATTTTTGATTTTTCCTTATTTATATCCAATAGCTTCGCAGTTTTTTATTATTATACCCTTCTTTCCCCTAGATTTTGGGGGGTTGTTTCCTGTTATTTGTGGTTATTGCTACTTCTATACGATTTGAAATTTATAAGTTTTCTACCGCTCAAAATGTTGGTGTTTGTTTGTATGTACGTGCTACAATAACTCTCGAACCAGTGAACCAATTTTGACCAAATTTTACAGGAATGTTAGTCATCAATAGGGTGTCAGCACTGTTCTAATTTGAGATGTTTCTTATTAATAATTTTATTTATTTATTTATTTAATTGGGTTTTAGTCCCGTTCTTCACTCTATAACAGGATACAGGAGAGGATTCGAACTCACAACCATAACTTCGATAGTAGAGCGCTTTAACCACACTACACCACAGACCTCCCGTTATAGTTATATTATTATACATGAAATGATATTATTTGAATAAGATGTCGTGTCATTACATAGAATAACTTTAATGTCTGCCTGCGACTTTATTTATAAATATAACAGATAGGAAGTCATGTGTTTGTTTATATTCCTCTGTTTGTATTACGAATTGAATTCTGGTGTGCATCATTTATGAAAAATGCATTGTTTCTAAATTGTGACTGCAATATCTAAACGTTTTATATACTTATGTAAGGAACTGGGAGACTATATCAGACAACATGACTATAAGTAGAGATGAGGACTTATACTTTGGGTCTGAACACAGGATTTTTGTTGTCTCAAATAAAAATGATGACTGTGCATTACTTTTGAAATAAAATATCAATAAATAGAAAGACAAGGGCTTGAACCCAACCAGAGACCTGGGAGAGTTATTATTGATAGGAGAAACTTAAAACGAAGACTGACAGACGAACAGACAGTCAGTATACTTCTTCACGCAGGGGAAAAGTAACAAATTATTTAAATCAAATAAATATATCGAGAAACGGCGAGACATCTCCGAGCTTTTAAAAATAATAAATTCGAACTTTTCTAAATGACTTTGTTGCCAAACGAGAGAGAGAGTGTGTGAGTGAGGGAGGAGGAGGAGGAAGAAGAAGTCAACATTCAAAACCAAAAATATTCTTTTAAAAACAAATTTCAATCTGACGAAGGAAACCCTCTCAGACACACATAGTATATACACACACGCTTGCATCCTGTTTGAAAAAAAGAAGAAGAATTTCTAAATGGATTCCTCTCCTCTCATAGGTGGCCACACACACAAAATTTTCTATACACCCAGAGCTTGTGGAGAGGGTTGGTTGTGGGGGGGTTGGACTGGGGAAAAAAAAGTTTTGGAATTCGACTGTAATTAGAATCCATTTTTACAAACTGGTTGATAAGGCCTCATGTTTTTTAGATGAACATTACAAGGGTTACGTCCCGATATTTGTGCACACATGTGACAAAAACGAAATTTATTTTTAAGTTTTAAATGGCTTTCTTGCTGGGGATTTATTTTTTGTCTTATATAAATCATTCGAAAAGTAGATTTTAGTTATTTCCTCCGTTTTTTTCTTCTTCTTCTTCTCGTCTTCTGCTTCTGCTTCTCCATTTCTCGACGACTACCCTAATGCCAGAACGTTTGTTTATTTTTAACTTTTTGATGGTGTCAAATGATCCTTTCCATTAAGTGTCAAAACGTTCTTCAAGACTTTTAGGGCTTTTTAATGGCAATAACTCAACATTTCATCTGGAAATTTCTCACAATTTTTTGTTTTTGCTTCCTTCATTCCTTGCTCTGCTTTCCTTTCTCTCGGAATAATTATTTGTCGTTAAATCGATTTATGGTTGATTGCTTTATAATGATCGGGAATCTTCCTTGTCGTCTCCCTGCCTCCTAGACTCAGCCTTGATTGTCTGCTAGCTATCACTGTAAGAAATGTGACTGTCAGTCTTTGGGTTTTAAATTTAATTTTGTTGAAAGCGATTAACGTCTGGAAGTTTGCTGATAAATAAAGAAAACAAAACTGTGCATTACTTTTGAAAGAAATACGTCTTGAACGTGTGCTATAGTTATTAAATCAGAAAAACCACAAAAATGTGCGAAGATGAACTCTTATATAGCTGGGCATGACGTAAAAGTGTGCATTATTTATGAAAGAAGACGTCGTGAAGTGTGCAAGACTTTTGAAATAAGTAAAATACGAAAATCATCCGCGTAACTAGAAAATTGTTCAACCACCACTCTACACAATTTTTATACACTTACAACCAAGATAACACTCGAGGCAGTTTAATACGAATCCCGCATGAGAGTGTGCAGTATTTATGAAAAAAACCGTCGTTGAAGTGTGCAAGACTTCTGAAATAAGTACAAGATTGATTAGATGATTTTCCAAACACTCGCAACAGATTGTCATCAAACTGATAGCTGTCATTAATTCGCACTGTTTAAAATCATCCGCGTAACTAGAAAGTCGTTCAACCACCACTCTAAAACGAGATTCCCTTGAGGCAGTTCAATACGAATCCCGTATGAAAGTGTGCAGTATTTATGAAACGTATTCTCGTAATAGGCGACCGGATTTTTATTAAAGGCTCTTATTTAACGTGAACAAAATTTTTATTGAAGATTTAAAATTTGAAAAGGGCGATTATCCTTCCGGTCCATTACATCGATTCGAGAAAGGAAACTGTTGTAGCCACCCCTTAAAATAACAAATGGCGGGTGGTGATGAATATCCGTCTTTTCATTCCATTTTGAGAAAAACTCATTTTTATTCATTCGAAAATTCTTTTCGGTTAAACAATAAACGTCACCCCCGAGTCGAAAGCGAAATGAAAATGACTCATTTCCCTGCGAGTGTTACAATTCTTAAACCGGTCCTGAGTTGAATTGTATAAGTTTTACGCCTAGCGTGGGGACTTATCTCAGTCGCGGTTTTAAAAACATAAATCAATTTCTGGTTTTTAGTATAAGGGGTGAGATCAGGTGAGAGGTATTCACTCCCTTGACTCCAACAGGGACTAGGGATTATGGAAGAGGAGTGAAAAAACCGGGATGATCAGGGTCGGATATATTTATTGCTGAAATTTTTAAATTCATAACTCTAATTCGGGAAGGAAAACCCGTGATAAAGCCATTTCAGATTTCAATCTTAGACGTTAGAGCTTGATTGTGTCATCCGACAGTTTTGTTCATAAATAATGCACACCACTGCGATGTATTCATTTCTAAAAACATGCACACCTATAGAAAGAGTCAGTTCCATTACTTAAGGGTTAATTCCTTCAAAAATACTGCACAGTTTCAGGGTGCGTATTATTTTAAATCTACCATACACACTCAAGACAAATTTCGACTCAATCCAGTACCAGTGTGTAGTGTGGTCCTTTTTTAACGCGATTCTTGGTCGTATAATTTAACTGAACCCTATCATTCGCGTAAAATAAGACCCGTTTGTAAATACACAATACACTTCACTCAGTCAGAAATCTGGATTTTCTGACAGATCGTTAAAATTACATGTGGGATGATGAAACAAACCGGAAGTAGATAATCTTCATAGGTAGGAGCTATACCAATTTATCGTAAAACAGGAATTAGAGTGTGCGAACGGGAAAGTCGAAGGAATAGATTCAACAGTTTGTCACTTTTTGGGAGGAAAATTTTTTTTAGTAAAAAGGTTTTAAAGTTTTTCATCCCCACCCCTTCCCGGTATTCTTTCCCTAATATCCCAAAAATTTCATTGAAGGAGTTAACCACAAAACACACACACGAAGTTGTAATCAGATTTTTACTTTCTTTTTTCATTCATTTACTCGAAACGTAAGACGTCTGATGGGTTTAACAATGACGGTCTTGTAATTGAGCCCCGTTCACATGGACCTTTAAGTCAAAAATCTACACAAAGAACGTTTATTTTGGTCGGTAACTGATAACGTCTTCCTGTTTTTGTTCTTTTTTTGTCTCCTCTCTTCTTCTTCTTCCACGGTTTTTGGAATCGATAAAAGTAATTTTTCCCTTCAAGTGTTTGAAGGTTCTGGTCGTCCAAGGTGGGAGGGATGGTAACATAATTCAAAAAGGGTTTTATGTTTGGTGTTTAGTTGAATCGAGGAATTTGAGTCTGACGATGGTTACTAGTCTAAAAGTCTTAGAAATAAGCGTTTTAAAGTATAAAACTTGGACGAACGAAGAGCCCCGTAAAGCATAACAATGAATGATAATGAACGGACACGATGGGAGAAATCCTCACTCCCGGTGTTAATTAATGCAACCCTTAACTAAACAAATTCTGTGAAGATATAAAACACCTACATGCCTTGATTCCCCGCATAATTCTCATATTATGCAAATAAATCCTCGCTAAAGCAAAAATAATGAGCTCAGAGGGCATTTGAGAAGTAATTGAGCGGCCCCAACTTTTATGAAATAAATCCTATTACAGACCTACGCGGGAGTAGACTTGATTTCTTTTTTTCTCCTCTCTTCCTCTCTCTCTCTCTCTCCTTCCTTCCTTCCTCCTCTCTTCAATAGCCTTCATTCCCATTTCCATTTGTTTGCCTTTGTGGGAAATTTCTCTCAGATCTGCGACAATTATTCGGTCATTGTGCTTGTCAGCCGACACGTTTTTGTCAGCCAGATGAGAGAGACTGGACGCACGTATGAACCCGCTTTGGGATTTGGATGTGAGAGGGTTTGTTAGAGGGTTGGAAGACCACCAAGTCCTAAGAGAAGGGAAAGCGAGTCCCGGAAATTCGAGGCGGCTTTTCATTTTTTTCCATTTTGACTTAAAGTGACGCGTTACATGACAGTTTATAGTCTACCGGTTTGAATACGTTAAAAGCCGTCGATTTCGATTGTCGAGAATGCGAAACGGTGGTCCAGGCATTTCAAAGAGGTGAATCATTACCGTGGACCCAAATTGCTAGAAACAGGTTTTTAATTGACATCATTAAATCGGGTGTGGGTAGACTTTGAAACAGTGGTTCTCAACCTTTTAACATCATAGGACCACTTTCCCAAGTCATTTGCGTTGTAGAACACCGAAGTAGATGAGAGAGAAAAAACGAAATCGCTCAAGTTAATACGGACTTTGATAAGTCCGAGTTCGCGAATCACATTTTGAGAACGACTTTTCAAAAAGAAAAAAAAAACCGGTAACAAATCCAAGTCCGAAAAAAACCTTCAATGAAGTGGAACTTCTTTATTGAGGCCCGTTAGGGATATCGCCCAAGATATCCGACCATTAAAATGCCAATCTCTAGAAAAACGTCACCGATTTAAGAAAGAAAAAAATGGCGTTGATTTAGCACCCACGTTTAGATCTGTTTTCGTGTTAGTAGAAAGGAAAGGAAACATCATTAGGGAAACGCCTTAATCTCTTCGATAAGTGATACATGCAGGAAGATGAAAAAATTCGGGAAGATCAACCCCCCTCCCCCTCCTCACAGCCTCCAAAACATCTCAACCGAAGAAAAACTTTTAAGATGGACCCAAGAGATCCTCCACCTTCCCCCGCCGACTATCTGTCTCATTTCTACCTGTACCAAGACGGATTCTGGTCAATATCACTTCCTACCATCTCCTTCTTCAAGGACTTTCTAATCGTTGATAGATCTCGGGTCACCGAACAACACCGATTCTTCCATTCGGGGAGAAGTCTCCAGATCGGTATCGGTTCTCTGAAGAACCTGAGGTGCAGGTGGTTGGACGGAATGGAAGAGAAGCAAAATTTATGGACGAGGTCTCGAAATGGGAAAAAAGGGATCTGATGTTTGTTTATTTGATCATTACTGTTGTGATGCATCGAGGGTGCTTGTAGTCTCTCTCCCTGACTCACTACCACCACCACCGCCGCCACTACTACCTCCTCCTTCCTATTATTTTTTTGGCATATGTTTATCACATAAGCCTACCAACTTGATGTTTACTTATTGTTCATAATGCAAATATGACCGCGGTAAAGTCAGCTCTCTTTTTTTTAAATATAAAAGAATGAATAGTGTTGTTAATTTTAAAAACAACAAACGTCGGTTTGTTGTTTGTTGGTGGAAAATAATTGTTAGAAAACAATGAAAACGCGCTTTAAGGCCCTACTTCAAATTGGATACTGAAATTTCGTAATGGCGGGGAAATGAGTTTTAATTTTTCAAGCGATCGGTAATTGCTATTTAGATCCCAGAACCTTGTTTCACTTCATTCTCGTCCCGCTTTTATGGTCGTCGTGGTCGTAGTCGTCGTCGATGATGATGATTATTTTACGAACGGTTAAAAGGGTTGCGAAATGGAGAGATTCCCGAGAATAGTTATTATCTGATATGAAAAAACGAGACAAAAGGTTCGAGGAAAGTTACAATCGCGATACCAATCAACAAAAGGCAACAACAACAACAACAGGAGCAGAAGCATATTCAGGAAAGAAGAACCTAAAAATTATCTTATTAGAATATCTTTCGGGGTATAAAAGGAGGTGAAAACGAAAAAGAGTAATGTCTAACATTATAGCTACCCCTAACACTTTAACAAGCGGTATTCTATTTCACCATATCTCGAACAAAAAGGCGAAGGGTGAAGGAAAACCGGGAGGAAAGGAGAAGAGAGAGAGATAGAGGGATGCTGGGAGGAGGGAGGGAGGGAGAGAGACTTGGTCGTGATGAATGCGTCCCAGTTGGAGCGTCACAGGTAAGCTCAAAACTACCCCATCTTCACATCCTCAACTAATAAAGCTTACTTTTAAAATTCCCAATTTATCTTCCTGTAGGAAAACGAAGAAAGGGAGGAAAGCGTCTTTTGCGTCACGCGTTTTGGGGCCTTCTGACTTTCAAAACGATCAAATAAAGACATTGATTCTTATTCAGATGAGAGACTTCAGTTTCAAAAAAGTCAAAAGAAACTTTTTCCCCGAGTTGAGGGAACTCAACACTGTTAACTTGTGACTCTTTTGGGAGTTTCCGAATAAAGGACACACTGTTATCTGTCTGTGAGGCTGGTTCTCTTTCTCAAGGTGTTAACTGGTGAGAGACCCCAGTCAGTGTGCATTCTCTGCCCTGGTAAAACTTGCTCATCGAAAAGAGGGTAAAAATGAATTTTAAGAAAAGGATCTCGGAGATTTCTTTCTTCATGAAACTCATGAATATTTTTTGATAGCATTTAACAGACGTTATGAAAATGTTGGCATTTAAAAAATGACAGATTTCGTGGGAACGACTGCGGATTTTTGTGAAGTGTTGTAGGCAGAACCACCCTCGTTGACGCAACAACACAAACTATTGAAACGGAATTTCGTGATTGAAATGACTGAGAGAGACCACAACTTCTATCTTACATTGTAGTTCAATCTCGTCCCTTCTCTTAGTTTTTCAACGTTTCCCTGTAAATCTACTTATCCTGTATATTTGGGAGGACAAATCCTGAACCTGTGGATGATGGATGAACAGTTCCAAACACCTAACCAATCAAAAACACATTTTAAAGGTTGATGCGCTTACGTCTCTTCTATTTCCTTAAACAAATTAGATTTTGGAAGAGAATCAGTGTGCATTATTTATGAAATGAGTAGTACTTAAAACTGTGCATTATTTTTGAAATAAACTATTCGGGAAATCAGGTCAAAAATAGGAAAAATCAATCAGGAGGTGGGTTTACAATGTCAGTAACAACACAACAATTGATAGAAAGCAACTCCAGACTCATACAGTATCTGTATAATAACCTATTTTGAATAATTTTATAAATATATATCAATTAACCTTTTTCTATTTTCTTTCTAGGTAAGTAAAAAAAATTTGAATTACGACACAAAGAGAGTTCGCAAAGACAAAACGGCAGGCGGGCGGAAGGAAATTTGGAGCAACCCACAAATCCGGTTTGTCGTGAAAGTTCAAAAGGTTTCTCCGTGAACCCATTTCATGTTCTCTTAGGTATAACTCATTACTTAGGTAAAATAGTCACGCAAACGTATTTGAATCCGAATCGGAAATTCCGAAACTGAGTCAATCGGTTGAGTGTATATACTCTGGGAGATGAGGTTATGATCACAGAATTCAAAAAAAAATTTTTGTCTCTTTGTGTAAGGAAGTGGCGGGGGTGGAGGGAGGTTTTCTGTGAGAAAGGCAAAAAGCAATTTTTAGCTAAAAAAATAATAAAAGGCATTGTGGAACGTTGCAAGACTATCAAGTCATAAAATTTCAATCCCCTTGCTTTCTCTCGCGCGATAAATCACTGCGACAAATTTAATTATCCTGCTATCTGAGATAAGACAGTTCGGTACAGTACAGCGTAACAAGGAAAAGAGCGATTTAATTCAGCCGCCATCTTCCTTTTCTTCCTCTTCGTCGTCTTCTTCTTCTTCTTCTTCCTCCTTTTTTTTTGTTCTTTTTAAATTTCTGTAGAAGTTTTCTCGAAAATTCCGTGGGAGTTATCAATTTAAGTGGTTTCATTACTCGGTTGATATAACCAGCGTTCAACCAATTATGGATGAAACGTTGGATTTTTGTTCTCTCCCTCTTCTTCTTCCTTTTATTAAAAGAACCTCCTCATGAGGATGAACATGTAAAAAAAAATTTCCTTTGAATAATGCCGATAATGAGTCAGTCTACCTTTGGCAGAGGCTGGAATTAAGTACCCGAACCCTTTTACCACAATGGTTTCTGACCCACCTTCGTATGATGATGATGATGATGATGAAAGCAAAAGCAAACCGGACCATTTCGAAGCCAGATGTTGTCTGTGAGTTCCCTTCATCCCCACCACCACCCCCGGGATGGAATAAAGAAAGAAAGAAATCATTCCCAATGGAAACATGATTGAGTGACTCGTTCCAGGTTCGTGCTCGCGTTTCTCCAGCTCTGAAATTTTTTAAATAACAATTAATTAACCATTCATCGATTTCAATCTTCAATTAAAATCCTTTTTTTTTGGTTGTTGTTGTTGGTGTGTGTCTGTCCTGCTCCAGAAGGAATGTCAACTTTAATCTTTTCAGATTGGAGGGGACGATGCCACTCTCAGGACAATGGGTAACACGACCCCCGATGCTTCGATGTGACCGCACAACGATTTTTGACAATGATCGTGATTAGAATTCAACGGTCACGTGATTTGTTTTGTCAGTTTTCCTTCCTATTCGCCACCCTTTTCAATATGGTTTTCGTTACTGTTGTTTGTTGCCTCCGTTCTCTTCCTCTGTCTCCTCTCTCTCTCTCTGCCTCTGTGTTTGTGTAGGTCTGTTCGAACCGGTTCGTTATCCATAAACAAAAGATTAATTTCCAGTAGTGTGTTCGTTTTACTTCTCTGCGACTAAATGATCTTTCATAAATAATGCACACTTTTTAAAGGAATCGGTTTCATAAATAATGCACAGTCTGAAGAGGAGTCTGTTTCAAAAATAATGCACAGTTTTTAGAAGATTCCGTTTCATAAATAATGCACACATAAAAACTTCATAAATAATGAAACAGATTCCTCTAAAAAGTGTGCATTATTTATGAAACGGGTCCTTCAATAAGTGTGCATTATTTCTGAAAGATCATTTAGTCACAGAGAAGTAAAACGAACACACAACTGAAAACACACTTTTTAGAGGGATCCGTTTCATAAATAATGCACACTCTGAAGAGGATTCTTTTCATTTCAAAAATAATGCACACTGTTGGCTACTTTATACTTCTACTCTTCCTCCCTTACCCTTCTGGGACTTTCAAACCTAAACACTTGGTTTCAAAAGTTACTCTCGATGAGTATCCGATCATCTTGATTGTTACAAATGTTGGAGAGGAAGTGGCAGTATGCCAAGGTGGCATCAAGTCCATCGGAAACCTCCGGGAGAAACCTTTTGAAAGCTCACCGGTTGATTTTCCCCAAGAGTTTTCCCATTTTGACAGCTACACATGTAAATCTTTGTAATTTTTGGCACACGACCAGGCAGAACGCTTATAAACAAAAAAGAACCCACCCTCAGGGTTGGAGCGTTCGTTCGGTTGTTTGTCGAGTGAAATGTCAAAGACAGATTACCAATTATTAATCAGAGCGTTCGGTCAGCTTACGTTCGCTGATCGGATAATTACTATTTGCTTCGTTGCATGTTGGGATTATCTCATTTTCTTGGGCCTTTTTTTTCCTCCCATCTTCTGTTTGCTTCTAGTCGGCCGCCGGCGATTGTCTTCCTGTCGTTTTCATTTTCCGCCCGAAACCTACACGTTTTAATTCTCGTTTGGCGTTCCGGTGGGTAAACGTTCGCAATTTGAGTTTTTCGTTTAACCGACAGCAAATCCTTTCCCTCACTAATCGGAGTCTTTGGACGCACGCACTCGGAAAATCCAGAAGTAGGTAAATATACATCGGGGGTAGATGGAAAAGGAAGGAAGGTTGGCGGGGAAGGAGAGTTGTCTGTTTCTATTGATGCTCACCCGTGCCCTCATATTTCTCACAAGTTGAGTCTGTCAGTTGCAGATGTTTGGGGAGGAGGGCATCCACGCACAGTTTTCAACTACACACAATTTCTACTCTCGGTTTTCTCTTTTCCTTTGATCGTTATGTTCCTTCAAGTGGTTTCTATCAGAGATTGAATATCAGCCGGCCATCTATTGTTCATCCAAAGACTAAGGCATAATCACTTCTCTCTTTTCGCTTCCTTCAAACCTTCCTCCTTTACTAATTGTTTCTACAGTGCCGCGTCTTCCTGTATCACATATACGAAATATCACGGCTCAATTCGAATAAACATCTTTTCATTTCATAATTAGTGCACACTTTCGTCGTATCTATCCCGGTATTTGTTTACAAATGCGATCAGGTTTCTTGGCGCTCTCTTCTTTCTATTTGTAATCGGTCTGGTCTTATTTTACGCGTGAAAACTCGTTTTGACAAATAATCGACTTATATGAAGACATAATTTCAAAAATAATGCACACGTTCAAGCGGGATTCGTTCCAAAAATGATGCACACTCATATTCCGAATTTAATTTCATAAAGAACTGGATACTTTGAGAAAGAATGTATTTTCGGAATGCTGCCTTTCTTTCAAAAATATTGCACACTTTTAATCAGATTTCATTCCAGAAATACTGCACACTTTCAAGCAGATTTCATTTCAAAAATACTGCACACTTTCAAGCAGATTTCATTTCAAAAATGATGCACACTCATATTACGAATATATTTTCATAAAACTGTACACTTTGAGCAAGAAATCATTTTCGGAATGTCGCCTTTCTTTCAAAAATACTGCACACTTTCAAGCAGATTTCATTTCATAAGTAATGCACACTTTCCTGAGAAATCCATTTCATAAATAAGCAGCCATTTTTATTTAACTGTTATTCATTTTTATATTTCTTTGGTTAGAAGATGAGATGTCACATATTTGAGAGGAGATAGAGGACGATGATGGACATTATTCATTTCATAAATAATGCACACTTCCATCATATCAATACCATTATTTATTTACAACTACAATCAGGTTTCCTCGCGGAGGGTTTTATTTCAAGCGTGAAGAACTCGTTTGAAATATAGATGTGTTTTCAAAAATATTGCACACTGTAACTAATTAAGTTTCAGTATAAACTCTTGGCAGTTCCGGATATTTATGGAATTACCCTCGGATCCTGTTTTATGTGTTTGGTTATCAACGATGAGTATTTAAATAAGCATAAATCAAAGGACTTATCTTTCGCGTAAAAAGAGACCGGAGTGCTTATTAATTTATTAAACGTGAAAGCAATAACTTTTACGAGGCTCTTTATTCTCACAAGGAAACTGATGTCTATGCCTAAGGTAGCTACTACCTATCCTCAGTGACTCATCCTCACTTTTGATGTCTCCTTCCTTGATTCTCAAATGAGTTTTTAGCTGACAGCCTGACTCAAAACAAAAGGTGTTAGTCTTTCAACGGGGAAGTAGCGACGTTATTATTAGCCTAATGAAGGAACGTAAAAGCGACACGTGGGCTTACGGAAACCTATTCTCGGAGAGTAATTTGGCGGAGGAAAGTTTTTAGAAAACAATAACAAAGAAGCGAAAATGTGGAAAAGGGAGCAAGGGAATCACACAAATAGAATTAATTTATAGTTTTACATTCAATTTGAAAGACATAAAAGCTTCTTAAAAATGATATGAAACACTCAACATGATGAAAATTAAATGGAAACAAGTAACATTATTTTATGTTTTCCCGTGCCAAAAAAAAATATTTTTCACATAATGACAGCTCCGAAGAGAAAACCGGGCTTGGTGGTCCTTGATGCAGACAGCCTTCCTTATACATCACCGAATGGCGTCTCGACTGCTTTCCCTGCGAATTAATTTTGCGCTTTTTTCGCCAACCCGTTACTACTACCACTACATATCCGCTTATGTATTTAATAATAATGATGATAACAATAATAAAAGCTTTTACAATCAATAAATCTCGGGATTTTGTACTTTTGGAATTTTTTTTCGGGGGGAAGGGGGGACCTTGAGCTTTATTATGTCTGCCTCAGAAACGAGTAGTAAATTGTTGAGGTTGTGATTCCTTGTGATTCCTTCTTCGTCTTATTCTGTGTTGTTGTTGTTGTTGTTCTTGGAAAAGGTCGCCATTAAAGGCGGAGGAGTGGTGGGAAAGGTTGTTGATGATTTCATTTCATAAATGTTGCGCCCTTTTATGAGGATAATTAATTTCTCAGGTAGTGGATGTTTTATTTGAAGAATTTTTTTTCATAAATGATGCACGGTTTAGGGGAGGATTTTGTGCCTTAAATGTTGCACGATTTGAGGGAGATTTATTTTATTAAATGGTGGATTGATTTTGTTTCAAAAATTTGGCACGTTTGTACGGGGAATTGATTCCAAAAGTGATGCACATTTTCAGGACAGATTCATATCAAAAATATTGCACAGTTTTAACCACAATTCATTTTAAAAAATAATGCACAGTCTCAAGCAGATTTCATTCCAAAAATATTGCACAGTCTCAAGCAGATTTCATTCCAAAAATATTGCACACTTTCAAGCAGATTTCATTCCAAAAATATTGCACAGTCTCAGGCAGATTTCATTCCAAAAATATTGCACAGTCTCAAAAAGATTTCACAAAAATATTGGGCAGATTTGTTTTTCAAAAATATTGCACAGTCTCACAGATTTCCATTTCAAAATATTGCACAGTTTTCATTTTATTTCAACTTTGGTTATTTAACTTTGATTCCAAAATATTGCACAATCTCAAGCAGATTTCATTCCAAAAATGATGCGCACTCACATCGAGAATATATTTTCATAGAAACTGCCTACTTCGAGCAAGAAATAATTTTCGGAATGTCGCCTTTCCTCCATTTCAAAAATAATGCACAATTTAAAGCAAATCTCATTTCATAAGTAATGCACACATTGAGAGGAAATCATTTCGCAAACACAGCTAGTTTTATTTAGGCACTTAGTCGTTTATTTATTTATTTGGTTTGAAGATGAGGTGTCACATCTTTGAGTGAAGAGCTGGAAGACGATGATGCCGCTCTCTCTTGCTGGGTTTGGTCTTGTTTCTCAAGAAAACCGCCTTGGATTCAAGATCGGCAGGGGACAACCCAAGAAAACTTTTTTTTGCTCTCTCTCTCTCGTTTTTTTTTGCAAAAGTCTTTCTAGAACAGGATTTAAATTGTAATTATCTGAGACGGTGTTTTCGACGTCGAAAACAAAATTTTTTTACATAAATGTCACTCGTTATCAGTTTTGAGAGATCTCGAAACTGAGTGAAATTTAATTTTTTGTTTTCCAAAGTCGTTTCCATTAAAATAAAATAAAAAAATAAAAACCTTGAAGGAGGGAAGACAATTTGTGGCGCGAAAAGAGAGAAAGAGAGAGAGAGAGAGAAAACCTTGAAAACAATTAAAAAATTTGTCCTGGCTAAATGACCGGAATACCAAGTCAGCCGCCCCGCGCATATTTTCAAATTAATTGACGTTAAGGTTTAAGGTTTTGGCATTTTTATCACGTCCGAGTACATTTGAACAATTTTATTGGCCAATTCGTAAATTGTCTATTTGTCAGATTGTTAAATATCCAAGTTTACCTCTCTCGTGGTAGTTTTGACCGAAACAACGTATGGGTAGGTCAGTTTGATTGCAATTTGAATTACCGAAAATAAATTTTGCGATTGTTTTTAGCTTGAGTTTAAGGTTTTGGTTCCTTTCGGTCAAATTTCTTGTCAGTCATTGCTTATTTCATCGCTGTCTCTCCCAACACTCATGTATACCTCACTCCAGTTTGATTTTTGAAGTTTTTAGCCATCGCATCAGGTTAGGTTTAGGTAGATCAAAGATGTTCGAGTCATGTTGTAAAACAATCGCAGTGCGCATGACCTAAAAAAGGCAAAGCGCCTATAATAATCGACGTAACGATCTAGTCAGGTTATAAATTACAAGCAGAAAGGTGAAGGTGCGTACTTTACTGACAGTTTCTAAACAGAAATTTGAACTCGAACAACGCGAAACCGCAATTTAATTCAGATTATTCCACACATCCTACACAATTACCAGATACATTGTCTGAAACCATAAAAACGGACAACAAGAGGTTTGCCCCCGAGGGCCAACTTTGAAAAATTCTCTCAAAGCCCCCATCAACTTAGCAACTCGGACGTTTTCCATTGATTGTTAATGAAAAATAATTAGCAGCCATTCGAGCGGCTAAAAATCTTTCTCACCGATTCCACTCTGTTTGAAGGAATGGGGTGGTGGTGGTGGTAGGGAAGGAAATCGTCAGACAATAAACAAAATGGCGGAAACCGAAAGGCGAAAACAGAGAGATAGGTCCACAAGTAGCGGTCCTTGAGGATTCTCAGGAGATTTATCTAAGATCCGGCACTTGAGCGATTTTCGAGATTGTTGCGCTTCCTGCGTCATTCTTTGTCTTCTGCTTGTAAATTTGTTTGCTCTCGTGTAGAATTGTGTTTGCCCGCGGCAAATATATGTGTGGATCGAGTTGTGAATTTCTCAAAGTTATTGATTTCCTTTTTTGCTCCATCTCTCTGCCTCTCTTCTTTTTCCTCTTCCAACGGTTTAAACGTTCGAGCTTTTGATGAGGATTTTGTGAAGACTGTGGTGGGCTGTTCCCTACACTCTCATGTTAGTGTTCATCTCTTCTGTTTGATATTTTGCTGTAGGTTCTTTTTATAAACTATTAAGATGCTTGGAAGGAATTTTAGGTAAACACAGCCATCCTATACAGCATTTTCGTTCTCTCCCAAAACCCACCAGCCGAAATCATCACAAATCATACACATCCACAAATCATATCACCAAAAATCTATCATACTAATCGAGATTAAGTAATAATCACAAGTTAATAAATAAATTATTAAGAAATCTCGGGATAAACATCGTCGATAATCGATTTTGACGGGATTCGTTGACTAAAAAAGTGAAACTATATCCGTTTTCGAGTGTCTTCCACTTCCTCTCGGTTGAAGTTTTATTAATAAAGAAGAAAATAAGTTTAGTAACCATTATACAGGCCTATAAATACATAAAACTAATATTAAGTTGAGTTTAAATCAAGTATTTATGAGTTGTAAGTAGCTGATAGCGATATGCCGGTTAATCCCGGTTGTGATAAGACACGCCATTTACGATACCTGCCTTGTAAAACAACCTCGTTAACTTAAATATTGTTATAAACAATATGGCTGTTTGATCCATAATCTTGACTCCTTTTCATAATCCTTAGACCGATTGAAAGACCCCAAATTCTTTTCTTTCAATCTTCTTCGGGTGTTGAGTTTGGATGCTGGAAAGTGTGATGAGTTCAAACCAGACGGTTACTAAGTAAAAGACTGATTTGTTGGTGTTAGACACCAACCGCCATATTGGTTATGAGCTGAGTAAAGAATTTTCCTCGTTGGAGGAATGTGAGTGATTATGTTGCGGCTTGCTTGGAGGGAAATCCGAGGAAGCTTTTCCGGTTTCTTCTCGTCCTGATGACTATCACCAATAATTTGAAGCGGGAGGAATAACTTTAAAATGCAGATAATTTTTGATTTATTTCTTCGTCGACTGTGTGGTCAAGTCACCGGGTTGTCTGCAACATTCACTGAATTCATCAAAGGCGGCACTAAACTTCATCACGCAAGCGTATCGTTAAAACCGTTCTCCTTTGAATTAGTTCGACTTCCCGATTTGTTTTAACAATCCGAATGAGTGTCGGAGATAATTATAACTCGTGGGTGGGAAACCCGACTGAAAAACCATCCGACTTCAAATTTGTCAGGTATCACTCTTGAAAAACCATCGATGATACGATTAGAACAGATCTAAAGCAACGCCATTTCCGGTTTTCCCTTTTACACTACAATCCCGAAATCGGAATCGTAAAAAGGGACTTAAAGCTCTGGAATGTGTTCCTTTTGAAATGGAAAACGATATTGCTCGTAATAAATCAAGTCAGAACCAGATAAAAGCACGTAACGTGTAACAAAACTCAAACAGATATTTGTCACGTGACGTGAAACAACAGAATTTAAATATTTGGAGAAATCGATTCGCGACTTCCGGTTTAATGATTTCCTTCTTTGTATAAACTTGGTTTTGGTTGTTAAGTATTGAAAAATTCGGGTAAACGGCTACGACTAATTCCGAGTTGGAGTCCTGGAATGTTTTGCTGGAGGTTCCAGTTTTCTTATTAGGACGAAGGAACAATGATATTTCATAGCAGACAATAAATTCTTTGGTGAAATAATACGTCGAAAAGTTTTTGGGGGTATGGGAGAGCTCCTTTTTTTTTGAATAGAAAAAGAGGAGCAAGATGGCGCTGAAGCCAACAGCAGCACCACATCCCACGGCAGTAAAGAAACCGCAAATGTAAGACCGCGCAATAAATATTTTAAATGCGTTTTAATTGCTCTTCTGAGAAAATAGTTTAAAAATAATATAAATACATAAAAATAATCTTTTACTCGAGGGTTGTAGTTGAAACATAATAAAAAAGTAGTGTCTGCGTGAATGAATTACGTTTTATTTACACTTTTTTTTGATGTGTGTTACAATATGTGTGTTAACTGTAGCATGCGCCGACATTTTTAAAAAGAAATAAACCGAGGGAAAAAGAAACGCAGAGATTTAACAACAAATATAGTTTATGAGATGGGTTCTCCTTTGAGGAGGAACGCTGTTGGTAGGAAGAAGGCTTTTGTGTGTTTAAAATCCTTTGTCTCTTCCCTGGACGACCTGAAAGCCTTTCACCTCTTCCTTGGATTTATCTGACAGCCAACAGTCTGATGGGTGATTGTAGTGGGTTGGGAAGCTTTGTTATCACTTGTAGGGGGTAAGGCATCAACACTTTCAAGTGGTTTAATTTTGGGCGTAACAAAAGAAGCCAGAAAAAGAGGGAATGGATGCTAACGAAGCTTTTCAGAAAAAAATTAAATTAGGAGAAGAAATGGGAATATATCGATTTCTCGTTCGTCCCACCTCCACCACCGCCCTCTAAACACTCAAAGTAATCAACTTATGAAAGTTAGTGTCCCTTTTTTTCCCTTTCTCTTTTTTTGTCGTCGACGAATGTCTTGCGGATTAGTCAAAAGTGTGTGGCGTCAACCTAATTACGACAATTGATTTTTAGCCAAATGGCTGGAAACGAGTTTCCCGGAGGGAGACGAGGATTTTGAACGGTTTTTGTCCTTTTTACAGAGAAATTTTTGTGTGTGTGTGCTGTTGTCCGTCTTGATGTGTTTGCTTTCTCATGAACGGAGGTTTGTCTGTTTGTTTTCTCAACCGTCGTCGAACTGTCTGTCATTATTTTCATTCTCTTGATGATGTTAGAAATATCCCTCAACTCGGATTCAGGTTCCAACATTTTTGATTTTGTAAGAAGCCAAAGTGATAAACTCCAACCAAAACTGCTGAAACGTCCACGCGGACTAAGACTGAAAAATTCATGAATATTCAGCACTTAAAGCAGACTAATGCGAGCGAGTGGTTATCTCCTCATAGCCCTTCGACTAAGGGAGGGTGGTTTCACCGAAGGGCTGCTAATCCTTTTCTCATAAACAAAAAAAAGGAATTGCTTAAAAGCTTTGCAATACGAACCCGAAGTCAAAAAGCTTTCACAGGGACAAAACATATTTTCTCCGGTTTTGTAAGCAATTTTGTGTTCCCTGGTTTCAGAGATGTGACTACAACTTTGGTCAAGAGATTCCTTCGGGAAATTTTTTCTAAAGTTCAACCGTAAAGCTTCCGCCATCAATTTCTCAGATGAATGTGAGCTTTGTAGTGTGTCTCGATTGCCAAAAACCGTGTTATTAATGCGAAATGATTATTTATCGCGTTATTTCCCGGTCATTGTCACCCGTTCGCGTTTTTATTTTTATTTTTCTCCCTTCAGGTTCACGAACTCACCGCCTGCTGTTGAGGCTATTTATGAAAAAGAGCCCGATAATTACCCCTCGGTTTTTGGTTTCCTCATTGTCTTTTGTTCAAAGGAGTTTAGTTAAACAAAAAAAAAAAGCGCGCGCGACACGAGGCAAAGTCTTTTGAATTCTGGGTTCCTTTGTTAAGAAGTGGAATTGAAAGTGACGAGATTAACAGTGACATACTAATGTATATAATCGTGTTATAGAGACGTACATTGGGTGTTTTAAGGGTGGCTCCCTCAGACCCCCGGGAGTATACAGGGTGTCGGAACGTTTTAACTTAATTATTGATGTTCGGAGATGTGCTTGTATCGCATTTTTCCTTAGAATTTCATTCCAGAAAATTACTTCTCCCCTTATTCAATTGAATTCAGTTTTTTACTTGTGAATATTTAGACAAAGATGAGTGAAAGAGAGAGAGTGGTAGACGGGATGGTAGGAGGAGGAAGCTGAATGCTTAGGGAATGTGAATTAGAAAATGAACAGTCGATCTCCTTCTAAAATTTCCTTTCCCGTTTTTTTCCTCTCTCTCTCTGTTTTAAAAGGATTAATTAGAAAATGAGTTTAATCTCAGGTTCTGGTCTAGCTCACCCCTATCTCTGAAGAAAAGCTCATTTTGAAGATTAGTCCGTTGAGTCATTGAATCACATAAATGGTATCTGGTGTCAGAGCCTTCTGCGTTAATATCCGAAGGAGAAGGCGGTGTGTTTGTGTAAGGAGCGTAACTTTAAAACGAACAGAACCGATTTTGATCAAGGTTTCTGTCCTCACACATAGAAAAGTGTGCATTACTTTTGAAATGAATCCCTCCTATGAGTGTGCAATACTTATGAAATGAAATCTTTGTGGAAATGTGCGTTATTTATGGAACGAATTCCCCCCCAATAAGTGGATATGATTAACGACGTGACTTCTTCATGAAAGTGTGCATTACTTTTGAAATAGATGGAAGGGTAGCTGATTGAATCAACAACCACACAACTAGAGATATTTAAGAGACACCCCAAAATTCTGAAAAGTGATAGACAAACACCCAGACAGTAGATCGAAACTGATTTCAGTGGTTGTTGTGAAAAGTTTAATCAAAACAGGCTCAAATGTTCTCTCGAGAGATACTCCCAGACATCTTTCTATCTACAGATAAATATCTGGTGTAGATAAAGTATATTTTAATAACATATAAACGTTTATACGGGTAGCAGGCGGGAATCCTCTTCTCACCAAGAGAAAGCTTCACCAGCAGGAGATTCAATCACAACAATAAAAATCTTTTTTGTGTGTATTGAACCGGTGAAACCTGAACCTGAAAAAGGAGAAGAAAGAAAAAAAAAATTTCTTCCAAAAGGAGACATACATAAGAAGCCGAAACTACTTTTTCACATTACAACCGGTAACTTATAAATATTCATTAAAAGAAGGCTTCTAATCCCAGACATAAATTCGTTGTTACATCGGATGGCAGTGGACAGTAGAGTTCTATCACATTGACGGAGAGGAGGAGGGAGCCCCCGGGCCCCAACCATCGGAATCGCTTCGGTTAAAAAGACGGAGAAAGGCTACGGTGATCGCGTACCTTCCTTTGACTTGTTGTAGTGCATAATCGAGAGACTTGTAAGAAGGTAGTCGTTTTCAGGTGGACTCTCGGTCTAACGTTAATTTATTTAAATTTCAATTAGAAATGTGGAAAAAGGGAGTGCAGACGGTTCCAAGTTATCGTAAAGCTATCCATCATTCTTTGACAGCTAAGGCCGTCATTTTCTATTGATAATATGATTTCATGCTTCTGGCACACACGTCAACCATTAAAGAAAAATTTTTCCCTTTTTTTGGGAGGAAAGCTTGTCCGGCAGTAGGCTGTCCCCAAGGATGCATCTGCTCAACGTCTATCACATTCTTTAATAACTTGAGTCGCAAGTAAACAAAGTCTGGATAGGCCTATTTACTCCCTCGTAAGACGTTTTAACAAAGAATTCATTTCATAAATAATGCACACTAATAGACATTTCATTTCAATTATGCATGACTGTTACTCACACATCTGGAAAGTGTGGAGTGTGCACTATTCTTGAAATCTACTCCTCTTACTACTGTGCATTATTTATGAAATGAAATTTTTGTAGAAATGTGCACTATTTTTGAAATGAAATCCTCCTACGAGTGTGCACTATTTTTGAAATGAGATTTGTGCAATTTTGAAATGAATCCTACAGTGTGCATTATTTTTGAAATGAATCACTCCACCAAAATTACAACTGAGTTGATACCAATGCTCAAGTACATAATTTTTCATAAATTTACAAACAAACACAAACTGTGCATTATTTATGAAACCCAAATGCACAAACAACGAACTCATTTCATAAATAATGCACACGTGTAAACATTCTATCTCAAAAATGAGTTTTGATTTGAATTTTAACCTTTTCTCATCCAACAGGATGAGAACTCACGACCATAACTTTACACATGTATAACTGTACGCTGTATTGGGGCTCATTTCATAAATAATGCACACTTTTTGTTTAATTAACAAACATATGTTTTGGCTCAATCATTTTAGTATTTTAATTTATAAAATTATATTGCGTGAATAATGCACACTCTGGCATCCATTTCTTTCAAAAATATTGCACACTATGATAGTGAGTTTATTCCTAATGTGCAATATTTATGAAATATAGTTTTGGTTTGAGAGTTTTAAGAAAGCAGAAAGTATTGGATTTGAATAGTGAAAAGGTCTTGACTGTGACACAAGCTTCAGGATATAAGCTCGGTCAGTGACAGTAGTTTGGAGTGAATCAGTGCCAATCCAAAATTTGGAAAAAGGCGGGAATTTGGATTTTGTGTGTGAGGGGGTGGATTTAGGATAAAATAAAAATGAGGTGATGACTACAAGAACACCAACTTTCTTTTTAATTTTTGTTCTTCACCTCCATTCTCATCCAATTTCGAAAACCATTTCTTCTTTGGCGTGACCTTTCCAATTCACACTTTCGCTTAATAACAAAAAGAAAAGGCGGACAAAGTGGTCAAAATTGTTGACACACAGAAAGACAGACAATTTCAGAAATTTAATAAAACAAACAAAAAAGAGGGTAGAAGGAAAAAATTTTTTTTTGTGATAGCAAGACCGTTACCGCGAGCGTTCAGGTAGAAAATGTTGAGAATTGCAATAAAAGAAAAGAAAAAGGAAATAAAAAAAAAGGATCCTCAATGGTTCATTTGCAAATTTTTACAAACATTTAAGAATTCTTAAGGAAAAAATGTTGAAGGTCTGAATGATTTGTTAAAAACCGTTAAATTCTACCTGAATGGATAATCAAAAGTGTTTTTGGGGTGGTGAGAGAGTGGGTACATCATCTCAAGTCGCTGGCCGTCCAAAAATATTTTTCAACTCCGTCCAGTTCAACTCGGAAGTCAGTAGTTCTCATAACGTCCTTGGAGAGGGTTAGGACATTGAAAGAATCCATGGAGGACCAGTTAGGTTATAGAGAAATCCCTCACCTGCAAGTAATATGCACACTTCCAGGTCACGTGATCAAACCTTAACTGACTGCCGACGCCTGAACTGGAAGCCATCTAGATCAACATCCCACCAATTTGTGTTAGTAATGAACACTTAGGTTTAGATCTTATTTCAAAATAAATGCACACTCGAAGGCACACTTTCATCAGTGATTCATATCATTCTTATTGCTCACTAAGTTCCATTTCATAAATAATGCACACTATCACGAAAAAGTCGTGTCGTAAATCATAAACATCTGTCGAGAGAATTGGTTTCATAAATAATGCACATTCCCATAAGATTTCATTTCATAAGTATTGCACACTAGTAGGAGGAACTCATTTCAAAATAGTGCACACTTTCATTAATGATTCATCTCACTTTTATTGCTCACTGAGTTCCATTTCATAAATAATGCACACCTTCATGAAAATGTCACGTCGTAAATCATACACATTTATTGAGGGAATTCGTTTCATAAATAATGCACATTTCCACAAATACTTCATTTCATAAGTATTGCACACTCGTGGGAAGAATTCATTTCGAAAATACTGCACACTTTCATCAATGATTCATCTCACTCTTACTACTTCACTACGAAAATTTCATTTCATGCAATACTATCAAATAAGATTTCATAAGTATTGCGGGGAATTCATTTCAAAAATAGTGCACACTTTCATTAAGAATACAACTTACTTTCACTTTCATTCAAGCGGATGTTGGTGTGTCAGTCTTTATGTTATGTCATTCTGGAATTTATAATTAAAAACACTTCTAAGTGTGCATTATTTATGAAAAATACGGTTCCTCCAAACACACGCAACCCAAATTGTACCACAACGGTGAAGCAGAGTGCTTTATTCGAATTTCCAGTATATACAACTCAACCCAACAATATCTATACATCAGTGTATTCAATAATATTGAAACATTCATACTTTCTATACCGATTTATACGTCTATATACCCGTCGATTTTTTCCCGCCAAAATTGTTTTAAACACCATCTGACGCACCCGACACGCGAACACATGCTACTAGCCTATTCTACTTGAGTTTCATCTAAGTTTTTCATACATGTAACGATTATCGATGATATATTTGACTAAGATTGATTGACTGATTGATTGAGTGAGTGACTGAGTGAGTGAATGATTGATTGAATGCCTGACCGCATGATTTAGTCCAGAAGCTATAAATTTTGTAAACTTTTTGCCGATTTCTCTTTCTCTCATTGTGTTCTTCTTTTTTTTCCTTTCATTTGGAACAGTGTCCGTCAGGATTAATCATTAAGGTAGGAATTTTATCTATCTACTTATTTATCTATCTATCTATTTTTTGTTATGTATTGATTTTTTTCTTAGAAGTAGTGATAGGAGGAAGAGTTGTAGGAGAAAGAAATGATTGTTTTGAATGTTTAGTGGCTTTGTAAAATGGCGATGGTTTTATAGGTTTAGGTACTGGTTTCATAAGTAATGCACACTTGTAGTATCGCTTTGGGAACAATTCATTTTGAATGTCGTGGACTTTCTTATGAAGATAATATTTCATACTTTGGTCAATAATTCAAGTCGTAAACAGTACACTGTCTTAACAAGGTGTCATTTCAAAAATAATGCACACTGGTAAGTTCATAAGTAAAGGAGGCATAGGAGGAGATCCAATTGCATGAGTAAAGCTCACTCTTTTAAGAAAAATTAATTTTATAAATAAAGCATACTGTCACAAGGATCTTTTAAGGTTGAAAAACACATTTATGGAGTCTTGGTTTCATAAGTGATGCACACTTTCAATTTTTAACAACTTCTACTCGAGTATAAGTGAGAAAAATTCCTGGGATTCTCCACAATTCATAAAACCGATGAGTTCAAAAACAAATTTATAATTGAAACATAAAAATTTTGAAGGAAACAGTGTTGCCAAATTGAAGTGACGTCTTGATTGTGACACCAACAGAAAAATTTTTCGGTTGGTTCGGAGGAGGGAAGGTGGTGGTGGAGGACGTATGGGGAGATTTCCGTCGAGAACCTTTCATCAACAGATAATGTTGCACTTTTTAAAGACCTGCTATTAGAAGGTGGGGCCCCGTTGTAAATCATTTTTCAAATAAAATGTCAGTCACTCTCTCACTTGACTCCACGTTTTTGTGTTGTTCTTCTTCATCTTCATCTTCTTCTGGTTTTATGTCACTACAACATAGTATCCACACATCATGTTTCCGAATGCCTGTTCAATTATCTCGGTCATTTAACGCTCTTTTCATCGGAAATCATTTCATAAATACTGCACACTTCTGCAAAGAGCTTGTTAATACATAATGTAGGTTTTGAAGGAGGTCTTATTTCATAAATAATGCACAAATTTAGATAGAATTCGTGTTAGAAGTAATGGACATTTTTAAGTGGAACTGGTTTCATAAATAATGCACAGTTGACAGTGTAGTTTATCGGTCGTATTGCTTAATGATTTTAGCCAGAACTCATTTCATAATTAATGCACACCTGTACTAAGATCTTTTTCATAATTAACGAACATCTTTACAAAGACCTTATTTCATAAATATTGCACACATTTAGAAAGAGGTAGTTTTTAAGAGCTGGTTTCATAAATAATGCACAGCTGACAGTGTAATGAATTTAGACAGAGCTCATTTCATAATTAATGCACACTTTTACTAAGAGTTGTAAAACCAATTATTACGAAACGAGTTTTCTCGACTTAATAGTAATCGAGTGTTGGGTGATCGAGTTGGTTGGTTGTCTTTAACACTTTTCAGGGGTTGCACGCATTCGGAAGTGAATAAACAGGCACGGTAACAGGTGGTAGACTGGTGGTCTTCTTATAAAACGCACCTGAAATGGTCGGAGAACGATTCCGACTCACTTAGGTGGACGATGACACTCAAATTTTGAATGACCACATAATGGGATATGATATTTCACTCCAGGTACGGAGTATACTAGTAGTATAATTTAGTTATCGGAGAGGATAAGAAAGAAGAACTTAATGATCCGCTAAAGTATGGACGAGGGAATATCAATTAAGATTTCAAGTGCGAAGTAAACATCGGACAGGTACAGAGCCTGAGAAACACTGGGATATTTTCTTTATTTGATACGCCTACGCTTTTGTTGTGGTTTATAATCCTGATCGTTTCTAAAACAAATAATGAAATAAAAATGTAAATTATAAACGACGACGACGAGGACGGCGATGATGATGATGATGACGACAATGGGTTTTAAAATTAGGCGAGTGTGTAATTCCATTGAACGTGCAGATGGCGTTAGACGAGTCATGACTGGACAAAAAAAAATTCCTTTTGACTTGGTTATTAACTTGTTTTCATCGATATTTTGTTCGTGCGGAATGAAAATTTGAAAATTTCGCCTCGAGTCACTCAATGGGAAAATTTAAAGAAATTTTTTTTCTCTTCAAATGACTTTGACTAGAAGTGAGCGCACCTAGAAAAGCCTCCGGGTTATAGAAGCGGGAGAGGATAATGGAAACCCGGAAATTTAACAACAAACAAAACAAAAAAATACCTTTTAACTGAAAATAATCATGAAGGTGAGTCTTCAAAAACAAAGAAAAAAGAATTTTAATAAGTTGTAAGCATGAACAATGCTTATTAAATGAAAGTGTGCATCGCCAAACTTCTGGCTAAACGTTTCCGTTACTTTACCCTGTGTAGAATCGTGTCTCACTCATGTGAGACCTCTCAGACAATCTGACTGACTGTCTCAGACCTCTGAGACAATACCTCTCTGAATGTGTGCTGTATTTATGAGATAAGGTCCTCGTACAAGCCTATAAAAAACCTTTAGTACAGGTGTGCACTAATTATGAATTGAGTTCTGTTCAAATTCTGTTAGAACTCGACCAATAAACTACACTGTCAACTGTGCACTATTGGTTGTGGTTTTAATCCCGGTTTTCACCCTTAATTTTTGGGTATAACAGGATGCGGGAGAAGGATTCGAACCCACGACCATTTGCGTCCAAGTCAGGAACTTAACCACTACACTACTCCTCCCACAACTGTGCACTATTCATGAAATAGGCTCTGCGCACAGCTGTGCATTACTTTTGAAGTGAAACATCCCCAAAAGTTTGCAATACTTTTAAAATAAATTTCTCTCAAAAGGTTTTTATAAAACGAATTATACAGTACATCCTAGTGTGCATTATTTATGAAATAGGTTCTTCGCATAGTTGTGCATTACTTTTGAAAACAAAACGTGAGCATAATTTTTGAATTCAGTACAAATTATTGGTAGAATCCCACCGGAAGTTGTTTACGAGTCCAATTAGTCCAATTTTCTACAAAAGAGAGGTAACAGTGGTTAGGGCCTCGAGAGGAAAGTGGAGTGGTTGCCTAAAGGTGAAATAAAGCTCTTCGGAGTAAAAGATAAAGATAAAAATAAAAACAAAAATTTATCTTTCATTAGTGTCAGTTTGTGAATAGAAAGTCTAAATTAAAAGAACGCGGTGAAATCGATCTTTTTTCCAGAGAATATGAGAACGGGCGATGTTCGGAGGATAGAAGGCGGTGGTGGGAAGAGGGGTAGTGAAAGATGTCCAGATCGTGATCGTATAGTCTCTTCTCCGAGGATTTTTCTGCTAAAAAAAATCGGAAAGAAAAGGGAACCTGAACTCTTGTTCTTCCCTCACTTTGAAAGGTTCCTTTGAAAATGGCTCCTTTTCAAATTTTTCGTATTCAGAATTTTTTTTTTGTCTGTTTGTTTGTTTGGTTGGTTTTTTGACAAAAATTTTTATAGCCTCCAAAAATTGAATAAAATAATTGTCTGGAGTCTTTTTTTTGGAGAAGTCATAAATAAGTCTAGTTTGTACTAAAGAGTTAAAGAGAAGGTCGTCCTCATTCTGAGAATCTATTCTTGTTGTCGAATTTTTTTTTTGTTTGTTTGTCTTCTTTTTCCTTTCTTTAGACGACAGACAAAAGAAAAGAGACGTACCCCCAAAATGGAAATAAAATGAAAAAGGTAGACAATTATAACTTTTAAGGCGCGTTTTGAAATATATAAAAAAGACAAAACAGTGTTGGGTCTCTTTTTATGCGCCTCAGGGTTTTGGTAATTGTGTCTTAAATATATCACAAATGAATTGAGGTTGGTTGAGTTATTTCATGCGGGATTTCTATCATATAAAGCGTCATATTAATATATCAAAATGTGTATTTAGTATAACAACTATAAACCTATAAAAGTTTAGGTGAACCTCTGCGACTGAGTAATGACTTTTGTTTTGGTTCCTCCTCTGACTCTGAATACTTTTTAAATTTGGACGTTTCGCGAACTTAAAACATGGCGGATCACCACACATACTGATAAACACTCTTGACAGATTATCTTTATCTATTCCCAATAAAACGACTACCTGTCTCCGAGGACAGAAGGATGTGGGGCTTGCTAGGTATCGGGCCAGTGCCCAAATCCTAGGAGCTGTCAGGAAGAGAAGGAGAGGAAGTAGATGAAACTGGGGAAAATGACAAAATTTTAAAAAATTTATGTATAAGTTAGTATATTATAAACATATATTTATATAAAAAATACAGGTACAAAAATAAATTGCTCCTAACAGTGTATGTTATCTATGAAATGAGCTTGTTAAGGATGTGCGTATTATTTATTAATAGTACGAGTGTGCATTACTTTTGAAATGGGTTGTGTGTAGAAGTGTGCAATATTTATGAAATGACACCTTTCCTAAAGCCTGCTAGATAGAATATGTCTCTCAGTAGACAAAAAATAATCAAAATTATTTAGTATCTGGTTTGATATTAATCAGAGAATGACTGGAATGGAGGGAATGAATTTGTTAGTGAGCAGTCTTACTGTCTTAAGTTCCTCTCCCCGCAAAAATTCTGAACGACATCTCTCCGACAGAAAAATTTTTATTTCTTGTTTCACCTCAAATCAGTTACAGATTTCGCGTAAAAAAAGTGCTCATCTCGTTTTGAAAAAATTTTCCCGTCAATCTTGATCATTCTGGTGTGGAAAAAAGAAATTCAATTTTCGTTTTAACCCCCCCTCTTCCTCCTCCTCTCTCTGGTTCTTTCATTCTGGTTCACGAAACCAGAAGAAAATTTTTTATTTCGCTGCTGTCTTATTTTCATTTTATGACCCACAAAAACCTCTGCGAAGTGTTTCATCTCCTTCTCCGACAGAATCACACGCAGCTTATTATAAATAAATAAAAACGGGAGGAAAATATGTAAAAGAAAAAACAAAAGAAAGGAGAATGTGAGACACACATATTCTTCTGTCGCAGGGTTCAGCGAATGCGAGAGAAGAGGAAAGGAGGAAGAAAAAAAAAATTTATAGACGCCACACGCAATATTTTTTGTCAGTACGAAGATGAAAACGGTTTATGATGAAAAGTTGCCCTGAGGAATATGTAAACAAGTTTTTTTTCTTCTTCGTTTTCTTCTGCTTCGTCTTCTTCTTCTCCTTCCGTTTCCGGTTCCAGTTATTTATTTGTTGGGAAGGGTGTGAGAGAGAGAGAGAGAGAATGGGAGAGGAAGATGTAGAGAGCAGGCATCCCTCACTCGGGAGAAATCCCCGTAAGGGAAGGCGGTGGAGGGAATCATTATCATTATCTCTGAAAACTTCAACTTTCTGACGTTCATATCAACCCGTAATGTAATATTCAAAAGGAATAATAATGGAAAATGATTCGTGATTTTGGAGAGTATTCGTTTTTGGGGAGAAAGGTCTTTCCGTTTCCTACCCCCGTCACACACACCTACCCTTAAAAAAGAGAGAAAGTTTCTGATATTGTTCCTGTCGTTTATTTAAAATAAATAAAATCGGTATAACGATTTGTAGTTAAAAAAAAGTTTCCGTTTAGATTTGCGTTGGGATGTGTTCGTGACTCACCGATTTAATTTCATTTAAAAATAAACAAGGCTGCTCCCTCATAGTACGTTTTTAGGGACATAATCCAGGGCTTGGCTGAAAAATTTCGTGTAATATGAGATGAACAAGGGTTCTCGAGGTGGTGGTGGTGGGGCTCCCAACTTGGAAACTTGCACATCCATCCAAAGATATTAAGTGTTTCCATGAAACGTTCAGAAAGAAAGAAAAAAAAAGTTTTTACCACAACTTGATGGGGTTCCAAGTTTATTGTTGCACAACCGTTTCAACCTCTAACTTTGTGTGATGTGTGTGTCTGTCTGTTTTTAAGGTTGACCATATGCTGCTCCTTTTTTTTCTAAAAATTTCACGCATAAATCGATTTAAAACCAAACCGCAAAGTGTTGTGTGCCACAGTGGCATTTCACCTCCAAGAGTTTTTTTGGGGGCAAAAGATGGGAAAGGAGAGATGACGGGAAGTGGTTTGGAAGGTTGCATCGGGTCGACCGCAGGTTTTTAGGTTTTGGTATCGTGCACGCATTGAGATTATCAATTTATTTTTAACCCTTTGGCGCGAACGGGTCACAGCGATACTGTGCAGAATTCAGCAAATTTCTTACTCCTAACCTCAAATTATAACACTAACACTAAAGAATTGTGACACCGGCACTGATTAACCTCCTGTTACACTTTATTTTTCAAAAAATAAGATTTAATCGCCAAATACTGTGCATTATTTATGAAATGAGGCCTCTATAAAGTGAAATTTGGACAAAAAGTGTGCATTATTTTTGAAAGGAAGGTTTCAGTATTTGTGAAATGAATTCCGTGCAAAAGGGGTGTAACATTTGTGAAATAAATTTCACATGAAAGTGTGCAATATTTATGAAATGAACTCCTAACCCAAGTGTGCAATATTTATGAAATGAACTAACCAAGTGTGCAATATTTATGAAATGAACTCCTTACCCAAGTGTGCAATATTTATGAAATGAACTCCTAACCCAAGTGTGCAATATTTATGAAATATACTCCTAACCTAAGAGTGCAATATTTATGAAATGAATGCCGCATAAAAGTGTGCAATATTTATGAAATATACTCCTGACCAAAATGTGCAATATTTTTGAAAACCAGAGAATTTCATTCTCTAAACTTAGAAGTCCGAACTAATATCGAACATCCAGCCTCCATTACTTGTTTGCGGATTAATTCCTGACAGGAACATCTTATCCTCATTTATACTAAAAAAATATTCTCTAACCATTACACCCATAATATTATACAAAAAGAAACCAGAAACCAGTTTAGATCAGAAATATCACACCAAATAGTAACTGAGTGTCAATGACTGCTAACCGTTAGCTATGGCTCACAAAATGCAGTGATTTTTACAAGACACCAACGACCCCAAACCAAATCACAAAAACGGAAACAAATTTATCCGTTAATGTCTTGACAAGGAAGCCCCCAAAAAGCGGGCCATAAATTTAACCGGCTAAAAGTTTTAATTAAACCAATTAATCGCATCTGTGTGCCAACCAATTAATAACCGATGTAATTGAATTCGAATACAAACTTATGGCCTACTAGAATGTCGTCGCACATTTGTTTATATTAATTCCTTTCCTTCTTTTTCTATGTTTAACTAAACCAATCAATAAGAACATAAATCAAAATTTATTTTTATCTATAGAAACATAACGCGACGACCAGACACGGGATTATTAAGCAATCCGAAATGAAGAAATAATTAAAGGTAATGTCATTGGCTTAAAACATTTTCAGACGTCACCCGGTGACAGTGATCGTATTAATAAATAAATATTTGGTGGGGAATGAGAAATAAGGCTCGTGACGAAACCTGAAATAAGAATAAATAAATAAATAAAATATAAGAAAAAAACTTGTATTTATTTAATTAGAGCTGATGTTTTGCTCCAGTTTTTAACGACCACCTTTCCGCCTTAATCTCTATGATTTATATCCTTATAATTTATTATTAATAGTTATAATGGGTTTAGGCTTATTTAATGCTCACACTTTTTTTATGCGGTGTTGAATTGGCATGAGCCACGGGTGCTTGAACTTGATAACACCAAAGGAAACCGACTATTTCGTCGGGTCTTGGGTCTATGGATCCCGGAATGAAACTTTTTTTTAAACTTAGGTTGGGAGTTGTTTTGTGACAGGTTGGTAGCAATGCGTGTTGAGTCTCTACTTTGTTTAAGAAAATATAGTATAATTTAATAATTCTTTGCCTATTTTGGGTGTTATAATAATATAATGATGTGATAGGTTTCCGTGGCCCGCCAAAGAACCAATATTTATACTCAGAGCTGCATTTTCTTTTCATCCCTTTGAAGACCTGTCAAAGTGAAATTTTGGAAAAATATTTAGTATCACCTGGGAAAAAGTGATAAGCTCTCTATAAATATATTTCTCTCATTTAAATTTCCAAAATTTGGAGCAATTTTCCCCAATTTTTGGACAAATTTCTCAAACAACTGGAAAATAGGCTTTATACAGTCATCCTCTCCTTCCCAAAAATTAGAGGAGGTCACTCTCTGATATTGTTATTGTAGAATTAAAAATCAATTTTTTTAAATATTTATATTCATATATAATATAAACGCACTATTTAAGTTATTTGAGTGTGCGGTCCGCATAAAAAAAAATTATTTCGAAAATGGGCAGCCGTCTGAAAAAGGTTGCTGACCCCTATGATATACTATAAATAGGTCGGTAGTATATAACTCGATCAATTAACATACGTCATTGGGTAGTAATAACAAGGACATCGACGTATAAATATATAACGCATATATATAAACAGCAATGGATAAAATAGAACGCCGCCTCCGTAACATAATCAGTATAAATGGATAAATAAAAAATAAACTATTTGATCTCGGATTAGAAAATCTTATCTTCATTTGAAAAGTATTTTTTTTAGATTATACTCTAGCCATTGTAGTCATAATATAATACAAAATATAACCTATTAGTATTGAAGGAGGCGAAAAGAAGAAGCTGGGAGGAAGTTTGACGGAGAGGTTCAAGGAAAGGGGCAGAACGAAAATAAACTATTTAAATAAATTAGTAGATAAATAAGTAATTAATTCGCCAATAAATAGATAAATATATAAATGTAAATAGATAAACGTAGACAAACATAGATATGTAGATAGATAAATAAAAATTCCAACTCTGGTGCTGAAGAGTGAACCTCATGTTCAAGTGCCTACCGCTCGGTGAGGAAACGTTATCTGACACAGTACTACCAACCTGAGATTGACACAACCGAGCTGCTCAGCAATTTATACAAAAACAGCATGTTGAATATATAATATATAATTATGTGTCCCAAAGTCGAAGATAAGGAGCTTTGTCCTGTACGATTAGAACTTATGTGTTTGTTTTTCCTCCCCTTCAAGAATAGACAAAGGTAAATAATATATATCAATAGATAAACGACCAACCACGATTCTACCAACAAATAACTGAAAATGACGACCTTATGTCGCCCCTGTAACATTCCGCTAACTCTCTCTGGCAAGATCATAACCAGAAAATGAGGGAGTATCACCCGAACACCAAAGGATGACTGAAAGTAACATGGTCCGAAGATGGCCTGATCGAAAAATGGCTAACCATACAAGTAGATAAATAAACTTTAAGTTACAAATAGGACAATAGACATGTTAGTATGTTAGTTAAATAATTAATATGACCTTAAGATATATATAAATATATTCGGAATTGAGTTTATGTATATAGTAACAGACATAACGTTCCTCTTAGGTGTTATTAAGAGCTTCACCTGGTTTGAGATGATGGAACGCCATTTATACAGTCACGAATGAAGTTATCTATGTCGTGACGTGTGTCGCGGATGGAAAACTCTATACTACCCAGCTGAGGTTTTCTTTTTTTCTCTATTGGCAAAAGTCAAAGCCATCACATCGAAGTATTATTCGAAAGTCAAACAAGACAGTCATTCCAGTCGCAACTGGTTGAAAGAACCAAAGAGAGCCACTAATCAGCTGTTTAGTCACGCACCAGGCACTTCACCTGGAACCGAAACTCAT
Organism: Columbicola columbae; assembly: GCA_016920875.1. Lineage (NCBI taxonomy): Eukaryota > Metazoa > Arthropoda > Insecta > Psocodea > Philopteridae > Columbicola > Columbicola columbae. The sequence goes on from JADMLL010000008.1 coordinate 10,375,742, forward strand.
AACCCGATGACTACTTAGCCATCTTTTTATGTACAAAAGTAAACGGAATTGTTAAAGATTAATTAACGTCGGTCTTTCCTTCATCTCCTTCTTCTTCCTCCTCTCTGGTCTTTCGTTTTCCCGTCCTTCCGTCAGTTGTAGTTTTCCCAGTGACGTCACCAGGTGTTTGATACTAATAACCTGTCGTATGTTCGTTGGTTCGAGTCATCGCGTTTTTATATTAATTCGAGGGTGTGACCCTCGTGTTTGTTTCGTCGCCTTTCTCTTTTTGTCAGTTCTTTCAAAACTCAATCACGCATTAAAGGGATGTTCTAAAAGGTTTCCGTTTCCATGACGACAGGACTGAAACGAACAAGAAGGAAGGAATTTCACAAACAAAGGAAAACACTAATGGAACCCGTTGGCTCGTTTGAGCTGAATTTTATTTATTAACCGAATGACGCGTATGTCACGTATTTTTGCTACCACCGTTGTCACGACCATCGATGCCATAATCAGCTGTTAAATAAGACTTTACGACCATGAAACAGGAAATCGGTGTTGGTGGAGACACAGACATGGTCATTTCTTGTTAGCCTCAACTCGTACTTAAACATATCTGTTTTACATTTAATGACTTTGTCTCTTCTTTGCTGTTCGACACCATCAAAGACCTACTGGTCTACTAGACCCTTGCTTAGCTTCACGAGAGAGAGAGATGTGGTGGTGTTAGCAAATCTATTTCAAAGACACGCGTTTTATTACTGCGCTTTATCCTTTGATGGTTTTTGTATTGTCGGGTCTTGTTTTATGCGTTCTTTTCTTTCACGCTTTTGGTGTTATAGAGTTTGGCTGGGAAAACGACTATTCGTTTCATAAATATTGCACACTTAATTAAGAATTTCGTTTCATGAATCCTGCACACTTCCTTGGAGAATTCGTTTCATAGAAACTCACATTTTCCCCAAAAACATTTCATAAATATTGCACGCTTCCGTCAAGGATTTGTTTCAAAATATTGCACACTCTCAGAATTCATTTCATTTCGTTTCAAATAAATTGCACACTTTTATCGAGGATATATCCCAAAATATTGCACACTTTTCTCGAGGACTCATTCCAAAAATAGTGCACTCTAATAGCAAGAGTTCATTTCATAAATATTACACAGTCTCTTCGAGGGGTTCATTTCATAAGTACTGCACACTTACGACAAGAAATTATCCCAAAATATTCACACAGACTCATTCCAAAAATATTGCACACTTACAGCAGATTTTCATTTCAAAAATATTGCACACTTTCATTAAGGATTCGTTTCAAAAATATTGCACACTTGCAGAAGGAATTGTTTCAAAAATATTGGACACTTTTTAAAGACTCATTTCATAAATAATGCACATTCATTTAATTTCGTCACGTAATTAATTCCGTTAACGAATCTCTTGACTTATACAGATCTCGGTTTACGCGTTTTATTATAAAATTGGGCTGTTTTCATACACGTGATTCTTAGCTCCATTCGTGAACCCTATCGTTCGCGTAAAAGAAGTTCTGACTGACTACATCTGTGTATTAAAGGTTGTCAGAGTGGAATCTTCTTATAAGGCTTATTACCTTTTGGGGTGAGTCTTCAGACATCCGCGACAAATATGTTGAAGCTGGGGTCACCCAGAAGGGTACACCCATTTTTACACAAAAATTTTTTTTTTTTCATTTTCAAAACCAGGTGCTGTCTGGAAGTCTCCGAAAAAAAAGCGGAAGCATCTCACATTCATTCCTTCGTGCGTTTGGAATTAAAAGAACAGTCTTAAAAACTTCCGCTTTCAAACAATTATCCCCTGGCAACACACACAAACACACACACAAAAAAGAAGTTGGTTGGGTTTTCGTGTGCACACAAACTGTTCTCTCTCTCTCTCTCTCCTAATCAACGTTCCTTTTGAGCTCTCTTTTTTTGAAAATTGTTGGAGAGAGAGGGTGAGCGTTTGGGGATGGGGGTGGTAGAACAAACAACCGCAAAAGTTTAAAATAAGGTTAATTAATTATTTGACTATTAAGGTACGGAGGAAAGGGGGCCACGGTGGAGAAACGAGAATTTGAAAAATGGGTTCCGCCTTTAGTCGGCTAATGTTCTAGCAAAGGTCGAACGCCACGTTTGAAACGGTTCGGCCATAACCATAAATAAAACTAAGTTTCTATCCCCACGAGAAACCCAATTTCGGGTTTTTGTTATGGAAAAGATACAAGCAGAAGAAACTACCAGATGCACTTCTACAAATATTGTACGCGCTCATCAAAGATTCATTTCATAAATACTGCACACTTAGAGCGGGAACTTATTTCCAAATACTGCACACTTTGTCAGAGAATTCGTTTCAAAAATACTGCACACTTATATCAAGACTTATTTCATAAATATTGCACACTTTTTTAAGAATTTCGTTTCATAAATCCTGCACACTTCCTGGAGAGTTCGTTTAGTAGATACTCCACACTTTTCCAAAAAAATTCATTTCATAAATATTGCACACTATCCCAATAATTCTTTCATAAATATTGCACACTAACATCATGGACTCATTCCAAAAATATTGCACACTTATATCAAGGACTCATTTCATAAATCCTGCACACTTTTTGGTGAGTTAATTTCATAAGTATTGCACACTTTCTTGAATAATTCGTTTTATAAATCCTGCACACTTATATCAAGGATTCATTTAAAAGTATTGCACTCTATCAAGACTTATTCCAAAAATTCTGCACACTTTCATCAAAGATCCATTTCATAAATAATGCACACTAAGTAATTTCACATTTGTGGGGAAAGAAGAGAGTACACAAAACAAACTTGCGTACTCAAGCGGTTGATAGGTATACAACCTAACTGATGGACACATCCACGGTAATATGATAATATATACTAAGAGTAGTATATTATACCTTTTGGAAATGAAAATTATGATTGTGTCGGTGTACATAATGAATTAATTTTGGAATTAAAATTTGGCGGTACTTTTTGATGTGGAATTTGTTTGTAAGCCTTCAGGTGAAAATTTAATTGGATGAGGACGAGGGAGGTAAGGAGAGAGAGGTGGAGCGGCTTCTTTATCTTTATCTTTATCTAGTGTTTTAACGAATCTAAGTGTGATTATGTTTGTTTGTTTCGGTCATCTATGGTTCGGTTAACCCGCCACCTTGTCCAAAGTAACTAAGCACTTGTGTTTTATGGGTTTAAACCAAATCGCGTAAAAAAAGGTCGGAATGATTATGGATCCGTTCACTGAGAGGACACACTAAAAACAGATAGTTTGTACCTAATGTGTGTAATGTTTGTTCTTCTGGTTCTTCCTCATGGATCTAATACTCAGAAACCATTTCAAGTGGATCTGACGAAAAACCGGGACAAGGTCTTTGACCGGGGATGATGGCAGGTACCCAATTAAACGGTTGGATGGACCCAAACGAGAGGAGGATAAAAAAAGATTCCACCAACCCCTGGGTCTTCTTAAAATCTTTTAATTTGATACTATTTTTAGTTTTTTATTGAATAACAAGAAGAAAGAGGAAGAAGAACAGAAAGTAGAATCACGTAGTGGAATATTTGAGATTGAAAACTATTCGTCATATGCAATAAAATAAAAAGGAGAAAAGATGGAGGAGGAGGAGGAGGAGGAGGAAGAGTAAAAAAAATGGAAGCACTTGATACATATGAAATATTAATATTGCATCCTGGCATATGTCATTGGAATGAAAATGAGAACGTGCTATTGGAAAAGTTTGTTTTTCGCCTGGTATTTTGACTGGGATCCTCCTAATATATAACGGTTCCCTGGAGAAGCCGCTTCGAGAGTGAGATGTCGTGCTCATTTCTTCCCTCAGATTCCTCTGGGAATATTTAGAAGTACATAAATATGTAGTCGGCTCCTGCCTCCTGCTTCTCGCTTTTTTTTTCTTCTTCTTCTGTTTTCGTTTCTCCTATTTATTCTTCTTCGGTACTCGCTTTTGTGGTTTATTTTTAGAAACCCTCCGCATCGGGTAAAAGCTTTTGTAGATGGCTCTAATGCAACTTTTGAGTTTCTCTCTCTCTCTCTGTTAATCTTTAAAGATATTGCTGAAGAGGGAAGTTTTTTTTATTGAGCTTTTACTCGAGTTTCCCTTTTCTGTGAAGAGTAACTTTTGTTTCTTCCAAGACAGACGTACTCCTTGGTAGCCGAGATAACACCAAAGAGAATCGTGTACTCATCAAACCCATTGGAAGGCTCATAGATAACCCAGAAGAGTAGCTGAAACTTTTTGATTGGCTTGGTAGAATTTGCTGTTGTGTGTTGGATGATCAAATTCCTGTTGTAGTTGTGTGTTCGAGTTCTTCTGTTTTGTTTTCTTCCGTCAACCTTCAAACCAGTCGTCAGTTTTGATTGTTCTTAGTGACTCGCTCTGTCATGAGCTTTAGGATCTCTGTGAAGATCTCTTCTCTTTCTAAATGTGTGCAATACTTATGAAACGAGGACGTCTTTTGTTTCTTTTTTTTAAGTCTTTTCTATCTTCAAGAAACATTTCCTCCATAATTCCTAATTGCTTTGACTACCTCCCTACCGAAGTGGTTGCTCTGTGACTTAGCAACATTTCTCCTGCTCGAAATTGTCACCGAATTCCAAGTTTAATTCTATTCTACTGCCACGTCTGATTTCGGTGTCCAGCTTTCCGCGTTATCACCTTTCACGATTAGCATTTAACGAAGTCCTCAAGTTTCCAAATTCATGGGATTTTCAATATCGAGGAGAAAATTGCCTTATTTGGTGATCGGGGAGGAGGTTGGTGCAATAGACGACAACTATTGCATTGTCAGTTTTGTATCCAAGCAGTCGAGCGAGAGGCGAACGGCGAGCTATCAATATATTAAGCAATAGCCAGTCAGATATCAGCGTATTAAGCGATATTGAAATACAAGCTTTGGCGAGGAATGTTTGTTAGATAATTAAACTTGGCATTATTACGTAATAAAATGGTTTTAATCATTTAATGGGATCACAAAAGTGGATGAAATTTATGCAACAAAGTTTGCTTTAAACTCTCCTCCATTTCGCGTAATTAAGCGATTTCACGTCCGGACTAGACAAAGTATATCGGTGTTTTGACTAATATCGGCGATTAAAATTTGAAATTTGTAGTTTGATGTGAGAGAGATTTAACGTCAAATCCTAATCTCGATTTCTCGATTCATATTTAGGACCCACGAAAATTCCATTTAAGACTTTTTCTCATTCCCGGATGGATTTTGGACTCTCGTAATCAGATTTGCGCTTACTCATAGATGACTCGCGTCTCATGCCCACTCTTAATCCAATTTTTGTTTTATTTTTTCAGAGACCGCCGTCATCCTCACTATCTTATGGTCCAGGCAATGATGACGTAAGGTCGCCAGGCTCTGGAGGAACGCCAGGGCCTTTATCTCAACCTCCAGGCTCTCAACAGAGCGTAGATACGGATCCAGGTAAGATGATTTTGTGATTAACCTTTGTATATAGTCTTCTTAGAACAGCGGTTGGCAATATTTCAAAGATGGCGACTCTGTCATAAAGCAATTAGACGAATTAATAACTAAAATGAATCACATTTATACAGTCGGGTCTTGTTTTACGCGTTTCTTGAAAATTAAGAACGTCTTTCATAAGTAGTGCACAACTATTGTTTCGTTCAAGGTTAATTTGATAATTCTCTTTTAACGCACAACTTTAAGTATCAAATTCTAGTTTTGTGACGAATTCATTTCATAAATATTGCACACTTACCCCACGATTTGCTTAGTTATTTATCAATTTCTAGCGTTTTCTTCTTATTTATTTAATTGATCAAGTCTCGATTTACGCGTTTTTTAATAAAATTGGGCGCACTTTACGCCTTTCCAAAAAATTTGAATCAATCATTTTTCAAAAATAATGCACAGTTTGGAGATTAGAGTGTTTTGAGTAAGGCACATTAATTATCGTTAATGACCCACATTTTGTTGGACAGTTTTGACAATGTCACACTTTTTCTTAAATTTCCAAATAACTTAGTGTTCTATTTATCTAACTGTAGCTAGTTTTGTTTTACGCGACTTTTTTTGTGCGATTTTGAGGTTCTGCGGTTTTATAAAGTAAGAAAAGTGATCAGAGTGTAATAATTCAATTAAAAGTCCTGTTTTGTTGAGATTTTTGGTTCTTTTGAGACACATTTTTCGCGTAAAAAAAGTCCTGACTGGTATAATATATATTTTATATTATAAATATATTATTATATTGCAAGTTGAGCTGAGGGAGTTTAAATAAAATGAGAATCAATTCGCAGATATTAGAACAAACGTCGCATATCATCCTTTGCCAACCTCTGATCTGGGAGATTCGCGCTGTTGGTTCTCACGACAGCACATCATGTCTTCCAAAATTTTATCCTAAGAATGGTTTCCCTGTGGGACGACAGCCGTGAATTTTTGTATATTTTCCGGTATAATTTCGTCACTTGGGCTTAAGGTAAAATTGACTTAAGAAAAAGTGAAAACTCTTAGTAACAATCGGAAAAGAGAAAAGAAAACAGGAAAGCGTTCCAACGACAGCAAAAGCTTCTTTATTCAGTTTCAAGGTTTAATTTATGAATTATTTGTTATTGTTAAGGAAATTAGGATAGGTTAAGTAAAGAGCAAAATCCTTCATCGAGTCCGAACTTTTTTTTGTTCGCCCGCTAAAAGTAAAATAAAATCCACGTCACATGTGACTGTTACACTTGTCATTTCCTTTTCTTCTTTTCTTTCACCCACTTTTTTCCTTCCATCATCAAACAAACAATTCTTTCTTATTCTTGAACGTGTACAGCTGTATGTCTTCTGTTGTTTTCTCAACAGGAAATTTTTTTTTCTGTCTGTGTGTTCATAAAGTCGGTGAAAATTTTTTTGATGTCTGAAAATACACTGACCCTTTAACCTATACAAAGTCCACACATGACGATAACAAATGATTTCGTCAAAGGATCCGATGTACACACGATTACACGTGTTTTTTTTCGGTTTTTCCTGTTTCTGTTGTTTGTGCTGTTGGATTCGAGCGAATTGTTTTTAAATAATCCTGAGAGGGCTGTGGTAGTAAAAACGCATAACGAAGTGTCGTGGAAGAGTTTGAGTTGCTTCCCACATTCTGTTATACTAAAGCAGGGGTGGGCAATCTTTTCTCAATAAACTGGCCAATTTAAAATTTTTTGGCGGGCCGCATATAAAATAGGAGGGCTTCACAAATTTGCAACTACGCGGCTAGTTTAGCTTCTTCTGTAGACTATTCTACTAACTGAAATCCACTTTAAACTTCTCGACTGTCCAAACGTAATTATAGCGGGCATGTATTGATACTATCCATGTCCATAAATGCTTTCCCGGGCCGTACTTTGCCCATCACTGTACCAAAGTGTTAAACACTAAAATCAGGATTTAAACCAGAGTCAAAACAAGTTCCTTGAAGTTATATTTATTTGAGACAGTACCTGTAAGGTGTGAGTCTTATTTATTTATTTATTACTATAATCAGGTTTCGATTTATGAGAAATATATTATCATAATATATAGTAATAATTAATAAAAATATTAATTTATTATTTCAATTAATAAACTGATCAATAAACATTGAGCTTATATAAACAAGAATCAGAGGTTTCCATCATAATATGCTGTGTGCATTACTTTTGAAATAAAATTTCGCTTGGGCTATGTACAATTAAAGAAATTAGTTCTCATAAAAGCCGTAGTGGTTGTGAAACGAAAGTGTGCATTAATTATGGAAAATTTTTATTTTTTCCTCTATTTTAAAAGATGGCTCAAATCTTTATAGGTTATACAACTGAGAGGAACTTATTTATGTATCAGTACAGTAGGTTTCTTTTTATGCGAAAAATTAAGGTCCATCAAAAGGTCTAATTGACTAAGAACCGCGTAAAAATTTTTAGTGTGAACAGGAGTAATCTGTAGTTTTAGTAAGAACATCGGTTCTGTGTTGCACACTCAATATTTGTTACGGTAAAAGTGATAAATTCCAAGCGATTATTTGTAATCACCAACTAAGCTTCATTAATTTCACAAAATTACTGTATATTTATCACACTTACCGGCTACTTTAGATAATATTTAATTTGTAATCATAAGAAACCCATTTCAATTGTGATATTTTATAAACTAGCCGGTAAATGTGATAAATATTTAGCAAATCTGTCAATTTATCGTAATATATATACGATTTTACTTTCTGATTTGTATAATATATAACAAAGAGGTGTGCATTACTTTTGAAATGAAGTCTCACTCACTGAAAGTGTGAATTATTTATGAACGAAGGATGAGAGAGGGTGACGACAAGAACTCAGACAAAATTAGAGCTCAGGTCTTAGTCGGGTTTTATTTTATGCGAAAAATCCGTCTCAAATACCTTCTAAATCGCACAAAAACTCCCACGTAACACGAGGACACAATATGGTTTTTGTGCGGTCTTTTTGTGATTTTTGTGCGAATTTTTAATGTGTTCCGAAAACTAAAATTTGTGAAGTTTTGTGAAATTTTTTTTGCGCGTTTTCTTTTATGCGGTTCTATCCACCGCACAAAAATGGGTTTGAGTGTACTTCTTCCCAGAAATCAATCTACGTAATTATTATCAAATCGGTTTTTAGAATTTTCGAGATTAGACATCAGCGAATACTTACAGACAGAACTATAGACCCGATGCAGTCGTCCTCTTATGTTGTTAGATTCACTCAAGATGACAAAGACGAGTTCGTATTTCTGTCCTTGTTTTCCTTTCTGATACTGACTTCCTACGTCGTAATCAATAATTTTTATGGTTTAATTAGCACTTTGAAAGTTAACACTTTCATTAACAAGAAAAAATTAAAATTTCGATAAGTAACTCGTCTGGTGTTAGGGTCATGAAACAGTCTCTTGACCCATGGCAAAATAAAAATTCTGAAAATGAAAAGAAAAAAAAAATGTAATCGCGGCGATTCGTTATTTACAAGACAGTTATTCCATAATTAAAGTTAATAAGTCAACATATGTAGCACGTGCTTTTCATAAGTCCGCAGATAAATTCTCCGTTTATTTATGTTTATTGCATATTAACTGAAGTTTTGTGTTGTTGTTGTCTTGTCTTGGCAACCAGCTGCATGTCAAAAACAAAACAAAAGGAGAGAAAAGAGTGATAACACTGATCGAGTGTGGCAGTCTCAAGTTTTTTATTTTTATTTATTGATTGGGAAACTCCCCAATTTGTCCAGAACTATTGACCACTTTCTCCAAATAAATTGCGCAGCAAGTGTCAGTACAAGAAACTAGCCAAAGATTAGGACTTGAGTGGATTGGGTTAGGTAGATAGCTGTATTCTGTAAGGACAAGTGTCCATAGCCAATTTTATTTTTATCAGGGGCGTATCCTGATGTATTTGTTACTGATTCTTCCAATGGCTAGTTCTGATAATGAAGTCGGTAGTTTAAGGGTCGCGATTTAGGGCTAACTATAGTATATGAGAGCCTACAAGCTATAAATAGGTGTTATAGAGCTATATTATAGTATAAAATGAAAGGAGATCAAGACCAATAGCTTAATTTTGGAGCTTTCTACGAAATGTTGATTCCTACTTTGTCTTTGGGGTGTTTAGAGAGAAGAGAGACGAAATGAAAAAAAAAATTTGAAAGGGCAGCTGTTCCCTTGTGTCACGAAAACGTGACAACTTCTTCGGGGGATGTTTTGTGACAACAGTCCCGGGACTGTCGTCTTAATTTTCGATCTGGAATTTTTCAGAGCACAAACTCCCCGAATCGTTTGATTTCGCATTAAAAGAATCCTCTTATGTAAGCGAACGGAATGTTGTCACGGGTTTGTGCTTATTTATTTATTTATTTAGAGAAACCAAATTTTTCCTCGGGTTTTGAGAAAGAAGAACCGCAGTTCTTTCGGAAATAAATATAGACCCTTGGCAAACCAAGGAAAACAAATAAAAAATTCATTTTGCGTCTCGGATTTAGAGAAAGTATTCCCTTTTCTTCTTCTTCATCTCCTTCCTCTTCTTCCTCCTCCTCCTTCTTTGTGTATTCAATATTTTTTTGTTAACAATAGACACCGCAAAGATATTGACGGAAACTTTTCTCGAGACCTCTATCTCCTCGCGGAAGTTGTTTTATTGAAATAGCATCTGGAGTTTTTAGAGTGAGTGCGGGGGTAGTATCCCGGCTGTTGTGTTTAAAATGACAAAAAAACGCCCTCGCGGCCCATTGTCGGGGCCCTTTACTCTCTCCTCTCTGTCTTTGATGGCCTGAATAGAAAATCTCTTATAAGAATTTCTTTTTTGATGTTGTCTTTGTTGAGGGAGAGTAGAGGAGGTAAGAATAGAAGGAAGACTCAAAAGTTTTTTGATTTTGTTGTGGTTGGGTTTGAATGCTGGGTTAGACTTACTGGTGCCACGTTGTTGTTATCTCACTATTTTCACGACGTTGGGAAGCTTCAAAACGATTCATTGTGACGCCGGAAATAGAGCTCAATCAGGATGAGAAGGAAAACTGTTAGAACAGTTCCAAGTCCACTGAAAACTGAGATAATTGCTGAACAGTGATACTGATTCTACAGACGTAGACAGCGGATACCAGTAGCGGTCTCAGGGGGTCTAGGTTTCACCTAACCGCATACAGTGAATACCCCAAAGTTTCTGCTAGTGAGATGAATAACCCAGATCATAGAGGATCTAAAACTATATATGACACCCAAATTTTGCTATGGGTGACCTTCTACAGCACTGTACATGTTTTTGGGTTTTGAAAGACAAGCTCAGAGGAAGTCATAACGAGAGATACTGTCCCTCTTCATTACCTCTAATAAGTCAGACCAAGTGGGTTCTTGCTTAAATTAATAATATTAAAGTTAAAAGAAAAAATTAAATCCTTAACGATGATAATAAAACCTTTTCAAGTTGTGTAACAGCCGGTACAAGTTGATTTCCTTTTGGGAGATGAAATGCCCGCATTCTCGACAAATACTCAGAGTTTATTAAAAACACTTCATGAAAGCTAAAGAAATAATAAATTTGGGACAGAAAATAGAGAGGGAGAGGAAGAGGTGAGGAGGAAGAAGAAAAGGATGGAGGAAGTGTTTGTTTACTTTTTGCCGAGCAACAGGCAAAGATTTGCTGTAAAATAACAAGAGTAACAATGCGCGGTCGTTCGTCACCCCTGAGAATGTAGAGAGCCCTCGATGACCTCGAGAGCTCTTCAGCCGACACCGTCTCCGGTACTTGGAGTGGTTCCCGTATGCCCGGGGCTTCAATAAGCTCTCGCAGGGACCCCAAACCGGACCCTTTCTTGCCTTTTTATTGATTCAACTTTTACAGTCCCATGTGGCTTGACCCACTCATCTCGATTTTTCATCTTTTTTTAATGCACTTCGCGCATCCCACATTTATTCTGTGAAAAAAATCTCTCCTCCCAGCCTCCTTCCTTCCTCTCTCGACACCATTCTTTCCTCTACATACCTCCTCGTTTTCACCACCCTTTTGATTAATTATTTTTCGAGTGTCCCAGGTAGTTGAGAGTGGTGGTGGTGGGCATAATTTTTGTGGTGTGGACACTTTGTCTGGTTTTGTTTTTTGTTCTTAACTGTAAATCGTTACTCCAGTCATTTTTCTTCTTTTTTTTGGGTGTGTTTCCGGCGTTCGTACATTTACTTTCTCTTCCTTTTGCTCCTTTCTCTCATCAACCGACTCATCTGCCTTCACCTTGTGAAACACATTTTCAATTTCCTTCATTTTTTTTCTATAAACCATTTCTCACAAATTTTTGTTTGAGAGTTAAAAAGAGAAAATGACGTCACGTTCCAACTTTAGTTGTTTTAAGTATAATCAGATCCCGTTTTATAATTTAAGCTGTTAGCAAATTACTTACGAATCCTCTTAGTTTTGAGTAAGACTTTCTTTTCACGTAACTCTCCCTTTTTTCAAGGGGTTGGTAAAATTAACGCTTAACGCAATTTTCAGCTTAACAGATTACTTTCCTGGCCCTCGCCTTTCGCGTAAAAAGAAACCTGGCTGATTTACTTCTTCATTTTCTAAAGAAGTTTTTGATGTGTTACAAAAGGTGTAGTTAGTTGAGCTTTAACCCAGAAGCTCCAACTTTCAAGTACTACTCGGCTAGTTAGGTGGTTAGAGCACTCAGCCGTACACCTCCCACGAAAGGTAGAAACCCAGATCGAGAGAGAGGAGATGAAAGGAGCCATTAATGATTTGGATGGCATCTGAATAAAAATAAAAAGAAGAAGGAGGAGGAGGAGGAGGAAAAATTATATTATGTTCAAATTGGCGTTAAAACAGCAAACAAACGAACTGAAACTGTATCACTATGTGTTTATTTGAGCTGGCGTATCGTTTTTCCAAGAAGATCTAAAAAACTTGAAAGTCAAATTCTCCGCTACAAATGCTCATCCGAAGCATGTGGCCGTTCCCCACATAAGTTAAGGCCCCAGTAAAAACTAACCACGTGGATATGGTCGAGATCATTGAAGAATACCCTTTAACTCCGTTACGCGGAGCCATGATGACAGGGATATATTTACGATTAGGTCGAGCCATTATATGACACATGTGGTTTAAATTGAATTTCCAGTCAATATTTCCGATGTCAGTGTCGGCTTCGCCGCCTGTGCTAATGAATATTAAGCTTTAAAACTGATGAAATCTTCCCGATGTAGCCATTAAATCTGTTTAACATGGCTTTGCTTATCGGTATCAGGTTTGTGCGACCATATTTAATGGAATTTCTTCATTTTATTTCACATATTCAAGAAGCATTTAACTAATCGCTCTTTCCCGCTCCTTTTCTTCTTCCTCCTTTGACCTTTCCTCTGTGTCCCAGTTCCTTCTTTTTAAAATGTCGTTTTGCTAAGTCTTATCTGTACTAAACGACAACACCCACGCATCAAGTGGTACACGGTATTATCATTAACCTGTTTGAGATCGGTGGTGGTTGATGGTGAAGAGACTCCGGGTGACCAACACTTTGATAGTCCAAGGTTTTGCTGTTACGGCATCGATTCTCAACAAATGTTTGTGGGAATCAGAAGGAAAGGAATTAGCAGGAAGAAGGAGGAAGAAGAAGAAAAAGTTATAAAGTTTATCAGGGAAAAAAAATGAGCTGTCATAAGACGAAGTCAACCGTTGACTGGTTCACGCTCTGCAGCTAGTTGATAGCTTCTACCCAAAGTATTTTGGAATGTTTCGGTTTCACCCTCGACTCTTATTCCCAGAAGCTTTTTTTTTCCTTCTTCTTTCTTTTGACAAGAAGACATCTTAAATTGTTTTGTAACTCGGTTTCACCTTCATTTAGTCTTGGTCTGGAAGTTTTTTATAAGTTTTTAAATTCACATCAGAAATTGGACTCTGTTCAAAGAGTCGTTAAGTGATTGAGGTTGAGAGCTTGACTCATGTGTGACTTTTTTAATTTTAGAACCTTAAGATCCTCTCGTTTTTTGATGAATTAAGTCTTTGAGAGGGATGTTTTTGAAACTTCCTCGGATGTCTTTGAAGCTTTTGGAAGTTTTAACTTTTCCTCTCCTTCTTGTTCCTCTTTTATATTCACTTATCGGAGGTCTTCGGATTTATTCTGAGGTCTCAGTATGAGATTCCCCGTCGTTCTTGGTGTCTAACAATCAGTTTTACCTCTCTAAGAGTGTGCATTATTTATGAAACGGATTCACCATAAAAGTGTGCATTATTTATGAAATGAGGGCTGGATTTTTAATTCCCCATTTTCTCATGTTCTTTTCAGCCTTCATGAAATAGTCTTCTTGTCAGTCTTCTAAAGTGTCTCACTTGTTACGGAAGGTAATATTGACAGGTGTGCAATATTTATGAAAGGGATTCGATATAAAAATGTGCATTATTTATGAAATAAGGACTTAAAGATAGGTTTCCAACGCCTTGAAATTTTTTTCAACCCTCACAAACTACAATCTTCCAGTTTTCTTTCTCAGGAAATGCCTGAACATCAATTATGAGCCTCAAGTTTTATCTTAATGACGTTACAGCCGAAAGCAAATCGGAGTGGAAAACTGTTTTTCTTTGTTCAGTGTTTAGCTGTTATTATTGTAAGTCATTCACTACAACGTAGAACCAACAAAATCCTGCATTATCTAGTCAGATTAAAGCCAAGGCAGAGAGAGAGAGAGCAGCATAAATATTCATTGGAGGCACATCAAAGATGGCAAATTTTTAGTTCACCAAAGAAAAACACCGTGGAAAAGAGCGGAAGCCATTTTGTATTCGCACATATCACTTTATTATGCGATTATTATGTCGTATATCTTGCGTCAACTTTTGTTTACCCAAACAAAAAAAAATTTATAAGCCGTAGAAAGTTTATCTAGAGGCAGCCATAACTTTAGCTACTGTTTGCTTTCGTCTCTAACGCCTCCTTCTTCCTCTTTTCTTTACCTTGTTCTATCCGAATGTGCAAACAAAATAATTAATGCGCCTTTCAGGGCGGAAGAGAAGAAAAGTCTTGAGGAAAAAAATATAAAAAGTTTTTCTTTTCTTTTCCTTTTTTTTGGGAAAAAAAGGAGAGAGAGTGAGTGGGAGAGAGAAGTCGTGTTGATTCGAGTAAGAAAGCGACTTCCTTTACGCTTGTTGTCTTTTCATCCATGAAGAAAGTTCTCAAAACTCCGTGAAACCAACACATCCTTTACAAGTTACAAAGTAGGCTTTTCCATTGTTCTTTGAATTTTGATTTCCCTTAATATTTTCTTCTTTGTCTGGCGTCTTAGAAAACATCACGTTTATTTTGAACAGAGAAGGAATTCAACCGGAAAAGCTATAAAGACATAATAACTTAGATAGTTGTTTTCTTTAAATCATTTTCTTCGTTGTGTTTTCCCCGTTTTCATCTTGCGAACGTCTTCCCTCCTCTCTCTCTCTCTCTATGCATTTCCCAGATTTTTATTCCGGGGGAATTTTCAAAATCATTTTCCATCTCATTCTACCACGTAATTGTTCATAAAATTTTTACGTTTACTTTCCGGGGTTTTCCTTTTTTTAAGGTAGCGAATTTCGTTTTTTTTATTCCTCCTTTAGAGTCGTGTTGGTGGTGGAGGCCTTTTGGGACATTGGGGTTGTAAAAGAACATTTTCCTTCTTCCCTTTTCGTATCATCGATTTTCAGTTTTGTGAATCATTTTCCGACGAAACCAAACTCGAACACCCCTTTTATTAGAGATCACGTTACAGTTATGACTGGAAGTGGTTCAATCACTTTTCTCCAGCTTCCAACATCTCAAAGAGAAACCGACTTTAAAAATGGTTCTAAACCCTCCTTTTGGACCACCAAAGGATGAGAAGGTCACATTCTGCCCTCTGAAGCAAAACCGAGACAATATCCTTTTCAAAAAATTTTTTTGGGAGAGAGGTATATAGACAAAACAACCCCAACAGAGGAAATACCAGCGGCCTTACCTCCAAAAAAAAAATTTCTTTTGTGAGCCGGGTTCAATACATTTAGCGTAAGGAATCTATTCACTCGGGTTTTGTATTCAATATTTTTGGGGTTCCTTTCAAAAGGAAAATCAACAAACACATTTCGAATGTGTTAGAGCCGAGATTTCGGCGTAGCTTCTTTTATACCTGAACACATTTTTTAAGCTAACCAAACTCATGACCCATATCTGTATAATTCTTGATGTGGGACTAATGATTCTAAATGGATTTCTGAATAGAGTAATTATAAAAAGAGAGAGTGAATCTTCGAAATCATCGTTTTTAGTATTTTACCTATTAACCAAGGCAAAGGTTTGGTTAGGTTTCAGGTCCGGTCTCGACTCTAAATCCTCGCATTCCGCTCTTTTTCAGCTGCCCCTTTTTGTATTGTTATTGGGCGCGAGTAACTTGTACACCTGAAATTAAGTCTCATCTAAAAAGTGTAATCATGGTCTCTTGTGAATAAAAGAAGAGGTTAGGTTGATTATCTTCGAGTTGATATTGTATTAAAGAGAAGAGGATAAAACGAGGCAGAGAGAAGATTCCATCATGCGAAGGCCTATTCAAAACCTCGCGACAACTAATCTTTTCTGACTCATCAAATATTCTCTCTTTGATTGGGATGAGATGGTAGACGCCGTTCGTTCCCTAATGTTTTCATAACAAAAATCTTTCGGGGAAACAAAAAGTCGGAAATGGCTGGGGTTTCCTCGTACTCATTTCCGGCCACTAGTCTCAACTGGGGTTTAGGATAATTTTTTTGCTGATGGAGCGATTGCTGTTCCCAAATTTTGGACCGGGAAACCCAACTGGATTGGACTACCGAATAATTGTCGTGATGATGTTGTGTTATACTCTCTTCCCTACTCAATCTTTTCCTGTTTCATCTCACAGCTTCTTGATATCTATACAACAAAAATTAGGACAGTGGTTAGAGGTTAGGTTATAAAACATAAAGACATGGGTTACTGGGTTCCAGAACTTCCAGACTAGGGGTTACAGAGTTCCTGGTTTTATGGGTTTCAATAAACCTAAAGACATGGGTTACTGAGTTCCAAAACTTCCAGAATCGTACAGAATTCCTGGTTTTATGTGTTTCAATATACCCAAGGACATGGGTTACTGAGTTCCAGAACTTACAGAGCTCCTGGTTTTATGTGTTTCAATAATAATAATCATCTTCCTGTTTGTATTATTGAAATTGAGCTTCTACGACAGTCAAACTTGATACTAAGAATATTATAGACTGGGTTTGTACAGCGCGTCATTTTTGAACAAGAAATCAACGTTTCAGCAACTTCCACAACCAACAGCACTTCGATAGCTGTGGACAAAACCTTGGTTTCTTGTTCAAAAATGACGCGCTGTACAAACCCAGTCTATAATATTCTTAGTATCATCTTCCTGTCTCAACTTCATCTCCTAAATTCTGGTTTAATATACACACCTCTCTCCTTCTCCTGTTACTTCTTTCTTCTTGGTCTTCAGTCAACATCTCCAATAAAAACTCACTTAAAAGTAGATTCAGTATATTTCCATCTTTTCTTTGTGTTTCCTCCCTCGTTTTTCAGCCCTTTCGCCTATAAAAATTTTACTAAAATCATCTCCAAGCCAAGTAAAACAATCAAAAAACGGTTTCTTTAACTGAAACTTTACGAGTTTTTGGAGTTAACTGTACAATAAAGATTTTTTTTCCTCTTTTTTTCCCCGAAATTACTTTTAACTTAGTTATTCCCCATTACGCTAAAAAGGAGAAGAGAGGAAGTTTGGAAGAGAGAAAGAAAAAAGCGGGGAAAAGGCTTTCGGTGAAAATTCTTAAAAAGGTTTTAGGCCCGAAAATTGTCTAAGAATTTAATTTTCAATTTGCCAGCATCAACGTTAATGAAAATGGAAGGCGAAGGGGTTAATATTTAGTTTTTAGTTTTAATATTAAATTTGAAAAGTTGCTCTCGTAGGGTAAATATGAATTTTCCCTTTTCCCATAATTATTTTCTTTTTAAGAGTTCAGCCTTTTAAGATCTTTTATTCCCCATCAGAGCGAGGAGCTACCGTGGAATGGAAAGTTTATAAATTTTCCTTCTTCCAGGTCCCGGGTATTCCTGCTCCTTGCTCATCCCTCTCCTCTTCGACTATCCGACTTTTATAACCCACAAAAGCGTTTCTAATTTCTTGGGTGGAGATTCAATCTTCTTGCTTTGCTACCTTCTAATGCGAAATCTCTCCTCTCTCGTGGTAATCTTCTCCCTTTTTCTTACTTACCTCCCTTGGATGTGAGATGTTTGATTAATTTGACTTTCTTCTTGTCCGTTTCTTTCTGCTTTCGAGGACGTCATTCTTAGCTTTTATCACAGACCCATAAACTGTTTGCTTACTATGAATGAGTTTCTAGTCTTCCTTTTTAAAAATTACTCTTCGTGAATGAGATGGTTTGCGATGGATGATAGTGTCGAGATTTTTAATCATGTCTGTGATGCTTGAATTCGTTTCCTACCTCGACTTAACGCTAAACTCACCGAAATTTCGTTCCGCTCGTGATGGGTCCGTTGATCATTCACTTATATAATATATATTGGAGATCGGAGGTGATTGTTAAATAGTAACAACAATTTTCTTTTCTTAATTTATAAATATAATACTGATTATGGCGTTTGAACAAGTCCAAATAGTCCCCATTTGTTTTGCTTCTGAGACTGCTTTCCATTTGTTTATTTCAGGACTAGTTCCAAATCTAACTCTCCTCTGTCTTGTAATCGTCTACTAGTTCTCCTAGTAGTATGATCATTGCTTTGAATTATATCTCATATAGTAGTAGGTCCCTCCTCTTGAGTCTAGTTCCTGGACTATACTGGAATTATACCTTGATATCAGTCTTCACGTGTCGATAAACAACGGTCATACTGATCACCGTTTTATACTGATCACAGTCTTGCTTATGACTAGTTTTTGTATTTTTCAATATAATTTGTCTTGTAGCTAGCTATTTCCGGTTCTTGTCTGGTTTATAAGCTCCTTCCTTCAAAAATGACTCCCATTATAGACAAATACTGCCGTCTTTGGTAACTGAAATAGGTCATTTTAGGTATATCTATGTATAATATAATACTATACGGCATCTACTAGAGATACAAGCAGTTTTCTCTCATTTCAGCTACATGACAGGAAATCTTAAAGTTGTAAACAATCCGAATCTTTGACTTTTCTAATCTCAAAATTGAGTTTCCGAGATCATTCTAACAGCGGTCAGTTGACGGGTTCAGGATTAATCCTAGACCACCATTCCGTTATTAACAGCAAACAAACTCAAACCAATCCACCACCACCACCACCAGCTCCTATCCCTCTCAACGACTGACAGCTTCTTCAATCAAATCGTTATATTAATTAACCATCTTTGAGTAAGTTTCCCGGAGGCACGAGACTACTTCTGAGAGTTTAAAAAGGAAAAGTTCGTTGTCACCGGCACACCTTCCGCTTGAAGCAGTTTTTTGCCTCTCAATGACAAGACATTGGCTCAAAAGAGAATGAAGAACAAAAACAAAACACGAAGCCATCATTGAGTGTAATCAGTTCCATCTCTTAGAACGAGACACGGGGTTTTTCACGAGTGAGTCACACCGTTTAAGTTCTGCTGGCGATTAAAGCCGCCCTTCAATTTTTTACATTTTTGAATAACTCAGACTCTAAATGAGATGCTGTCGGTTGAAGGAACCAAATCGACCTGCAACCTTAATGAATTTAAAAAAAAAGTCCATTAAAAATATCTTTTTGCAAAGAACGAGATTTTTAAATCTCATTTATTTTAACAAAAACAAAGAGAAATAAAAAAAAAGAAAATTGCGATAAGAAAATAAAGAGTTCCGAGCGGTAGAAAGAAGGGAAAAACAGGAAACTGAAAACAAAATGAGAAAAAAAAACGAAATAAAGTCTAATCTTACTGAGCAAAAAAAAAGGAAGGAGGTAGGAAGGGAGGATGAGAGAGAGAGATGAAGAGAAAGATGCTGGAAAGGAGCGGAGGGGGTAAGAGGATAGAGAGAGAGAGAGAACTTCCCTCAGCTTTTTCTAAATTATACAAGTTTTAATGAACGTAAATGAAAATTGAGGGTAGACAATGACACTTATTTTTTTTCCTTCCATCTTCTACTTCTTCTCAAGATGGAAAACGTTCAGATCTTATTACCAGGAATCGGTGTCTGTTGAGGATTTGAAACTCACTCCCTCAAAACACCCTTAAACTCTATTTCTTCCTCCTCTTAGATCTTTCTACAAACTTTCCAACATTTATTAGGAAATAACGCTTTGAAGGACACCTCAAGTTGTTTGAGGTGAGTGAGAGCCTATTGTGACACCAAGACAGAGAGATAAGAGGGTAGATTATGCTGGCGAAGAGTTATTAAGATATTGAAAGATCTTCCAAGAAAGGAAGACGCGTTATTTAGAGATGGAAAGGGTGCAGAATACGTTCACGCTCACTGGGTTTGATTGTTTTGGAAGAAAGTTCTAAGATCTAATGCAGAGACCTTCTCATGCCTGTCATTGGATTAATCTAACTCTGGGTTACGACAAACTGAAATTGATTTGTTAAATAAACAACAATGACTCGGACCAATATTAATTAACCTTGAAAAATATTGCCGAGGTAGAAGATTACAGGCAAACAAGTTGTGATTGGTGTTGCGAGAAACGAACTTCGATAAGGACCCAGATGAAGAAAGACAGACAGACAGACCGGTGTTTGAGGTTTATCATTCCATTAAAGTCGTGAAATCCGTTTGGGTTATGTACCTAAACGGAATGATATCACCAGGAAGTCCTTCACGACTTTGAGATTTTCATGAAAGAGAAGTGGAAACCGGGTGTACACCCCATGATTGATTCATTCTAAAAACGCTTCGAGGGAAAGTTTGGCAAGAAGAAGAAGAAGTCTTCACACGTCCTCCTCCTCCTCGTTTCCATCAAACGAAAGCACTTAAAACAACTTGAATGAATTTAGTAACAGTTATTAAATTTTGAATAACGAAATAAAGTCATTTCGGTCGCCTCTTTCGACTCTTTTCTTCCTCCTGGAATCAGATTAAACCAATGCATGTTTCCTGTTTCGTAGCCCCTCTCTCAACGCATAACGAAATCAAATCTCATTCGAGACAGACAGTTTCTCGAGTCCCTACCCCCATTACAACGGTATTACTAAACCCCGGCATTCATTGCATTGAATTCCAATGGGGTGGAAAATTTGATTCGAGATACACCGCAATGCTTTGGAGCTTTCCACCCAGCTCTTCCTCTTCCTCCTACCACTCTCCCTTTCTTCCATCCTCCATTCGTACCCTGGTGACTGGAACTCCCTGAAATTTACATAATCAAAGTTCGGTCAGGCTAAACGAATCTCTAATATTCAACTATCCACCCTTCTGTTGTGTCACAGACTCGTCATTTCCATTTAAAACTTGCTCTTTTCATTTGGGAAATGTGACTAATTTTCAAAATTATTATTTTCCATCTCCTGGATTTGGTTGGCAGAAGCCTCGTTACTTTGTTCTTTGCTGTTTTTCTGTTTGTTTGGATTTTTGTTTCTTCTCTACGTGACGACAGTCTCTCTGATCAAAAGTTTGAATTGTGCTGTACTCCCACGTCATCGATTTTCTTTTTTTTCTTCATTTCTCACCTCCATTTGCAATTTACACTGACCACGATCCTCTCAATAAATTTGTTCTAACGAAGATAAAAAACTTCCTTTCAAAAAAGGCTGAATCTCTCCTTTCAGGTTAGACAAAGAAAGCTTTCGCCTTTTTTCATTTTCCTTTAAATCCATTTCGTGGTATAAATCAATTGAATTCACACCCATAAGCTAAACACAGTTTTTGGGTTTATCTACTCCCAAAACAGAACCTCTGAAATCCTTTTTATTTTTAGACGTGGAACTTCAGCTTATAAAACAAAACAAAATGCAATATTCTAAACATTTAGGAGGTATTATCTACGTATCGATTTGTCTGTCTGTCTTCTAACAAAACCCAAGATGAAGGAAAGAGAGAGAGAATTTTCCCTTTTTTGATTTTATTTTATTTAAAAAAAGCAAAATCGTGACTTTCGCCCCGATACCACTTGGGTTCTTCCTGGGAAAAGAGGAAAAATTGAAATTCATTGTCTCGGAAAATGAATGGGGAAAGGTTTGAGGGAGGAAAAGGGAAGAGATAGGGAAAAGTGAAAGAAGGAGAAGGAAAAAAAAGTGAATTTCGTGTCGGCGTTCCATTTGAATCGGGAAAGCCGTGAGGTGTTAAAAAGTAAGTCTCGAATGAAATTAGAGCCATTCACATGTTTAGAAGTAATAAGGGTTGGGATGATCCTGGGCATAAAACAAGGGCGGATCGGCACACCTCACATTGTTATGTCTCGATCGAGAGAAATGAAGGAGACCTGTCAATTATCACGTGATGAAGAGTATTTTGCCACGAAATGCTTTTCCTTCCGTTTCAGATACCGCTGCACAATCTCTTTCCCTTAATTTATTTTTTTTCCTTCTTCCTTTCTCCTTCTTCTTCTTCTTCTTCTTCTCCTTTCCCATTTTCCATTGCCGTTCTTGATGTGTCTATTTTCGGACAAAATTACGGTTCTTGGTAAAGAGGAAAATTAAGTTGCCGCTTTTCCTCCCTCTTCCCTGTATTCCTTTGTGGCTTTGTGTGAGGAGGAGGAGATTTTGAATTATTATTAAATGGAAAAATTATTTAAAATGTTAATTTTGGGGAAGAGGGGGTTGTTTGCGTTTTTTCCATTTTCGGACCTTATCCTTGAAAGTTTTCACTGTTTCAAGTCGAGTGTATCGCTTCTTAGTATCCCTTTGATTGGCTACTTTGAAGATTTTTGGATCTTCTGTGTCTATATCACAATAACATGTATGTCAGGAGGTTTGGGAGGTGATCAAAGATCCACTAACAACCCAATCTATACAGAAACAGGCTCAGATCCACAGTTTTATTACATTTTCCTGATATCTAAACCTTACGAAAATTCGCTGGAATGTAACTCCGTCACTGTCCATCATCTCTACTCACCTGGGAAAAACTTTTTGACGAGCAGTCAGACGCAGAAACCTAGTTTCAGGCAACGATCCTTTCGGGAAATGAAAACGAGAAAATTATCTCTGCACGTGGCACCTCACTCCAGTTTACCGATTTCGAATTTTTTATTCCTTTCTTCCCTCCACCCAAAGCTTAACAACTCCAAGACCAATTTACAAACTTCAAGAAACGTATAAACCAACCTCTTCAAAGACCTTTTCCCGGTTTTCCATTCAAATAAAACAAAAACTTGGGAAGACCTCAAACAGCCAAGACGTTCCCCATCAAAGACAAAATCGTTCTCCTCCCCCCCTCCCGCCCCCGTGCTCTCCTCTCCCGTTCGGAAGAGAGAAAATAGAAGAAAAAATCCATTTCCCGGAGAAATTCTTAATTTTAAGCTTAAATCTTTTAGCTCTTTGAGGGAGTAAGAGGCTGGTGGAGGAGGAGGAGGAGATGTGGTGGTGGCGGCGGGGGTTGGAGACGAAGCGAAAATTCTTTCAGAGGTAAAATTTCCCGGGAAAGTTTTCGTCACCCCGTAAGCGTCGTCTAAGTGATTCTGAATGGGTACTTAGACAAAATCCAGGAGGATTAAATAACAAGTTTTCCTTTTGTTTTTCCACCGTTTAAGGGGAAAACTGGAAAATCTTTAATCGGGGAAAGTGTTCATTAATGGGTTTGTTTTTAATCTTGGATATGGGGAAAACAAAAACATTTGGCGCATCTTTTTGGGAGGGGGTGGGAAAATTTTTCTGCCGAGAGAAGACGGATGGAAAGGGAGCAAGGTAATCATTAGAAAAACTGATTAAACACTTTTCTTGTTTTCTATAGAGGCAGAAACACCGATAAAAATAATTATAAATCATTGAAAAAATGGCGATAAAAAATTAAGAACAAATAAAAAGGATCTTAAATGAATGTCAGCAAGGAGAAACCCCTTTTTTTCGTTTTCTTTTCTGTTCCGTTATCAAAGGATGGGGCCCCCCCGAGTTCTCTGATATCTAATTATTATTACTAGAGTTCCACATTTATTTTCACCCTTTTTTACCATGCATAAAACTTTTATCTAGATTCATTTTCTTTCTTTATTTTCATTATCTACTTCTTCTTAGTTTTTTTCTCTCTCTCTCTCCTCCTGTTATCCTTTTTTTTCCTGACTGTCTCTTTGTCTTTTTCCTCTGTTCTATGACTTTTCTTTTCCTTTTTTTTAATTAAATTAGAAATTGAATAAGTAAGGAGTCTTGGAAATCTTTCGGTCGTTTATTTCCTGCAAATGAATTTTGAGATTTTTTTTGTTTCTTCTTGGATGGGTTTGTTGTTTAGGTCTTGAAGTTGTGCGTTTGGGTTTTGATCAGTCAGTGAGGAGAGCTTTTGCTTGGAGAGGAAGCTTATAATGATTTAAAGGTTGAACTTGTATGGGAGATTATGTTTATTGTTATACTCTGTATATCAGGATTGTAGATGTCAATTTGCAGTCGTAGATCTTCCAAACGGACTCAGGAAGGTGTCGATTGTTGTGACTGCATCATAGACTATGTGTGTTGTGCCTGTCATGTACCAACGTAAAACATTATCTATTTGATAATATATATTATATTTCATAGTTATGTGAGGTAGTTAGATATAAATATAAACAAAGATCTAGCCGCCAAGATTGCCAATCCAGTATATCACAGCGCTCATGGTCGAGGTCTTTTGTATTCCTCAATCCTTCTTTGTCTAGATATTTTTATCTGGTTTGTGGGGGAAACTGAGAGGTGTAAATCCTAACCCATCCATCACCATAAGCTAGGTTATTATCACTATTATCTACGATTGTTAATAATTTTATAAAGTCTTAGCGATAATTATCTAATCAGCTGTCGAATTGTTGGAAAGTGTTCGGATTTTATTTATTTAGAGTGCTTGAGTCATGTTTTAGAACAAGATGATGGACATAAGCACTGTCTAACTAGTGGTGGTTTACCCGTTCAATCAATCAATCCAAATTGGCTCAAACTATTTCCGGATAAAAATTTTCTGTCAGTTTTCTACCTCTCGGCCAAACGACACACCAACTTTATGAGACAAAATTAAAACCGCTCTTCGGTGTTTAATAAATCAGCTAAAAGACAAACAAAACAAAAATTTTCAAATTTGTAAATCTTAACCTCGCATAACTCTAAAACCCTGTCAGTAACACTTAATATTTACGAGGCCAAGTGATCCAAAACGGAGGCGGTGGTAGTGTTGGTGGTGGGGAAGTCCTACTAGAAGTTAGTTCGAACTGGCTTCTGCTGTCACACCCGACGGACGATTCACTTCTTTTTTTTTGTAATCAAGGTTGAATCTATTTATTAATATTTCGAGGAGGTGATTCCAAAGTTATTCTTAGTTGGACTTTTTATTTCTTTCTTTTTATAAATTCGTGCTGAGAAAACGCACAATTTAAATAATTGTGAACATGTTCATGGAAGCGTGATATTACTATGAACACAAACATGCGTCGACTGGATAAGTACTGGATTCCATTATTCTCCGGGATAAAAGTAGATTTTCCCCCAAAAAAAATTTTTTTTTTAAAGAATCCCTTCTCCTCTTTTTTGTTATATTATTATTTTAAAACTGGGAATTCTTGGGTTTTTAATTTTCTTCTTTTTTTGGGAGGTACTGGGGGGGTTTTGGGGAGGCTAAAACTTTGTGATTTATATTCGACTGGCGTGGCGCTGGGGTTTTCACCATAAAAAAGAACTTTTTTCTCTCTCCTCTCCATTCTTTCTTCTGGAGTCGTTATTTTTCTGTGAAAATAAGAAGGGAGGATGTCGTCATATTGTGTTAATGATGTTTTAATCGAGTTAAAGCGCTCTGTGCTGTTATCGATGGGAGAGAGAGAGAGAGAGAGGCTAGAATGAGGAGAGAGAGAGAGTGACTTAGTTCATCTTGTTTATATTCATGAAGGGGTCGGGTCGCATCTTCTTGCAAATAGTAATAACAGGGCTCGAAATGGTTATACCGAGAAGAAAAAATATATTTTCGATCAGGGATATGGTTCTGGTGAAAGAGATCTCTTCCTATTGGTCTTGTTCCTGTAAGCAAATCCTGTTGATTTATTGGAGTCGTGGTGCATCGTGGCGGCTTATCGCGGCGTCAGTGATAGATTTTGTTGGACTTTTTTTTTGAGGGAGGTAGTTGGCAAGGATCCCAACAGCCCTCGAGATCTTTGACCTTTGACGACGATATTAAGCATCGGAATGTGGTAAGCTGTGATGTGATTGGCGTCGATCCAAACCCCTTTCCTGACCAATGAAGGTATCTAAGAATTTTAACGACGACAACAGTCATACTGATTCCTTTGTACCTGGGTACCAGCATTTGATAAAAGCTTTTCAATCAAGGTCAGAGGGAAATTTTGACTTTATACTTCTCAAACAGGCTTCTCTCCAAATTTGTGTTTCCTAGGTTAATGTCAAAAAAATTTTTTTTCTTGTTCAATCCTCACAACGACCGGAAATCATTAGCCACGAAACAAACAAACAAACAAAAAATGTTTCTGTGCCATCTACCCAAATGACTCTCATGTTTGTATACGTTATGTACATTCACATTATTAATTTAATTGGACGGGAGGGACAGACTGTAAGTTTAAGATTAACGATCCTCCGGCATTTAAATTAGCGATCGCCATTTACCATTTTTCTGTTCATTTTTCTTGGGATTAAAAATAAATAAATAAATAAATAAAGTCGTTAAAAAAATTAAACAAATAAGTTTGTAATTGACACCAAAAAGGCAATTTTTCATTTTTTATGTCCCGTTGCAAAGGAGAGAGGAGGTGGCTCCCCGATTTTCTTTTTTTTTTCACGCGTGATTTAAAACAACGCAACATTTCATTTGGGGGTCTTGGGAAGCTGGGACGTAAAATGACCGTTCAGACTCTAGAACATAGTTCGGGGATGACGAATGAATCACCTGAACGTAGAAATTGACGGAAAGTTAATTTTGTTTTATTTTTATATTTTATTTTTCTTTCTCTCCTATAACATATGTGCACACGCGGGATGGTTAGTGCTAAGCAATCAATAAATATTGTTTGCCTCGTTTTATCCTCCTCCTTTCTCCTTTTATACTTCTTCGTGTTGTAATGAGATACGTGGAAACAAAACAAACTCAAGTGGCGCCATATAAAATTACAAAATCATTTAAAATAAAAAAAAGTAAAAGGCGAGGATATTGTTTTGGGTGTTTTCCACTCTTTGGTCTTTCAAATTTTTATTTTTGTTTTGATTTTCAACTGGGATGTTGCCCTCTCCCATCCTCACCACAGATCTCTTTAAAATTCACAAGAAAAAATGAAATCGGATGAGAGTTAGAATTGTACAAACACAAAACCCCTTTTTAGAGCTTTGTGGTAGTTTGTCTAGTAATGCTGATTCAACTTCTGATTTCACTTCCGATATGACTGATCTCCCACTTCCGGTTATCTAGTAAATTACAGTTGAGAGTATCTTAAAATTTCGAAATGAAGTTTTCGATCCGGAAATCGGATTTTGAATCAAATTAATGAACCATATGAGAGATGAAAGAGAGCCGGAGAGGAGGTGGTTGGAGGAGAGAGAAAAAGTGAAAAGTCAAAGCAAACAAATCACAAGATCAAAATGGAAGGAAATACTTCTTTGTTCTCGGGGTAGGAAGAGAAGGCAGAAGGAAGGAAAAAGGAAATAAAGAAAGCACAACAATCTCACTAACAATCTGAATCGGGCAACTAAGCGGCTTATCTCTACTCAGTCATCGGGGGGTAAAATCATCCCGTCTTTCCATAAAAACCACCCTCAAGTCAAGACACCCGCCACCAACACCCAGTATGTTGACGACAGGGTCTTTAATCCTGAGTTAATAACAAAGAAAACTTATAAAACCTAAATGTGGGGTGTGGAATACATGCAAAAATGACCTTCGAGCACACAACAGAATTTCATCACGTTCGACTGGAAGGAGGAAAAAAAGCCCTGGAGAAAGGGGGAACGACGAAGAGTGTGTGTGAGTGTGTATGGGAGAGACATCAAGCTAAAATCGGAGCTCTCTGGAGAATGAAAATTTAAAGCTGTAATTAGAGGGATGAAGGAGAGGAGGTGGTGGAGGATGAGAGAGAGAGGAGATTTAGCGCTAATGAGGAGTAGAAACGACCATTTTATGTGGGCGGCGGTCGAACGCGTTGTTTCTTTTTTTTTCCTTTGAAATTCGTCTCTCAATAAACCCATCAGAAGGTTGGAGAACCTGGAATGATTTTATGGGCATCACAAGAATAAAAAAAAAACTTCAATTTGGCGTCGAGACTTCGATTCGCTAATTAACGACGAGGATTTCATTTTAAATTTATCAATAATTTCTTTTCGTCTGCTTCGTCAGAGGAGGAGAGGTGTTGCAATCGAAAAGCAAAGAAAGAGAGGAATAATGACCGGTAACGAGAGAAAATGAGTGATGTCGTAACGATGGCGTCGAATAGGCTTGGATCTTGTCTTGGATATGAGTCAAGGCGACACCACACAATCGACGGATCGGGTTCGTTCAATCGGAACGGAAGCTCGACGAAAAATTGGAAAAAGATGGATGAAACAGGTCGGAAGAGTTGACTTTACCTTCCTTCTAATTAATTCATCTCGTGAAAACCAAAGAAAATCGATATAAGGAGGTGGGAGAGCGGCGGAGGAGATGGGTGGCTGATAGAAATAGATGAAGTTACCTGAGTTCGAAACAGGATGATTTGCATTTACGGATCAGAGAATAGGTAATCATGTGGTACAAGGCACCAAATAATTTTTTGAACCATTATAGCTGCTAGAGCGTCAGTTCAACCGTAACCGAAATAACGAACCACGCCAAATCAGGTTCATGCATCAGAGACTTTTTATTAATACAGTCTTGGAAGTGCGTCCATTACAACAACACGAATATAAAAACGAAAGTAAATGTAGTTTCGTTTGTGATACTGGAAGGCAGGGGAACTGGGAGGCAGAGGAGGCGGTAGAAGAAACGAATTTGGGTATCGTGAACATTTAAGAACTTTTTTTTTCTTTTCTCGAATAAAAGACGTTCGTTGTTGGCGATGACCCTCAACCGACGACAGTATCTTTGACTAATGACATTTCCTAACATTACACAATTTCTTCGTCTTCTTTTTCCCATTCTTTTCTCTAAACATTTGAGAGTAAAGCTTCGGTCGAACATATCATTTCTCTTCTGTTTGGGATGATAATTGTGCTTGTTATTATGACTTGCAGGTATGTTTTTCATCCTCGAACAATTAGTTTCGCGCTAATCTATTCTCTCGAAACATTCCTGCCAGTTACCTGGTGTTAAAGGTTGAGACGAGAATCCCATTTCTTTATTGTCTTTCTCTCTTTAACGTTAAGACACCAAAATGATGGCAAAACACAAAGTTGAATGTCTTCTCTCGGTTTTCGGAGTCCCTTTACCCCTCCACCGAACACCAATTAAAATTCCAAAAAATGAAAAGAAATCTGCAGCGTTAATTTGACCAGCACGCGATACAACGGGGACAGAGGAACACGCTAATGACCATGTTTGGTGTTGGTACCGGTCTCTGTGTGGCCTATCCCGAGAGGAACTTGACCTTATTAACCGAGTATTTTGCTTTGGGAGAAGTCATCCGAGCTGTTGGTTGATTAATTTGGCTCTTATCCAAAGGAATTTTAACCCAAAACCGTGGTACTATGAGGACAGTAGAGGTCTAGAAAGGGGAGTCAAAAGCTGGAGTGAGTATACCAACCGGAATCACGATGATAGCGGTGAGGCTTTTTGAATCTCTTCTTTGAAATTGAGTTTTTTTTTTCTTCTTCTTCTTTCCATTCGGTTATCTTGATGGCGTATGAATGGTCAAATCAAGACCATTCTTTTAGTATGTTGATTTTGAACCTCGTTGAAATCTTCCGTACACGAGTCCATTGCAAAGGAAATATTTTGGCTCCATTGTTTTGCTTCTCTACATTACCTTCATAAATGGGCTCGTTTAGTCTTCAGCCTTTCTCTCTC
Source organism: Columbicola columbae (assembly GCA_016920875.1). Lineage (NCBI taxonomy): Eukaryota > Metazoa > Arthropoda > Insecta > Psocodea > Philopteridae > Columbicola > Columbicola columbae. The sequence continues at coordinate 10,405,319 of JADMLL010000008.1, forward strand.
TTATTTCTCTGATTGTTTTGTCCGCCGTGTCTTCTACTTCGAAAGCAATTATATTTAGTTGTTCACGGCGATATTCGAAAATGTTATTCGGCTAAGAAAAACCTTTTCTTCGATTATTGTTACTCCATCTTTTCTCCTCTCTCTTCTTCGTTTCCTTTCAAATCTGTTCTAAATTAAAATGTTTTTGTTTAGGTTTTTGCGGTAGACAAAAGTCATTTTTAACAGTTTTCCCTTTCGTGACTTGAGGTTTAATAAACTGAGGAAAGAGTTTGTTCTTGGTGTTTGGTCTTTAAATTGGAACACTAAAATTTGAAGTTGAGCTTTTATATCGGCCAGCACGGCCGATATGGCAAAAAAGCTTCAACTTCCAAAATTTTGGGTGTTCCAATCTTTAAAGACCAAAAGAAAACACCAAGGAACCAAACTCTTTCCTCGATATCAGTCCGCCATCTTGCTGTAGGCTCTTTCCCTCCCATCGAACCTTCCTTCACCCATCTTCACCCACTCTTCGGTAGGAACTCCAGTTTATTCTGTTTAAGTTCTGATGAGCCTGTTAATTAATAACCAAATCAATTCCCCATAAACTGTGCAATATTTTTGAAATAAGCATGTATTCCCTTAATTTGATGTGTACATCCTTTCTAAATGAAATTTTCAAGAGACCTGAGCATCATCTATGAAATGAATTCTCTTGTAAGTGTGCAATAATTACGAAATGAAGTTTGTAAGCAATTATTATAACAATATGACTACCAAGTAGCAAATGTATAACAGCACAACTGGAAGCTAGAAGCTAAGCCACATTCCTGAGAGAAGGGAAAATGGTATAACGGAAGCAGATAGAAGGAAAAGAGTGGGCAAAGGGGTCTGCACTACCTGTCATCGAATGTCTACAATGTCTACCTAATGGGTTGAAGCCTTCTCCTCCTCCTCGAGCTACCTAGGATTTCGTGAACGAGAAATTTCTTTTTTTTTTCATTTTTTTAATTCGAGGAAATAATATGGTAGCTAATTTAAAAACCTAACTTAATTAAAAATAAATTTTTTTCCGTTCAACCGTTTAATTCATTAATGAAACGGGACGAGGCTACCACATGAAGAAGAGGAGGAGGATTTGAAAGAGAAAAAACTCGTTGGAACCAAAAATTTCGGGGACGAAGGAGGAGGGAATGTTGACCCGAAAATAATTTTTCGCCCAGGTGATGAGATTAATCGGTATTGAACGATAATGATCTAATTTACTTTTACGACATTCTAACTTATAATTTTAAATTTTCGCCGAAATATCAACCGGGGAATTGGTCACGTGCCTTAATCCATCCATCGAACCTTTTTTTTGTTAATTTTGGAAGCCGTGAGTTTGATGGAAACCTGCCATTTTCACCCAACACCCGCTTTGATCGATTTTTTTCTTCCTTCTTCTTGAAGGGCAACTCACTGACAACGCCCTTTCCTCTTGACTGATTGGCCATTTTTACTTGTATACTAATTGGCGTTTCCGTTTTTCTTGTTTTTTACAGATGCAATGGGTAAGAATCGAATGTTTACATCTCAAATTTGGACTCGAGTGATTAGTGAGTAGTTTTTGGGGGTGGGCGTGGAGTTGGTAAGTCTTTGATTTTTTGTAGGGGGTCTGTGACTGCCCTCGAGATTGAAATTTTGGTTATAAATTGAGTTTTGGAGGTTAATTAGCAGAATTTTTTTATTTCGTCTCTTTGGATTGTGTTAGTAGAGAAGAAATATTTTTGGTAGATAGGAAATGAAACTAAAAGTCAGTTTGGTTGGGTTGATGTTCTTGGGTTTTTGTGTGTTAGTGTTGAGGCTTTTAATAGGTTTGCGAGTGAATTGATATAGACTGGTGTCCAGAATCAGGTAGAATTCTTCTTTCGTGAATGGTTTTGGCTGGGTCACAATTTGAGCTAGAAAGAGGAGAACATAACCAAAGTCTACTGAAAATGGGTTTGATAGTTCAACACAATGTACGTTTGGTGACCCAACACAACATGGACTTTTAAACCCAATTCTTGGTTTAGAACCCAACAATTTAACTCAACTTAGAAACTCTAAAATCCAACTTCAGATAGGTTTAGAAATTCTATTCTCTCTTGAGGACCAATTAACTCAGTTCAATACACCTTCAGAATCCAGAAATCTAGTCCTATTGGATCAAAAACCCAAATTTCTGGCTGCAGACTCAACAACCTAACACAGAACACAAACCCAACTGTATTCTGAGGACCCAAAAACCAGTTCAACATGGGTTCAGAACACAACACGAGCCGATGGCCTGTTTCAAAGTCCAATAACCCAGTTGCTGTGTAAGAAATTTTCTATCACTGTCAGTCGGTTTTGTATTTTCGCAGCGCCGGCGCTCGAAACACGAGGCGCTTAAAAAAAGAAAGAAAAATAATCCGAATGCGCGGTTTGGTTCTCCTGAAGGAGTGACGTTTGGCTTTCGAGAACAATAAATCTCAATGTTCTTTAATAGTCATTGGTCAAACCGATGTTTTGACAGGTTTTGTATTCAGATTCCATTTCAGATGACACTGATAAAACAAGTTTAGGAAAAAAAAAATAAAGAAAGAAAAGTATTAATTCTTATTTCCGACATTTTACTGCTGGAGGAGCCTGGCGATTTCTTTCATTCGCTGAAATTTTCGGATGGAAACGGGGAGGAGGAAGGCAGGAGTCGGGGGTTTTCCGTGAAAAACTTCATAATGCCAAGCACAAAATCATCAGAAAGCTTTCCTCGTAACGCATTAGAAGTCATGACACGTTGTTTTCTATCTTTTTTCATTCTAATATATAATCCAATCACATTATCTTTTTCTCTCAGCAGAATTACACTAGATCCAATTTTCTTTGCGGTTGCTCAACAAATAGATTACGTGATCTAAGTCGGGTTTTCTTTAAGGTCTCTCTCTGCCCCTAAATTCAAACGTTTTAACCTTTTTCTTCTTCTTCTTCCTCTTCCACCCTGAGACATGCCCTACCCCCGGAATCGAACTGACTGCCTGGCATTTCCTTCCCTTAAAATATTTCCCTCCGAGGTAAATTCTATAATAATTTTCACATTCGTGACCTAATCGATTTACTCTAATGAGTTTATGGTCTTTCAGATTCTGACTCCTCTGAATGTTCTCGAATTTATAAATAAAGATTTGGTAATGAGTTCCGGTTTCATGTGTTTTGGGTTATGAGATGTTCTCGCTCGAGGCGTCCTTTGTTTGTGAACCGAAAAAGAAACGAAAATTCTGTGGAGAATGACAATTAGCCGAGATGGAGGGTTAAAGTTGGTCGGAGAGTAAAAATGTTTTGTTTGAAAGTTGGAACGTTTCGTATGTGGCGGCCGACTGGGAATAAACATAGAAATCGGTCAAGGTGGAGGCTAATGTTTTGAGAGAATTTGGCAAAATGTCCCCAAAATGAAGCGGTGACCTAAATTTTAGTATCTCACAAACAATTCCAAGTATTTAAGAACTGTTTATCGAGATCTTTATACTTGTAACTGTCTAATCGGCTTAAGAACAGTTTCCTTGACCACTGAATATTAATTAAAATTGTCTTTCGGCTCGGTCAAATGTCTCGTTTCAGTCCATGACTGCTTCTTACGGGCTTTTAGAAGTTCTACTACGACTCCTCCACTTCTAACTACTGATGGGTTTAAATCTGGTTTCGATATAGGTTTAACAACCCAAATTTGGCTTAAAATTTTAATTCAAAACAGTAAAGCACAGCGCAACATGTGTCTGATAATCCAGTTTTTGGTCGAAGACCTAACAACCCAACCCAATACGGGTTTAAAAACTCAATTTTGGTATTATAACGCAAAAATTCAACACAACACGGACTTAAAACACATTTGCTCAACCATTTCAGGGCCCAACAACCCATCCGAACATGAATCTAATGACCCATTTCCTGTTATCGAAGGATCATTGTTCGAACCCACATGAAACGATCTGTCTACTGCTCGCTTCTAGACGCTACTCCGTTCATCTTATTGACCCCCAACAAACAGGGATAGTTAACTGGTAGATAAAAAGAAATCAGGTTGATATATTCAAAATTATTTCTGGTGGAAACTTCCCGCCAAAAGCAATTGACATCAAAAACAAGTCGGCTTAATAAACAAATAAATAAAACCGAAACCTGGTTTACGTGGGTTACGTCAAAAGGCCACTCCCCGGTAGGGAAAAAAATTTTAATTTTGCCTTTTTTTTGAAATTTTTGACGGTTTCAGGTTTTTAAATTGACGGCATGAAAGCGCCCGAAAGGAAAAAAAAAATTTTTTTTCGGTAGTACCTTTTGCCGAAATTCAAACGCAGGAATTAATTAAAGAAAGGTAATTAGTTAGTTAGTTAGGTAGCCAGATATTTACATCTCCTTCGGGTTCTCTATACACTCGAAACAATTTACGAGAAAAAATTTTTTTTGCTTTGCTTCATTTACGGTTTCGATCTTTGATTCGTGATGATCCGTCTCAAAGGAGATGAAGAAAAAAATTTTCGTTAATGACCTCTTCCTTACCCCCCTCCCCTCCCCGACCTCTCTTGGAGTTATTAACTTATTTTTATCATTTATTAATTTCTAATTTATGATTATTGATATTTTTCCAGAGAGGAAACGGAAAATGTCGTAAGCAATAAAAAAAAATTTTTTTTCCCCGTCTCACGAATCCTGCCCAGATGAGATAACAAAAATTCAAAATTGAAAACTTCAAAAAGCTTTTTATTTATTTAGAAAACGAGATTTCAGGTTCCTCCATTTTTAATTTAATTTAAAATTTAAAGAAAATATTTAAATTGGGGTTGGTGGGAGGAGGAAGAATTTTTTGGTTTGTATTGTCACCGTGAAGAACAAATCGCGATGGGAGTGTTGACTTGATTGTGTACATCAATTGGTATATTGGAATATTGGTTTGTGGAATAATCCTTCATGAGAGTGTGCAGTATTTATGAAACGACATCTTCACCAACGTGTGCATTATTTATGAAACCAGATTTCCAAACCGCAATTAAATAATAAATGGCATCGGTGATACCAACTTAACTTACTGATGAGACCACAGACATACACTATAACAGGGAGAGGGTGTGTTAGGTAGGTCAACCGGAAAGTCCTGTCGCATTGAACCTTTGAATATTACAGGATGTGTAAGAAGACTCAAACTCTCACTTTGTTAGTCAGAAAATTTTTCCAGCCATCTTCTTCATACTCCATACAGAAACTGTATCTTCACTAAACACTTCTGATAAATTTTCACCTCTTCTGTACGTAACATTCGTACAAAATGGAGTCAGTTGATAAATACAGAGTGCTTGATTACTTAGACAGTTAAGGGTAGTAACGCTCTGTTAACCCAATAGTTGGTATAACGTTTCTTTATCTACTTTATCCAACAGCCTCTTAAATAAATTATTTATCTATTTAGTCGTGGGAGGAGTAGTGTAGTGGTTAAAGTTCCTGACTGGGACGTTATGGTTGTGAGTTCGAATCCTCCTCCAGCATCCTGTTATACCCAAAAAGGGCGAAAAACGGGATTAGAACCACCAGATAAAAAAATCTATTTAGTCGTTTATCTATTTACATATTTATCTACTTGTTTATTTATATCCTTATTTCAAAGTTATTCTAGTCGCAAAAATAAGAAACATGGGGGCTGTAAGTTGAATCCTACCAACTTCTGCCGGACGTAAAGTGATGAAGGCCCTCAAGATGTACTCCTAGGTCAGTATATACGCGTATGAATACAAAAGTGCAGTAGTAACTATTCAGTGCTTAAAGAGAGAGCCAGATTTATGTTAATGTGTTTAAACCTGGTGTAACATTAGAGGAGAGAACTTTCCGGTAGATCTAATACATACATCGAACCTTAAAATCTAGAAGCGGATGTTGATGAAAGAGAGGAGGAGTGAAGAGAGAGAGAGAGAAATGAACCAAAATGAGAGAGAGAGAAAAAAAATTTATTTTGAAATTGAGATGACGTTTTTAAAAAACGATTGCCTGTAGAAGGAAACAATTTTAACATAAATTTCCCATTAAATTGGGTATTTCATATCCAATAAAAGTTGTATTTTACAAAGTTTTTGTCACACCTGAATTGTGTACCTTCTATAAAAAGTAACACAGCATTTTCCGTTGAAGATATTTCGATTAAAAGAAAAAAAAGAAGAAAAGAAGGAAAAAAAAAACTTCTTTAGTTAAAAGAAAAAAAAAATAAACTCGTTTGCATAATATCGACATTACTTTATCACTATGTGGTCCTGGAGAATCAACGTTCCGTTCTATCTATGAATGTGAAACGTGTAACCAAAACCTGAAAAACCTGGAACCTGTCTTCGAACCTCAAGTCATGCAAGGTGACCGTTGACCGCTACAACCAGTTTTTTTCTCATTTGTCGGCTCTTTTTTTTTCCTTTTTCTTGTTTTGGAAAAAGTTATTTCATAACCCAGTTGAAACCTTTTTGTTGTTGTCCGGTTTCCTTCGGTAATCTCGTGACATTTTGAATTTGGATATCTCTCTCCTCTCCACCTCCTCTCCCGGAGAAGAAGTGATGCGTTTTATGAAAATTAATGAATCGATTTATCTTATTTTGAATAAAAATCAATTTGCGTGAGGTTCTCGTGTGGGCGTGCTTGGTTGCTTTGTGCTCGCCTAAATATTCTTCGGACTATTCGTCATTATTCACGAGGTGTCCCTTTACGAGAACATCAAATGAAAATTATGTCGGAAAGGTTGACTGAAACGCCATTTTAAAAAGTTATTGGGTGTTGTGTTTGAGTTGTTTATTGAATTTGGTTGAAAGAGTCACAGAATTGTATACTGTCATAGAGGCATCAGCTGGGAATAGTTTCAGCTATGTAACTCAAGGAAACTATACACCAGAGTAACAAGATCTCGTTCATTTAATAATCTGAGTATCTGATCCTAGTAGTCACTCTGATCTGGTTCAGGTGTAACATAACAGCGCTTCTGTATGCATTTATGTAACAAGCTTGTCCCACCAACACATCAAACATATTTCAACAAAACATAGGAACATGACATCTTAGGGAGCCTAAACAGCTTCCTTGGTATATTTCCAAAATATTTTCTTCCCCTTAAAAGATGGAAAAGAAAATTTTGTTATACTATTAGGAAGTTGAAAAACTAATTTTCCCAGAGAGTGGAGAAATTATTTCGAAAATTCTCTTGGAAAAATTTTTGTTAACACCAAGAACGTAAGCTAAGCGGATTACGCAAAGTCCCAGCTAGAAGGGACTGAAAAATCAATTTGAAAATATCAAAGCTGTTACTCATAATTAAAGTAATAAGTAAATAAATAAAAAGCGCGGAAAAAAATTTTCTTTTTCGATGACTAACGGTGACAAAGCATAAAAAAAAGGTAAAAAATTTCACATTTTCCAAATTAAATAAGATGGCCACGCCACATGATGAACACTATTTTTTAAAATAATTTGATAGAAAGGCGCGTTTCCATGATGGCGCACCACCCCTAAAACAACAATTAGAGCCTTCAATTGATTCCATTCCCAGATATGCCTGCCATTTGGTTTCCGCCATCTGACCTTTCGAGAACTTTCACTAACCTTCTCTCTCTTTCATTTTGTCCAAGGCTTGGCAAACCGTTTTCCCTTCAAACCTTGTCTTTAAGACCACCCAGCATTTTTGGTCAGGGTGGGAGGAATAAAGGCGATCGGGCGTGGTGCCAACTTGAAAATCACCTCCTAAACCATCCAAGGTTAATGTTAGTGTGAAAGCGGCCGCAATAATAAAGGGCTGTGTCACACCCTTTATTGTCGAGTGTCGTATCAAAAGGTTTTTCCTAGTAGATGACAGGACTTGAAGAAAGGCTGAGCAAAAGCAAACACGAGAAAAATTGTTTTCTCTTTGACAAAATAAAACGGATCGTTTGCTAAATAGTGACATTAAGCAATCCATGTGCGTTCCATTAAAAACATTTAACTTTTGGTTTCGTCAATTTCACATTTAGACTCATTGATCCTAAATGCTGGCTTTAAATGTTTTTCATCCGTTGTCTCCGACTATCATCATCCTAGTTGTCGTCGTCCTCGTCAATCGTCATTTGGCCGATTTCACCATTTTCAATTTGAATTTTTTCACACCCCGCCACCTCCGAGGTTTTTGACTTCTTTTTTCTTGCTGTTGTTGTTGTAATGTTTCGCACAGATGTGTGTCACAGTTGTTAATCCCAAAAATTTTCTTCACCGCTTAGAGAATTAATCTAGTAAAGAGAGATGAGGCCAAAAAAGACGAAATCATAAAGAAAAGGAGTCGTTCGGTAGCAGTGCTCTCTGAAGATAGTAAAAAATAAAATGTTACCTTATCTAAGTCTATAAATTGTAGATAAAACACCTTGTAAACCGGAAAAAAAGATAAATTCTCAGAGGAATTGGTTTAGAATTGAAAAAGCCGGAAATAAAACTATTTTAAAATCCCTTCCAGTTGAAGAGAGGAAAATCTCCAGAGTCCCTTTATGACTGACAAGGCAAAGTTACATCAATAGCAAGTTCATAAATATTAGATCGCCGATGTTGGGGGCTTTCCTTCGGACGATGGTCAATTTAGCACCCTCAAGAGGCTAAAAGGTACGCCGTGGTTACTTCGCTTTCTTACATGCGATTCCTAATCACGTTCCGGACCGAAGGCGCCGCCTCAGGCCCTTTTACTCGAAATTACGTTTATTCAATTTCTGCGTTATATAAAATTTATGTTTTTGATCGCGTCTTGCGTGATGATACAAAAGAGGTGGAGAGGATGATTTTCGAAAAGAAAAAAAGGAAAGAGAGAAGAATATTCACCCAAGAGAATGTTTCGAATGTTTCTTCTGCCCCGAAGAGGTTTTATTTTATTGTTGAAGATTCTTGAAATACCTGAGATGGGGTTAAATTCTCTTATGAGCTCTTCAACTCCTTAATTCTGCCAATCATCGTAATCAGGTACAGGTTGAGGTACTGTCGAGGACCGGCGAGGAGATTTTTTCTCGATTTGAAACCTAAGCTTTTTAATAGGAGGTAATAAACGAGTTGAGATGTAAGAATCGATGCAAATACTCCTTTTTGTGGGGGCAGAAGGCGCCGATTTGAAGATTTTTTTTTTCTTGTTTGTTTACTGTTTTAATGACTGTTTTGCCAGATTCTAATGAGATTTCTCTTTCTCACAGACACTTCCCCCTTCGCCACCTTTGGTTGCTCTCATTCACCAAAAGAATTGGGATAAAATTTTGTTTGTTGTTGTCGGATTTCCTTCATTGCCTTTTGTGTGGCAAAGTCGATACGATGATTGCTGACTGTTATGGGATCTTTCGTCACTCGTGACAGTCGCTAATGATCAATTCTGTCATTGTTGCTTTTAATTTCTCTTTGTCTCTATTTGCCAAAGCTCTTTACGCTTTTTTTTTTTTTGGTTCCGTGAATCGGTGAAAGCTCGTTTTATCTGGTGATTTGTCAGGTTTTCGTGAGTTTCCCCCCCATTTTCAGGGGAAATAGGCACTGCGACTCGGAGGAAGGAAGAATGTTATTTGCGGATGTACTTTCAGCGAAACAAACAAAATTTGATTTAGGGATTGTAAAGAAGGCGAAGAAAAAAAGCTTCCATGCTCTCAATTACTTAAATAAGGCCGTAAAATATGGGGCAGATGGGGCGATGCTCGAAATCCGACGGTTTTTACATCCTTTCCTCCGTCTTTTAACGTTTCCATTTGTAATGAATGTTATTTCGGGTAAACTCCCGACGAGCCTCCTCCTCCACCACCACCACCTCCTCCTCATTCTCTACCTCTTCCATCCTCTTTCTCTGGAGGGTTTATGGATTCCCCGTTTTCTTTTGTTTAGTGTCATCGCATGCAAAGGCATGACTTCTCTTATCAGCACTTTCAGTAAAAGCTCATCGATCTTCTTCATCCGGCTCCTTCTTTTTCTTCTCCTCTTCGTGCGTTCAATTGACAAAAGGGAGTGAGCGGGAGGGAGAATAAGATTCATTTCGGGAACAGAAATAGAAATTCAAATCCGAAATCGAGCTGTGCAACTTGACGACAAGACGTGACTGTTATCGTCTTTTACTTTCTTCCTTTACCCCCCCGAATCATTCGCTGAAGGATTTTCTGGATGCCGTTTCTACAATCTTTGAACCTTTCATAGTGATTCGGATGCCTTTTAAGTGAAAGCACAAGCCGTTACCGAGTCTTTCGAATTAGACTCCCAGGATGGGTTGTGTTATTCATGTATACATAAGTTATGGGTCATGTTGGGTTATATAATCACTAACCTGGGATGGTTAGCTTGTATTCCTTCACCTCCCCTCCCCGACTAAAAGCAAAACACTCAACTAACAGTCGAAACTGTCTAAACCGCCTACACCAAACTCGAGCTCCAAAAAAAAATTTGGTAGCACTCACAAACTGTCTTCATTTTTAAGCGGACAAACTCATCCAAAAAAATTATTAATTAATAACTCCCTCTATAGCCTAATAAAATTTTATTAACCGACATTTGATGAGGCATAATATGAATGTCGTATGGACATTTTATTTGAATATTTAAAAGCCATTAAAAATTAGGAGTCGTTTTCTGTTTTGCATTTTATAATTAATTTAATACGGTTAAAGGTACTCCTGATGAAGAATTCTTCTTTCCTCTTATTACGTAGGCGCGAATCGCTTTTGTTCGCCAGTTTGGTAGGAAAACTCGTTTCTCTAATACAAACAGCCCGGGTTAGGAAGTGTTGGAGGCGGTGGAATTTCCGAATAAAAGAAAAACCGAAAATTTTGTTTAGTGACAAAATGGGGAGAAACGGGAAAGGTTGGTAATGAAAACGTGCGCCTAACTCCCTCGTAATTCTAGAAATGAATAATAAATTAATGATATTAATGTGGCCCAAACTGATGAATGGTTCTCCTAATAATTTCAAACCTGTTATCAGACATTCCAGAAGCTCTCTTTTAATTAAAATTTAGAGAATAAATTGATCCAACGCCTATGTTTCAATACTTTTTTTTTCGTGTGGTTTTTGTGTGGAACGAAAATTATTTTTACGCGAGCGTTTACTCCCCGCTCGCTATCAAAATGTTGAAATATTTGATGGATCGAATTTTTTTTTTTAATTATCTGCGGGTTTCGGCTTCCAGTTTTGTTATTTTTTAACGGAGGATTAAAACCCGTTGCCCGATTTGAAATTTTCAAAATTTTTTTTGCCAATTACCTTTTTGGAACGGCTGATGGATTTGTCAGTCAGGTTTCGACACGAGGATCACTAGATTTGGGTGATAGAGTGGACGGATTTTTTGAAAATTTGCACTGGAATGAGAAGGAAATGATAATTTGTGAAAGGAAATTTCTTTTTAGGTTCTTGCTGATTCAGGTTGGGTTAGGTTCGAGTTTGTTTCTTTCTTTACACTTTAGGCTACGAGGAACCGCATATCTTTCTTGTTTTTACTTTGCGCCAAAAATCCTTTATTCTCTTGCTGTTGGGTTCCATCTTTCTCCTACTTTATACTACGTTAAAAATGATAAATCGGTCTAATACATATCTAACTCCCGGCGATTATTCATAATCACCAACTAAGCTTGGTAAATTTGACAAATTAGTAGGAGGAGTAGTGTAGTGGTTACGTTCCTGACTTGGACACAATGATCATGAGTTCGAATCCTCTTCCCGCATCCTGTTGTACCCAGAGGGAAAAACGGGATTAAAACCACCAGAATTTGACAAATTACTGAATACTAATCACATTTACCGGCTATTTTATAAAATTCCCAACTCAAAAAGGGGAATTTAATCAAAATTCGGTCAGAACCGATCGTTTCTCTTGGATTCGAAACTTCTTGTTGGGAAAACTTAGCTGCTTGGATTGCTTGTCAAAAAGTGACAGAAGCCAAGCATGTGACCACACTTTTACTAATTTCCCCACTGCGACTTGGAGATTATATAAAATAGGCGGTAAATGTGATAAATACTCAGTAATATGTCACATTTACAAAGCTTACTTGGTGATTATGAATAATCGCCGAGAGTTGAAATATAATTTGCCTGATTTATCACTTTTACCACATATATAATATTAATTCCTTGCCCATATAATAATTCTTCACTCAACAACGCTCTCTTGATCTTCTTTTTGGCAGGAAGAAGTCTTCCTTTCTCTTGCCCCGGATTACACCGTTTTTGTCAGACATTTCCAGGATCTTGTGATAGATTAAATGAACACTACTACTGTGATCGAGTGTGTGTTTACATTGTACGACAATTTCCTTTGTTGTGCTATACTTCCTCTTCTTACCATCTCTAACACTTCTCCTCTTTGTCCTCCTTCTTTCCCATTTTTCTTACTTTATAGCTCGACCAAATCATCCTATTTCTCTTCTCCAACCTTGAAACTAAGACACTGGTCTGTTATATGTTTAAGAGAAATTAGTGTGACGATAATAAAGTTGTAACATGACAAAACCAGAAGTTAGAAGTGTGTGAAGTAGTTTGACTTTGACCAGAAATCAGTCAGACGAATTGAAATAGAAATGGAAAGTCTATCACAATATCAATATTCGCGGGGGGTATGTATTAGAATGGAAGTTCGGCTTTAAATTTGTGAACCGTGAAGCTGACTATCAACCAATTTAAATCCTCGAAATGGAGTAAACCAAGCCAGCCAACCCCCACCCGCCTCTTCTCTTCCAAACCAACACGACAATCATTCTCATTCCTTCCCACCGAGTCGCGAGGCAACAAAACAAAGGCCTCGGTCATAAATAAGGTGGCGTTCAATCAACCTCGATATTTTCCATCGAAACTCCGGCCTGATTTCAGGGTCATTTTCATCAAAACAGACGAGAACGAGTCGAACGCCTCACTCGAACAACACAATTAAATCCTCACACAAAAAAAAATTTTTTTCTTCTTCACAGCCACACATGAAATAATTAATTGGAATCGATTTTGGAGGATGTGGAGAGGACATTGGGGGGAGGGGGGTGGTTTCCCAACAAAGCCATAACTCTCGGTGCCACCTATCTCTTTTCCTTCACCCGATGGCGTTTACTTCTTTTTTTATTATTTGAAACTTTCGCAAAAGTACAGCCATCACGACGGGTCTCGTAGACGTAAAGGACTCGAGCACGAATTTATTATCATCAAGGGCACTCGATATAAATCAAATTGTTTCAATAATTTGTATCGCTAATTGGACAGCCATTAAAAATATGGGTGGAAATTAATTTTGTACGTCATTCATCGATAGCCTGACACAAAGTAGATGAGAAAAAGAAGACGATGAGGGAAGGAAGGAAGGAAAGAGAGAGAAAAAGTCAATAACAAAACATGAGCGCCAGATAATAATGAAGGGCTTTTTTATCTTATTTTACGTGGGCCGTTGTGTGTGTGTTACCTCCATGTGTAAGTAGAAATACGTGTATTTTCATATCGTCGTGGCCTCTGATTCCTTTAACATTTCCAACTCGTCTGATATATTGTATCGGGGATATTGTTTAAGCCTCGGGCACTTTGTGCATGTCCAATTGATAGCGAGGAACAAACAAAAATTTTTATTTTGTTTTAAATTGAATTGTGTGTTGAAATTAATTAATTAAATTCTCTGTCATCAGAAAGTTTTTGTGCTTCCTTGTTGTGTACATTTTTTTATGCCACCTGTCTTAAGTAGTTGGTGTTGCTTAGAGGAGCTTTTTATGTAGGGAACAGGGTAGTGTCTTAAGAATATGGAGGGATTGGACAAAATAATGGAAACACTATGTGTTATAGGTTTAGTTTGGCACCACTGATTTCGGTAAATCGGTCAGGACTTGTAGGTTTTATTTGAGTTAGGTTGACGATATTTTCAGCGATTTCTTAGACTTTGAAAGATGGAGAATCATTGACACTTGGTTAGCAAGAGAAGAGGAATAGCGAACAAAAGCCAAACTTAACGGACCAGTTATCTGAATTCTAGCCAAACAACACAAAACTACCTCGTACGCTGTACAAAGCTACCATTCTCAAAAGAACTGCCATATCACATCACAACAGGTTTCCATTACTCTGTTCAGCCCCTATAGCTGGGGATCCCGTTAGGAGTAAAGAGTAGACTGACAACAGAAGTGGGTTAGAATAACGACTTACAAAGATGGTAACAACAACCCAATTCAACAAGAAAACGGCTGTTGCAGGAAGTCATACCCATCGGTTAGGTCCCAGCTTATTTCGATTCTGCGTATCATTTGGCAAATGTCTTCCAATAACACGATCGCGAATCCTTCTAAAACGGAATCGTTGAAATTTTTAATGGTGTCTTGGTGGTCTGTTTACTAGCTAATAACAGATTAATTGAAATACAATGATTTATTTATGTGTTCTTGCCATTGGGTTCACGTGGGGAAATCTATGACGTAACGAATGAAAACCCATACGAAGAGAAATCACAAGATCAGGATTTTTGTTTTTTGGTTTTGTTTTTGGTTCTGTTTTGTTTTCCCTTTTTTATCCCCCTGATTTAAATTCGTTATTATTGAAAAACAGAAAACAGAAAACTGTTAATTGAAAATTGTTGTTTGAAAAAGAGAAATGTGGATAATTTCATGTAGAAATTGTTTCCACCTCCTTCCCACTCTTCCATCCTTACTTTCTCCCATTTTGTTCATAAAAAATTCAATTGAAACACAAAACACAATTTGCCGTTTATTGACCCCCTTCCCTCCCACCTCCTTTCCTCTGTCGCTCTCTCTCTTTCCCTGCTGATTGAAAGGATGGAGGTTGAGGAAAAGCCAAGGAAAGGGCGACTACCCTCAGTCGCAGGTGCTTTCTTTGTTGCGATAATGTTTTTCCAGCGTTTGCCTCTGGTAAACATTTAATTATTTCCCGAGCTTTTCTGCTCCCGCGCATCCCTTTCCATCCCTTCTAAATGAAAGGGAGAGAAAAAAGTTTTGAAGGATAGGTACGGGGGTGGAAAAATGGTCGCTTCGCTTTTTTTTTTGTTTTGTTTCCGTTTTTCCCATTTCCCAGTCCCCAAGAGTGAAAATTAAAAAAATTTTCTCTTCGGTCAGATTTTAACATGCATGGACGGGAGGAATGGGCGGGTAGTTGGGAAGGGCGACAGGAAAAAGTTGAAATTTGGATCATGGGGACGGAGGAGATCCCAACTGGAGGGCGGATACATATTAACTTAATACTCGAAGTAATTGAAGAAGCAGGTGCTATTTAGAATTTTTAATCCACGAGGGAATAATTAATTCATTAAAGAAGGCCTGCAGCCACACAGGCTACCAGCCATTCTTCCTTTTTATCTTTTTGTTGTTTTTTCCCTTTTTTCGGAGGACGGGTTGGCGGCAGGGTAGAGAGGAAGCAAGGGACTGGATCGCTTTTGAAAAATGTTTCGGGTTAATTAATTTTTTTTTAATCACTACTCTTTCCTCTTCCCTACCTCTCTGGAGGAGGAGAAGAAGAAAAAACGAAAATCGAGTTGTTTGAATGAAGGCTCCTCGGTCGCACAACTAACTGCGAATAAATTGGCAGGTGGCAAAGCGATCTAATCAAGTCCGAATCGATAGAAATGAGGTTTTGTGACAACATTATGTACATATAATCTCTATGGAGAAGTGAGAAGGGCCTCCTGCATGGCGGCCGGATATCAGAGTCCGGTTTTCCCATAAGTGGGCAGACAGATACGGCGACAATGATGCTCTCTTCACTCTCCCCAGTCCCCCCAACAAAAGGCCAAAACTTGTCCTGATATCAAAAAAATTTTGAATCTCATTCAGTGTTCGATTGGGTACGAAAATTTACTCCGATATCTTCGAATACGTTTATTTATTTATTTATTTATAAAATGCAAATTAATAAAGAAATATGTAATAGATTACGAGTTTATTTACATTATTCATTTGCACATTTGGGTGACTCAGTTGGCACGGGAGGACGAGGAGGATGCAATTAGCTTAATCGTCACGTAGAGTCTTTTGGTACTCCAGCCAAGTCACCGGAGTGATTTACGCGTTTACTTTTATTATTAATAATTTATTTTATTTTATTTTATTTATTTTACGACTTTGATTCTCGCCGATTTCTTTGTGATTCGGATCGAAGGTCGCGGTTACGGTCTTTCTCTCAATCAATTTTTATGCATCTTCAAGCTGTTTTCCCTTCATTTTACAGCAGAACTGTAGAGTTTGCCAAACGAGAACTCAGTGATGTTGGGTTAGTGTGCAACTTTTTTTCTTCCTTCGTTAACCTCCACCTGTCTCCTCTGGTATGGAGTCAAGAGGTGTGATACTAAGCACGTGGGGAACTAATTGAGAGGAACACGTGAAAGGAAGTTATTTGGAGGAAGAGGTGCCAGAATTAGGCAGCATCACGCCATAAAAAGAGGATTAACGAAGCTCTCAAAATAAAGAGTTGTGAATGCAGGGTGGATTTGAAGAGATTTCCAGGCACGCGATGGGAGGGAAAAGCACCCCGGAGAGAGAGGTAGGAGTGTAGGGAAAAATAGAGAAAAAGAGGAATCAAAGATTTTTGGGAGAATGAACGTCCAAGGTGCGCGGAAGCGAAAACTGGAATTGAAACACCGAGGGAATGAAGGCAATTTGCGTCGGAACACAAGGGGCTGTTGTAGTGAGAGAGGCGTAAAGGGATGGAGACTCGGGGGGAGGCACCGCGCGGTTCATTGTAATAAAAATAATGGCTGCCGGCAGGAGTGAAAATTGTGTTCACATCGCGTTTAGCAAGTCATTTCCGGAAATCGTTTCTGTATTGTTTTGCTCGGAGGATTTCTTTAGAGCTGAGAAAAGACGAAAAAATCGCTTTTCATACTGGATACGGTACATGATTACGAAGAAAGGAAAACGATCGTTATGAAATAAAAAGACCGGGTAGAAGAATTAGAGAGAAAGAGGGTTGGAAATTTTCTCAAAGGAAAAACATGGAGTAATCGATTTCTTAATTTTTTATAATGGGGCAACGATTCGACCTCTCGAAAGCTCCAGATCGTGAATGCTTTTATTCAACATGAAAACGCTCTGCTGTTGTGCGCTCCCTTGTCTTTTCATGTCTTCCTCGTTTATTCTCCAGTTTTCGTTTACCACCCCAATCACCACTCGTGTGACTGTGAGCTCACTTGTCATTTTCAGAACCACTTTAACTGAAGCCGGAGAATGTAGTTCAGCCATTGAAAAGACCTGAAGTGGACACTAAAACCAATCTCAAAGTATTTCTTATCTGTTTTCTCGGGGAAATAAAAAAAGGAAAATTTTCCTCCAAGGGGAAAGCGGAGTGAAAGTAAAAAAGACTTTTTTCTCTTTTTTATTGGAACATATGATATAGATTAAGCATCGTCGGGGTGAGATGGACGTAAAAATCGTCGTTTTCCACGAGGTATGATTAAATAACGTTGCCCCCTTTCTAGCGGAAAAGACCCGCCCATAGCTTTTTCACTATGACGTCATCAAGCTATTGATTTTCAGTCCCACTGGGCGCTGGGCGAACGCTACCTCTTTCTTCTTTTGCCCACAAAGGAAAAGCTTCACGAGAAATATTATTTCTTCAGCTTTTTATATATTTTTGGCTGGTTTGGAAGAAACCGAGATGAAACTGACTAAGCTGTATGGAAACTATTTTCTTGCATTTTATTTTTTTCACTGCTACAGTCAAAACAAAATCCGTCAATTTTATTTTTTTGATTATTAATATTTAAACAGAGTTTATGTTTAATTATTAAAGAAATCGCTGGAAAGATGGAGTGAGAGGCACAGAGAAAAAGGTTGAATTAACAATTCATGTCATCCACTTAACCCGCGATTAAAAAAAAGGGCAAATTTTAAAGATGGCGTCTTTCGTTTTTGAATCTTTTTCCCATTTTTTAAGTTGGTAGAACTTGTTCAATACAATTTGTGTAGCTAAACTCCTTCTTAAAATATCCCGTAAACAGGACAAACAGAGCTTTGAAGAGAAGGTGAGCTTGGGTTAAACAATAATCTACTTGGTTCCATAAATCCTTTCAACGGATGCAGAACCGGATGATGTGAATTATTTTGGAAACCGGAAATAGATTGACACAACTTTCACAATCCTCCAGATGTATTCTGTGATAACAGCTTTTTTAATAAATGATTTCGACAAGAGTTTTCACAACTACCTCGACATTTTTCTTTGTCTTTCTTTGGCCCGATTCGAAATTAATCATCTGATTCGGTGCGTTACGTAAAAAAAAAGGTTCCCATGCCTGTTTCCCTTCGTTTTTTTTTTCTTTCTTTTCTTAAATGAAGCACGCCTTAATTTCAAAACGAGAATTGTCAAACTTGTTTTAGTTAGAATGACGCAGGAAAAGATTTTAAAACCGGAAAACTTCATTATCTAGAGAGAGAGAGACGGATAACAAAGCCTAGAGAAACCCAAGAATGAAGGCTTATTTGCCGCGTTTTTCCATCTCCTCGTCGTTTGGAACATTATCATTATCATCATCATCATCATCATCATCATCATCTTCCTCATTCTCTTTCATTAACGTTACGAGAACGATTGACAACCGAAGCCGATTTTATAGTTTAACTTCGTCAAGGTCCACTAACGAATTTCTTATGAAATTTACTTGTCGTTGCGGGGTGTGTGGGGGTGGTGGAGAGGAGACAGGGTAGGAAACTGTTTGACAGCCATAAAAACTTTCTTTCATACGAGTAAACTCGTTTTTTGCGTCTCGTGAAAAATTATTTTTAAAAAAAGTCAAAAAGTTTTTCGTTAGGCCTCGTTGGGTTTTCAGTCATGTCTTCGCATCGTGGGTTCCAGTCACAACCTTGAAATTCTTTTTCTTCTAACTTTACTTCTTTTGTCTGTCGTGAGTCCTCCACACTCCAGATTCTCCAAGTTTTTTTTTGTACTCGTGCAATCGGTATCTATGGTATCTAAGCAATACAAAGGGAAGGCGAGGCAAGGTTGGGTGGACCACAACCGGGCTTTCACGTTTCAGCTCTTGAACCTTTGGATAATTTTTATTTGTTTGTTGGAAAGATAAAAGAACGTGTGATGACGTTCTCTTTTGCTTATTCTTTCTTTTTGTTGTTTTTTGACCAAAGTCTAAATGTCCTTTAGAACAGCCGCCGGCTAGGAAAGGTGATCTCTGACGTAGCTCTGCTAAGAAAATCTCGTCTCATTTGAGTTCCGTGAGGATATCTTATAAAATTAATTATATTATAGTTAAATATATAGCTAGATCTTTTTTTACGCGATAGAAAAGACCCACCACGACAGGAAAATGGGTTTGAAAGAAATTAAACTTCCCCAAATACTCAAGAAATCGCGTAAAACAAGACCAAACTATGTTTAAGTAGAAAATCGACATCAACAAACGTTTTGGTTAGTTTCAATGATCAAATAACTGTGCAAAATTTATGAAACGATGTCTTTTTACAGCTGTGCATTATTTATAATAACTCCCTCACGAAAATGTGCAATACTTTTGAGAAACAAAAATCTTATAAAACGACAATCGCTTAAAAATAAACCTAATCAACATTCTGTCTGTATGAATTTGCATTCTTAATAATCATGTGAGTTATGTAAGTTAGTTAGCAATATGTAAATATGGCTGACGGCTGTTTTAGGCAATGTGTAGAAATTTAAATTTCTAAAGTGGACACAAATTTGAGAGTTTTTTAGAGTAATAGCTTTGACGACCTGCTCAGTTTCTTTTCTTCTTCTAATTTATTTATTTTATCTGTTTCTTTGTTTTGTGAGTTTTTTATGTATTTTTGAGGTCGATCCGCCATTTTGTTTTGTCTTTGAGGTAAATCCAAACCCATCGACCAAGTCGAATTTCGATCCAAAGTCTAATACCCGATTTGATTAATTAAACCTAAAGTCGGTATGACTTCCATTGTGTCGGCGTTTTGTCTTCTAAATTATTTATACAGAACTCGCACACTTTTATCTGTTTATCTAAAGAGGAAAAAAAAAATGTCCGAGACAGACAAATTTAAACGGAAAAGAGAAAAAACAGGTTCCGCTCACACGATCAGTTTTTTTAATTTTGAGGAATGCTGCTGACGTCTTAAAATGGAAACAACCTTTCTCAGGTCTTTTACGGATGATTTTTGGATAAGTTCCTCCTCTTTATGTCGTACCTGAATGGTGTGTACACTCTCATGACTGGGATGTCTTTCCAATAAAGGCGATATTGCCAATTAAACGGATGACTGGAGCCCGTGTACAGGGCTTTTGTTTTCCTTAGGAACACATTTTCTTCCTCGTGTTAAATGAATGTTTCTACCCTCGAGGCTCTAAGGTGTGGCTTTAAGGTCGTGAAGTCTGTTATTAACATCTCCTTTTATGTTTCTCTCGAAAGGAGAGAGGAGCAACATTGTGAACGGAAAGGAAACCGAACGCCAGGTTTTTGTTTTCACCGGTCAGTTACTTTACTAACTTCATTATGAACCTGAAACGAACCTCGCACGAATTTTTTTTTTATACGCTTCACTTCCCACGAAAATATTTTTTTAAAATTAAGTAGGTGTATCCTTTAAAAAGTTTTTGTTATACTCTATGGTGTTGTCGGGTTTTGAAACCTGAGAAGACAAAAAAACGGTACGAACCTGACAAGTTAAATATCCCCTCGTTGTTTGGTGATTTTTATTGGTAGCGCAAACATCCGCGAAGATCGATTTTACGGTCATCGGCGATTATGACGGGCCAATGACGAAATGAAAAATTTTTAAGAAGACAAGAGTGGCGGCGGGGAGGGGGGGTGATGGCTTTTAACCCTTAATTCGCCATGTTATGAGAACGAATTTAATAACTTGGGTAAATGTTTGGTCTCCAAAAGTAGGCCCTCGATGGTCCGCTTGAAGAAAATGTTTAAAAGAGCCAACTCATTTCCCATCAGATTATTTCAATAAAGGCTGGCTTCAAAGATCTCTCTCAGTAGTTTCTTTCGTTTTTTTTGTGTGTGTGTACTCGTCAGATAAGGCTGTGGGTTCGGGTGTTTTTTCCCGTTACCAAGTTTGGTAAGTTGTCGGAAACTGAGAACCAGAGCCACGGTTTGGTTTTTTGGGCTCGAACCGATAGTCGTTTAGTCCTTTAATAGCCGAGGAAGGGAAAACCTTATCTGCGATGTAACTCTGAGGCTTTGGACTTTGAATGGTGGCATCGCGTTTAACGCGCCATTCAGGTGATCAAAAAAAACATTCTGACTTATTAAAAAGCCTCCGGGCGGTGCCGAAGCTCAGATTGTAGATAGTCTTCATGGAGGAGCAGTTGGTTCAATGTGACCTTGGGTTTTAGGTTCAAGCAAAAAATTTGGTTCATAACCGCGGAAAATGTCCCTTGTTTGGTAGCTTAGTACCCTCTCCTTTCAGGCAGGATTGCTTTGGAATGTCCCCCAAAAAAACGCGTAAACGAGACCTGATTTAATCAAAAATTCTGACTACATAAGAGAATTAGATGTGCATTACTTATGAAAAATAAGACCTTCATTCCAATAAACCTTCTAAAAATAGAAAAGCTCTTAAGTTATACATTCAGCGCTTCAACACCAAAAACGATGATAATAACAATAATTTTCGGGGACGGGGAAAGAGTGCACTTAACCTCCCCCCAACAACCCCCACGCACAACCCCGAAAAATAGAAAAAAGAAACTCAGGGAGGAAAAGAAAAACGATTTAAGTAGGCCAATACAGCAAGCTATTAAGTAGATTGCATCCAAGATGGCGAGACCCATCGTCTCAGAATGAAAATCGACTTTGAGCTTTTGGCGCCGGGGTATTTCTCGCGAAAGCACATGCGCCTCGGATTTTGAGACGCAGCATCTTCCAATTTGAGATGGGATATGGACCAGTGATCCCTCGTCGTTTGTTGATTGACAGCTCGACAGGACAACCCTTTATTTAATCTTTCTCCTGGCAGGAAATGGAATTTTTTTCTTCTCCTTTTTTTTAATTTTCTACATGAGCTTTTTCTCGAATTTTTGATTTTTTTTTGGATTTAAAAAAGAGAATTTCTTCTAAGCCCCTCAATTTTTAAAAAAACTTTTTTTGTGCGTGCTGGGTGTCTTATCTCCGTTCAGCAGTTCGCCTTTAATTACTGAAAAAATGGAGTTTTTATAAAATTTTTTCTTACTTTGCTTAAGCTTTCGAGGATTTGGGTTGATACCGTAAACCGGGGTTGAATTTTTGTTTTGTTTTTTGTCTCTGTGTGTGGGGGTGTGAGACTAAATGCGCAGTTAAATTCATTAATTACTGTGCTTACCATGATGGGATCAATTCTCCGGTAGCCTTTCCGGATTCCGAGTTTGGGTTGGGGGGTAACAGTCATAATTCAACACGACGTCGAAGGTTCGCCATTTTGATTTTTATATTTTCTCTTTTTGTCCTTTTTGTAAAAGACGGCCATTTGTGAACTTCAACCGGATTAAAAACCCTGCGTGACGTGGAATTATCGGATTCCTGAGATAATGTTCTCGTCGCTGGCGGGACAATTTTCGAAAGGTTTCCAGTTTTTTTGAAGGAACTTTTGAGAAAGTTTCTTGTGTGTGTGAGAGAGAGAGAGGAAACGTAACAAGATATGAGTAATGCGTCGTGTCGTGACATTAATCTTTTACAAAAAGGAGACACAAACACATCAAACCGTTTGCGATTTTCCATGCATGTCTTTGAAATGAAGAGAGGGTTATAGAGTCGTGAGTTTTCGCTGGTGTCATTTGGGGAGAGCTTTTGCTGACATAATTGCCTTGTGGCTTTGGAAAAATGGTCTTAGACGGTCGTTGTGCTGAGGATTATTCGCCCAAACCACCCAGTTCTTCTTCCAGACGTTTGAAATGTGTTTTGGACGATATGCGTTTCTCAAGTGAAAATGTTCAGGTTCGGTGTGCTTTTTTGAGCTTTTTGAGGTTTTCCTACAGCTCCCGATTTTCGGATCCTTACAAAAAACAAAAGAAACCTTTTATGGTCATTCTCTCGGTTGTTAAATATCAATATAAATTCTTGGCAAGGCCCCAAAGGACCGCTATTCTGTTTCTCATATCTTTTCGAAGTTTGGAAGACCATCTTTGATACTGATACTATCAGTAACGTTTTCCTTGATTCATTCAGAGCGTGATTTTTAATGGTTTCTATCAGTCTGTCTACAGATTTGGCATTTCATTGCCAAATTTTTCTCTTTTTACTTGTCCGAGCCCTCGGTTCTGCCGACGCAAACCTAATCATTTATCCTCCTCACCCATTCATGCGGTTGTTTGCTTTTCTCAACTCCCTCATCCTGGCACCCACATCCGTTTGACCTTGACCGCTGAAAGTTATTCGATTCTGGGAATATTTGGTAACCACGCGAAAATATCAGATTTGAGTCTCTCAAGATGAGGAAAACTTTCAATTTTATGACGTAATTCTGGTTTCATAGATAAATCTGGGAAAGTGGTGTCCACTCGAAATGCATGAACTTATCTGTGTGGATAGATAGATAAAGGAAAGAGGGAGTTGAGTGGTTTGAAGAGAAGTGTTTTACGGAAAGTGTCTGGAAACAAGTTTTGCATGTTAGTAGATTTGTGAGTTTGATCTGGGCCCCAGATTCAGAGTCTGTAGCAAATCGGCTTCCGTTTGGTCCGGCACGTGAAGCCGTTAACAATTTTCGTTTCTGTTTCTCGTCCAGGTTTCTCTTCCCTTTCAAATTAAGTTATTTCTCATGGATGGTTGTTTTAAAGAGTTTTTACCTCCTTTGCTACCTGCTTCAGCAAATTGATGGCGAATTTTCCGGTTTGAGTTTAACAAGACGAGTGTTGAAAACCTGTTTATAACCTCTCTCCCGCCCTCTTTCTCTCTCCTGCTGGGGAAAATTGCAAAAACATTCGATCAGGCTTTCGTTTTGTAGGCGTATTCCCACATCTTCTGACATCACTTTCTGTCCACTAAATGACATTAATAGATGCGATCATTCACTCCGATTTGAATGTCGTATACTCGTCACGGCTCCGAGAACCAAGTCCTTCGTGGTGGTTTTTCATGTGACAAACTCCTCACCGGACGGAAGACTACCTCAACACCGGTAACGGCTCAGGAATCACGGAAACAAACAAACAAACAAACAAACGGAAGGCAAGAAGGAGGTCGCAGACGACGAGGAGAATCGCACAACAATAAAAAAATAATAATTTCGTTAATATGTTTTTTATTGAGGTCGTAAAGCGATTGACACAAGTCATCAACCAGTTCAACTTTAAATTCGACCTTGATTTCTCAGCTGTGTCCAATTCATCTGGTTGGTCAGTGACAAGTTCTTGCACGATGCGCCATTACCCGAAAATACATCAGCTTTTAATTCGAAACCCATTAATTACAAATGCCAGTTCGAATTTTTAGCCTGAAGTGCACCATTTTTCTTCTTTCGAAAGCTCTCCTCCTCTCTTCCTCCTCCATCTCGAAATAAGCGGAAGCTTGACCCGATTTTTTTTGTTTTCTACTACTCTCCTTGATCTATTGTCCTTCGAAAGGAGGACTGGAAAAGCTCATATCGTCAACGTTTCAAAAGGCTTTTATCGAGAGTTGTGCGAATTGGTCGGATGTCGCTTTCAAAAATCGATGACTCAAATTCCTTTCAAACATCTTCCAGGAGGATTTCATTTCGGGGCCGAAAAGCGATCGGAGTGCCTTTTACGGGTTACTGGAATTTAGAGTTTATGTTCCGTTCACCGGCGGTAAAGCATTAGCCATAATATATTGGCGCATAATGAGTTTAATGATCCTTGCCGACATGAGCAACAAAACAAGTTAGAATATCGGCCGCCAGGTGGTAGCACCGCTTGTATTACTGCGACGACGCGTCTTGGCCCAAACACGAGGTATACGTAATTAAGATATTAATTATTAAGATTCGTGACGAGACTCGGCCCTTTTTAAAACGAAGAAAAATGGCCGAAAACCGTTGATGCGTTGCTCCAAATCAAAACTTCATTTTTCCCCTTTTTGTTGTTCTTGTTGCTCCGCAACAGTCTGTGTTGGTCGTTTTCAACTCCAGCCCACTTTCATGACGTCCGTCGTCTCAATATTTAGGTTTTCCTTCTTATTTTTAAATCCAAGCCATCTTCTCGCTCCTTTTTATCCCAACCTTCTTCTAAATATGACAATTACACAACTAAATGGCTCCCAAATAAATTACATAACTTGGAGGGAGAAAGGAGGACGGATCGAATCAAGCGAGCGTATTGACCGTATTCCTTGACACGCCACTGGATATATTGACGAATTTTGCACACAAAAAATTTGTAAAATGAAATTGCCCAACGAAAGAAATGATTATAAAGAACGAAATAAATTGAGTGATGGAATCATCTGTCGGTTGAGATTTCCCACAGTCCATCATTTTGGTGTTGTGGGGGGTACCGATGGAGATGGCCGAGACCTCTATAAATTTTGTAATGTCCCTTCCTCGTTCACAAAAAAAGAGAAAGGAAAAAAATTTATCAATCTTGGCAAACCCAAGGTGCTCAAACTGTTACGAAATTATACCCTTCAAATGCCTTTTATGCCTGATTATAGGTTTAAGTACTTTATTTTTATTGAATGTAATTATGTTTCATTTAATTTTTATATCTGACTTAAACGTTTCTCTCTCTCTCTCTCTCTTAACTCTTCTCCAAAACTAGATCTCACAATGGTATTTCTTTAAATGTTATCATGATTCAGAGAGAGAGAGAGAGAGAGAAACTTTCGGTTTTGTTTTTGTTCTCAACTTCGCTCCGGAATGGAATTTTAAACGACCATTTGTTAATTAGCCGTCGGGAGAAAATGGCCGAACAAACGTCGTCTGCTTTTGAGTTTTTCATTATAACGCTTGCGTATTTATCAACGGATTCCATGTCACTAACAGACACACACACACAGACACAAAAAAAAGAGGAAGACGGCTGAGTCAATTAATTGAAGGGAGAGGGTAACGTGACCGTTTGATTCTTATCACCACCATGGTCTCTGGATGTTAATGCGCAATCAGCCCTGAGGAAATGTGGAAATGAAAGTTCTTCTGGTGTCTCGTCCTTGCCAAAGACAAAAACAAATTTTTGATTCTGGGTCTGGTTGTTAACGAATTGCGTTTTGATTAATTACAGGTAAATGGTGCCCACGAAGAGACTGGTCATCTTCGTCAGACGCACGGGCGGCAGCGAATGACGCCGCACGGAGAGGCGTTTTGTATTCCTCTGTCTTTTTAGGTAGTCCTGGTAAGTTGGCCATTTTTTTTATCTATTCTGGATAAAAGGGGGTTGAATGTACAAGGAAATCTCATCGTTTTTTTCTCTTCTCCTCTTGTTCGGTGAAATTTAACGAACGCATCCTGGCCCTTGGGATCAGTCACGTGACCCTTCTCTCTGATTGGGTCATCCATCACGTCACGCCCCCGCACGCTCGATAATTGGTTCCCATGACGCACTTAGTCTTATTGTTATCTGAAGACATCTCCTCGGTCTCATACCCTAATTGATACCTTCCCTCATTACTAAAAACTTAAAGTTATTTTGGTGTCTTCAAGTCTGGTGGGGGTTGTTGCCTTCCAAGGACAAAGAACAGAGTTTAAGACTAGAAACCGTGGATGAAGAAAATTTTTGGGTTCTCGAACCGGGGAACGTGTTTTTTGGGTGGGCACTCTGTTTCTTTCTTGTTTGACTAGTGTTTTGTTCTTGTTCTTGTCATGTGTTCTGTCTGTCACAACGCATTTAACTCTGTTTTGAAGGTTTTCTCTGATTTAACATGAGTGTTGGACGGGGCGCATAATGGAGACTAAATTCCGTGAAGGAGAGTCATCAATGAGGAACTGTTAATTGATAATTTCATAAACAAAAACCCGGAGTTTGCGCGCGTTCTGTCACCTCTTTGTCTATCCGTCGATCAATTTGTTCATTTATCAGCCTCTCTCTCTCTCCTCGTACATCTTTTACGTCGCTAACAACAGATGACAGTTTAACAATCTAATCATTTCCTTCAAAATGTAATTCCATCGTAGCAATCGCCTCTCTCTCTCTCTCTCTTTCTTTTTCCAATTCCCTGGCGTACTGATTGATCGCCTCCAGTCTCCTTTTTCTTCTTCTTCTTCTTCGGAGGAAAACAGTTAAAAATTAAGTTAATATTTTGTAAGAACTCACGTTATATACATTTGATACAAAAAGCGCATGATCTCGTCCACGGGGTTACTATGACAACGGGAAGAGAGAGCTCTCGTTTCCTTGACGACCAAATATTGAAGTCCAGATGTATTGGAGAATAATCTCGAAACCGGGGTCTTATTCTTTCCAGTCTGCCTTTTCGCCTTTTTCTCTCCTTCTTCCTCCTCCATTTTCCTTTTTTTTGGCCCGTGACCGTTTCTCATACCGGGGATAAATGGGGAGCTTTGAGAAACCAAAAAAAGCTCTTAACCATCAATTCGATAATGCATTTTATTTTTTCTTATTGCCCTTTTTCTGCGAGCTTTTTTGTGTCCCCTCACCACCACCACAAGCAATTGAGAGTCTAAAGGGCCCAAGGAGGTGGTGTGTGGGTGTTTTTGGGGGTGGACGGAGCGAAGAGCTTTTCTTTAAAAGCATTTTTGTATAAAAAAAAATTCTTTTTTGAGAATTTTAATTTTGGAACTTTTTTTTTCTTGTTTCCTTCCTTTTCCTTTCTTTTCATTCGCCTTCATCCAGAATTCTCGTGAGCGAAACTTAAGGGATATTTCCTGGAAAAGTTTTCCCCTTAGTTTGACAGCTTTTTTGAAATATGATTTCACTTTAATTGTTTTCTTTTATTAATTAGTACTGGAATTTTTTTTAATTAAAAACGGGAATTTGGAGATGAATATTTTTTAATTTGATCTCTTTTAATTTTTTATTGCGATTCTTTGAAAATTATTATTTTCTCTCATCCTCTCCGGGGCTCTGGGTGTTATATATTTGCTTTCGGAGTTAAGAAAACGGGAGAAAAAAACTTTAGGAAAATTGGCTTAATTTTAATGAGATCGGGCCTTCCCGGAAGGCAAAATTTAATTTTTTTTTCGGGAGGGAAGTTATTACCGCCGTCGGAAAATTTTTTTTAATTTTGAAGTTCGCGATTTTCCCATCCGGAAGGGTTTCTTACAAAAGGTTATCATGTTCTGAGAGTTTTTCCATACATACACCCCCTCCCATGCGATTAATTAGTTCCGAAAGGATTTTAATAAATTTGAAGTAAATAAAACTACGAATGCGGAAATCGTTCATAAGATAATATTATTTCTTCATGAGCGAGCATTTACTCCGTTGTAAACACACTTAGATGGTTGAATAGAGTAACTCGAGTGGAATCGGGTTCTGTTGGACTGTGATGAGGGTTGTGTCCGTTCATTCGTTCCCTCGTTCGTCTGTCTGTCTGTCCGTCCGTTTTCTCAAACTGAATATCTTGTTTTTGGGTGGGAGGAAAACTTATTTAACAATAAACCTACCGGACTGGTCAACTGATCGGGTTTTGAAGCTTCCCAAACCTTTTTGTGTCTTGAGCCCTTGCCATGTTTTTCGGTTTTTGGGTAGACCCCCTACTTAACTGATTTTTGTAAATTTCTCACTGTAGTGAAGTAAATTGTTTACTTTTATAAATAATGTCTTTATATTATAAGATAGTATAATGTAAGTAAATAGGTACTATCAGTTGACATACACTATCGTGGACCCCTATTTCATGGACCCTAAATTTTCTTGTAGACCTCTTGCAGGTTGTCATAGACCCCTGAAGGTCGACAGACCTCACTGCTTTAAATCAAGCACAAATTAGTATATCGGTGACCCGTCAATCGACCTGTTTTATGATTCATATATCATTGTAGTATATAAAGCTTTCAATACTTTTCAAAGCTCAATTCTGGGGGCGAAAATTGTCACAATGTCTTAGTCTGGCCATTTTCATCGTTACATAACAATTACTCAGCAGATGAGAATATGCCTCATCTTCAAGACTGTGTGCAATACTTATGAAACGAAAACTCCATGAGTATGTGCAATATTTAAGCAGCTAATTATAGACGTCATATTTCAAAACCGTACTGAAGCTGGGAGTAATGTTATATAGTTTGCTAACACCAAGCGACCAATAATAATTATAAACTTTTAAGCTATCTTTAGTTATACTGTAATAGTATAAGTATATTCGAAGATAGGTCAAATGACAGGTCGCGGTAGGCTGTACCGAAGTGATGTCCTTTGATTTAGTGTTAATAATAACGGCGAATATCCTTCCAAAACTTTTCACGTTCATTATAATATTGTTATCTCGCTATTATCTAAAATTATATCTATGTACCTGAAATTATTTATCTATTTGCATGGGGCTCGTGTTGTTGGGTCGCGTTTTTTCAATCTCGAGACTGGTTTACCTCGCGGTTAGTGATATTCCTTTGGTTTTGGTAAACAATCGCCATCATCATTCTCACCGGTTGAGTTTTATAATCTGGATCGCATAACGCTTCGCCCGGATTTATGTAATATGGATCTCGAGCTTTGTGTGTTTGTGTTAGGGTCTAAAATGGGGATGGGGGTTGTGGAAAAGGTTCAAAGAACAAAGAGAAGTTTGAATGACTTCCGGCGAAAAGGCAAAAAGAGGGATGCGAGCTTTTGGAGAAATATTGGGATTCTGTGTCTTTCATAGGCAATTCCTCTCGATCGGAACCATCTATTGAGGAGGAAAGCCGCAGCAAATTTTCCAGTTCCGTCGGCAGGAAAGGGAAGAAAAAAAAAACTCCATCAAGGGGAGAAAATGTGGAACAAATAGAAAGAAATAGTAGAAGAAGATGAAGAAAAAAAAACAAGAATAGGAAACAAGAGTAGAATTCAAAGGAAGATACGGAAAAGGGGAGACGGAAGAAGTGCTTCATTTTCTAAGCCGTCAAGTGCAGATGAGGGGGTGGATTCATCCCTTAGGTGGCCTGCTTTTCATTCTCCGACTACCAAATTTTAATTAACCGTTCCAAATTTGTTCGCGATATTGTTTCTCCCTCCACCCATCCCTACCACCACCGTCCTTTCTATTATTTTGGGCAAGTGATGCTTTTTTCTTGGGTGAGGATTTCGAAAGAGTTAGAAGAAAACAGGTGCGACATTCAAAAGCTCTGATAAACAAAGCTCCCGGGAGGAGTGGTGGGGCGGGGAAAGAGAAACGAAGGAAAAAAATTTTTTTTTTTGAGTAAAACATTTAATCGAAAATCTTTTGCATTTGGCAGTGGCCCAAGGATATTTCAAAAAATATATCTGGATCTTCTTTTAGACGGTAAACTGACTTGTGATAGCTGAGAGAGCCCCCCTCTACCTCCCCCGATTCCGGCTCCCGTTTCTACCTTCAGTTTCCATCATCGGAGATTTTTGGTTTTTAGGTGCGCGTCTGTTCCACGTCATCCTCATGGTCATATCAACCGTTGGCCAGAAAATTTTGTTTGTTTGTTTTCTGGGTAGCTTTTTTGACCCTCCTTTTTGAAATGTTGGAGCCCTGCTTTGATTTTTAAATATTTGTCGTCTTTTTTTTACTTATTTCCCCCCGGAGTCCTTAAAGACTGAATCGTTTGTAGTTATCTGTTGATGTCACTGTTCTCTAATATCAAAAATCTGTTTCATTCGGTTCTCTTAATCCAGTATGGAGTGTTGTCGGGTGTCTGACTTGTTTTATAACAAACTTATACTTTATAAACGTTTTATATCAAACATAACACAGTGTATCTGGAAGGTTGTATGTTTTTGAACCCAACTTTTGCGCCAGATTAACAAAATTTGAAAATGAATCCGTTCAGTCTGTCTGTCTTTTTGAGTCTAAACTATCTGTCATCAATTATTACAATATATGCAGCTAAGAACAGACGAACAATCCTACAGATTTATAATTAAAATTCCATAAAAGTGTGCATTTTTTATGAAATGGACTCAACAGTGTCCATCAACCATGAAATAAATTATTAACATCACTAAGAAAGAATTAGCCTTAAAAGAGTTTGTCTTTGTGCATTATTTTTGAAATGGATTCTTCATCCGTCACATTCAAATCTTCTTCAACTTCTTCAGATTCTTCCGTGGCGAAGACTAAAAGAACG
Organism: Columbicola columbae; assembly: GCA_016920875.1. NCBI lineage: Eukaryota > Metazoa > Arthropoda > Insecta > Psocodea > Philopteridae > Columbicola > Columbicola columbae. The sequence continues at coordinate 10,436,369 of JADMLL010000008.1, forward strand.
CAAAACACGCCAATAAAAGATGACGTCCATCTTGAAGTGCGCAAATCCCCGTGACCAGAGTGTGTGACAGACACTAAGACGACGTAAAGACCATTTCCACTTAACTGAGACCACTCAATCTTGTAACGTTCGCGCTATATAAACGGAAATTGAATTCCGTTCAAGGGCACCCCGTAGATAAAGTCACCAAGGTAGATAATTTTATTTGGGAAGTGACAAAGGGTGGAGGTAGAATAAGCAAAATCATTCCGACTCAGGTCGAGAGTCAGACATATTTCGGTGACATTTTTCTTTTACCTCTCTCCCCGAACAACCATAACCAATTAATAAAAAAAAATGTCGAGATTATGATCAAATGGAATTAGAAAGAAAAAAATGTCGGTTTTTATAACTTGTCAGGATTATCACACATCGATATAAGCAGTTTATTTGCTTTTAAGCCATATTAGCTGACAACGTGAAACCACTTAGGCCTGCCTGCCTGCCTGCCTGCCTTCCTTCGTCTTTTATTAAACTGGGAAAAGCAATTGAGCCCCGTTAACAAATTAGTTCGTTCACCTTTAATGGTCACGTGATAATAATTAAGTTAAGACCTTTTCCCCGCTTGATAACAAAAAAATAAATAAATAAAAGAATCGGGGTAAAAAATTATTTTGCAATTAAAGAGAAATTAAATTTTGTTCGGGAATTAATTTATTATTGTTGTTGTTGTGTTTTGTGTGTCGGCCATTATGGTGGTGACAGCCATTAATTCGTGGGAAATTTATTCGTCAATTCTTTCTCCCCGGCCCCCGTTCCAAAAACCTGAAATTTTAATTGGTGTTTTCCTTTTTGAAAAGTTCATAAATTTGAAGTCCGTCGTTTAATGGGATTTAAATACCTATTTTGGGGGGACAGGGCCCGAAGGACGGGAAAAGGGTTTAAAGGTTTCGGTTAGGTCACGTCGAACTGGGTTAAACAAATTTTTCGGATTTCGGAACCCAGGAGGATGTGATTTATTGGAGGGAATTTGTTTTTTGATGAAGCCATCTTCTTAACATTTCAAAATAACGAAATTTGTTTTTATGCGATTTTGTTTAGTCGATAGGCTCTTGTTTTACGCGTTTTTGGGTTATTTCGAAACGTGTTTCTCACCTTTTTAGTGAGCGATGTTGGTGATTTTTAGCTTGTTGCGATATTATTTTGGGAGAGGTTTCCGCGTAAAAAAAGACTTGTCGTGTGTCCTTTAACAGAAATTAGTTTAGGTCTCGTTTTAGGCATGCCAACTTTAAAACTACAGATGAGTGTAGTAATTTAATCAGCACACGTCTTATTTCATAAATAATGCACAGTTTAAGTGCTTCTATTAACAAATTCCTTGTCCAGGTTTTCATAACTATTCCATCGTACTCGGGCTCATTTTACGCGGTTTGATGAACGTAATTTAAAGATTCTATGAACATTATAAAACATAGCCCTCTCAACCTCTTTTACGCGTTTGGATAATTTCATTATTAATTGGGGCTGGTTTCCATCTTTCCGCGTAAAAAAAGACTTATAGTGTGACTTTTGAGACTACAATGAAATAAAGTTTCAAGATATTTTGGAAGGAACAAATCATCGGGATTTGATTTACGCGTGTCCGAGTTAGAGCTTCACTGTTTTAATTTCATAAATACACGCTTTGGGCGATGATTTCTTCAAAAATAATGCACAGTTTAAATGTATCTACTAACCCATTTCTTGTCTTGGTTTTTATAATTATTTCATCGCACGTAGGCTCATTTTACGCGTTTTTTTTGTGCGTTGCTCTGTGAAAATTGTAACACATAATCCTCTCCAACACTTTGATGTGAGTTTGGTCCTTTTTTAATGCGATTCTGAGTTTATGGTTTATTCCATTTGTATTATTATTATTTCGCGTAAAACGAGACCCGGTTATACTTCGATAGGTTTTATTTCTTATAAATGAGCAAGGAAACAAATTTAAAAAACGTTTTAAGCGGTCTTTTGATTCTCCTTTTCATGTCGTCTGTAGTCTGTATAAAGAAGCGACAAAATAAAAAATTTTCTCATGAAACAAAATCAAAACTTCTCGTCCGGAGAGGAGATCAGAGGAGATCAAACAACTGGATTCCGAATCAAGAAGTTAAAAGAGAAAGAAGAGAGAGAGAGAGAATCCCATCTCTCCAGGTGGGATGCCTTGAGGCGTTTAAAACATTTTTAGACATTGAGGACAATGCGACTGCACTTTTTTTAGGAGATTGGGATCCATAGATTAAATAGAAGGTGAAATTAAACACTTCCAACCAAAAGATTTTTTTAGATGGAAACGAACAAACAACAACCAAACATGGTGCTCTGGATGATGCTCCAGTTGTTCGGGCTTAAAACCAAAAAAAAAGTGTTTTTGAAATAAAAGTCGGTGGTTAAGGATGAGGACATCTGCTTTATAGTGAGAATGAGTTGGAGTGATTAGAACAGACGTTTTGATGATGGAAGGAAAGCAGGAAACGAGGAGAACGGCTCAATGGGCAAGTGACCGTAGGGTAGGAAGACCTTGTTCACGGTCAGAACAAAAAACCTGGGAGATTTGAAAATGTTAAAAACGAGGAGAGCTTTGTGTGTGGGTCGGCCATTTTGTTTTGGGTTCGTTTTTTTGCGGGCATTCCAACGAACGGATTCTTCAGACAACAAATATTTTTAGCCGTAATTCTGGGAGTTCCAAAATATAAAAAAGAATTTCCAAGCGAGTTTTTTCCTTTTTAATTTTTATATCTTCGTATAATGTTTCATGCATACATCGAGAACTCGGTCCGTGAAACAATTTATCTTTGTCCGTGACTGGATTTTACCTCTTGCTGGGCTGGCGCGGTTGGTGTCCTTGTAGGTATACGATTACATCTTCATACCTCTTGTGTCACTTTCCTCGTACGAAGCCTAAAGGAGTTTGTTACCCTTTTCTCCCTCAACCTTTTCATGTTCATTTTTCAAAAAAGAATTTTTCTTAAATATGTCACCAGCCTCCCATCAACCCTTTTCGTCACGTGGTATCCTGTTGAGAGATTTTTCACCAGGGTGAACGATCAAGAGATTATGTTAACCCAACCTAAATGAGATGAGAGTGTTAACCTAACTTAAAGCTAACCTGTTTGCTTCCATTTCCGGTTTGTTCTGGTTCTTTTACATCTTCCCAGATTTCCTTATCAAACATTCCGAAACCACCAAAAAATCTTTAAGGAGCGATTTAATAATTTGTCAGCTAAAAATTTTTTTTTATTCTCGAAGCAATCAATCCGCCATTTTTTTGCCCTCTTCTATCAAGCCAAATAAATTGAAAACCAGGGAAAGAAAATTAAAAATTTCTCCGACAGGGAAGAAAAAAATTTCTTTCGGGAAAAAGTAATTTTGCGGTTGAGAAAATTGTTTCGTTTTGGAAAAGGGGATGAAAAACTTTTTCTTTTTAGTTTTCTGTAGATTGGCAAAAAAATTTTTTCAATTTATACTTGGGATTATTTTTACGCGAGTTTTTTTTTGCTGTGGTGGGAGAGAGAGAAAAAGACTACAGCGGGTGAAAAGGCGGGGAGTTAATTTTCAAAATGGTTACCATTTGGAAAAGTTTTTGTCTCCTGTTTTGGTTTTTTCGAGTTCTGCTGTTGTTTCTTCATCTCGAAAGGGACTAAATTGAATTGTTTTCATTTCCCTTTTTTTTTCAACCCTTCCGCAAATAATCCACCCCCTCTTCACCCATTTCGCCATATAATTATCTCTCCGATACTTTTTTAAGTATTAAAGTGGCGTATCTCCGAGCGAGGAGAATCGTTAAAAATTAAAATGTTTTTAAAATCAATGAGAGGAGTGAAGGGATGGAGGGAGGCTGTAGAAAAACGGTTATTAAAAAAATTACATCTTTATGCGAGCAGACGAATCATTTAAATCTGATTAGTCATCATCATCGTCATCTATTGGACCGAAGAAAATAACTTGTTTTAATCTCAATAATGGATTTTACTTTTCTCTCCCTTTTTTGTAATTTTTTTTTTTATTCTTCTTCTTCTTCTGTCGAAACGAAAAAATTCTTTTCCACCATCCATCTCAGGAGTTTTATTGTCAATGGCAGGAGGCGCAGCATTTTGGTATTCTGGTGAGGAAGAGGGAAGGAAAGATGGTCAGGCATGGCATGGGAACAATACTATATTCGTAGAGATGCGAGGGTTGGGTCCAATCCACCTATTCAGGTGGATTCACTTTTTTTCTTATTGGGAATAATACCTGGGACCAATAGGTGAGGACGATGAGTGACGTAACCTGTCATTAAGAATCTGAACCCGATCGTCATGACTCTGACTACCCACCCACTCGCTTATCTTCCTTTCTTTCTTCTACGAATATGGAATTTTGAGTTTGGAACGAAATTAAAAATGAATTCCTCAGCTGTCTATAACAAACATCTCCAAATTTCCGTTTTAAATCCAAACTCCCAACGTATCCAAATCCTCTGTCCGATTCCCAAAAGACTAAAACAAGTTGAGGGGTCAGATACAATATCAAAACCTGATTTTGGGGCTCTTAATTCGATCACACGTACCTGGATTCGTATCAAAATCTCTCGCGTTGTGTGTGAGTGAGTCAGTTTGTTGTTAGACAGAGAGGAATGATTGTAAAAAGGAGCGCGCCCACGAAATCGATGTTTCCGCCATTGGGTATTATGTAAAATACCAGAGACTAACATTTCCAGGCTATTGTAATTTAAATTTGATTAAAGGATATTATAAACATGTACCTTAAAGATTATGAAAACTGATAATAATTTGAACCAATGGAAAAAAGTTAAGCCATCAATCAAAGAAGTGGTCAATTCATTGGTTTGTCTGCCTTGCGACACACTTAACATGGGCCCCCTTGGGGGAATCTCAGACAAATGACGAACCACCAATTTACTCTTAACAATATTCTTTCAAAGGGAGAAAAATCGCGCCTAAGGTAGCAATTTAATTTTTTTGTACCTTACGAATAAAAATTTTTTTTGTACCCCCCTCTCCTTACCACTAAATAAGGTATCAATCCGTACCTGAATAATGACACTTGAGGTTTCATTATCCGACGCAAATTTGTTAGTTTTTCGTCTTAGACGTATTGCATTTTGCGAAATCGTGTGACTCATGTGACCGGCTAACTGTGGCCGTTAATCCTATTTAGGGTCTAATCTCGGAGAGATAGGAGATTGATGTTAATCTAGGTTTTGCTGAGGATTTATTCCAATTTAAGGTTCGAGGCCAACCGGAAATATTTTGTCCCGTGACTCATTTAGGTATGTCCGCGTTGTTATGTGTTATTAATTTAATTGGATTAATTATGTATTAATTTCACGTGGATTTATGAAGTGGGGCTAATCTCTGATGAACGTGGGCTGACTTGTAAACGCGTTTTGTTTTAAATATTTTCGGATTAGCCGTCAGTCTCGGAAGTGGGAAAGCTTTACACCGAAATTTTCTTTCTCCTTTCTCCCTCTCCCCCGCAGCTTTCACTTTTTCTAATTTCTCTTTGCCTTTTTTTTTTCTTGTATTCCTTCATTTACAAAATGTCTTTCCGTTCCCGTTCCGTTCGGTCAGAGCTTGTGGCAGCAACTTTCTCTCTGCCTGGAATAATTGCTTCGGTTCAAAAAACGCTTTTCCGAGAATTTTTTTTTTTAAACCTTTATTTCCCTCTCGGAAAAAGGCTTTCCAGTTCCCGGAGATTTTCTTCCAAAATTAAATTCCAACAAAAATGGCATTTCAGCGGTGGCGTCCTAGAATTTTCAAAGGAATTGTCTGAGAGAATTTTTTTCCCTTTTTCTCTGGTTGGGATTCCGAGGAACAACATTTCCCTTTTCTTTGTTACTTGCGTCCATTCGAATTTTTATATTTTTGACATTTTTTTGAGCTGGGGGGTGGGTGTGACGCAGGGATGAGCAAAAGAGAGGAGTTCTTTGGATGGACCTAAAAACCGTTTGGTTTTAAACACCAACAGGAGATATCAGTAATGCGAGGTCATAACCCATCGTACGGGTCCTTAATTAGATGTAAAATTACCTTGTGAGTGTGCATTACTTTTGAAATGAGATACCATATAAAATGAGCATTAGTGCAGAAATGTTGTTTTTATGTGGAATTTGTATAAACTATTTGGTGTCAGTAAATTATATATATCACAAGTTCTGTTCGAATTGTGCATTATTTATGAAATGAATCAGGCTTTTGAAGTGTGCATTACTTATGAATCGAACAATTACTGAGGACTGCGTTAACAATTACTGCGGTCTTGGTGAAAAGTGATAACATTTTGCTTTTGAAAGTGTAAATCATTCAAGAAATTAATTTCCGTATAACAGTGTGCAGTATTTTTGAAAGAACCGAACTTACGAATTCGATAATAAAATAAACGAAGACACGATTGTGATTTTTAGGAGAGAGAAAGAGGCATAGCCGGAGATAAAACGACCAAAAATTATTTTAATGAGAGATAGCGAGTCGTCGAGAGTAACTGTTATCCCATAGTTACGCAAACCTTGTCAAAGGTCTTTTATGTTTGGTATGTTCCTCGAATAATAATAGGAAAAGGGAAATGGAAAGGAGGACAAAAACCTGTTAACAAACATCAATAAATCTCGAAAATGGTCAGATCGCGAGGATATCACGTAAATTTTCATTGTCAAACATAATCGCCGATAAAAGTTGTCGTTGAGGGCAAGTGCTTAACCGGGAAAATGGGCCACGTTCTTGAAATTTTTGAACAAACGATTTCTATCAAATACACAATTCGAGGTGTGCGGTACGAATTAGCCGAAGGAAAACTTGACAGGATTATTAAATATCTCAAATCCGAAACTAAACAAAAGGAAAAAGAATTTAGTTGTAGTATAACAGACCGACGAACAGAATAATATCTGTTGAACGGATTATTGATTATATGTCATTTAGTCGCGGCTGAGCAAAAACAAATATACAAGAAGGAATTACTACATAAAACATAAACAGAAATAGAAACTGTATTTTCGTTAAATGGCTCAGATTCTGTGATTCTTATAATCCTTTACTCAAACTGAAGAGGAAGTGTGTTTGTGAGTGTAGTTCTCAAATGGATTTTAACAAAATTTTGCTCTCCAGACGACGACGGTCTGTTTATGTCGTCGCTCATCGATATTTGTTTTATTATTAAACCTAAATTAATATGAAATTGTTGTATGAATGATACTAAGTGTGCATTATTTTTGACGTGACACTGTACACAAAATGAGATTTCGTTGGGAATATGAATTAGCTTTGGAATAATCACTTTTTGACTGTCCCTGAAGAGAACATCCAAGCATTCCAGGTCTTAAAACAAAAAACAAAAACTTTTTGACTGTGCATTACTTTTGAAATAGAGCCTGTAGGGCTTGTAAATCGTTTTTGAAACGTTATCTCCTTAAAGATGTGCATTACTTTTGAAATAAGGTGTCGAATGGGTGCATTCTTTTAAAATTGATTCTCTCAAATTGTGTAGTAATTATACAAGTCTGTAGGATTTCCTTAGAACTTAGACCACTTTCAAAATAAATAGGTCGAATATTTCTTACACGTTTACTACTTTTGAGGTGATACTACTAAGAGTTCATAGTACTTACGAACAAAGTGGAAGAGAAACAACAAAAAATTAATCTGCAAATCTCTTGAAAAACACTTTCTTGTATCAATTTTGAAGCAAAATCTTCTCGAGGATGTGCATTACTTTTGAAATAAGGCATCGAATGGGTGCATTATTTTAAAATTGATTTTCTCAAATTATACAAGTCTATAGGATTTTCTTAGGACTTAGGCCACTTTTAAAATAAACGACTCCAATTTCTCTTTTGAGGTGATGTTTCTCCTAAGAGTGTGCATTAATTATGAAAAAGCGGAAGAGAAACAACACAAATTTAGTCGCAAGTCTATAAGATTGGGTTTGGTTACTAACAACAAATTTATTAATGAAGGACACAGCACAATTAGTCAAATAGACAGAGAGACTGTACTGGTAGGCCTACTTTTCATTGCGTCATCTTTCTACTTCCTCTTAGTCTTCTTCTTCTTCTTCTCTTTATATTATTTATATTTTTACTGCTACCATCTATTTATTATCATTATCATTATTATTTTATTATATTTTTATTTTTTTTATTTTCCTATTTTTCCTATATCTAACCCATCTTATAGACTATACCTTGACCCTTATTCCTACAGAAAATCTTATTCAGAGCTACAATCTCTATTTTCCATTCCTGTTATAGTACAATACCTCACTATACAATCTACAACCCAATTCCTGAGTTTAAGAATCTGGTCTGTTCTCTAGCTATAAAGCTACTTAAACCAACTAATTAGTGTTTGAGACAGGTGGTAGTTAACTATACGAAAATCTCGTTTCATCATAAAATCTGTCCTTCTATTAGAAACACTGTCCCACTCAAACCATTCGCTCTTCAGTCTCCCGACAAAATTACACAACCAAACCAACAGGATATCAATAGTATAACAATTTCCCAATATAAACATAAAATAATCCAAAAGCGGAAATGAGAACAATCAAAACGAGAAGAAATTGATACGAAAAAGTCAGACAGAGAATACATATTGATATGGTAACACGCGATAGGTGGATGCATGTTGATGAGGAGGTAGAACACAAACGGGCTCATTTCATTGGTTTCCTACCTATGGAAAATAGCTGATAATAATTTAATGATGAGAACTGATTAACTTCAAAATAGAAAATAAAAAAACAAAAATATTCTTGTAAAATCATGTAAATCGCAGTTATTATTGTAATCATGTCAAAACTTCATGTTTATAAAATTTCAAACAATTACCTGTAATTTTTCAAAGTGCCTCCGGTTTCATACAGTTTACAAAAATCACATACTCTCGGTCGCATAACATGTTTTCTTCCGTTTTTACTTTTTGGTCATGGAAAACCATCAGAGAAAATTTTTTTTTTCTCCTTCATTGAAGAAAAATTACGTTAATTAAAGTGTAATTATATAGCAAGGAAACGAATTTTGATTTATTTGCAGTATTTTTTGGAACGAGGAGAATAAAAATAAAAATAAAAAAAGCGAAAGAGAGGAGGAATGGCGGAGTGGTGGTAGTGGTGGAGGTAAGAAAAGAAAATTACAAAAATTGAAGAGTGCGATGTCCGCCGTGCCAATCCGCCGATAATTTTACCCCCTCCCCCACCACGAATGCCCCGAAAATCGATCCTCGTGGAAATTAATAATCGGCTTATTTGTTATTTATTTATTTATTTATTTAAAGCGGATCGTCTGCTGCAAAAAAAACAGACTGACGGATTTATTACCGGGTCAGGTTTTTCATTTAGGTACCAGGTTTGGTGCTGAAATTCTTCCTTGTAAAGTGTTGTCGGTTGTTTGTTTTGAAGAATGACGAGGCGACGTGTGAAAATTCGAATTTTTTTCCCGGCCCACGTTGTAGTGGGCTGTGATGATCGGAGAAGGATGGTAGTAGTTGTGGTGGAAAGGAGGTTCATCGCTTTCATCTAAAACCCCCGGGTTTGTTGTGAAGAGCTCATTTCAGGAAAAATGCACAGCTTGTTCAATCATAACTCGTACTGTTGAGTGTCACTACAAAATTCGTTATGTGGGGGAAGGTATTTCAAAAGTAATGCACACTTTCTTGCGATAGTGTCAGGTCTACCGGAAAGGTGTCTGATGATGTTACAGCAAGTTTAAACAAGTTAGCGTTTATTTGTCTCTCTCTTCTTGTTACTGAATATGTATATAGAGTTCATAAGAAAATTCGCACTTGTTCAAGTATAACTTTTATAACTGTTCGTTTCTAGAGGGCTGATTCCGCTCTACACCGACTCATAAGTATTGCACACGTTTGTGGCTGGGTCTATCGATAATGTTACAGCAAGTTTAAACATGTTCGCATATTTGGCTCTTTCTTCTTATTACTGAATGTACATATACAGTACATACTCGTCCGGAAAATGAACTAAAATGTTCTCGTGAATTTTCCTGTCTACCAACAGTCTACTGACATATGAAGTCCATTTACGCCGCTCTCAACAACACTGAAATTGTACAGAAGACATGGAAACTTACTGGAAGTGTCTTGTGAAGATATTGTTTATGGAAACAGTATGAAGAAGATGGTTAGAAAAGCTTGCCAAAGTGAAAAACGAACAGAACTTTCAAGTAGACCCACAAAATTGGTCACAAGTATTCAGTTTCATGCAGAATTCATTTCATAAATCATGCACACTCTTAAGGAATTCATTTAATACAAAGACAAAACCAAAATTTCTGGGAAACCTATTTCATAAATGATGCACACTTATTTTTCCAATATTATCAACCTTAATGGGTTTAAGTCCTCAACATTCAGCGGTAAGATACCAACCCATAAAATGAAACTCCTCAACAGTGTTAGCAAAACCATCACCACCACCACCATTTCCTTTCCTTCAACTCTTCACTAATTTAGACTACAAAGTCCAACATCTACAAAGAATCCTCGACTTTCATCTTTTCCTTTCCCTTTTAAACACATCCAACCTATCAAACTTGAGAACAAAAAAACTCTTTTTGGGTTTAATGAAAAAGATTCCGACTCAAACCCAACAGAACCCAGAAAAAGTGTGAGAGAGAGGGCGGCGGCGGGGGTATAACAGTGAGTTTGGTTTCGATAAATTTGGTTTTCGTTTTTATTATTAGAATCTGGTGACGTAGAGAGAAAAGACATAAAAGACATTCATCCGATATCGACGACGCGGATTCACCCTCGAGGAAAACGTTTTAATTAACATAATCAGAGATTTCTAAACATTTAAGACAAATAAAAAAATAATATAAAATAATGTTATTCTGGACGAAGCCATTGTCTTGAGTTTAACTGCCACTTTAAGTTAGTTTATTGCGTCATCAGAGTCACTTAGCCTAATTATCGTCGCCGGGGATCCAGCAGGGCTTTAGGGTTTCAGGGTTTAACGTGTGGGAATGAAAGAAAAAAAAATTTTTTTGAGAAAGGAGGCAACATGGATTGTTATTGGTTGTAATAATCGTTTGGGAGGAAATGGAAATATCACACAAAAGGAAACGTCATATTGAAATTAAACTTTCCTAATCCGTTAACCACTTAAAAAAAGCTTTTAATCTCGAGTCGATAAGTCAAAGGAGCTACTTAAACAAAACATCCGTGAATAAAACCAGATGACATGGCTATCTAACATCTTTTCAACCCTTAATGGACCTTTTAGCCAGTTTTCGATATATCTTAATATAATTTAATAAAAATTTTTGAAAAAGTGGTTCGGATTATTGCGAAGTCAGAGCCTGATTTTGGGTTTTCGGCGGGCAAACAAAGAAGACATTTCCACTATCTCACACTCTCTTGTTATGGAAATTTTTAATGGTTCACTACAAGAATGGTCGAAGAGGGTGGACAAAGAAAAGGAAATAAATTGATCACTGGCGCGAGAATAACGATGACGAAATGATAAAACGCCAACGATATAACCGATCAGAGTGGGTGGATTTAGAGGAAACTGGGTTTTAGGTATACAGCAACGAGCCTTAAAAATTTTTGGGTGGAGGGTGTTGTGGAGCGCCGCGATGCAGTATCAATTGATTTAAGATAAGTGCGTTTTGGTATCGGTTAGAATTTTGAGTCAAGAAAACCAGAAGCGTTATTAACAACTGGTAGACATCTTTTAACAGAAGAAAAACTCGTCTGGTTGTCAGTTATGTAATTAGAACAGTGGTCTTGAAGCTTTTTTTCGAGTTAACAACTCCCAACTCTTTTCTAAACAAAAGTCTGGCTGGCCAAAAGGATATAGAAGAGTTTGAGAGCGCGGCGCCAAGTTTGGGAACTCCTGACTTAGTCTTAACCCACAAATTTACTAAACCCATTGATTGAAAGTTGCTGATTTTTCTAACTCTTTCATAAATACTGCACAGTTTTAGTAAGACTTCATTTCATAAATATTGCACACAATCGGAAGATTCGTTTCATAAATTTTGCACACTTCTATGGAGAATCAATTTCAAAAATATTGTACTCTCAAGAAGTATTAGTTTTAAGAAGCTAACCGGATGAGAAGGATTCATTTCATAAATATTGCACACTTATACAGAGAATCGATTTTAAAACGACTGCAAAGCTTTAAGGAGTATAATTAGAACGAATAATTCACACAGTACCCGCCCAAAAATTTTCAGATTCAGGACAAACACTACAACGCTCTTGTTTGTGTGCTCGTTGTTCAGCCACTGTTCTAAACATTTGCAAAGACTTCTGTTGTCAAAAGCTGTTGAAAGATATTAAAACATTATCCATGTTGAGTGGTTCGTTCTAACCAAATGAAATTCAAAACTAGTGGAGGAGGATCTAGTCAGTTGATTTAACAACAAAAAAAGGAAAAATAATATAAATCGGATTTAGGAGTAGAAAGACGATCCCTTTAAAAATTTTTGATAATAATGTTTGCATATGAGTCATCTGACCTCCCCCTTGTGTAAAGATTGGCCATTAGGCACCCGCAGCATCACGTGTTAAATCAATACCAGCTGCTGGGAATCCTCCTTTTATTTGGTGGTGCATCGCATCTTCGTGTTTGTTCATTCATCCCTCTGATTTCCTCACGACCGACTCCTTTTTTTAGGTCCTCTCTATAAAACTGAGAAACCCTTCACTTGGTCATGTGACTCTGTTAGAGAGAGAGATGGACGAAGAGGAAAAAAAAATCCTCGAGTCCTGTTTCCACCTTGATATATGCCTCCCTGGTTCTTAGATTTCATGTAGAGAGTATAATTAGATATCAGGTACTACACGCCATGGACTTGATCTCGGTAAGCTGATTGGTTCTTGACTGGTTTGAGATAGTCGGTAGATAAAGTGCTCGCCTGCATACCTCAAACTCATTGTATATCAAGATGGAAGACTCCAAACTCCCTTTAGGCTGTTCTATTTGAGAGAATCATGCTCTGGTTTGTTGTGGTTATTATCATTATCGTTGTTGTGTCCGTGCACTTATGTGTGCATCTGGCAGAGTCCATAAACTGGAATGAAAGAGCGCGTAAGACCAAGGTTAAGGGCGGGGTGGCGGGGATCTTTGCATAATGACCGGTTGTTTTTGCCTTTTGGCCAAATCCTCAACGTTTTTAAACTGACGAAATTGTTAGAAGGCTGTAAAAAAAAAATCCGTGATGTAGGATGATGTTCGGCGTTCAGCATAGTTTTTGCTTTGAGCTTTTCCACTTTTTTTTACAAAAGGTTTTCTTGCCGACGCCATTTCCGTTTGTTTTGCGAGCTCATTCATCTACTTATCATAATTAAAAGCTTCTTTCGTTTCTTTTATGACGAATTTATGTTGTAAAAGTTTTTTTTTAAAAGATGTGCGTGACATGTTTCTCAACAATGAGTTCTTTCGAACGGGAGTGTGGTGTGATGATCGTGATCATTCTCCCGAACCAGGAAAAGGAATTTAATATTCGACTTCCATTAAAATGAGGGAAAAGCGAACGCGTACACACACAAAAAGAGTTTTCCCCAGCCGTTATGAGGCCAGAGGATATGATTAATTTTTTTCCATTTCTTTTTTGTCAGGTGATGCAAGTAATGCGTCTATTGGGAGCGGAGAAGGAACGGGGGAAGACGACGATGACACAAATGGAAAGAAAAACCAGAAAAAACGAGGGATTTTTCCTAAAGTAGCTACCAATATTCTCAGGGCGTGGCTTTTCCAACACCTAACGGTGAGTACAAGAAAAAGGTTTTTTTGTTGTTTTCGTTGTAAGTGTAGTTGTAGTTGTAGTCGGGGTTTGTGCCCCGCTTGTTTCAAAAAACTCAGAGCCGGAAGAATGACCCAGAGTCCCAACCCCCCACGACCAATCATTTTCTTATTAATGCCCCCACCCCGTTCTCGCATAATTATGGATCCTGGGATTTTTTAATAAAGTGTGCGTTTTCGGGTAATAAAAATTGGAGGAGGTGGAGGTTAGGGTTGTAACTGGGCCCCCGCCTCCTTATTTCCAACACGCGGTCCTTTACTCGATCGATGGATAGAGCCCCCGATGAAAAAATTTAAACTTCGCGAAAAGGGTTTTGCCGGATTTAAAAAATTTTCAAAATTTCCACGAAACCGCCATTAACGACTCGGAGTAATAACAAAGAGCAATCGATACGTTACATAGCTATTAACCTATTAACCTCAGGGCTACGTCGCAACCATTTTGGCCAGTTGCCCCGCGCCGCCCTACTACCCCTCCACTCACTCGGTCCTAGGGGTGAAAACCACTTTTGAAAATTCCCATAATTTGTCAAAATGTTAACTTTCAAGTGGTTCTTTTTTTAAGCGGTCGGGTTTTTGTTCTTCGTCTTTATTTCTTTCTTGGTCTTCATTTCCTTCTTCAAGTTTTTTTCTCAAAGCCGAAACTCGTTTTTTTCCCAGGGTGCTTCCATTGACGTGGTCATCAACTTTGAATTCGTCTTCATTCTCAATGTTTCCCATCTACCTCTCTCCCTCGCTACATTTCTTGTTTTGCGGTAGTTCTTAGACCCTCAGTTTTGATTTCCATCTTTGATTTTGTGGTTTCCGATGTAACAAACCTCAAGTGTCTCACAGTAACACCAAAAAGAATTTTCGTTCCCACTTCACTAGACTTTGCAACGTGTCACTGACCAGTCGACATGAATTTGAAATAAGCGAGCTAGAACAAGAGTATGTAGCTCACAAGCACTCGGGATTTGTTTTACGCGTTTAGAATATTTCTTTCAAAAGTAATGCACAACTTTATACATAATTCATTTCATAAATAATGCACACTAACAATTGATTACAATTTGAATATTTAGAAAACTATTGTAACAACACCAACAGTCTTTTAACGTGGTTTTAGACTCTTATTATATTATAACCTATATTTTAAGCCTAATGTCTATAAAATTAAAATTATAACAAATCTCAGAGAGCATTTCAGTATAAATTTTGAAAGTGAAAGCTTTGTGATCCAGTTAATTGATTTCCGGTCTCCAAATTCTCATCCGTCCGGATGATATAGACGTTTGACGTCCTTTCAAACCTCAGACACATAATCGATTTGGTGTCTAAAGCTTTAATACCCCGGAAGTAATAACAGTTCTGTTGCAAAACAATGTCCGCGACCAAAAATTTTGGCTTATAATTAGAGTATATATTAAGGAAAATTTTTGTCTGAGCTCGAGGCCGAACCGAGGCCTGAATTAAGCTAATAAATTTTCCCCAAAAATCCTGGCAACAATAAAAAATAATTAGGAGTAATAAAAAAACCAAATCCGCCAAAAAAAATTAAAATTAATAATAATGGCTCTAAAGAAAAACAGGAAAATTAAATTTTTTAGCTGCCATTTTGATTTATTGTTTCGCCACTGGAGAGTTCTCCTTTTCCAAGAAGGAACAAGGAAAAGCTTGGAAAATTCCTTTTCGAAACCTTCTCAACGTCTTTCTCTCCCTTAAAACGATTTCCTCGAGGTTTTGTTTGTATTATAAATACGCACTGACTTATACTAACAAATTTTTACATTATCTACTAGTAAAAACGCGTAAAATTAGTCAAGTTGCGCCTTTTTTTACGCGTTCACACACCTACGAATGTGTTTCTTGGTGTAGGATGAAAATTTTTCTACAGCGATTCGTTTTATTAAGCCAACTATAGACGGAGAATAGTTTGTCTGAAACACTATATACTGAACTGATCTATACTCTATATTATAAAGACTAAAACGAGCTTGCTATAGTCGAGAGAAATATGATAGCTGCAAAATCTGTCAGTCAATACAAATAATTGGGTTCTATAAAGTGTGCATAACTTATGAAACGAAACTCTCTTAAGAGTGTGCAATATTTATGAAATAAGCTTCAAATGAAGATGTATATTACTATACAAACAAATAAAAATTTGTACAAATGTACTTCTAATAGCTAAACGCATAAAAAAAGACCTTAGCTGAGTCATAAGAGAAAACTTGTCTGTAAATTGAAATAAGTGTGCATTATTTATGAAATGAATATTTGAAGAGATATGTTTGCTAATGGAATGAATATCCCTGTGAGGTGTGCAATAATTATGAGATGGATTTTGGTAATGAAGACGTGCGTGATGTCTTCTCAAAGTGAGTGGACAGTGCTTTCTGAAATGAATTCCTCGGAAGAGTGTGCATTACTTTTGAAAGAGATAGTGTCGTGTTAGTAATTTAATTTCTTTAATTTTCAAAATGACTAACACAACCTGGCGATATTTTTGGTCGTTGGAGTGTTAACAAAAAGAAAAAAAAACCAAAACCAAGAAGAACAAAAAAAATTCGAAACGGTTCTAATTATAAAGGTCGGATTTGAGCAATGATTGCCCACCTGGAGGCAAGGTTTTTAATTTTTCCAAAAACACAAATTATTGTACCTGTTTGCACAAACCCAAGAACAACAACACCGACAATTGGACACCAACCCGCGGGATACACACTCATCGATCCAATTAACGCACCGAACCAAAAAAAATTTTTTTTTGAGTTTTTTAATTGAAACGGAAGGAATTCAAAGAATCTGTCCACCATTTTGAATTTGTTAGTTGGTTCTCGTCTTGCCATGGAGGAGAGGCAAAACAAACAAACAAAAGGGAAATTGGGAAAGAAAGGGAAAAGAAGAACCAACGTAAAGTAAAATTAGTGAAGTGAGTTGTCGAAGAATGTTGGAAATAAAATTGGGAGAAAGAAAAAAGAAGTTACGTTCAGGAGGGACAGAGAGAGAGAGAGGGATGCTGGGTCCCCAAGGAAATTTGTAGAAAACATAGACTTCGCCTGGGATCCCGTGTTATTTACTTGTCACTGAGAATTAACGGATGGTCGCCAAAAAGAAGAAGAAAAAATGCAATTTTGCCTGAGCATTCCTTCCGGTGGTATTTGTTCACGCTTTGCGGATACATTCTTCTGGGAATTCTCGCCTCCGACTTTAAATGTTTTTATTATTTCTCTCCCAAAAAAAAAGGAAAATTCTGGACCATTTTGAAAATTTTTCCTTCTATCTCATTCCCCGACGAGGGGGGTGGAGAGCTCGTATATAATCCAGAGAGGAAGTGAGTTAGGAAAGAGACTGAAACTTCCGGTTAGTCTCTTCATTCATCATTCCGCATCCTATGTCGTTTGTGTTATCTCCGGTTTTGATTTTACTCATTCGAATGTTGTTTTCAAGATGGATCTCCAGAATTCTAGGAACCCACCCCCTTTACTTCATCCCCGCATCCACACCCGCCTCTCTGTCCCTTCCGTCAGTCATGCAATTTACGCGAATGAAAACTTTCAAGACGGATCTAATGTAAAAAGTCATTGCTCACAAGTCGAGCGTTCGTTTCGTTAGTCAGGGAAGGAAATGGGGTGGAAGGGTCAACAGAGAAACGATGTATAATATCCTCCCCTGGGATGAAGGGGATGGTTTCACTCCCGTTTCGTAACCAGATGAAAAACATGCGACGTTTCATTACCGAAAATATTTTTTAATCGTTTTTCTCTCCTTTCCCTGTTACACAAGGAAATTTTTTCCCTTCATTTTCCCAGGTTCCTGACTCTAGTCAGGTCATTTCCGGTTTCGCTTTTCCATTTTTTTTTGACCTTTCGTTTTTAGAAAGTTTCCCCAACCAGTTTCCGTGTTTTGGTTTTTATTTATGCGACGTTTCACCACCGACGAATTTTCCGTTGTAGTTGTCGTTTTGTGACTGATGACTACTACATCCGGTTTAGATTTGGCCTTCTGGATTCTGATCTTTGGGTATACACGCGTCTTCTTATTACCAAGAATTTGCTTCAGCTGTTTTAACCCTGAAAGCTATCTACATCCGGTTTCTTTTCCTCCTGTTGTATTTTAAAACGACTAAGGAAAAGAGGACAGTGCTTTCTGAGATGGAGTCCTCGGAAATGTGTGCATTACTTTTGGAAGAGATAGTGCTTTACTGTTTTTAATTCTCTAAACGGCCAAAACGCAACCGGAAGTTGGTAGGATGAGCTAAAAAATTCCTAACGATATACCACACAACAGGAATTTATGGAAGGAGTTGAGAGGGGCTCCTGCTCTACAATCCGTCCTGTTGGGATGTTTCTTATCATCTGATTTTAATATTATAATATTTATTGTATATATCCTAATCAATATAGCTTTATAATATTATTTTGAGAGGGTATTTCTATCGCCATTAGGGCTATGAAATGGCTGTTGTCTACTTCGATTCTCACTATTTCACATGTTTTCTTACTTGTGCGACATTTCATTCCCACAAACTCCTAATCCAATGCAAGCATATCCGTTTTCGTTGTTCCAAATCCGCATAAATCAAAACCCACACTCAATACCACCAAATCAGTTTGGAGAGTCATGACAAAACGAGAGAATTGTTTTTAGAAGACCAAATTATTCGGGATAGTTGACGTTCATGAGACAAACACGCCCTCTAAGAAAGAGTTAAAGGCGGCTCTGAACATAAATAAAAAGATAAAATTAGCGAGGAAACGGTTGAGCGCGATGAAAAGTCGCGTGGGGTCATTTTAAAAGACGGCTTTTGCTAAAGTTTAGGAGCTGAGGAATTATGAAGCTAACTCCATCCATGGAGAGAGAGAGAGGAGAAGGAATTAGAGCTTTGTAATTATTGTTGTGGGAATTATTATTGTTAGTCTGTACTTAAAGTACATTCACTTGTGTGTGCTTTAAAGAGGATAAATAAATAATTAAGCCCGGCAGAACGTTTACCGACAGAAAAGTAAACTTCGCCTTCTTTTGTGGCGTTTCTAAATCGATACATAAACAAAGATACTGTATATAAAATTGTTTCAAATTGTTATTTTCGTTTTCGACTTCACACTTCCCACCCGAGGTCAGAGCAGACAGTCGGTGGATTTGATCCAAAACTCTCGATTCCTTCATCTCGGCCTTTTTCTGAATCAATTTCGCACAAGGAATGACCGGTTTTCCTGTTTAATTATGCGATTTATCGATTTGAATCTTATTAGCATGCGCAATAAATTTTATTATCTCCTGAATCTATTGAATAAATGTTTTTTTCTCTCTCCTTTTGATGTTTCTCTTTTTTTTCTGAACTTTTGTTTCTGTTTTCCTTTGCCTGGTGTGGAGGTAGGGAAGGAGGATGCTGGGAGGTTGCGTTTGATTTGATTTTTTGTTTCTGATTTAAGCTGTAAAGTTATCTCAAAAGGCGGAGTTCTGCTTTTTCTTTGATTCCTTTGTTTTTCTGTTTTGTTTTGTCTTTTCTGGATTTTTATTTTAAGCGAGGGGCTACCAAAACAGCATTTTTGATTTATTTCCCAAACTATTTTTGGCCATCGTTTGAGATTTCATCCATAAATCATCTCCCATCTCCATAAATAATTTAAATACAAACAATAAACAGGTATACGAACACTTGTATGCTTATGCGGGAGAGGAGAAGTGCTGTACATAAACCCAAACGTAATGGTAAAAGTGATAAATGAACCATTTATTCATAATCAACAAGTAAACTTGATAAATATCACAAATATTTATCACATTTACCGGGTAGTTTATAAAATATCCAACCCATAATCAGTTCAAATTTTGATCAGTCTCCATTACGAGTTGGAGATTTTATGAATTAGCCGGTAAATGTGATAAATATTCGTAATTTGTCACTTCTCCCGACCTTAGTTGGTTATTAAGAAAATCGACTGGAATTATATTCGGTTGATTTATCACTTTTACCGGGAGGTCTGTGGTGTTGTTGTTTAAATATCAGACTAAGTTATAGTTGTAAGACCAAATCCTCCTCCTACATCCTGTTATACCCAAAAGGGTAAAAACGGGATTAGAACTCAACTATGTATATATTTATCTATTTATCACTTTTACCGAAACATATATACGATATTGCTTTCCGGGTGAACTAATATATACAATTGTTGATAAGCATTCAGTGTGTAAGAGTTTGTGTAAACACAAAAATTATTTCTTCGATTAATATGGAGTATAATTTCAGTATAACTATCATTTCACTAGCGAATGGGTCAAGTTTTATATAAATAATTATACGATAGTATATTTTTCCTATATAATAAGATGAGGTGTCTGTTATGGTGGGAAAGTAAAACATGCCACGAAATTATTAAAATAAATAAATAACTGATAGACCGATTGTATAATAGTGTTTCTATAAAAGTGTGCAGTATTTATGAAATGAGTTTTTGGAAAAATTGTGCGGTTACTGCAATTCCATTCCATGGGTGTTGTGCATTATTTATGGAATTATCGATTTGTGAGGTTGTGCATTAATTTTGGGATGGGTTCTTTATGAGTTGGAGTATCAAATAGTTGGCCCAGGAGGGGTTACAAATCGAGTCAGCGTTAGTAGGAGGAAGTTGGTTTGATGTTTGTGTTGGAGCGGGTAGTAACAAATCAAAGCTTCCAAACGAAAGCTCCAATCCTTTGAAAAGCTCCCTTAAGAATTCATGAAATAGAAAAGAAGAAGCCTTTACAGGTCGTAACAGGGAAAAAGGGAGGAATAAAAGCTTTAAATTTTTTTCCCTTTTCCTTATTTTTTGGAGTTGCTGTTGTAAACAAACACATTCCCTCATCCAGAACACGTTTGAAACCAAATTCGGTTTTTCCCCTCTCTTGGAGAGCAATTTAGTTTTGTAAAATGAGATTTTCCTCACCTTGGATTCCCTTCCCTAGCCCCTCCACCTCTCTCTATCCCGGGACCGTATAGACACATTCCGTGTCTCAAGGCCATGCAATTAGTACCTAAATCAAGGTTCCACGAACCCATATCAATGAGGGAAGAAGACAGAGGCCGGGTATTATGGAAGCCGGCAAACTCCGGTGCTCGCAATTTCATTAGGGCTTAACACGTCACATAAATCTTGACGAAGAACCTGGTCGGGGTTAATGGCGAAATAAGTCTCTTTATTGTCCTCCCTTTGATTGTTTACTTTTTTCCTTCTTCCTCCTCATCTCTTCTATTTCTGTAAATCTCTCATTGATAAAGGTTTCTCCCTGAATTTCCTTCCTCCTTTGTTTTAGTGTCCTTCCTACAGAAACAATTCCGTGTTGTTCGTCGCTTCGACGTTCAACAACCTTACAACTCTTCGTTTCCATAAATAAACACTTCAAATAAATTACAACGTTATTATTAAAACACAACCACATGTTCCAGTTTTGATTGCATTTTAATATCATTTATCTATCTACTTATCTATACGAAAAGGATATTCGATGAGTGAGTACGTTCTAGAGAAACACATGAACCGATTCTAGCCATATAAACACACCATAACCGTGATTGGTTGTGTAAAGCTTCTTACTTTTTAGTTTCAACCCATTTCAAAAGTGATGCACAGTTAAAAGAGGTAATTTCATAAATAATGCACACTTTGAGGTTGAATTTTCTTTCATAAATAATGCACACTTCTTGTGATTAATAGATGTCATTAGTAATACCAATCCAAAAATTCGTTTGCATGTCATGTGGGTCTTTAATTTATGGAACAAAACTCATTTCAAAAGTAATGCACAGCTTGCCGTGTTACTTTCATAAATAATGCACACCTTTAGGCCGAATTTTCTTTCATAAATAATGCACACTTCGTAGTATCACAAGAAATAAATGTTTTTAATGAAGTACTTTGTTTGTATTTCAAATAAGCTCTTAATTTAAAGAAAAATACTCCTTTCAAAAGTAACGCACAGCTTTAGATATTTATTTCATAAATAATGCACACTTTTGAGTCAAATTCTCTTTCATAAATAATGCACACTTCGTGTCAGTTATAAATTTTATAACTAATACAAATTTTCAAAACGAATTTCGTTCCTATCATCATGTGAGCTTTAATTTAAGGAAATTAAATTTACTCATTTCAAAAGTAATGCACAGCTTTAGGTTGTTATTTCATAAATAATGCACACTTTTAGGTCCAATTTTTCATAAATAATGCACACTTCTTGTGAATAATTCATACGTAATTTATTTTCAGAAAGAATTTCGTTCATATTTCGTGCCAGATTTTAATTTAAGTCACAAAGCCCATTTCAAAAGTAATGCACAGCTTTGGAATGTTAGTTTCAATAATATCGGAAAGTTCCTATTTATTTATTTATTTTTATTTATTAAGTGTTGTCCAGCCGATGCACTTGTATAGGTTTAGTCATAGGTCTTGTTTTACGCGGTTAATTTTTTTAAAAATCAGGTTCTGTTGAGCTCTTAAATCATTTCATAAATAATGCACACTTTAACGAGGAATTTATTTAGTGAGTATAATTTGGTTGTAAATAAAATTTTGAGAACATAATTTCGAAGCTGAAACAATTTTAGATTTTGTATTTGGGTTTGATCAAATTAACCGCCATCTTGTTCCCTTCCCACCACCACCGCCGCCTTCTCTTCAACGTTCTTTATCTGGAAAGTTTCATCGACACTGATGAAGCCACTTATAAACTCGGTTTCAGGGTTAAAAAAAAACGGGAGCGACCGAGAACAGTCGCTTATTATTTAAAAATTCCAAAAAGCCTGATTTCTGTAATTTGAGCTGAAACGAAAGTTTTTGGGGAAAAAGAAAGAGCCGAGCCGAGGACAAAGAAACCAACACCCAACAGAATGATCTCCCTTCTGAATACATTATACAAAACAAAATGAAAAAATAATAAATTTCCAAATATTATTGCTTAAACATTTTGTCTCTCTCTTTCGGGACAAAGAATTGAACGACACCACGTGACCACAAACCAACTGTCAAAAAATCCTCATGATCTGTCAGCAACCGAAAACAAATTACAATCTCCCGAATGTATATTGTATAACAATACGGTTTACATAAATTTCAGGTCCGCACGGCCTGAATTGAGAAACCTGTACGATGATATGTCAGTCAATAAATAGTGGTTGTCGCGTTTTTAAAAAATGTCTGTCTGTCCGATTTAACCATCGGAGACAGTTAAGTGAAATGTTTATTTTGTTTATAAAAAGGATGTGTGACTTGAATATGTGTGTCGCTCATATCAGAGACGACTCGAAAGTGAAGTTAATTAATTTCTTTTTCGGGTATTTTTATTTTATTAATAAAATAAGTTAAAGATGAAGAGAGAAGAGAGAGAGAGGAGTAGAAGGAAGGAGAGATAAGACGGAGGGAGAAAGAAACGGTCAGAAAAGTCCCATTGCTAAGAAACGACCGACCTTTGATCCAACGGATTTTTTGATACCTTCTTATATTTCCGTTGAAGCTTTGGAATTTTTAGAAAGTTATCTCAACCACAAGCTTCCATTTCCCGTCAAGCTTTCCAAATCTTTATATATGACTCTATTTCCTGGACAGTTATCCTCTTTCATTTCTTTACGCTAAGGCCTTAACATGTGTCCTCTGTTTTCTCCCTTTTTCCTTTTCCTTCTCTCTCTTGTATATTTCCTTTTTTTTCTCTCATTTCCCTCTGGTTAAACCTAGAAAGTCTGATTCTTGTGCTCCTTTTTTTGTCTTTTGTTTCTCTCTCTCTCTCGCTTTTTATGGGTTGTAGAAGGAAATGGAAGCGTGTTGGTTTGTAGTTCTTGTTTTTAGCTCGAGATGGAGAGTTTGGTGTTTGCTTTGGGTTTGATTAGTTTCTGTTCTTAAGGCATTTTTGAATATAGTTATAGTTTAGTCTTAATCCCGTTTTTCATCCTTAATTTTTGGCTATAACAGGATGCGGGAGGAGGATTCGAACCCACGACCATTTGCATCCAAGTCAGGAACTTAACCACTACACTACTCCTCCCAGGTATTGGGTTTAATGGAGGATTTGAACTCGCGACTACAAATTCTTAGTCTGGTAGTAACCACTACACCACAAACCTCTCGCACATTTTTGAATATATCTCGTGAACACAGTTCTTTGAGAGTCACGATGAAGAGACCATGACATCCTGTAGAGGTCACAATTTTTATGTGTGAATTGGGGGGTGTTCTAATGATAGTTATACAAAATTCAAACACAATTACCTATACTGCGGTTCTATTTTTATATGTATTTAAGTATAAATCACTTAAAAGGGTGAGGAAAATGTTTTAGTAGCATTTAGACCAGAACATGAGGAAGTTTGTCCACCCCGAATTTTTTAACACTGTTATCGGTGTTTGTTGTGTTAGTTTTGAGTTTGTTCTCACTACTAACGAACCCAAAATTTGATTCCGTTACCTCATATTGATAGACTCTTTCTGAACTACAAAAATCAAAAATATAACCGATAGAACCAGTACTTCCTGTTATAGAGTCATTTAGTTGATTCCAAGCTAAATTTCCCGCCAAAATTTTTAAAAACTAGCTGGAGGACTAGTAAACAAAGCAAAATGACTGTAAAACCTGACAAAACAGTTTTTAAGTTAGTGTATAGCTCTGTATATGGTTTAGGTTATATTATAATAACTGCCACGCGATGAACTATACGACATTTCGTCCAGAACTGACGTTTGATTCGGATTTCCCGCCAAAATTTTCAAAACCCGTCTGTATATCCAAAACGTTTAAGATGAGTAGTGCCAGAACGGCTCTAACACTCCCAAAAAATCGTTACAACAAAGACCAAGACATTCCAGATAATATTAAATACCAGAAACACTTACCGTATATAAGACAATCGCACAATGCAGAATGACACAAGAGCCCATCCACCGTGTTACAGGAGCGCTGATTCAGTTTCCTCCACAAATTATTTGGAAAGTGTCACCTAGAAGCATAGTAATCGAAAATTTTCAAAATTAAACCAATCAGAGAATAGTCGGGAAGAAAATTTCATTTGTCACGTGGGCGTTTATATAAACCGTTCAAGTTGAAGTCATCCGTTAATTTGGAATCAGTTCAATGTTTCACATCAAAAAAGTTTTTATTTTGTTTGTTTTCTCGTGGCATAGTAAAAAGTGAAGACTTTCCGCCATCTTTTTTTAAATAAATAAATAAAAGGCAAGGAATCAATTATTGACTGATGTAATTCGGTGTCTCTACTCGAAGAGGTGTTCGTCTGTCCGTCAAGTCCGTCTGTCTAACGAATTTAATAAAACTCGTTCCAGGATTATAAGTTAGTGGGACATAATTTGAGTCGTTGGTTTGAACATATCTTACGTCTATAGTGATTACAATCCGGAGATTATGGTTTTCGTGACATTTACGACAGTTATAATCCGGTAAAGTCCGCCGCCTTATCGCCATCATTCCCCGTGTTTCTATTAACATTTCCTCTTTTTATTTATTTATTTATTTTTATTTTATTTTTTCTTATGGCGATTTGAAGTATTTCAATTTCGATTTTATTCACCAATAAGGTGTCAATTGATTTCTCGTCTCGCCTGGAGATTTCCAGAAAGAGAAACGGGGACCAGATCACTAACGACAAATTTGGTTGGGGCTAAGAGCTGAGAGTATATCCAAAAAAATCGTTTTTCATTACCCCAATTCCTCGAAAAGGTTTTCAAACATCAAGCTGAGTCATAAATAACTTCCGGTCTAGATCAGATATTTGTCTTATTTAAGACACACTAAGCAAAACAATGTTCACTAGTCAGGAGAGTTTACCAATACACGCCTTTGTGAATTCATTTCATAAATAATGCACACCTTGAAGCGTTATCCTCTTCATTGGCAGAAGACCTTATTTCATAAATAATGCACACAATAAGAAAGAATTCGTTTCGTTAATTAAATTATTTATGAGATGAAGTGAACTTTGAAGAATTTGATTCTGTCTTGATTGTGCATTACTTTTGAAATAACTTCTCTTTAACAACTTGCTTTCAAGCTCTAGTGCTTACACAAATGTTTTATATAATAATCATTCATATTCATAATATAATATATGAGTCATAAATAACTTCCGGTCTAGATCAGATATTTGTCTCATTTAAGACACACTAAGCAAAACAATGCTCACTAGTCAGGACAGTTTACCAATACACACCTTTGGAAGTAATTCATTTCATAAATAATGCACACTTTGAAGCATCATCCTCTTCATCAGTAGAAGACCTTATTTCATAAATAATGCACACCATTAAAAAGAATTCGTTTCGTTAATTAACTTATTTATATGACGATGTGCACAATTTAGAGGGCTAATTTTTCTTTTAGAATTTAATTCTGTCTTGATTGTGCAGTACTTTTGAAACAACTTCTTGTTTACGATTCACTTTTAAGCTCTTGTGCTTACACAATTGTCTTATATGATAATCATTCATTTCCATAATATAATATTAGCCAGTAACAAATCATCATAACTATATGAGCTTGGTTTTTTGGGTTTGATGTTAACCGCGTAAAAAAAGTCCAGCTATGCCACCGACGACGGCTGTACGTTGGTTTTGCGTTTGGTATTAATTTTGCATAATATAACTCATATTCTAGAGTGTGCATTACTTTTGAAACGATTTTATCATCTTTAAGATAAATTCTTCTTAGATGAGTGAATAATTTTTAAGATGGGTTTGTGCTGAATTCGTTCATTATTATGGCGTCTTTATTGGAATTTATTTATGAATCAGCCTGTATAATACGTAAACCATTAAGTCGGATATTAGCAGTAGAAAAGACGCTAGAAAATGGTGACTTGAGAAGATGGAAATTGTCGTAATTAGGAAATGAAGGAATGTAGTAATTAATACGAAGAAACGAAGTTTGTTAATTGGAAGAAGGAGGAGGCTGAGGAGGAGGAGGAGGAAGAAAGGACGGAAAGAGGAAGGATTTGAAAGGGAGGCCAAGTTATTGATGAGAATTTGAATTTTGAAAGAGAACGCGCGAGGGAATTTGTAAAGAATTTTGATTTTTTATTTAATTTTTTATATAACTGCCCAGAGGAGATATAAAACCGTTTCAAACGGTCAAACGTCTCTCACTCACTCACTCACTCACTCTCAAGGTGCACCAAAGTTAGAACAATATGGAGGGAAGAAAGATTGGAATGCAGGGATGGAATGTTAATTGCACTCGAAGAAAACGTGGATCAAAAGTTGGAAGATATTTATAAATTAACTGACTGCCTGCCTAATCATATTCCTTCTCTCTGAATCGATATGCCTTTAACACTTCCTATTCTTCTTATTTCACCTTGTTTCCTCCAAGCGTATTTAATGAAAGACTCATCTTTTGTCTTTTGGGAGATGGTAACACACCTCCGCGACCTCTTCGAGCAAGAAAGAAGTAACAAAAACCAGCCGCCGCCGTGTTGTTTCATTCCTTTCAACTCACATCACCGCTCTCAGTGACACCAGTTCTCACCGAAGAAGAGGTAACATAAAGGAAACGGAAGGAAATATCGAATCGAAAAGCTCCCTCGTAAATATGAAATTTACTGGCATCTTGATAAAAATATCGCGATCATTCATTCAAAACTGAGGAATGATTCTCGTGAAAAAACGTATCAAGGGCTTGGAATGCACTCATCATTCTGCTTCATGCTTTATACTTTTTATGGGCGAAGAGTGGGACTATTCCCTAGCTAGTAGAAGTGAAAGGAATGAGAAAGGGAGAGAGAGAGAGGCGAAGGAGAAATGCAAGATTGTTATTTATGGCTCCATTTTCCATCAGCTGTTCTGTTTGGGGCTTGAGATTAATGATACGAGCCAACTTTTTCTTTCTCTCTCTCTCTCATTTTCCTTTTTACCCAAAGGAAGAGAGAGTGAAAGGAAAAAGAGAAGAGATTTCTTGAATAAGTACTTCAAAATTGAAAACTTTGCTTTTTCGAGGAGGATAGTCTCTAAGAGTAAAAGTTTGGAAGATGTTTTGGACCTCCGAAAATTTGTTGGAGGGAAGAAGAAGAAGAAGAAAAGGGAAAACACGGAAATGGACTTAAGAAAAAAATCTTTTTTTTGGAAAATTTGTGGACGGAAGTCATTTTGGCCCCTCCGTGGGGGTTTTTGTTTGACCGGGAGTTTTGTGACATAAAAAAAACTCTTTTTCACCGGCCTAAGTAAAAGGTTTTCCTCGGGACAGGAAAGTCGATTCGAAGTAACACGTTGACAAAGGTTGAATCCGATATTTATTCACCTCAACCGCGGAGGGTTTAATACCTTCAGGACAGAGCCTCATGTAGAACAGAATTAATATTAAAAGGATTAAAATAAACAGAAGCCGGTCGGGCTGGAAAGGAATGGTAAAAATGATGAATGACATTGCTTCGTTGGTGTGTACGCTTCTGATAAGCACCGCTACTAAGTCAGCAACGATGCTCTTATATGCTCTCTCTCATCCTCTGTCCTCTCTTCTCTCCCTTTAACGCTTCGACCCTGCAACCGCCACCCGATAACGTTTTTTTTCTCTCTCGTTTAACTTTTCACTGTCGTTCTTTAATGAAAAAAACGAACGGAAAACCCTAAACCACAGTCCGTCCATCTTTCTTTGTGCCTCCATCCTCTCCCCACTCCCCTGACTTGGTTCGTTTTTATCAGAAATCGATCTAACTCTTCGAAACAATACTCTATGATTACGGGTTTGGGAACTGCTTTTTGCCGTCTCGACGTTTAACTTGCCTCGCGAAAGGATTTCGGGCCCACCGTTTCAGGTACGGTTAAGAAGACTCACCCACGGGTTAGTTACACGTGAACGGACTCGAGTTCGTTTAAACGGAGTTATTAAGTTTCGTTAACGGCTGGGAGGAGAAGATTAGTGGCGTTTAATCCGCGCAGGCTACCAATCAAAGTAGGTTTTTGTCACGTGATGGAACGATTAGCTGGATGTTCAGGTCTTTGTGAGATTACTTGAGAGATCAGGTGCTTCAAGGATTTAGTACTTTTGGTTATTTCCCTCAGGAAGACGGTTAAAAAAGCTGACTAGAGGAAGGGTTTAATAGCAGCAGTTGGTAAATAAATAAAGAAATTCTCCAGAAGTGTGCATTATTTATGAAATTAGTACCTAAAGCTGTGCATTACTTTTGAAATGAGTTTTTTCCCTTAAATCAAAAGCCCACATAATATGTGAACGAAATTGTTTGGAAATATGAATCACTAATGAGATCTATTAATCACAAGAAGCGTGCATTATTTATGAAAGAAAATTGACCTAAAAGTGTGCATTATTTATGAAATTAACACTTAAAACTGTGCATTACTTTTGAAAGGAGTTTTTTCTTTAACTTAAGAGCTCATTTGAAATACAAGGTACTTCATTAAAAAAATTTATTTCTTGTGACACTATAAAGTGTGCATTATTTATGAAAGAAAATTCGACCTAAACGTGTGCATTATTTATGAAATCACCTCCTTTAACTGTGCATAACTTTTGAAATAGGCTTTCTCCTTAAATTAATAAATACAAGAAATACAAAATTCTTTTGAAAAAATTTATTTTTTATGACACTATGAAGTGTGCATTAATTATGAAAGAGAATTTGACTCCAAAGTGTGCATTATTTATGAAATTAATATCTAAAGCTGTGCATAACTTTTGAAATAGGCTTTCTCCTTAAATTAATAGCTCACAGCGAAATTCTCTTTGGAAAAAATTTATTTCTTATGACACTATGAAGTGTGCATTATTTATGAAAGAAAATTCCACCTCAAATTGTGCATTATTTATGAAATCTAATATAAATAAGGCTTTACGAAATCAGTTACGGTAATGTCTTCAGTCAGAAGGAGGCTGTAAAGGAAATAAAATCCTTGTTTTTGAAATTTTATTTTCCACCGGAAACACGGAGGACGATAACAATTTGTCTGAACACAAAAATAATAGAAGAGACGAGGTGTGAGGAAAAGATGTTGATGTATTCGAGGAAGGCAGTGACGGATATAAAAAGAAAATTTCCCCCGTT
The DNA here is from genome assembly GCA_016920875.1 of Columbicola columbae. NCBI lineage: Eukaryota > Metazoa > Arthropoda > Insecta > Psocodea > Philopteridae > Columbicola > Columbicola columbae. Next base: position 10,466,172 of record JADMLL010000008.1, read on the forward strand.
TTCGGGGAAAAAAGCAATTTCAGACCTCAAACCTTTATGTTTATATGGAGCCATCAAAGTTATCTGTGGGAAATTTCTTTTTTCTTTTCTTTTAAAAACATTTTCCGTTATATTTAGAATGGGCATGAATCTTATATGGCCTCCCCCCGAAATCTCGTGTTGTGCACGAAACTTTTCTCCTGGGAAACTTTATCCTGTCTATAGGAACGAGATTGATTTTTTTAAAACGTTTAACTCGATGCAAATTCGTCCCAAGTAAAACGTTTTATTGCATCCAAGTCCGACATCTTTCCATCTTTCCTCCTTTTTATTTTTATGGTTTTAGCTTTAAACTTTGATGTCCCTTAACAGTTTCCTTTTCATATTCTCTTAACCGTTTTTTACGGCTCTCGTAAACGTTTACAAATTTCGGAGATTGACATCTCGCCATTTTCCCCGACCTTGTCTCATGTTCTCTGACCGTGGGGCTCGTTGATATCTTTCGTCGCGCCTAAAAATCTCTTCACTTTTATTTGTTTTTATGTTCGGTCGTTTGTCTGATGTGGCAAGATATCATTTCTCGCTGTTTTGCTGTTCTCGAGGAATGAAGTAGCAGGGGCGTGGGGGCGGAAGTTTAATGAATCGGTTGGCTGAACCCCTAAAAACGAAAAGTTTGACTAGAAAGGAAGGCTATACCCTGGAGAGATTCAAAGTTACGGCCTTTGGAGTGTCTTAAACACTTTGGAGATTGGATTCTCATTTGAATAAAGAACAACAAGTCAAAATTTTGAAGGTTTAAAACCGCTGAGAGTTAAGAGGAAGGAGAAGGAAGAGGAGAGGGAGTCGGAGGAATGAGGGAGGAGGGCTTTCATTTTCAGTTTTGCTGAAAGCCCGGGCGAAGAGAAGCTAAAATGTTTTACTGTTGACTCAGTTTCACTTGAACATCTTCCCCAGAAATGAATTCGACGATTGGAGTTGTATTTTCCTTTTGAGTTCTCTACGAAAATCTGATATTTTACTTCCAAATATTCTTGGGTAGGCTTTATTTCAAAAGTAATGCACACTCTGGTAGGGATTTCATTTCAAAAATGATGCACACTTCATCGGTGTGTTTTACCATCTGTGATTCCTAATTCTGACGAGTTCCATTCGACTTTCGTACACCAGTTTACTTGCTCTAAAACTGTGCACTATTTATGAAACGATTTCTTCACTGAAATAGATTCCTTTTAAACTGTGCATTACTTTTGAAATAAAACAATAATGCGTGATTCCTAGTTTCTATCGAATCTTTAAGAGCTTTCTTGTGTCCGAAAGTGTTTTAGTATCCGGTTTGGTTAGCTAGACACCCTCAGGAGAATACCACAGCGTCTTCTTCTATTTGGTATCAGTGAATCTTAGTGTCCACAGTTTCTTCAACTCCTTCAGTAGACAAAAAAATTTTGTGTTGATCTCGTTGGCGATAAGAACGGGGACTGAGTGATGGGGTTTTGTTGTCCGCATTTGGTCTCTCTTGCACCTGCTTGATTAATTTCAGACAAATAGCCGGTGGACTAATTTCAATTTCATTAAATAAGACTTATGTTCGAGTGTGTAATTCGAAACGGTGGAAACGAGTTTGGTGCGCCTAAAAAAAAAGACGAAGCGAAACTAGAAACCAGGCCGAAGAATGTGGAAATAAGTTTTCATGAAAATGGGAATCGCGGTTCAATTTCTAGAATATGATTTGCTTTTTTCTTCTTCTTCTTACAAGTCCTCTGAGAGTTCGGTCTTGGAATTGAGTTATATTTCACACACTAAAGCAATCACATGTGGAGGAGGAGAGGAAAAATGTTTTACATAAGAAGAAAGCCAAGGAAAAGGTAAATTAAGTCGTGGAACTTTGTCCGTCCGTGTGTATTTCGTTTGAATTTTTAAAACGGATTCCCGGGAGAAGATTTCTGTAACAGTATCCAACTACCGAAGATTCAACTTGATAAAGTGGTCACTCTCCTTGTAGTACTTTTAGTTTTTAGCTAACATTTCCTCCTGGTCTCTCTGGGGAATCTTCACTCTTCGCTCCACCGCACATCTAAGTGACAGTTAAGTTTAAGCGAAATGTTTTTCCATGACCGTTCCGTGACAGTTGGTGACACTAACGGAATATGTTATCAATGACATTTTTCCTTTTTCCTTTCTCTCTTCCAGAATGAGGAGGGAAAGTAACAAATCAAAGAAATGGACTGACTGTCTGAATCGTTCATCCCACCCGCTCTCCTCGTTGTTTCTGATGTGTAACAGTTTTTTGTTTGAAGGAAACAAACCTTTGTCTCGAAATCCAAAGATTTTGAATCACTTCTGAGAAGACTTCCAAAGACAACAACACGGACAAGACAATAGACGATCTGATTCTTCCCGTTAACCGGAATCAATTTAACGTTAACGATCATAATGATAATAATAATAATGAGGAATGGTAGTTAGTCGTTAGTCGCGCTGGCTCTAGCTCTCGGGGTTCAGTCTCGGTCTTTGCCTTCCATTCGTCCTTCCACCTTCAACTGATCGATAATTTCAGTTCTTTGTCTTTCTAATCCTTTCAGATAGCTTTCATTCTTTACTGTTGTTACACGAGGATTATTTATTTCAAAAATAACGCACACTTTTGATAAAAATCTACTTCATACCAACTTCACACTTTTTAGTGGGTCTTCATCAACACTTTTACTAAGAATCCATTTCGAAATTCTTTGACACTTTCAAGGGAAATTTGTTTTAATGATAATACAGACTTTCTCATTTCATAAATATTGCACACTTGATGATAAATAGTTTGAAGAAAACTTTTAAGAAGGTTGGTGAGAGATAATCATTTCATAAATAAGGGTTGTTGGAAGAGAATTGATTTCATAAATACTGCACAGTTTCCTGAGGTTCTTATTTTACTCAGCACCATGGGCGGAGTAAGGGTTCAACAACCTAAGCACGTCCTACGGCTAAGCTAATTTTTGGGACCCAAAAATTTTAATTTTTTAATGAAAAATAGGCCTCGAATTAGTATGTTGTCTACAGCCCGCTCTAGCCTTAGCCCGCCACTGCTTAGTACAAACATTTACAAAGACCTGACTTCATAAATAGTCCACAATATGCTAGTGATTCTATTCCCTAAGTAGTGAACACTTTCAAGGAGATTTCATGTTATAACCCGAACCTATTTCATAAATACTGCACAGTTTCAACACAAAACTCACCCCAACAGTGATTCAAGGATATCGTCCGCCTTCCAAACAGTTTCCTAGAGTAAGAAACTCAACTATTCCAACCAAAATCTAGTCGGTTACTTCTCAGAGTTATTGACCATCATTAATCACTCTTCGTGGCCGTAGAGGTTTCGTTCGAAGGAAAAAAATTAATTTTCAAATCGTGTTTCGATGACCTTGACCCCGACATCGTCGACCTTATTGCAGTCTCCATAACAATCAGAAAAAGCTAAGAAATAATAATTGTTGTAAACGAACAAAACTCCAATTTGCATAATTCTCTAAGTAGGAGTTATATGAAGACATCAAAATGGCGGCCTTAAGGCAAGTTTTTTGCTCGGGAAACGGATGTGAGGATCTCCGACGGTCAAAGCCTTCTCAATTGGAACTTGGAACAGTGGGCTTAGATTAATTTCAGGCGAGAGACAAAGAAATTGAAAAAGGTCTCTAATTTCAAAGCAATAATTAAAATAAATATTTTGATAAAAATCTTAAATTTGAAGGGATTCCAAATTAGTCTGAGAACCGGTGGACGTTATTATCATCATACTTATAAGTAGTTTTAGCCTAAAGCGCTCCAAGCAGAAACACACTTCTTGCTTATTTTTGTATTTGAACGCGGGCGTGGCCCCTTTCGTCAAAAATAAATAGGAAATGCAATGTCAAATCGTGAGCCACGTGACAATCTGAAAGTGACAGCAGCGGGAAAATTCAGCCCTATCATTAACACGAGACACCCTATTTTATTACATTACGACAATGGTCCGCCCTCCATTGTGTTTCTGGAATATTCATGTTTATTCTGGAGAAAAAAAAAACGAAAACTTTTCTTTTTATACTTACTCTAATTCGAAATTGAAAACAGGATTCGAGTCCTTTCTTCCATACCCCGAAGGCTTTCTATTGTGCGATTCCCTTTCTTCAAACAAGTGCTGAGTCAATTAACCGTTCCAACCTGTGTTAGGTTGTTGACCGTCTTTGACATCTTTGTTCCACTGTTTCCTGTGAAAGATGAACCATTTCAGGTTATAGATTTAGGGAAGATGGGGTGTATAGAATTTTTTTTTTATAACTCACAAAAAATATAATAATGAGCCGTGAAATTAGCAATGTCAGTTATTTTCACACGTCAGTCATTGAAATGAAAGGTTTGAAGCCACTCCCTAACACGTGACGCTTTTGCAAGGAGGCCATTTAGCTCCGGAGCAAGTCAGCATTACCGTTGCCATCTTACGGCACGTCTCTGATTCCTTCCACCACCCCATTCGAAAAATCAAAACGCACCATTTTTATCTTTTTTTCTTCTCTTTTTTTTGTTACAGCATCCGTATCCTTCGGAAGATCAGAAAAAGCAGCTTGCACAAGACACGGGGTTAACAATTCTACAAGTCAACAATTGGTAAGTTATTATCTTGTTATTTCGGTGGAGACGTCAGATAAATTAACGACCGGTTTCTTCTTTCTCGTATACACTGTGTTGTTGTTCTTAATCTGTACCTGAGAACTCCCCAAATGAAAGAATGAGATCGACTTTGAGGATGAGGTACTCGGGTTAAAAGTCGAGGCGGCGGATGGCTTTAGGTATGCCACAGATGGTGGATGGCGTTAACATGGGAGCTTTCGCTAAGAAATAATTTACTCCGGAGCATCTGCGGAGTAATTTTCATTCCCCAAACCCCCTTCTCCTCCCCCTCTCCTCGTTTTCTAATTTCTTACCTTCATAAATTTTTAATGCTTCTCCATGTGTTTCATGTTTCATTTTCGCGGTCGTGAATTATTTCAAAAACTTTATTCAGCTCCGTTATTTTGAATTTTTTTTGTCCCATCCTCCAGAACCTCCTTCTCCAAACTTCCGTTTTAAAAAATGATCACTGGAATGGATAGTGAAGCTGGAGAATGGTTAGGCTATCGGAGAGGAAAAGTTTCAACACAAAGATCTCTCTCAGAGTATATCTGAAACCGCTCTCACAATTGTAGTGATGTGAAAGAAGAGGAGAGGAAAGCTCAACCGAAAGCTCGACTTTTTGTTTTCTCCTCTCGGAGAGGTAAAATAAAAAAGAAAAAAAAGAAGACGAGAGGAGATGAGAGAGAAAGAGGAAAAGCCGTAAAAAAAATGAAGGTTTCATAAAAGCATTTAAGTTAAAACCTTTTCCCGCCTTCCTCCATCTTCTTCTCCTCCTCCTCCTCTTCCTCCCTTTTTCATTTCCTGATACAAAGTTCATTAAAAAGGTGTTTCGAAGGCTGTTGGGTGAGCTATTAGGTGATTTCATATCGCTCCGAGGAGTCCCATTTCCACTTTCCACGACTAAACAAAGATAAAAGATAAATAAAAATTTAACAGACAATCGTCACACGGAATTCTCTCTAAAAATAAATTTTTTCTTCTTCTTCTTCATTTCATCCCTTCCACCACCTGTCCCTCTCTGTCTCTGTCCTTTCCCTTGAGTTGTGTATCCCTGTCTCATTTAGGTTCTTCAGGTTATGGTCCCTCGAGACCTGGAAAATGGTTTCGTCATCTCTCTAATCACAATGAGTGTAGATAGACATTTCTATTCCTCAGTGGAACCTGTCAGGAAGCTGTTTTGTTGTTGTAGATAACTTTGTCAGATAATATTTTCAAAAACGCGGATTTTAATAATGAGAATTGATGCGACCGTCGGCTGTGAATTGTACTTTCAGGTCTTGTTTTACGCGTTAAAAAAGACAGCAAATATCTATCGATATAAAGTGTTGTTGCTTTTATTGTAACACACAATTTTATGATGAATATCTTTCATAAATAATGCACACTTTAAGCAAGATGTTAGGTCATAAATCTGGTTTTGCCTTCTCATTCATATAATTACAGTAATGTCTTTTTTTTACGCGTTCTGCTTGTTTGCGAGTTTACTAAATCAGAAACAAGGTTAATGAAAGTCTTTTCATTTCAAAAATAATGCACAATTACGAAGGTTCCATTTCAAATCCGTCCTCTAGAGAATATTTGATACAGAATCACCGAGAAATTCTTTCAAAACCAACAAAACCTTCAAAATATTTCTTTCATAAGTATTGCACATTATTTGCTAGCGTTTCCTTCAAATTTAATAACACTCACGTCTTGTTTTATGCGTTTTTTAACTTGCGCGCCTATTAAACCAGGAGCGTATCTCAACTTTCTCAGCGCAAATTAAAATATTCTTAAGACGATTTCGATTTCTATCTTTCGCGTAAAAAGAGACCTTGTGTAACGTTCGCATTTATTTTTATATTATTAATTATTTTATCAAATCAACTCACGAAATTTGTATATAAATGTCTTTAAGGATTCATTGTTATGACGTCACGATTATTACTTCACCAGGTTTTGAGTAAAGTTAAAAAAGGTTCTTCCGTTGAAAGGGATAAAAAGAGGAGATAGAAAGAGAGAAAGGATGGGAAAAGGAATAAAAAGGAAAAAGGGGAAAAAAAGAAGCATTTTCGAAATTATAAAAAAATTACCGATAAACGGAATTTGAATGATAGGTAAATGGTGCAAAGAAGGTGACGTCATTACGACCTTCCAGTGAAAGGAACCATATTGTATATTTCCCGATAACAATTTCCACGTTATTTCTCCTAAAGAGAGAGAGAGAGAAAATATATTTATATACATACACACAGTCTTTAGACTATATTTTTACTTTTATTTATTTTTTATACCGGTTCAGAATCAATTCGGAACAACTCCATTCCGTTTGTGGAACAGGGAAACGATCGACTCGAGGGAAGATCCAAATTTCCCTAGCAAAAGGCTGTAAGTGAGCCTTTACACCCGGAGGCTGTGTTTTATAAAGGGAATAACTAAACCGAAACCTTTTGAAAGTTTTCCGGGAAACAAAGGAGACAAAGAGGTTTCGAAAGGGCCCCAAGTTTTAATTTCATTTTCGAAAAAAGGGGATTTGAGAGTCGGAAATCGGTGAGGTGAGCCCAGTCCGAAAGGCGTCGTCACTAACTAGACATGATTTTTATCGAGAAGAAAGAAAGAAAGGAGGAATGGGAGAGAGAAAATTCAAAAGCGGAATTTCCAAAGGGAGGATCATAAATTTCAAAGATTATTATTTTTCGAAAAAAAAAAGAAATTCAAAAAAAAGGAGTTAAAGCATTCTAACTTTAAAAGAATATTTTTGCGCTCCCTACTACTTTTTATTAAAACTTGATCAATTTTCTCAGAACATTTCTTTTTCCTCCTATCTCAACGTGAAAATAACTTCTCTTCTCTTTCCATTTTCAAGTTTTTCTTAGTGTCACAAGTTTGTGTCATCATCATTTTTCATCGCCTCCCCGTTTTCATCTCATTGTCTCTTGAAAAGAACTCTCTTTTGAAATTGAGTTTTTAGCCTCCATTACGATTCGGTTGTTAAAAATAAAGAAATTCCTGGATTTTCCTTTCGAAAAGATAGATTTTGAATTTTTCTTTCATCTCTCTCCTCTCCTCTCACTCACAGAATCCTCCAATCACAACTCCTCACCCAAAATTTTTGCTTACAAAACTATTTCCCTCCGGCACAAAAACGTCGTTAAAACCTTTCAGAGTCGGTGATTCAAAGGCCAATTTCAAGATTTTTCCTTTCATTTTTGCAGAGAACAGCTCTTTTCCGGGGCGGAAGTGGGAAGAGCTTTTAACGACCCCAAACTTGACAAGATAAAATATAAAAAAAGAGAAATTCCGTCCGAAATATAGAAAGTAATTAATCGGAGAAGTGGGAGAATCATTAAAAACCATTTCCGTCGATTGGATGGGAGGGAAGTGAGGAGGTGGTAGTGGTGGATGGAGGAGGATGGATGGATGGAAAGGGTTGTAAGCTGCGGGGAGGAGAGGGTGGAAAATTAGAAGAGTTCCAAAAACGACGTCAAAGTAATTAGTTTTCTTGAGGAACTTTCAATTCACGGAGAAACTCTCGAGTTGAAATTCCGGAAAGTTGAAATATCTCGAGCTTTTCCCGGAGTTTTCCCTGACAGTAATAAGGCATATCAAGATCATTTTCCTATTAAAGCAATCCAAGAGCGTAAAGCATTACAAATTTACCTTTCGCGTAAGGATGACGTTGAATTAATCATAAAACAACCAGATGAAGCCGAGAGGAGGATGAGGGAGGAAAAGGAGGAGGCGGTGGTGGTGGAGGGAGGGTGAAAGGGAACGCACGCCTGGAAACTCATTTTCTGCTTTTCCCGTTTTTAGCTCTGGAAAATAAGGAAAAGCTAAATGAAAACAATGCTTTTCCATTTGCTCTCAAATGTACGGGAGGAAATATTTTTGGTGACGTGACTATTTTCTGTTCCCTCTCTTTCTCTCTTTCTTTCTCGCTTTTTTTTTCTCTCTCTTTTTCCATTTTCCGCTTATCATTTTTTTTTCATTGCCTAGTTGTTTGATGAAGCGAAAAAGTAAAAAGTAAAAACAGCAACTCGGATATCAGACACAAAGCCTTGAGGAAATTATTGCTGTTGTTGTTTGAATCAAACAAAGCAGAAGTAGTTTATGAAAGCTGTCCTAAGCGCAGAATTTCTTCTCTACTTTCTAAAGTATAGATAATATACTAAATAAATATCTTATTAATTGTTTATACAGAAACAAGGAATCAATATAATTGTTGTATAAAATTGCCAAAGTCAAGAGTTGTAAGGATGTGAGTATATACAACCAAACACTTTGACTACTACACGCTCGACACAAATACTTATTTATTTCAAAAATAATGCACACTTCTACCAAATTTTCAGTTTATAAATGTTCTTTAGTCTTTATATTTCAAACTGCAGTTAGGTCTTTTTTTACGCGAGCTGTTTCCTGAGAGTTTAGAATAACATAAAGAAGTTCGGATGGGTTCATTATTATTAAACAGCCGGAAGGAGATTTCATTCCATAAATACTGCACACTTTTAGTAAAAAAAAAATTATTATGAACTAATGCAAGAATCTATTCCACAAATACTGCACAGTGTGATTTTTAGCTGAAACCATAACACCTCAGAGAATTTTGTTCAGAAACACAGCTTCTTTGTGAGGACATGTCATAGCAGTAACGTCAGCAAATCACGATCCTGATTTAGTGGCAGGGAAAAAAGAAAAACAGGAGAAAGACATCGTCATAAAAGAACGGCAGTAAAGTATCATGGGCAATAAAACAACACAAAAATTAGTTTAGGGGACATTTTGATAAATCATGGAAAGTCGGGCGGGGAGGAGGGGTAGTAGGAGGAAAGCACCATAAAAGCTTCAAATACAAGGGCTCACTAAAAGCGATTCGAAAAAATACGAGGCCAGGTATCCGGGTCATTTGTCTCGTTCAGATATAAATGAAGTGGAGGTGGAGGAAACAAACAAGGAAAGGATGTGAAAGGGAAAAAGAAAGGAAAACCTGTCGAAGGAAGAGGAAAATCCTTATTGCCTTTCTCCACGACGGGGGCGGGGAATGCCTCAAGGATCTCAAAGTCAAAACGACATCATTTCGGCATGTAAATTGGAACCGAAATGGATTCGGTGGATGTTAGTTGAATGAAAGGAGTCTGAATGACGGACTCTTTTTTTTTCTTCTCCTTTTTATGGGTAGTTTTCCCCGGGAAATGGGAAAGTGGAGGTGGGGAAGAGGAAAAGTTCATTTATAAGAAAATGAAATGGTTTGAAAGAGGAAAATTATTATTGCTTCTGTAACGGTAGTTTTGTGTTCTAAGTGCTTTAAAATTTAATTTTTGAGTGATAATAGAGTCTTTCGACTTTTACTGATGCCATCCCGACTGAGTTCATCTCAGTTTACGGCTAATCATTTGGGTCATCTTCTTTTATTACCTTCTTATTTATTCTTCTACCGCGGGGAAACTCTCTCTTTTCTCCTTCTACCTTTTCCTTCTTCTTCTTCTTTTTACGATTTTCTTTTTTCACCCCATCCGAATGATGTTTAAAAAATTAGCAGCTGTTAAAGTCACATTCTCCTTTCCCTTATTCCTCTCCTCCTATTTCGTTTTGTTTTTACGGCCACTAACCTCTCCCTGTCCGGTGTTTTATTTATTTATTTATCTATCTACCTCACACTTATTTTATCTGCTGTCTTTCAACCCCAAAAAGTTGAGTTTGTCTTCCCGTTTGGTGTTGGTGGTGAGGTCTTTTGAGTTGTGTTCTATTCCTCACCATTTCCGGTACGACCTATTGGTAGCTGTTTTTGCTCAAACACGAAAAATTTTCGGTAAGATGGCCGACTAAATTGTTTAGTGTTCTTGACGACTATTCGTTGGAGCTGTCGGGAAAATACGTTGGATAGTAAGCATAACCTGATTTGGTTCATTTTTGCTCAAACACAGTGTCATCACAACGAAACGAAATCTTTCTGATACACAGTTGGTTGGGAGTCGAATGTCAAGTTGCCCCACTGCAGTAAGCGTTCCAAAACTTAGTATTAATACTACAGCCGGAAATTAATTAATAAAAAGGAAGTTATGTAACCATTTAATAATAATAATAATATCAACCCCCACAGGAGACACAAAAGCGAGTCGTAATATAATAAAAACATTTTTTCAACCCCGTGAACAATTTTCCACACCCCCTCTCCCTCTCCCCGTACTTTCAATTTCCCAATATTCGACTCATACTTTATTGAAGATAATCGACTCTTTCTATAATATAAAGTTTTGAGAGTTTTCCTCCTCCTCCCTCCCCCAGCCTCCTCCTCCTCCTCCTATAAATAGACTCAATCGAGAGTTTTCCGAAAAATTTTGCTTGCAGTATAATTTGATTGAATTCGACCGGAAAGTTTTTCCACAAATATTTTCTCTTCGCATTTTCTTTTTCCTTCTGTAAAAGAAAGGAGATGGGAGGGTTGAGGAGGGGGGTAGGTTAGCTTGCAGAAGGAATGTTTTCCTCCTTCATCCGAGTGGTTTAGCGATAAGGAACCCATAATAATTATAAGTTTGGCGTATTTATGAGCGTCGGCTTTTTAATGGAGAGAAATTTATTTTTTGAGGGAAGAACTTCGATAAATCCCAAAAGACACCAAAAAAAACTTTCTTTTTAAGCCTAGAAAACTTCTCAAAGTCTTTTTTTTATGCGAGGATAAATTAAATCTCGGTGAAATGGATAAGATGATATTGAATAAGTAGAAAAGTAATTTTCTTTGCCTTTTATATGGAATTACGAAAATGATTCTGTTCCCGACTGTTCTGCGTTTAGTGAAAGAAATTTTATCTATGAAGTATAGTTTATCTGTGTGAATAAAAATGTCAGGGGATTGAGTATACCTGAGAGAAATAGGAGAGCCGATTTTGGTCAATCATCATGTGTTTGTCTATATCAAGATTTTGGAGTGTCTGTCTTAATAATTATAATCTTATTAAATAATAATATAACTCTGTACATACCCTGTTTTGTTTCCCAGCTTGTTGTGGTAGTCATTTCATAAGTAATGCACACTTTTGGCTCTCTTTCTTCTACTCGTTTTCTTCCAAAACCTGTGAATCAAAACCCAAAACATCCTGTATATGGGTTATGTGAAAATTCTTTACATAGGTCTACAGCATTGAACAGCAGAGATATTTCAGGCGTTCTGTAGTCAGATTTAAAGAAAGTAAGCAGTTGTAATAATTATAATCTTATTAATTAATAATATAACTGTACATACCCTGTTTTGTTTCCCAGCTTGTTCTGGTAGTCATTTCATAAGTAATGCACACTTTTGGCTCTCTTCTGTTTTCTTCCAAAACCTGAATCAAAACCCAAAACATCCTGTATATGGGTTATGTGAAAATTCTTTACATAGGTCTACAGCATTGAACGGCAGAGATATTTCAGGCGTTCTGTAGTCAGATTTAAAGAAAGTAAGCAGTTGTACAAGTTAGTCGAAACTCCTAGTCCAGAGCCAAAGTCTACCACGTCTTTTGTAAAACTTTTTTGGAAAATCTTCAATTTCACTAAGTGCGACCGCCCTTTTCCCACCTCCCACCATCCCCGTCACATCTTGACGTCTCTAAATTTAAAACTCAAAACTTCCTTCCAAACTGCCTCTATCTCGAGAAAGCTTCCAATCTCACTCACAACACGAACGTGTGACTGTCCTCTCTCTCTCTCTCTTCTCGCCCTTCCGTTCGAAATAAGAAGCGATAACTTAAAAATAAATTTTCGGTTTCTAAATCCGACTTCATTTCATATTTTTTCAATTCCTATCCTCTTCTCAACCCCTTAGTCTCGTACCACCCTTAAAAATGAAAGTGGAAAATAATATTTGAAGTTAAAAATGAAGAACTTGTTGAAGTACCCGGGGAACCCTAGGATACACCCAGGATAACAATTTTCCACCGGGAGTCTCAGAGGAAATCATCGAAAATGCAAGAAGGAGAGGAATAGGACGATGTGGGGAGGTGGGAAAGAGGAGGAGGAGGAGGAGGAAGAAGAAAAAAATTTTCCGATTACCATGCCGTGTGATTTGACCTGCTTTACTTTCCTCCCGCTTCCTTACTTCCTCCTCTCTCTCTCTTATAATGTCTCCTATTTTCCTTATTTCCCGCTTCTACCACATTGTAGCTCTCTGGAGATTTTCTTTTTTCCTCTCTTTTTCTCCTTTCTTTATACCTCTAAGAGAGTGAGAGGGAGAGGAAAAGAAAAAGAAAAACATTTTTTATAAATGTCATGATCAAAAACCGAATTTCAATGGTGGAGGAAGACGTAGGGGTAGGGGGATGTAAATGCATTTTAAATTTATTCGACAATGGACTGAAAATTAAAAAAGGAAAAAGCTCGGAATTCTAAACTTTTCTTTTTCCCTTTTTCTCTCTCTCTCTCCTCTCTTTCCAGAGACTTTTCTTTCTGAGAAATGGAAAGCTCTTAGAAAATAAGCTTTTAGAGAATAGAAAAAGAAAAGGAAAAGAATTTTCGAGCTGGAAGAGTCCTCCGTGGCAAAGGCCTAAATTTTCTTTTTCCCTTTTGTTCAGGTTGTTTGCGAGTCACACGGTAGACGTTCGAATGGTCCTGCCTATTCACTCAATTGTATCAAGAAATATAATATCATTGTGATATTATATAATATAATCATAGTATCATATTTATATGTTCAAGGGAAAGCACTTGTATTGGTTACTATTGTAGAAGATCTGATGCACTCGTGACAAACTCCTCGTATTAGTTGGTCTCATTTCGCGTAAAAACAGGAAACAGTCTTTCATTGGATTCGTTTCAAAAATATTGCACACTTTGAGTGAGATATGAATTTCGTAAACAGTGCTCATCTTCGGCATGAACTTGTTTCGTAAATAGTGAACCCATCTATGAAAAGAGTGCAAGGATTTACACCAAAATTATTGGACATTTTATTGTAGGGTTTTTCAAAAATACTGCACACTTTTTAGAAGTCTATTTCATAAATAATGCACACTTATTTAGATATATGGTTTTACAAAATTCTTCGTAGTCTTTCAATGCGTTTAATTACTGTCAGAACTTTTTTTACACGTTTTGTTTCTGGTTCTTCGAGAAATCACACAGCCGTTCCGTTCGCACAAAAACTATTTATTTCAAAAATATTGCACACTATCCATGAGAAATGAATTCCCTAAATAGTGCTCACCTTCAATATGAACTCATCTCGTAAATAGTGGACATGTCTATGTAAACATTGATATCAAAAGTACTGCATACTTAATTGTAAAATTCATTCCAAAAATACTGCACACTTAGATGTCTCAATTTCATAAATAATGCACACTTATTTAGGTACAAAATTCTTCGTGTAGCTTTTCCATTCGCTTAATTACCGTCTCATCTTGTTTTACACGTCTTGTGTCTGGTCCTTTATGAAATCACAGATGTTCTGTGCTCTTATTTCAAAAGTATTGCACATTTGGGGTGGTTTTAAGTTGATGAGTACAATTGGTTTCATTTTACGCGTTTTGATTTTGAACGCTATAGATAAGAATCCTACTCCTTGAAATGTTAAATTTAAAGTGAGTCTTTTTTTACGCGATTTTCATTTGTTTGTGCTTAAACCTGGGAATTAGTTGAGTGGTCATTATTCGCGTAAAACGAGACTTGATTTAGATTTTTGTTTTAAATTAAATTGAGAGGAATGAGTTTGAAAATGAAACGTGAATACCTTTTACGAATGATTAATAATTATGTCACGGGCTATGTTTCGCCGACCGCTTCTTTAAAAAATTTATTAATTATGCGAATCCGGTGGTAAAAGGGCGTCAGAGGAACGGAAATCAAAATTTAAATAAGTAAATAGACTCCGGTTTAAAATTTCATTAGCCGACTCGGAGGTCCCGAAGCTTCTTTAACAATTCAGCCCCACCGATTTGACTTGGTGTGCACGTCTTTGACATGATTTAACTTGCAAATGCCACGGGGAGTCTCTAATTAGATTAATTACCTCCTCTAATAGAATTATAGAAAACTTTTAAAAGGTAGACGAACGCGGAAACGACAGAAATGTTCACGTCTCCCACATGCTCATATCCATCTACTTCCATTCCTCCGTAGGCGGAGGTGTTAGAAACCTTGAAAAAGGTTCAAGGCCTTGGTCGACATCAACCTTTGGCTCCATTTAAATTCCAAGAAAATCGTTTAACTGAGAGAGAGAAGTTGTATGAATAGCCTCGAAGGCATTTTCGATTCGAATTTGGATGGAAGTGGGTGGAAGTTGAGCCCTCTGCCCCCCATCCGAGAGGAAGTCTGAGTATAAACACCATTTTGTAAATATTTTTAACGGGAAAATTTCAAACAGGAGGAGGAAGGAACCAGAGGAAAAAAAATTTTAAATTAAACTTTGGTAATGGCTTTTCAAGACTGCGGACGTTTTTAATTGAAAATTTCGATTGATTACCCCCTCCTCCTCTTCATCCCTCTCCTTCCTCACCATCCGAAGATTAAACATTTCCAAGACATAAATATCTCTCACGCTTCCTCTTCTTTTTTATATTTTTCTTCTTTTCTATCACATGAACCATGGTGTACAACACAGTAAAAGTGATAAATCCGGCGAGTATATATATACAACCCCGGCGATTAATCACCAACTAAACTCGATTAATGTGACAAATTATCGATTATTTATCACATTTACCGGCTAGTTTATAAAATCTCCAACTCGTACTGGGGTGTTTAATGAAAGCTTAGCTTCTGTCACTTCTCTCATGTGTTGGCCGCTTCTTGTTGGAAGGTTCGTTCGCTGTTACAGTAGTACAGATGCTTAGATTCCTCATAAAAGTGACAGCAGCCAGGTGTGTAAGCAAACTTTGATTCAATTCCCAATCACGAGTTGGAAATCTTATAGACCAACCGGGAAATGTGATAAATAGTCGTTAATTAATCAAATTTAGTGGCGATTGTGAATAATCATCGCGGAATCATATGTATACATTCGCCTGATTTAGTATTATCACCGTAGGCCCTAACATATGTTTATCACATTTACCGGGTAGTTTGTAAAATATACAACTCGTAATCTGAGCACGTTTTTATTAAATTCCTCCATTACGGGTTGAATAATTTATACACCACCCGGTAAATGTGATAAATAGTCGTTAATTAATCAAATTTAGCGGTGATTGTGAATAATAATCGGTCATTATACAACCGTAACCCATATTTATCACATTTACCGGGTGGTTTAAAAAATATACAACTAGTTCTCACCAAATTTCATTAAATTCCCCCATAACGGATAGGATATTTTATAAACCACCCGGTAAATGTGATAAATAGTCGCTGATTAATCAAATTTAGCGGTGATTGTGAATAATCATCGGCAATTATGCAACCGTAACCCATATTTATCACATTTACCGGGTAGTTTAAAAATATACAACTCGTAATCTGATCAAACTTATATTAAATATCCCATTATGGGTTGGATAATTTATAAACCAGCCGGTAAATGTGATAAATAATCGTTAAGTAATCAAATTTAGCGGTAATTATGAATAATAATCGGTCATTACAACCGTAACCCATATTTATCACATTTACCGGGTGGTTTAAAAAATATACAACTCGTAATCTCACCAAACTTTCATTAAATTCCCCCATTACGGATTGGATATTTTATAAACCACCCGGTAAATGTGATTAATATGAAGTAATTTGTTCCATTTATCGAATTCGATTATGAATATGACTAATCACCGAAAATTATTTATATATTCACCCGATTTATCACTTTTACCGTGAATATACGATATTACTTTCGGGTTTGCTTAATTTCTGTCAGCAAGTCCCAATAAAAATCGTTTCGTGTGTGTAATTAGCGCGGAAAAAAATTCTGAATTAATGAGAGGAACAGGTCTGTGCCACCTTCTCCTTCATCTTCCTCTCATACTCAAGTTCCCTAATTAAATCATTAATTATATATGTTAGGAGATGAAGAAGCTCCATCATAATTTATAAAAACGGAGGGATGCTGCCAGTTTTAAATATTTTTCTTGGAGGAAGGAGGAGGTGGTCGTGGGAGGAAGATATCCTTTTTGTATCATATACTGTATATTGATTTTTATTTTTATTTTTACAAACTTCTCCAAAGCTCTAATTCTGTTTTGTTTTTGGTTGGTATGGCTGTTGGTGGAGGGATTGGTTGTGGTGGTGGGAGGTTTGTCCGGTTTTGTATTCTCCTGAGACTTAATTTTTATTCATTGGAGTCACTGTTTCGGGTAGGACTTTGCAGTACACCATGTGCGATTCATCCTCGAAACAATTATAATCCCTTTTTTACGTTGGAGAACATATGTTTGTGCGTTATTTACATTTATTGAGTGTTATTCATCATTTTTGTTTAACTGTTATCTTTTTCTTTCTTTATTTATTCATCATTGGCTCTCTTTATTGTGGCTTTCCAACGATTCCCTACCGCAGTTCTCTCAAATTGTTTATAACAGATTTTTGTGTGTGGTTGTGTCACGTGACCTTTTATTTTTTGATCGATTTGATTTTTTTCTGCTGTTGCCAAATGTATTCCTCTCCTCTCTGGTGGTATTTCTTGGACTCTTGATTATTACAATTAAACTACTCCCTCGTAAAATTCTGATTAGTCTTACTCCCAAAGTGGTCTATATCGACTCCCAGGGGTCTACGTCAGCCAAAAAAAAATTTTGGGGTCCATGAAATGAAAATGGGTGTGATCTCAACTGATAGTACCTATTTACTTACATTATACTATCTTATACTATAAAGATATATACATTATTTATAAAAGTACCTATGGAGCAAAGAATTTACTTCACTACAGCGAGAAATTTACAAAAATCAGTATCTACCCAAATGGGTCTACCCAAAACCGAAAAACATGGCGATGGGTCCACAACACAAAAAAGTTTGGGGACCTCTGGTCTTAACGATTCGTTGGTAGCAGGTGTCTCAGTGTTATCTGGGGTATAATTAGCAAAGTCTGTATTATACGATTTATTATAGTTTGTCTATCCACCTATTCTTTTATCTATATATCATAATATATTTTTGACTATCACTTGAGTTGTGTCTCTCTCTCTCTCTCTTATATATAATCACCACATCACTCACTGACTTATTTATTTGTTTACGCTTTCTACATTTCAAAAATAATGCACACTTTTAGGAATATATTAATAGAAATTCTTCATCTCTTAAATATTGCACGCTAAGAGTTCGAATTCGTTTCATAAATAATGCACACTTTCACATAGTAACTCGTTTAAGAAGAATGTGAGGCTTATTTATATTGGATGAAATCAGTTCATTTCATAAATATTGCACACTTTTGTAGAGAACTCATTTCATAAATATTGCACACTTTCATAGTGTATTCGTTTTCAAAACGATTTGAAGCTCACTTGAACTGGGTGAGAGGAGTTCATTTCATAAATAATGCACACTTTTGTGAGAAATTTATTTCATAAATAGTGCACGATGATTCGTTTCATAAATATTGCACGCTTGGATGGAGAATTGATTTCAAAAATATTGCACACTTTCAGAGAATATTCGTTTTGAGAAGCCTGTGAGGCTTACACGAGACAGGTTGAGGAGGATTCATTTCATAAATATTGCACACTTATATAAAAAATATATTCCTAGACTAAGTAGACAGTCCCTCCTTTCTATTATTGATTGATATGAGTGCAAAGTTTGATGAGAATCACGTCACACATTCCACAGTTATACTTGTATACATATATTGGCTTCCTTTACTAACATCACAAACACAAGGGTTTAAGTTTAAAATTTTTATTAATCACCGCCTTCTCCAAAGGTTTTCGTTTCTTTTGTGTTTTTGGTTCAATGTTTGGTTAAAATTTTGTTACCAACATAAAAAAAACGAATTCCAGCTCCTCCCATTCAGGGATTCTTTCAACATTCCTCAAAATCTACCTTTTGCACCTTTTTTTGTTAGCCCATTGTCATTACTAAATCGATGGAAAGGTTATTCAAAATATAATCAATCGAACCGTGGAGGGAAAAGGAAAAAGAAGAAGACAAAAGAGAGAAAGAAAAAGTCCAAATCATATTTTTTAAGAAGTCTTTGACAAAGAAATCACTGACGGTTAGGGAAGAAGCTGAATATGAATATTGAATGTAACAAGTTTCTTTTCTCTCTCATCTTCTTCTTCTTCTTCGTCTACTTCTTTTATTTCGTGACCCTTTTCAAAAGATTATGCACTTGACATTTGAAACCTGGTACACCTGTATCCTTATTTCTATTAAAAAATCCTGAGAATTTTTATTTATATAAAACCTTTTTATTATCATTTGACAGAAGTTAATTATAACTCTGCAGGAACGTCTTCTTTTGAAATCGCATCTGCTGTTGCCTCTTACAAACAATCCATTCTCTCCTCTTTGTTTCTTTTCCCTCTGTCGTAGTCATTCCAATCCTTTGATGGTAAAATACGACAGCGGAGAATGGTGAGAGAATTGGCACCGTTTGAATGTTTCCTCCCGAAGAGTCAAGAAACTGTTTCCGGTTTTATTTAAATATTTGGCGCCTAAAGTCTTGTTGAAGGATTCGAGTCTCGGTTATGAGCCAGATGCGTTATAGGAGGATGATATACCATTTCAAGTGGCTGGTTGGTTTTGAATGGCAACGCGATGCCTTTCTTTGAATCGGTCCGCGATGGCTTTCCTCCGGGTCAAGAGTCTGCATACTTTTGGGATGGCCTCCTTTGTTCTGTTCGTTGACTCGACAATCTCTCCCGCATTTGGCCGTGTATAATTATTCCACCCATTTAGCCAATTAGGTACTTAAGATTATCATCGGCCGTTACGTTTGAAGGTGGAAGGCAGGCAGGTTTAATAATGGAGGCACTTTCCACAGGAATTAACGAGGAGGAGAAGGAGGAGGAGGAAGAGGATGAAGACCGCGTTTGGGCTCATCTATAATGCAACAACATCACAAGATTTATCTTTTAAAACACAGTTTTGATCCCCGGCTATTTAATTTACGTATGAATACAGGATTTCTTCGTGTTGGCCTTATCTCCTGTGGCATATCGCAGGTGTCAAACTAAAGACCGACCTTGGTGAGGACTTAAAAGGAAGTTTTTTCCCCTTTCTTGTGCCAGATTACATCTCGTTTCCACATTCTTCTTCTCCTGGCACAATCTGAAACGCTCTTCCTCTCTCCTATTTCTTTTTCTCTACAACAGAACCGAGATAATTTTGACGCTTTTCCCCTCCGCCACTCTTTCTATCTATCCTCTTTGGGCTTTTAATGGCTTCTATTTCTGTCATTGATTTGGATTTCATTCACGGTATTCGCCCTTACATAAATTTAAAAGTCGTCTCCATTCTTCAACGGTAATAAATTTATTCTAACTTTCTTCCTTTTATTTTATTTTAGAGCCCTTGTTAATTTAATGGCGGCAAATTATGGGGACGGTGGGGGTTGCGGGCGGCAAAGAAATTATTTTGGAATGTGTCACTCTTGTCAATTTGTAATTATTCTTCTCCTTTTTCTACACCCCCGAAAGATTCTCTGATTGCTTTACAATTAGACCTAGTTGTGGTATTAATTATTCAAGATTGTGTGCATCACTTATGAAATGAAGTCGTTTGGAAGTCAGAATTACTTTGGAAACAAATCCTTCATAAAACTGTGGATCGTTTTAAACGCAAAATCTTCTCAAAAGTGTGCAGTATTTATGAAATATCACGTCTATTAGGGTATGCAATAAGAATAAAATGAATAAATTTAAGTGTGCAATACTTTTGAAATAAAATATCCACCTGAGTGTAATATTTTTGAAATGAAATGCCTAACTGTTCAATACTTTTGAAATGAGACGTCTAAGTGTGCAATAATTTTGAAATAAAATGTCGATCCAAGTGTGCAATATTTTTTGAAATAAAACGTCTGTCTGACTGTGCAACACTTTTGAAACGAAATATCAATCTAAGTGTGCAATACTTTTGAAATGAAATATCGATTTAAGTGTGCAATATTTTTGAAATAAAACGTCTGTCTAACAGTTCAACACTTTTGAAACGACGTGTAGACCTAGGTGTGCAATACTTTTGAAATGAAATATCGATCCAAGTGTGAAACGGTTTTGTAATGAGACATCTACCTAACTGTGCAACAGTTTTGAAATGACTTTGCCAAAAATTTTGCGTTATTTATAGAATTAAATAAATCTTGATAAAATTAAGCGATATTATGATATAAGTACAGTATATATGGAAGAACAAAGACCGGAAAATCGAGTAGATGAATGTCTAGTTATTAATAACAACATAATTACCGAGCCAAGAAACTCCACATGCAGACAAATAGACAGACATAGAAACCGGATTACTAATCAACAAGATTATATTAATTATCTACATCCCACGATGCTGGAATATCTTCGTGATAGTCTAACACTTAAAATCCACTGTTGCTAAACACAGATGAGAGCCACGACAGACCACTACAACGTAGTCATACGTTGATATCATCGACAAAAAGGGTGACTACCATCGATGCAGAAATATTTTCGTTATTCATTGTATTTTATGAAATTAAAAAGAAAAGCTTCCCTCATTTCCCTCCCGGTCTTCTTCTTCTTCTTTTTTTGTTGTTAAATTATTGGCAGTGGCAGGTTATATGCCAGGGAAAAATATTTTGTCGGATTACATGAACCGCATCCCCTTTTCCTTAATGGCGAAACTCTCGTCTTCGGGACAATAGATTCCGGGTTTCCTTTCAAACACCCCCGCCCCATCACCGCAAATGTAATTAGGCTCTTTTTCGCCCGTTGTTTGCATTGTCACAATGTGTCGTCATGGATACGAGAAAACCCCGTCAATTTGGATTTGTATCTCGTCCCGAGTCTTTCACACAAAGCCCGGATACAAACGAACGCTTTCGAACGTTGCATTTTATTCCTTAAACCTTTTGTAAAATCCCTAATGTCTTCCCTATGGATGAAGTAATTTGACACTTTTCACGACTTCCAGACGAACAATAAATAAAAATATTATCCATAAAAGGATGCCGGTGTTGTTTTCTTTGTTCCGGAGGAAAGGATTCTCTCATTTTGAAAAATCTCAAAGAAAAATTTTCCTTCTCTCTCACCACGTTATCTGCCTGAATCGCGAAAATCGTTTTCTAAGGTAACGACTCACTTCAGATACCTGAGGAAATACACCTAACAATTATTTATTAGATAGTTTGGTGGAGGAAGGTATTCGAAGAAGAGGAGATCATATCAATTAAAACATCGACCCTTTGAAGATGTAACATTATCCGGTATAAAAAGTGTTCCGAACGTGGAAAGAAATGTTTGGTTTGTATTTGTGACCCAAGACTTTATTTATTTATTTATTTATTTACATTAAAGGAGTTTAAAAAGAAAAAGAAATAAGAAGTTTAAATTGATGTATAAAGATAGCGCTTGTTGGCAACTAAATTCCAAGTGACAACTGTCTAAATGGGGGCCCCATAACTTAAAAACGTACAAGTTTAAAGTCAAACGGAAAAAATGTTCTCTCTCTTCGCATCAAGATTAGGTTTCATTATCATTATTATTATTGTTGTTGTTATTAGAAATGTTCTTGTTCACGTTTTTGAAGTGATTTAATGCGTAAAAACTGCGTTTTAATAAAACCGATTCCTGTATGTGGAATCAGAACTCCGGTATGTGTGAGACAGCTTCGACTAGGAGAAGAAATACTGCCCCCTCGGTCTGGATTATAACCCATCGATAGTGGTTCCATTATTAAACAGTACTGTGACACCATCTTCTTATATGTCATGAAATAAGTTATACTCTAGATGGGTTAGCAAAGATGTAGATAAGTGTGCAGTAATTATGAAACGAGTTAATCGCAAAATTCCCATTTTTTAAAAATTTTCATGAGAGTGTGCATTATTTTTGAAATGAGTTCTTGATAAAAGTGTGCATTACTTATGAAATTTATTTTATTTTGGGCTTTAATCCCGTTTTTCTGCCTCGGGTATAAGAGAACATGGGAGAGGATTCAAACTCACGACCATAACTCCTACACTCAGGCACTATAACTACCACACTCCTTCCCGCGTATTATGTATAAAATAAAATTTGCGATACCGGAAATAAATCTTAAAATCATTATACTCACACTTACTGATGAGACACACCATATCCAGGTCGAGACAAGCAAACAGACAGACAATATGCTGTAAAAAGTTCGATCGAAACATGTTCTTCTGGTTCATTCACGTGTATCTACATCCTCCTAAAACATGACGTCATTTTAGTTATAAAACTAAATATACAACGAATAACAACAGGTTATACGCTAGAAGTATAATATATATACACTCACCACTGGTATGGACTACTCGTGAGAAAGGAAACGGCGTATACTCCAGCTCAACGTTTGGTTAGTTGGATTGTCTTTTGCTGATATATCAGCAAAGCCGTTAGCACAATTTGTCCAAGTCTTGTAGGCATCAACTTCTCTCCTCAAACACCATCTAAAACGGTAAACAAATTTTAATATGATGACGTATACGATTAGTGAGAAAATCGAAATAAACTCTCCGTTCAGACAAGTACGCATTATATAGCGATAGTATATACTACAAATTGTTGTTTGTATCATGATTGTACCTTGTTAAGGTTTCGTATGATTGTGAGAACGTTCATGTCCTTTTTGACATATTTTTTCTAAAGTAAATGCAGGCTTTATTTGCCAGTAGGTGACTTGCACTATTTCCCTTTCGCGTGAGCCTGAGATGTGAGACCTGACTTTCCCATAAACGCCTCGTTTGTTTGTTTTCATTTATTTATTTATTTACTCCGATAAAGAAAAAGAACCAAACT
The DNA here is from genome assembly GCA_016920875.1 of Columbicola columbae. Classification (NCBI taxonomy): domain Eukaryota; kingdom Metazoa; phylum Arthropoda; class Insecta; order Psocodea; family Philopteridae; genus Columbicola; species Columbicola columbae. The sequence continues at coordinate 10,489,643 of JADMLL010000008.1, forward strand.
GGCCTGATAATATTTATAAATAGTACATCGATATAATATAGCGCGAAAGGAAATAAAAGGTGAGGAGGAGGAGGAGGGCGAGAGAGAGGTGGATGGCTGCGAGTTGGAGGTAAAAGAATAAAAATTGTGTTAAGTAGTAGTGAATGAAAAAGGATGTCTGAAGGCGTAATATGAGGAAGGGCCATCGACTCGAAATGAATTTCAACAACTCGGACTCAAGGACTGTGATTGAATTCGCCCACTTCGTGTTTACTTTGATTAGGATAAAGGCAATTTAGAAACCGTGTCGTCGGAGTCGCTGGGACTTCATACCTACTCGACTGAATTATGAAGAACATGTCTCTCGTTCCCTGACTCCTTTTTTTTAATATCAATTAGGATGAATCGAACCCCGTGATGAGGGAGGGCTAGAGGATGAGAGGAGAGACGAGGAGGAAACACTTTAAGACTTTTAAATTTGTTTCGGACTTTATGTGTTAGTGTATAACCCCGTGGAGCAGTCACCTAGTCGACAAACTTGACTATAAACAACTTCAATTGGTTTCTGGTTTACTCAAGAATTCTTGTCAAAGGTGTGCATTACTTATGAAATGAGTTCTTATTTTGGCACGAAACACTCCTTAAACTTAAAAGTGTTGCGAAATGCTGACAGATGTTCTCAACAACCAGACAGACAATTGTTCTAGAATATTCATAAAACAAATCTCACGACCACTTCAAAACTTATGAAATAAATAATTAAAAAGTGTGCAGTATTTATGAAACGAATTCCTCACAAAACTGTGCATTATTTACGAAATGAGATCCTCATTGTGCAATATTTATGAAAGAAAGGAGAGTAAAATGCCAGGAAGTGATCGACGAATCGATGGAACAACAGTTTCACACCCAAATACAGATGGCAGATTCGATCAATACCCCCTCCTCCTCCTCCCTCGCTCCAAATTTTAGGTTCCACAACTTGATAACAAAAGTTTTCATTAAACAAAACCAAAATCTCAGCAAAACTGTTAAAAATTTGAAAGATGGACTTTAAATCACCTCCAAAAAATGGAAAACGGTATTTCGGTCTGGTTGTCCATTCATCACCAACTACTCCACCACTCTCCGGGCCAACAAGTTTGGAGTGTAGTGAAATGGCGGGGTAGGAGGAGGTGGAGGAGGAGGAAAAGAAAAAGTTTATAATAAACAAGAAATAAGGAAGGAATAGCACATGAGCATTTGTTGTTGTTGTTGTTGTTTTGTTATGGAACGTAACCCGAATCAGGTTTTTCGGATAAGTGAAACATAGAGAGGAAGACAATATCGAATCAAATCGCCAGTCACCGTGACCAACCATGATTTGTATCTTTTTTGTCGGCTTGAGCCTGAATCCTAAACCTAAGACGAGAGAATCTCAACAACGCCATATTAAAGAATAGAAAGGTTACATTAAGGTCAAGGCCAAATGAAACACAATATGGCGGATGGAAGAGCAGAGGCAAAGGGAAGTTTTTCATCTTTTTTCTCTCTTTTAATTTCATCATCTTGTGTGTTGAACTGTGAATCCCAAGTTCAAAGTCAGGTACGACTGGTCGAAAAGAAGGAAGAAAAATTTTCTTAAGGTCATGAAGTTACGCGTCAGGAAAATTATTCACGTTTTCCTGTTTATGGTATTTTTTTTATGCGGTAACCAAATTGAAATCGGTGACTGGGACTTGATTCAAGGGAAGAATCCACCAATACGACTAATAGGAGTCTCATGACCGGAGAAGAATTTATTTCATAAATAATGCACACTCTTAGTCAAACTGCCAAACTTGAACGTGGAAATATCGTCTGTCTGTCTGATTTGAAGTACCTCTCATCAATAATTCCCTTCTCATTAGGATTTTAACCGCATCTACTTCTAAATTAGATTTATAATTATAGCCTTCTTTCATAAGTAATGCACAATTTTATATAGAATTCATTTCATAAATATTGCACACTTTTAGCGAAACTTGAGCTTGAAAAGTCATTGCTCGTTGGTCTGTCTCTTTGGAATTATTGATGAGAGATGCTTCAAATCATCATTATTCAGCTTTCAATCGTATCTACTTCTGAATCGTCTTTCTTTCATAATAATGCACAATTTTATATAGAATCCATTTCATAAATATTGCACACTTTTAGCCAAACTTGGACTTGAAAATATTATTGCTCTGATCAGTCTGATTTGTGTCTCCCATTCTTATTCATCACTGCAGAATACCAATTTCTTTCATAAATAATGCACAATTTTATACAGAATTCATTTCATAAATATTGCACACTTTTAGCAAACTTGAGCTTGAAAAGTATTGCTTGTTGGTGTGTCTCTGATTTTGATGAGATTCATCACTTAATCGCGCCTACTTGTCTTTCTTTCTTTCATAAATAATGCACAATTTTATACAGAACTCATTTCATAAATGATGCACACTAATTCCTTTACAGAAAACAGATTTCACGGCGTCAAAGTCCTATTCTCCTGTACCCAGTGATAAAAACTTTTGTTTGCTTCTAATAAGATGTTCCCACTTCATGACAGTATCATTAGTATAAAATATCATCATATTAATATTTATATAAGTTCCTACTCATTTAATGAAATGTTAGAAGACATGTCACGTCATTAGAATACTACTTTGAGTTTGACCAGGAAGATACTTTAGATTTAGGCAAGCAACAGTATTGGTGGGGATTAGTATTTGTGCAGAAGTTCGTTTGAACTCGGTTTATGCGATCCTGGAGTTATGCTTTTATATAAAAGTAGATAGTTTTAGTATTAATCGATGTGTTCTAACGTTTTCTTTCTTTTTTTGTTTTAGGTAAGTTTCAAACCGTCTTCTGTATCATTTAGACAGTATGAAGAAATCGTTTATGGTCGTATAACGTTTCACCGAAAACTTTGGTAAGATAAATTTATTCCTTACATTCAAATTAATTATGAGAAAAGTGATTAATTATGACACAAATGATTAACATAATCATATTACACATTCTCAACCCTTAAACATGATACCCTCACTCGGCTTTCATTCAAAATTTTGTTTCTCGGCATCTGGATTTGCGTTCATCTCCATTTATAGCAAGTCTCTATAGCACTTTCCCTTTCGTGGCTTTTTATTCTCCTTCTTCTCCTTTCTTTTCTCCTCCTCTTCCTCTCCATTCCCACCCCGTGATATCGTACGTAAATCGGACAACCGGAAACTGAAATTCTTACATGAGTTAACATAATAGCAAACATTAGGCTTTCCATGAATTGAACCGGAAACACCACAACAATGTAATTGTAGCGTAACAAAGGAAAAGCAGCAACTGGAGTCATCAGCCGTGAAATATGCTAGCGCTTCCTACTATCCCTTCCTTCTCTTAGTCTTTTCTTCGGTTTTTTCTCTCTCCCTCCCCCCCCAACTTCCCTTCATCCCTCTCACACACTACCCCTAACTCTCACTCTTTCTCCAGTCGTGCTGGAAGCTCAAAAATCCCTTCATTTCACGGACATCTACTTCGTTTAAAGCCTTCTCCTTTTTATTCTACCATTTTGGATAATGACCATCGTGTGAAAAAATGGATTAAATATGTATTTCCGGACAAAAGCTCGTTGTCAGTCTGGGTTTCTGTCAGGTTATTCCTTGTACTTTTGTTTTTTTTTGGAGAGAATAATGCCGAAAGCTCGCGTTGACAGCTTTTCATAAAGCTTTTCTTATTCGTAATCTTTTTGTTTTTGTTCCGGATGAGAAATTTATTAATTGAAGCTGGGTTTACTGAGGCTTATGGTAGAGTGGGTGGGTGAGCTTGAGATTTTTCTAAAACGTACCTGAGCTTTTAAGAGGAAAAATTTTTAGAAAGCTGGGGAGTAATCAATAGCATTATAAAGCGGGTAGTGCGTCGTATTAGAAATTTATTTCGTTTCTAAAAATATTTTTAAAAAAATAATTAAATTCAAAATGGGTTTCGAAAACTTTCTAAAACGTTTCGAGCTTTCTCTCTCTCTTTTATTAAAAATAAATCCAACTGGAATTAAAGATAAAAGGCGTTCGATGTGGAAGCTAAAAATATTCTGCAACCTTTTTATACAAATTCCGTTTTTATATATTTTTTAAAGAAAAAAGAGAGAAAAGAAAGGAAAAAGCGGCACGGTTTGTTAATAATTTTCCCGTTCCTCTCATTCCCTCTCTCTCTCTCTCGAAAGTTCTCTGTCCTTGCATTTTCCCTCACTTGCCCAGAGCCCCTGTTCGGCCGCGCAAGATAAGAGAATTGCACTGTCAAGCCGGATGATATATTTGACCAACATTTCCATGCTTGCTGTATCCCGGCTTTTGCTTCATTTTCATTCTAAGAAAACTCCGAGAAAGCCTTCCCAGCTTTCATTAGCCTCATTCTTATTGGGTTTCTTTCAATTCGCTCGATCGGAGTCGGTTTCAGCTCAATATTTCTCGGTATTCAAAAAGCTGTTGTCAGGACCTGTCTGAAAGGCTCTTTGTCTTTTTACCGGTTTTTTTCCTCCCTTCCCTACCCTCCTTCTTTCTATTTTAAAAACGTCAAAAGCTTCGGTCACATTCGAGTTTTTTGCTGTTGTGTGTTTGGATGGTGATGAGACGACAGGAGGTTGTGCGGATGATGGGAAATAAAAATGGCGAGGGTTGAATGAAATTAATCGAAATATTCAGTTGATTGCACTTGGATCAAAAAAAATTTTTAAGAGAGAGAGAGGCTGGAAGAAGAGATTAGTAAATCATAGGAAGAAATGACAAAGTTTTTTCTTTAACAGAAATTATCTCACCAATTTTGGAATTCCTTTTTTTTGTAATTGCTTTCTTTTTTCCCTTTCTCCAGTAAATTTCTCCTATCTCCCCCTTCGTTCCAAAGTTTCCTGATGGAGAAGAAAGAAAACTTGATTTTAACTTATTATTTTTAATTTTCTTTAGAATTTTCTTTTCTTTTTTCCTTTTTCCTTCCTCCTCCGCCTCTCTCTCTCTTTTTCCTGATTTTCATAGTCGTTAGCATTTAAATCGCCTCTTTATGCTTTCGAGAGAGAGAAATAATTAAAACGTGATTTTAGGAGTAGGCGACGACTTGTTTTGTTTTCCCTCGTAGACACTTTTCTGTACGAATCGAAGGCGGGAAAGGAAAGTGAAAAAAAGGCGATGTTTTCCCTCCCAAAGGATAGAAGCTTTCGGATAAATAAAACTGAGAAACGAACGACTACGGTCGTTGACCAAGAAACGAAGATCAATAAAAGGAGCTTAATGTAAAGTCTCTCAGCTCCCGATCCGGGTATTCTGGGTTGCTTCTTCTTCTTCTAAATGGTAGCTTTGGATCTTAGCTTTCTAACCCGTTTTAAGTTTAAAAATGTGTTTGAACATGAGCACTGATTATGGTTTTGGTGGAGAGACAAAGCTGTGAGACAATATTAGTCTCGTGGAAGAGGTTACGACCTTTAAAGGAATAGTTAGCCGAATGAATTTCACATGTGTTTGTGTAAATGACGGGAGGAGTTACTGTTCAGTTCGTTATAGTTGAGTTTTGATCCCGTTTTTCACCCTTTTTGGGTATAACAGGATACGGGAGGAGGATTTGAACTCGCCACTATAAATTCTTAGTCCGGTACTTAACCATCACACCACAGATCTTCCAAAAACTTCAAAGTATACTCACATACTCCAAATTTGGCACAAATAACAGTCACACTTTCATCAAATTTCAAAGCAAAATTCAGACTATGACCCAGCAACGTGTCTAACTCTTCACAAAAATTTTCTAAAACTATGTAAAACGTAAGGACACCACTCACATACAACCCAAAAACAGCAAACAACAGAAACCAAGTTCAAATAAATAAATTCTAAGACAAATTAAAGTCTAAATAAAGATCTAAAAAATAAATCTAAATAAATTCAGCTCTAATTTTGAACTAAATCTTAGTCCTATTAATAAGCCATCTTATTCAACTAGTATCTTCGTCTTCTCCTTTCAAACTACAGACTGCTACCAGTTGGCTAAGGTTATCATGATGTATAAGCTACCAAGCTCAAAAACAAAGTGGAGAGATGACCAGCTGTATGTAGTTTTTGAAGTTTCATCATCATTTCCATCTGGCCATCAGTTTCTGTATGTATATCGTGTATATATACTCTCATGTATATTATGCCACTATGTCACATAACCTCCTTCGCAAGACTCAAATTTAATATTGTCTCTTGGCTTTGTCTCTCGATAATTGAACATTCCTACCAACACCATAATCTATTGTCATACTCGATTATATTTCTAAACTTGGAACTAGTTAGAAAGCGAATAGCCAAACACACCATTTAGATATACTATACTCAGTATAAGTAAATTGCGTATTTAATTATTTACTTGGTTGTTCGGGGTTTGGTTTAAGGATACTGTCTCTGTTATTAGTGTCCATTATGTAATATCTAGTCAGCCATTTGTTTATTTATAAAATGGATTATGTCACTGAGAAATTTTTTGACTGTTTCGGGAAACACAACCTAGCAAACATTAGGCTGTCGTTACAGTTAATTTGTGATGTTGTAAAAACTCGAAAAGGGTATACAAATCCAGTACAATATATTATGTTACTGAAGTATTATTATTAGGCCGTGGTATTTTAGCTGAGTATGATGGAACTCTGTATGGAATGATATACTTGAACTGAGTTTGGATGAATAGAATGAAGATACTCTTGTAACTGTAATAAGTTATACTGAAACTAAAGAAAAATGGTTTTGATGAATAAATTTGGAGTTATAACGGAGTGAAGGCAGAGAGAAAAAAATTAATAACGTCGAGTTATCTATCATCTGAGCGCATCTTCTACCACATACTGTGAACCTGTAGTCATTTCTCTCTGGCTCGTTTTCCTTCTCTCTCTTGAAACGATTCAATCACATTAAGATAATTCCAGGGCAGCCATTCACCGAAATGAAAATGGTTTAAAAGGGGGAAATGAAACATCCCCCAGAAAGGTTTTATGACGTTATAATGCAATTAGAAAGGTATACAGACGGACAGTTAAAAGTTGAATAGACTAATTCTAACGTTTGCCCATTAAAGTAAAATCATTTTCCCAAGACCCCGAGATACGGTGGGAATCATTTGTTACGAGTGAAACTTTCGAGAGGGATGTCTGCGGCAAGGTGGAGTTCCAAATCCCTCTTGTGGGGTTTCACTCAAAGGGGTAGAACCAGATAATATTTTCATTCTGCTTAATCGCTTCCTCAGACTCTATCGCCGTTCTTCATAAAACTTTAATATTAATTGCTCCGAGTGTTTTTATCCAGACTCGCTGTGAATTATTTAGATGAATCCACTTTATCCATCAGAAGGAATCGAGTTCCTCTTGTTCTTAGAGTTTGCCCGCGTTGGATATGAAATTTTGCAAGTTCCCGAAAAATGTCTAAACGAAACAAGGAGCATGTGAAAACATACAATAAAATCCGAAGTAAACAAACAGAAGAAAGGGTTGGAAAATTGGTTTCGGATTCCCCTGTGGATTGCCCGATTTTGCCCCTAGGGCGGCGATTAGCCACTTTCATTGGGTATAGAGTTCCACTAATGCGATTGTCCTGTTCTCTTGTATATGTATGTGCTCTGTTCTCCCGCTTCTATTTTTACATGTATTACATATCAACTTCTTTTATAAACACTTGGAAAGGTTCATTATTATAATTTTCACCCCCATTCATCCCCTTTCGAGATTAAGACGTGTCGATTTGGGATTTTTCGAAAAAGTATGTTAATGAAGGATGAGTTCACGGGAAAGTTTTTTGTTTTCCCATTTTTTGAATTCTCGCTTTCTCATTTTTCCCCATCATTAAGCTTCAATTTGTTAAGCACTTTCTCTCTCTCTGTTCAAGGTAAATTGTAAAAATTCTCAGCAAGAAAAAAAAATTAAATGAACAAAAATGAAGTTTCGAAAAAAAAATATATAAATTAATTTTCTTCCATTTAAGGGACGTCAATTTTATGTCATTTCTAGGCACTTCAACCCTTTTCGAGATAGAGGGTGGAAAAAGAGAGAGAACGGGGAAATTTTATCCGATTTTTCCATTATGTTGTTGTAGAGAGGGTTCTGCTGCTGCTGCTGCTGCCTCTCTTGTAGGAGCGAGGAGTTTTGAGTGAAATGGCCGATGAGAAAAAGCTCCATCAAGAAACGACCTTCTGAGCGAACAAATAATTCTGACTAATGATTCCATCTCCTCAGAATTACTTCTCTCTCACCCTTTACATCACACCCCTTAATAATCGAGCCTTTTCAAATTCTCCTGTTGTTTACACAAAACGTGATCCACTGATCTCTCTCTGTGTGTTCTGGTTCTGCTGTTCCTACTGCATTTCCTTTTCTTACTTCCGTTTCCATCGGAGTGATTCGTCGATGGTTTTCCTCGGCTTTTAAAAACCTTTTAAACGTAAAAATTTTATAAACAGATATACGGTTTCATAGTCCGAGAACCCTTCCCGAATGGATCCGTTTACTGTATAGATGGTCTTCCTCAGGCTAGACGGTGTTCGACATGATGTTATTAATATATAAACTGATATCAGACTCAAAAGTTGGCTGAGAATGATGGATGAGAGTATGATTCTAGGTATCTGGAAGATAACATCAACTACTATGCTCGGGTTTGAATTAAAGAAAAGTGAAGCAGAGGAGATGGGATTTTTCGGTTTTGGGTCTAAAAATGCGTAGAGCTTTCACAGCTTTTGAGAGATTTACGTTTAACACAATCCAGGTCTTAAGAAACACTCGAGAAACCGGGTTTTCGCCGAGTACAGTAGAGAAAGAAAATCCTCTCAGTTTCTCCAAAAAAAGAAGCGATTATAAAAGATTTCCTTTCCACTTCCGTATCCGGGGAGGAAGGGGCGTAAAGGGGGGACGTCGGGAAAGAATAACAAAAACTGAAAAATGGTTGGAGTTGACAAGAAACCGAAAGATTTTAACATTTTTTCCCTGTACAATTGTTAGTCCTTGATAAAAGGCCGTGTGAGAGGCATAGAAAATGCTCTCAAGTAGCAATAACGGGAAATTTTCCCTTTCCAACGGTCCAGCATTTCTCTCTCCTCTCCTCCCACATCCATCCAGCCTTCTTTCTCCTCTCCTGGAACGATGATTTTCAGAAATACTTTTCCCAGCGAGCGTTTATGTGATAAGGATATTAGCGATCATTTCTATTCGACATCCGACGGTCAACTAATTTCCAAGGATTTCGGATATCTCTCACGTGAAAACTAATTTCTCTCCTTGTTCTCTCCCTTTTTGTCTTCCCTCCTCCTCCTCCTCCTACTCCCATGACTTTTCCTCCTCTTCCTCCTCATTCCATGGTTCTTTTCTTTTTTGTGTATTTTTCTCTTGAGGAATTCCATTTCGGAAAATAAAAAAGGTTTTGTTGTTGTTCTTCTTTTGTTTTCCCTCTTTAATTTTTGTGTTCGCCATATTTGGACTTTCGTTCCTGTTGTTTGCTGTTGTTGCTTTCTTCTAACCTTTTTTTTAGAGTTCTAAACGTCTTTTTCCCTTTTCTTGGTACTCCTGAATTTGGCAACCAAAAGTAGTAGTTTCATTCACTCCAAACCCGAATCGATTGTCTTCTTTGTTAGACGACGCCTTCGAGGAGGAGAGAAAAATGGCGAATCATCGTCCGATTAAAAAAAGCGACAGAAGCTTTCATGATCCTTTTTAAAAAACGTTAACCCCAGGAAATGCGCTGAGTTAGGAAAAACTCGACAGAGGAAAATGATTTGACGTTTTTATTTTAATAACATTGACTTAGTTTGATGGATTTTATTTTAATAATCTACACGAAGAAAGTATAGAAAGCTCAACTGGATTTATCGGATGGGGGATGGAAGTTGAGTTTTTGAAGAAAAAGCCATCGCCATTTTGAAATTGTTTTAAACCCTCCAATCTTTTCCGGAATTTTTTTCTCTCCTCCTCTTCTCTCTTTTTAATAACGGATTCGAAATGAAAATGGACGCGAAAAACGTCACAACTTTAAGAGGAGGAGGATGAAGCGGAGGACAAGAGAGAGGGAAAGCGATCGCGGGCGGTTACAATTAAAACTCGAAGAATGAAAGTTTTCAAGTTTCATTTTCTAATTTTCCATTTGAATTCGGATTCCTCGGGTTTAGAATTTAAACTGAGAAAAGTAATTTCGTATGGAAAGTAATATCTCTTGAACCCCTTGTTTCCTCTACCCTTTTGGCTCATTCTAATCGCTGGAGCAGATCGAAAACCGAGTGAGTCTGGGGCGCCGTCACTCAGCCGTGACTGACATGTCACGTGATTAATGTGCTTGCCAACAAATTGCCTAGAAAAACATGGTCCCCATGTGAATCTTTCCCAACTTTTAGCATTTCGCATTTCCTTTTTTCCCGACCATTTTGATAATTCATACCCCCTCCTCCTCCTCCTCCTCTCTCACAAGTTTATGTCTTCGGTGCTGAGTCAGTGAATATGGAAAAGGAGTTTGCCGAGTCTCCGTGCCGGAGGATTTCAAAAGCTCTAGGACGCCGGCTTTTCCTGTTTCCTGGGTTCGTCCCCCTCCCCTCCCCACCCCGAATCCTCTCAATTTGAATTCGAAGGGTTTTCGTGCCAAGTGAAATCATTTTGGGTTTCGATTGAGAAATCTTCAGAACTCTCCAGCAAGGGAACAAAGAGCTTATTCCGAGATAAATGGAAGGAAGGAAATACGTAACAGCTGTCGCCTGGATAGCTTCAAGCAACGGTTCAACCTCATCATAACTGAAAGGTTAAAACAAAATTGAAGAAAAAGTCGAGAAAGGTTCCACTCTCTTCCAGCTTCTCCTGCTTATCTTATCCGAAAACATTTTTCTCATTTTCAACCCTCGAAGCTCTCCTCCTTCTATCGAAAGGGGTTCCAAAGTCACAGGTCAGGTCCATAGTTATTGACAATGAGAAACTTGGTAACAGCTTGTATATATTAGTTGGAAACTGGAGGGCAAGGATGTAATTTAATAGTTTATTTCAATGTCAAAATTAAGATTTCCTCTGTGGAAGGAACTGAGGGTTGGGGTCACCAAATAACCATCAAGACATTAATACAATTAAACTTGTTGCAAGCTCAATAAGTCCTTTTAGTTAATTTATTCCTTTGCAACGATTCCAACTGCTTTTCCGTTCTTTGTCTCCAAGAAGAACCTAACACGGGTGGTAGGGAGTGTTTCGTTATTGCTTTTTTAATTTCACCAACTCCAAGTCCAAGTCAGCTCGTCTTCAACCTCTCACATGAATCCCTTCCATTTTAATCATCAATAAATGTTATTAATCATGTTAGAAAAGCATTTTCCCCGGTGAAGGTTTATCTTATTTATGTATTTGCGACTTCTTTACGGTTCCATTTTCCAGTTTTTCTTCCTCACTCCTTCATTAATCATATTATTAATGGTTATGGGAACCAACTTAACCCGACGCGGTTGTTTATGCATATAACGGATGAATGCTCATTTATTTGCAGACTCCCATTGTGACAACTTTCCAATAACTCCTTGAATAAAACTTGTTCGTAGGATAATAAACAATTTCCACCTCCTTCGGAATGCGCGTTTCGCAATATTGTATCCACCCCCGGAAAGGTTTTGGCTAACTCACTCATTTGCAACATGTCACACCCGACAAAATCCTCACTCGTGATACGCTAATTACTTCAAACTTTGGTGACATTTACAAAAAGTAAGGAAAAGGTCGTTAATTTGAGCTATTAAGTGTAGTGTAAATTAATTTCGTGGCAGAAGAATTTTTTATTTAAATAACGATGAGTCATTGTTGGTGATTACGGTTACAGAAAAAAACGGTGCACGCGCCTTCAAATTAAATATCAAAGAAAATTTGAAAGGAAAGACGTCAACGAGGATCTATTGTAAGAGAAAAGGCATAAATAACAATTTTCAATTAAATGAATAAACGTTTTAACCACAAGTTGTTGTTAATTAGAAGGTCAATACATATGTGAACACGAATCGGAATTGGTTAACAATGAAAGGAAGACGGAGACAAAAAATCTCGAAGGGAATTCGAATTTGAGCCGGGGAAAAGGATGTTTAAGACTTCTTTCAACCCTCTTCCCCGATGTCGTCCAAATTTTTTCTTCCCCGTTTTCAAAAATAACTTTCCACCCAATCCGTAGAATTAGTGACTAAGATGTTAATACGGATTTAGAATTGGGGTGAGCTGGCATTTGAACTCAGTTAACTGCCCCATCTGGAAGAGTGTCAGATGCTGAGTTGACGCCCTAAACTCAAATTACCGTCTACCTTCTGCATCCCTCTCAAGTCAACAGCCATGAACGTAACAAACAAAGAGACAAACATTTTAATTTTTAGTTTTTGGGGGGGTTGGGGGATGAACCTTCATTGCAAAAAGGCAATTTTTCTAAGTAAATTGCTCCAGTGTCACGTGTAATGTCTCTCAAGCGGTTTAACGAAATGGCGTTGTTTCGCCGGGTTTTCGCCGCTATCATCATCATCATTGCAAATGTCTTTTAACCGTTTGCCCGAAAGCTCGTTTGTTTTCCCCGAGAATAACAATAATTACTTTTTAATTAATAATTTGTTAATGGGTTGGTTCGGCGGGGGTTCTCTATTTCTACGGTTCTTCTTGGTTCTCGTCCAGGAAATAAACATGGCGGTGCGGGGATGCCAAATCATCCGTAGCAACCATTAATATTATTCCCTGTTGGTCCTGTTCCGGGTAACTGGTCCGCTTTTACCGAACCTTGACATTGAGCTTATGTTATAGGACATAAAATACTTTGACAGTAATTATGGGTTAGTTCAAGCGAATCCATTTCTACTATATTTTGAGACCTAACCCTACAGCTCAGGTTTTTGAGTTTGTAACTCCCGAATCAGCTGTAGACAGGAAGTTATGTTGTCCATAGTTAGTTTTGTTACGTCCAGTTAGTTCTATGAAACAGCTTCCAGATGATTAAACTCCAAAATTTGGAGACAGTTGTTGAATTGAGAATATACAGCGACGTTTTTGAGTTAGTTTGATATTATTCAGGACTACTACCGTTGTAACTTGTTTAATTCAATGTAACACGCTCTGAAGTTACTTTCAAACTTCGATTCCTCAAATATGTAACTGTAAATCGGTTGTATCATATAAACATCCTATAAATATTCCGGTAAACGTGATAAATCGGGCAAATATATTTAAATTCCCGGCGATTATTCATATTCACCAAACAAGTTTGATAAATGTGACAAATTACTGCACATTTATCACATTCACCGACTAGTTTATAACATTCCAACTTGTAGTAGGGAATTTAGTAAAAGTTTACTCAAATCCGAGTTGAATATTTTATAAACCACCCGGTAAATGTGATAAATACTCAGTAATCGGTGAGATTAACTACCGTTTAGCTGGTGATTATGATTAACTGCCAGAAATCATATAAAATCGCCTCATTTATCACTTTTACCGTGATAGGTAAAAAGCACAGAACCGAAATTACTTTCTGATGAACCAAATAGAATTGAGGTTATGTTCATACATTACTGCTTTGCTTTTGTTTAATAATTTAGACTCAGTTCCCAGTAAAATATAAACAACTAGTTAATCAACTACTACAGAAGTTGTAAGGCACTACAGCAACACTCAACACATCCTACTACACAAGCATATATCCGTCAGTCAGTCAACACCACATTTCATGAGTGAAGTTTGAGTTCTAAGTTTCAACCAGCAAGAAAATTTCCATCATTTCCTCGCACCCTCTTGGTGCTATCTTTGTTGTTAGATTAAACACCCCTTAAAAAAATTTTTCAACCCCTAAAGTCATGGATTTAAATTAAAAAAAAAGAAACTCCATAAAAATATCTTAGAATGAAATTAGAACAGTGTTCATTCACCTCTCATGCTTCTCGGGGTTGATCGTGAATCAAATCCATCATTGGGGGGATGAAATGTCCCTTGCTTTATTTTGACTAGCTGTTCCAGGGGTGGGAAACAAGTATTGATTTTGCAATTAATGCAAAGTGTGATAATGGTTACCAAAGAGGAGGGTAAACGTTTTCAGGATATTATAATTTGTAATTAATACATTTTACTCTCTTATTCGTGAACTGTTTTTCTCTTTCTATCTTCTCCCAACTTTCTCATCCACAAAAAAACAAAAAATTTTTTTGAGTCATTTCGTTGTCAGTAGCGTCGTCGTAACGGTTTTTGACCAAACTAATCGTTTCCTGTGTTCTTGTCGTTGTTATTGTTGTCTTTTCAGTTTTGTGATTTTTTCTATTATTAGAGCTAAACGCAAGAAGATGAAAACGCCCTGAACAAAGACTCACCCCTCTGACAAATATATTTTTTCTCCTTAAAAGCTAGACTTTAATAAAATGTTATTGTTTTCCTCTAGTTCTCTTAGTGATGAAACGAATTGTCTCTTAACTGCCTAATTTCGTTAGAGGGTTCGAAAATTGGTAAATGTGCTATGCGGGAGTTTGCCTTCTTAATTTTACCAGCTTCTTCGCTGTTGTTTGTTGGAAATGTTTCTCGAATTTCTTTCTTACCGAAAGTTTGTGCCATATTCCCCCATATTGACCCTGAGTATGTGTTATACGTTTGTGGAATCACTATAATACCATTCATGATCAGTTCTATTGGGCTATACCATCCCCAAAGTTGAATTTGTTAATTTGGCTTAAGTGTTATAATTGAGGTTATGTTCATACATTGAAGTTACCTGGTTGAGCTAAGTCAGCTTCTTTATTGGCTGTTGAATTACTTTGGTGTTAGTCCTGGTTAGTTTTATTATATTCAGATGGTTATAACTGCCCAGAAGATTCAACAAAGTCTTGTTAATTTTGTGGTAAAACAGGCCATATCAGCAGAGATTGTGATCAGATCAGCCTGATGGTCGCTCCAATGGAGTGACTGCTGATAATATCGAAGATGCCATCCATCGCCTTCACCTAAGAAGACGCCTAAGACAACTGATATTCAGATGGTTCAAAGTAACATATCCTAACACTGTTTCAAAACCTAAATTGAATATTCACAAAATTTAGTTTAAAAATTTTTACTTAGTTGTACAATTTGAGGTTATGTTCGTACATTAAGATTGTCCTATATGACAGCTAAACTACTTTGATAGTTTTTAAAGGTAACTCTATGCTGTACCTGACACGTCCTAACAGTATTCACAAAGCTCAGTTTGAAAATTTTAACTTTAAACTTGGTTGTAGAGTTGAGGTTATGTTCATACATTGAAGTTATCTGGTTGAGCTAAGTCGGTTTCTTTATTGGCTGTTGGGAGGTTGTTGAATTACTTTGGTGTTATTCCTGGTTAGTTTTATTATATACAGATGGTCCAAAGTAACATATCCTAACACTATTTCAAAACCTACATTTGTTACAATCGTAACTTTAGAACCAGTGCTGTAATTGAGGTTTACTTGCACCCAACAGGGTAACAGTTACTTTTGTTTGTATTTAAAGTTAGTTATGTAATGACTATTTGACCTACAAACATATTACTCTTAGTCAAACCTCTATTCCTCTCCTGCTTTTCCCTTTTCTCTGTTCTATCTCTTCTGTTGTAGCTTCAATTTTCCTTGGGCTTCATCCAAACCGTTCCTAAGACTAAGACACTAATCTGCTACCCAGACATAACCCTAGTCCAAAAAACTTGAAGACTGGTAGTTAACAAGAGGAGTTAGAAAAAAAAAGTTGTGGTGACACTACAATCCCTTAACGACACTACAATCAAATCTCAGCTTTCTAAATGTGTTATTCTGGAATCAGCTCCAGAGTTTCTTGGTTTAACAAACAAACAGAGACATTCACGAAAAGTTGTCACTTTTATCAACAACAACTTCCACAAAATTTAAATTTCTAAAAATGGCCGAAACACGGGTCAGAGGGAAGGGGGCTTGAAAAATCCAAATGAAAAATTTATGGGTTCGGAAGCCATGTGTAAAGCCATAATTGCTACATGTTAACACTGTTGTAAATTCATCATGGCCGACACGCAGGCTCAAACTTCTCAAAGAGTCATAGTGTACTGAATTGATTACCAAAGTTTTCGTGTGAATAATTAGTATTTTATGTATAAACGCAGTAAAACTTGTTAAATTGTCTTTCGCGAGGAAGTAGAAGGAGGCGTGAGGTGGTGAAGAAGAATTTTCGGTCTTTCATTACCATAGAAAGAGATAAAAATTATTTTTTCGTACCTGACTGCTATGTTTTAAACAATTAATGGCGATGTAATAAGTTGCTACTGCGAAAGTTACTATTAAAACTATTTATACTGATTGTCGTTATTTATGGTGGAACTTGTTTTTGGTCTTAGTTTTATGCGCTCATGGCATTTTGTATTTCAGATACGACAGCAAGGACTGCTTATGAGAGAGACGACTTGAAGATTATTAATGTCTTTTTGTTACAGTTCTCCAAAAACAACCGGAAGTAACGTCGCTTAGAATAATTAAAAAATTTTATTCTAATTAGTGAGACAGTATAGTTGGACTCGTTCGAACGAGATCGATTTGGATCCTCCTTTTGCTGTCGTTGTTGTTGTTTCCTTCATTCCTTCCTTCCCCTTTCAGTTGGAATGTATCCAGGGTGTTTTCCAAGGTCTCCCAGAAATCCCCATCACCACAAAGTTTTGAGAGTTTTGCTAAAGTTTTCCTTCCGAAAGTTCGAACTCTCCGACTGACTGCGCCGTAGATTTATCTAATTCCAGGCTCTTGAACGTTTCGAAGGATGATAAGACTTCTTCTTCAGTCCGGAGATACAGCGCGCTGTTGGTGATGGGATTTAGGTTCAGCCATAGACAAGTTGCAGTTGCTCATATTTTTGTGTTTCTAGGTTCATCAACGCAAGGCGGAGGATTGTTCAACCGTTAATCGACCAGTCAAACCGAGCAGGTGCGAGTGGTAAGTTAGTTGTAGTAGTCATTTTCTGGGTCCTAATCCCTCTTTCTCTTCTTTCTTTCTTTTGGAAAGGTTCATCAATGCCCGCCGCAGGATCGTTCAGCCAATGATTGACCAGTCCAATCGAGCGGGTAAGTTCGCTCCGAGAACTTTTTACTTTTTTTTTGAGTGCGTTTTGAAGACACCAAAAATTTGATGCAGAATAGAGAAACACAAAAGGGGCTTTGGGGGTTATTGTTAGTCAAAGGAAAAAGTAATCTCATTTGAAATAATATTCCCAAAGGTCAAGTACGAAGCGCAATTTACGCATGACAAGTACTGTTAAAGAAGATATCTATGTCACATTATAATACCGCATGAGTAGGCTTTTTTTCGGGTCTGAGTGGTTGGGCTATCTTTTTATGTATTATGTATAAATTTGTATGTATTTCTATTCACGTGGTAAGTACTGTTTGAATACTTTTTGAGTGGAAAAATCATCGGCGCAAAATTTCTCCTCCCGAACGTAACGTTTTTGACATTTTAGCCTGAGACGTTCTCACGTCTCCAGTATCTCACTATACAGGGTGCTTCATTTCGTTGTCTAATCGAGAGGTTGTCGATAATTTTTTTCTTTCTCTTCTTTTAATTATTACAGTCTCGTTATCTAGTATCAATTTATCTTTCGTTTCATATTAATTTCTTATCTCCTTCTTTGTTCTCTTTATCTGTGATTTTTATCTTCATTCTTAAGTCTTGAAGAAAAGAAATTTTAGTTTTAGTCTTTCTAGACGATCTCCAACTTCATTCCTTTTCCAACTTCCTCTCTTTTCTTTAATATTTCCGCTTCCGTTTTGGATTTAACAAATTTCATTACTGCTAACGAGCACCCGATTCATGTTAAATTAATTTAATTAAGAAATGTTTTTTCGCTTTGGTCTGTTACACTCCCAAACGACTTTAGACAAACTACTCACAAATACTGTCTGTCTGTCTGGGTGTGAAATATCACCCATCAATTATGATAGTAATATTGTTGACCCTGTAACCTACGTACTCTTGGCTTATTTCGTTAATATTTCACACCTCGAGTCGGTTTATTATTTCAAAAGTTATGCACACGTTCATGGAGAATTCGTTTTTAAAGTATTGCAGATTTTGATTTTAAAACACTCGTTTCAAAAATATTGCACACTTTTATCGAGAAATCACTTTTAAAATAATGCACACTTTGACCAAGAATTTGTTTCAAAAATATTGTACACTTTCGTCAAGAACTCATTTCAAAAATTTTGCACACTTTTATCGAGAATTCATTTCATAAATATTGCACACTCTCACCAAGAACTCATTTCAAAAATAATGCACGCTTTCATTAAGGACTCATTTCAAAAATATTGCACACTTTTACCGAGAATTCGTTTCAAAAATAATGCACACTTTGACCAAGAACTCATTTCAAAAATGTTGCACACTCTCACCAAGAACCCATTTCAAAAATAATGCACATTTTCGTCAAGAACTCATTTCCAAAAAATTGCACGTTTTCACCAAAGACTTGTTTCAAGAATAACGCACCCTTTTATCGAGAACTCATTTCAAAAATATTGCACACTTTTGTGAGGAAGTAAATCGTTCAAAATATAGCCTCACAACAAATTAATTTAAACTAAATTTGCACTAATCTCGTCCACAAATTTGAGTCTGCTAACATTCTGTTTATTTTTCTTTATGTCAAAAGTTTTATTAGGGACTCGTTTCAAAAATACTGCACACTGACTTATCTTTTTCATTACTTTCACCCACAGACTTCTGTATTTTGTCCTGTTTTTCCATGAATATATTTTATATTTATTTATTGATATTTATAATAATATTAGACTTCTAGGTGTACGTTAGTTTACTACCTGTCTGCCACGTGACTGCCATTATTTTAAAACGATATTGGCTTCATGACTTGTTTTATAGTTGCAACACAAATTTTTGTTTTAAGAGTGAATAGCTAATAATATCAACTTGATACATAGTAGCTTGACTGTTTACGGAAGGTGATCTATTAATAATACACTCATACCTCGCTTTACGGCCTGGATACGTTCCACGAAAATTGGCCGTAAATCGAAAAGCCGTATAACGAATCAATTCCGTTTAAGGAAAAAGCTTTGGACAAATTTTTTGATGTGAGTTCTTTGGATACAACAGGCTCTATCTCTTCACCAAATGCCAGTTCCGACTGGAACTGAATGAGTTCCTCATATGAAAGAGGTTCCCTATCAGCTTTAAGTAGATCAAGCACATCACGTTCGTTCAAAACTGAGATCATGTTTTGGACTCAAAATGTTTTGCCTAATTTTGGGAAGGAAGTTAGCTTCTGTACTAGTACTTTGACACTTTCTGGCCGCTATAGCGAAACTTTTTAGGCCGTAAATCGAAAACGTGCCATAATTGAAGAAGGCCGTTGTAGCGAAATGCCGTATAAAGAGCCGCCGTATAGCGAGGTATGAGTGTAATGAATATGGGTTTATTGTAAATAACAAAATAACCGTTAATAAGAGACAATATACAGTGCTCATGTTCTTGATTGTGATTAATACTTGTTCAAAATCCTGTTGGAATCGGTTCACAAGCTCTGGATATATGCTGGCACGCATTCAAACGGATCTACTTAATTTTTTTTACATATACAGATAGACTGTAAACCCAGAAAGGTCTCTTTTATAGTGTTGTTAAGGTGAAATGAGAAATCACGAGGATTTCGGAGAGAAAAAGAAGAAAGAAATAAAATACTTTGTAAATTTCCCCTTTAACAACCACTTTAAAGGGAAAAGGAAACCTTCAAAGTCAACTGACATCTAGATAAAACAAAAAGACGACTTTTGTCTAGCAGTAAAAACGCCTTCCGGATGTGTGTTCTAAAACGAGTGAATGGCCAAAAGGAAAATGGAAGAAGAGGAAAACCCGTTAACTCGCCTCTCTCCTCCATCACCTCCTTCTGCCTTCTTTCTTCTCCCACGACCACCACCACCACCACCCCGTCTCTCGTAATTTGTATACGAATTCGTATTGCCCCCTTCGGTGTCGTTTGTAAATCTCGAAGAAAAAGATTTTTGTTCCAGAATTGTTTCAACCTTATTTCATTTTAACTTTTTACACTGAAAAGAAGCTAACGTTAAACTTTTCAAGGGCTGCCAACCAAAAAAAAAGGAGAGGAAAGGAAAAAAAATTTTCCTTCGATTTCCCTCATTTCTTCTCCTTTTCCTTTCTCTCTTTCTTTCTTCCTATTTTTGAGCCAAGTCGAAGTTTTTATTTTTTCTTTCCTCTCTCTCTCTCTCCTGTTCGTTCGTCGAATTGCCCTCCATCAATTTTTCTCCCTTGAAAAGTTCTCGCCCGGTCGAGAGTATACATTATGGTTTTTATAGTGAGCTTTAGGTAGGAGAAAGGAGAAAAAGGAAAAGAAAAAAAAGATTTCCGGTCGATCAGGAACGCAGTCGGCAGTTCGGGTCGTTAGTCACGGTTTTCTGACAAAACCGAAGGGACGTTGTTTTTATAAGAGAACGACCAATTTCCAAATGACTTTGCCAATAAAAGATATTTTCCAGACAGTTTTCGACTTTTTCGTGGTTTTTCTTATCGAGCTTTTATTGAATACAACACGACCATTCTATTTTTTCTCCTCCTCCTCTTCTTCTTCTTCTCCTCTGGAGCTCGTACCGCCCTTAAATCAGTGAAAAATTTGAATATCATCCTCCCTCTCGCGTGGTTTTTCGATTCTTCCTCATCTCGATTTATGGAATAATATTGATGAAATCGCTTAAGAAGGGAAACTCGACTATTCTAAAACGGATCTCATATTATCGATACACTCTCCCTCTCGAAATCCTACCAAAGGTTATACTTAGAAACAGCATTTTTGGATGAGTCTTACACATGACGACAGACATAATGAAACAGGTTCATCTCTTTATAGGATTCAAGAATCCACCAGAGATGAACCTGTGTCAGCTGACATGAATCAGTGAATTGGGAGAGTGAACGAAGAACCGATTTCAATGAATTATGTAGACCAGAAAATAATATCGTACAAAAGTCACGGTAAAAGTGATAAATCGGGCACATACAGTAGGCTACATATAATTCACCGCGATACTCATAATCACGACAAAATTTGATAATTGTGACAAATTAGCGAATATTTATCACATTTACCGGGTAGTTTATAAAATCTCAACTCGAAATGGGGGAATTTAATAAAAGGTTGCTCAAATCCTTGGCTTTGGTCACTTTTAGAACAAAAGACAAGCAATACAAGCAGCTGCTGTATTCGCTAGTAAAATTGAATGAACCTCCTAACGAGAAGAATATGAGAGTTAGTGACAGGAGTCAAGCACCACACAAACATTGATTAAATCCCCCATAAACCAGGCGGTAAATGTGATAAATACTCAGAATTTGTGATACTAACCAAGTCTTGGTGGTGATTATGAATAATCGCCGCGAATTATGTACATATTCGTCTGATTTATCACTCTTACCGTCAAATATGGGTTAGATGTAGCGCAAAGAACCAACATTTTTTTCGACCCAATATCACAAACCAATTTAAGTATAAGTGTGCATTATTTATGAAATGAAATCTTCCTGAAAACGTGTCTAAACCCATCAAAGAACACTTGCTAAAGCTATACATCTCAGTTATAAATTGAAGTTTGTACAAGACAGCTCATTAAATGAGGTCAAATTCAGGTCAAACGTGTGGAATGGTTAAGAAATTAATTTCTCCCGGAAGTGTGCAATATTTATGAAAGATATAAAACAACAACAACGGGAAATCAGTTAGTTGTAACACAAGGAGATATAGGACTAACAGAAAAATAATCCATCATTTAGTAAGGACACAGACAGACAGAATTTCTGTAGTGATTTCAATAAATCTGGAGAGAACTGACTGTAATTGGCTCACAGTCATAGTCACAAACATAAAGGCAGACAAATAGTCTTTAGTAGATATTAATTACAATTTTTAATAAAATGAAAAATTAAATAAACGTCAGACAACGTGCGGTACGTCTTCAACCGTTTTGATAAATTACGAGCTTCTGAGCCATCTTTCAGAAACATGAATCTCTCGTGGCACGTTCGCGGAAGGAAAAAGAACCGAGAATAAGAAGACGAAGAAGAAGAAGAAGACGAAGAAAAAGGAAAAAATTTCCCATCGAGGTTGATTCTATTGAAACCCCCAAGATGAAATCACATAATGTAAACGATAAATCAAAGCCTAACCATTGTCCTTTGAAAGTGGCCGATCACATTCACAGCACTATCACAAATCAATAAAGCCCCTCAGACTCTTTCCTTTTCCTCCTTGCAACCTTTTCCCTCCCTTTCCTTTCTCCTTTCCTTTTCTTCCTCTCTTCGTCTCTCATAAATTTCCCTTAACAGTCCATACTGCCTTTCTCTATGTCCATTTGGAAAAACTAACCGATAATCACGAAAAAGATAAAGTTAATATCGTCGAAAACTATCGCCGAGGAAAAGACTTTGGGAATGTTCCATCATCGTTATATCTCATCCTTTTTTGTTTTAAATCTTCCAAAAATTTAGTTTTTCCCTTTTTTGGGGAGCGGCTGGAAGGAGAGATTTTTTGCTGGAGACGGTGTTCGGAAGTCAAAAGCTCTCGTTTTCCAGTTTTATGATATAAAAAAGCGATTCTATTAATGCTTTAAGCTTTTGGAAGTTTCCAAGATGGGAATGGTGACAAACTCTCCCAATCTCATGGGATATCGATATACTGTCTAAAGCGTTTGATTGAAAAGTCTGTGTTATAGTCAAAGCGATGACGAAATTGATTATATAGCGTCTGAATGGCTGTGGATTCTTTTTGAAACGAAATACTGTGCAATACTTTTGAAATAAGCTCTCTGTGAAAGTATCTTAAAAATGAATTTCTTACAAAACTGTGCATAACTTATGAAATACTCCCTACAAACATTCTACTTTCTTTGTTCTTTGTTTTATCAGTAAAACTACTACCAACAACTACAAAATTGACTTCTACTAGCACAAGACCTCTTTAAAGACTAATCAAAACAGAAATCTGGACACTACAACAAAGGTTTCCAAACCCAGAACAATTAACATCCTCCAACAGCAGACTTCCTTATATCTCGAATCGAGGATGTTCTCATATACCTAATTAAGGTTTTTCAAATCGGTAGCTGAGACGACGAAGGGAGGAGAAAAAGCTAAGCATCCAATTAATGGAGGATTTTTCTCTTTCTTTGTTCCTTCAAATAAAAGGAATGACTGGAAAGATGAAGGGAAGAAAAAAGGAGAAAAGAAAAAGCGAATGTCGTAGGAGCAGAAAGCAGAGTTTCCCCTTCCTCCATCAATCACATACGTCAATTTGTAGGAACCCAGCGTGGGGCTCTGCGAGCTTTTCTTTCTCTCTCTTACGACAGAGCTGCGAGACGATTGAAATTGTAACGAAGTATTGAATTTCATGAGGACAAATAAAATCAATCTTACCCTCGCTAGTTTTTTATTTGACTCGCCTATTTTCCATTTTTCCTATTGTTTTCTCAGCATCAGGTCCTCTCCTTCCTCCTCCTCCTCCACGTCCCAGAATCCGACCTGAACAAACGGTTGACTTCCTCTCCGATATACTCCATCCGAGTCAGGTCTTGATGGTAATTACTCGCCTTTTTTCCCGATCGAGTTAATAATTTTCCATTAAAAGCGTTTCACTCACGAAATTAGAGTGCTATTTGTAAAATGAAAAGTCTCGGAAAACGCTTTTCCGATTTCCCACGGGAACACAAGCCTACGGAAATAAAAGGAAAATAATCAGAATCGGCCGAATATTCAATTGAATAATTAATTCTGACAAGCGAATTGATTTGAGACATATTCAGATGACTTTTCCTAAACACCAAAGTCCTTTACACGAGTTTCCACTTAGTGGGAGAGAGAGAAAGCACTCCCATCAAAAAAGATTTTTTTTGTGCGCCGTTTTATGATTTTTTCACTTTTTACCAAAAAGCTTCTTCACTAACAGATTCTCTTCCGCTTTTTGTTATGTTAGTTTTAAGTTTGTAGTGTTTGGAGAACTGTACTTGACCCTTTTTGCCTTTGTGATAAGAAGAAACATTTCCAATTCCCTCCTCATGGGGAAAGAACAGGGATATGACCCCAGTAACCTTTAGTTTTCTCACCTCATGCAGGTCCTAGCGGAGCGTACAGTCCAGACGGTTCCATGGGTTACATGATGGACGGACAAGCTCAAATGATGCATCGGCCTCCGGGAGAACCTAGTTTTCACAACGAATACCATTACCCACCGCAATATTATGGCCACCATCTGTAGTCCTAGTCATCGGAGTTAAAGGTGAGTACGTTACTCTACAAATTAGGTTCGCGTTTTGATCTTACACAAAGTATAGGGTGAATCAAAAGTTGAGAGTTACTCAGTCTTGGGACCACTGAATGCGGTTAGAGGAGATGAGTAGCTGAATTTACAACCCACCCTGTATATATAGAACAAAATTGATTAATTAAGAGCCTTTCAAAGGGTTTCCCTCTTCAATAACGACTGTTTCACTACGAATCATCTCATGGCTCGACAAGTTTTAAAAGAAATTTTTTCGCTTGAGAGATAAACGGTTGGATAGACAATGGCCCACGAATCTAACAAAAGAAGAGAGATAGTCCTCCAGAACACAAATTTAAAAAATTCTAACCGAACATTAAAAAATTTCTATTTCAGATGAACTGAAGAATCTTTTTTGTTTTGGTTTTGAGGGAAGAGCTATCAGCATCGCCAATCTAAATTCAGGAAAAACTTAACTAAAGGCTTTCATTTCCGGACAAAAGAGCAAACGGAAGAGAAAAGGATCTCCAAAAAAAAACAGTTTTTCGTGCGATGAAAAAGCGGAACTAACTCCGCCTCCCCACGAAGAAGAAGGAAGGAACAAGAAGAAGAGGAAGAAAGAAAAGAGAAAAAAGTAAAAAATTAGGAGAAAATTCTTCAGATAGGTGGACTTAAAAAGTATACGAGAGAATTTAGATCTCAATGTCCGCAACAGTTTTTTGTTGTTGGTGTATAAAAATATGTATAAAAATAAATAAAATAAAATAAATAAATAAATATGAAAATATGTTACCTTAAACAAAAAAACAAAACAAAACTGTCGTGACGACGGTTACGATAACGACGAGAAATCAAAATTTTTTTTAAAAAATAATTTTCTTCAACGAAGTCGCCCTCGATAACTGGTGGAAGCAGACGACGACGACTACCACTACAACAACTACTACTACGACGATGGAAGTAACGTGAGACTAAAAAAAAAAATTTGAGGATCACGAAGAGAACTTCCAATTTTTAAATTAATGTGATGTTTTTGTACAAAAATTTTTGAACAATTTATAAATGTAGATAAATTAAGAACAGATAAACAGAAAAAAACGGGGAAAAAGTGTAAACAATTAGCAATTTTGTACAGTTATGTAAAAAGCTAAGAACACAAAACAAATAAAATCGAAAAAGAAAAATTTCGTAAATATGAAAGGATTTTAAAACGTGATTCGTGTGGTTTCTACCAAATTATTAAATTATTGTGCGGTGAATGTGTAAAGGAAACAAAAAAGTTTACAAAAAAAAAATTCTAATAATGATAATAATAATAATGAGAACTGCCCCCTTCTACCCTGCTACCTTCTTCCTCCCAACCTCCTCCTCATCCAGTTACTCCTTTCATAGTGTGTGCATCCTCTTTTTGACTTATGGATATGACTCAAATACACGAAACCAATAAATGAAAATCAAAACATCCGCCATCTTGAATTTTTAATTTAAATTCATTAACCAAGTCAAAATAAGGATTCAACTTATGGATAATAAACTAAAATTTGAGCAAAACCTGGTCTGTTGTATACATAAATCTCTGCTTTGGCACATAGGAATCGTGGAAACTATGTCAATTTGGGTTGGGAGGTTGAGAGATTGGACACTGAATTCAATTTTTGGAGTTTAAATAAATTTCTGAAGTTATGTAAATCCCGTTTTTGTTGTTTTTTGTTTATGTAAATAAAATATTTAGTTCGGCTGTAGATATTTGTAGAACCACCAAACCTTACCCCCACTAAGAGGTTTTGAGTTTGGGGTCGAAGGTGCTGACCTATAGCACTTTAAGACGTAATTAGCATTTAGAGTTTAAATCAAGGAGGCCGTACCTTGGCTCTTAGTCCAGGTATGACGTTAATGACCTTAATTCTTAGACGTTAAAAAATTGTTAAATGAATTCTCCCAGACTCCAAATTTTGAGTTGTAAAACTGATTTCCCTCTAAATTCGTTTTAGAAAATTTAAATTTTTGGTCAGATCCGATCGATACAAACCATACCAGCAGACTTTTAGTTTTTAAAAAAAGGCTAAACTCACCTAAATTCAATAACCGATGACAAACTCCAACTATTTTGACAATTTCCAAAATCTAAAATAGCTAACCTGAAGAGTATCAAAGCCAAAACACACAAACACCCACCACGAGGACACTACCGGTATTACAACACAACACCAAAAAATTTGAAACTTGGACTAATTAAACAAATTTGAGTGAATAATAATAATAATATCAAGGAGGACATAACAGACAAATTTATCTAATTTATACTAGTTAAAAATTTAATTAAAAAAAAATTGCCAAACACAGTCTACACACTAAAACTACTCTCAAATCTCAAGTTTACGACGCAATGTCGTCTGCTTTTATTCCTCATCGCGTTAAATATATCGTCTGCTAGTGTCGTACCTGTTTTTATAAATCCCCAAATAAACAATTTGTAAGTGATTTGAAAGGAGAATAAAAATATCGGTTTTTACTTTCGGATCTGTTACAGACAAGACACCAAAAATTTATTTTGATTGTTTTCACGGTTCGATCTCTCATCCTTCCACCCCCGCTGCCCACCTCTTCCACTCCTCCCTCTCTCGAACTGTATATTTAAAAACACTTTAATAAATTTATTTTGTATTTATGTAAAACACGATTCTACCTTTTTTGGGTTTATTTTTAAATTCATCCGGCTTAAATGAATGCCTGACCTTCATAAATAAAACACCAGGTTATTGACACACCCCTGAAATGAGAGTTCATACATCAAACACGAAACCAAAATTTTCTTTTCAAAATTGAAGAGGAGAGTAAGTGAGAGAGAGAGAGGATGGAAGACAGGAATGTTTAAATTTTTTTTTTGTTGGACCGAAATCATGTTTAAAAAAAAGCAGAGAAAAGAAATTTCGTAGGCGCACACATTTTATCCGGTTTCCCTTTTTCTCATTTCAAAGTTTGATGCATTAAAGTTTGAACGTGCCACGACAGCAATTTATCAGTTCCTCGAGAAATTTGATTTCCCTTTTGCTGCACAATAAAGAAAACTACGGGATTTTGGATTTCGAGAACATCACAAGCGGGGTTTCGGGCATGAAATCAATGGACAATGTACACAGTCTTCAACAAGGCAGTATATACCTACCCTCTCCTTGCTCAAATTTCAGATAACAATATAAATATAAATAAATAAATAAATAAAATAGCAAATTGATTACGAGAGCAAAACTCAGAGATTAAAGGGAATTTATAAGGAAAAAAAATTTTTTTTTTTACACGTTGTAAAGGTGTCATAAAAAAAGTACTCTAAGGTTGTGCGGTTAAAAACGAAATCAAGTCGTTGCGAATATGAGTAATTAATTAATTAATTAATTAATAAACAAAAGCTGATTAAAAATGAGGCAAAAAGACACCCCCACCCTCCCTTATCCCCCCCGAGAAAATTATCTAAAACTTTTCTATTGCTTTGGCGACCCCTTGAATTGGTTTTTAACCGTTTTTGCTACTGTAAAAGTTTCTAGTTGTCCTGTTGTAGTAAAATTTAATTTTTGAAAGACTATATTCATTTTTGTTTGCTAATTTTTATCACACACTTCCGTCTAAAATGTTACTCTATCCTTTGAAGGCGACTTATGGCTCGTTTGTTTATCTGGAGAGCTGATGGTAGCAGCGAAAGAAGATTGTTTGGAATTGTAATGAGTCGATATTCAATTACCAGAGTTGAATGGCGCATGCGCGTGATGAAGACAAATCATTTTGAAAGAGTTTGTAGTTGTACAGAAGTGTCGACTAAGTCACTGAATTATCTGGAGAGATGATAACAGTCCAGAAGATTCGAATTGAGTTATCCAGGTCGTTCTAACGATCTGATATAGTTCCCACGGGAATCAGAACGCATCCTTGAGTGTTAGGAAATAGTATTCGTGCCCGAAGGCAAGGTAATAAATACCCTGTGGTCACTTCCTTTCCTTGTTAGAAGGTTGGCCATGGGATGAGGTTCTTTTTTACTTGAGCTCTTACCTGTAACCTTGAGGAATCTCAAAATACCACCGTTGGGTGTAACATTCTAGCGTCGTCAGTTATCTTCACAGGCTGTTGTCTCTTTGTTGTGGGGTGGTTTATTGATGATGCTAGTAAAATACGTGCCTGAAAGGTAAGACAACTGTTAGTCACGTTATCTTTTGCTGAGTGGAAAAAGTTGGTAATCCAAAGAAGAAACAGAAAAACGGGACTCAACAACAACATTCATCATCGAAACAGTATACAAGAAGAGGACAGAGATTTCGGAATGATGCTGTGGTCAATAAGATAATCTCCTTTGATGTCTCAGTTGGTGAATAATTGAAATTTTTTTCTTTGTTTAGTTCGGAACCCGTTAAATGAGGCCTTTATTAAAATAATTCCAATAATTTTGATATATTGACTGTTAACAATTTCGATCAATCGGTTAATCTCTTCGATTAGTTTATAGAAGATTAATAAATCGTCAATTATTCAAGCAGGATCATAAATTTTATTTTATAGTTTAAATCATTTTTCGCTTTGGGACAGTCAGTCTATCAAAATGCCGAAAGAAAAGATGACCGGTGACCGATAGAACTGTCCTCCTGCCGATCGATATCCCAGCCGACCGCCTTTCTTCCTTTTCCTTTCGCTTCGGAAACTCTTATCACTTCATTTTTCTTTCTTAACAACCGGATCTACATCCTCCGACTGAACGTATGTCTTATTTATGGTCCTTTCAACTTGTTCAACCGACTCTCTTGACTTGGAAATGGTGAAGTGAGCCCTTTTAAAACAGTTCGAATTAATATACAGACTTGAAGTTTTTGATATTTGATCTGCGAATGTGAGACAAATTTGAAGAGAGTTAGCGACGGGAAACTGCCAAAGTGATAAGTTGTTCGCTTTGACGTAGAGAATTTTTAGATACAAAATGTGTACCTTGGATTTTATAAATGGTAGTCGACGAACCGTCACTGGTAGGCTAATTAAGATTCGCAGCGGTGGAATACGTGAATGCATACTGCTTAACAGATTCCAAACCGTCTCAAAACCAGATTCGACTGTGATTTCCGGTTTAAATACCCTATCTAAAGCCCTCTCTGAAAAATGCTTACTAGTATACACTGCTGCTGCAATCCAGAAGGTGAGAATGTTTATGAATCAGAGCTTCTTAGTAAGTTAAACATCATAAAAATAGTCTAAGACATTCTGGCGTGATCTTTCCGGATGTTTAAAACCGAGAGCTTTGGTGGTCACAGATCAGTCAGCTAATTATATATTATTTAGTCCTGTCAGTATATATGTATTTAATAGCTAAAGATGATTTGCTAAATTATTTATGAACCATCTGAATCTCGAAACACAAGAACGAGCACCAAACTTCCATCCAATCGAATCAGTTTCCTGTCTTCATAGCTTAGATCGTTGTTGGAGCCATTAAAAAACGTTTTCTCTCATCGATATACAGTATAACTATACCTTTGCTTCCGGTTACCTACCCTACTTAATATATTCCACGTCATTTTGGTTACAAAACTTTTTTGTACAGTTCCTAATCCAGGATTTAAGAGATGGGAACAAAACTACACACAGAGTTGGAAACGAACTCAATTGTTTGTCTTAGAAAATTTTTCGAAAGTTCAAAAGCATAATTCAGAGAAAATTGGTGGTGGTTTTAATCCCGTTTTTCACGCTTAAATTTTGGGTATAACAGGATGCTGGAGGAGGATTCGAACCCATGACCATTTGCGTCCAAGTCAGGAACTTAACCACTACACTACTCCTCCCACTAATTCAGAGAAAATTTTGGATCACTGAGTATAAGCTAACTGTATTCGCTTGACTCTAAGTTTAAATTAGAAGTATCGACCTAATCAAAACTCTGTAACATTCACGAGGCCAACATCAAATCGACCAAAATTTTGTTAAATTTATTCCTGTGAAGTATATTAGTGTAGTCTCATCTACCACTCCTTTCGCCTACTTCCCTCCGCCTCTCCATGAGAAATAGTTTCTCCAGAAATTAAGAATTCGTACAAAGCGGTAGACCGGCCGAAGTCTTGTGGCTTTGAACTATGTTGGAAGCCAAAACAAGTAATAAGAGTGGAGGAGAACTTGCTTTTGGCCAATTGGTGAATCGTGTTCCTCGTTTTTGGGTTTGTAGTTTTGGTAGTTTTGAAAGAGAGTAAAACGCTTCTGGCAATACCCAGACAAAAACGCGTTGACAACGCGCCTAAAATTTTTAATTAATCTTTGAGCTTCCTCGTTTCTATTGAAAACAGAGAAAAATTTTTCTTCCTCCCAGCAAACAGAGAGAGAGAGAGATGTTAGAATAAAACTGGAAACCAAAGCGATTTGAGTTTTTGTGGTGTCCAAAAAGCAAGAAAGATAAATTAAGTTTGGATGAAATGAAAATAGATTTAAACTCTAATAGATTTTGAAGAGGTATATAAAAACTAGTTTTCCCTCTCTCTCTCTCTCTCTCTCTTTGTCTTTCTCTCAAACATTCCGATAGAATTCGAAACTAATCAAAGACTTTTGAGTGTTTCACTGAGCTTTTCCATGATAATTGATTACTTTACCAGTTTACAAAAAGGCCGTCTATCCAATGTCTGAATTCTCCCAGCTTTCCATAGCAATTTACCTTTTAACTTTACAAAGCTGTTCCTCAATAATGACTACCTGACTACTTCTTTCATTACACCTCATAAACAGTGCACAATTTTAGTTGGAGCTAATTTCAAAAATAATGCACACTTTGAGAAACAGTATACTGCGTAAGTAGTGCACAAAGCGAATCGTTATTTGTTTCATAAATACTGCACACCCGAAGGAAGAATTCATTTCATAAATATTGCACACCCCAAAAGAGAATTCATTTCATAAATATTGCACACCTGAAGGAGAAATTCATTTCATAAATATTGCACACCCGAAGGAGGAATTCATTTCATAAATATTGCACACCTGAAGGAAGAATTCATTTCATAAATATTGCACACCCCAGAGGAATTCATTTCATAAATATTGCACACCGAAGGAGGAATTCATTTCATAAATATTGCACACCCAAGCGGGAGGCGTAGTGTAGTGGTTAAAGTTCCTGACTTGGACGTCATGATAGTGAGTTCGAATCCTCCTCCCGCATTCTGTTATACCCCCCCAAAAAGGGCCAAAACGGGATTGAAACCACCACTAAGTAGTGCACAATTTTACCAAGTTTCAGAGAGGTCTGTGGTGTCATGGTTAGTGACTGACTATGGAAGTTATAGTTGTAAGATCGAATCCTCGAAAGCTCAAATAAATAAAATAAAATAAATTGATCAAGTTTCAAAGTGTTATTATTAAATACATAAGAAGTTTTGGGACGTTTCCGGAACTCTGAACCCAAAAAGGTCTGCACTTGCGAACCATCGGCTGAAGGTATAATGGCGTCAACAGTTCAAAACAAATCCAAACTTCGAAACAATTTTATTCATTTAAGGAGCCCGACGAGGACATTATCACTCCTCTCCTTTCACATCCTCTCTTCCCTTTGACTTACCACGGAATAGAAATAACCGTTAAAAGGTCAGTAGGAAGACACATGGGAGAAATTATTTGAGGCGAAAAAGGAGCAAAATATAATGAAAAAAAGTCAATTTTGGGTTTATATTAAGAGCAAAAGAGAGAGAAAATTGTTGAGCGAAATGAAATCGAGGAAATAACGGATTTAGCCATTGGAAAGCCCATTACGGACATTGAGCACCTCCTGATGAGTCCCGGGAGATGCATCATGTCACATTTTTTCCACCTCGAAGACTTTTCCCCTTCCTTTAATCCTTACTTAAAGGTGGTTCAAATTATCTTTAATTTCAAAATGAGAAAATTTCACCTTTTTCCCAGACAGAGAGAGAGAGAGCGGAAGGGTGAGCAGGGCAAGGGCTCATCTCAACAACGAAAGTTTTGTAAACTTCCTTTCAACTAGAAACCAAACTGAGTGTTACTCCTTCTCATGGAACACTGTTTTGTGCCAGCTATTCCCTTCTCCTCTCACCTTTTCCAATGTTTAACATCTACATCAGAGCTTTGAAAATGATTTCATCCACCGTCAGCGATTTGTATAATGTCCCAGTTAACGACCACCCGTATGAGAGTATAAGTAGTTTTTAGGTCTATCCCAAAAGGTTACATAAAAGGAACTGACCAACAGCAGCTTATGGTTCAAAAATAACGGTTCAGGGCCTGGTGGAAAGGCTAGGGTAAGGTAAAGGCTCTCTACTAGAACAGAGGTTCAAAACTTTTTGTGTTGTATACCCTTTGCCATGTTTTTCGGTTTTGATATTGGTTTTTGTAAATTTCTCACTGTAGTGAAGTAAATTTTCTACTTTTATGTCTTTATATTATAAGATAGTGTTCGAGTAAATCGAACAACAAGCCTGCCTGATGAGAAACACCCGACGCTTGGTTTGGCGCCGCTCGGGCGGCGCGCCGGTGGAGACCACAAGGCGGGTGTCTGGGAATCAGGCTATTTTAGCATAGTTCTTTTGCGTTGTTTTTGTTGGGTTTTTGCAGTCGTCATAAGTCGTTGGTTCGAGTAGGACGAAAGGAACGTTCGCTCCGGTATAGGATTGAGTCGCGGCTGAGAAAGATCCGAGTTGAAAGAACGTTCGCTCCAGTATATGATCGGGTTTGTCGGCCGAGACGGCTCACACATTGTATTTAGCGCATGTAAGAAAAGATCAATAAAATACATATATAAGAAGTTTGGTGTCTCTTATTTGTATGCCTTATTTTGATCGTCCTCGGTTAGGGTTTCTTACATTTTGGTCCTTCGAGCCGGATATAGGTTCCGGTAGTGGTTACGAATAAGTATTCGAGCAGTAAGTGCGCAAAGTAGAATCGGAAGTGGTCCGGTTAGCAGTAAGTATAGAAGAGTCTGGATATAGGTTCCGGGTAGTGGTTACGAAGTATTCGTGTAGTAAGTGCGCAAAGTAGAATCGGAAGTGGTCCGGTTAGCAGTAAGTGCGTATTGTAAAGTCTGGATTGGTCCAGTTAGCGGTTCCGAATTGTGTTCGGACAATAAGTAAAGCCAGAAAGAGGCATCGGATAGCGGTTTCGAATAGTGAATTCGAACAGTGAATGCAGATATAGGCATACGGATTATGCATACGGATAGTGTTCAAGAACAGTGATTTGATATTCGGATACGGGTCCGAATAAAGGGATTGTCAGATTTCCAAGTTTTCGGTTGTTTAATTGATAAGTGACTGTCGGGTATAATATTTAGGTTAAGTGTCGGACTCTCGGTTTAGTTTAAGTATTGGACTTATTCGGTTTAGCATCTGCAGTGACATTTAGGTTATAAATATGGCTCCCAATCGAGAAGCGAAACTGAGAAGGCTCAGTGCAAAAAGAACAACATTTCAAGTTTATACAAAGGTTTGCGGTTTAGCTAAGTGTTTGGACGATGATGACTCTCGGGAACAATTTCTAGATTTAGTAGTTTCAGTAGATCGGATAAAAACTGAGTTCTGTGAGTTAGTGGAAGAAATCGCGAAAATAAGTGCGGAATTGAACGCGGAAGGCGAGCTAAACTATGAAGAAATTTACGTAGTGGAAGAAATGTGCGGTAAAATCCTCAGAGCGGAGCGGTCGTTAAAAGGTTCGAGCGGTAGCGAATGCAATGATCGGCAGTGTCAATTCGGAGGTGACCACGTGGAGAAACGGAAGTGCCCTCGGTTACCGAAGATTGAACTTCCTACTTTTTCCGGGGACATTCGTGAATGGGGAGCCTTTTACGAGCTTTTCAAAAATTTGGTGCATGAGAACAAAGCTTTGGCAGATAGTGACAAACTTTATTACTTAATTGGGTGCCTTAAAGGGGAGGCAAAGAATATGTGTTCAGGTTTGTCTTTTTCGGGAACTAATTATGGAATGGTTTGGGAAGCATTGGTCAGTAGATATCAAGATACAAGAGCTTTAGCGAACGCGTATCTGCATCAAATCTTGCAATGGCGTGACGGCCGCGAAGAAACTGGATCGAGCTTAAATTCATTTTGGAGAAAGTTGGTTCTTCTGTTGAAGCTTTAAAAATTTGGACATTCCGGATTTGGCTGATTTCATTCTATTATATCACTCCTATCAAGTTTGAATTCGACAACAGTGAATTTCTTCGAGCTTAACCGAAATTCGGGAACCGTTCCTAAACTTCAAGAGCTAATTGACTTGTAAAATTAAGGGTAAAGTCCATCGCGGCTACAGGTTCAAAAGGTTTCGATAGAGGCAGGAATTCGGGAGCCCCAAGGTCTAAATTCATGAAAAAATCGTTTATCGTCAGAGAAGACAAGACTTCGGAATCGAGCAGTCGGTGCAAATATTGTGGAAACCCGGGGCACAATCTGCGGAGTTGCAGAGCTTTTGGGAAACTTAGTCCTGGAGCGAGGTTTAGGCAAATTACGTCGTTAAGGTTATGCTACAACTGTTTTTCGGCGGATCACCAGGTTAAGTCCTCGGCCAGAAACTGTGATCTGTGTGAGCGGAAACATCACAGGATGCTTCATACAACTCGGTCTGAAACTACTCCACGTAATAATTCCACGGAGGAGAGACGACAGTCGAGGAGAGTGCAGTTGGAGTTGTAGGGCTTGTGCAGTTACGATGAGAAGAAGGACAACTTGGTGTTGCTGGGAACAGTGAGAGCGAAGGTCGAGTGTCAGGCAGGCGAAGGAAGATTTTGCTGGACAGCGGGAGTCAGGTGAATTTGGTGTCGCGGCGGTTCTGCCACAAACTGGGGCTTCAGATCTCGAAATAGTCGTCATGGTCTTTGGTTGGTAGGACGAAAGGAACGTTCGCTCCGGTACATTCAATCGGAGTTCGTCGGCCAAGACGGCTCATATTTGTATTTAGCGCATGTAAGAAAAGATCAATAAATACATATAAGAAGTTTGGTGTCTCTTATTTTTGTATGCCTTGTTTGATCGTCCATCGGTTAGGGTTTCAAGATAGTATAATAAGAGTAAATAGGTACCATTAGTGTATGTTAAGACCAACTATCGTGGACCCAAAAATTTTTCGCTGACGTAAACCCCTTGAAGGTTGTCATAGACCTCTGGAGGTCGATATAGGCCACTTTGGGAATCACTATACTAGAAATAGTTTTCGAAAATCCTTCTTTTCCCAAGTTTCTAAAGAAAATTTGCTTAATAAAAGAATTTGAGTCAGTCTGTGAAAGTTTTTCCTAAAACTACTGCACAGTGGCATAAAGGAATTTCCTCAAATTTTCGAGCACTGTCCATAAATTATCGTCCTGGGACAGAATCCACTCTTACCTCTAAAGACGGGAGTGTTCAAGAGTGGATTACATCAGCTGATGTTATATTTATAATATATAGTATAGTACAACTAATTATTGTGCTTAGGCTACCTCTCAGAACGTTAAAAAGTTGTTACTATCCTTCTAGCTAGTCTATCAGTCTATCTAGTGTTGAGTTCTAAGGTCATACTGTGCTGTTGTGTTAGCACCACTTAGATAGCGTGCAAAGTTACCAAAAACAG
Organism: Columbicola columbae; assembly: GCA_016920875.1. Taxonomy (NCBI): domain Eukaryota; kingdom Metazoa; phylum Arthropoda; class Insecta; order Psocodea; family Philopteridae; genus Columbicola; species Columbicola columbae. The sequence goes on from JADMLL010000008.1 coordinate 10,525,461, forward strand.
AAAATTCTGGATTTGTTACGGAGAGAAAGAACTTGAAAAGTTGATCGGCTTTTACAGTATGACATCCACTGCTGAATTTCATTGCCACTTTCAGAATCAAACGATTGTTACGAGTAGGAAAAGAGAACAAAAAACTAAAACGAAAGTCAGCAAAAAAATGGAACTAAAAAATTGTCCAGCGACCATTTGACTGAATAAAACTAGAAAACTACAGACACACACACAAAGAAAGCTGTAAGTGATTGCTTTCGAAGCAATTCGTTCGAGCTTTTCCACGTCCAATTTTTTTCATCCCTTCCCGGTGAACTTCCCTTCCGTATTCACCCGGCGAACGTTTACGAATTCCATGCTCGAAGCTTAAGAATTATTAAAAGCTCTTTTCATAATTTGTTTCTCAATTTTTCACTTGTAAAAAATAATAAGAAAGATGAAAATGGTACGACCTTGAGAGAGAGAGTGGAATCATGTACGATTTTGAAGGATGGAAGCCAGGAGAGGATGGTGAAGGAGGAGGGAAGGGGGCGGGGGCGGGAGGATGGATGGAAAAACCTCCGAGGATATTTTCTTTCCATCTCATACAAATTTTACAGGGTGGAATTATAAATTTTGAATGGTTTAGCTTGGGAAAGCTTTCAAAGCTTTTACATATTTTTGAATTTTCTAAGGGCGTTTCACTTCTGAGTGAGAAAACTTGTGAATTTTAAATTAGTTCAAATGGAAATAACTTTGGCTTACAGGGAAATCTTTTAAATATGTAAGAGCTTTTTTTTTTCTTCCTTTGCTTAATATTAAAGTTTGCCAACGTTGGGGGGCCTCAGTGGAAAAATATTAAAATTTCGTATTTTTCGGTGGAGGCGGTTAAATCACGTTATAACCCCAGTCGTTAAAAAATATTCTCATGAATTCGAAATTATCGTTTCTTACCACCCCCTCATCCCCAAAAGTCTATGTCAGAAACAGATTCCAAAAAGCTTGGAAAAGTTTCGGTGAAAGCTCGATTTGTGAAAGCTAAGAAGATTAATCAGGAGTAATGAACCTTAAAAGGTTGAAACGATTGCCTGTTTGCCGAAAAGACAAATTTCGCCGAACCAGTTCCCAAAACTTACTCAGCAGGTACCGAAAACAGCAATTTTTTTCGAAACACACAAAACCGATCGAATGGTACTCAACTATACCCGTCGAACACCATCTGAAAAATTAACTCTCTGACCTTTTAAAGCCAACAACTTCTACTCTTAAAACGACCCTGTTGGTCAGTTCATTGTGATGGTATATAATTAAGGCGTTCAAATCAAGCAACCTATCCTCTGCCCCCCCCCGCTCCCGTACTTCCTTATTTTGCCTACTCCTCTCCTCTCCTCTCTCTCTCAACACACAAAAAAGTGTTTTTAACCGAACGAACCATCAACAAATTAACCGGCTCGAGGGCCTAAGATCCATGTGCACGAATGATTGGGTTTTATAATAATTCACGAGATCATGCTCACGATGTTACTAGTAATTTGATCATCTGGAATGGACGATACGAGTTTAATCAGCTGCGTCTAGTAAGAATACAAATAAAGGACAAAGGCTCATCCGACTCATGCGGTATTAATCGCCTTCGGGAAGGAGTTTCAACTCTCGCATGAGGAAAAGATTCCTCACGAAGATTCCTACCTGGCTGGAAAAGGGAAGGCAGGAAAAATTTTGAAGTTTTGGAAACCGAAAAGGAAGACAAATAAATAAATAAGGAAAGCCAGAAGTAACCGGAACTAACCGGACATCTACCTTAAAATAGACACAGAAAACCATCCAACCTGGTGGTTAAGTGCTTACCAAATAGGAGAACTAAATTTGATACAAAACTGTGCATTACTTATGAAATGAATCCCTTTATGAGTGTGCATTATTTATGAAATGAACTCCGCAAAAAAGTGTGCATCACTTATGAAATACTGAGTTCTTCTTGTGAATTAAATGTTGGAAACGCGTAAAACAAGACCTGACTGTGTACGTAGTCATTTTCTTGACTCAAAAAACACCCCGAAGAGCTGAATGACGAAACAGAACTTCAGCAGTTTGATTATAGACTATAGGAAGAAACTGAGTTGTCAAGAAGAACCTAAGCTGGAGTAGAAGAATGAATATAGCAACTTGTAGAGGACGGGCAGAAAGCAAAAGCTACCCCACCAAAGCAAATGACTCAAAGTCTTGTTGTTATGTTAGGACTTAGAGTTACGCGGATGTTGAAGGAAAATTGAGGATTTAATGAACTGAAATACTTCTTTTCATTATATGATCGCTTTTATACTTTCGACAGAGCTTTCACATGAACACTAAAACTGTTGCTATACCTGATACTAGCTAACTTCTTGGATTCCTTCCTTGGTCACTGAAATCTTTGATATTTCACTACAGTATACGATTACTATTCGCTAAAACCATGACTGCTGATACTTCTAAACTATACTACCATACTACTAGAACTACACCTTTCATACTGGCTCTGAATTTGGGGTGTTTATACCGACCTTATCCCTGAAGGTGTTTTATTATTGACTTTGACTTAAGAGCTTAAAGGGTGGAACGAAACTATTGACTAGAAGATCGTTGGCAAACTGAATGAAGAGATACTGAACCAAACAGAATAAAAGACAGAAACATGGTAAACAGTCGATTAATCGTCAAAATCTTTAGATAACCGAAACGAATCAAAAAACAAAATGGCGAACGGATTGAACAATTACCACAAAGCAATTTTTAAAAAAGAAACAAAATAATCAAAACACAAAGCCAAGGCCTCGAGTTTTGGTAAACCATATTCAAGATCGTTTCAGAGTGCGTGTGTGTGTGTGTTCGGTCGCCTGTGAGATGCTGCCAAATAAACGGTTCCAAGGCCGACATTAAGTAACAGCTAAGAAAAAAAAGCCAAAAGGAAAAAAAAAAGAGTCTGAGAAGCGAGGAGAAAAATATCGGTGGTGAACACGTGTCTGTCGAAAAATCCCGAGCAATTGATCGGGCTTGAATTTATTGAAATCATATGGTTCTTGTATGAATAATTTTATTACGTTATAATTTAAATATGTCAGCGAACTTTTCAAGTGCCACGAGCCTCGATTAAATGAGATTCGAAACGGATTTGCATACTGAGACACGACCAATGTGTTACCATAGGCCTCACTCGCTCACTCAGACCCAAAAATTTTCTAACAAAAATTCTTTTGTGTGTATGCGTGCAGTCAGAATGTTACGATTGACTGATGATAGTAAACGAGACAGGGTTTGTAAGACAGGAAAACTTTTGATTTGATCAGAAGTAGTGCTGACAAGATTAGAGTAGGATTGTGTTCGACTCGGAAATAACTACCGACTTTATCAAAATCGTGATACTGAAGGAAAAATTTTTAAATAAAATATTTACACCTAAGTAAAATATTCATTTTAATATTAATGCACAGTATCACAGAGAACCTGTTCCAAAAATAATGCCTAATATCAGCCGGAACTCATTTCAAAAATATTGCACGTTATCCCTCAGAACTAATTTTAAAAATGCACACTGTCCATGAGAACCCATTTCAAAGAATACCCAGTTGTTCTGAGAAGTCATTTCAAAAATAATGCACGCTATCACCACTATCTTATTTCAAAAATAATGCACATTTTCCCTGAGAAATTATTTAAGAAATAATGCACGCTCTCCCTGAGAACGCATTTCAAAAATGATGCACACTCACCAACGTCCCATTTCAAAACCCTTTCATCAACAAATCGTTTCAAAAATAATGCACATTTTCCCTCAGAACCCATTTCAAAAATGATGCACACTATTCCTGAGAACTCATTTCAAAAGTATTGCACACTACCACCAAGAATTTATTCAAAAAATAATGCACGCTTTCACCAACAAATCTTTTCAAAAATACTGCACACTATCCCTCAGGTTTAATTTAAAAAATAATGTACACTGTCCATGAGAACCCATTTCAAAAGCAATGCACACTGCCACCAAGATCTTATTTCAAAAATAATGCACATTTTCCTTGAGAAATAATTTAAGAAATAATGCACGCTCTCCATAAGAACTCCATTTCAAAATGATGCACACTCTTCCTAAGAACTCATTTCAAAAGTATTGCACACTATCACCAAGGTCCCATTTCAAAAATAATGCATACTTTCATCAACAAATCTTTTCAGAAATAACGCACACTCTTCCCGAGAACCCATTTAAAAAATAATGCCCACTCTTCCTTAGAACTCATTTCAAAAGTAATGCACGCTTTATAAGATAAAATTTCTACCAGATATTGTGACGCTATCCTCTTATTTATTTATTTCCATTTTTAAATTTAAAATCATTATTTATAGGTTCTCAGCTTTTGCCGTCAATTTAAATATACATAATGAATATGTGCACTACTTATGAAATGAAACCATCGCATACGCGTTCAAGATCTGTAAGAAAAGCTCCCTGCAAAAGTGGGCATTAAAGATAAAACCGAGTTTTGATAAGATTCTGAACTATAATCTTCCTCAGAGTGTGCATTATTTATGAAATAAACCCTTCGCACAACTGGTAGCCATACAACCTGGTCAATTCTAATGATTTTAATATCTACAGAACCACCGTTAAGTGAACCAATGGATGACCCCCAGATCTGCTGTCCTAAAGCTTTTAAAGGTCGATTATGATAACAAGCTGAATGAAAGCGACGACTTTGAAAGAAGGAAGAAAAAGACACAAAAAACTAAAACAGGGCGATGTGGAACATCTTCGTCGGTTGTGTAAGAGCAGAAGGAAATAAAAAAAAAAACAAAACAACCCCTAACAATAGACGATAATGGAGATATGTCGAAGACATATATACAAAGAACCGGAAAATTCACAAGAAAAACTAAAATAAATTTTTAGTCATTCTCAGACCAGACTTCCGTTTCCTGTTGGAAATTTTCTTCTGCAGTTTGCACACACAGGGTAAAAGAAGTAGAAAAATCAAAAATTTTAATTAAAAGAAAGTATAGGAAAAAACTTTAAAAATAAATTCTTCGAGAACCAACTTTTCCTTTATAAAGTGAAAAAAAAAAATGGAGGAAAGAAAAGTTTCATAAAAAAAGGGAAAATCGGAATTTTGAAATATGCGAAAGAAAAGAAAAGAAGTTCTTCATCTTTCAGTCCCAACCCCCCGCCTTCCTTCCTGTTCCCACTACCTCCTCTCATCTCTTCTCTCTCTCTCTCATCCCTTTCCTTTCCTTTTCTCATCCGTTGAGTTTCAGTGCATCCGTGCAAATAATCTTTTTTAAAAGTGGAACTGTCAGGTGCTTTTGATAGATAGCGGAGAAAAGAAAAGCGTTATTGTAAATATAAAGTTGGGAAACAGGTTATAAAACTTATAAAATTGCATTTTTTCGGGGCCCCCAGTCAAAATGAAGAATGAACGCCGTGAATATTAAATGAACCTGACGATGATCATTTCTTTTAACTTTCAAATGAAATGAGAGAATCCTCAGACCAGAATATGAAAAATCCCTGCGCCTTCAGCCTCCTCTCCCCCTCCTTACCCCGTCCCTGTACCCCACGACTCAATTTGTTTTCTTTTCTTTTGTTTCGTTTTTTTCTTCTTCTCGGTTTCCCTTTCTTTTCTTATTTTTGGGTTTCAAATTGGGACAAGATACAAGCGAAACGTATGACTCATCCTGTCAAGAGAAAAAATTTTTCTGGTCCCCCCATACTGATGTGCCTTCAGATAGGAGACCCAAATCAAATCAGGTTCGCAACGTTGGTGACGTTTACTGATAGCGAAACTGCGTGAAAGTCCTGTGGAATTAGCCCGACAGGAAGTTTAGTTTAGTTTTAGTGCTTAATCTCGGTTTCTACCCTTGGGTATGACAACACAGGATTCGAACTCACGACCATAACTTCTATAGTCAGGCCCTTTGACCGCTATAACGCCACCAAACCTTCCACTCGAGAGAGGAAATTAATAAATCAACAGGAACTTGAAAATTAGCGAAGCTTAACATTGTGCATTAATTATGAAATGAAATATAGCTAAGAGTGTGCATTATTAATGAGAAATAAAATTTTTCAAGATTTGAGAATTATTTAGTCAACTGATCCCATCTGAAAGTGTGCAATATTTATGATAAGAACTCCAACATGAAACTGTGTGTTAGTGATGAAACCAACTCATTCCAGATGTGTGCATTATTTATGAAATGGGCGTTGAAAATTTGCTAATTCATAAACTACTCTGGGAATTTAAATAAAGGGCAACCTAACCACTAAGGAACGACTAGTTAGCACTCTAAAGCGCTTATAAAAAAATTTATCAACTTCACAAGAGAGATGGAAGCTATAACGTGAATAATAACACAAAGCTTCCATTCAAAAGATGCTTATATCAATCCTCTCCCTGTCGCAACAGTCCACATCATGTTATCATCTTGTTTTATTTTTCTGTGTTTATGTTCTTTCAAATAAACTGGTTACAAGAATAACATAAACATTCGCACAAAAATAATCGCACAATAAGTAAACATGAGTAGGGAAACGCCTTTGTTCATGACACTATCATCACAGACAGAGAATCAATCATAAACCAAAATTCCATCTACCACAATATACAGTAATTTGCAAACTCACCACATTCAAGAACTAACTCACCGCCTTGTTGACATCCTGTAATACCTAAACAGACCTTTCCAAGTCCTCTTAGGAAATTGGTTAGACAGAAAAAATTATTGAAATCCCCTGACGAATTAGAATTAGGCATTCGACAACCATACAGCTCGCGATTGGTTTGTTTGGGAGAAAATTTGTTTTGTAAATAAAATTTAAATTTCGTAGTTTACGTCTAGAATGTTCTTCCACAAGTGGGGTAATGTCGGAACAAATATGCAGTCGAAAAATTTTTAAGTGATACTATAACTTTTTTTGAGTATAAAAATGATTTATACTTGAGTATGCGAGTTGATGAATCCCACTTTCTTTTATTTATGATTCGCTAATTACTCTGGTTCCTCCAACTTTTGGAAGATGAATTATGGCCCTCGACTCAGTCAATTTGCATTCCTAATTGCCGAGTTGAATGAATCATTCTCACTTGTTGACAGAACATGAAGGTCTGTCCGGTCACTCGCACAACCCCTAGCTCAAGTTATTTTCTCTTCTTCACTTCCGGTATAAGTTGTCTTGTTTGTAAAACCCGGTTTGGGTGATTTAAAAAGTGGCACGAGTAACCTAATCTCACTGTCATTCCCTACTAACTTATGTATATGTAAACGAACTGCTAGATAGCCTAGGCTCGATCGGTTTAATCTCTCAGAAACAATCTCAGACCAGACTGGTGACAGGGATTAGAGTCGGTCCGAGCTCGTTTTCTGAGTGAACGCATAGGTTCGGTTTGTTATATAAGTCGAGTCTCGTTATCTCTTCGCATGGCCTTCGCTGGGAAGATGTAACATGCTCGTCCGTCCGTACGTCCGTCTGTTGCCTAAGGCCGCGTGCACCAACGTCCATTTCCGACGACCGAAGTCTTATTTCGATGATGCGTGCACGAATCCTCGAGGCACGCAAGCTTTTCCGCCACGAAATTCGTCAATCCGCCGCCATGGATGTGGCGTAAGTGAGACTTACCTAGCCTAAGATGATTTGTCATTAAACTTGACCCGATCGGATTCGTGTCTTGTCACAGTTATGTAAATGGATTTAGAGATTCGAATCCAATTTAAAATTATAATTAATTAATTAAAATAATTTAAATAAGTCTCGAGTTGTTTTAATAAAACTTCCCGTGACTCAGGTTACAGTACGAAAGCTTTGGAGAAATTTTTCTAAGTCGTAAGTAATTCTCTTTTCAATTCTTTTAAATTTTAGATTTAGTGTTTCGCCTGATTTGATGAAGGATTTAAGAAATTTAAATTCAAACACAGAAAAGTACCGCTGTACCAACTAAAACCCAAAACTACCGGAAATAGAACATTGCCTTCATGAATATCTACGTTGAGACAGTCAGACTATCTACCAGATAATTAACCAACTCCTGAACATGGAAAACAAGCAATCCTTAACCGATTTCATAACTAATGCACAAATCCTCACGAAGTCATTTCATAAATACTGCACAGATTCGTGAAGAACCCGTTTAAAAAGTAATTCAAAGAGGAATTCATTTTATAAATACCACACAATTTTAGTAAAAAAATAAATTTGGAAAGCTACATATAGTTTTGAGGAGATTCTATTCTACAATATATATATTGTATTAATATATATGCACACTTTTACGACAAATTCATTTCGTCAGTGGTGAACTAAATTAGAAAGAGAAGACGGTTAGTTTACAGAAGTTGAAAAATTCGGAAATGAGAGTAAGATATCAACATGAAAGTGTGCAATACTTTTGAAATAAATTGTTACAAAAAGTGTGCATTATTTATGAAATAAACCCTTCTTGCGCCAAAAGGTATTTCTTAAATAACGTACTCTCCCAAAATTAAATGTATAAAAGACTGATGGTCTACACAAAGTTAGTATAAACTTTCAAGAACAACCAAAACTAAAAACAATAAAATGGCGGATGATAGAAGAGCGAAAGGATGATGGGAAAACGTCAAAAATTGAAGAAAGTAGGTTAATAACCGAAACGAAACTAACTGTGCAGTATACATATATCGATACACTTGAGTTTGTATATATGAAGCGAAATTTGTAACGCAGCTGGTGTTGTTAGACCCGAGTTGTATGGGAAGAGTTACCTGAGATAATACTACAGTAGCAACAGAAATGAAACGACAAAGACCTCATCCACTCTTCTACTTCCTCAACCACAGTCTCTCCATTGTAGTTAGAATCGTGATATTCTCAGGCACGTGATTTAGTTTGAATGACTATCCGACTATGAAAATCGATGATTAATCATGCCACTTACAGGATGCTAAACCTAAAAAATATTTTAAAAATTGCTTTCAATAAACACCAAAACTAAAATCCAGTCAGGGGCGTAGTTATCGAATAAAACAAGAAGCAAGTCATCTCTCTCAGACAAATGACCAAATTTCGGGACGTAAGCCTCCGGTAATTATTTCGTACACGAACCAATGTTTCCGGCGAAAGGTTTTCCACATGTATAAAAATGTCTCGCGACGTTCATTTTTCATTTATTATTACGAAAGCATCTTATTTCCTTCAAGGTTGTGTGTTCCCTTCGTCGCCAGTCCTCGCCCACCCACTCGCTTGCTCGCTCGCCTCGCCTGAAATTGTTTTGAGGTTTCGAGTGACTCCGCACTGGGACTTACATGACGTCTAAAATAATGAAATATCTAAAGAAAAAAATTTATGGATATTTTTTTTCCCTCAAAGAATATAAAACTGTTTTTGTCGGGGGTGGTAGGAGAGGGAGGAAGAGAGAGAGTACAGGGGTGGAAGAGAAAATCGCAAAGTGCCAACAAACTTAAAACAGGAAATATTCACACAAAAAAATAAAATAAAAAAATGGAGAGAAGAGCTTTTTGGGGAAAAAGGCGAACGGGGGGGTGTTTATTTAAACTTTTTATTCTCATTATTTATGTCTTATTTTGTTCAGTTAAATTTAGAAAGATTTTATTATTCTGGAAATTTCAACCCCCCGGGGGGTGGGTGGGGGGTTCTTGTTAGGAAGCATGGTCAGGCGTGTTTTTGCCAAACAAATTAAACTCCCAAACCTCAACTTTTCCTCAGTCTAATAGGTGACATTATTACATTATATTGACATTTCTAGATTTATAGGGTGTTCCAAAATTAACACAAGATTTGAATTTGCCGCCACTTTGCGGAAATTGTTGACAACCCTGAAAAAAATTTGACAGCTGAGAGTTTAGGGTCAGTAAAAATGGACACAAGGTTTGAATTATCTAGAAAACAAAGTTCTCAGTCTTTAGATTAGGTTGTTTTGACCAGTGAATTGTAAAGTGCATAGATTAGTGTTGCCATACGCACTCTTTTGTCGAAATTTGCCGCCAACAAATTTTCATCGTCCTTGAAATATTCTTAAATGAAAACACATTTTGTATCGTATTTGTTTAACCCACTTTCCAAAGAAAAAACTGTTTTGTTTAACCCACTTTTGGCAAGAAATCATTTCATAAATAATGCACAGAGATCTCATTTCATAGGTAACACACATTTTTGTAGGCACTCATTTCAAAAGTAATGCACACTTTTCAAGAGAATCCATTGCGTTATTATGCTGATTAAATAATTGAATCGAGACACCTGTCAGTATCTGTCAAATGAAACTGTGACCCTGGTGAAGTTAATTTAAAGAAGACACACCCCTGGCTGTCTGTATAAACAGCACAACAAAATCTGTATGATAAGCAACCTTCTAATACCAGAAAGGTGTTGAACAAACAAAATTTTTCAAACTCACCTCCCCAAGGGTAGAAGACTACAGTCAAGCCTCAACGAAACTACACGACTACAGGTTGTAACATTGACGAAATCACTAGAAAAGCTCTCTCTTAAGCTTCCAAAAAATTTAGCTGACATTAACAGCCACTATTAGTGGTAACAACCGCGAAAATCTCCAAACCCACCTAAGGGCATTCACACTTGACGATTGAACATCCATCCTATGCCATGCAAACTGTAATTCTCCTTCCGCCCGAGGTCTAAAAAAGAGTCAACACCTTCTTCATCATCATTATCATTGTATCCAAAATTTTTAGCGTGAGTTCTTCGCGTTTTTGGGTCTAAAAACCAAAACCTCCACTCATTTACTCAGGATTTGGATTCAGTTATGAAATTTCGACAGAATAAAAATTGTTTCGAGAAGACGCCACTGCATTCGGAGGAATTTTCACGGGAATTCAAGTCCAAAAATTTTTTTAATGAAATCATAGTAATGATAATCGTGCAACTACGAAATTAGTTTTGCGTGTTCAAAAAAAATCTCATTCAACAGTTCTATTATTATTATTATTATTACGTACAACAATTCAGGAAAAAAATTATGAAACAAAAAAAAAATTAAAATAAAAAGAAAAAAAAATAAATGACGAACCAATCATAAATGAGAAAGAACCATTATAACTTATGATGAACACCCAAAGACCCGTTCCTCAGGAGAGAGATAGATAGAGAACCCGAGTTAACAAGTTATCCTTAGTTGCCATCTTTACTCTAATTATCTCCACTGATTAGGTTTCGACTGTTGAGGTTGGATTCGTTTTCTTTTTGGTTTCGAAAATGGGTTTTTGAATTTTTGTTCTGAACCGGGGAAAAAAAATAAATTAGATTTTTAAAGACCGCCACTAAATTCAGTCACGTGATTTGAAGTTGTGTGGTAGTAATTAGGAAGAAGTCTCTCGAGGTGGGATTATTGACAAAATTTTTGGAGATTAAATCCTCGAGTACCTGGCTTCACCTTTCACCCCCAAGCCCCAACGCCATAAGGTTAATTAGAAGCCTAACCTTGTCTTTTGACTTTTCTTTCTTTTACTTGTTAATGAGTGAGGTCTCTCCCTCTGGAACGGTGTTTGATTTCCATTTTAGAAATTTTTTTTGGTGGGTACGGTTGAAGTGGTTTCGATTCCTAAACTTGAAATTAGGATAAGCAGTACGATTTTGAATGTTTTTGATTAGCAGAAGAACTTCAACACATCTATCGTTAGATACTAAAGAAGTGTGCATTATTTTTGAAATGAGTTCTCGTAGAAACGATCCTCCTGTGTATTACTTTCAAGCTAAAATCTTCCTAAAAGTGTGCATTATATATGAAGTGACATGTTGATGTTCATCATTCAGGCCCTTCACGGTTTCTTATAGAATTTTTATTTCAAAAATACTGCACACGCTGATGGCTTCGAGTATTCTTGCGACCTCCATGACTACCTGTTCTCTCTGGCTTTAATTCTGTGCACGACTTATGAAATCAGGTCTTTGAAAAAGTGTGCATTATTTTTGAAATGACATGTTGATTTTCACTTTTAGGTCTTTCGCACTTACCTATAAATTTTTATTTCAAAAGTACTGCACACGCTATTGGCTTGATATTCTCTGCGACCTCCATGATCAACAGTTCCCTCTGGCTCTAATTTTGTGCACGACTTATGAAATGAGGTCTTTAAAAAAGTGTGCATTATTTATGAGAAGACATCTCGATTTTTATCTTTTAGGCCTTTCACAGTTTCCCACAGAATTTTTATTTCAAAATATTTGCACACACTATTAACGCCGGGTATTCTTTTCGACCTTCGTGACTACCTGTTCCCTCTGGCTCTAATTCTGTGCACGACTTATGAAATTAGGTATTTGAAAAAGTGTGCATTATTTTTGAAATATAACCTCCCTAAAACTGTGTACCACTTTCAACCTGAAACCTTCCTAGAAGTGTGCATAATTTATGAAATGACATAGTAATTTTCGTCTTTTTGGTATTTCAGTTTCGTAAATAATTTTCATTTCAAAAGTATCGCACACATTGATGTTGGCGTGTCGTTACTATTGTCCCCAGGTCTTTTTCGACCTCCATGATCAAGTGTCGTTTATTTCGAATACTGTGCACGACTTATGAAATGAGTTGTATGGATGTGCATCACTTTTGAAATGAGCTCTTGCAGAAACGATCTTCCCAAAACTGTGCATTATTAATGAATTGACAATTTGATTTTCAACGTGGGGGTATTTCTTAAAGAGTTATTTCAAAAGTATTGCACACTTTGATGTTGATGAGTCGCTGATAGTTCGCAGAACTTTTTTTAACCTCCGTGATCCACTGTTCTCTGGGTCTCATTTTGTGCACGACCTACGAGCAGTGTGCATTATTTTTGAAATATAGTCTCCATAAAATTGTGTATCACGTTTGGAATGAATTTAATGGGGGGATGAACTAGCTACGAATTAACTACACCGCTTCTGAAACGAATTCGTACTAAAACTGTGCATTACTTTTGAAGGAGCAGCTGGACACAAAGGTCTGAGATTTAATTTAAAACAAAAAAGGCGGTCTAATTTAGATAAGGTTTTTATAACCTTGAAGCAGAAGAGAAACAAAGGATTTCATTGGGTTAGATAATATAATAGATAAAAGAAAACCAAAATTAAACTCTATTAACTGTTAAATTCACATCGAGGAGGGGTCTTATCATTCGGGAGGAGTTCAAAGACATCTTTTAATAGATACCAAGTCCAAACTGTGTCTATTGCCTATTCCAACCATGATGGAATCGGTACGGACAGATCAACACCTGGAAGAGGAAACAGAGGAGAGAGGGAAACAAGAACAGATTTGGTGTAATTAGCTACACGAGTTACAAAGTTTTGATTTGATCATGAAAGAGGAGATGAAGTTTAATTTAAACGTTCTCAGAAGACAAGACCAAGCGGAGACTTAACAAAAGAAGAAATATTGAATATTAATATAGAATAAGAAGAAGACGGAGAAGAAGTGGAGAACAAACAAACGGAAGGATTTTCGTGGTTCATAATTGGAGTCGGTAGCCACCTGCCTCTCCTGTTGATACATTGTTTTTAGATGAGAACATGGGAATCCCCCGAATCCCCCCGTCGAGTCTTGTCAACCTACGCCCACCGTCAATAAAATTAATTTATCGACTGCAACAGACAACGAGTCTTCCGAGTCTTCCCTTCTTCTTCTTCTTCTTATTTACATTAGCAAAATGCTTTCTTTTGTTTTCTCCAGCCCCGAAGTGATTTCACCAGCAAAATGCCGGATTTTTACTAAAACTCTTCTCCCTCAACTTCCCTTTTGTTCCTTAAAAATCTTTTCGTGATTTATAAGGGATTCGAGAGGTGATTGTTCTACTGACGAAGCCCTTTTCAACTGCCTTTCTAGAACCTGGTAATAGGTTTATATAATGGTATTGATACTGTTATTCGTGATTATATTGAAAATTGGTCAATAAGCATATAAGTATATCCACTCATTATACAAATATCTACAATTAGGAGCGGGCTAGACAAAGGAATTTGGGGTACCACTACACTCCTGGGGTGGAAACACATCCTCAGAGTAACTGTAGGTCACTCGGTTAGGAGAGAAAAGAGCTTAGGCCTTCGGTAAATTTTGTAAATAAGTAAATCCATACAAACATTCAACTGTAAAACCCGAATGAAGGTATACAGTTAAATATATAAACTTATATACCCATCTTAGACTTAACTTTATCTATAAGTCCCCTGACACAGATATACCGCAGTCAGAGGAACAACCTGGGAGTTGAACAACTATTTCAGCTACGACTATCTTTCTGACAAATGTTTAAAAAAGGTTCTGTCAATTTTATACTGAATTCAGAGGTCCGGTCAGCTACATATTCAAATAGTATAATCACCTCCATCGTCTCTACAGGTTCCCATGCCCAATAACTAAGTAGCTGATATAGCGAGATTAGAAACATCTCCGAAGGAAAAACTTTTTTGTTTAACCCACTTTTACCACGAAATCATTTCATAAATAATGCACACTCTTACCGAGACCTCATTTCATAGATAAAGTACACTTTCGTAGGCACTTATTTCAAAAGTAATGCACACTTTTTACGAAAATCCATTTTGAAGTTGTGCTGATTAAGCTTTCACTAATCCAAAGACTTTTTACTATATTCAAAACCGAGACTGAGGATTTTATCTCACCAGTGTGCATTATTTATGAAATGAGTGGTGGTTTGTATTAGCGTTGGATGATTAAAGAAGTTTTTTGTAAAAGATTCGATGATTAACCCAGGCACGTGGAAGCCTGTGGAGGCGTTTTTTACAACTTTGGCTGGTAGCATTTACGGAGGGAGATTGGTACTCTATAGCATGTGTCTATAAGCTATAACGTGAGTAGAGAATACAGGGCTTCCATTCAGAATACTCTTTTCGTCGAAACAGTCGCTATCATTTGTTCAATATCTTTGTAACGGAACAGACATTCGCATAAAAATAATCGCAGTTTGTTAGAGAATTGGAAAGGACAAAGAAAAGGGCGCTTCCACAGCTTCCACGGACTGCACCCCCCTGTTTAGTTTCTATGGAAATGGCTCATTTACTACCAACCTTTTTCCTTTTTTCATTCTCAACAAATCTCTTAATCTTTCTTCATTCCATCCATCCTCGAACCCTTCGCAACATGTTAGTAGTCTACACTCTCTACAATCTCTTCCACAGCCACCTATGAGAAAATAAAAGGCAAACCAAAAATTATTTAAAGAATTAAAAGCATTTATCTACATCGAAGTGAAACAGTATCGGGGTTGAGAAAAATTTTAATTAAATAAGGCCGAGAATGATTGGCTTTCTGAACATCATTCCTTTCACAATTGACTGAGCCAAATATTTGAAAAATTTCAATTGAAAGACTCAAATAAACCAGAAACTAAATCAAGGATGAGAAAGGAAAATGTTTTTGCCATAAAAAAAGGAATAAAAGGAATGAAACCGTCTTGTGTTCATCACGAGTTATGAAGCAGAAGGGAGGACCAAGAACTCGTAGATTATCTTCCATAATTTTCCAACATTTTCCTTCCACATTTCTAACGGTTAACTGTTGATTTGTTTGAAAGAGAAAAAGAAAACAGATAAACATTAACAGATAAACTAACTATTATGGTAATTTAATTGATTGGAGTTAACAAAATTGGATTCTGTGAAAATCGTGAGTGCATGGAGCCTTGTGGTAGGTAGCCTGCCTGCCAGCTTGTCAACCACAAAATTCGCTTTCTTCATTGTCCCCGTCTACCAACAAGAAACTGAAAGCAGCCTTCAGAAGATTGAAAACAGAGATAAACATGGTGTTTTTGGATTAGTGGGAAGTTTATTCTGTGTCTATACAACGACTCCTCCGATTTATTTTTTATATAAAAACTGTGCTGGACAAGTAAATTTATATCTTCCAGTTTGGATGGATTTGTTGCACTGGAAGGGGGTCACAAGATCGGATTAGAATTTGAGTCTTCTGTTCTTTGTTCTGTGTTGTTTTTGATTTTTCTGTATAGTTGGTAATATTTGGTATATTTGTGTATCGGTTTTTATAGTCTGAGGTTATGACCTACTTCTTTATGTGGGAAGAGTGTGCATTACTTTTGAAATGAGTCCCACTAAGTGTGCAATATTTGTCTACTGATGGGTTTGAATATTTGTTCATCCATTTGTATAATTATTTATATTCGTATTTATGTACGTAATTAATTGTTTAGATATTTATTTATTTGTTTATTTTTATTTATCTATGTATTTACGTCATTAACCTATTAATTTCCAGTCAGTAATAACTTTTTATGTGACGTAGGTGGCAGTTTATAGTTTGTCTATTTATTTATCCACGTGAGAATGTGGCATATTAATGTTATGTAGACGTTCGGGTCTATAGCTGGGTTACGTTGAGAGAATGTCGCAAGACAGAATAGCTAAAAAGGTCCTGAATCAAACACCAGAAGGAGGAAGGTTGGAAGGCCAAGCGAGAGATGGGTAGACGAAGTGGAGGAGGACCAAAGCCCGGAACTGGAAGCAGCTCGTCCAGTATAGAAGGACTTGAGGAAAAATAGCCGATCAGGCCCAGGTTCTACTAGGACCGTAGCGCGAATGGGTCAGATAAAGACTTTCGTGGCGGCTCAGTGTCAAGCTATACATAATATACACAATTTTTGGTTTCTCACTAGCCACATAGTTAATATTAACCAAAAGATAATATATATATAACCCGACAATTTGATATCTTTCTTACTGTTGCAGTAGTGTGCATTATTTATGAGATGAACTCTTCGTAGAAGTGTGCTGAACGATATAAGCTTTAATTATTTCATACATCCTTTCGAGATTTTTTTAAATATAAATAATATAATAATATATTTCTAATTTTTTACCCTTCTCGGGTGTTCCTTGTTTACATATTTTTAGAAGAGCTAAATATACTAAAACCAGATATGAACTCTTGTATAAGTCGCTCAATAAATATACACCAAATGAGTTGATATAACAACCAACTAAACATCAATCAATAATGACGACTTATACAGTTCACTTAACCTATGTAATATAAGACAACTACACGATATTTGATGCAGTGGGTGAAAAAATATTATAGTGACTTAGCTAACGACATTACTACTCCTAACTGTCTACTGTTACGTTATTATATTTTAATCAACTACTTCTTACTAACGATTATTTTGGCGCTAATAGTATTCTGTACGAATTCCAATACGGATAAAATGGTACAGAAGATGTGGGTACGATTCGGACGTGATTAGTACAGTTTCTGCATGTTGGAAAAATTTCCTGACTAAAGTCAGAGCCTTTTCATACATCCAAAAGTGAGAAAGGGACAGAAGTTTCCGGTCGACTTAATATTCTGTAAATTTCCTAAGAAAGGGGATCGATACTCGATGCGGACTGCATTAATTCATAATTCATCAGATTCGGAAAATGAAAGACAAGGGTCCGTTCATGTCCAAAACGACTTTCGATTTAGATAAAAACGAGTCCTAACATTGAATTGTTGAAATTTAATCCTATTCTTCACTTGGAAACGGAAATTGTGTCCTGCAATCTGCCCCGTTCCCTCCTTTCCATCCATTCAGCCTTTCATTTCTCTTTCCTTTTCCGGTCAAGTTCATCTTATTTTAGGGGAATTTTTATTGCCATTACGGAGCGGGAGCAGTAAAAGGAAATGATTTGAGAAGATGAAGCACTTCCACGGTTTTGCATTATCGTAAACATATCTATTGACTTTTACTGCCCGGAATTACTAGGGTCAAACCTTCTTGGTGAGCAAACAGAAGGAGGAGAAGAAGAAAAACGAAAAAGTTTGACGTGGAATGGATCATAAAAAGGCGAAATCTTTCAATTTTGTATGTTTGGAAATAAGAATCCACTTGTTGGATGAATAGATAAATTTCTCTCTCTCTTTATTCTCTAGTGGAGAATTAGTTGCTTAGCTCTGTGAAAACCTGAATCCTGATTTCTGCCTAACTACTTTTTCTAAGAAACCGATTAATAAATATTTTCAGTCTCTCCTCTTAAACTCTTTTGCTTTGGTTCTTCATTACTCATTGGAAAGTCTTTTGTCGACTTCCATGTAACTTTGTTTGTGGTTGCAGTGGCGTGGAGTAACATTTTGTGATAAGGAACCTGTACCTCAGGCTCATGGATTGCACTTTGGACAAATAGCTCTGTAAGGGAGGCGTATACAACAATCCCTCCAACTTCAACTGAGCTGAACTTATGGCAATGGCAATGATTGTGGATTTGGGGCTTGAACACCTACACCACCTTACAGTAAAGAATCCTGTAAAAGGAGAGTGAAAGAGGCTGTCCTAAGAAAGGCCAGGAAGGAACTCTGGCGTGAAGCAGAGAAAATTCACCAGCACTCTGGGAAAGGAGGACAGCTGGGTAAAGCTTACACTGGGAACACACCTTTACAACTGGATGGATACGTCTGAGAGTTATGCAACGTGTCTCTAGATCCCAATCATGTGCTGCTGGATTGCCCAGTAACGGAGGAAGAGCTGTATGAAGGGTGATAAGTCTGCCTGGGAAATTCTTATGCAGAAGGATGGTTTACCAGCAGTTTCTGTATGTCTAAGAAAATTTTTTAAGAAGCAGGAAAAGCTTAGTTTGTGTTTTATGTAGTGTCTGGTGGAGTGGTATGTGATGTATAGTTATTCGTTTATTCGATATATTTTTGTAAAATTAAAATAAAAATTTATGGGAGTGTACGTTATTTATAACATAACTACACTAAAGTGTGCATTACTTTTGAAATGAATCCCACTAACCCTGTAATATTTGACTTAGACAAGACTAGAAATCAATGTAACAGCTACTCTTAATGACTTTGACTGAGTTAAAACCCAATAACATTTGAAAATTTTTCGAAAATCGATTTCTAAATTTGATAGACTCAACAACCTATGATGAGGCATCTCAAAGACACTAATCCTCCAATTTGGGAGACTCGAAGTATGTATAACAGTTAGTCTTTAGAAGTTTGGTTGGGTTGAAATGAACTAAAGTCAAGAGTAATCAATCCACTGTAAGGACTATGAAAATTGAAAAGTTCATCCAAATATGATGGGATATCTTAAAAGTTACCAATCACCTGGTTTCTGAGACTTGTAGTCTACGTAACAGTTAGTCTAGATGATTATGACTGAATCGAAATACATACAAATACTACAACACTTGGAAATTCTTAAGAGATATTGAAAACGTCTTTAAGTAACAATAATGAGACATCATTAAAGTTATCGATTCTCCGGTTTTTGAGACTAGACAGTGTAACAGCTACTCTTTGACTAAGCTATAATATACAAAAGGAATTATAACACAAAGAGAACAATTACCAACAGCATATTTAGACATGTTTCCATACCTCCGATTGTTGTAACGACATCAAAACTTTCTCACAGCACACACTATCACTCTTGAAACGATTTTACAAAAATAACAAATCAAAAACTAAACACTAACAGTATTAATAACAATAAAGAATGGATGATCTGAGATCGAAACTAGTGTTGCTATCTATCAAGCGCTAGAAGAAATAAAAGCAAGTCGACACGAATGTGGGGAATTAGACGATGAAGAAAATTTCTTTTGCCCAACGAACCGTGGATTTGTATATAGGCATTTATGTTAGAGGGTGAAAACGACGTGCATTTGTTACAGTTTCCTCTTTTTAAGGGTTGAAGGTTTCCTTCTTTCAAATAAAAGCCTTCTCACATAAAAGGTGTCATTGTAAAGATCGTTCAGCTGTCTTCTATCTCGTTCTTGGATGATTAGTTTGGATCTTTATAATCCTTCCAGTCTTTGTGACTTTCTTATTCATTTTAAACTTATATTTTTGATGAATTGCCCGGATTTTTTGTTGTGAATCCTTCGACTTTTTGTAGTCTGTGATGTTTGGTTAGTATTGTGTCTTAGATGTTTCTTGGCTGAAGGACAAAATTAGTTTTTATATTTTTTAGGCCCCAATTTGGCTCCAAACACCCTTCTTCTAACTGTATATGTCTATTTATTTGTTTCTTGTTTGTATATATACTACTTCTTTGATATTCTGTGTTTGTATTATTCTTTTACTACTTTTTAAAAGTGTGGTTTGTGAGTATTCTCTTTTGGTCTTCCAGCAGGAGGCCTAGTGTAGTGGTTAAAAGTACTCGACTGTAGTAGTTTAGGTCTTGAGTGCAAATTCTCCTCTCGTATCCTGTTATACCCAAAGCTGAGAAACGGGATTAAGACTAAGCTAAACTAAAACCAATAGTCTAAACTAATGGTTTTTGGTCTTCTTGATTTTTACTGAATTATTCGGCCACCTCAACAGCATTCTACTCCTTCCTGGCTTCTTCCAACGTCTTACTTCACTGTCTCCTCTCAACTGAATTCATATCACACCTCTTGAGATTAAAATGATGTTGATACAACTACTTAATGCTAAACCTCTCAAGTATATATACTAAAGGTCTTCAAGTTAGGTCAGATGTAAGCAGTTGTTAGCAGAATCAAAAACTTGGTTTGCTGTTCCATCTCTTTGTGTTACCGCTCTTTCCGTTTCTTCTTGTCTCAATTTTCATTCGTTTTGTGCTTCTGGCTGTTGTTGTTGCTGTACACTCAAGTTCTCTGTTTTCTCCTTTACAACAGGACGTTTTTCTAGATCCTAGAGGGTGATGGCCACTTTCTTCAGATACCAGTCTTCCCTGGTGTTATCGTTCCAGCAATAGCCCTCTCATTATGAATTTTTATGCTAATTAGTGATTAACTGTATGATATTACATATCCATTATGAATTTACCTTCGCTGTTTTCTACTCATTTCATAAGTAATGCACACTTTTTGTTTTAAATTTACGTCATAAACCACAACACAAAGCAATGATACGGTATTGCTGGAAAGCACTCAGTCTAGAACGTTATGTCATCCTTTTCCAACAGAACGGTTAGTTTAGTATAACCACAATGTTTAGCTGTCGGTTCAAACATCTTGGATCTTGTGAATTCTAGAGAAGATGTTTCGTGCAAAACAGTTGACTTAACAAACTGTGTATTCATCAAAATCCTTTCCTCGGATTAAAGTTAAGCGAAAACTCCGCCTTAGTCTTGTAACTCTGATTCAAAAATTGAAAAACAACTCCGACTGTAGTCAGAGCTGTAGTCTTCCCAAACTGTAAAATCCTTCTCTTCACCCATTCCCCTACCTCTCCTCCCAAAATCCAATCTCGTATTTGACACGGTTCTCATTCCTTCAACAATTTTCTCCAGATTTTCGCGTTTTTACTTTTTCTTCCAAAATCCAATCTCCGTCATGAAATCTAAAAACGTGGTCTTTTGTCCTCGTGTGACTCACGCTATAGTCGAGAGACATCCTCACTCTCTGGAGGGAGAGACAAACTCTATATGGTAATCAGTGACAAGGCCTTCGAGCCTTTTGCCAAAGACGATACCACATCCAACACACTCACAGTCTATTCAAACCAAATAAAAAAAAATGGCCGTCGGTGAGCTTTTTAATTTCTTTTAATCGATTAGTTTCCGAATTCAGTTGTAATTACAGATGTTTTAGGTTGTTTAAATATTCATCGAACATCTCAGGTACCTGATTTTATTTATTAATTTCGTTTTTTTATTTTATTTTGTTTTTAGATTGATTTCGTGGTCCGTCGTACAATCCTGATCAATAATGGGACGAAACAACTCCGAAACTAAACTCCTCCTCTTTAATAGTTGAAGTTATTGCCGTCGTTTCGCAAAACAATCATAAATGAGATTCCTCATTAACAACTATTTATCTTTAAATTAAACTTTACGACTAACAAACAAGTTCTCGTGAAGAGTTTCCAACATGGCTGACACAAAAGACTTTCCTTTCACCCGTGCTAGAACAATCTGGGTGGCTTCCATTCCTTCGGGACAATTTTTTGCTTTTTGTATTATTGATACACACGCTTAGCATATTAATGTGTTCCATGTGACAGTTGTCTGCCGAAAGTGTGGCGGCGGCGAAAAAAGGATTTTTGATATTCGACCACAGGCAAATTATTTGGAAAACAAAACCTGAGCTTTGTAATGTGGCGCAATTTATCTTGGGAATGACTAAAAAGCTAAACTAATTAATATTTTTGCTCGTCCGCAATCACCTTCGGGTTGTTTCCAATGTATCATCCGTGACAAAAGCCAAACATTTAATTTATAGTGTTCGAGGGAGAGAGAGAATACTCGGAATGGAAATATCATTTGGTGAGTATCAGGTTATCAGGTAGAATAACTCAATTCGAAGAGTCTGAGTCGCTTTGACTTGAATTTGGGGAATAGATAATTCAATTTGAGCTAGGAACCGTGTTGTCTTCAGCCGTCCTTTTATACTATTCGATTTCTTCATTAATCTTCTTACTTTTCTGGTTCAGTATCTCTTCATTCTCCGGTCCTGTTTCTTCTTCCCAGTTTTTGTTTTCCTTCCAATTTGGCTTTCGGTGTCCAGTTCTCCATTTCTTCAGGTCACCCAAAATTATGATATATAGGTTACTTGATGATAAAATGGGTATATACTAAGATCTTTCTTCCTTGAATACCCTACACTTAACCCAAGTTCTCGATATTATCAGGTTTTATAGATCCTGGAGATTCTTCAGGCGTTTTGGACTACCAGATAACAGTCTTCTCTAGCAATACCCGAACCTCTACCATCAATAATCATCATAAACGTTTGATAATAATTCTTCTGCAAACTTTCTGCTTCACTTTAAACTATTCTGCAAACTTTCGTGACCGTTTATGATTAAGCTATATACACTTTGTACAGCTGAAACCTCAAAAACTGTTTGCTGAGTTTACTTTTACTACTTCTACCCCTGGATCCTAGGTTACTAACTGTTTATTGGGTAAACTTTCGTGATTGCTCATGATTAAGCTATATACTATGTACAGTTTTTGAGTTTTTAACTGTACAAAGTGTATATAGCTTAATAATCGCCCTGATAATTAGTTTATTAAATCTATAACATACATATCTACTGTGAATTTTTCTTCACTGCATTCTTATTCATTTCATAAATAATGCACACTATAATGTGTCATTCCCAATTCTATTAGACCATTTCTGACCTATAAGAACCCATCCCCATTGGTTTCTTGGGTTAGAAACTGTGTTAGAACACCTTGTTTGACAACCTGTCACAGTTCACTCGAATTAGATATAGAGTAGAACCTCGCATAACTTCGTTCTGAAGACTTATTCGTAAAGCTAAACGATTTTTACCACTAAATTGGTGTAAAGCTGAGATACGATACTCAAAATTTGAAATTTACAAAAAAGTTATGTAAAATACTTATTCAAATAAAAATATACATAAATTATTATTAAGTGTTATTAAACGTTGAAATGTTAGCGCAACAACTTGGAAACAGGCTGATGTAGCTAGAACACAAAAAGTTCCACCACAAAATTCGGGGATTCCCATGTCCACATCACTCGCTATACGAAACTTGACTCGTTAAGTGAGGTTCCACTGTACGCTCCTTTCGCTGTCTTTTCCTACAATCAAGCACCAAAATCCTATCTTACTCCAGTCGAGTGACACAGTCATCAGACGTAGGATACTTTTTAGTATCTTTCGCTCACTCCATTTTAGTTTTAACCCCGGGAACCATTTCCTTGAGGGCAAAACACTCTGTAGAATAGATAATTTGTAAATAAAAATAAACTTAGTGATTAAAAAATATTTTCGAAAAAGGAATCGTTGCCCTTGAGAATGACATAATGGAAGATTCTTTTTTGAAAATGCCTCCCGGTAATACGAAACGTTTTTAAACAAGTAATTATAAAAACTTTTTTTATATATATAATATTAATTATGACCAAGACCTTTGACGGAATCCTTTGATAGTTTTTCGAAAATTATCTAGCCAACAGGTCAGATGCCGTCGGGGTTTAATCAATCGGTTTTCGTATCTCGGATTGAAGAGGTGGTTCAACGGTTGGCAAAGTCATAGAGTAAATAAACTTTTCCTTTTTTATATAAATTATCTAAATCATTCTCTAATTAAATATCGAAGGTAAAGTTTGGAAAAGTCAGATCTTTATCTAGGACAGTATTGAGCAAAAGAGAACGGGGTCCAGTCCAGGAGTTAGCCCACCCGTCGAAGTTATTTCCGTTGTTCTAACTCGGTTAAATGTCATGGCAGTCTGTCCGCCATAAATGGTACCCCGATTGACTTTCGGGTCGTAAAGAGAAGTGACAAAAGTATCCATCATGGTGGATAAGACTCAGTTTCCGTTTGGATCTACGCGGGGGTCCGGGTTTAAGACCCTGAATTATTTATTGAGCAATGTCGGACGCAGGTAATGGCCGATTAAAAAATTTCTTCTAGATAATTCAAGGCTTGTTTGTGATTTTGTGAATGGATATAATGACAAAGTACACGGGGCCGTTGGGTGTTTTATTATTATTATCATCATTTTAAAGGCTAGGCGCGTTGCAAAAACTAAATAAAACGCACGTGATTAATGTAAATAACCCAAAACAAGGTAATTTTATCGACAGAGGAGTTATCGATTCGTTTCTTTCTTCCTCCATTTCGATTCCCTTTCTCGTTTTCAGGTTGTTGGTGAGGTCAGTATTTCGTTCACTAAGTAAATCTTTTCTGGACGGTTTAACGTGACAATATGGCTGGCATCTTGCCCGATTTATCTGGATATACAGTCCTTCATTCCTCCCGCTCTCATTGTTCTCTAGAAAAATTTCAAATCAAAAGTCCCTGTTGGCTGTAGTAGGATGGTACGGAATCAATTTACAAGAGGCAGATGTTTATAATATTATTGAAATATATATGTATATATGTTCGTTCTTTCCGCCTTCGGCACACCCTCCACTCGTTTATAGTTTTGATTTATCTTGACTGTCTGGTTTCTTTGACAAAAATGCCAGATTTCTGTAGGTTCTCATGAGTGATTTCAATTTCTGGCTGGTGCTTTGCCGTCTTCATAAACCACGCTTAATATTCTAAGAGTGTGCATTATTTATGAAATGAGTTCATGTTGAAAGTGAGAATTTAATTATGAAATATGCTTTACAAAAAAGTGGGCATTGATTCCAATTTCAAGTGTGCAACATTTATGAAATAAATTCCTTCCTCATGTGTGCAATATTTGTGAAATGATTTCCTCCTCCGGGTGTGCAATATTTTTGAAATGAATCCTCCTTCGGGTGTGCAATATTTATGAAATGAATTCCTTCTTCGGGTGTGCAATATTTTTGAAATGAAATCCTCCTTCGGGTGTGCAATATTTATGAAATGAGTTCTTCCTTCGGGTGTGCAATATTTTTGAAACGAATTCCTCTTCGGGTGTGCAATATTTATGAAATGAATTCTTCCTTCAATTGTGCAATATTTTTGAAACGAATATCTCCTTCAGGTGTGCAATACTTATGAAATGAATTCTTCGTGCAATATTTATGAAATGAATTCCTCCTTCAGGTGTGCAATACTTATGAATTCCTCGCTCAATTGTGCGATACCCATGAAATGAATACCTCCGTCGGGTGTGCAATATTTATGAAACAAATAACGATTCCCTTTTCTGGTTAACTATCTCGAAAAAAAAATGGAAGTAACTTGTTATTAAACTCAAAATGGGAGGTATTGAACAGAGGGAGGAAGAGGGGCAACGGGGGCACAGGGTAGGAGGCAAGTCTCAGAAATAAGAAGGAAAAAAGAACGTGGATATAGAGAGCTGGTGACGTGACTGATAAGGCGCATATGTCGGCTCGGCGTCTATTCGTGGCTGGGCAATTTTCTCTCCGAACCGCCCAAGCGACTGGCCAATCCGAACTTTATAATTAACTTCCAGAAAATTACTTTTGTTGAAGGAGTCCAACACAATTGAGGTGGCGGCTTCAATCAAGATTTTAAGATATTTTAAATGGACTTTCTGACCTCTGTATTGATTTCTCGACCGGTTTTGTAGGTGCGCTTTTTGTCTGAGACTATACATAAAAAACGAAGGCTGTGTTCCTTTTATTACGTCTGAATGGTTAAAAAGAAAAAAAAATCTTCAAACGTGGTTCTTATTTCAGCGTGGAGGATCCATTATAGAGACTTATCCAGTTTATGGTAGATGGACAGCATCCCACATACGGAAATGAATTTGAATGACTTCGGGTTTTAGTTCCTGTTCGAATACTGAGAGCATTTTCGTATTTTGTTTGTTTACTCATCCGAGTTGGAGTTAATCCCACCGATACATTCCTCCTTGACGAATGAAACAACTCAAACTCTGTCACACGCTCTCTTTGGTCACCTCTAAATTCATCTCCTCCTCTTACTCCTGCATCTCTTCTTTCCATCCGTACCTCAAATAATATCCCCAAATTCCATATTAAACATTGCTTGCTGCCTCCATTTGAAGATAGCTGAGTTACCTAGGTGTGGTGACAAAGGCTCTAATGATGGCTCAGTAAGGATACTGTAAGCTCTGTGTTACTAAAAAATTTTGGCTCGAAGAAAAGTAGATTAGGCGAGCTTATTTTCGTTCCCACAGGCATTCGGCAGCAGTGATAATTCTCTAAGAAAAGGAACTCCAGTCATTGCCTCCTTTTTATTACAATTAGGATGTCTGGACTACCTCTTTCCTTCTTTAGTCCGGTATCTCCTTCTACACTCCCTCTGTTGGTTCTTCTCTTCACCCGTTTTTAGGTTTCAAGATTTGGAAGATTTGGTTTTCTAATTTCTTCTCGTCAGCATTCCTTTATACAAGTTCTAAAAGATGAGTTCATACAAAGACGTGCAGAATTTAGGAAATGGAACATTTAAGTCAGTGTGCAATATTTTTGAAACGAGACCCCACTTACTTTAAGTCTTATTTTGATCTCCGTGATCAGACTTTTGTTTTTGTACAGTACTTATGAAATTAATTTGTGGTAGAAGTGTGCATTATTTATGAAATAAGTGTGGTGTGAAATTGTGCAATATTTATGAAATTAAACCATGGTAAAAGTGTGCAGTATTTATGAAATGAATCCGTGGAGACATTGTGCAGTATTTTTGAAATGAATCCGTGGTGGAAGTGTGCGTTATTTATGAAATGAATTGTGTGAAATTGTGCATTATTTATGAAATGAATCTGTGGACACATTGTGCAATATTTATGAAATAAATCCGTGGAGGAAGTGTGCAATATTTATGAAATGAATCAATATTTATGAAATGAATCCGTGGAGAATTGTGCAATATTTATGAAATGAATTCGTGATGAAATTGTGCAATACTTTAGATCTTATTTTGACGTCCGTGAATCAAACTCGTTTCTAAAAAGTGTGCACTATTTATGAAATGATATAGCGAGCGATTCTTTGAGTCATTTTTGCTGGCATTTTCTTACGACACAATTTATTGGAGTATCCAGCTGAGCTGGTTAAATCTAAGTTCGACTTAAGAAGAAGAGTTCTCAGCTCAACAACTTTATAGCCGAAGACAGAACAAACCCAACACATCTGAAAGCGTTCACAGATCAGAGACGACGGATGTGTGTGCAACCTACATGATTACACGACCCAAAGAGAGAGAGAGTGATCCTGATCTCCCATTGGTCGACCGGGGAGAAGCCATAAAAAAAAAATTATACAAAATTGGAAAGTTTGATGCGGCCATCGATCAAAAGGCGACTTATCGCCATTTTATCTGGGTAAGAAATCTTGTCGGAGGGATGGGAGATTTTAATAAGAGGTCTGAGCCCCCGAAAACAGAAGGAAGGAATTATGTCGGGGGGATAATGAAACATTTTGGTGGAGCCCCACTACCGGTAAATTGAGGGAAAAGTTGTGTCGAGTCGCGGTAATAACAGTCATTTTCTTGTAGTCTGTGGACGGAATAATTGCCTAAATATAGGAGCCAGTAAATGATGGGTGGGTTTTGTAAATGGAACGAGTAATTTTGTGTGATTCATTTTATGAAGACTTCCACAACCATTGGCCGCTTCGAGGGACTTGAAGACTAGGAGACAAGATGCATCAAAAACGTGTACAAGAGAGAGAGAGAGTTAAAGGAAGAAAAAAAATTTTTTTTAAATGGTTCACAGAGAAACGAACCCCGAATTATTAATTAACGTGAGCGAGACAAATAATAATAATAATAAAATTGCTTCGGCCTCAATCTAGCCTAGTAATCAGTCATGAAGCTTAATGTAATTATCAAAAGTCATTAACGATCCTTTCCTATCACACACCAAAAAAATTAATTTTCGTTCGGCTTTAAAATCAAAAAAAATTTTTTTTCTTTACTCCGTCTTGTAATTGTTAAGTTCCTTCTTGGAAACAATCAAATTTTTATGATTTTAAACCTTTTTTGTTGTTTGTTTGTTTGTTTGGTGGTTGTTGTTGTTCTCTTACCTCATGGATTTGCCAATCTGGTGAAGAAGGTTTTCTCAAAAGTTCTTTAACTGAAATTCCGAGGTGGCCTTGAGGTGTGGGTTGTCTCTATTTTAAATTGATGAGTCTGAAAATTGAACAAAAATGGCCGTATTAACACCAGACGTATGGATGTTGGTTGTGAATCCATTTGCTGAATTATTGGTCAGTGTGTCTCAAAACGAGTTACATAAATAATAACTACGGTGATTAACTATGAAATGACAGAATTACATGAATAAAGCAAGAATTTGTTAAAAATGTTGTTAATTCCAAAAGCAATGGGCTCTTTCAAACAAAGTTCATTTCATAAATAATGCACAATGTCATCAAAGATTTATTTCATGAATATTGCACACTTCCACAGATTCATTTCATAAATAATGCACACTTTCACCATGGATTCATTTCATAAATATTGCACACTTCCTCCACGGATTTATTTCATAAATATTGCACACTTCCTCCACGAATTTATTTCATAAATATTGCACACTTCCTCCACGGATTCATTTCATAAATATTGCACACTTTCCACAAATTCATTTCATAAATATTGCACACTTCCTCCACGGATTCATTTCATAAATATTGCACAATCTTTCCACAGATTCATTTCATAAATACTGCACACTTTCACCACAAATTCATTTCATAAAGATTGCACAATTTCACACCACACTCATTTCATAAATAACGCACACTTCCACCACGAACGTGTTTCACAAATAATGCACACTTCCACCACGGATTCATTTCAAAATATTGCACAATATGTCCACAGATTCATTTCATAATTAATGCACACTTTCACCACGGATTCACTTCATAAATATTGCACAATGTCTCCACGGACTCATTTCATAAATATTGCACACTTCTAATAGAAACTAATATCACAAGTTCTGCACCAAACCATTAATAATGTGATCTCTCTAAACCCAAAATTTAATAAATTTTCAAAAGCTCTGTCCTAGAATAAATAAATTTCGTAACAAAAATCAAAACATCAGATTTTCGGGTGCTGTTTATCTTCTCATTTTTCTGAAATGAGCCAGTTTGACTCACAAATAAATGCAAGTTATCTGTTCTAAAAGTAGAATGATTTCCCAGATGAAATGTGTTAAAACAGAATCGCAATACGTATGATATGAATTTCTTTTAAATGTGCAATATTTATGAAAAAAAAATCTTTCACGTGTGCATTACTTATAAAATAAAACCTTTCTAAAGGCTCACACAAACGTTACAGTTGTTACAGGAAGGATATCAGTTTCACGAGTGCGTATTAGGTAATGTACAGATTATCTAGGTGATTTCGAAAGTGAAACAATTTCGGGCAGTTAAAAGTATCAATCAGTTAATCTGCAGATTAGCTAGCTGATGTCTATATTATTTAACTTCTTATGTGGTAACATAAAGACTCCATTTACAAATTACGCATTAATAGATAATTTTCCTCATCTAACCTTGATTATTACTCTTTTTCGGGGCCCTTTCTCTATTTGGTAAATCGTCACTTAAATATCTTCATCACTCCGAAAGAACGATAAAAAAAATTTAATATCAAATAAAAGTTAGGCGAACAGTAAACTGACGTGACAATTTACAGATTTAAATAGATATCAAATGTCAAATAAACGTCTTCCCGGCCAATTTTTTACTCTCCTCCCATCGGTTAAATTGATAGAAAAGAAGAAAAATGAGGTTGTCAAGGGTGCCAACTTTTGAACTGAAATTTTCCCCTCTCCCCCCTGGTCATAGAGTAAACAAAACACGGAATCAACTTGAGAATTATAATCGTCGACGGTTTCAAAATAAAATTTCAAAAACAAAAATGGCGAGCTTTTTAGAAGCTTGCAAAACGTTTTAAAAATCTTCGTTTTACTGCTTTTCAAAATCATCCCGTCTGATGAAAGCGAGAATGACACCACATCAAAAAGTGACAAAAAAAAATTTGATAGTAAAAGGAGAGCACAAAAAAAAGTCGTAAAAACTTTAAGTATCGTCATTCAGTCAGGGATCATTAGAACCGATGATGATATTAATATAAAAAAACTTTCTTGATTAACACTATTTACATATAATTGACAATGCTACATGATTTTTAATGTGAAAGATTTTAATTTATGACTTGTAGATTTATTTTAAATCTCTTTTTTGTCGTTCGATGAGATTTTTCTTCTTTTTGATGACAGCAAACTTCTTTTTTTTCTCTTTGAATTCTTTTGTAAAAATTAATGAAAGAAGATAAACGAGCCACACGCCATATTAATTACGGTTCTGATCAAGGCAGTAATGGGTGTGACCAACACCGACATTAATCTTTTCCTTTTTAGCCACAGGATATTCTGTATTAATTGATGGCCAGCTTCGAAAGTTAGCAAAAGAACTCCGATCTTTGATTTTTAATATCTACTTTCGTATTCCTTTGTCCGCTTGAAGGCTTATTACCGCAGGAATTGTTTCAAAAAAAAATTTTTTTTCGTAACAAAGAAAATCGACTTCATGTTCCAAAACAAAGTGGTGATTCAACGTTCGACGTTAATTGCTTTTGTTTTGTTGCCTTTTTTTGTTTGAATCGGTTCAAATTTTGCTTTGAGGGAATTTAGAAAACTAAGTTATTTGTTCACTTGAGGATTGAGGCCCGATGGTAAGTTGGTGGGATGGTGATGCATTAAATGAATTGCAGTGCGAAGGCGAGTCGGAAGCAAGAGCCAAATTGTGTCAAAATATAAAAAATAGATGTTTGGGCCAAAAGCCAAAATTGAACTGGATGTACGATTGGCAGCGGAGGCTTGTTAAGGTCAACAGTCAACTGTGGAGGATCAAGTAAATGAGAGTCCCGCCTTAGTGTGAAGGTTAACTTCGATGTAATTTAAAGAAAAAAAAATTATTTGTAAAATTTCTTTCAAATTAATTGGACTCTTTTTTTAATGTTATAGTACCCATTGGTTTCATAAATAATGCACACTCTAATAAAACTTATTTAACTGATTATGACACTTTTTTCCCCTTCAAAAGTGACCACAACAGTATTCTCATTAAATTGTACCTATTAGCCAGTTATTTGAGTTATCTTAGATTTTTCTGTATATCTTTTAACACTGTTACATCTATGTGTTGCATTTCTTTATGTTGGAAAAGAATTATTTCTGAAATGAATTCATCGAAGAAATCTGTATTCATTATTTTTATGTCCAACAGAAGAAACTACCAACCCCGGGGAAGGGCTCTATGTTGTTGGTACGACATACAGTTTGGGGTTTACTGGGAAGTGAAACAATGTCCAAGCTCCAGGAGTTGATGGGAGAAAGGTAGGTAAGTAGACATTACTTTTGTGCTGACCGGATAAGCTTCAATTAAAGCAAAACCTTCAAAAAAATTTTTTTTCCATAAATATTGGACAGCGAGTACAATTAATTTCAAAAGTATTGCACACTCTTATTTGGCGAGACTATGGCGGCCGCAAATTTCTACAAGAGTGCGTGTGCAATCCTATTCTACGTACTTTGTGATTCACTAAGAACATAACCTAACCTAAATTAGGTTTGTTGGCGCCAATTTGGGAATTGCGAGGATTCAGGTTTGCGCCGTAATTAGGCGCAGGAAGGACGAAGCCGAGTAGGTATGCGAAAACGTTCGCCGTGCGAGCGGAAGGCTGATAGGTTGTGGAGTCTTCTTATACCGTCTTTCGGAGTGAACTAAAAACTTTGTTCTGTAGATAACTCAAACTTTCTAGGTACTAACTCTAAACTTTCAGCTGACAAACTGTTCATTCTTTAGGGCTGCCAACACTATACTACAAAAATGGCGGCAAATTCAAACCTTACGTTAATTTTGGGAGACCCTATAAACTTTTAGCCAAAACCAATTGATTATAAGACAAAAATACAAATCGGATCACAAACAGAGTCAAGAAACAAATAATTTTCAAAATTAAACGCATCAAGAAAGGAATTGTCAAATGGGGGGCATCAAAATTCTTCGACAAACCACTCAATTTTTTATTCCGGATCCCCGTATTCCATATAAAATGCTCAGAACCTATTAACTTGAAATTGTTCAGTCTCTCTATTCAGCTTTTACAGAACCCTGGTAAACGGATTTAAAATTCATTATGGATTATCAATTATCTAAAAATTAATCTCCTTGAAAAATCAAATACCGTATAAAAACATAGCTCAGCCTGAGGGCATCCAAACATTAGCTTCCTTCCTCGCTCTTGATATTTAATAACGATTGGAAAATAATTATTTTTATTTAGAATCCTTCGCTTACCTTAACAACGACATTAATAATAGATCGGAATAAAAAATCCTTTTGATGATAAGTCTTTGCAAAATGGTCTTCAATCGAAAGCCATTAAAATTTTTTCCTTTCATTCTCCACCCCCTCCGCCCCTTGGCCCCCAAAACCCTCTCCTTCAGTTTAAGTGATGGCCCGTTGATATTCGAGATTTTGTCTTGTTTGTCTATTTATAGGTGATGCTTTTCAATTTCGAAATGACCAGTCCCCTAATAAGGCGGTTAATTAAGTTGTAATAAACTTCATTTCACTCAACTTGATTGTTTTACCCAATTTCGTCGGGGCTGATATTGTTTATCAGAGTTTTCTCTAAAACAAAACAAAAGGCTCTCACGGCCCAGAACAATTTTCGTGTTCCTTTCTGATGAAGGACTCATGGGTAAGAAATTCTGTTGAGGTACCGTTAGACTAACTATGCGTCATAACTTGTGTTACAGTGAGACTTTCTCTTAGGAGAGTCTCCACCAGTCTCTAAGACACTTTGTCTAGTTGGAGGGGGTTTCTGACTGGAGACCAGACCAACGTCTTAAGTCCCAAGAGCGGATAAAGAAGCTGGAAATGATTTTGGGTTTGATCATTACTGGGAGAGGTAGAGAAAGTTAGTAGGAAGTGAGGGGAGATAGGGAGAAGACAGGTAAGGAGACACAGGGTCAGGGTAGTAGGTGAGGAAGGTCTAAGGATGAAGAACAGGGAAAGAATTAGGTAAGAAGTAAAGGTAGAACTACGAGAACCGTGTTAGTGAGTCTAGAGGTTTGTGAAGATTAAGTTGTCTTTGGTCTGGGGATGAGACTGAAGGATTGGAGTGGTTCGCCAGTCTTATGAAATAAACTTTCCTAAAAGTGTGCATTATTTATGAAACCAATCCCTCACAAAAGTTTATTCTGCTAAGTTTTGTCAGCCTGGGATACGAACTAGTTGACCTCTCAACCACTCCTTCGTTAACCTGTTCACTAAACCAACAGGCTTCCTCACTAACTCATTAAAGTGTGCATTACTTATGAAATGAATTTATTTTCTAAAATGGGCAATATTGAAATCCGAACGAAAAGGGATGTTCAATGAATAGAATAGTGGAAGCGTTTTGTGAAACTTTGGCCTGCAGCTTGCATGCGAAAGATCATCATCGACCTAAAAGCTATCACTTATGTAACAATAAGTCCTTGAATTCGGAATATACATGTTTATGATTATCCTTTCCTGACGGGAGACTCTGTCTCTGTTAAATTCTACTAAACGGTCTAAACACAATCTGTGTATCTTAGTACAAGAAAACTAAAAATCATTCGCATAAAAACAATCCAATAAAAAATTATTTTCATTTTATAAAACAGAAGAAAACAAGAACAACTGCACGCCACTGGTACGTTAATAAACAAACTTTTAACTTTTCTTCGTGAAACCTGTTGAACCGTTAAGGATTCCCAAGTGGAACTGTTAAGTAGAAAAAGCGAATCAAAGATGGTGAGGTGACAACAATACTCGCCGTAGCATTGCTAATCAATTATGAAGACGGGTGTGAAATTGAATATTTACAATGAATTTCTGGGAGACATTTGAGACAATACCAAGCGACACGTTGTTTGAGAGAAAAAAATTGGAGAAAGGTACCAATGAATAAAATCCAAATGAATGAACTCGAATCATTAATTTTCGATCCTGTTAACTTTTAAATTATTAATTTTAAAAAGAGGGATTGTTTTGTAAACTAGTTGTGGTGGAGTGCCCAAAGCTGTTCACTGTAAAAGAAAGTAGTGACAATAACAACTGAGTTTCGATTCAGTCTTTCACCCATATAGCAGGATGTGGGAGGGTTTTCGAATTGTCAACTTTATTAGTCAGAACTTTGACCACTCAACCACAAGTCTCTACACAGCAAAAATTTTAAACTATGAAAGGTATTAAAACAAAAGAGACTACTCACCCAGAATATAAAGTCCTACTCCTCACATTTCCTCTGTATTTTAGAGTGCGCCACAGTGTACGAACAATCCATCACATCTGTGTCACAACCAAACTTCAGTTTTCCAGCTCCTGATACCTCCACTGGTGTCGCAAGAAATTTAACTATCAAATAATCTCTTGTAATTAATAAATTTTTAACGGATCAAAGAACCATGACCAAATGATGCCCTTGTCCCACCACACCCCCAATATTCCCCAAAAACCCAATTCCAAACTCAAACTTTGGCTCTCGGTTTAATGGAACTAAAACACATTTATGAACACAAAAAAATAAATTCTTATCTTAAATACAGAGATCTAAATATTATTATAATTAATCTTCATCCTCGTCATCATCCGCTACTTCCTCCTCTTCCTCCTCTACTTCCTCTTCTTTTACTTCGTGAGCCAACCTCCATTCTTCTTCTTGTTCGGGAGTTGGGTCAGTGATTTCCATTATTTCCGGTCCGAGAGGATATTCCTCTTGAATCTCTTGCATGGGTACCGGACTGTGATTACTTCCCGAGAACTTGTGGCCGTAACCAATGTAAACATTGTCGAATTTTCTAAAATTGTAAATGTTTTATAAATTTTGATGATGTCAGTGGTAGGCAAACAGCGAGACGAGTACAGGTCTGGCACTACAGAGCTAAAAGTATCTCGCTTTGAAGATGTTAACTTCTTACAATTTATAGTAAAAAAACTTTTGTTCTGTTCACTCATTCAAATCAAGAGAAAGTAGGTAAAATGGAAAACTCAACTAACTTATTAGTGGCAAAAGCATAAGCACCAGGCCATAAATTGGAGCGTACTATAGCGACGGCATGTTCCTGAAACAACGACGACGTTTTTCGAACACTCCACGGAACCACTGCATCCAAAGCGGAATCTTCGGATAACGGTGTCAACAATTCAGGTCCGATTTCCTTTTCTCCTTCTTCGTCTTCTACCTCTCCTTCATCTTCATTATTCTTAAATAAAAATTTAAAGCAATTTTTAATTTGAAAGTGAGTAATATAGACATGCGAACAAAATTTTCAAGATTATGAGAGAAAATACTTCTTCTTTTGCTGCTGGATTCCACCAAGTTGTCCTCCCCTGTTCCAGGATATAATGAGTGTGATGAACCCAAAAAGACATACTTGGATCAACTAAATCTCTGATGGCGACTGGCTCGAAATCGGGGTTCACCATATAGTTTGTCTTGCCTCTCTCTAAATAAACAATAAATAAATAAATATTTAAAAGAAATAAGTGATTTGAAGATGTAAAAGCAATATCACATCTCGATTGATAAAATTAATGTACCTTCTGTCTCTTGTTCTGCTTCTTCCTCTTCTTCTTCCTCATTGAATGTGTAATAGCCTAACGGTGAGATCTGAGTTCCAGCTGAAATTCTAGCAATTTGAGCTCTCAGTAAGTTTCTCTCTTTCCCAGGAAAAGACGGAAAAGTGATTACCTATGTGAAATAGAAATTGTTGGGCTTGAAGAAGTCAAACACATCAAATGGAAGCGAAAGAAAGAGAATTACATCAGAATCAAGATCTCCAGTGAAAGCTCTCTTGATCTTTCTAGCAGCTGTGATTTGCTGAGGGGTGACATCAGGGAGTTGAATCCACTCATCTCCAGGTCCTTGACATACAAAGTAAACCTAAATTTACACAACAAAATATTACAAAAAGGCTTAAAATTTAAAGTTATTGATAAGCTCTTAAATAATGATAACCTTTTTGTTAACGCCTGTTCCAGTGGGTTCTACCGGACATTCTAACGTTTTCTTGACTACAGCTACAGGTGGGAGAGGTATAGGAGGCCACGGTGGCAAATCCACTTTTTCTGGCATTTCAGTTAATCCCTTAGCCTTGGCTTCTTTAATCATTTCTTGATATTTAGCTTCACTTCTCTCAGCTGCAAAATGAATTTCTCTCTCTTTGGCTTCTTCTAATTCAGCTTCTCTTTTATTTTTCCTATTTTCATTTTCTGATGATTCTAGTTCTTGTTGTTCTGATTTTATTCTCTCTTCCTCTGCCTCTCTTTCCTAAAATAATTATCTAAGATCAATTTAATGACCAATTTTTAAGGGGTGATTGTGTCTCGTAAAGGAACAATGAAAGTCTAAGTCTGATTTCATAGACAAGATGGTCAACCTAAATGTTTTATAAAATTATGGAAGGTTTGTAAATAACATACCGCATTCAATTTAGCTATTTCGTCTTCATTAAGCTCAGTTTCGGCGACATAATAATTTTTTCGGGTGCCCAGAATTTTACCCCAAAATCTATTCAAAAAGGGTTGAAAAGAAATACACTCAACATTTCAAGAGATTCAAACCTCAAAAATTGTTTCAGTTGATTAATAATGTTTCGAGAGTCTCAAACTCACATA
This sequence comes from Columbicola columbae, assembly GCA_016920875.1. Lineage (NCBI taxonomy): Eukaryota > Metazoa > Arthropoda > Insecta > Psocodea > Philopteridae > Columbicola > Columbicola columbae. Next base: position 10,562,456 of record JADMLL010000008.1, read on the forward strand.
ATTTAAAAGTTCATAGACAGAAGCAATCATAACCTTTCTTTACCTGTATCTCTCAACTCCATGCATTGTTACAAGCTTTTTCATGTGAACAGCCAGACAGAAAATATCTTCTTCAGGTAAACCTATGCCACCTTTACCAAAGTAATAAAATGTTTCCAGTGTGTCTGGTTCAATTCTTCCTTCTTCTTCATCAGCTTCAGACTTTTCAGGCAGATTCTCTTCATCACTTGGCTGAAATTACAAATCTGAAAAGGATTCTGTTCATTTCTGAAAATGGGATTTATGATTTAGGATTAATGTTAATACCATACTTGAAGTAACTGTATCAGTTTTTGAGCTAATTCATAATGTTTGGGAGGAACAAATACATCAAGAAGATGATCTGTATTAGACTTGAATCGAGCTTCTTTAACTCTGTAACTAAACTCTTCAAAAGTGCAGCCAATGTCTTTAGGGCGCTCGACTAAAATTTTTTGAAGGACTTCATTTAAGTGATCCCATCTGAAATAAAATATAAAATTTTTATAAATTAATAACCATAACCCATGTGAAGTCATTTTATAAACTAACTTGGGTTAAAATTTAAAAATAGATACTAATCAAATTATTTCATCTCTAAAATTAAAGGGTTTTAGCTTACAAATTATCTCCACTGCTTAAGCACTGCTTCATTAAGTATGCTTTAGCTCTGCTATAGTCATTTTCAATACTTGGAATTACTTCCTCCCCTGGTAAACTAGCACAATGTTTTCTAAAAGGTAGCTCATAATCAGAGCTTGTCATTGTTTCACCAGCCTCTGACTGATTTCTTGCCTCATCCTTCTGACAGGGTAGTCTTTTACTATCCATTTCTTGACCTTAATGTTTTAATTAGTCCACTTCTTTATTATCTATCCAAATCTATCAGGTGTTGATTCTTGTGGTTACTTTTATTATACACAAATAACTGGTTTAAAGATGAAAGATCCTATTTGGAAACTGCAACAGGAAAATTTGTAACAAGAATGTAATTTAAATGTAATTAATGATATTATAAATCTTTTTTGTTGTTTTCAGCTAACAGCTATGTATCACGAAATATGAAACAATTTGTAGTCAACAGGTCTAGCATTAGGGGGTAGTATTGAAGGCCAGTAACTCAACATCAGGAGTGTGTGAATATATGTCAATTATGATAGCAGAATTGAATAATAGGAAGTAAACAGAAAAACAATTTAAATGAGAGGTCAAAAGGTACGATTAAAGGTAGAATTGCAGTAAAAAGAAGAAAATTAAAGTGAAAATAAGTTTAGATAGAAAATAAAAGGCAAAAATAATAATGACAATTATAGAGTCAGGAGGAAAAGTACAGAAAATAAGAAGAAAACGTAGTAACAACAGCAAATAAAATTTTCTAATTAAAATGGCTGAGTGGTTAGTAAAGCAAGACATAATCAGGGGAATCAAAAATTATTATTAAGGAAAATCTGAAAAATTTAAGAAAGCCGTTAGAAAAGTTAAAAATTTGTCAAATAAAAAAAATTAAGAAAAATGAAACGTTAGTTCGCTGGTTATCTTTTGCAATTAAATGTGACAATATAAAACTGCACATACCTAAAATCTTCTGATTAAATATAAAACTAAGTTTCTTAATAATAACAAATTAAATATCTAAAACTAGAACCATAAAGGCGGTACGTTGTTTACAAAATTGAACGTGAAAGCGATGTTGCCAAGTCGATTGTTGTCTTATTTTCTACTTGAAAAAAAATTTTCTTCAAAAAAAACTTCTAGCAAATAATGTAGTCAATTTACAGAATCTAAAACACATCCAACAAACTTATAAAAATATTATAATCTTCGTTTAAAAGTTACGAAAATACTTTGTGAAAACTTTTGGGAAATAGTTTGCAAAATGGCGACAACGTTTGACAGTAAGCCATGTGAATTTTGAATTTGTGTACTTGTGGACGTTATTTTAAATAAGTCAAATTAATTAATTTTATTTTTAATTAAATGAAAAGCTAGGGGCACTCAATTTATTTTAAAAACTATAATAAATGAAAATTAATAACATGACTGGCCTCGAAATTAGGAAAATGAACTGCGAACTAAATCCCTTATCCAAACCTGATGGTTCAGCTTTACTTTCTTTAGGTGAGGGTAGTTATAGAGAAAAGTTTTGTTTTGAGACTATTTCTCGTTTAAAATCTTCTAGTTAACGTGTAGAATACGTATATATGCTTATATTATTCCAGGTGAAACGATGACTCTATCGGCAGTTTATGGACCATGTGAGGTTAAGCTACAAAAGCTACTGACTGAATGTGCAACAATTGAAGTAATGTACAGACCTAAGGCAGGTCCTTCTGGTATGGAAATTTCCTTCTAATTATAAAAGTTAAAAAAAATTATTTTATACATGTCATTTAGTACTAAAGAAATTCACATTTCTAGGTATAACTGACAAACTTAAAGAATCGACTTTACTGAATATTTTTAAGACAACAATCCTGTCCTCTCAAAATCCAAGATCAAGCATAATGATTATTGTACAGGAAATGCAAGATTCTGGTGGTGTATGTTAAAGTTAATATTTTCAACTATAAAAACTAACTTGACAGTGTTTTAGGTGTTGTTTTAAAACTGAGTTCTTGTTTCAGTTGTTAGCATGTTCGATAAATTCAGCCTGTTTAGCTTTAATGAATGCAGGAGTGCCCATGAAGTTCCTAGTGGCTGCAGTTAGTTGTATGATTGACCATAGCAATACAATAATCCTTGATCCTGATTTAAGTCAACTTAAAGTGAGTAGAAACACAAAAACTTTTGAATTAATTATTAGTTTCTGTTAAAATATTTTGGGGACTTTATATCTATTGTTTCAGGAGAGCAAGTCAGCATTTACTCTGGTTTTTGATAGCATCGATAAAAATATAATAGCTTCTTCAACTTCTGGAACATTCACAAAAGAACAATTAAAAGAAGTTTTTGAAACATGTAGAGAAGGAAGTAAAAAAATATTTCAATTTTACCATGATATTATTAAAAAGTCAACTATTGAAAAGTGTTGGACATAGACAAAAATTAAATTTTTTTTATATGAATCAGTTTTCACTTTCAGCTTGTTGTTCTTTCCCAGTCAGTTCCTGCAGCTTTCTGTTCATAAAACCCTCCATAAAAGCCAGACTTGTAGGAGTTTTATTCATATGAGGATACCATTCGTCTATTGTGATCTGTTTAAAAAAAAGGTTTGATGTATTTAATACTCTAAATTCATCTGAATTAGTTTCAAAAATTAATTGTGCTCTTACATATATATGCTTATATCCTAAAATTGATAACTGTCTCAAGTGTGTCTTTGTTTTATAATTAATTATTTTCTCATCAAAGTCTGCATAGCATTCCCTGAGTAGTGGAAAAATGGAAACCCAAATGTGATCATCACATGGTGGTCTCATTTTAAAATCATTTCCACTTTCTCTGAATTCTTTTGGTATTTCTTGAGCCTTTAAATTTTTGTCAAACCTCATTAGACAACAATTTTTATGTTGGAATGTGATTCTCTTACTACAAACTGAATCTTTTCCATATATATTTTCCAACATCCAATTTAGTCTTGTCTGATAGTAACACCTATTTTGGTGAGAAAGTTTTATATACTTCATGATCTGAAAGAAAAATAGAATGTTAGCTAAGGTCTAAACATGGCATACTTTTAATTTCAGACTAATATTTACTTTTAACAATTTGGTGTATAATTTTTCATCCAATTCAGAAAATTTGAATTCAGGCTTTTCTACCTCCAAGCTCCATTTAAGAGATGCCCATGCTTGTCTCCCTGTTTTACCTGAAAGACAAATTAAAATCCTATTAATTGAATTATTTATTAATAACAAAACTTTCTGCTTGATTAATTGGGAACCAGATTTGTAAGATTGGAGAGAGACGGTTGAAACAAAAGTTCTGGAAACACCTGACATTCGTCATGAGAAATTATCTCGACAGTAGAGAGAGGATAGTTGAGTATATAGCACGCTTTAAGAAAAAATGTTGTGTCGTTGGGTTCGTCCAAGTCTAGGAATCCAGTACAACACTTTTGTGAACTTGATATATAAAAGGTTTTTGGTTTCTTCACAGGCCACGTAGTTGATACTTTTAAAACGGTCACTTCAAATCCTGCAAGACACGACACGCACACAAACGCTTCGACAAAGTACGAGCTGTTGTCACCATCTGTGTTTTTACACAAGGGACACTAAGGATTTTCTAAAAAAAGGAAAAAAATTAAAGAGACGGACAAAATAAGGAAATTGAATGAATTTGAAAAGAAGGAAAACACTCAAAATATCAACTACGTGGCTTGTGAAAAGCAAAAACTTTTATATAGTTCAAGTTCACAATGAACGGCCACGAAAGTCTTAATAAAATTATTACAAAACACTTCAGCCGGAAAAGTGACGGGTATTAGTGAGATGGATGAGGATAATGAAAATCACAGACAACAGAAGTTCTGTCAAATATGAGTTGAAAGTCAATACCGATTTTGATCCTTGGTTGTGACAGGATGTGAAAGAACTCAAACTTTTAACTCTTACTTCGCTACCCCTTAAAATTTATAACTATACAATATAGTTTTCTAATAAATCCACTTCCTGTTGTTTCAAAATCTGTAGCATAAAATTTACTATAATTAACTGTATTTGAATTCTTAGGTAGTTCCAATTTTACTGTCGGCTCCTTCAACCTCAAATTAGCCGGTGTTAGTGACAAATATGCGAAAATGTAAGTCAGCACAAGTTGTGGTGAGTGAGGTAACGTCAAGGAATGAGTCACAAGATGGAACGAGTAGTTGTCTTGGTGATAGCAGGTAGTTTGGAAGAATACAGTGGAACCTCTCATAACGAGTTTAATTCGTTCTGGAGTTTTACTCGTACTGCGAAACAATTTTTTCCATATAAAACAATATAAAATAGAATAACAACGTTCCAGGCCTAAAAATCACTAAAAAAAATTTATTTTTAGTATTTAGCAAAAGAAAAGGAGTAGCTAAAGGGCTTAAGAATGTGAAAATGAAAGAATTTTGGGTGGTAGTGAAGAAAATAAGACAGATACAGAAAGATTTAACTTTGAATCTGCCCCAGTTTGGAGTTTGGAGTTTTTTCTCTAGCTGTCGGGGGATTCCCCATGTACATATCGCCAAAAATTGCTCGTTATGCGAAGCATTGGTCTTTATGAGAGGCATTTCTTTTTAAATTTATGTGGCTCGTTATGAGAGGTTCCACTGTATATTTTATTGTGTTCATAATCCATTACAGTTTATTTGAACCACCCAGTAACACAAGTTACACTCTCAAACAGAAACAAATCTTCAACCAAATATACATAAATTGTTTATACATACTTTTCATTACCCTGGTAAAAATCTCATTAGACAAAGCTTTCTCCAATAGGTTTTTCGGATAAATCTGAAAATGTATTAAATCTCCTAAAAATTTTGTGTAGGTTATATGTTGCTGCAGACAATCATCTCTCCTTTCAAATTCATTGACAGCCATATCAAGGAATTCTTTATCATCTATGTTAAAAGCAGAGTTGAGAAAAACAAACCTGGAATCAAAAGATTTTTGTGGGGGCTATTAATAAATTGTTCTTTTTAAAAACAGTCCTAAAAACTTTTCTAACATAAGTTGGAGAATCATTTAAAAAATTTTAAATGTATCAAAAAACTAAACTACTGTTTATTAATAAACCCTTGAAATTGGCTTGAGGCCAATGATTAGGTAGTCAAAGCATCTGACTGGTGAGGAAATGGTGAGTTTAAGTTCCCTCCATCATCCTGTTTTAAGGTGAAATGGGGTAGATACAAGGTAACTAGGCAACTGATTGGGGTTGATTAATTTTATGACTGAATTTTTGTTATTTTTAAAGCTTAAATTTTAAGCTTTCTTCCTGGGTGAAAGAGTATATAGTTGTTTGAACTGTCAACAACTACTTCACTAGTGAAATAGTTGGTCCTTCAGTTATTAGACTGTTATTCAGTCATCCATTCCCAAAATGCTATCAAACAACTGAAATTGATACAGGAAGATGATCTAAACTGTGATAATTTCCTTCAAAGATTCTTTCAACCCCTGAGAGAACTTTCCCCAGCATCCTTACTCTGCAACTATAAAGGTATAAAGTCAGCCAACAATGAAAAACTCGAAAAAAATCCAAAGGACCAACAGGAATTGAACTATCAACAACTACTTCACTAGTGAAATAGATTGACCACTTTACCACAGACCTACAAAACAAAACAATTCTCATGAACTTTAATATTTAAAAATTTGAACAAAAACCAACCCTTCAATATCCATTAGACTGAACTTGGTCATGTCACTTTTCACTCTCTTGATTACTTCATCATACAAATCCATGTTTAAATATCTAATACGTGTACCAGAAAATACTAAGCCTCGTAGTTGGTAAATATTAAATTTGGACACCATCGGAACCAATTTTTCTTGAAAATTAATCAACAACTGGAGATTGTCTTTATCCATATAATTAATTCTTCCCAATTGCTAAAAAAAAAATTATAAAAAACAATGTCTAATAAAAATTCAAACTTTTCAAAAATGAACTGCTGATATAATATAATAATTGAGAAATTCACATTGATCAAAATGAAAAACTCACTTTAGATATACTTTTAATAACAACTGTGTCCATACTTTCAATTTCATTTATAACTTTCGTCATGAAAGTTTGAAATAACGAACGACTGAATGTGACATCTATAGCTGTAAAAGCATCAGCAAGAAGTCCCATTTCTGTTTGATTTAAACTTGGGACTCGCTCATTTATCAAATTCATAAATTCATATTGGAATTTTTCAAGTTTGGCATTCTGTATCTTTTTCAAATAATAACAATAATAAACAAACTGAAAGTAAATAACAAAGCATCATCATTAGAATGTGTTTCGAAGCTAACTTTTGAGAGAATAATCAATCAACATCTCTAACTCACTTCTGTGTGACTTAGTTTACCAACTTTAAAAGCAAATTTAAACATGGTTTTGTGTACGAAATCGAATTTTGTAATAACTCCGAAGGAGTTTAATACATTAAATATCATAAATATTTCATTGTAACTCAAAGACTTTCTTCTACTCAAAAATTCTTTATCGAATCGACTTCGAATTAGTTCCCACATTTCTTCGTCTTTCTTCTCATACAGCCTAAATGTGAGATCCACTGCTTCTAACAGTTCATAAAGGGATAAATTTTGTAATTCCGTTCTCAAGTGTGGAAGCAAACCTTCCAAGTCTTGTGTAACAATTTCTGATTTACTACTGAGTTCTTTTAAAAGTGTAAATAATAACGAACTATTGTGTGCATTTTCGGAAATTAACTCCTTCCGAAAAACAATTCACTAAATCGGGGGTCAGTTGAAATATAATTCGAGTAATAAAGCCCATATTGGTAGAATTCAAGTTTTTGGTCATCTTGTTCCGGTTCGGATGATTTATTTATTTCAGGAACTGCAGAAACGTAAGTTCTTAAAGCAACGTGCTGTTCACTTTTGAGATTCTTTACATTTGAAAATGAATTTATCTTTGGAAATGACTTAACGAATTGACTCGATACAATTGCAGAGCACTGTAATCTTCTAATAATTACTCTTATCAACATTTTTAAAACTATTCTCTTAAGAAATAATATAAAAAATTCAAAACATTTAAGAATCTTTATTTATAAACCACCGGTAATAAATATGGAGTAGACTTGTTTGATAATCGATGTTCGATATCTCGAAATCTCGATTCACCATCGAGTTTTTAACAGTTCAACTTTCGAAAATGGAAACTTTTTAAAAGTTTTCAGTTGTTTTAAGTTTTAATCTGTTTTTCCAACTACCACCTTTTTCAATACTAGATAATAAGTAGTTGATGTAGGTTTATGGGAATTTCATGTAGAAGCGGACCTGTGACTTAGCGCAGGATCGGATAAAGGAAAACGATAATGTGGAGATTTCGTTCGGGAAAAGTTTCTTTTAACGTTATTCTCTGATCCGTTTTTTATGTCAGAAAGTATATGTTTTTGTCATAATTTGGGAATATTTTTATTAAAAACCTATATTTACTCGATTGTGGTCAAGTCAAATTCACTACCGTTGAGCTTTTGTGTGAAAGTTGCGATTAGAAAGTTGTTTGAAATCTTAAAATTGTCGAATCGGAATTACGGACGAACAAGAATTAATAAGAGTCCCAGGTTTATTGTCTCATTTATCAATTATAATTCGCGTAAATTTATTTTTCTCGAAGCGATTTTCCGAAACGGCGTTTTCCCCAGAACGGAAAACAGTTCGTGACGATGCCTCTGTGCAGAGAGGATGATGACACATGGACTGCAACCTGTATTTACATTCTTGGTACTCAAACTGCGGCTCTCTAATGAGAGTAGAAACCCTCTAGCTCTACTGAGTGACCCGAGTGACAGAAACCGATTGAACGAAAATCTGTGAAAGGTCGATTGTTCATTGTTAAGTCTGTTGCCATTTATCACGTGTTTCAGTCTTCTCTTTATCAAAACTCCCAACCAAACATCTGATTAAAAGCTCTTTGGTAAGTCTTGTACCCCAGTCACAATGGACAACAGAAATTTGGCCCGGAAAGGAAAAATACTGAGTACCAAGGATTTAGATCAGTGATGGGTAAAGTACGGCCCGGGCAAGTATTTAATCCGCCCGCCGATGGTTTATCGACATGGATAGTATCAATGCATGCCTACAATTGACGGTCGTGAAGTTTAGACTCGATTTTACTTAGTAGAATATAAGATGCATAGTCTAGAGAGACTAAAGCAGCCGTTTAGTTCATGTGTTGCAAATTTGTGCAGTCCTCCCACTTTAGTTTCTATTTTATGCGCGGCCCAATAATTTAGGAACCATAAATTTTAAAATTTAAATTGGCCCCTTGATTAAAAAGATTGCCCACACCTAATTTACATGAACAGGATTAGTTCTGTTACCATTTTTGTAACAACACCCGACAAAGCTTCTGGCTCATAGAACTCAACCAAAAAGAACAGGTGAATATCAGAAACTAGTTTTTGTGTATCCAACCGTTCAACACCATCACATTCAGATAAAGTTAAGACCAAAAATAAAAAGCTTCATTTTGGACAAATTAATATATTTTATAACAATCTATAAAGTTTTCTCTAAAACAATCCTATGTAACAAAATAGATTTTTATTAATGAAATGATTGACCAATCACTGCTCGAAAGTTAACTCGCCAGGAAACTGAGTAGCCGTTTTAAAAACGGCACACACCCATTTAAAGAAATTAAATCTCCGATAATAACAAGTTTCCCGATTCAAAACGATACACAATACTTATTGCCAACTTCTTTAAACTTTATAACGGATTTCAAGTGTTTTTAATAAGCAATAACATAACAGACGTTAATTTTTATTTATTTAAATCTGAATAGTTAATTAAATAAAATAAAAAAATTGAGTTATCACAAAGGCCTCGAAACTTCCACTCCATACCCTTTCCCTGTGGATTTATATCATTTAAAAACAAATATACTTCAACAAGTTGAGTGTTATTCAGGCCAACAAACACTAACCAAGACCTAGAAACAGATCTTATCTCGATTATTCAAAACAAAGTTCAGACAACAAGCGCACTTGATTGTGTACTCATATATAATTTCCAATGAGCAGGTTTCAAAATCTTAGATTTGGTTAGATTTCGAAATGATAAAAATCTAAAATATTAGTCGATTTAGAAAGGACAAATAAAACGCGAAACTATCTTAAATAAAAAGAGAAATCAAATTATGCTTATACCAAAACAAATTAGCCAAGGCTCTTGAGGCCCGTTTTACTCCAACATGGCGGAACTGTTTCGTATCAACTGAACAAAAATAAAAAGTTTACAGATCTAATTAATTTTTTAGCACCATGGTGACCAATGTCAAAATGAAAAAGTCATAATATATAGAATTCGTAAGATTACTATTGTTTTAGTGTGTTAGAAATCAAAAATACTTGAATTTGTGTTTAAAAAAGAAAAAAAAGACAGACGCATTCTTATCAAGTAACTTTTTAAAGCTCTGATACAGTTATACATTTTTAAAAAATAATTAAAACATCGCAAAAGGATTTTGTTCAAAGTTTTATTTACAATTTATTATCATTAATTAAATCTTTTTCTTTGTAATTAACTCATTAATTAATTAATTAAATTTATTTACAAGTATAAAAATATTTTTTTTTCCGAACATTAAAAAATAAATTACAGAGGAAAATTTGCTTACTTTTCTTTTTAATTTATTTGTTTACAATAGTCTTAATGATTATGTGTAGTTTTTTAAAAAATATTCAAAAGTATCTGAGAATGAAGATAATAAAAATCTTTTAACGGTTTTCCCATCAATTTGCTTTTCGAATTAGAATCAGGATCAGGCACCGATTCGTTTAGGCACGAGTCTGAGTTAGCAGGTTTCTAAATATATATACACAATGCAGGAGGAGGACAATTTTGTAAGGAGGTTGTTTGCCTGGAAATAAATTCAATATGTCGGTTGTTGATTATCTGAAAGCTGAATCGTTTGTTTTGAAAATGGTCCAAGTTCGTTTTTTGTTGTTTTGATGGTTTGATCTGAATTAATCTCAAACTATGTGACGTCATGTTGTTTAGAAAATGATCTTATGAGCTCTTGGATTACTCGTGATTTTATGGACGAACTGTTTTGAGGGATTATTTCTTAAAAATAAACTCTTCTTCTCGTGATTTAGGAATTTCGAGTTTGGACTGAGTCGATATAAATGATTGAACTTGAAGCTGGTGCTGATTGGTCTGTCAACAGTCCAGACTGAGAGTTTCAGGCTTCTGAGTGTTATTCGCTTCACTTCCATGTCTGAAAGTAAATTGTCTTGTGCAAAGTACTCGAGAAATTTTGTTTCGAATACTGTTCGAACCATAAGTTCGAGAGAGGTGATCCAAATTCATTGTTTTGATTTGTCCTTTTCTAAAAACTTGGCGGCAGAATCAACTGTCTTCACTCAACACCCAAAATTCAACATAAACTCAACCGCGCAAACAAAGTTGAGTAAAAACTTTCCCAAATCCTCTCAGCTGATACCACCTGAACAAAGCAGGGAAACTGAAAACTACTGACAACCTCTTCCGCCATTATTCCAAACTCTTGTACACCTCAAAGCAAACTCGAAAAGAGTCAAAACAGTCGCAGCTAAATAAGAAAAACATTTTTCAGACAACTCAAATTGAAGACAACAGAACATTCAACCCACTAACCGATCACGAGTTAAGTTAGAACAGTAGACAACATTCGAACGAACCTATGGAATTCGAGAGAAGAGCGGTCATTCCAGGACAAACTAAAAGCTCCTCTTCCTCTTCGCCAGGCAAAAATTTCCTTCTCTTTCATCAGATAATTTTATAAACGTGAAGAAGCGAACAAATGACATTAGTGCTTTGAATCCGGCTCCCAGATAATTAGAAACTAAAACTAAAAAGTGATCTAACGCGGTTCTTTTCAGACCCATCCTCCGGTTAATTTGTGGAAAAGTTCTTCGTTCAAAGTCTGATTCGCTTCCTTTGACCTTGTCGACAAGAATATGTAACCGCCGATGAATTCGTGGATGACTTTGCAATCGGCCGACAAGCAGCTGAATATGATGTTACCTTCTTCGTGTTGAATCATCATGTGCTTCACTTCCCAATTAACGTTCCACGCCTGAGAAATCAAACAAGTGAGTCAAGGAAAAATTTCTTTTTAAAAGCACAAACTCGGAGGACAAGAAGACTTACGATGAGAGAATTATATCTCCACGTTTTCAAATGATCTCCGTTTAGATCCATTCTCATAATTCGGTTAAAAGCAACGCCCAACAATTCCTCTTTCTTGTGACCCATGAAACTGATGACGAATAAAGATATTCCGAATTCGGGTAAAGACTGCCAGGCTTTGATGTAATTCATTTTGGCATCCATTAGATTTAAATCTTTGACGTTGGCATGAGCTTCTAGAATCCTCTGGATAAGCTGAAATTAAAATAAAAATTCAAAATATGAACCGGAATACAACCTACACCATCATCCCCCGATTCTAATGGACCGGTTTCGAATTAACTTCCGGTGTGAATCTATTGGACTTAGGTTAGAAACCCTAACTGTCTAGATCCGAAGTGACCCTATTTGGTAATTATATTCCTACTAACACTGTAACCTCACACGTTTCCCAGTTATTTCATAAATAATGCACACAACAAATCGAATTCGCTATTCTTTTGATTCATTACTCTGTCCAGCAATGTCCTAAACCTAACCTATGACTCTCACGCTGTCATTCCCGTCACACAATGAAAGAAACTCAGACATAGATTAATGACTCTATGACATCTTGAAGAACCTTAACATCACCACGGGGAGTCAAAATAACCTAAAAGACATAATGATGCATACCTTTCCCTTGAACTTCTTTATAAATCTCGGAGGTACATAAACAGAAGGATCAATGTCCAAGGCGTTGGGACTGATGGCAGGAGAAGGAGCAGGATGCTGCATCTTTAAGAAAGCTTCGATGTTCTTGACTTCGGCCTCGTACGAGCTATCAGCTAACGAGCGACCTTTGGCTCCCAACCGGCAAGCAGCCATCCATTTGGCATATTGTTCCTCGCTGTCGCATCGAATCCACATTTCCGTCATACCATCCGGACTGGCCACTTCCAACTTGATTGCGAACTTTCCCTGTGCCAGATTAACTTCCGGTGTGACTTCGCAACCTCTTAGATTGATCACGTGAATGGGTTCTCCTCCACTCTCGGCATCTTCTTGAGATTTGTACAAGGTCAGTTTTAAGTCTCGACACGTGAACCAGTATTTCTTGAATTGTTTAAGAGTAAACCGTTTGGGTCTGGAAAAGAGAAACCAAAACAGTGAAGTCGAAACGGAGGAAGGAGAAAAAGAGAGCAGGGAGAGAGTGAAATACTCACTTCAAAAACCTCAGGTAGTCGTATAATTTTGGTACTTGAGTTATGTCGTTGCAACCGTTACTTATATTGGTTCCTTCCAACGTAACTTGCAAATCGGTGAGAGCAGCATCGATGTCGTCATCGGCAATACTGTTGCTCATTTCTAATTTCGGCTGAGGAATTCCGGCTTGAATATTAATTTGCACCTGAATGACAATGCACCTTAATTAATTCGTGGATAACAATGATAATACGAAATCGGATTTACTTATCATCGTTCTTATATTTCCTTTCCGTTTTCATTTATTACACCGACCTGCAACGCAGCAAACATGAGAACTTCCTCTTCTGTACAATCGATTTCCTCGTTGAGAAGTTGCCATTTGGCTTGCTCGTAAAGTTGATTAATTCTAACGGCGTCGTATTTCGGATTAAGATCGTAGAACGCGTAAAACTTAAACCTTAGGTTTAGAGTGTCGAACTCCCTTACACCTTGTTCCATAATTGATAAAGAGGAGTCGAGCCATCTGAAAATGGATTTTGAAAAAGGTTTGGTTACCGACAACCAGTCATAACACAAAAAATAATTTATAATAACAAAAAGAGATGAACAGCATCTTCATCAATGGTAAGCACTTTGACGAATCGAATATGAAACTAATTAGAAGAGAAAGCAATCGAGGGACAGTCTTCGATATACTGTAGTGTATTACTTACGCAACGTTCATTCTCGCTCTCTCGACTAGAGACTTTGGTCGAAGAAGTTTCGCTCTGGCTTCCTGACTCGGTGTTGCAGGACTGATGGCCAAAGAGGATTCTAAACTCCCGTCAAAAGAATCAGAAAGGATTGATTGATTAGACAGTGTTCCGTTGAGTGTATCAGAGAATACAGGTGGTTGATTGCGTCTCCAGGTGCTAGACGGCTGGAAGATAAAAATTTATTATAAGTACAATACAACTCCAAAAACTAACAAACAGGATCTTCCAGTTCTTCGGGAAGAAGAGGACAAGACCAATGTAATTTCCAGAGACGAGAAAAGACTTTAAGGAACTGGGAATCACGCAAACCGTTGCAAGATGAAGAACAAACTGGAGCCACAAGGTTTCCTGCCGGCACTTCAGAAAATTCCCAACCGACTCAAAAATTTTACTTCGACAAAGCCCTGACCAATAATTAGTGCTTAAGAGTGGTTTTTGGTAGTGGTACTCCGGAGTGCTTTTGTGGAAGATCTTAAAATAAAACAGCGAACAGACAACACGACACGTCAAAGAGACAGCTCATCAACCCCAACCAGATAAACTATCAAACCAGAACAAGAAAACTGACCCACCGAAGTAAAACATGAATACGAAGACCTTATTTCATAAATAATGCACACATCCATCAAGAATTTATTTCAAAAGTACTGCACACTTTTCGCAGAGAGAATAATACGGAGTTTACAGAGATCAAAAAAAAATTTGAAGCGAAAGGGTATCACACAAACACCAGTGTGCAATACTTTTGAAATGGATCCTTCATAAATTGTGCATTATTTATGGAATAAGGTCTTCACAAAAACTGGTATCACACTTCTAATACAGAGAAAACTTATTCACGAACAAAATGACTGGTGATAAGGATCTACAAATGCATGACAACCCAAAAATGAAGACAGAAGATCCGAATTGCTAAGAAAACGGTTGGAATTTATGCAGAAGAGAGGAAGAAAGAGCAGATTGAGGGAAAGATGAAATACGACACCAAAAAAAATAAGAAGAGGAAATGATGATAAAAAAAACCAAAAGAACAAAAGGGGGCCTTCGATGGCCGAAAAACTTTACTCACCCCTAAAGGAGATGTTGAGTTGTGTTTGTTCGGGGTTACAGGGGGCGCATAAATAAGGCGAATTCCTATCCAACGATCCGTTCGAGCCGTTATGCGCTTCGGTCGCGATGAAAGTGTTCGTGTCACTAGGGATCTGGCCGTTGTGCAAATTTTCGTGATTCTTCCTTTTGTTGTTTAGATCTTTCAGGTTGTATTTGAGATGATTTGGTTCTAGCGGCTTACAAAATGACAGTTCTTCCGGATGTCTGATTCCTGGAAAATGAAACAGAATGTTTTAGTGAAAGCCTTCTGACTAAGGAGATGAGATGAGAAAGTGTAGTAAACCACACCCAGTTTATGATGACGAGGTTTATATAATAAAAACCAAACGAATCACCAGTGGAAGTTACTTACGATTCAACCCAATATTTAAATAAGTGATTTCAACTCACCTAATTCCTTGCACAGATTGATGACGGCGTTGAAGGTCTTAATCGAGAAATCTACCCTACAATCCAGGTACCTCAAATCGGGTAACTGAACTCTTAGGCATTTGTGCATTGGTGTGAAATGAAGCAAGGCATCAGCCTGGACTCCATACTGGTCCAGAGTGGATCGTGTTCTTGTCAGCCAGATGTTCTTCGTCGGCCACCACAGAGCGTGGTCTGACCAATCCATAGCAATGTCTGTAACAACAAAAGAATTTCTGTTAAGCTGACGAATTTCAGACAGAAAAGAAACATTACAAAAAGAGTCATTTTGACTCCTGATGAACATCTAAAAGCCGGAAGTTGTCTGTGGCAATAAATAATATTTCAAGAGCAGATAATTTACAGAAGAGTGTGAAACGAGAATTCCTGTTAGTGTTACAAAAAGGAAGTCGTTTGTTTGGTTATGGCTCCTGAAAAAAATTCTTTTTCCTTTCTTTCTTTCTTTCTTTCCTTTGGCGCTAATCAAATACCACGTGATTGAAGAAAAAGAAATTTTGAAAAGAACAAGGTGCCATTTTAAATTTTTTTCAATTTTAGCACAAGAATCTGTTACGGAAATCCCAAGGACCGCGAATGAATGAAAGTTCTATTAAATACAATGGTACCTCACATCGCGAACGTCTCGATTCAAGAACAAATCAGAATGTTGTTCGAGAACAATGTTTCCTTCGCTTCAGGAAAGATTTTTGCTTATCAATCAGCTTAAAACTACAGTATATAATGTATATAATGCAGCTTTAAGTTTAAATGTGTGCAATACTTATGAAATGAATGCTTCTAGGAAGTGTGTTATATTTATGAAAGAAACTGAACAAGAAAGTGTGCAGTATTCATGAAATGAATGACCAAGAAAGTGTGCATTATTTATGAAATGAACTGAGCAAGAGAGTGTGCAATATTTATGAAATAGACTGACCAAGAAAGTGTGCATTATTTATGAAATAAAGTAGACAACAAAGTGTGCAGTATTTATGAAATGAACTCTTCATAAATTAACTGACAATTGCATCCTTCGAAATTAAATGCCAAGTAAATTTGAAATAGTACACATTCTGTGCTGTTTTCCCTTTCTTTCATAAATACTGCACACTGATACGAAAAACTCATTTCATAAATATTGCACAATCACATAGCGAATTCGTTATAAAAACTAATACAAACTTTAATAAAGGATTCATTTATCAAACGAATGCAGACCTTTTGGTAAAGTACGTTTCAAAATAATGCATCTCTGGTCGATCAATATCTTGGTTCTTTTGGTTTTTTTCTCAGCATTTCTTTTTGGCATTAGTCCACACTCAAAGTGTCTTCATGAAAACTTTTACAAACCATACAACTCATACCCAATATTTAATCAAGCGAGTCAATTTTTGCGAGAAAAGCTTTCTGACGTCACCGCACGCAAACCATGAGAGCTGATTCATTATCCGAAGACGTCGGCGAATCAATAAAGCTCATTGATATCTCCAGCTGACAAAACAATATTAAAAAAGATGTCGTTTTAACGTGTGGAGTAAACAAATGTTGTGCGTTATATCCCCCTTGGTTCTTCTTCACCGATAGTGGGAAGAACCAGAAAATGAAGGATTCGGGAAGGAAACAGGACAGGAACTGAGTCCGCGTTCGCCGCACGCATGTTCTTCGTGGAACAGATGCTCGACTGCACTCGGTGCTTTCGTCATGTTTGCACTTTTATTTATAACTTTACGTAAAGCACTGTGGGGGGAAAGAGTTTTGGATTCTTACTTTTATTGAAAACATGCAATGAATGACGTCAACACGAGACCAGGGAGGGATTGGGTATTTATAACTAAAATCAACAATTTTGACTTTCTAGACGGGAGATGGTGGGGATTAGCCGGAACTTGCTGAAGGGTCTCCGAGAACCAGAAATGGTCAACTGGTAGAGATAATGAGAAGGATATCGGGTCAATCGATTGCTCCAATCGAGAGAAAGACATAATCAATTAAGTGCGTGATACTGTGTCCAAGTTTATGTAAATAGCCAGGTCCTTTGGTGAAGGATGTTCGAGTTGGCCATGTGAAACGAGGATTTCTATTCATGGACTGACGATTTCGATATTTCAACCAAACCGTTCAGGCTCTGGCTTTACCTTGAGCTCACTTTAATTAAACTTTTCCGTACCATATACCACGTACGCGGGAGTCCCAGTGTAGTGCTTAAAGAGCCCGAATACAGAAGTTATGGTTATGAGTTCAAATCCTCCTGCCGTATCCTGTTAAACCCAAAGAATGAAAAACTCAAAACAAAATCAAATTAATACCACATACATGGGTTATGTACTAGAACACGAATGATAGGTAAACTAGCATAATTTTTCATGATTCGTTTGGAAAATTCTGAAAATTTATTTTTAAAGCGGAGCGAATCTTCCAAATTTTTCTTTGTTCGTTAGGATTCTTCAAAAGTGATTGATAGCAAAATCGCTGTGGAGGTCGCCAAGATAATCAAACTGTTACTGTGTATGAGAAAACGTTTTATGTGGTTATTAACCCAACAGTCCTACATACAGTCGTTTTCCTCGTTTCAGTTTCATAAGTAATGCACAATTTTGTAAACATTTTATTACATAAGTTCTGCAGACTTTGTTGAGCTCTTCATTTCATAAGTATTGCACACTTTTGAGTTCTTCATTTCATAAATAATGCACACTTTGTTGAGCTCTTCATCTCATAAATAATGCACACTTTGTGACTCTTATCTTTTAAGTTTCACACCCTCGAAAGTGATTAATCCAAGGTGTACTGACCACAACATGAGTTGAGTGCCTTTCTAAGACCATTGTTCTGACACTGAAGATCTTTAATACTACAAGTCATCAACGGTCTTCGTCTCTTTTTCCAAATTCATCTCTCTGAGTTTCTTGGTGTCCATTATTCAAGAACTCTTAGCTTGCAAGGTCGTTTGATGCTACAATAAAATTTATACCGAGGATTCGCAATTATCAAAACCCACCGAATATATATTAATATAAATCAGGTCCCTCAGTTAAAAATAAATAAATAAATGGAAAAGAGAACGACAGAAAATGTCGTTTCAAGATGTTGTCGAAGAGGAGGAGGAGGTGTTTCAACTTCCCTCACACTAATAAGCAACACGAACTCCAGCTTTAACACAAAATGTAACTATTTATAAAATTATTTTTTAAAAACCGAAACCCACTTTGACTCGAACACATGCTCGCACAAAAGGAAACCCAGGCACAAGTCAACAATGAGAATCGTTGTTTTCTCAAGACGACAGATTTATTTCATTTTAAAATCCCGCTTCCTGACTATCAACCTTAATTACGACACACGTAACGAGTGACAAATCCCCTTTTTAATTATTTTTAATTTTTATAGCAGATTTGAAACGCTATAAAAGAAATTCTGAGTTGTCATCTGCGGTTCCAGTCTTTCCAGAGCCTGAATATTAAATCACATAACCGCTCCGACTCGATGTTTATAAACTCATTCACGAATCGGAAACAAATATTTATTTTGAACAGTCTGAACAGAGACACCCGTTCAGCTCGTCAACCATTTTTGAAATGGAATAACTAATTACTATAATAAACGAGCTGAGTGTGAGTGCTGTCATTTTTACTATAACTTTGGTCAGAGCTGAGTTTCAGTCATGGACATCAAAATGGAAATGTCTTGTGTTACCCATCCCAACAAATCGACAGCAATGATTTTAGTTCCACATTTAAAACAAGACAGTGCTGTTGGTTATGATCAACGAAACTATGTCTTGCTTATTTCTAGCTTTCTGTGGAAAAAAGCGCTGGAAAGTCTTCTTTGGTAATGTCTTGATATACCAAAACATCAAAACTAAGTCTGTGGTGTAGTGGTTAAGCACCAGACTAAGAAGTTATAGTCGCTAGTTCAAATCCTCCTCCCGTATTCTGTTATAACCCAAGAAAAGGGTGAACTCAACTACAACTATAACTACAACCAATTGCCTGGTACAAAATCTTTGACTGTAATTAAAGAAACCGGTCAAGTCACCGTCACAAACAGATCAACAGCCTCCCGCTGGACTTGAATTCATCAATACAACAGAAACTGTAAACCGGTGAAATAACCATCAACACAATCCAATGACTACAAAACAACTAATTCAATCCAGAAGTTTTCCGGAAGAAATCTTCAAACTACAAACCGGAAACCGTAACAAATTATAAAGTCGAGTATTAAATGACTAACTTCCACTAAAGCCGCAACAAATACTTCAAATTCACATAAACAACCCATTTCAAAAGTAATGCACACTTCTACGACAATTTAGTTATATAAACAAAACACACGCTTATGAGTATATTCTTCCATAAATAATGCACACTTACTTCTCACAAAATTTAAGAAGACGCTGCCTTTTGAACTTATTACATCCAACAGAGTAGAAATGTTTTATTTAGGTGTCAATTTAGGAAATCAAATTTAATAATTAAATTCAATAAACAAAACGACAGCGTTTTTTAAAAGTGTGCATTATTTATGAAACCAAATGCTAATGAAACTTTGAGCTACTTATAAAATCAACTCCTCCCACAAGTGTGAATTATTTTTAAGGTCTTAGAATGCAACAAAAATACGGAAGTTTTTTATGACTTCCGGTCAAAACCTTTTATCTAAAGTTTAGACTGTACCACTAGAAAATAATCAAGGCATCAGAACAGTTCAGCGCCTTGACTTGAATACCATCAAGGTTCAACGGGCCACCATCTGAGCAGTGAAATTTGAATGACAACACTTGCAAGCTTCAATTTCGGGTGATTAAAATGGGTTTGCCTAATTGCAAAATGACTGGCATCAAGTTCAGACACGAAACCTTGAAGTTGAAAATGTGCTTGATTGTTGTGGATCCGACTGTACAATACTGGTACACTAACGACGAAAGGAAGGAGAGATCGAAATTTGAAAATGGAACTTAGTCGAAAACTCATCGTTTTGCTTTGTGGGAATCTTTTTAAAGTCCGAGATAAAATTTTGCATGAGCCAAATTGACTCACAGTAGTAGTATTATTAATATTTATGACAAAGTAGTCTGAATCTGAACCACTTTTCCGTGTAAATTATGATGAGTCATAGCGAGGGATTCATTTCAAAAGTAATGCACACTTTCAACCGGAATTTATAAATTTTTCAGCGACGTACACTCATCTCTTTTCACGAGAAACACATCCAATAAATAGATAAGAGACAGAAGGCAAAATCTCGAAAAGTCCGAAACTTTCCAACATCCCAGATGAAATTTCATCTTTGTTTATCTTTAGGTCGGAAGTCACGTGTTTTTTAACTCGGGGAATTTCTATTCTCAAAAAAAAATTTAGAATCGTTTGTTCTTTTGTTTGCTGTGTTCCTGCGTGCGTGTTTTGTTTGAGTGCGAGCGTGTACCAGAGAACAAACAATCACTTCTAACCTGAATAATTTCGTGTCTTCACTTATTATCTGAGAACGCCACATCCAACACTTTCAAAATCATTTTTTTGTGTTCATCTATTAACTAACAGCTAACTTATTAACTAAATAAATAAATAAACAATAATAATGATAACAATTTTTCCCGTCCCGTTTACTACAAGAGGCGCGTATATCTACAAAATGTTTACCTATTTATATTATAATAATAAGCTAAATTGACTAATTAATAGTATATTTATAGCGCTATTTACACAATCATACACAAATAGGCTACCAGACTGTATTTTTATATATCAGAGGTGGGAACCTTTTTACCATTAGAGGCCACATTTAAATTAGGCAGCAATAAGAAAGGCCGCATAAGCTGATTGACCTAAGAAAGTGACTTTTGTGAAATTATTATAGATTTAACAATTTATTGCATTATATAGAAAAATAAAATATAATACTACAATATGACTGTCTTTGGCGGAATTTTTCGCGCAACTGTCATGGCGTTGATGTACAATAGTTGTTTGAAACGAACTCTACAATTTTGTACTAGGTGGCAAAGGGCCACACTAGAACCGGAGGCCGCAGGTTCCCCACCTATGTTATATATTATTATTATCTCTTAATAATAATACTAATAATAATAATAATGGAGGATTGGGGAAGGTGCTATAACACCATACACGCCCCTTAGGATGCTCGTTGCAGCTTAGGGCATATCCGAAGAAACCTACCGACAATGCCATCATGTCATGGAAAGAAGAAGATATAATAATCTAAACACCAAAAACTGTTTCTATTTAATTCAAATCCATTTTTAGTAACCCTAAACTGTCAGCTATCAAATTCTTGGCTTCCATGGTTGCCAAACTCCAAAAAGGTCGGCAAAATTTAAATCTTGCGCTAATTGTGGAACATCCTATACACCAACTAAATAAATATCCGGCATGATAGGTTGTTTATATCTTTTTAATATTATAAAAGTATAGATTAATTCAGCTTATCCTGACAAAAATTTTGTGAACAGAATTCAGAGATGCGCGGAAGGTATGTGATGTAGTGGTTTAAGTGTCAGACTATGAATTTATCCTCGCGAGTTCAAATCCTCCTCCCGTATCCTGTTGTAACCCAAAAAGGGTAAAAAACGGGATTAAAACTACAACTACATGAATTCAGAGATGGTATATAGATGAAGAGACCAACAACTAATCATACGAACACACAGACAGACTCATAAACATGATCAGAAAACGCTGACTAGCATTCTTTGGACATATTCATTGAACGAACAACAGCAGACGGGCAACTGGTTAATAAAACCAACTGATTTAAAGAAATGGAAGAAGATCTAAACTGGTAGGAAAATATAATACAAACATAAGAAAACGGGGAAGATATATACGGAACAGAGGAAACAGGAACACAATAAAAGAAAATCCTGGAAAGAGAGGAAGAAGACAACAAAAAAGTGGTAATCATGAGACATTCAAGTTAAACAATAATAACAATAATCCAGCTTTCCAGACATTTTAGAAAACCATTTTAGAAAATACTGATGAGAGTGTCTGAAATACCAGAACACAGGAAGCGGTTAGCAGATAGCTACGGAGAACGATATGAACCAGAAACGAATCAAAAACAAAAATTTCAAGGTAGATTCCCTTTACTGGTTTTCTTTTTTGTCCAGCCGACGTCAAGGGGAGAGAGATGAAGACAACAAAACGTTACATAAAACAGAGATCCATTCAAAAACCAGACGGATTGCTTTTGGGAGAGGGGAAAATCCAAAATGAATTGATTTACCTACAGGAGAAGAATCGAGCTTTTACGGATCATTTGGAAAACCATATTCTTGCTTTTCTTTTAGAAATCCTTTCCTGCAAATGGGCGCCTCAAAATGAAAACGTGAAAAGTTGGATTTTCCCACAACGACCTTTTCTCTTTATTATTTCTCCCTCTCACTGATTTTTTTTTGACAAATTTTCCCTTCTTATCTCTCCGACATTCTCAAAAACTTTCAACGAAATTACTTTCCCTCATCCATTTGATACCAAACTCGCTTTCGTTAATTAATGTGACCAAAGATTTTTTCTGTAGCTTTTGAAAACAGATCTGATTGGAGAAACTATTTACTAATTTAATTTGTGGGCCCAATTTTTTTGCGCCTTGGAGGGGAGGTAAGAAAGCTCAAAAGCTCCTTTGTTCTAATTAAATGACACTGTCGGAACCAGGTTGTGTCGTTGTAGATAAACAACACTAATTCCGAACGTATATGTATATTGATATATAAAATGTTATTATAACTATAATTTAGAATCAGAAGGGAAAATGCAAAGATCCTGACGGTGAGGAGCTCCGGGACTGAATGAATTTAGCTTCGGCTGTCGACTGTACCCATTTCGGAATTAGGAATGTGGAGAACGCCACAACATAAATAAGAGAAGTTCGTTGACGAATGTAAATACTCACATAGAAGTGAGTGGGCCTTACGTATAATATTAATTCCTGCTGAAAATGTGCATTATTTATGAAATAAATCCCGCCATGTCTAATACCACTCAAAAATATAAAATTTCCGTTTAAAAAGTGCTTTAAACCTTACCCCCGCCCCCTCCCGCCCATCTGTCTCTAAGCGAGACATTTTGTAGTTGGTTTGGCTATAAGAAGCTTTACCTCCAGGGAGTAGACTAGTGTTTCAACACCAGGGATAAGATAAAAGGATGCGACAAGAAGAGCAGTCTATGGGATTGAAAGATAGCGTAGTAGTAAGAAGAAGAAATAATCAGAAATAGAAAAGGATAGAAGCGAATCAGGGAAGGAGAGGGAAAGGAAAGAAAAGGAGAACAACATGATGATAATAGGGTAGAAGAAAGAAGTAGAAATATAGTAATAGGTACAAAAGAAAAGGAATAAAGTAAAAGGTAGTCGAAGAAGAGGAAGTAAAGAAGAAGGAAGGCTTCAAAACCAAACAGACAATTAAATGTAATTACTTTTACTCGAATTAACGAATTTGGAACAAAAAAGCGAGTCAATTTGACTCAAAGAGTACTTCATACAAAAACTTGAAACCCCTTAAAAATAAATTTAGAATCCAATATATTTAATATTGATTTTATGTGTTAAATACCATATAAATCTCACGGTAAAAGTGATAAAACAGGCGAATAGATACACAATTCCCGGCGATTATTCATAATCACCGAAATAAATTTTAGGTAAAAGTGTAGAAAATGTATGAAACTAGATTTTATTAAATTATAGTATACAATATTACCAAAACGAGGAAGTAATATCATATATATGTCACGGTAAAAGTGATAAATTAAGAGAATATACATATATATTTTTTCCGGCGATTGTTTCTTATCACGACTCTGCTTAGTTAATGTGACAAATCACTGAACATTTATCACATTTACCGTCTAGTTTATAAAATATCCAAATCGTAACCTAAAACAAACTTATAAAATTCCCCATTATGAGTTGTAAATTTTATAAACCAACCGGTAAATGTGATAAATATTCAATAAATTGTTACATTCATCAATTTGTGATTAATCGCCGGGAATAATCACTCACTCAGACTCAGATCGAGGAAACCACCTACACAACTTATCGTGGGCCGAGATTTCATCCCTCTAGTATGAGTGGATGCAAAATTTTGTCCTCAAAATAGGACACTGGGACGATTTGATATTATGTGGGTAAAAAAATAATGTTGGTTGTGTACGTTACACCTGATATAAGTTACGATAAAAGTGATACATCGGGCGAATGTAGGTGTAATTCGTGACGATTAATTATAATCACCAACTAAGCTTGGTAAATGTGATAAATATTTAGAGATAGGTGGTAGTTAACTAGGGGAAAAGACGTAAAATCGAAATTTCATTACAAACCGATGAATACGACTAAAACTAAAGAACACTACAACTGAATGGGTTTCAAAAGACATTTCAATGAAACAGATCCGCCATGGGAAACCATAAAAGCAACAACGACAGCATCAGCAGACCAATTTAAAAGGAGAAAAAAATTATTTTATGAAAGAAATTAAAACAAAGCGGAACCGCCCACATTACACACGAACTTAATTGCATTTTTAATGATCGTCATATTGAGAAATTAAAGGAGCAATAAAACTAAATGAAAACTCTTAAAAATTAAGAGAAAAAAGGAAACGACGACACCAAGTCCGATCGAATTCCATCAGGAACTTTCATCCACCTTTATCTGAAGAAAAATATTCAACAACAGAGAAAGAAAGACATAAAAAATGTGAGCTTATTTCCTTCCCCATTCCTTCCGTCATGCTCCAAGGACGTCAGATTGATATTTTATTTCGAGAAGTATTATCCAAATGAGAAGCAATTATCGTGGACGCTGAGTCACACCTTTTCCTTGCGTTAGGTCATTGCTCGGAACATTCTCGACCATTTTAATAACCATAATCAAATATGGCTTTCAGTGAGTTTCGATCTTGTGTCGAATCCCCCAATGCCTCGCTCAAAGAATTCAACTTTCCTAATAGAACTATTCCAGTTCTTGGTTAAATAAGACGGTGAGGTCGTTCTTAACATCTTTCGCGGCAATGCCAAGGCATAAACGCGTTCCTCTTCGTCCCCGTCCTCGTCCTCCTCGTCGGGACCATTATCCCTCTTGTATAAGTTATTTTTACTCTAAACTAGCTGACATAAAGCCGTTGCCCTCCTATATATCCCCCGTTTTATTTAAGAATTTACTAGATCTCACATTTTATATACTTAATATAATCGAGATTTCTTTTAATTAGACAAATACTATATATATACTTTCCTTTTTATTGCATGAAATTATTTTATTTCATTCTAAACATGTTATACTAAAAAATATTTTTTATAACGGAAGGAATATATTTTAACTGAGGATATATTAATAAATATGAAGTCGACCTTATTCAGGGGAACTCCTACGAGTAACCGTCCTTCCGTGGACCTACATTTTATAAATTTATTTATTTATCTTATTATATGTTCTCAAAATAGGACACTGGGGAGAGGTTTGTGGTGTAGTGAGTGAGGTGTCCTTCCGAGGACCTATATTTTATAAATTTATTGATATTTATATATCTTATTATATACTTATGAGTTTTTGTATTTTATATTTATTTTTTTTTTTATTCTTATACTTTTGTACAGGTTTAAATTTTTTCCTCTCCAAAATTTTTATTTATTTTATAGCCACTGATCTTTTGAACTTCTATAAATTTATATTTTCTTGTGATTTTTATAGTTATACGTTTTTACTTCTATAAATTTTTTATGTTGTGTTTCATTTTGTGGTCGTTTATTTTTTGTATGTGTATTCTGCATTTATTTTAAGACATTGGCACCTCTTTAATCCGTTCCGGATTTCTACTCGTTATGCGAAACACTTTTTTCCATATAAATTAATTTAAAATAGGATAATGCGTTCCAGGCCGAAGAAAAACTGTCGGGGGATCCCCCATGTAGGGTCTACGTGTCGCTCATTATGCCAAAGATTGCTCGTTGTGAGAGACGTTTTTTACGCAATTCATGTTTGCGAATTTTCGCTATGAGAGGTACTCGTTATGAGAGGTTTCACTGTATTTCCTTTTAAACCTTGGATTATAGTCACTCTCTCAAAAATGATGATGATATCTATAATTCCCGGCGATTATCCACAATCACGAACTAACCTCGGTAAATGTGACAGATTATTGAATATTTATCACATTTACCGGTTAGTTTATAAAAGATTCAACTCATAAAAAAAATTTAACAAAAATGAACTAGAGAACTGACAAAGCTCGGCAGTAACTCGGTAACTTCCAAATTAGAAGTTACAAATATATGAGAAGTGTTAGAAGCCAAGCATCTTAGCTAACTTTTACTAAATTTCTTCATGAGAAGTTGAAGACTTTTGTAGTGTCCCTCACCAACTACTACAATTTCTTTATCTATATCTAAATGTTTCGAGTTTATTTCATAAATAATGCACAAATTCATAAAGAATTTATTTTATTAATTCTAAAATAAAATTCATAACGAATGCAAAGTTTGATGAGGAATCAACATAACAATTACACTCCGTAGAACTAATTAGTTTCATAAATATTGCACACTCTTTAAAAAATTTATATCATAAAAATGTAAATCTATTTATACTTAATAACAAATATAATTTTCATTTATCGACTGTTATTTTAAAATTTCTTTCTGTTCAGCATAATGACACTGCTTTTTGCTTAATAACCGGATATACATCAATGGAAGACACTCCGAACGTAGATAGTGCTTCTCCCATAATATCGGATAATACGTACGCGTAGTTTGTCTAAACTTAGTTCAGATATTCTGCAGTTATTGAGGCACATACATACAATCAAACATCATTTCATCTATCCACATCCAATTTTGACACATGTGGAACCTTAAAATGAAACAAGTCCTCATTTCAAAACCGTATGCCAATGACACACACAACCTTCCTTTCAGTCACAAAACCATTTCTCAATGGCAATTAACAAGAGGTAAAGAAAGGGCGGTTAACGAACGGTCTTAAACCGACCGACCTTTGTTTCTCTTTTTGGGAAGTGAAGAGAGAGACCTGGTAAAAATCAAAAGGCGGATGAAACTCGTTGCCAATTAACCATTCCAACCTGTTTACATTTTCATAAATATACATACTAATAAAGAAAACGAAAGCACACGTCAGACGATTCATGTTCGATTCGGTAAATATTCTAAATAGATTGTTATAGTCATTCCTTCTACCAGTTCGTTTAATTACTACCATAATCGTTAGCTTATTTGCGGTAACGACGCTTTATTTTTTGGTTAATTAGTCGAGAAATGTATGAGAAGGTGGTGTAAGGACGAAAGGTAGAAGCTTTTAAACAAAATTTAAATTTCCTGGACCGGGAGAAACAAGACAACCAGACGAAACAACAAAAAAGCAAAATTTATTTATTTATTTAATTTATTTTTTAATTAATCCTATTTAAAATTTAAATTCAGTGTTGCAAAATTAATGTCTCCACTTTTACAAATCACCATAAACAGGAAAACGGAAAATAAAACTCGAGGGACTCAAATCTGAAGTCGTTGTCGACTGTCACTCAAAACCAACCACCCACCCTCGCCAGTAAGGGTTGACAGTTTTCATTTCACGGTTTTAGAATACTCACGACATGTGCAACTTGTTTGAGTTTAGAAAGTCCAAAATTTTGACGGTCACGAAACGACCGTGCTAAAAAAAAAGGACTACGTCACGGCTTCCAGTACGTAGGAAGGACCGGCAATCGCACGTGAAGTAGGCGTGTGCCCACACCAAGTGCAGCTGGAAACCATAAAAATCTATCGCTTGTCCCTTGCCATATGCTATTTTCAAAATCAATTAAATGCCAATCTACCTCCGCATATCTCTCGAGTCCCAGTGTCACGACAACCTATCCTCTTCCATAAGGGGTCACAACGATTTCGGGTCACACACCTTCCGGACCGATTTTTGACATCCAGAAACCCGCTGTGTCGGAATCGGATATTTCGGGTCACCATTTCAAAATGGCTAACTGACCTTCACTGGTCAAAGAACGAAATGTCATTTATCTTGTCCTGTTCAAGAGTCTTCGACACTTGAGTGGTCGGAGCCGACATGACCGATTCACGACAATTTAATTCAATTGATAAACAAAAACTTTTTTTACGCGATTTAAATCATACTTTAAGGAATTAGCCAAAAATGATTTTAAGTATAACCTTCGCTATTTTTCTGTCCTCGTTTAAGTGACTCAGGGCCTCGGCTCAAATCAATTTTGATTATTTATCAATTTTTAACCAAATGAGTCGATTTGACTCGTGGGAATAATTTTGGGTCGACCGAATTATCTCACACTAAGTTTTTCTTTTCTTGCAGAAAATAATTCAAAGTATAGAACCGACCAACAGCAACTAGTTATACTGAGAACAGAATTAGTGAGTCAATTCAAAAGTCAGATTGAGTCAGTTTGATTAAAAACAAATTTGAAGTTATCTTAAAAAGATAGCTTGGAATCATAGAAACCTATTTTTAAGCTATTTATAATTAAGTGAGTCATTTTGACTCGTAGAAATAATTGTAGGCTAGTTCCAAAAACGACTCAGACTACAATTGAAATTTCCAAATCGAACAAAAGCTTAAGTGTAAATATTTTTTTCTACTGGAATTAGAAAATTGAACACAAAAGGTGAGTCAATTTGACTCATTAATACAACCGAAATTTGTATTTATTTTATTGATTTCTAAGTGTACT
The DNA here is from genome assembly GCA_016920875.1 of Columbicola columbae. Taxonomy (NCBI): domain Eukaryota; kingdom Metazoa; phylum Arthropoda; class Insecta; order Psocodea; family Philopteridae; genus Columbicola; species Columbicola columbae. The sequence goes on from JADMLL010000008.1 coordinate 10,591,444, forward strand.
TAGGGCTTAGAAGTCAATTTGACTGAATTATGTGATTATGTGAAATGAATGAATGGTCACAAGGAGTGTGCATTATTTATGAAATGAAATATTAATAAGAGCAAAATGAATTGATGTACAATTCGGAGTTTTTAGAGATTTGGTTTTCCATTTCGCCCTGAAATTGTAGGCAACCATTGTTACGTGTACAGACTCTCGTCTCGCTGAGTTTAGTTTACTTTGTAGGTCATCCTTTGATCTTCTACTAATGCTAACATAAACTTTCCTGCTGATTTCCTATTAAAAATAACATCAGAGAGGTCAAAGAATTCTCGACCGTCTGCTCTTATTATTGTTTTTGCAGTTGGCGGAAGCTTGAGATGTAATGCCTAAAACACCCAGCCGAATGAAAGCTTTCTCTTTCCACGGAGTCATTTCTTGTTTTCCACCTACTACCACGTGTGTGGGTAATGGGTATCTCGACTTGAACAACTGGAATGAGAAAGCCTACGCGGTTTAATAACTTAAATTATGTTTTTAATTTATTTATTTGACAAACCGTTGCAACTGAAATTTCATCACCGCCTTTTAGGAAGGAGTTCTTATGTAAAGAACTCCCGTCCCTTCTCATTTTCGACGCATTTATAATCCGTTGTCTCCGTTTCGATACAAGGCAATGACACGAATGTGTGTTGGTGTCAAACTTTTCCTAGTTCAATGAGGTTATTTCGGCTGAAACGATTACAGCGAAAGAAATTTGAATTTCAAACCGATTCGTGTTTCGTGAGGATTTTATTTCTTTTATATTTTCTGTTTATACAAAGAATTCATTTCATAAATGATGCACACTCAAAAAGGATTCATCTTTAAAGCAATGTACACTGATTAGATCTACAGGAAAGTTCTGTCTGATAATGTTAGAGCAAGTTTAAACACGTTTGCGCATATTTGACTCTCTTTCAAATGCTTAATATATATATTCGTATATATACTGACACCTAGGAAGTGAACTAAAATGAAGACGATCCATGTTAGTATTAACGCCTTCGTACTCGAGCTTTTTCCTTCCCGAGCCAAACGACGCATACAGTCCACTCTCAAGACATCATCTGTATGTACATCTTTCAGTCTGTTTCTGTATATTGCCTCATAAAGATATGTTGAGGTAAACAATGTTAGCAGTTTCTGAGTATAAGCTCAAACATTTTCGTACTGGTCAGGCACTGTAGTTTAGACTTAACAATGAGCAATCGACCTTTCACTCAGTCGATTTCTACTGGGCCACTCAGTAGAGCTTGGTGGACCACAGTTTGAGTACCAAGGTATTAACCAATGGCAACTTATAAAGTTCGTTTAGGCTACTGTATTGTAAGGTAACTAGATGTTGTTGGATGCAGTAGATGCAGTACACTAATAACGTGACAGAACATTACTACCCCTAACTATCTACTGTCACCTTATTCTGCTCCATTCGAGGACTACACACTAGCGCTCTCTATCAACTATTAAGTATTTTGTCCCTAACAGTATTTTGTTCGAATTCCAACAAGAAGCCAATGATACAGAAGAGGTAGAAATTTATTGGAGCTGTTTTTACTGAAGGCGACAGAGCATGTAGTTAAGAAAAGCGGTAAAACGGACAGAACTTTCAGGTAGCCCTAATGCATCAGTAAACATTAATTGCTTTGGAAATTATTCCCACCTGAGTCACTCTGACTCAATTTCAAATTTAAACCATATTTGTACATAACAATCTAATTTATTTAAATAATACGCTTGAGTATTCATCTCTTCTCAGAATTGATCTTTCATCTAAATTTCTCTTCAAACTTGAATTCGGATAATTGATCAAATCGGCTCAATCCAACTGAAATAGGTGCGTAATCGACATTCGTATATGTAGTTTTGACCATCAGGCGAGAAATTCGTTGGTCCTGCTTTCGAAAAAAAAAACTTTCAAAACAAGTCTATAAATCTAAAAGCAATCAAATCGACAATTTGTTTATCCAAAAGTTGTCAGGAGGAAGGATTGCCTGGAGTAGGAAGAGGAAAAAACCTACGCAGATGGAACGAACCTTGACTATGTAAAAGTGGAATGAGAATGATTGAAACATCCGATCCGCGAATTGTTGTGACCATTCTCTCTCTCTCTCTGAATGACGAGTACAAGCCGAAGATTTTTCTCTTAAGCTGGATCGGCTTATGTAGGCTGAGCAAGGTTGACTTGTCGCCTCGAACTCACATAAACGACCAAATTTGGAAATCCAGGCGAATTTTAACTTTTTTTTCTTCTTTCTTTCTACTACTACGCACTATCAACCGATGGTTTGACACAGATTAATGTATTTGAAAATAGTTAAACAAATAAATAAATAAAATTAATAAATGAATCAAAAATTGATGATGATGATTTTTAAATGAGTTATATTGACTCGGATCTTTATACATCTACGATCCCAGAGAATTTGTTTACAGATAATTCTCTTCTAGTTAACCACAATCTAAGTTCGACACTACACTTCGAGCTATAAGGGATTTTGTATATAAAGCCAACCAGCGTCTTAGCCCCAAAGATCAAATACAGGTTACCAACTCCATAGCGAAACAAGAGGATCACACAAACAAAAACCGAAAGAAAAGTTATAACACCTTACACAACACGACCCAGTTACTCATTTAGGCCCTTTTAAATTTGCTTTTACAATTTACCAAAGTCAATAAAATTGTATTTTCCAAAAAGAAAAATGAAAAAAATTTGGTGGGCGTGGGTAGCAACATTCTTTTAGCTCAATGGACGCTGTCAAAATAAAGAATATTCAAACGAATTCTTTTTATTTTATTTTTATTATTTGCCTTGTGGAAGGACCACCGCAATTCATTTTTTGTTGTTGTTGCTTTTGGGCAGCCAGTCTGAACCAGAATCTGAATAAAATCCGCACAACTTGATTTACATAGCGAGTTGGGAAGATTTATCAAAAAGAGAAAAGGAAACTTGCAACCTTGAGAAACGGAACAAACAAAATAAGATTAACTGTTGAAAGATTTTGCTTTATGCTTTCGATGATACTGTATTATTAATATATTCAAAATATATAAATAAATATATGTACTCCATTAATTATATTATAATTTTTGATACTGGCTCTGCCTAATACCGAGTCATAAATATCTTCTACTGAAACAGTTTAACTCTTTGACGACGGCACTGCAAAATTGTAGTTTACACGTATATTATTATCATTATATTATAAAAAACAGTTATAAAATCAATTCATGTCAATTAACTACATACAGTACCTCTTCGAGGAGCCAAGGAATTGACTAGTGTACATAAATTGTACTTAAATACGGTCCACTGATGAAGTAACCCAATGGTGGGGCTTGGGGTCGTAACATACACTTCTGTGCGTAATTCATTTCATAAATATTGCACATTTTTACGAAAAATTTATCTATTTCAACGCTTAAATTTATCTCTAAGTATATTTATATAAATTAAGTCAAATTTGCTCACACTCTCTGTATCAAATAAGCAAATTCAAAATACAAAAATGGAGGAACCCGGATTCAAATAAATAAAACGAAATCAAGCTCGTTGGAGGAACTCATTTCATAAATATTGCACACCTTTAGGATGAATTCATTTCAAAAATAATGCACATCTACTTTTTTGTAAAACAATTGTATAAGAGTGGCAATGACTTTTTAATAATTATAAAGAGGATACAAAACATGTGTTCAAAAACATTCAAAAGATGATTCCGATTCTTTATCATGTGCAATATTTATGAAATGAAAGTGACTGAAAAGCAGTGTAATCAATTTCAAAATCATTTTGTAGACTTATGTACATGTAGCAATAGAATAGTGATTCCCAAAGTGGTCTATATCGACTCCCAGGGGTCTATGACAACCTGCAAGGGGTCTACGTCAACCAAAAAAATTTAAGGGTCCATGAAATGAAAATGGAGGTCGACCATATTGGATCTTAACATACATTAATGATACCTATTTACTTATATTATACTACCCTATAATATAAAGATATACATAAACACAAAAAAGTTTGGGAACCTCTGAAATAGAACTTTAACTGAGTCAGAATAGCTCACATCCATAAACCCTGTGGTAGTAATAGTTTACAATTCAAAAAATCATTTGTTATTAAAAGTGTGCACGATTTATGAAATAAGCTTAAGTGTCCTTAAACCCGAAAATATCTGCTAAATACATAAGTCATCTTATGACTGGATTTAACAATTCGTTCTCGAGTAACTGATAACTTATCTCTTCCCTCGATCTTCGCTTTCCAGGCCGTTCCCAGCAATCCATTTTCAAAATTAAAATGGCGGACACGAAATCTATAATTAGCTTAATTGAATAAATAATGTTTTGCGAAATGGCCGAAATGAGAATGAGCACTAGAAACAAATTAGCATTCAATTTAATTTATTTTCAGAACAATTACTTTGTTCACTGGGGAAATGTTAAAAATTAAAAATTGTTTAAAACTTGAAACCGCCTCCTCTTGTTTAACACTTCTTCTCTTCCTTCCGTCCAATTTTTAAAAATCACGACCGTCGCATAAATTGAGTCCGAAGAAAGAGAATAAAAAAAGGTTTGCAGGTATAATTTTTATTATTCTCTTTCGGTTATGTTTATGGCTCAATTTATTTTTATAAAAAAAAAATTTACAGCTCTGCGAATTATTACACCTAAGACGAATTCACCTTTTGAATTCGAATTTTACTTTCAAGAATCCGCACTATGGGGGGCAAACAAAAAAATTTCTATGAAAAACTGTCGGTCTTTGGTATAACTACAAACAAATTTTTTACGGAATAATATTTCATCTTAAAAACTTTATTGAGTACAGCCTTTCTCTTCGAGAGGTTCTCTCCTTTACACATAACAATACAATCACGTTACGCGGTCTAAGCTCATAGGTAACCCAGAAGTATAATTTATACTAAGCTCACTTTCGATAAATAAACATACATCAGGTTTGAATATTAGGAAGACCGGAAAATACTGTCGACTCTGTGTCTGTTACAATTACTACATATTACCGTAAAAGTGATAAATCGGAGGAGTACAAGTATAATTCCCGGCGATTATTCATAATCACCAACTAAGATTGATTAATATGACGAATTATATACTGGCTAGTTTATAAAATATTCTGAGCAAATTTTTTTTCAAATTCCCCGATATCAAATATTTTATAAAATAGCCAGTAAATGTGATAAATATATGATACAGTAAAAAGTGATAAGTCGTAATTCATATAAAAGGTTTTATTAGGTGGACCGGGAACTGTCATATATATGATACGGTAAAAGTGATAAATCGAGAGAATATATATATATAATTCTTGGCGATTATTCATAATCACCAACTCATATTCGAGAATTTAAATCGAAGTTTGCTCAGATTGTTGTATATTTTATAAAATAGCCGGTAAATGATAAATACTAAGTAATTGTCACATTTACCAGGTTTAGTCGGTGATTTTGAATAATCCCCGAGAAACATGTATATATTCCAAATCACAACGTTATAATTTGAAATTTAATAAAAGGACAATCAAATTATGGGTTGATATTTTATATCTATCTGGGAAATGTGATAAATAGATGTTACGATAAAAGTGATAAATTGGCACTATAATTATATAATACTCGGCGATTATTCATTATTACCAACTACTCTTGGTAAATGTGACAAATTATTGTGTGTTTATCACTTTTACCGTAACATATATATGGTGTTGCTTCCCGGTTCCCGTAATATTATACACTGCATTTAAACAACATTTAGCTTCTTATATATTTATACTACATGTAAAGCAAATACTAAAGTATATAGTACAGTGTATATATATATAGAATCAAACAAGCTTGTTTAATGTAACGAATTACTGAATATTTATCACACTCACCGGCTAGCTTAGTAATGAAAAATTTATTATAAAAAATTTTGCACAAATTACGAGCTGAATATTTTATAAACTAGCCGGTAAATGTGATAAATATTTAGTAATTCGTCACATTTACCAAGCTTAGTTGGTGATTATGAATAATCGCCGAGTTTTATTGATAAAAATTTTGGAAAATCTAAGAAGCTAAATGTTGTTTAACTGCAGTGAAGTAATATCATATATATGTTACGGTAAAAGTAATAAATGAGACGAATATCCAACTCGTCATCTTAACAAACTAAATAAAGTATCCATTACTAGTTGGATATTTTATAAACTAGCCGGTAAATGTGATAAATATTCAATAATTCGTCACATTCACTAAATTTAGGTGGTGATTGAGAATATTCGCCGGGTTTTATATACATTCGCCCGGAACATATATACGACATTACCTTCCGGTTTATGTAAAATTTTTATACGAACTACTGGGAAGTTTCTAAAGGGTTATACTCAAGTCAGTGATCTTAAAATTATGCGATTTTACTGAAACCAAAGATCGCGTTTTCACACTAAATAATTTATTGTGGATACAAATTATGCCATACAGATCTATGCAAATTGATTTAAATGAATAAATTTAAATTATTGAACAGCTACGGGGACGGCTGTAATAAATCTGTCAATAAGTATAAAACGACGTATAAATGAATGACCATAGCGTGTAACGTTTGCGAACCGAATCCACCACACAAAAATTATGAATTATTTATAAAAATTTATTTCGCACGAAAGTTTGCATTATTTATGAAATGAAGTCTTGGCTTTTGAAATACATTGTTGAAAAGTGAGTGCTATTATTTAATTAAGCGATAGACAATCAGATTATCGTCAGCTATCAAAAACAACTTATAATTATTTATTTATACTGTGATCAAATTCAAATGAGTATGAATTTGGAGCGCCAATGCCAATTTCTCATTTTTATTGAAATATTTAAAGTAACGCGACGATTGATATAGAAATATCTTAGTATAATATACTTTTATAAATATGGATTGGAGCTTTATATAAGCAAGATATCGTATAAAATTAGATCCGAGATTATTGTGTTGTGTATAAAACTTTCTTAGTGTTTAAAATTTAGACCCAAAGAATTTTTATACAGAGTACTGATATTAGGGAAAATATTTTTCAAAAGTAATGCACTTTTGGAGTGGATCTGTTTCATAAATTATGCACACGTTTAGGGTGAATATGTTCCATAAGTAATGCACACTTTATGTAACGCATATGCACACTTCTGTGGCGAATATATTTCAAAAGTAATACACTTTTTGGAATGGGGGCAAGTATTTTTCAAAAGTAATGCACACCTTTGGAGTGGATCTGTTTCATAAATCATGCACACTTTTAGTGTGACTATGTTCCATAAATAATGCACACTTTTGGGGGAATATGTTTCAAAAGTAATGCACACTTTTGGGAATATGTTTCAAAAGTAATGCACACTTTTGGAGTGGGTCTGTTTCATAAATAATGCACACGAACGAATTAAGGAATACTTTAAGAGAATGAAGGAGGAAAACAAGTAGAAAATCACCCAAAAGTGAAGTATAAAAGTAGGAAGACGACAGAGAGAGAGGAAAGGGATAAAAACCGAAGCATAAATGTCAGAACAAATATTTCAAAAATTTTCATGATTAAGTCAAGGCAACGCAACATCTTGTTATTCGAACTCATCCTTATCAATTTTATTATATAACATTTTTCTCTCTCTCTCTCTCTCTCCTTTATCTTTCCCTAACTTTTGCTTTTTAGCTAGGAAACAAACGATCCTATAAAATAAATCAAAAAATTTCCGCAAAAGTGACAACTGTTCACAAAGAAAATGTTCCTCAAGCACATGAAAACAAATGAAGCTGACAGGGATGATCAAATTTACTTGATACATGGGCAGCGTAATGGGCGCATTCAACCGCCTCCATCCCCTTCTCTCGAATGAGGAAGAAGGAAATGCAGAAAAGGAGGAAAACCGTCCGGAAAAAAAGTGAGTCATCCCCCTGTGAAAACTGTGAGATTTTCTGGATTTACCACCGAGTCACATTTTTCTTTCTCACTTTGGCCTTTTCTCCGTCGTCGGGATAAGCTTTCGCTGACTCTTACATCCCCCCCCCACTCAACATTCCTTTAAGATGTGTTTTCCTTTCAAACTCTCTTTGGAAGAAGTCAAGATCCAGACTTCGACCTGATGTTCCCGGTAGGACTTCTACTTCCCACGTCCGCCACAGGAGGTGTGCTACTTTACTACCTCTAGCTCGCATTTATTACATTAAACATCACTGAAAGAAAAATAACTTCCGTAAAAGCTGCAATAATAACTGTTATAAGGAGCGAATTTCATAATTAATGCACACTTTTATGAGTGATTTATTTAAAAAACAACGCCAGAATACAGATAAGGAATAAAAAGTGTGTGCATTAATTATGTAACAGGTTCGTCGCAAAAGTGTGCACTACTTATGAAATAGTCGCCCCAAAAGTGCATTGCTCTTGAAACAGATTCTTCCTAGAAGTGTGCATTATTTATGAAACAGATCCACTCCAAAGGTGTGCATTACTTTTGAAATATATTCGTCCCAAAAGTGTGCATTACTTATGAAACATATTCGCCCCAAAAGTGTGCATTACTTTGAAACATATTTGCCCCAAAAGTGTGCATTACTTATGAAACATATTCACCCCAAAAGTGCATACTTTTGAAAAGATCCACTTCAAAGGTGTGCGTTACTTCTGAAACACATTCGCCCAAAATGTGCACTACTTTTGAAATATATTCGTCCCAAAGGTGTGTGCATTACTTTTGAAACATAATCGCCACAAAAGTGTGCAGTACTTATGGAACATAGTCACACTAAAAGTGTGCATGATTTATGAAACAGATCCACTACAAAAGTGTGCATTACTTTTGAAATATATTTGTCCCAAAAGTGTGCATTACTTATGGAAGATATTCACCCCAAAAGCGTGCATAATTTATGAAACAGATCCACTCCAAAGGTGTGCATTACTTCCGAAACACATTCGCCCCAGAAATGTGCACTACTTTTGAAATAAACTCCACAAAACTGTGCACAATTTATGAAACAAGAAAGAGAAAAACATCAGTAAACCATGACTACGAAGGAGTGTGGGATTAATAACAGAATTATTGATGAGAGACATTTCAGACTCTGACAGGCAGACAGTATTGGCAGAATTAATTTTACAATCACAATTAATGTTTGTGCTGAGTTGCGTTGAGGTCGTTTAGTGAGTTATGCCTGCACATATTATTATATTGTAAATTATATTTTTATGACATTGATTAAAACAAGGAAAATGAGTAACCATTCCGAGAGCTGGGGGGGAGGTTCTAAGACAAAGGATTAGGAAGACGAGGGACAATAAACCGAAGAAGACATCCAGCCTGGTGATAATTTAAAAATGTCGGTAATTGATGAGAATGAGTGTAGCATTTTTGATAATGACATTGCGACATCTTAAAATGGTCATATCCGCCAATTTACGGTCAAGTAACACAATTATAGTGCACGTACACGTTCAACATTGGTGTTGATTATACAAACGCATTCAAGTCGTCTAAACTAATTTGAATACAAAGAGGAAACCGAGGTTTATACTAATGAAGACCAAAAGGCAAACTATACTGAATCTTTGTTTTAATAAAATGTTTTCGGAGCATTGATATATGTCTATCCAAAGGGAATTATAAATCAGAAAAACTTTGGAACTTAATAGTAATAATCTTAAGATATTCATTCTTTGTTCGCCATCAGTCTATACTATTATTCTTGGGGTCGAGGGTGTGGCTAGTTAACAGGTACGTGCACGAAGAGACATTGAAAGGACATTGGAAGGTTGTTAAAAATTTTGGGTTTGTGTCTTTTGAATGGGACTAGGTTAGGTTGAATTACTAGGTCTATACATAAATAACTTCCGTTTTTTTGTCAGTTACATATTTTGCCTAAGGCATTTGAACAAATAATTCATTTAGAAATTATACACTTCTAAGACTTATTCGTTTCGTAAGTTAAACACAGTTACACACAAACATTTTTCCTTAACAATGTGCAATTGTTTAACTTAAGAGAGCATAACTGTTAGCGAATAAATTTTGGCGCGTTTTGTGATTTAATAGAGAGCCTTGCGGAGAATTTCACAGAACAGACACAGCAGTAAACAGAGATACTACCACTAGTACACAAAATACAGGAGCCGGGAAGTAATATCATATATATGTTCCGGTAAAAGTGATAAATTGGGTACAATCACCAACTAAACTTGACTAGTATGAAAAATCACTAAATATTTATCACATTTACCGGCTAGTTTATAAAATACACAACTCAAAATGGGAAATTTAATAAGTTTTCTCAGATTAGGATCTAGATATTTTATAAACTAGCCAGTAAATGTGATAAATATTTAGTCATTTGTCACATTTACCAAGTTTAGTGGGTGATAATGATTAATCGCCGGGAATTGTATATATAATCTTCTGTTTTATCACTTTTACCGTAACATATACACGATATTACTTTTCGGCTCACGTAATATTACACATTACAATCTAACAACATTTAGCTCTTTACATTTTTAACTAAAATTAATTACAAATTGACTATTGACACGAGGCACTACAAACCTATACAGTGCTCATTACCAAATTGTAACAAACGTGAGTCAGTCGCTTCAAGTCAGTTCTAAAGTTATACCGCCATATTCACACAATCGTACATACGATTTCTTTATATATTTATGCACATATATCATACTTCTACATGAAATATTATTTCCATATATTCAAACTCCCTTATACTGAAGATTTTACCCTCATCGAACAATTCCTAAAACGAGGAATAAATTAGACGTTATGAATCTTGTAACAGAGATGCTGGGGAAAGGAAAACTCCCAAAACAAAATGCATTGCTTACTCCCTTTAAATAGTTATTAATGTACAATAAAACGTTTTTCTTCTGCTCCATTGCTTACAAATGTTTAAAAATTGTAAATTTCTAACTTCTATTTCTCTACTCCGCCATTAAACAAATTGATAACGAGACAGAGATAAAAAGAAGAATCTTGGGGTTCTTAGTGTTAAGGCTCTTGTGGTGAGAGGTTTGGACTGAAAACCCAGTAGTCATCAAGACAAAACGTGGTTTTATTTGAATCATCAACAGTCGAGAGCACTTTATTTGTCTTCGAACAAAGAGATGGCAGGTGCACAGCATCATTTCAATTCGACCGTCCATTTAAGAATTAAATAAATGGAATCGAGGTGAAAGGTTTGCCGCCATCTTTTTTCTTTTATACACATTTTTTTTCGTAAACCGTTTGTAAATATTCATCAACTAAGGTTATTAGCCATGGAAGAAATTTTTCGAGCACAATAACACCATTCTTCGGTGAGAAGGAAAAGAAAAAGAGTGATAACAGAAACATTTTTCCATGATAACGTTATCGCTTTTGCATATCCCGAGGATATTGCAGCGCAATAAATGTCGTTTTCTTCTTTTTAAACAATTTTTTTTCCCTGCGTAATTGTTTATGGGCCTCACGTGAATTTTATGTAGGAAATAAAGCCAAACTCTGTACCTTTAGATATTTTTAAAATTATTTTTAAGGCTTCAAGCCTCCTCTCTCCCAACACAAAAATCTGAATTCTAACCTAATCACTTCCGAGACGACTTTTGCTCACAACTTTAAATTCTGGTGTTAGGAATGTATTAGCCAAACACCGCCATCCCCAAGAGCACCAACCTCATTAACACTTCTTTCTCTCGAACAGCTGCTAATACTATATATGTATATAGAGACGGATGTATGTTTGTTCGTTAGTTTGTATGAATGTGACAGAATAACTCCAGAACGGGAGAAGTTTTGCCTTCCTAACTCTAACAACATGCCAAACCTAAGCCTGCGCAAGTCCTCACTTTAGTTAAAACATCTAAAAAAAAATTATCGCAAACCGCAATCACTCTACCGCAATTAGTCAACAAAAAAATGACGACAATTTACTCAAAAATGGTGAATAAAGATAATTAAAATCCAGCAGACTATGAAATGAGAATTTCTCTTCTCCAAAATTTCTAATTAAGGTTCCTCAAGTCTGGTGGTTAAACAACAAAAAAATTCTCTTCACGCTCTCGAACACTGTCGTGTTGTGATGCAAATTCCCGATAGCCGGTTATTAACTGAAGATAATGGATGAGCCACGAACATCAGGTACGAGATGTGGGGCCGAATCCTTTCACGAAGGGTGGAATTTGTTTTCAGGCTCGCACCCTTATTACTAAGCCCACCCATCCGTTTAATTGAGTGTTTGGTAAGAAGACAAAAGGAACCAGGGTGTGGTGGCAGCATAACCTCCCCGTATCGTGAACCAAGGTTAAGAGCCTAATTCGGAGACTACCAAGAGGGTTTAGCAAGACTTTCAGGACCAGGTCCTCCCAAAAAGATAATAATAAAACCATTCGTGATTGCTTTTTATCATTCGACCATCTCTAGGAGCTTAAATTACAATTGAAAACAACAATTTCTCCCACATAACTTTTATCTGATTGACCCCCTTATCTATCAGACGAAAATTGCCTTCCATCATCCTAGATATTACTTCAATTTAATTTTTATCTCCCCCCGTAGTTCGTTTTGAGGCTGTCGATGAATTTCACTCCTTGACATCATAACAAATGACTTTTTCTCTTCTTCTTCTTCCTTTTTTCTAATTCAATCATTCTCCGATACGTTTCAAAGGTTTCATTCGGCTCTGTCGCAAAACGAGGCAACGTTCTCGCTGTCGTTAATCTTGATCAATGCAATCGATTAATTATTTCACCAAATTAACTTCTAGATCCTTTTCTGAATTCCCTCACTATCCCTTGATTTGATTTATTCCTCATCCCTTCGACGTATTCGTCATTTTCCTTCTCTCAAACACTCTCCCTATCACTACAACTCCCACCATCTTCGCCATGGTGAAATTAACTCATCCAACAATGGATGACTAATGCTTATATGTTTATTCAACTGTTCGCTCTGTTTATGGTTCAGCAACGATCTCTCCGAAAATCAGTGACTTTTTAAATTGTAGGTGTTTCATCTAGACAACAGCTAAAGGGGGGGAAGCTATCACATTTTGCCCGTAATTTATTGCCGACTATCTCCGGGTCTTAATGTTTATTTGGAAACAATAACTCGATTAGTACATTAACTTTAATGTTTGGAGGTTCCTTGAAACATTTTTTTCTATTTATTTATCACCAATTAGTTAAAGTTTATTGGTTTGCTATAGTACCAACCTCTGTTTCCCCCTTTTTTGAAACATTCAGAGTAAGCGATTAAGAAGAGTGAAGAAAAAAATTTTTTTCTTTGACTCTGATGTGTGTTCCTCCGTTCAAATGATATTTAGTCAAGCTCTTAAATCTTTATGGCTTTTAACATTTTAAATGATACATAATTATGGAGGAAGGGAAGAGCGAGACCAAAGGATTTTCCTTTTTCTACCGGTAAATTAAAAATAAAGGCGTGGAAGTTCTTCTTCAAAAAAAATTCTTGTATCATTAAAAGAAATTCTTTTCCTTAACTTAATCTAAATGGGTTTCAAAAATAGATTCCCGTGTTCTTTGTCTTTTGTCAACTCTCCTTTCAGAATTACAATGATTGGTCGAAAACAGTCCACCTTGTCTCTCTCTCTCTCATTCTTCTAGTGCGCGAACTTTTCTTTGTCCTCTTGTTTCGACCATCTAAAGACCATGTTCTTTTAAATCCTTAAGAATCGTTTAGTATCTCTTCACTTTCAGGCTCTGTTTTCATCTTTTGTCTAGATTCTACTCGTTCTTAGTTTGGATTTGTCCAAGAACACTGAGTTTCGTATTTTCTCTCTTCCAAATCCTTCGGTTCGACCTAAAAGTTTGATTTAGATCTCGTGGTACGAGTATTGTTAACTTCTTTTTGTCATTACTGATGGAAAATTTTTCAATAAAATTCACTCCACAAGTATTATACGTCTTTCTGAAGACTTCATCTCATAAATATTGCACATTCAGGTCTTAAATCCTCACTTTTAGGTCTGTTTCCTAACCCAACCAACTCTCTGGTCTGGGGTACTCTCTAAAGTGTTTTCTGTTGAGGAAGTAGTAATAGCCAGGTAAACAGTCTGCCAGAATCCGTTCGAGATAAATCCTTCTAGAAGACAACTATAGAAGTCCAAACTTATTAAAATAAAAACGTCACAAAAATAAATATTAATAAATTTAGGGAGATTTCTTCAAGCACCATTTTACTTTGAACAAATTAGGCCAAGACCCAAATGTTAAATTTGAAACTGTTTATGAGCAAAAAGCAGTTTTGGATTACTACAACCAAAATTAGGCCCTTACAACAAAAAATCATTATTATTACAACCACGCCACTCTCCCGCTTCAAAAGGTCTCCGTTATGTGCTTGTTCAAAGAGTACGGTTACGGCCATTTTATTTCAGGTCTTTGGTGTCAAATATTCTTCGATTTCCTCTTTCGAAGTTACGTGTTATGGAGTCGAGCATGAATTCTTAAGACTAATACTGATTAACTTCCGGTGTTTAATAATTACGATATATAATACTTAGCACTTCTTCCACAAAACATTTCCCTACAACCGTTTCCTTTCAAATGCTATTTTTAATTTTCTACAAAAAATGCGATAACCTCGAGCTTGCACGTGCCATCATCATCAGCATTCCATCGGATTCTAAACATCCAACTCCAGAGATCTAAAAATGTTCTTGCTTAACCAAATAACATTATTTTAAGCGGTTTCTGACAGCGGTGGAAAGAAAGTCGACAAATTTATAGATTACAGCGAAGATAATTTTTAACTGATTAATGAGTGGACTTTGGATTCTTCGTGAAAATGTGCATTATTTATGAAACGAATCACGTATGAGTGTCACAAATACAATATCAGCACCCAGAAGTCTGTCAAATTTTTATGTTAAATAATCAGTTGTACATAAATGACATAAATGTCTGTATACAATAATTTTTAAAGTTATGTATATATACTTTTACATTAAAGTGTGCAATACTTTTGAAATGAACTCTTCATGCAATTATGAAAAAGATTATCGATAACTGTACCACAATCATGAGTCCTGCATTTGAGTCCTGCATGACTTACGAAATTAATTCTTCATAAACTTAATGATGTGCATTACTTTTGAAACAAGTTGTCCGTACACCTGTGCATTAATTATGAAATAAACAGGATGACAATAAGGGATATGTAAGATCATAAATTTGATGGAAACTTGATTATTGGTGAGAGATATCCTTAAACCAGACAGACAGTTGGACAGTAACTCGTCGATATTAGAGATGTTTGATTGATATGAGTTACAGAGTTTTCCCAAATTTATGGTCACAAACATTATTTCCATTTTATTTATTTATTATTTATTTATTTATTTGAGTTTGAGTCCTCACTTTTGAGTACAACAGGATATGCGAGAAGATTTGAATCCACAACTCCTGTAGTAGAGCGCTCTAAACACTAAACCACAGACCTTCCGCCATCATTTCCGTATATATAAAAATTATAGTAATTATACCCTTGATACTCAAAATACGGTTCACGGGCCACATGCGGCCCACTAAGCTCTACTGAGTGGCCCAGTGGAAACCGATCGAGTGAAAATTTGTAAAAGCTCATTGTTAAGCCTGAACTCTGGAACATAGTGCCTGACCAGTACAAAAATGTTCGGGCCGGTGCTCAGAAACTGCTAGCATTGTTTGCCTCAACATATCTTTGTGACGCAATATACAGATAATACATACAGAAACAGACTGACAGATGTACATACAGATGATGCCCTGAGAGTCGACTGTACGCGTCAAAAGCCGGACTTATAAAAGCTTTTTTTTGGTAAGTCGTGTGGCCCAGTCGCAATGGTTACAATGAAAATTTGGCCCGGGAAGGAAAAAGCTTGAGAACCAAGAAATTATACTCTCCAAAGAAAAACATTTTTGGAAAAACATAACTAACGCATAAACACATAACATGTAACTGATCAAGAACCAGACCCCCCAAGTCGTGACAGAGCTTTTTGCTTAGTTTAACACATCACTCAAATGTTGATTGATAATTTTCTTTTATCAACCCTTTTTTGACTGAAATGACTTTCCACAAAAAGAAAGAAAAGTTCTGACGCTGCAGGGTGAAACAAAAAGGGGTTGATATTAACAGCTTATAATTAATTAATAAATTCTTTTTATTAAGTCTTAATATATATGATTCCGATGAGTTGTTGTGCGTTATTTACTCGTCAAGCTCTGTTGGACGAATGTTACTACTAGTTTGTTTGGCTTATTATACTTAATTGTCGAGGACCAGACGAAACTTTGACCTTTTCCCTCGAGCTTTTTTCTCTTCATTTGTCTTCTCTTTAATTAACTTAATTAATTATTGTACTTTATTGAGGAAATTGACGTTTTCCCTCTCTCACTCTGGGTGGGTGAAATAATTAAAAGAAATTCTTATAAATGTATACTGTCCGACTGCAAATTCCAACTTCAATAAATAATTTTGGAAGGAAGTGAGAACTGAGGTAGCGCGGCCATATCCTTCCGTTAAAACTAATTAAGAAAGATGTCTTGTGTCCCTACAAGTTATGAATAATTATGAGGATTAATTTATTAGTTCGAATCAGAAATAAGTTCCGATGAAGCTGCACAAATAATGAACGCGTTCATGACACATTCATTATATCCACTTCAGAGACGAATTTGCTTTATAAGTGTTGCGCGCTTTGAAGTCGGTTTGATTTAGTATCGCATGAATACTTATACAAAGAAGTGATTTCATAAATAATGCACAAACATAAATGATTAACTTTGAGATGACGAATTACTTAATGTTGCTGCAATTAACTGACGTCTTGTGACATCCTACTTTAGGAAAATAAAATTAGTTACAACTTTTATTAAATAAATAAAATGAATTGGAATACAGTACCATAACTCTTGATTATACATATACATAACCAAAAATGTGCCTTATTTGTGAAACGAATTATTAACAAAACTGTGCAGTATTTATGAAAGTAATCCTTCTCAAAAGCGTTAAGACATCAATTACGAAATGAATTCGTCTGAAACTTGTAAAGTACTTATGGAACTAATTTTTCCAACTAGTGAGGATTATTTATAAAATAAATAATTTATTAAAGTGTGCATGACTTATGAAATAAACCCATCCCAAAAGTATGCCTTACTTTTGAAATCAATCACCTCTACAGATGTCGAATTAATCATAAAACGAACATTCCACCAATTTTTCAATATTTCGGAGTTCTCAGTAAATGTGTGCATTACTTATGAAATAAATTCCTCATGAAAGCGTGCCTTAGTCATAAAGTGAATCTTTCTTTTGAATATATTAATCAAAACAAATATTAACAAAAAAACGGAAGTTATTTATGACCGGACACAACAGAGGTGTGATTTTTGTCTGAATGCATTTCTGTTTTGGTTTTATCTATTCTTCTCGCCTCAACTCTGTCTCATTATCTATCACATATTTACCAGGCTTTGTAAGAAGTCTAACAAAGAGGTAAGAAGATCACTAAACAGGTGGAATGTAAACAAACAAAAAATACACCTTCCTCAAAGATTGATGACGAAGATTCTGCCAGAGGACATTATCTTACGCAACAGGCATTCATCTAAACAAGATAATGTCGGCCGACTAAAGGAAAAAAATAAAAGAATTTTAAGATTGTAATAAACCGGCGGAATTTAATTAAAAGAATTAGTTTTGAGATGATTCAAGGACGTCACAGAACCGTGCTACAAAATCTGCCTAGTCAAAGAAATAGGGTAGTCGTGAAAATCAGAAAAAAGGGGCCGATGAATGAGACGACAGATAAAAATTTCTGGAGCAAATAATATCTTCATCCCTTTAAATCCTCCTCTCAAGTCATCACACAGTTTCCATACTCCTCCGTTCGATTTGTATTTTGCAATAAAAACGTTATCCGTTCGCCCACAAATTGTTGCATTCGTATCGATCGAATCAATTATACCACACTCGATTTGGGCATCGTAGTCAACATTTTTTATCTAACTTATTAGCCTCGTGGTCTTTTAAGTCACAGATTTGTTTCTTTTTTTTATTTTTTATTTAATTGTCGATTACAACCACTACAACCCAACCGCCTACGAATCCATTTGGGAATGTTGTTGCAGTTGTTTCGATTTCGTTCGAGTTATAAGGTCAGATTTTTTTCGGGTGAATACTAATTGACACGTCAAGAAGTTAACAAAGAAGAGGTGAATCAACTTTTAACAGATAATCCTTTCTTTAATCACCAGAGACAAACCACAAAACCGCTCAAATCTAAACCGAATTTTATTTAAAAGGCGGTGATTGAATGATTAACAAAAAAAAGTCACGAGACAGCTATTCAGGGAAAAAATTGGATACCGAAGAATCGCATATATAATTAACAACAACCGAAACGGATAATTATACTATTTATTTAATAATCGGTCATACAGGGCCCTAGATAAAAGAGGCGTGGCATGATATACTTAACCAGATTATCCAGAGCTTTTGAATATTTATTTACTCCCGGGAACACCATCTTCAGTGATATATGAAAACACTAATGGTCCCCAAGGACTAAGAGCAGAAGAAATGAAGTAACGTATTGAATCACTTTTATCTAAAAATAATTATTTATAATAATTCAGCGATTATGGTTTCATCAGTTAGAAATGCCGGATCATCCAAAAGATTCCTTGTTAGCGTTTTTAAAAGCAGTTAAAATTCCTGGATTCCGGTTCGTGCTTTTGGACAATGGACTTCAATGCCAAACACTAATTAATATTCTTGTCGGTTAGGGAAATTTTTTTTCAAGCATAATTTATCGCAGATAGTTTCATAAAGTGGTAAAAATGGCTTCGAGTAAAATTACTCTACCGTGAGTGACTTGATGAGGCGAAATAATTAACACGAAATTAATTTTTCTCTTACGACCTGTTGACGGAATTTGAGATCGCTGCGATTCGGACTTTAACTACCGGATTGATGAGCCGATTTTGATCAAATTTTTCTATCAAAACAAACACACAATGTCAGTATATAAACCTTCAACCGATTGGTTTTGACTGTATAAATTAACAGCCGCGAAAATCTTAAAACTCATCTACACAGGACACAAAATTAATTCCGAAAGGGTTCAAGAAACAGAAGCCACGATTCCGACAGCGCACTCATATATTAAAAGCAACTAACTCATTACAAGAACCAAATTAAAAATTGAATTAACTCTGAAATGAGGACCGGATGAAAGCTAACAAAAAACCTTTTTACGACCACGGATTAACCCAAACCTAAGACCGCCATAATTTATTACAAGCAGACGCTTCGACACGACTCCCATTAGTCTCTTTAAGTTTTTTCCTTCCCAAAAAGTGACTGATTGTGGTGGATGTTAAAACCGCACTAACTTCGTGTTTTATGCACTTTTTCGCCTGGTACAAAGCTACCGTAAACATTTTTATGATGGAGAATTAAAAAAAGAAGAATCGAATCCAACAACAACAACCCACAGACCGGATGAATAATAACTTGACATGATTGTGAACATGTAACAAATAAACGACAAACAAAAAACCAATGGTTACTCTTGTTTCTCAGCTAAGATATAATGTAACACATTGAACAAATGTTTGAGGAGAGAGAAAGAGTTTCACAACATGTTAAGTGTGATGATACCACGCTTCAAGAACCATGCTTCGGTTTGCGAACACGCATGTGATTGTATGTATAATGTGAAATTAATTTTACTGTGATAATTATACTGATTTCTTCTAATTATTTTCATCGTTTGAACCATCTAAGGACCACTTTGTTTATACCGCGTTTTACTTTCTTCTAGTACCTCTTCGGTCTTCTACCAGTTTTCAGCTTTAGTTCTTGCTAATGGTCGAAATTTCCGTTTTATTAGATTTTAACACTTTTGTACATCTTGGTACTTTTTCCTCAAGTCTAAGACATCGTTTCCGTCCTTTCTGAGTTTGTATTCTCTGGAACCTTTGTATTAAAAGGTGTTTAGGTGTCACTCAATAAGTTAAAACAGCGCTAAACCCACTGCGGCCCTCCCAAGTGGCCCAATGGAAACCGACTGAGTGAAAATTTGTGAAAGGTCGATTGCTCATTGTTAAGTCTCAATTCTGGACACATAGTGCCTGACCAGTACGAAAATGTTCGGGTCTGTGCTCAGAAACTGCTAACATTGTTTGCCTCAACATATCTTTAACAGGCCATGTACAAAAAATACATACAGAAACAGACTGACAGATGTACATGCAGATGATGCCCTGAGGGTGGACTGTATGCGTCGAAGCCGGACTTGTAAAAGCTTTTTTTGCTAAGTCTTGTGGCTCAGTTGCAATGGCCACAACAGAAATGTGGCCGGGGAAGGAAAAAGCTTGAGTACCAAGGCTCTAAACCTTCCAAATCCAAGTCGATCCCACTGATCTATATTTTTCATAAATAATGCACACTTTAATATGTCTGGTGCACGATTTTCAGGAAGCTTTCACTCCCGTAAACAAATTTTATAGTTTTCTTGTCCAGGAAGTACTTAAATATCTGCTCCTACAGTTTGCTACAGCTACATTACCGTAGAAGGTACCTGATAATTTTGATGTATACATATATCTGGTTCTGAGTTCGACATTTTCTCTAAATGAACCCAAGATCTTGACATCTTTTACTCCATTTTGTTGTTTGTTCTGTATCAGTTCCACAAAACCCATCAAAGCCGTGATATACAACCCATTCTTAGGGTTTAACATAAATTGTAACGCGAAAAATTGATACGGATCGTGAACTTTTCGGTTCACGAACGGGGTCAAGGAACGGATTATGTTCATCAGCGTAATTTGATAAAAAAGATAATCACGTCAGTCTTATTTGAGGAAAGAAAAACACTCTCGACTAGAGATTTGTGTGTTCGTATTCTGACAAGAAAGCCAAAAACAACATAAAAATTCGAGTAACTCAAGTTACGAGATACATTTGGTAATGACACCCCACAAAGTCATTAAACATGTCAAATTCTTCGACTATCAGTAAAATACTTTTGAGACTAATTAATCCCCAAAACAATGGAGACCAAAAAAAGTGTCTCGAACCAATCAAAAAGTTTATCATTCCACTGAAAATTATTAGTTTCGTAGACAGTTCTCCAAAACAAACGGAAATTGTTTTTTGGTGACATTTAAATCGCTATTATTCTTTAGGGCGACGCTGATGAGGAGAACAACGTCGGTGTGGTTAGATGGAAACATTTCGAATATCGTCGTTTCACCCTCATCAGACGAAAATTTCACTTTTTCAAAATAGCTTTTCGAAAAAAAATTTTCCCTTCCTCAGGATTCATTCACTTCGAAATTCACTGGAATGTTCGAGTTCTTTCTTTCTCTCCATTGTCCACGTTCAATCGTGCATGACCGTAGCACCTTAAGAAAACCGTTAATGTTTTTGTCATAAAAGTTTCTTTTTTTAATTTTATTTATAAAAAAGGTTTTTTATTTTTACTCACGTTTGGGTGTCAGGCACAATTAACCAAACGGTTACTATAAACCTGGCTACATACCTGAAAAAGAAAAGAGAATATCAATCACAACGTGGAATACAACAATGTCAATCTTTGTATCCAAAATTTTGAAAGAATTTCTCAAACGCCATTTTCTTTTTGTAAATTATTTTTGAAAAGAAAAAAAACCGGATTTAACGAAAAAAACATTTGGCTTGTCATCCGAACCCACCCAAAAAAATTATGTTTCCGTCAAAAAAATAATTTTGAAGACTTAGAAAGAAATTTAACAGTTTCGTCGATAAATGACACAGAAAAGTTATTCTGCAGTACATTAACCGCCTCATTTTTTTTAATGGGTTCAAATTGTCCAATTTCCTATCTACCACAGTGAGCAATTTGAAGTGAAACGTTAAGACGTGACCTTCTTAGTTGGTTTATAAACTCGGCCACACCCTGGAATAGACCATCAATTTAATAAGCCACCCAACGACAGTAAATTTTCAAACTTCTTTTCTCCCATTGTAATTGATGTTTTTATGCGACAAGTTCTTAAACCGAACCGGGAACCTGGGGTCTCATAAATATTCTTGAATTTTAGGTGTCGTATTGTTTCAAGGCGGACCACGAAAATCGATAGGACGGTTTTGTGTTTTGTTTTTTTAGTTTGACTCAAGTCGTCCGTGTAGAGAGCAATAAAAAAAGGGAAGGACTGACCAAGTCCGCAAACGAAGGGGCCGTGAAACATTCTAACTAAACTTCGACTAAAGCTTTTTTATGAAACTAACTCCACGACAGATGTCAAACTCAAACCAAACGTCATTTGGTAATATTCACGTGGGCCATGAACCTATTTTCATAAAACCATACTTTCAAGTGAGCACTAAACACCGGGCCGTAGGTAATATTGTATTTAAGTTCGGTAAAAGTGATAAATCACCCTTTTTTGGGTATAACAGGATGCGGGAGGAGGATTCGAACTCACTACCATTGCATCCAAGTCAGAAACCACTACACTACTCCTCCCACTATCAGGCGAGTATATATTTCAACTCCCGGCGATTATTCATAATCACTACTAAATTTGACAAATTAACGACTATTTATCACATTTACCGGTTAGTTTATAAAATCTCCAGCTCATAATGGGAAAAATTAAAAAAACTTTGCTCACATGTTTGACTCCTGCAACTTCTCTGACAAAAGACAAGCAATCCAAACAGCTCTATTCGCCGGTAACAGTGAACAAACCTCCCAACAAGAGACGGCGAATACATAAGACGTGACATAAGCTCAGAATCTGAGCAAATTTTGCTTAAATTCCTCATTACGAGTTGAATATTATATAAATCACCCGGTAAATATGATAAATACTCAGTAATTTGTCACATTAACCAAGCTTAGTTGGTGATAATGAATAATGCCCAGAAATTCGCTTGATTTATCACTTTTACCGAAACAAATATATATTTGGTGTAACGTACAGAACCGACATTATTTTCCGGTTCACCGAATATTATAATAACACCTCGAATCACTCATGTTTTCTTTGTAACACACTGTCCTGTCTTCATTATTTTTGACGTCATACCGTCATGTCCTCCAAAGAATCACCACATACAACCCGTGGGCCGCTAGTTTGACACCCCTATCTTACCAAAATCAGAATGTTAGTGTATATCTCTCACTCCGATGCATCCATCAAGTTTACGCTTCGCCAAAAAGGGCCATAATTAAACTGCGAGATGAATAGCGGAAACTAATTTTTAATAAACTCTATTAATTGAATAAACCTAATTCATAAATCATATTGTTTTAACAAGTTTTTATTAATCTGCATTAATTGACTATAATTTCCGTTGTTGGAATTGAAAATAATAATAAAGTATTTTAATTAATTTAGTCCTCGATTGCTATTAATTTATTTATTAAAATAAAATTGTGGATTGATTATTAATAAACCCCAAAGTCACTCCCAAATACAGTTTGGTGGAACGGGAGAATTGATGAAACAGGCACGGGGCAGAGCAATACCAGCAAAGATGTTCATGGTTGAGTTCCTCAAAGCTACAGACAACAGCAGTGGCGTGTAAAGAACAGAATTTAATTATCAAATTCTTGGCGTTGGAAAAAAAACTCTTTTTGTTGTTTTCGACTCTTTAAAGCACAAAAGCATTTTCTTTTATTTTCTCTTTTTCGAAATTAGAGCTGAATATTTCAGAAATAAATTCTCCTACCCCCCCCCCACCTCCGCCTCACCTCCCACCACTCAAACCAAAACATTTTTCCTGGCAGAATTCCACGTTTCGTAGAAAAAGTTCCACGACTGGGGAACGAGAGTCCCTCGTAAGACTTTTTCGAAAATCCTCAAAACAAAAGTTTCCACGCAGAGAGAAAACACAAAACCAATTTATAAACGACAGAAATCAAAGATGACGCTCCATGCTGACTATGATTTATTTATTTATTTCTCTCTGACAAGCGTCCTAATTAAAAAAAAGGATGAAACAACGCTATCGGTCAAACAAATCAAAAGCACCACCCACACTTAAAGCCAAACCCAAACTTTCCAAATGTCGGTCTCTTCTTTTCATGCCATCATTCCGGAAGTATCCAATTTGATATGAAAATCAGTTAAGCCACCGGATATTATCATCATGAGTTCAAAACAGTAAAAACAACGAAATTGATTTGACGCGCAGCAGATGAATTCATTGATCTTCGAAACGATGACGAAAAGTTTTCATCGGTTAACCGGGCCCCCCAGTTAAGTCACGTAATACCTTACACCATCTTGATGCGAAAGGTGAAATGACATAATCTCGAATATGTGTGGCAATGGCATATGATACTAAAAATATCAATTACGATCTGAGAAGGTCTTTGACTTCGGATCTGTAAGTGAAGAGAGAACGTCGAGTTTTTTTTTTAGAGAATTCGCCACAACTATCAGTCGAAGGTGTTATTAAAATAAATTCTTCTCAACAACCTTGTACATCACGTCTCGAAGGAGAGATTTGGCTGAATAAAGGAGCGTCAATTATGACAATTATCGGTGTACTTAAATTTTAGGTCGTGAACAGTGGCGTGTAGTTAATAGAACCTGTGAAAATGCCGCTTCCCGTGTAATTGTCTCAGATATTAATAATAATTGCTGATCCTATAATTATTTTATACCCGAATATTTATAACATGTCACAATTGGAAAGTTGATCACAATAGAGCTGATCCATGTATGTATTATTCGAATGGAAGCTCCGTATTGTCTTTTACATGATAGCTTCCATCCTTAGTATAATGTGAAAGGCATTTGCTTTACACTGTGAATGCTGTATAACCATAAAACGCTTCCAATATCCACTAGACAATCAAAGACAAGTTGGGTAAGATTTATACAGCTAATAATAATTTATTTTTGATTTATTTATTTATTTACTTCAAATATATATTTAAATTCATCGAATTAGCACTCGGTTTTCCTTTGAGCAACCCACTCTTTGTTTCATAAATAACGCACACTATTATTTTCAAGTATGTGTCTTTACAAAGTAATACTTATTAAATATATTTTATAATTTATATAAATAGGGTCACAGTATAAGAAGTTTGCCGAAGGATTTTAGTAACTGACAACTCCTTCAGTGATTGGGTGAAGCTTTGGAAATGGTGTATCGAAGCGATTCTTTTAAAATCATTCCGGGAACTTTTGGAAAAGTTGATAAAAGGATAGCCTCCCTATCAGGATATGTCATCATACGCCACTGGTCTAGGAGCAGGTGTAGAGGAAAGCACACTTCCCGACGAATCGTCAGACCTAAAATCTAAACGATTGGGAAATGACTCAAAATTTTTCTGGAGGACAGGTGTAGTCGACAAGGCCAAAACCCACGATAACGTGGATAAAACAATAATTTTACGAAACCAATGCATTCGAACCTGGGGTTGATTCAAACCCAACCGATGAATTTCGCATAACTAGTTTCCACTTAAGGAGACCGTACATGACAACGCATAATGGTACTCACATTATCAACACCCAAATTCCAAATTGAAAAGAAGAAGGAACCGGAGATGAGTTAAAGTCAACACAAAATCGGCATGTGCTAGATCTAGAAGACATGTACTAGCCACAATTCAAATTGTAAATATTCTCACATGAGTAATTCGAAGTAATGTTATGAATAACAAACAAACCGTAAATTTAGTAAATCTTTATTAATAGGATTAGAACTAAATAAGGCAAGCACCCCAAAAATTAACATAAAGAGATTGCACGCGACCACATCACAAGCCGACTAATTCAAGCCCTACGAATAACACTTGACACAATTGGTTAATATATAGGCATGAAACGAATTCAAAAGGGGAATCACATAAATGGGATTAGAGTTCTTCTTCTCGAAAAAGAAAAAGGAAGCCGCGAATGGATCATCAAATCTTCGCACATGAACACGCCTGAATCGGGAACAACCATCTCAAAAATCTAGAGCAAGAGCATGACTCCTTTCAAGAAACATTTTTAGGATATATACACATCAGAGAAATGTCTTAAAAAATTATGCTAATCAAAAAACACAAACAGAAAGATCCCATTATGCTAACTCAATGTGAAACTTCACAAACTCCAAAAAACAGAAATAAAATGGAGCAGTCAGCAAAATGACGTAAGCCTCAAGGTCTGTTGCAGTCCCGCAGATTACGAAACTTCTCTCGAAAATACGGCCGAGCTTAATTCACGTGCTTAACTTTGGGAAGGAAGTAATCGTGACATATCGCGACGACTTGTGCGTTAATTATAAATTTTTAGGCAATTAATAGAATCGAAAACTTTTCGAAGTGATTTCTAAAAATAGACGATCATTTCATCACAGTCTGTTCCTTCAGGTCTCAAATACACGAACACATGCCCCCAGTCGACTTGTTTTTGTTCGCTGTGAGTTTTAAATTCCCTTCCGAATACTCCACACAAAGACAAATGGAAACCATTTCCAGCTGAATCTGCTTAAGTGGTTCTCACCCCCACAGTTTCTGGGGTTTCTCTGTCAGAGATCACCCTCACATCTCATTTTCTACTGGTTATTTATTGTGTTAGATAAGTCAAACGATTTCTAATAACATTTTCATTAAAAATTTCCTGGTTTATCTAGAGTTTCTATCTTTCTGACCTCCCTCCCCGAATTAAAATTTCCGTTGATTTGCGTGAAAAATTTTTAGATGACTAAAAAGCAACCGAAGACAAACTCGTGACTTTATTTTTCACTAATTCACATTCGTAACAAGATTTCAGCCTCATTTTCCGTAATTTAATAGCTTCTTCAGAACAGACTTGGTGAGTTTGAGTGAGTTGATATCAAATACAACGTAGCAACGCCTTTTTCCTCTCTCTCTCTCCTCTCAGATGCCATTATGCTGACATCAGAATCTTCAATACCCTCAAACCCACAATCCATTAAGCGAATGGATAAAATATATATATACACACACACACTGGTTCTGCAAATTATGGTAAAGTGTCCTTTCCTATCCCTCGGAATTGATTCATCAACCCAAACTGGAGACTAGACAAAGAATAAATCGGGTTTCCAACGAAAATAATGGTTTCCACCCCCCTCGCGCGTTTTCCCCATTAAATCAGTCATCTTTCATCAGACATTTTCACTTTTCAAGTTTAAATCAAAACCGTTAACACGTGTGTGTTGGGGAGAAGCGTCCTCGTCGGGCTTGCATTAGGTTGGGCTTGACAAATGTTTACGAGATGTCCAAAATGTCAAAAATTTTTCTCCTCCTAAGTCGATGACCTTGCTCGAAAACGGACGTAAACAACAGTCAATTAGCGGTCTTTGTTCCATCTCCCATTTTTTTGTCTGCACCTCGACCCAAGTCGCGTTTTAGTTAGTCAAACACAGTTTTGGGATTTGGATTTTCGTTACGTCAATTAGACTAACACGGATTCGGATTTAGGTCGACTATATGTTTGCAAAAAAAAAATTTGCTGTTTAGAATTGGAACAGATCCAACAAAGTTCTGGGTCTGCAGCGTCGCGTCGCGTGGGCGAATATATCGGTACCGAAATGTGTTATTACACATCTTCCTCTCGAGAAACCCGCCCTCGTTTTCATTTTTTTTTAAATCCAAACGAAAAACAGTGTCGGCTATATCTCGAACGTATACGGCCACAATTAAATTCTTGGAATGTGGCAAACAGTGAGAGAAAAGTTTTTACTTTTGCTATCATAAAAGTCACATCATGAGGTCAACTCACGGCCAAATGCCACTGACAGTTGAAAATTACTTTTTTTTTCTTCTATTTAAAGTCCACTCAAATTGTTTCCTACGGTGTGGGATTGACTGGTGACTTAAAAAAGACACGAATCATCACGCTAATGAAGGCAAAATAAAATTTTCTCGGCAATGAAAAATGGATTTGAAACGCTAATGAAAATTTTTTTTATAGCGTGATAGAAGTGATAAAGAATCCACAATCGCCCAGTTTGTGTAATCCTACCGATTCAATGAGGGTGTTAAATAGTGTCTGAAAAATTATAAGTCTCATATAAATTACAGTATATTTAACTAAATAACTTTATTAACACCAAGTTCCTACAGATGTGTACTTAGTACGGCAGAAAAAATTAGAAATCTTGTCTGAAAAGTTGATCAGCGTGTTAGTTCAAAGCCTGACTAAAATAACACATAAAAATAATGAAAATAAAGACTTTGCTAATGATTTATGATGAATCTAACTTCTGATGAACTTTGCTGATAAACTTATTTATTGATATGGAGAAGAATGAGAGAGATGCTGGGAGATACTAAAGGAAAAGTTTATAAGTGGAAATGTATTTATGCGAACGTGTTTCTTTATATTTAGTGAACATTTGAGGGGTATATTTCATAAATACTGCACACTTTTGGTTGAGGAAATATGTTCACTAACTGAGGAATGGGGAAAAGAAGTAAGCAAATTAATGACATAATCATGAGACTAGAGGCTGAACATGTTTAAGACTCAAGTGAAGGAATTTTCCGGAACTAAAATTGACAGAACGAAAAGTTATTTTTAGCAAATTATACATACAGTCATAGGAAACAACAAATAACTCAAAATAGCAAAAGAATCGTCTTCTATGAGGATTTAGTTGGAATGAATCCAAATAAGCTGTCGAATCGAATACGCAAGTACTTCCTGAACAAGAAAATTAAAGGACACTAATTAACAGACATCGACAAAGAGAATGATATAACCCCTTAATACTCAAACTGCGGCCCGCGGGTCACATACGGCCCATCAAGCTCTATTGAGTGACCCAGTGGCACAGTGGAAACCGACTGAGTGAAAATTTGCGATTGCTTATGGTTAAGTCTGAACTATAGTTCTGATCAGTACGAAAATGTTCTGGTCTCTGCTCAGAAACTGCTAATATTGTTTGCCTCAACATATCTTTGAGAGGCAATATACAGAAACAGACTGACAGATGTACATACAGATGATGCCTGAGGGTGGACTGTATGCGTCGAAAGCCGGACTTGTAAAATTTTTGGTAGGTCGTGTTGTCCAATCGCAATGGTCACAATGGAAATTTGACCCGGGAAGTAAAAAGCTTGAGTACCAAGGATATAATCCAAGTTATAATAGTATAACACAAACAGAAAAGGAAAGAATAGAAACCCAAAAGCTTAATACAACGCAGTTCTTAAAAGCTTAAAACAGAAAATAAATAAATAAGTTGAGGATAAGGAAAGCGTGTCAAGAGTCAACCTCGTTGGTAAGTACGTTATTAAAAATTATAATAAATTTGAGGCTGTTAAAAAGTGTCTAAAAATTATAAAATATACATAAATAAAAAAACTCTCCAGTAAATAATTAAAAATAATTTTATTATATCCTCGTGTTTTTCTGCTCCGTAACTTTTTTTACACTGTTTGCAGTGTAAATAAATTTTATTTTTTATTTTCTAGTTCGGAATTCAAGAGTATCATTTTTCAATAAATGCTTACACGTTACGTAATACAAACAAGTTTTCATTTCGTCTTATCGCTTTTAATGACTTTTTTCTTGCACTTTCTTACTTAAATTCACTCCGCGTAGCCAATGGGGGCCCAACGCGACCCGTGTCCGCAATTTCCATAGTTCAAAGTTTATGCTATGATTCGCGGAAGGGAATTATATTCTCATTATGGTATCCACACTCCACTAGATAAATGAACACCTTTTATCGGTTTGACCTCAAAAACCTTTTGACGAAAAGTAAAATGGAGGAGGTAAGCAAATGCAAACTCAACCAAAATCTAATTATAATTCGTCAGGAAGGTGATTCCTACCAAAAACAACAACCAAGTTCCTTGCCAAAACACCACAGGCCCTCTCTGTGAATTTCATTTAGTATGGTGAACTCAACTACTACTAAGTAATTGCCACCGTTCGGCCTGATATTTTGCTGAGACCGTGAATAACTCCAAGTAGACCACTCTGCGGACCTTGTTTTGATTACGTTTTGAAATTTTTCAACGGCGCACAAACAAAGGCTCTGAGTGCTGAATCATGTTCCGAGGAACACCTCTGCAAACTCTTCGTACTAGGGCTCTTAAGAAAAGTTAAATAAACAAAAAATGTCACGTCACATCAGACTTAGGGTGAAGGTCGCATTGTTGCCGATTTAATTCGGCAAAGAAAGTTTCTTTGAAAGGTGTAGGCACTTCGGAAGTAAGACAACGAATAAAACGAAGGCGGGCTTTGAATTAAAACCGAATCCATCGGTGGGACGATCGTGGTTTTAGAACAATCGCACACGAAATTATTGGTTCCTTAATCTAGCGCATAAAGTTATTAACATAGAAATTACAACCGGAGACAATTCGAAATCACGCAACCATAAACGAAACAAGAACAAAAAGAGAAGGACGAGGAGGAGAACAAACAGTTCTTAAGATTGTCATTTAAACAAATTTCTTTTAATTGCACCACGTAGGTTGATTTCGAAAACGGCGACAAGACATGGAAGTTTGCATTCTTCCACTTTAACACATAGTTGGAAGTCAAGTCGCTAATTATCACCCTCCACGTCTAAATTAATCTACCAATTGCGGGTTCATGACTCTCAACTTTTTTTTTTCTTCTGCTTCTTTCAAGTAAAGCTAATGATTAACCTTGAAAAAGCAAAACCGATATCTGTCGTCTGGCACGTCGGATAAAGTCTAGTGTTACGTCAATGAAAGGTCTCAAAGTTCTGCGGTTGAAATTTTTAACACGGTCCATATTCAACAAAAATATCAAACACTTGAATCACGGTCTATTTTATTGGAGGGCTTCCAAAACTTCGCGTTGGTGGTTTTGGCTTTTTTTTTTCTACTTTGTGTAGTCGTTTCCACCTCCACGTTTCCACTGCTGAAATCTTGGAAGACGTAACCGAGGTAATGAAGGAAGGCGTGAAAATTAAAAATATACTCATAATAAAAATAAGATTTGTTGTTGTTGGTTTTGTTCACTATACTATTAGTGCGTTATATTTGCTAAGCTCTAACGACTTGAGGTCTTTGAATATTTGAATTCTTGCCTAAATTTTATATAACCATGAATTATTTATTTATTTTTTTTAAATAATATCAGGTCATTAAAATGAATGAGTGATTGCAAATATCTGACTCACACTGAGAAAGGGTGATACGATGAACTCGATCATGCTTGAAAGTCGTTTATTTGTTTTTTTGGAATAATTTTCCCAAAAATTCGAAAAAAAATTTTATAAATAGTGGTGGTGGTGGTTTTGATCCCGTTTTTCACTCATTTTTGGGAGTATAACAGGATGTAGGAGGAGGATTCGAACTCACGATCATTGCGTCCAAGTCAGGAGCTTTAAACACTACAAAAATTTTGGTATATGAGGGCACTAAATTCATGATTTGGAGAAAAATAGATTTTTCCAAGGCCTAGAACGAAATTCTTCTGAAAAGAATTCCACCATTTAAATTTTAAGAATTTGGCCTTGTGATTCTCTATTAACCAGTTTTTTCTATAAACTGAAAGATTTTTTAAACAATTCTTAGAAGAAAAACGTTTGGCCTCTCTAATTTCCTAAATTGTTGGTAAGAAATGTATACTAAAGGGACTAACAATATACTACATACTAGATAAAAGGGATAGTAGGAGAAAGAAAGCTAAGAATAGGAGTACTGGGCACTATTGAAGAAGATGCGGATGGGGAGGAGTATCCATAACAACAAATCAAAACTCTGCTGCGGCGAAACAAAACCCAACAACTGACAGCAAATATTCGACATTGGAACTGAAACCTATTTCGTAACTAAACACCAAACTCATGTTGTGGTCCTTAACACAACTCGAAAATAAATAAACAAAGTTGTGAGGTATTTTATAATTTAATTTAATAACATTTTTATTGTCCTTCGCAAATCAGCATCAACTACTCAATTCGCGACAAATTCCACTAAACTCATTTCCACAAAAGCAAACAAAAATAGCGGCACAAAAAAACCTGTCAAGCGGTTTTCCAGCACTTGCACCTGAGATTTACAAAAAGTGGTTTTATAATACCTGCCTTGTTTTCTTTTTCTTTTTTTTTAACCAAGGTCATTTTAAGGACAGAATATGAAACCCAACTTCTAACTGAACTGAATATGATTAATGAATGTTGTGTATAGTTCGAGTCTTGGAAACCTATTGAGAGCGTATTTCTATTTTCGAAATGATGAATTCGATGATGTTTCCCCACACTTCCCCATTTGTTGACTGATATTTCGGATTTAACTTTATATTTTTATACTCTTCGCCTTCTTAGCTATATCAATTTACACTTGTCTCTAGGCGCAATCCAAAAATCAAATATTTGAGAGTCCAAAACTTCAAAACTCGGTCGTTAAATCACTAGATTCTAAAGATATTGATTTTAATATATTGTGGTGATCATCGAATTATTGTGATTAGCTAACCTGTAAGGTAGTAGTTACTGGGATGGCTCGAGAATCGTTCAAGTAAACAAAACTCGCCAGAAGTCATAATGATTATTATAGTCATTACAGTCTATTGATAAGGAATAAATATATGCGATAATTTGCTAAACGCTATAATATATAATTAACTCGGTGTATATAATCAAAGTTTAAGATTTAAAGATGTCCAAATGTCAGTGATACCAACCTAAGATTAAAATTGTTTTCAATGCAGCTCAAAAGGGAGATATTTATCAAAAAGTCTCAAACTGATTCCTGCCTAGAATTTGAACAGGCTTTGGGTCTTGAAGGGTCTTTCTTCCTTCTTCCAACAGTTAGTTTCTAAATTAACACCTTCAATACCACACGACATGGGATAGCTCAGGTTATTTACTTGTCCACCACACCAACTACGAGCTAACTTCTTGTTTATTATATTTGTACAGCTACGATGAAAGCCATACATATACAGTAGAAATATGAATAAATATAAAATTTAATAATAAATAAATAGACAGTATAAATATACAAAACTCTTGCACAAGTTTGTTATAACATGTTACACCCAATACGGGAATAAAACTGCAACCAACTACCCTGACAGATCGAAATCCTCTAAAAGATCTGTGTCACTCCACTTTCCATCTTAAAAATATATTTTCAATAAATTAAATTTTAATTTTAGAATTTCTCACCGAAAACCTTTCATCTTCTCCTCTCTCCAAAGACAAAAGAACAAGGCAAACCAAAAACAAAACAAAAAATTTTGGGAGCGTTTTTCGGCTCCAGCTCAAAATAGACTCTTTAAAACATGCTCGTGCTCAGATCACTAATTGATAAGAAGCACGAAGAAGAAGAAGACTGACTTCAAAATGTTTTTAAGCTGACCGTATAGGTCACTCATAGGGTTCATACCCCCAAACCTAATTTTTTATACAACAACACAGGTCGAGCCTTAATTTTTAAAATATTTTTCTTTAAGGCTAAAACCAAAAATTTTAACCAAAGGCACTCCTAAAAATCTTCAATTCCCGATCATTTGAGTGTAGAATGAAATTCAAAAAGGCTCTGAGGCCGAAACCAAATCCGTTTCTTAATTAAAATGCAAATGGGCGTCCGATCCGTCGTCCCATAACAATTATTTGATATAATTTTCAATTAATAAATCTGACGTTTTAATATAAATTAATAATTATTCTGAGATTATTAATTACTTGTTTATCATTTATTGCGATTAAATTAGAGGAAATAGATCAGAGAGCAATAAATAGATGAACTAGATTTTTGTCGAATAAGTTCAACCGATCATTATTGACGAAGTGATCTCATTATCAGTTCATCTCAGAATTTATTATAAGATTTTGGTTTCGGTTCTGATTCTTCTCTTTCTCCTTAACACCTCTCAGAAGAAACATTTTATTTGGTCTCATAAATAAAAATTTTTGGAGGTGAGTAATGATGATAAGCAAGCTCCGAGATAAGGATTTTCGTGAATAAATTTCAAGGTACCTTTTGAAAATTTGAATAGCATAGCCGAGAGAATGCGTTAAATATCGCGTGAAGAGAGATAAGTTTTTCAAATTAATTTACAGCCAGAACAGAAAAGAGCCTTGAAAATTCGCAGGAAGAAGATACGGCACGAATGAGACGAAAAAATAAAAATGAAGAGCAATGATTAATAAGTCAATGTTTACTTTCTCTTGATTTCTTCTCTCAATCTTAATGGGTGTGGCCCACGCGTTTATAGACAGAGACGTGTACCTGGCTAAGCTTAAATTACAGTTCAACGTGAAAAGCTTTCGATGATTTGATTTTTTTTTTTGTGGAACAACACCCACAAAAATTATGGGTCATAGACCACGGTACAGTAATTCACGTGGGCTAAAAAAGAAATCATTTCCTCGAGACTATATCGCACCCATTTAAGGAGTTCATCTATTCCACTTCTCATTTGTCAGTCTTTCTTTAACGGTGTCATTAAGATTATTTAGCAGCTCGTCCAGTGAGGAGAAAGAAACCAACCATAAAATTTATGGTGAGAAATTAATAAAAACCGCTAATGGTTAATCTGTTCCTAATTAAATTCTTTATCTTTCTATTTCCCATCTATTCGTCTCACTATTCATCTCCTCTGATCTATTCCATCGCTTTGGATTCATCTACTGGTGCCGGTGTATATACTCGTTTAATACCACTTCATTCTCCTCTTCCTCTATTCCTCAAAGTGTCACGTTGATTTAAATCTTCTTACGTGATTCGTACTCGGTTAGACCTTTTTCTGTTAGTCCGTCGGATAGTTCCAACAGAGTCATTGGTTGATTCGTTATTCGTCAAGGTACTCACCGAACTTGTCGACGTTTTGATGATTACTAAAATGAGACGAGTACTCAGTGTATCTCAGCACCACAATATTCTCAATTCACAACGTGTGAACTGAATTTAACGTCATCAAAAATTGTCCAGTCATTATACTGAGATACATGTAGAAGGCTATTACTGTATTTCTGGTGTTTTTGTTTATATTTTAGCTACCACAGTCAAATTTGTGGGAGAGTAAGAGGAATGCCTAAGACTTTCATCCAGACAACTCGATTTCAATGTCCGCTAAAAAGTTAGATCCCATCTAAGAATACCCTCAACGAGGTAAAAGAAAAAAAATTGAGTGCAGTCTATAATACCCAAAATAATATATTTTTGTATAAATATATAACAAATAACATTTCCACCCCTTCGCTCTGAAAGCTATTCACCCATTAACAAAACACTCTTCATCCTCATTTCTCTTCCTCCTTTCTGTCAAAATCCCCCAAAAGTGTTAACGGACCAGCGTGTCGTCTCTAACAAATATAATAATAATATCAGAGGAAGGTCAGTTACTGAATTAATGGTCGGACAAAAGAAGAAAAACACCTTCAAAAGAGATAAAAGACCAAATGCCACAAAAGGACAAATGTTTTCGAAATAACGTTCACACCAGTCGGAGAAATCGCTCGGGCAGATACAATAACGCTCGAAACGTAATTTTATGCTGATTTTGAAAAAAAATTTTTTTCTACTGGGGGTCACTCGGATTTTACAATAAGTCTGTTTTGACAAATTCTCTATTTTCTGTTTACTTGTTTGCGTCATGTCCACTTATAAAGATGACATCACTTTTTATGAACCTGACCACATGAACCATATAATGGCTGATTTTATCAACCTTGACATAACATTAAGTATATAAAGCACTTAAAACCCCTCTTCTTTGTTGACATAATATCCCAAAATGGTATAAAAAAGGAGAAAAAAGGATAAATAAAAGCTGACCCACTTTTTTTTCTGAATGGGAGAGCTCAAAGGCTGAGTCAAATTGATTTTTTGTTCAAAGCCGATAAAAAGGATCATTTTCACCTTCCCCAAATCGTTTTCGTCTATTATTTAGCTCGTATTTCATCGAATGAAACAGATTTTTTGTGTTTTGTTTCCGCCATTTTCTGAGCTTTCCTCTGCGATTTCCTACCATTCTTTCACCCACAGATTCGTACCATCTGGTCGTAATATGAGACAATAATGGAGACTGGGGGATATTAATTAAGTGAAGGTTCTAATTTAAGAAAAGCTCATGAAAGGACTAAAGCTTCTCATTTCATAAATAATGCACACTTTTGGAAGGAAACAATTCCACAAATAATGCACAGCCCTGGAATGAAGGTACTGCATAAATAATTCACGATTTAGCGAGGATTTTCTTCACAATCAATGTACGTTTTAGCTGGAACTCGTTTCATAAATAATGCACACTGTTTTTAAGTCCCGGTTAACAACCTTCTGCCTCAAATAGTTGCTAAGATTTTATCATCTGCCCTACGAATGTTCCATGTAATGCCAAACACACCCGCACTCTTCCTACCTTCCTCTTACTGATAATGGTACCAAGATATGTCATTTAGGAAACCGATCATCATCATAACCCAAGGAATCACCCGATGGAAAGACATAGATCGTCGATCCTTGTACCAGCAGCTTATAGGTTACACTCGTTTGTAAGCAATCAAATCGAACTCTTCCGATGGTGTTGATGAGGACTGAGCATGATGGCATCAGTTTTGAGTTCGAATCCAGTCATCTAAAGTTTTATCTGAGTCCTTCTTTATATAATCTCGTTATAGAAACCCATTTCCATCATTTTATGACGTGTTAAAAACTTCGGGTCGAAGGCAAACATCAGCATTAAAGCTCTTCGTGGCCTACATTTCCGTTTACTTCACCTTCCAATTTAAAGAAGTAACCTGCGACTAGTTCATTACCTTAAAACCTAAGATAATTACTTTTGAAATTAATTAAACCTTCAAGCAGCAACAAAGTACTCAGAAAATGACAAAAGCATCTCTTCTACTCGTCGACGAAATGAAAATTATTCTTTCAAGTGGCAAACAATCTCCAAAAAAGGTCGAGGAACAAACAAACACCAAACGGGAAACGACCTTAATGGGTCAATCGATTCCGGACAAAGAGAACTCGGGCCTTGAATACTAATACGAGTAAAAATAGGCGAACACACAGAATCCAAAGAAGCATAGCCCACCTTTACCTTTATTAAGAAATCGAGGCCTTCAACGAGAGAAGGCGTTTCGCCGACCGAACCTGTTCGAACCGTTTCTACCATCTACGATTCCTCTGCAAGAAAATCTTGATTTAGGTGAGTAACATTTCTTCTCTTTTCCTAACCATATTATTTACTTACTAGGCAATGAACTATATATGAAATGAATGAACCCGGTAACCACCTTGAACGTTTCAATGGGCCGGATTTTCGTTTTAGAAAATCTCGTCCACTCAAAACTCAATTTTGATTTTTTTTTCCTTTTTATATTCGTCTACGGAAATGTGATCATCATGAAAACGTGTTGTAACTCGGTTGTAAGTCCCGGATACCGGGTTCAGGCTTCATAATTTTACAGCCTTGTAAAATTGTAAATGAGTATCGTTGAATTTTACGAACCGGCGTTTCTTGAAATTTTACTGATAAGAAAATTTACGATTTTATTTTCCGCGTGCAAAAGTAGTTCCTTTGCTAAGGTGGATAGTAAACTGCCTTTCACCCATTCCACGCGGTTTTGACTAAGAAACCAGCTAACCGATCTGCAAACTAATTAGTTAAAAGAGTTTAAAAGTCAACAGAACAAAGATTTATATCTCTCTCTAAGAGCCAAAAATTTTTAATCCGATTCAGTGGAGATGTGTCGTTGTAGTGTACAGTAGTAAATATATCAAGAAAGAAAGTTTTGGCTGACAAAAGATGTGCTTGCTTATAAAATGGTCACAAAAATGGCCGATGCTTATGAAATGGAACATTCATACAAGCGTGCAATATTTTTGAAATAAAACATCCAAACAAGTGTGCAATACTTTTGAATTGAATTATGCACACAAGGGTGCAATGTTTATGAAAAACCTCATGTGCAGTATTTATGAAATTAAACCTACACACAAGTGTGCAATATTTTTGAATAAAATATCATTCCAAGTGTACAATGTTTTTTAAAACAAATTATGCATGCGAGTGTGCAGTATTTATGAAATAAAACCCCCAATCAAGTGTGTAATATTTTTGAAATAAAACATCCAAACAAGTGTGCAATACTTTTGAATTGAATTATGTATTGCAATGTTTATTTTAAAAAAACCTCCATAGAAGTGTGCAATATTTTTGAGATGAATTATGTAGTGTGCAGTATTTATGAAATGAAATATCCATAAAAGTGTGCAATATTTATGAAATGAAACCTTTATTCAAGTGTGCAGTATTTATGAAACAAAGCGTCCACACAACTGTGCAATTTTTATGAAACCAATTATTCATAAACAACTGCGTTATTTTTTAAACAAAACTCTCATTATCAACTGAAAAATATGTGAGGTTGATAAGAGTATAATTACTGATAGAAATTTTCCATAACAATAGAGACAGACAAACAGTATATATGGCCTTATTTCAATTACCACGTACAGGAAATTAGGCTTAGATCGGTACGGGAGTGATTCTCGCCATGAGAGCCGTACTCAACTCACTCAAAAGGCCAAGGAAACATCGCAAGATGCACTTTACCAACCACTGAACTAGTTTATCGAGTTTTTTCATCTTCAAAACTCATCCGCATTCTCATGAAAAAATCAATAACGGTCATTGATCGTTCCAGTAAGTCATTTAAAGAGTTCTAAGTCAAAAGTAAAAACCAATTTGGAACCAAAATTCAAAATATCATATCAAAATATTTTTGAAATGAATTATGCATTCGAGTGTGCAATATTTATGCAATAAAACCTCCATTGAAGTGTGCAATATTTTAAAATAAAACATCCACACAAGTGTGCAATATTTTGAAATGAAACACCCATACAAGTGTGCAATATTTATGAATAAAACATCCACAAGTGTGCAATTTATGAAATGAATTTATTCCAATATTTATGAAATGAACCTTTATTCAATTTATGAAATGAAACCTTTGTGTAATATTTTGAAATGAAACCCCACAAGTGTGCAATATTTTTGAAATGAAACACCCACACAAGTGTGCAATATTTATGAAATAAAACATCCACACAAGTGTGGAATATGTTTGAAATGAATTATGCATGCGAGTGTGCAGTATATATGAATTGAAATATCCATAAAAGTGTGCAGTATTTATGAAATGAAACCTTTATTCAAGTGTGCAATATTTTTGAAATGAGACCTCCATTCAAGTGTGCAATATTTATGAAATAAAACATCCAAACAAGTGTGCAATATTTTGAAATGAAACCTCCATTCAAGTGTGCAATATTTTTGAAATAAAACATCCAAACAAGTGTGCAATATTTTGAAATGAAATATCCATACAAGTGTGCAATAATTTTCAAATTGGATTATTCATACAAGTGTGCAATATATTTAAAATAAAATATCCACACAAGTGTGCAATATTTATGAAATGGAGTACCCATATTTTTGTTTGATCAATAAAAATAACCCTGGGTTTTATAAAAAGGATCGACCCTTGAAGAACATTATAAATAAAATTCTTAGGTAATTACAAACAATTTTTCTGGAGGGAAACCAGAGAGCAGACTTACTCAAAAAAAAATCCATCTTGAAAGAAAAATAAACATGTGTTCATCACTTTCATTCAGGGGAACGCCAGATAAGACATTTAAATAACCAGGCGCCTATCAGACGGCTGCATAAATGGAAAACCAAAACAAATTTATAGTCGAAAACCTTTTTGAATGATAAATCCCGTCATGTCCTAACACTCCGACAACAACAACAAAGAAAAAAAATTTTCAATTACCGTAGAAAGTTTTTTTGGAATTTTCCCTCCTCGTAATTTTCCGAAAATAAAAATCCAAGATATGCCGAAACAATTCAAAAGAGCTTTGAAAAATGTTTTATGAAGCTTTCTAACCCCCTCCCCTTCCCCTGCTGCAGCCGCCTTCTACCATCTCTCTCTCTCTCTCAGTCAGTCGGAAAAAACCTTGGCCTCGTTAGAAAATTTATTTTCCCCAGTTATCTCGACTCTGCAGAAGAGATTAACTTCCAAACTATTTTGCTCTAACTTTCTGGGATTCTCTCTTGAAGAGTTATAACTTCAAAAATAATTTTTATTTCCAAAATCTTATTCCAAAGTTCATTTTTTGTATTCGAACCACAGAATACCAAATATGGTTATGAGTTGAGGGAGAGCATAAACATCAGAAAGCTCATTTCGACCCAACTTTGCACACCAAACAACTAACCAACATTAGAAAAGAAATAATGTCTATCTGTCTGTCTGTATGTCGGGGGTTAGAGTGTCACCCATCAATAGTTGTTGAATTATTAACCATAAAATGATTTTATTACAATGAAAAAACGCGTCGTCTTCTTATGTTTCATAAAATGACTTAAATCATTTAGAAAATTTAATATAAGATGACATAGGTTTGAAAGTCATTTAAATGAAGTGATAATATTTTCTATAATATAAGGAAAAAGTGAGACATTCTAACATATAATAAACGGATATCTGTCAATAAATATAGTAAGTGAGAATGAATGAATTATTCCTCATTTACGACAGTGATTCCCAAAGTGGTCTAAATCGACCCATAGGCCTCTATGACAACCTGCAAGGGTCTGAGTAAAAAAATTTTGGGGTCCACGATAGTGAATCTCAACTGACAGTACCTATTTACTTACATTATACAATATTATAATATAACATATACATTATTTGTAGAAGTACCTATGAAGCAAAAAATTTACTTCACTACAGTGAGAAATTTACAAAAATCAATATCAGGTAAGTAGGGGGTCTACCCAAAACCGAAAAACATGGCAACAGGTCTACGACACAAAAAAGTTTAAGAACCTCTGACTTATAAAC
Source organism: Columbicola columbae (assembly GCA_016920875.1). Lineage (NCBI taxonomy): Eukaryota > Metazoa > Arthropoda > Insecta > Psocodea > Philopteridae > Columbicola > Columbicola columbae. The sequence goes on from JADMLL010000008.1 coordinate 10,632,330, forward strand.
ATTTATAGAAATATATAATTATATTCAAGGGATGAAATCTCTCTTGAGCACTATTTACCCAAAGAAAATTCTACTTAAAAGTGTGCATTACTTATGAAATGAGTTATTTCTAAAATCTTAAATAATTTAATAACAATAATAATTATATATATTTATGATTGCGAACCCTTTTCGGGTGTATACAATATCCCTTTTATACATATTTTCGTTCTATTGAAGCTATTAATAATTATATTATAATTAGGTGTGCGACAATAACTCTTTCAATTTATTGATCTGTTTATATATTTAAACAGTTCGTGAATAATTTACGAGATCTTCAAACGTGTGCATTACTTATGAAAATCTCATCTCCGAAATTCGTCCAGTTCGTAATCTTTTCACCACAAACGCACATTCATATTTAAATTTAATTAAATTTGGCAGGAAGATATATTGTTATATTAAAATAAAACCTGACATAATGATGCAAACAAACATAAAAGATTGTTTTCATTCATTTCGATCGTCATTTTTCAAATTCGAATTTCGTCCAAGACACGAAATTAAAAGGCACACGGCCAACCCATAGAAATTCTATTTGAATGCAAAATCTGAAACGCGACACACACTCACACACGCTGCATCTTGATTAATATTACTCGAAACAAGGTGCGGCCAACTGACTTACCCAAAAAATAAAGAACCAAAACCACAAAAACGAAGTACACCCACCTTCGAAACACACACATTTAAATATAATTTTGAATCATCAGGTGATCAAATCGAGGAGCACGAACCAAAAAGAAAAGCCAAACGCATACAAGTTAGCTAGGTTATGAAGAGAACCAAATGACTTTGTATATAGCGAGTGACACGAATAGGAGACGACGAGCTTTTAAGGGACATCCATCAAAAAGGGAAGAGCTGAAATGTCCACACAGTGAATCGATAAATTTATATTTGACTCGAGAACCTATCTAAAGTTGATTGAATGATTGATTGATTGTTTCCATTCTTTGAAAAAACCCATAGACCCTCTTCCTGTTCGTTATCGCTTCCTCGCTGCAAAACAAACAGTCACTGCATTAACTTTCACTGATAGTACAAGAATGTCTTGACTAACAAGATTTCGTTATCGTTCCTACTACTGAATGAGATACCTTAGTTTAGTTTCATTAAATCTCACGCCACCGGGGATTAGAGCTCCGAGTGCTGATTGTAATTAAGTAACTGAAGAGCGTTTCAATTCGATAACAGCCCCCCGGAAGAACTGTACCTAATTTGGTTGGTCATTTTAATTAAAAAACAAACGAATTTGACGCTTCCAAAGACCGATCCATCCAAAAAAGCTTTCAAAACCGCACAAAACAAGTCGGATGAACCTGATCTCTTAGGTTCTTATTTACTATTTCAAGGACTACCTCAGGAATTCGGTCCTATAAATTAAAAATGAAATACTTTCCGTGAACTGATTTATTACGACATTGTTTTGTGAGTGTAATCTTGTTTGTCCAGTGTCGTCTTCCTTTTCAAGTCAATCTCCATACAGTCGATCCGGCTCTCGCATTTTTCTCTCTCCTCCCAAGTCTGATTAATCTGTTTTGAATGTATTTGATGAGCTCAAAGTGACGTTCTGAAAGCTTTCAATTAAAGATTGATGATTGACCCGACGTGCTTTATGGTCGAAGGCAAATCGTTTGGTCACGTCACAACCAATATTCCCTAACACAAATCTTTTTTCTTATAAAAATCAAGGTCGAATCAATAAAATAAACTAAAGTGGATGCTTCGGACTATTGACAATATTTTTAGAAACCATAAAATAAGTTCGTGTGGATGTGAATCCATAATTAAATTTTTAAAAACTGGAAATGCTGGAAATCAGTTTGGGTAACCCATGAGAAAACAAACTTCGAATGACTCCCAAAATTTTTTTATTTTATGGTGTGCCAGGTACCACAGGGCTCTGAATATTTTGAATACTTTCATCTCTCCCCGAGATAAATAATTTCACCATCCAGCATCCGATTCGATTCATTAATTTAGAAAAGCAACCGGAATGATTTCGTCGCCAATTAAGGTAAAAGGAATTAAGAAAAAAGGAAATGGCGGCAGGTGTTTGACGGTTTAGCTTCAAGGAGATACTTTCGTTATCGTTTTTTTTAAATAGATAATCACTCTCTTAATCAATGTAGAATCGTACAGAAGCATTCTAGATAAATTATAATCCTTCAGCCACCCCCCATCCGGAACTCTAAATATAATTTGTTATCGGGTGTACGACAGGAACTACATTCTGCAAAAAAATGTTAAACCACGTCTCGAAAATTTCGGTGGGATCCAAACCCACAAATATCCTCTTCAAATAGATAACTATACTACGACTTAGAGGACTTATATACCCTGGCTCCGGGTTTGTATAACTCCATCGAAAAAAAATTTTCTTCGATTCGAGTTAATTGTACAGAGGAAACCCCCATCGTGATCGGATTAATTGATCCCCGCATTTTTCGAAGTCCGATCCTGTTAGCAGCTGCTCACATAAATCAAGATGTTTGGCTTTAATAAAGAACCGTACAACATCCGATAACCATTGAGGGAGTTTGTTTTTCATATGACAAAACAAACAATCAAAATTTTGGGAGTATTGAACCTGACGTGTCATCATCCTTCTCCCGATTTTCAAACAGTTGGAATCCCTCTTAAAAAAGAGAAAGAACAAAAAAATTCCAAATCAATAAATAAACTTTCGAAAACTGCTCATTTCCTTTGCTAATAAATCTGCAGTTGACAACAGAATTCTAAAGAACGCGTTTTGCTTTTAGTTTGAATCAAATTTTTCTTTTCGTTCTGCATGAACGTCACAACTCCATTTCTTTCGACTATCATTCCTTTCAACCGTGCCACTAACACCAGTCAACAATCGATCAACTGAAAAGGAATTTACAAGAGATTAAAATAATCCTGAAAACAAAGGAGGTACAAAGGTCCTAAAATTGGTCAGATTCAATTCGATACCACAAACTTATAGTCATCGCTAATTAATTTCTCAATTTTTCACTGTAAATGGATTATCAGAGACCTTCTAAGGTACAACAACAACAACAACAAGTTCAAAGTTGTTTCTGTAACACTGGATATGAGCCACTCTCACAAATCAAATGGAACTCGAGAAACATATGTGCTTGTGGATTTTCGCGTATAAAAGCTCTCGACGGTCTTAAAAATAGCTTTTTTCTAAAGTTTTTAAAATGTTTGTTTGATTGCTTTAATTGAAAGTTTTCAAACATTCGATTATTTTTACGCGCTAATTAAACATTCCTGACTACTGATTGAGATTCTTAAAAAGAAAGAACTCGAGCCGAAGACTTGATTCCTTTCTAAAGCTCCTAACATCTCCGGCTTTCTTTATACAACGAGCTAAAGGTTAAAGCTATCAAAAAAATGCCAAGAGCTTTCACAAAAGGAGTAAAAAGCTCGCGACATTAAGAGCTAAAACAAATAATTTACGGAGTGTTAGTGATTTCCCATTTTCAAAAAGCTACCCCCTTCCCAACCCAACGAAATTTATAATAGAAATTCGATTAAAGCGTGACAGAGTGTCTTCGAAAGCTTTTATTAGAACAAGAATTCGGTTAGGACAAGAGGAAGGGAAATCAGTTCAATGTCACGGATTTAGAAAATGTTTTATGGTGTTCCAGAATTTGGGGAAGGAAAAGAAAACAAAGAGCAAACTTCGAGCTTTGGTAACAAAGAAAAATTTTGAAGCACCTGCACTGGCTGGCTATGAATCAGACTTGGCTCGGAAGACTGATTTACCCTTCACGTGAGCTTTGGGTCGGAAATAAAGTCGACGCTTTTGTTTTTCTAAAATGAAAATTATTTTCGGTTTGAATCTAAAAAGATTTGATGAAAGCTTCAATCCTAAAGGGAAATCCGGCTTTACAAAGTTTAGACAGACACTGCCAAAACTTTTGGGCGTATTCAAAAACGATTTCATCCCCTTTCATGAAAGGAGATAGATAAACGACACTTTTCAACGCAGACACGAAAAGGCGCGCCAATTCCAAACCCACGTCAGTTATGAATATTATTTTATAACAAACGATCCTTCGATTACACAAACACACCTAGACAGACACTTCTGGAAGGGGTCAAAAAAACCCGATCTGGAATTTTTTTATTTTCAGTTTCATTCATTCATCCGAGTACTTCGGTTCCCACACAAAAATCTTGCGGCAGTGCAAGTGTTACGGATACCTATCTCGTGATTTCCACCCTTCCTCAAGCATCATTTCTGGTTTCTTCTTTCTAAACACACACCATTTCGAATCTCAATGAAACATTTTCTCATCAACAATCCCCGCCTGGAAAGAAAATTATTTCTGGAGAGGAAATCAAGCATGTAAAATATGATCTAATGACTGACCACTCGATCGCATAATCTTCAAATGACGTGTTCGGCAAGTTATCTCTACTTACAAAAGGCGGACTACTCGCCTAATTGAATGTCAGTTCTCTTATACTCCCACTTGTATGATACCTTACAATATGGAAGATTTGCACAATTACACTCCTTTCCTTCCTCCTATTTAACCTTTTGACGTTATTATTTATCATTACGTCCAACGACATGACACATGACCTTGAAAAAATTTTATTTTTTATAGTATAAATGACACAAACTTTATGATATATATTCATATAAAATGACACAACCTAGGAAATATTTTTTAAAAACGATGTTATACTCCACTGTATCATCACCATGAGATGAGATCTTAGTTTTAAGATGGCTATCGGATTCCGTTTTGTGTAACCACATAGAGAAACCATATCGAATTGATAATTTCACCCAAAGTCTTCTTACATAAAGCCGATCCTAGGCTCACAGACACCCAGTCCAGGTTTCTTCTTTTTGTTTACAGAGAGTTTAGTTATCATGTACACGGATTTGTTGGTATACCCTTCACTAATTTTTCTGCAGTTTACATGCATGGTTAATCTCTCTAAAACAACCGCCTCCACGCTTTATCCTTTCCTCGTTTTTATTGCTAAAGTCTTTTCAGTTTGTAATGGTGCGTCGAAATGTTGTTAACTCATCCATCAATTTTGATCCCGGTACCAGTGTCTATGATAATAAGGCTCACTCCTCTTCGGTTCGGCCCCCTTCACCGATTAATTTACGAGAGTACGGCTGCCAAAAAAAAAACCCAACCCACCTTGTCGAACCTTCTAGGAATTTGTTAAAACTATTTTTTGTGTGTTTGTGCGAGCATGTTTTTGTGTTTCCTATCCCTCTCGTACGACATGTCATTGTTCGCCCTTTTTTTTCATCCCTCATGCTGGAAGACACCGAAAATATTGTTAATTTTAAATATAATTTAATGTAGTGAATACTCCTCGTCAAGTCAAATAAAAACTGACACAATAGGGGATGATTGCCCAGGTCCATTATTATGTCGAGACCGAAACGAATTTCACCAATTTACGTGATGTTGGTGTGTGTGTGTAGTTTTTTTCTTCCTCTTCCTTTCAACCCCCAAATTGTTCAAGATGGTGATTAGGGAAATATTAGTCGCAATTAGTATTGACGTAAAAGATTTTAGGGGAGAGAACATGTTCTTTCTATTTCCTTCTTTCAGATAGATTCGTGTCGAGGAGACACTGCCTTAAGTCAGAACTTCTCTCTAATCCGAGTGAAGGTTTTTATCGATTTCATTCCGTCCCGATCAAATTTGCTTTGACTAAGGTCATTCAGCTCTCAAGAATAGATGTCCAAAAGTGGCGCCAACTCCTTTTCCTCGTTTGAATGTTTCAACTTTTTCACAAGAAGTTCAACGAAGACCTTCAAAAATCCCAAATTTTTTTAATCATATAGAAGAGTGTAGAGGTGTCAAACTGGTGACTGATGGAATTTATATCTTAGAACAATATTTAATTATCCTCATCCCTGAACCCTCAAGTTTTTTAAGAAATTTGGAGCCTTCATGAACCTCACAAAATGTATTTTGAGTTTGACCTCCCCTGATGTAGACCAATCTCATAAAACTAAAAAAACATCAAGTAAAACAACAAAATAAAAAAAAACCGCAATGGTGAGGCCTCAGGGCATGCTAGACCTCTATAATTTTGATTTTTTGTGATTTCTTTAAATATTTTGACTCTGACATATAAAAATTACAGTCTCTTACTAGCCACTTGATTAGTTTTACAAACATAACTACAACAAAAGTTTTTTTTTATTTTAATAACCACACACAAATGAAAATATTCAACAAAGACACACCCCTGGATTTTATTTGCCAAGTTCATCTTCCCATTAAATACACTTTCAAGGCAGCTTTTTACACACAATTCCGTTTTCCAGTTAAATTAACCATAGCAAATTCCCAGAATTATTTATTTTTAACAACACCAGATACCAGAAATAGTTAAGAAAAATGTGATTATGTAAATTTTATCATTACCTTACCAGGGACAAAACAAATAATTCATCTGTAAATTAATATGAATCATTGAGCAATCAGTTATGAAATTCAAAACACGACATTATCACTGTTTTGCTATTGAGTAAAACAAAAAAATTTTTTTTCGTTGTTGAATGACAGCAAAGTAACGGAAGTGTAACTTTGATATTGCCATTATGATATTATGATTGTAGTAAATTGGATTTTGTAACGTTTTATGTTTAATTTAAAGTGATTTTGGTCGTTTTTTTGTGTTAACGCGAAAACTTTTTTAGGGTAAAGTTTTGAAACAATTTGCGAGATTATAAACGACTGTGTTCGAAACCGGAAACGGGCCCCAAAATTAGAGTTAAAGGTTTTACGGAATAGTTGAATGTGTTTTCGGGTTGAATTCAATATTTCGGTTTCTTGGAATGGGATCAAGAAAAAAATGTTCTAATGACTTAGGTAAGAAGACACTTCAAGAAAAATGAAGGTCAAAGGAATTTTAAAAAACCTCACAAGGAGTGAAGGATATAAATCGGTCTTTGATGTTAATTTTCATCGGTGTCATTTATTGAAAAACAACTCGTATCGGATTAAGATAAAAATAAAATTTATGGGAGTAATTTGGTGATTTCAAACAAACTTACCTAAATCTTCGACTAATCTCAGCATGACACCTCCTATGTGGAGATCTCCTTTTACCCTCAGTGTCCTCTCCACCTGAAGATCGGTCACAAAAAACCTGAGGTTCCATGACCCGTCAACCAAATACCCGTCTGAAATCATTTTGATTAAATGACGTATGCGGAATTTTGATGATTTTCGAAGAGGAATAAATAACTTCAAAGTTAGGGAAGCATTTTCACAAGATCAAAACGCGCACGGCACTAATTCGAGTTCTTTTTATTATTTTTTAATTGAAAACGTTCAAATAAATAAAATTCACAATTCACATCAAACTGTTATGTAAAAATAAAAAATATAAAAAAACAAACGTAAGACGTCAGATAAATGAGTATTTTTAACCTGAAAGCGTACACCTCTAACAATAACACCTCACACTTCAACGCTCTTCCATTGACTGTTGAGTTTCAACACAAAGTAGTGTAAGCAAACCGAATCCTCGCTCATCCCCTCCTTTCCGTTCCAGTGCCACATGTTCAAAAACATTTGTTTACTACATGTAATTTATATTTATACACAAAATAATACTTATATACTGTTAATATTAGTTAATATATTTTTTATTAATTATTATTAAACCTAAAATACGAATCATATTCGAATAACTTGGATATGCCCTTAAAAGGCAACGACGACTAAAGTTGTCACGTTTTGATAGGTCACTTCAAAACCCAAACAAAAAGATAGATTTTGAAAAATAAAAGTGGCAAGCTTTAATTACCCATTTTTATTCATAATTTATTTTATTTTAATATATTAATCACTTATTTTATAAATTTCAATTTTATTACGGATTGAATGTTTTAAAAGATTCTGATTTGACTAAAATGTGAAATTTTTCCGCTAAAAATGTGTGCGATTCAAAATAATTTATTTTCGTTGAGGAAGATAATTACAGTAGTATTAAATTAAATTGTAATTTATTGTTTTTAATGGAAATAAATGCTTCGGAAAAATTTGAAAAAAGATTTTGGCAATGATTTCCAAAAATTTTTCTTTTTAATGAATTACCTCATTCGAATCTTTAAAACTGTCTGCTTGCCGCATTCAATTTCGTCTGCTAGTTAGTGTACACATGCCTTCTCCCACGTACTGTTGAGTGCCGTTTTCAAAATATAGTTTTTCTTAACGTATTTCTTGTTTTGGACTTACTAAACTTTACTTTACTTTGATATTTTAAGCCCTACAAAATGTAAGAATCTGGAGATTTTATTTTAACTTCCATTTTCCTTGGATTAATTGTTTTCTGTTGTTATATATCCGAATGACTTGTATTATTTAAATACTGTTTTGGAATTAATTTAAGCATAAATCATCCATGTTAATTTCATGATTCTCATCCACTTAGGTAGGTTTTATTAATTGAACTGATTCCTGGGTTTTTATTTCAGGAAATTTCACTTTTATCTAAATTAAGTCTGTGTAATAATACTTAATGTGGTGTAACAATTTTCTGTTACGTTTACATGAAATTTTTTTTAACTTCAATACTGTAAACTGGTCAGTATGCTTCTTGATAGCAAATTAATAAAATTATTTAAATACCAGTACTTATTACCAAAGAGAATCTTATCACAGTTCAATGATGCATTGCTGGCACAATGTCTGAAAGAAAGAACTTTGCTTCGAGTGAGTGGTGTTGACACCAAAGATTACTTGCAAGGGTTAATAACGAATGATATGAAACATTTAGAAGATGGTGCTTCTAGCATGTTTACAATGTTTTTGAACAGTAAAGGTAGAGTGCTGTATGACAGCATAATTTACAACACAAAAGAAGAGAACACATATTATATAGAATGTGATGCAAGTGCAGCGTCTTCTTTGGAGAGTCATATTGTGAGATACAAAGTCAGAAGAAAAGTTCAGATCAGTTGTTTAAAAGATGAGCTTGACATTTGGAGTCTTGCTAGTGGGAGAAATTTTAAAGACTTGACTAATGTTGTTGACTATAAATTAATTTTAAATTCAGTGAAGAAAAATCTTTCTGACTTAATAATTGTAAATGATCCTAGACTTTCTAGTTTAGGATTGAGAATAATTTCTCCAAAAAATTTCAATATCAAAAGTGAAATTGAAAATAACACCAATATACAAGTACAGGAAGAGAATTTTTATAAATCATTACGATATAAATTAGGAGTCGCAGAAGGGGAGCAAGAATTACCCCCTGAAAAATGTTTTCCTATGGAAGCTAATGGCGATTACTTGCATGGGATCAGCTTTCACAAAGGCTGCTATATTGGACAGGAACTTACAGCAAGAACTTACCACACTGGTGTTATTAGAAAGAGATTAATGCCCCTGGTTTTTGATGAAGAACTGAAAATTAGTGAAAATGGCATTCCAATATTTGCTATTCCAGAATTGAATAAATCAGTCGGAAAATTACAAGGAATTGAGCAAACTAATGGAGTAGGATTGTTGAGAATTGAGGAAGCTTTGAAAGCTAAAGAACTAATTGTTTTAGACAAGAAATGTAAAACACATAGACCGTTTTGGTGGCCTACTGAAGCACCAAAAGAGAGGATGAAAATTGGTTGAATAGGAAAAATTTTTAGAGGTATTTGAATAATTGAATTGTTTGACACTTAAAAACTATAATGTGCAGGAAGACAGTGACATTATTTCAAAAAATAAGGGATTGTCAAATTATATTAAACTTTCTAACTTTTGGTGTCATGTACTGAATGAAACCTTTTAAAAAGTAAACTAACAAAATTTATTTTAATTTCAGATCGTAATGGAGAAAGAAAAACCACCAGAAGAAAAAGAAAAAGAAGAAGAAGAAGAAAAGTGGTTTGAATGCCAGAACTGCAAATTAACAGAAGTTTATGATTCAAAAACGAAAAAGCCAAAGTTTGGACATTTGACTTTTAGCGATGACACTTATATTGTCAAAGACCCATTTAGTCCACCTGAACAAAAGCAGATTTTCATTTTGGGTTCTGACTGTTGTCTATGTAAAATGCCTGTCTGTCAGTCAAGTGACTGTAGCATTTTTTTCAAGCATAGGTATTGTCAGAAGTGTGCTTGGAAAAATAAAAAACATCTGCCAGAACAGTTACAATCAAAAATTAAGAAACCAGAATCTGGCTAATGTTTATTCAAACGAATGACAATTAATTCCTGAACAATGTCTTGAAACATCAATGAGAACCCGAATTATAAAAAACTTGAAAGAGTTTAAGACTGTATAATCATGAAAATTCATTTTTTCTTTTGCAACAAATTCTCTAAAACTTGAATGTTTTATAAGAGTAGAAAGTCACTTTTCCATGTGAAATATTTTGTAGACTGGAATTTTAGAGTTAATATATAAAAATTTTTTTATTCTGTAAACCCTTCATTTTTATAAATAATTTCCTTCAAGAGTTTTTCATATTCTGCAAGATATATACCTTATGTTTTGTACATGCGCCTTCAGATGTCACATATACAAATTTTGTTGCACTAAGATGATCCAAGTATTTTGATTACTTTTCTTTTTCGTTTTGCTACTTTACTAAGTTTCTGTAAAAAAAATTTTAGTAGTGAAATTTTAAATTCCATAAATTTTAAAGTTTAGATAATTAAAACAGAAGAGATACCTTTTTCTTCTTTTGTTTCATACTGGCTGTGTTCCCCTGAAATATACTTGAGTTTGTTTTATCCTGCTTCTTGGCCTTTTTCTTTTGACCTTTAAACTTTTCTTTTTTCTTAACTCGAAGTTGATCCACCATTTCCTGGCTTTTCCTCTTATCAAATGAATTATTTTTACTTTTTTCCTTTCTACATCTTTTGACATTAATTTTTCTTTTATTAAGCTCCTGGCCATCCAGCTGAAGGGCTAATTCCACAGATGCAGTTGAATCAAAATTTACATAACCAAAACCTTTTCCCATAGAAGTTTGAGAATCTCTAACAACTCTCACACTAACAATTTTCCCACAGTCTTTGAAAAATTCCCATAGCTCATCATCTTCTATATCTAAAAACCCAAACTAAATTTAGTATCCAAAATCTGTAAAAGAAATGTGATTTAGATTAAATTTCTTACTGAAAGGTAAGCCTCCCACAAAAACGGCTTTATTTAAGTCTCTCTCTCTTTTCTCTTCAGCTAGGTCCACTCGAAGGTGATGACCTTCTATAAGCATTCCATTCGCTTCCAATGCAGCATTTACAGCATCTTCTGTTTCATATTTCACATAAGCTAATAAACTATTCCTTTGTGGATTAAACTTTTTCTTGACTGCTGCTACTTTTTTACTCATGTTGATATCTGCTATTGGAACACATCTGATTCTGGCCTGTAAATATTAGAATGAATTTTTTACATCTGCTTTTTAATTCTTTCAATATCATAAATCCTACTATATCAGTACAGAATACCTACACTTTTTATTTTTCCAAATTTAGAAAATACTTTACAGACTTTCCGTTTATCAAAAGTAAGAGGAAGATTACCAACAAATATGGTGTGTTCTGTAAAATCAGTGTATTTATCTTGTTGTTTTGCATTACTTTCAATCTTGTTTGTCGATTTTTCTTGAGGAGAGGATGATTCATCTTCTGAACTATCACTAGGCACTTTATCCAATTCTAATAAATCCTTTTTTGACTTTTTCACACTGATAGACTCATCCTTAGTGTCAGAACTGTGTTTCCTTTTTAATGTTACTTCTTTCTTTTTTGACTTTCTTTCAATATTCTCCTCTGAAGAATCGACGTTTATCTTAGTTTTTTTAGAAGTTTTTACAATTTTGTCTTTACTTTCTGGTAACTTATTTTCAGAATCATTATTCTGTTCATTAGTTTTTGGCATGAAGATTTTTTTGTTCTTCTTTGATAATTTTTTAAGACCTTTATCTTGAGAAATAAGGTCGGCTATACTACCAACGATATAACTACTCATTTTTAAATATCAATATATTTTTATAAATTAAAAATTAAAATTCTGTCATTGTATGATTATGGTTAGAGTTAACCTTACAGAGAAACCTAACCTCAAAAAAATTGTTTTTGATTTTTTAAATCTTATTTTTGGTGAAAAAAATTACAAAATTCACAGTAAAAACTACTATTTGGAGTAGACACGAATTATTTCTTTATAATTACAAATATAATTTCTAATTAATTAATTAATTTTATGTTAAACTCATTTTTTATCAAAATTTTGTCTAATCCCACGTCTTTTGTAAATGATTTTGCCGCTCACGTCTCTGTGCGTGATACAAAATGATCACCGACAGCCAATCACGCTCTTAGGCGTGATGCTCACCCCTACAATCTCACCCCTTATCTTTACAGCTGTTTAAGGGTGTTTAGTTCTGGTATATAGTTAAAGCTTTAATAGTGCCAAAGGTGATAACTTCAGCTTCCACATGTTTGGTTTTTAATTTCTAGTTTTTCATCTTAAAATGCACAGAATATGGAAAGTGGGAGCGATAGTTTGACAGGATCTTGTCCTAGACAAACAAGAAGACTTCAACACACGAAATGATTGAATATATAACTCTCGGTTTATTGGACGAGTGTACAAGTGAATATAGTTCCAGTGATGAGGAGTACTGGGGTCCGCATACGACAAAATTTATGACAGTTCAGATGGCGAATTCAATGAAGAATATATTGTTGAAAGTTCAAAGCTCGAGGAGGAAGATTTGGATACGCCAGAAAATGTAATTTGGGAAAATAATCCGGCGTCAATGAAATCATTTCCATTTTCAAAAGTCGAATGCTTCGTATTACCGGTTGAGGGTAGCAACCCTGTCGATTACTTTCTACACATATTAACAGATAAAATCCTCGACGAAATAGTCGCACACACAAACGCTTACGCGCCTCAGATGCTGTTTCGACCAACAACAAAGGAACATTCGAGAATAACCGACTGGAAAGACGTGACAAAGGAAGAAATCCTCATATTTTTCGGATTAGTTTTACACATGGGAATCATAAGATTGAGTCATGCACAAGATTACTGGAAAACCGATTCGCTATTTAGCATACCCATTTTCCCAGCGAATATGAGCAGAAATCGTTTCCTGCTGATACTAAGAGTGTTGCACTTGCAAAGACACCAGACGACCAAGAAGCAACTCCATCAGATCGATTGTACAAAATTAGGAATATTATTAACTTATTCAATTCAAGAATGTCTGAAATTTATTATCCAGGTCGTGAGCTTAGCGTAGAGACTATGATATTGTGGCGGGGACGTCTTATATTTCGACAGTATATACCCAACAAACTTCACAAGGACGGCATAAAACTGTTCATGTTAACAACACCGACAGGAATGGTAATAAAATGTTACGTGCAGATGGAAATGATTGATGACTCCGGCGAAGTTGTCATGAATTTAATGGATGGCTTGCTCAATGTTGGTCATAGTTTGTATATAGACAAGTATTTCAACACATACGAACTTGCTAGTCTTTTGGCTGATGAAGGAACTCACTGCACCGGGACTATAAAAAGGAACAGGGAAACCTTGCCCAAGGATGTGATGGCAAGAAAACTCAAAACAGGGGAAACTTATTCCAAGTATGCGAACGGTGTTATGGTAGGGAAGTGGAGGGAGAAAAACAAAGATGTCACCTACATCTCCAACGAATACAAAAACGAAATCGTGGAAGTCAAAAACAGAAAAGGTGAAACTAGGTTAAAACCACTACCAATAAAACAGTACGACGCATACGTGACAGGAATGAACAAACAAGATCAGATGCTGTCGTATTACCCGTCTGAACGGAAGGGAATTAGTTGGAGCTGTAAGCTGTTCATGCATATACTACAGCTCATGGTGAACAACTCCCATCAGCTTTATAATAAATATTCAGGACAAAGAATTTCTGTTCACGATTATCGGCTGTCAATAATTAAAAGTTTATTGAAACAGCCACCACCGGTAGGAACTGTTCCACAACAAAATGACGACCACGTTGTTAAATTACGAGAAGACACAAGAGGTGGGAAAATCATGAGAAAGCAGTGCAAAAGCTGTTATTCCAAAGGCAAACGCAAAGACACCCCTATGTATGTACTGTTTGTAAAGGATCACCAGGGTACTGTTTAGACTGTGTGAGAATCACTCACAAACCAATAACATGAATGTTTGCATTATGCCATTCAAGACAATCGCAACAGATAAAAACCATGAAAGCAACCTCAATTTGGCAAGCAGTTTGCTGTCATAAGAAGAAAATCATATTTAGATATAAAAATAACTGAAAAATATTTTTCTAATTCATAAGATATATAAAACTTTTGTGATAATTCCAATCAACCTGAAATATCCGGAGGTTTGATACGAAGAATAACAGGAACGCTTGTGCATGGTAGCACGGCGATTTCAGTTACAACAGCTGTTACTAAATCAGGAGGAGTTACGTCATAAGCTAAATTTAGTGGAGTTAAATGAGGAATAGACTTCCACTTAGATAATTCCTGAGAAAGGCATCCTTTATCTGATACTAGATCATCAGGGTTTCCTGCAAAGGAAAAAAAATTTGTTTTTACTTGTGAAAGACCTAAAAAAAGGAACCACAGCCTTAGTGGAATATTTACCTAATGCATTGAATACGAACGAATCAGTTTGAACTCTTTCACTAAATTTGTGCGTTTCACAACAAACTAAAACTGGTACGTTGTATGCTTTAGCAAGTAGAGCTATTTGAGACGAACCCGCGCGAGACATTACATAACCGTTGGCGAGCAAAGCGTGGGCACCAAGAAGGATTTTAGTCACCTAAAAGAAAGTTCCTCTGATTACTCAACAATATAACTTATTTACTTAATTACTGCAACAAATGAAAAGTCTGAAAAATATAACAAAACTAAATTATCATCTCAAACAAATGATTTTCAATTTCCTTACTTCTGGCATGATAAAGCTTAAACCACTGACGAAAACATATGTGCAACTAATACCAGCACTAACAAGTCTTCTAAGCATTTCTCTTCCCTCAAGCCAAGGTCGACCATCAACCACAACCACTTGAAATTTTATTCCCTCCTTATGCACTGATATTAAAATTTGTTGTATTAAAGATGAGCTAAAAAAAAACCAAAATTCCATATCACAACTGTTTTCCTAAATGTTTACAGTACAATTGTGGTATTTGCACTTACCAGCCATATGTTAAAATGACATCGCCAGAAGTGATTTTTTCTGTAACAAATAAACATATTGCTCGAGAAGCCATTTCCAGTTGCTCTTTGATGTAAACATCAATCCATTCACTGATAATATTTTTGCATTCTAGTTCGTTTCCTTTATTTTGACTAATTTGAAATTTTAAATGTTTCACTGCATTTACCATAGAAACTGCCACTGGTCTGCACTTGCTTAGGTATGTCATACATTTTGTTACTTCAGCTTCGAGTCCCCTAGAGAATTCCTGATTCTCAGGTGTTTGAAAATCCATGACAACCTGATTAGAAAAAAAGGTGAAAATGAAATTTAAAAGAGATCACTGTGTCTAGGAGCATATTTCTACAACTCACTACGAACTTACCTTTTTTAGTGCATTAAGAAGTGCCAAACAACAAGCATTAGCTCCAGACACTACTTTCGAAGAATATTGAGTTCCTAACTGTATAATACTTGGATGAATATCATTGATGTTTTGACTGTAATTAAAATAAAACATTTTAGCTTTAAAAATTAATTAAAACCATCAGCTAAAATTTAAATTTTCAAAAAATTGACTCATATCCACTTACACTGCACTAGCATCTGGTAGAGGGTCATATAAATGAGCAAATAATTTAACCCTGTGACTCATATCTACTGAAACTGGTGAAGGCTTGACTGTTTTCATAGGTTCACTCACCCTAACAGGTGCCTTTGAAACCTTCTTCTCCTCAGGAAGACCTTGAGATTTTTGTAGCTTTCTCGCTCTCTCTGCTTCTTGCTTAGCCCTTCTCTCAGCTCTCAATTGAGCTTTGGTTTTAGTTCCATCACTTTCATCTTTGACAACTGACTCTTTAACATTTTCCTTCTCAATGTTAGAATCATTATCTAAGCTCTTATTTAATTTCTTTCCTTCTCCCTTTTCCTGTGACTTAGATGATGGTTTTTCATCTTTTTCAAGATTTTTTGTAGAGCTTGTTACTCTTTTAATTCCTAAGTTTTCATTATTTTGAAGTACTTTTGTGCTTTCTGCTGGTTTATGAGAAGTCTCAACTATTTTATCTTGGGGTTCAGGATTAGTTGGTGCTCTCAAACGATTTTGAGCCTCATCACCTTTTGGTGACTGAGAGAGTGAACATCATCCTTATTACAAACTGATGAACTTTTCTCCAAGTTACTCTTTTTCTGTACATCATTATCACTTTTACTTGTTGTTGGGGTTTGCTTTTTTTCTTTCGGCTGATTTTTCAAGGCTGCTTTCTTCTTCTTCTTTTCTTGTCTTTCAGCCAAAATTTGTTCCCTAGTTTTCTCTGTGTTTGCAGACATTTTGTTGGATTAATGTATCATATGTTAAATCAAACTTTGTAATCAGCAGAAAAATTGGCTTAAGACAGACTCACAGCGATAAAAAATTTTTTATAAATTTTACGATGATTCAAATTGTTGAGATGAATTAATTCCTGAAATTTGTAAATCATCGAAACAAACTTTTAAATGCAAGTGATACTAGTAAGCTCCTTCCACGAGGAGTAGTACCAATCTCAATAATTTTTGAAATGAAAAAATTAAAAATAACAAGACCACTCGCCTTACAATTTAGTTTTTAGTCATGAATTTGAGTTAGACACTCGTTATGCAAAATGTCAATTAAAAACTAAGTAAGAGTTAAAATAAATATTAACATTACCTTTACTCACTTTTAATGTTTACGTAATTAAAACCATAGAGTATACAAACGCGAGCATTGAGTTTGATGCCTGAAAACCGTTTCAACCATTTCCGGTCTTTCGATTTTTTCCCTAATTTTCTTTTTTTCACAATACGTTTTAAGATAAAATTAATTTGAGAGATTAATAATAACTAAAATAAATCAGTCCTTCTTAATTTAATGATTTGATCCGTCGCTTAATTGTAATAATAGATTTTAGTCATAAATGTATTCATCAGGAGCTTCAGGTACGATTACCCGCAAAACACAGCTTGTTCAAAATGTTTACAGTTTGACAAAAAAATTTGATGTTTTAAAAGTATCATCAAAATGATTGTAGAAAAGAGGTATTATTTCGATTGTGTATGAAGCTAAATTAAATCTGATTACTTCATGTTAGTATTTTTTATGTTGTAGTGACGTGTGATGTAACAGTATTGGGTAGTTATGTCGTGTTTTTAAAATAGCTACCATGTGAAATCTCAACCCTAAACGTCAAATCCTTTGAGAGTTTTGAAAGTATGTTGAGTACTGGCAATTTATTCGCATCTAACTATGACAAACTATGACTAATAATGGTTTCGAATCTTTTAATTGAGTGGTTCACACAACACAACATAGGGTTATGATTCCTGAATTGAGTGATCACAGAATCTATAGCTCTGTCTTTTTTGGTCATCAACTGGAGGGTTTTAGGTTTCTTTAAAATAAAATTTGAGTTTAAAAGGATAAATTTAAGAACTTAAACGTTGAAGTAAGTTATTAATATCGTTACACCGTGTGGAATTTGTTTTATTATTGTTTAAAGGTGAACCTATAACATCACTCAACTCAAATCTGTTACACTGTTTTGCAAAAGGGGTTGTAATAAGTCTCCCAACTACTACCCCAAATTGTAATCATCTTGTGAAAAGTCAGTTTTTTAAGTGTAGTAATGTATTTCTGTTAGTTTTCAGCAATGTCATAAAATATTGAATATGCATGCACACTACAGCCAAAATAGTTCAACAGG
Organism: Columbicola columbae; assembly: GCA_016920875.1. Lineage (NCBI taxonomy): Eukaryota > Metazoa > Arthropoda > Insecta > Psocodea > Philopteridae > Columbicola > Columbicola columbae. The sequence goes on from JADMLL010000008.1 coordinate 10,650,290, forward strand.
ACACAAGACATTGAACCTGGACCAAATTTGGGAGGATTTAAGTCAAGGTATTCAAGAAATTTATGGCCAGGAATCAATGGCAAAATCTAGATACATGGAACTCTATACCTATGTTTACAATTACTGCACAAATGTTCATCAGCAAAAGAGTAAGAATTTGAACACAGGGAAATCAAAAGCTAAAAGGTATGGAGGAGCTCAATTAGTGGGCCTTGAGCTCTATAGAAGACTGACAGAAACGTTAAAGGAGCACCTGGTGGTGAAGTTTCGTGAAGGAATCGATTTAATGGACGAGGATATTCTAACGTTTTACACGAAGGAATGGGAGAAATATCAGTTTAGTTCGAAAGTTTTGAATGGGGTTTGCTCGTACTTAAACCGGCACTGGGTGCGAAGGGAATGCGAGGAAGGAACAAAAGAGGTTTATGAGATCTATCAAGTAGCTCTGGTTACATGGCGTGATAAGTTATTTGAAAACTTAAACAAGCAAGTGACAAATGCTGTTTTAAAGTTGATCGAGAAAGAAAGAAACGGTGAAGTGATAAACACTCATTTAGTCGGGAGCGTTATCGATTGCTACGTGGAAATCGGTTTAAATGAAGATCATCCAAACAGTAAAACTCCAAACTTGTCAGTGTATAAAGAATATTTTGAATATCAGTTTCTCAGAGACACGGAAAGGTTTTACATGACGGAAAGCATAAATTTCCTACAGCAAAACCCCGTCACGGAGTACTTGAAAAAGGCTGAACAGAGACTCGAAGAAGAGAAGAAAAGAGTTAGCATCTACTTACACATGACAACTCAAGGTCCATTGATGAAGGCCTGTGAAAGGGTCTTGATCGAAAATCATTTAGAAGTCTTCAATGCGGAATTCCAGAACTTGTTGGCTTCGGAGAAAAACGAAGATTTAGCGAGGATGTACCGTTTGGTTGCGAGGATTCCCGAGGGTTTGGGAGAGCTCCGGGTCTTATTGGAAGGACACATCTGCAACGAAGGCCTTTCTGCCATCGAGAAGTGCGGAGAAACTGCAAACGATCCCAAAGTTTACGTGAACACGATTTTAGAAGTCCACGGGAAATACAATGCGTTGGTCACGAATGCGTTTCATAACGATTCTGGATTCGTCGCTGCTCTCGATAAAGCCTGCGGAAAGTTTATCAACTGCAATGCTGTCACTAAACAAGCGAATAGCTCTTCCAAGTCGCCAGAACTTCTGGCGCGATATTGCGATGTGTTACTTCAAAAATCCAGCAAAAATCCGGAAGAATCGGAAGTCGAGGACACGCTGAATCAGCTTATGATAGTTTTTAAGTACATAGAGGATAAAGATGTCTTTCAGAAATTTTATAGTAAAATGTTAGGGAAGAGGCTTGTTCAAAGAATGAGCGCTTCCGACGATGCTGAAGCGAGCATGATATCCAAGCTAAAGCAATCGTGCGGTTTTGAGTACACTTCCAAACTCCAGAGAATGTTTCAAGACATAGGAGTTTCAAAGGATCTCAACGAGCAATTTCGTTTGTACCTAGAAAGATCAAAGGAGTCTACGGATATTGACTTCAACATTCAGGTTTTATCATCCGGTTCCTGGCCGTTTCAACAATCTTACGCCTTTTCCCTACCGACTGAATTGGAGCGCAGCGTTCATGTATTCACTGCTTTCTACAGCAGTCAGCATAGTGGTCGAAAATTAAACTGGCTCTATCACATGTCCAAAGGAGAATTAGTCACCAACTGCTTTAAAAGTCGATATACCCTTCAGGCGTCTACTTTTCAAATGGCTGTGCTATTGCAGTACAACATACTTGATGCGTGGTCTGTTCAGCAGTTGGAAGAGTCCACGCAGCTTAAAACTGACTTCTTAATCCAAGTCCTTCAAATCCTACTGAAAACGAAACTACTCGAGTCAGAAGACGAATCTCAACTTCAATCGAGTTCAGTGATAAGGTTGTCGGAGAATTTTAAGAATAAAAAGCTGAGGGTTAACATTAACATTCCAATGAAGGCGGAATTGAAAAACGAACAGGAAGTGACTCAGAAACACATAGAAGAGGACAGGAAACTGTTGGTACAAGCTGCTGTGGTAAGGATAATGAAAATGCGAAAGGTCCTCAAGCACCAGCAACTCGTTGCCGAAGTTTTAAATCAGCTAAGCTCTCGATTTAAACCTCGCGTTAACACAATCAAGAAGTGTATTGATATACTCATCGAGAAAGAATATCTAGAAAGGACTGAAGGACAAAAAGACACATACAGCTACCTTGCTTAATTAGAAGTTAGCTTCTTTTTATATATTTCTCAATACGAATTGAATGGTTTATTGTGAAATTTTGATAATACATTTGTTTGTAATTATTGATTGCAAAACTTTAAAAACCGAAACTTTTTTTTCATACAGAATCCAACAAGGTCGAGTTTACTAGATGCAAAACTTACTTGAGACTAATAATATTCACTCGTAATAAACTTATCAGTCCTCTCTCAAAACTAATAACACACCATAAAATAGAAATAACTCAAAGTTTCAAAACTACCAGTACAGCCTAGCATAAGTCTATGATGAAAGGCTTTTATAATATAAAACATAAACATACAGTTAATAATTCCTTTCGATAAAAAGCTTCTCAACCTTTTATTAATATAAAAAGATGTCCAAAAAAAACTCAAAAGCCCTGAATTGATGAAAAAATTTGCTAACCAAAAATTACTTTGAATTTGTTACAATTTCTAATTCTCGAGAAACCCTGTTTCATTTAATCAACTTGATAATATTAATTTTTTTCAAATAAATAAATATGTAAAATGAAATGTAACTTATAAAGCTTTTAAGACATATATTAATATGTTTAAACTATCAAAACTGAAAATTTATAAATTTTATAGAAAAGTAGAGTATAATCCCATTTTTACCCATCCATATAACAGGATATGGAAAGGGGCTTTAACCAACACTTCACCAATCAGGCATCAACCACTCAAACACAGGCTTCCAACAAATCTCATCAGCTCACTCAAAAACATTTCACTTTGGCATAAAATGACTTGAACTCATTCAGACTCCAAAAATCCACTTCAAGTAACTCAAAAACAACCTATCTGCAGCAGCAGCAAAAGTACATATCAGTGCTAATAAAGGTTTGGATACTGGAGTTGTAACTGAAATAAATTTGAAAAGTGCATACTTGACGAATCAAGATTCAGAAGAATTTTCAAAAGGAAATGTGCAACAGGAAAATTTACAAACCTGTTAAAGCCTGAATCTGGGACAACAAAATATATGTTGTGATAAACGTCAGATTAATTTCTCTCAGGAAATCATCCCATATTAAGATAGTGAGTAGAAGGAAATATCCAAAACCTGAGACTACAAGAGCTTCACAAATTTTCAATAAATTGCTCAGAGTTAATGTCTCCTTTAATTTCCATCTGAAGTAGAAGTGTATAAATAATAATATGATAATAAAAAAGAGACATTTCCCTGAAAGTATAATTTAAGATTGTATATAAATATAAAACAGGGCAATATTCAATCAACCCACTCAACACACACTATAATGTACATCTTGAATATTGTATCAAAATATTTTTATCAGTTTACATTAATCGTCTTTTCTTACCTATTAGTGTAGCCAAACCAATAAGGTAAAGGGTGGCTTCATAAAATTTGTCAGCATCTGGTGAAATTGTCGAATTATTTCTATAAACCCATTCATAAAATGAAACAACCATCAACTGCAATAAAGCCAATTTCATGTGACCCTACAAATAAATGTCAAAAATAATTTAAAAGGTATCAAATACGAAAACTACAATAAATAGATGAAATGACCACTTGCCTTATACTGAATGTTGTATAAAACATGACGATAAGCTTCTTTACTGAAGAGGATCAAATCAATAAGTATTATCACTATATCATACTCTAAATATTTATCAGCCACAATCCCACAATGTTCCTAAAACCCAAATCCAAATCTAAATTAAAAACTTCAACTAAATGAACTGTACATGGCATTTAATTAACCGGTTTACATACTCACGCAATTGCATAATTTCAAAACGGTGGGACTGTATCTCTTGTACAGGCTTTTGACCAGATTTCCACAATTAACGCATATGTAGTTGTTTCCTTCTTCATTTGACATTTGCTGACTACAGGCAATAATTACGGAATGTATAAATAAAAATTATATTTTGGGAAGCAGTTAACTTCAATTACATGAGTAAACTTTTGATAAATTCAAATTCGTCTCGAAGTCCCTAACCATAGACGCCAACTTTTGAAAATTGAGCGAAAGTAATTTTTAGTGTTTGAAAAAGAATGTCATGTTGCGAATAATCAATTGCTGAATGTGATTGAATTTGATGTGTAATTTGATTTTAAATAAGATTTCATTTCCTTAAATTCGAAAAGAAAAAAAAGGAAAATTAGCCAGGGTATAAATCGAACGCGATTCCTAAATCTTACATCCGGAAGGGCTGGCGGAAAACCGTTACTCAAAAAATTGAAAGTCAATTTGTCTCCTTAGCTTTCATCTTAATTTCCAATATTAAAATAAAAATATATAAAATACAGTATAAAATTATAATATTTGATTTATTTGAGTTTGTTTTGCATTTAGTATAAAAATAAATTCTGCAAAAGAAAAAGTTTCTTACCATAGAGCTCAAAAATGTGAGTTAGGACAAAGGCAAAATAAATTCCACAGAGTACACAAGCAATGTTTACCATCTGGCAGGCCAACGGACAAGAGCTAAACAAAAATATTCGTCGACTTTTAGACATTTAAAGGTATAGTGTGTTTTGAAAATTTTGGTGGTTTGTTAAAAATTCTAACCAAATTCAACATCAAATTTTATTAAAAACAAAACCGAAAAGTTTCCAAATAGTCTAAATCAATGATTTATTACCTGTACGTGGACGTTAGGATCCCTTCATCGAGGCCAAAACGAAGAAATTTTTCTTGTAATTAATTATCAGAGGAAAAATATTATTAATTCTTTTTGACTATTAGTAATTCCCTTCCATAACCCCGAAGCATGAATCAGTTTTAATCTTTTTGCATTGATATTTTGGAAGAAGCCGAAATTGCCAACAATTTTAGCTGTGAAATTGTTCAAGAATATATTTCTTTTATTTTACTTTAAAGAAGAGCTTAATTTACAAAAAATGTCATTACCAACAGTTTTTTATTTATCCGATTCTTCAATGTCATCACTTTCAAAACCTCATGGTGGGAAAAGAAGAAGAGGGGCTCAGAATGCAGGGCCTCAAATACCTGTGGGAAATGTGTTGACTGATTCTGCGAAGAAGGATTGGAAAATATCATCATTAATTGGAAGGGGTGGTTTCGGTGAAATCTATACTGCTTCAGATGCACATAAACCAAACCAAAATAATTATGTCATTAAAATTGTAAGAATTTTTTTATTTACATTAATTTATTAATTTCAAATGAAAATTTTTATTAGTCTGAAATTAGCAGGTTTTGAATTTATATACTTTGTTTTAGGAACCTTCAGATAATGGGCCCTTGTTCTGTGAAAAGACAGTTTACATCAGAATCGGAAGAAGTGAAGACAGTAAGAAATTCACTCTTTAACTCTCTCTAATAATTTTGTTAACTAAGCTTTCCCTCTGACACATTTTATTGTTTTATTCCAGTCAAAGAATACATGAAAATGAAAGGTCTTAAGTCACTTGGAATGCCTCAGTTTTATGGTTCAGGAACTCACTCTCTCAATGGGAAAAAATTTAGGTTTCTTGTGATGGACAGATATGGAAAGATTTGTGGACAATTTTTTCTGATTTGGACAGAAAATTTCCACCTGCTACTGTGTTTAAAATAGCCAAGCAAGTTGTAAGTTTCAAAACAATTTAGTTTAGGTGAAGCTCTGTCTTAATCATTTGAGTGTTGAGTTGATTTCCTGACGTTTGTAATTATTCATTAAGTGAGGCTTGGTGTAGTGTTTAAAGAGCTCGACTATAGGGAGTATGGTTGTTAGTTCAAATTTTCCTCCTGTATCCTGTTATTGTGAATTGAAGCTAAGTTGTGTGGTAATTAATCCACTAAAACAGCTAAGAAATCTACCAATAAATCATCATCCTAGATTTGATTAAGACTTGATTTGAATTCAAAACTTGTAATTGTTATGTCATATTCCAACTTAGGGTGTGAAAGGATGTTGGAAGAAGTTCGAACTCTCAACCAATACAAAAAGTAACCAAGCAGTTTGGTTAAATTGACCACTCAACTACAGGTCTTCCAAAGGATTTAGAACTTTAATCTTAAGTTGAGAGAACTCACTCATTGGCATGTCCATGGGATGTTGAAAACTTTCATTGGTATTATTACAAGTCTGATTGACTTACCTCAATTAGTGTTAATGTTTAATTTAAAAATTTGTTTAAGTTCTGGCATAATATTTGTTTTCATACTGGTGTCAAATGATTATCACTAATTTGAGAAGTTAGTCATACTGTTAAATGATCTGGCCAATGAAAGATAAGATTGCAGATTTTATCTGATAAGTTCTGACATGTACATTTGTGAGCCCTTATGTCAGTTAGTTGGTTTGTTTTTAGGAGGGTTCGAACATAAACATCAAGACTTCATGATAATTCCATAAATCAAATCACTGTTACCTTTATTAAATAAATTTCTTTTCTTCAGCTTGATGTTTTAGAGTACATGCACTTCAAGGGTTATGTTCATGCAGATATTAAAGGAGCCAACCTTCTGTTAGGACGAAATAAAGGTACTGAAAACCAAGTGTATTTAGTTGATTTTGGTCTTGCTGCTAGATACACTAGTCAGTATAAGCCAGATCCTAGAAGAGCTCATAATGGGACCATTGAATACACTAGTCGAGATGGCCATGAAGGCAGTAAGTAGTTTCTTTGCATTAGATGTTGAAACAGATTTGTTTTTAGTTATGTAACTTGTAACTAATCCAAATTTGTTTTCAGTTGTGACAAGAAGAGGAGATATTGAAGTTCTAGGCTATAATTTAGTGCAGTGGTTGTCATCAAATTTACCATGGGAAGGCTCTAAAGATGTTCATGAAGTTCAAGCTTCAAAAATCAAGCACATGAAAGACTGTAAAATTCTACTTCAATCTTGTTTTAAGCTGAAGGAACCTCCCAGTAAGTGTGGCTGTGGGAAAATTTTTTTTTTAATAATAATTTGGGGTTTTGTGATGTTGGACATTCTTGTTAAATATGGTGAGAAGAAGGATAAATAAACTTCTTTTCGAACTCTCAACAAATTTTTCTTACTATTTAACTAAATCCCATGTAGTTGGGTCAGTTGTCAAGATGGCAACATGACTAAAAGTTGTTCATAAAACAGAAGTGGTTACTAACAATCATAACTTTCCATTTCAGAGGCAATAGAAAAGTATTTTAGGTACTTAGACGTAATGGGACCCTTAGAAGTACCTGACTACGATAAGCTAAAACGTTACATGCAAGAGGGAATCGATAAAACCGGTGACACAGGCCCCAAATTGAATTTCGGTCCTTCACTTTCGCCGTCAGCTTCTAAAAATAGGAAAATGGAGGATAAAGTTCCAAAACCTCGGGCGGCAGCCTCTAGACCGAGAACTAACAAAACCATCCAAATTTCTGACGGAAGCAGCACCGAAGAAGACATTATACCGAGCACTCCAGAAAAGGTGAAGAGAAGCTGGAAAGACTGTCCTTCCGTCGTGAGTTGCGCCGAATTGTTACTTAAGGATGATAGAGCTTTAAGGCGTTCGAAGAGGAATAAGTGATAACGAGACTTATTTACTTAACTTTCATTTTGAAAATTTTTGACCGACACGTTGTTCTCCTGTGTACACTTAACTCATTTTCCTGACTTTTAATTTTTTTTTACAGAACAACGTTTTCGAACACGTTTATTTGTTAATAAATGTTATTTATTCGGTGTCATTCCTATTGTTTTGGTTGTTTATGACTTTTTTTTCTGTTTCACTTGGAATATTCTTTCTGAGTTTCCAAGTTTTGGTAGGATACTTATTTAATTTTCATTTTTGTTAGTTTGAACAGGTTTTGTTAACAGTTAACAGTAAAAATGCGGCATTTAACTATTCGTTGTGTTAATTTGTTCAGTTAACCATGTTTTCCTTTTCCTCGCCCTGATTCTGTGTAATATTCAGTTGGAATTATGAGTTACTTTGAATGAAGAGTAGTTGATATTACACTGTTGTAATTAGGACCTATTTCAAAAATAATGCACAAATTGGAGACCTCAAAGTAATCTATAAATATCATGCATTGAAGAATAATGCACATTTATAGTTCAAAATTTAATATTACTGGCAACCGGTCTTTTATATTTCATTTTAGAATAGTAAGTTATGTGAATGAAGAAATAATTTTTTTAAATTAAATATAGAACTTACCGTAAAACTGGCTTGTGTTAACAAAATGAATAATTGGTGAATGTGTCCAGTGCAATATTGGTGCTGTAAAAGTTTTCAGTTTTGATGAAAATATACTTACAAACACTAGCAGTCGGTAAAATAAACAAAAGCTTTAACAGGAGCATCATAGTTTTGAAAGAAAATGAAATGTTAACGGTTTTTCTTACTGCGACGGACACAAAGACAGATCCACAGTGAACACGCAACAGAAGTAACACGAGAAGTTCCACCGACGCGTGGGTGAAACGGTTGTTTGTTCTGTGTGAATCTGTCCCTTTGTCTGTTGCAGCGAGTAAAACCGTTAGCCTTATAACGTTCTGTTGGCACCATTAATGGTTAGGCGATACTAATTAATTATGGAACGAAACAGCGAATTAAAAAGTAACTAATAAAGAGCAGTTGTTGAAAGTCAAGTATTTTAAATGCTTCCACTAAAACTCGAAACCCATTAGGGGACAGGTTCGCTTTTTTGCCATACTGAATCAAAAGTTTGACATTTCAAGAGGTAACGTCCATATGTTCTAAGCTATTTGAGAAGTTTAACAAATCTCTGGTTGACTTTAAGGAAGAAATCCATTTCATAAATGATGCACACTAATTTATTACTAAATTTCAGATCCCCATGAAATGAGTTCTTAAATCCTACCTTAGATTTTGTTTTAAAAACAATGAAGGAATTGCTTCATATACAGTATATTAACTAACACTATGCCGTCCGCTGGCCCCTATGTGGGGCCAAAAAAACGTCAACCGTTGGTCGCCGATGACCCCACAGTGCTGCCATGAAATATTCACAAACACTATTGGCTGAGCGCCGGTGACGGCACATTCGGAAATTATTGCGCATGCGTCGCTGGCGATACAAATGTGGACGATTACCGCTTAAGTTCATATGTTGTGAATTTAAAATATTGGTGCTCAGGTAGCAAGTCAGATCCACCAGCACAGAAACGAAAAAAATTTACACGAGACTTGCGGACGTCATAGTGTTAATAAAATAGTTTCTATGGGGAAGAGGCTTCATGTTTTCCATTAAAAAGGCGGTTTTTGAAAAATGGGCGCACCTTAGGACGGCTTTTTCAGCTGTGGTACTAGATACCTGATAGCATGTTTAGCAGCGTCTTATCTTGAGTTAATTCAACCACAAGAGAAGGGCATCAAATTGCGGAAAGTTTTCTGTTTGACTTATATAATATAGAAGGGAAATAAATAAAGAAACAAACAAACAAGATATATTATACACAAATAATTCATATATTAAGAAAATATAACATTACTCTTGACCCGACATTAATAAACGATCCTGGAATTTTATTTGATGAGTAAGTTTGGAATTTAATTGTATTTTCGTCGCTGCTCCCTCGATGAATAGTGGACGATGTCTTCTGCGCTGCTCCCACGACGACCGCTGGCCGATGAGGATGTCTTCTGCGCTGCTCCCCCGTTGAAACCTGGACGACGACATATTAATGAGACCCTCTTCTGCGCTGCTCCCGCGACGACCCGACGATGGAATCCTCTTCTGCGCTGCTCCCGCGACGACCCGACGTTGGAAACCTACTCTGCGCTGCTCCCACGAAGACCCGGCGATGGAATCCTCTTCTGCGTTGCTCCCGCGACGACCTGACGAAGACATCCTCTTCTGCGCTGCTCCCTCGACGACCCGATGAAGACATCTGTATTGCTTCCTTAATAAACCTGAGATGGTATCTTCCTTTTGTAGGATTAGACCAAAAAATTCTTTTCCTCAACACAAAGTTATCCCAGAGTCCCCTTCGATTGGTCAACAACTCAAAATGAAACCAACGATTCTGTCAAACTCCTTCCGTCACGACCCAAAACAAACTTCTAACCAGATCCGTTGTCATTCCCGAGGATGATACCAACTGAACGTTTATTGACGAAGGGGAAAATCGTGATTGAATAATTCAGGAATGGAAATTAAGGTAACTGATTTGAAAACTGAGAACTGATTGGATTGATGTGAAGAAAAAAATCTGTCTTGAATTGTAAGTTCCTGCGAAGTCCTCTTCGGAAAAGTAAACACGTGAAGAATGCGATGTATCTCTTGTCTCAAGAAGTTAATTACGAAAATTAATTCTACGGAAGGATGTATCACAATGGTGTATAAGTACTCAGTGATGTGCGTGAAGTTGAGTGAGAACATGTCACAACATCCATTAAGTCTTGTACTGTAACCACATCTAACCCTGAACTGAAGTCCTGGAGATGGACACTACTGGACCCGACGAATATTTCAAGCCATGGAAATTCGGAACGCAACAACGGAGACACTTCAACCCCTGAGGTAGTAACCTTAACACTTCGTCGTACAACACAACCCCGAAGTCTGACTTGGAAAATGGACTTTGGCTTGGACGGACCGTAGCTAATGACCGTGGAGTGCCGGACTGGATATGACGCTCCTTTACTGTGGCGACGAACTGGACACACGGTGAGGTGAAACGGAACCTCTTCACAAAGGTAGGATTGAACGAAGGTAAGCCCGACGATAGTGGCGAAGGTATGGAAACGATCGCTCACAGTCAAAACCCAGTCACCTAAATGAGAACACCCTTCCTCGCTCGTGGTTCGTCTGTGTGCTTGGCCGGGGACGATGGCCGGATGGAATGACTAGAGGGATAATTTTCAACGACTCTTTCCGGTAGACTTAGTATTTTGGAACGATTGGCAATCGACTCTAGAAAGAAAGACAAAAACCGCGCGACCTCTCCGAAGACTTTGGACACAGCTCCACGTGGAATGTCTTGGAATGAATGACGAATCTAAAATAATCTTTTCGAATGATGCTTCCGTCCTACTTCTTGACAGGATCATGGCATCGATCGTGAAGGCAAGACTGTCAAAACTTGTCTGAAAATAGTATAAACCACTCCAAACCCCCCCAAGACCCCAAAAAGGCACATTTGCAATTCACAAAAGGAATGAAAATTGTTACCTTCGAGTATCTCTTACTCTTAATCACTCCTAAAAAATTCACTCATTCCTAACCGCAAGACTTAGTCCTTAAGACTCTCCGCACATTCACATGATGTCACTTGTATGCTTCCAAGTATTTATACGAAGATCATGAAAATACAAAAAAGGTTTAATCATACCCCCACCCCCAATAAAAATTGTAGCATAATAATAAGTATATACTTATTATACCACCTGTCTCGGTTACTGCTTACAGCTTAGGGTGGGTGCTATCAAATCGGGCATCCAGTACAGCAGACGCAGTACTGTGACATCTGTAATTTAAGAAACAGAATAAGCGCACCCCAACCCCCCCAATAATAACAAAAAAAATGCAAAACTGAAAATTCTTCAATTTTGAATTATTTCATTCTCTTTTACCAATTATGCAGATACGCAGACTTTTGGTTTTGTACTCGTACAATGCGGAATGCGGTTCAACTTGAATCCGTTTGGATTAAAACAATCATTCCGTAAATCTAGGAAGAAAAAAAAATAGGATTACGTGTCCCCCCCACCCATCCCTCTTCCCCAAATAACAACACAAATGGATTTGTTATACAAACGATCGATTGACCGAAGCTTCATGGTAATCACCGTGTGTACCGTACTCGATGATGGCAAATAACTTGGTGTCGGACATGACAACGTTTAGGTTTGGTGACAATCTAATCTATAAAAAGGCTTCGACGGCTTGTGGTCGAGGAGGCAAGGTCATCCACGTGATTAGTTGGTTTTAACAACTCGGCACCACCTACGAAGATTAAAACAGGTTATGTGAACCCCCCAACCCCCAATTCAACTCAAATACATTTCAATAAATTGCTGTAACAGGCACTTTTACATACGGCTTGTGGTAAAATCCAAAGGTTGATGACGAAGAAGTTATCTAAAAATAGATTTTAAAAAAACATTTGTGGCAAACCTGTTGTGCAACTCGATGTTTTAGTCAAACCCACCAAATGCACCAATACAAAATAATCAGTAAAAAGGAGAGAACACGGCGAAATCAAACACCTAAAAGAAATCACTTCCTGGGTCCACTCAACTGGAATACCGTAGGTCGTTACTAAGAGGAAACGGTTGGGGAAAAGACGCGTTGTAGTTTCCTATGGTTTATCCTTGCTAAAAAGACTCAAAGTTTCATGAGATTAGAACCCCCCTTCCCGTCCCAATCATTCCCATCTAACACAATTCCAATCAACAATATTTTTACCAACACAACATACCTTAGATCATGTCACCTTTTCTAGTTTGGATTATTATTCAAGACGCGAAGAAACTTACATCTACAGTCACTCCAATGTTCATAGGGTGGTACAACAATATACACAACGATTTGTCCTCAAGGATCAAAATCCAATTTCGAACGAGGTGTTTGTAATGAATGTAATAATTGAAGATAAAGTATTCAACGGTTATGGTAAAGTATGAACTTACGGCCCGAATTAAAGGCTTTTAGTGGAATCTGTAAAATATTTTGAAAAATCCTACGACCTAGAGGCGAAACATCGCCTTCGAAAGTTACAAAATAAAAAAACAAAAATATGCTTACTGTCCTTGATACTCTCACTCCTCCGCTCTCGAGATAATCATTCAAAATAGTAATAATAATAATAAATATTATACCTGTGGCTTATCCAGGTTTGGCAATCGTACAACACCTAGAATGTTTTAGCTACTACTCACGTTATGTTAAGATTATATATGGGCTGTGTGTGTTTTGTTTTTTATCTCATACGAGCAAGCACCAACTCTCAATTTTATATAAAATATGCTATATGCCTTTGATATTACAAATTGGTCTACTTATACTGACTCCATCCAATAACGCATTACAAATTTCCGTACATATTTTTAAGCGATAGCACTAGCAGACAGATTCAAACTCCATTCTCGTTACGTAATTCTGTACAGGATTTTAACACAAAATTAGTCAACCATATTCCACATGAATCAAATTTGAAAATGATAAGTTAAAACAAATTTTGATAATAATAATGCGTTTTTAGTTACTGCATATGCGACCGGACATCAAACCTCCATGATACAACACCCCTTTTACTAAGTGCAACACACGCACGGTGCTCTGGAACATAGCTTGCCAAGTTTCCAGTTTTCTATAGTAATACTGCAATGCGGTAAGGCTACTGTTCTGTGCACAACGTCCGTTTTGAAACTAGAAAAAGATGAGAAGACCATCCCCCCACAAAAAAAATAATCCAACACTTCTCAAAACATATACACACATATCCATTGTTAGAAAACGGCATGGTTACATTGCAGGCAAGCCATATTTATATATATGAATCATAATGAGCGATTTGAATTTGTTTTTGTTTGGTTGGAAATGTCCTTAAGTTTCGGATTGTCAACTTGTGTCCCAAAATTCTGAAACGAAACCAATTTTTCTTTGTCTTGTCTTTTTGTTTTGTTCTTCAGGGTGAACACTACAGTATTTCCAAGATTTATCTGTAAAGACCTTTCAATAATTGTTTTGTTTTTTTAACTTACAACTTTACCAGACCGTTCGGATACATCTGTAAATAGATTTATTTAAAGGTGTCCTTAACACATGACTGACACATCAGACCTGTAATAGTGCTATTTATCAAGAGGAAACATCTTGTCTTCATGTAGTCGGAGAAATCTGAAATGACATCACAAAATTCTCCCCATCCAATGGCTTTTCCCTTTTTTAAAATTTTTCCCTTTCATAAGTACACCTGAAATTATTTCCATTATTTTCTATCCTCTCTCCCCTTTTCCATTGGTAACTATAATTATTTAGCATTATCGAATTTTTGGTTTCTATTATTGTTCCAAGTTATTTAAAACTGGTACTGCAATTATAAAGGCATTATTGTTGCATCATTTCTGGCAGGGATTCTTTTCAAACACCTAAAAATATACAGCTTATTCCCAAAAATTCCACAAGTAAAGGTGATTTCAAATGCCAATACTGAGGGTTATTATCTGTAAACCTGAAATGAATGAAGTTTGGATGCACATAAGCTTTACAAGTTTCTACATGAGTTTCATAAAAAAAAGAACTGATTTTCACTGGCTTTACTATTTACACACTTCACTAAATCATTCAAAACTGAACACTAATTATAGATACAAACAAATACTTGTGAATTCCCAACTGTTACCTCTTCATGAATTAAATCCAACACTACATTTGGTGGACATATGTTAAATATGGTGATTAGTCAAGAAAATCAAGTGTAAGTCCAGCAATGCAATCTCCTAGTAAGTTACATCAATCTATAAATGGCAAATTTTCTTTCTGCTGTCATCTTTTCAGATAGAATTAAGTCTCATGGTTGATGCATAAAAGTATCTTCACTTTATGATGAAGCAATGCTTTTGGCAAAAAGGGTGCAACTTGAAGAACCCTGAGCTTGAAATTGTGGAGTTAAGTGAACAAATTTCATTCCTTCTTAACACAATTAAGTCAACACCAACTCTCAAAACTGAGTCGTACACAATTATAACATAACACCTGAGAATATGCACATTAAAGAGTCAAATTTTCGCTTTTGCTGATGGTAAGAAAAGCAGAATATCCCACATAATGGTTTGATTGATGTCTTAATGATAACAATGTGAGGAATTTTGTTTCATCCTATTTGAATTTTGTGATTGTAGATATTTAAAATGCGTTATTAGCTTAAAGAACAGGCCAAATTATACCAATTCCTTTTCATTACTCAACATACAGAGCTAAATTACAGGCTTTAAACCATTTCCTGATTAATTGCATCATCTGAAATAAATGTGTGAAAAATACACTAACAATGAAAATGCAAACTAACTGGTTTTTAAAAAAATTGTAAAAAACCAACAATAATTTCACTTGGTAGCACATACACAGCAATTAAGGCAAATGCCAACCTTCAAAAATAACAAGTAAAATTTCATTCACTGGCACAAAAACTGAAAAAGCATTGTATTAGAATGACAAATCAGCTATTAAAAAAAAATTTGAATTAAGTGAGTCGTACACCCCCTTCAATTTTGTATTTAATACATAAAAGAAAAGCAAACCTACATACCTAAAGGGCCCAAGAGCAATTTTTTTTAGATAAGCAAAACAACCTTGCCCTACTCTACATTAAAGAAATCGCCTTTGTCAACCTTGGACGTTTTATCATTCTGAGCAATGGAATCTCAAACAGTGAATCAATTCACATCCGCATTAAAATTACGACATTCTCAAAAAAAAATTAAAAAGAAAACAAACTATCCATTCTCCATAAGCAAATAAACCCAAGGCATCCAGATGTGGTTCACAATAGAGAAACGTAACTGAAACAAAAAGAGAAAAAACAATCAGCTTCGTTTCTCCTTGAATACTTTTAGAAATGTCGGACCAACTTCCTGCTTCCTATTACAGAGCTTTCAAGGTCTTTTTTATTCATTTTAATTTGTGCATATTTTACGCTAATTAACGCAAAAAAAAATTCCTTAAAAGTCGCTCACAAGTTAATCTGAGATCCGCCATATTTGAGAGAAAAATCAATGAAATCTGGGTCTTTGTGTTAGGAATGACGCATCATGGTGCATCATCGATCGAGACGCCATTTTGAAAAGTCACTTTGCCACGTCTCACATTTTCTCAAAAATTTTCACATCAACCAGATTTGAAATTTGAAATTTACCTTTTAATTTCTACCTTATTGTTGCTACTTTTCTTAAATAAACGAAAAACTAAGATTTAGCCGAATTTTTGGGTCACTTCAGAAAATTTTTAAACATTGGGTTTGAATTGTAAAAAGGAGTTTAAACAATCGGCTACACTACAAAATATTTCAAAAAATTAAAATTATTATGAAAATTGACGACAAAAGTCAAAATAAATGGAAATTTAAAAAATTTCATTTGATGGCGTCACTCCATTCCCGAGTAAAATCCCTTCTCATCGATGATCATTTTTAAACGTTTTTTGAAGCTAAAAAGCTAATTTAATAAGCTAGATAATAAAAGAAAAAACTTACCTCAAGAAAAACCTTCATTGCACAGCCCCAAACACAAAAAAGAAAAATTCAAACTAAAAACTCAAACACAGATAGAATTAAAAAGCCCAAGAACCACATCTGAATAACGAAAATGGCGTCCTAAATGGTATATATAGGAAAAGTAGTGTCAAAAATGTATTCATACGCTCTGAAGGTAAAAAGTAGTACCACAAAAAATATTTTTTATTTCCCTTTCAGTTATTTTAATTAAAAACCCGTCAGAATTTTCTTTAATCAATCTGTTTTAGAATTTATGGTTTAATATTCTCTACATTTAATGCATATTTGAGTTTCATTTCAATTTAGTGAGATGCAAAAGGATGCGGAGACCAAAACCAATAGAAACTACGTCATCCGCATTGCATAGAAATTCGTAACGAGATGACGCAGTGGCGTAGGCACGATATTTTTCGAACGGGGGTTTCGAATGACTGAGTGGGTTTACTTTATTAAACTCCTTCATTTTCAGTTGCAAATAGTTTCATTGATTGGTCGTTAGGTCTTTAAAAAAATGTTTTCCCCACCTAAAGAGAACTTAAGAGAGCTTAGTAGAAAATGTTGCTATAAATTTCTAGAAAACCCTTGAGAAAATTTTCGAATCGTTTATCCCAACTTCCTTTCCATTATTTAATGTAATTGAAGGTTTATCTAAGGTTTTTAAGGGCCTGTACATTTTCAGAACGGCGAGTCATTCAGTCAGATGTTTGTAATGTAATGTGAAACCTGAGTTTAACAATTGTTAAAGAATTAATATAAAAACAATAACAATTTTATTTTCATTCTATAATAACATCAGAGGACAAAATAAGTAACAGTTCCTCAAAAATGAAATGAAACTCCAGTCATGCAAGAAATTATTTATTTATTTAATTAAAACCTTCATGGGATTTTAGTTCTTAAATATTTTCCAGTAACTCAATTTATATCAAGTTGGGTTTGAAATGCTGCCAGAACCAAAAGGTTACTCAAATTTTTAGAAAAGTTATATTGCTTGGTTGCATAATAGTCAGTAACTGAGATGGGTTGTCTACTCCTGTCACAAAAACGTGGAAGTATCTTTAAAAAAAAAGACAAAAACAAAGATGGCAACTGAGTCTAAATTTAAATTTAGGCCTTAAATGCTTGCATGCTTAAAGCAAAGACTCCAATTCAAATGAAAGGTGTCGTTTCCTTATGCAGGAAAATATTCACAAAATGTGAACAAGAAGAAGAAAATCCAGTTCAAGTCCAAACAAGTTTTTTCTTCCAGTTTCTTTTTGTTACCTGTATAGCCTTTTGAACAGTTTTATGTGAGGGTGAATATTTTAAAAGATTCAATAGGAGCCCATAAAAATTATTCTTTTGAAATGAAAGGATCCCATACCCTATTGAACACAATACAACCCAAAAATATTTTTTCTTTGTTAAGAAAGTTGAAATTTGAACCCGACATTGGGAATCATGAAGGGTTTTGAACTCTTCCAACAAAATTTTATGAACCCCAAACCAAGCTTACAAAGAATGTAAATTCAAACTGGCTCAACATTAAAAAGAAGTAATATCTTTATGCAACCGTAACCTTTCATCCAAGTCGCTTATATAACTAAAAGATTTAGATTCTTTCAACATCTCTGTGGCAGTAGAAATATTATACAGCAAAATGCACATTTTTAAATGTCATTATACCCCCCCAAAGTCTGCAACTATCCACTAACCACTTTCATCACCCAACCTGAACCATATCTCCTTTCCTGTTTTTCCCATACAGTTTGCCTCACCCATTTTTCTCTAACTAGATTTCTGTTTAGCAATTATTCTTTCTTGTCTTGCTTCTCACAATACTTCAAACATTCATTGAAAACATTAATTGAATACAATGGAAACAAGGAATAGGAATGATTGAATGTTTTAACAACACAAAACTCAGGTTTTCATAACAAATTTTTATTAAACATATAAAAATTTAATTCTCAAGGTTACACTATAAATGATAACAAATTTTTAATTACCAAATCATTTTTTTTCCGCAAGTGTTAGCGTTTTTCCTTTATACTGAAGCACGATCCATAATTAATTTCTGTAATAAAGAAAGAAATTAACGACTTTCGGTATTAATTAAAATAAAACCATAAAAACAATTTCGTGTATACAGAAAAAAATTGTGGTTTCCCCATCGAAATAATTTTTATAAATAACTATAATTTCTCTTTATTGCAAAAGAAAAATTCCACTCGGGAGAAAGAAATATAAATAAAACTTATATTTAGATATCCCATTTCAAATTATAGCGTTTGGGCAGTACATGGAAAAATGGAAAATCTTGAGAGGGGGCACTCCATGTTGCATCAATGTTTGAATGGTTTAATCTTTTTCAAGGCCCGAATTTTCGCAAGAAGCCGCAACATAATCGCAACATTGAGTTACATAAGCCTAAAATAGTTATTATTCATTCATCTTATTTCGTTTATCCGCAGCATCATTGATCCACGCAAGCGTTCTTCCTGTGTTCATAGATTTTTTTCAACAAGGCCATGACTATAAAATTTCTGACGATAAACCCGCATTTTTGTTCTTTGTTCACGACCAAATCTTTATAACAATCTTAACCCAATAATCAAATAGATAGCAAAAACAAAAACCCAAATATTTGAAGAGAAGAAACCTCCCATCTACTAAAAGACAGAGGAAAGAACTGAAGAAATTCGTTATGTCCTCTTTGAAAGTTTGTATTCTTGAAAACAGGACGCGGAACGAATTCTTTCAAAAAAATAATCGATGTCATTCAATGTTTTTACGTGTAACACAAACAAATCGCCATGATTAACTTGTGTTTCGATAAGACATGAGTCACGAAACAACAATTCAGCAAGTGCCTTGTGCAGGCCATAACACGAAGTAAATTTGTAAAACAAATCAACAACGACGCCATATTGGCAATCAGAGGTGAAAGTTCTGCACGTGAAAAGAATTTGGGATCTTTTGTCTGAGAAAAATCCTAAAACCAACATTCAAGTACACAGCCTCACCATCTACTGGGAGAAAGTCCAACAAACAAGTCAAATTCATTTTGAAATTTGACGACGGCGTTTTTTTCCTTTCGAAATTCTTCTAATCAATTAGACGAGTTCATTTGTAACGGTTTCCGACTACTCAAGGAAGTTTAAATTGTTACGCGCTAGCAATTCCATTTAATTGATCTACTAATTACCTTAAGAGGACTAAGAGCGTGTGTGATTTGAAGCCCTAGAGAACGAACCAGAACCACAGGTGTGAACGTGGTGGTATATAATTTATGTAGTCCATCGATGGCTGCCAACATTGGAACT
Source organism: Columbicola columbae (assembly GCA_016920875.1). NCBI lineage: Eukaryota > Metazoa > Arthropoda > Insecta > Psocodea > Philopteridae > Columbicola > Columbicola columbae. The sequence continues at coordinate 10,670,028 of JADMLL010000008.1, forward strand.
ATTTGCAGTTGCCTTTCGCTTTCGTAAGCTGATAAGTGGCTGGTAAACCTTTCAAAATAAAATATTTTTGATAATGATTTCAGCAAATCTATCTTCATTTCTTTCTATAATTCTCACTAATTTCTAAAAATTAAATAAAGTAGTGCAACAATGTCATGATGGAATAGTTTCTGGGATCAAGATGTAGGTCCTAGATTTTGTGTTTATTAGTGAAGTATTTGCAGCACTGCTTTTAACTTTCTTAAAGACCTAACAATAACAATCTAGTGGTAACTAATCGATAAAATTCAATAAATTTTTTTTACCAAGTCGCTCTCCATCATACACCGCTTCGGCTAATTTAGCAACGAGGCATTCGACATCTTTGAACCCTAAATTAACACCCTGGCCAGCTAGAGGATGTACTCTGTGAGCTGCATCACTGAAAGACAAAAATTAATTAATTAATTCATCTATTTATCTATCACCTATTTAACTGTCACCTGTCTCCATAACGAAGGCAATAAATATTTGGAGTTGAATCTAGGGAGGATCAGTCTTAGCTCCAGGAGCGATTAGGCAAAATTTTAAAATTCAAATCTTTAGTCAACCATACAAGTCAAAACCTTACCCGACCAGAGCTAAACGTGGACCCACATATTTTGTAGAGTAACCAAATCCCAGAGGGAAAGCTGCTCGACTTTTTGGCTGAACGGAACTTATACTAGGAGGTAACTGTCGAACTCCACTTGAACTCAAATGAAGCGTTTCTAAGACTCTGTTAACGTACTGAGTTGCTGACGTAACCACAACGTTCTGGGGTATGTTTTCCACTGTAATGAGAAAAATCAAATTTCATATTGAAACAATTTCCTCCACAATAATAAAAGTAACCGCTTATGTTCGCATTAATTACTTTGTTCCGTTAATGTGCGAAATCAATAGTTTTTTAAGTAGGTATCGTTTAAGTCCAAAAGTTTCTTTTTATCACTTCCTTTCTTGTATCAACTTGAGTACTTTGTTATTAAAAAATAAATAAATAACATTACATCAATCTCTTTGTTTTTGATTACGTTTAAAATGTTTACTTTTCTGTACCACAGTTTTTAAATTTATTGATGGTTAGTTACACTAACTTCATTCTAAATCAGTGATGAGCTCGACCAAGGGTTTATCGACATAGATAGTATTAATACATAGCCCGCTACAATTACGTTTTGACGGTCGAGAAGTTTAAAGTGGATTTTACATAGTAGAACAACAGATGCATAGTCTACAGAAGAAGTTAAACTAGCCGCATAGTTGCAAATTTGTGTGGCCCTCCTAATTTAGTTCTTATTTTATGTGCGGCCCGTCAAAAAATTTTAAAATTTAAATTGGCTGGTAGATTAAAAAGATTGCCTACCCCTGTTCTAAATCATATAAATTAGATTTGGTAAAATAAATAAATAAATAACAACATCTTAGTTTAAATGTACAGAAACTTCTTTGTGGTAAAAATCTTACACCAACTTTAACGGATTCTTGAGGAATCTGAACATAACCCAATTAAAGTGATACAGACTTGACACTTAAACGGACACGTATATACACATTATAATGATCACTATAAATATATCTTAGTATAGTAAATTGTATAAAATAAATAATAGCATTAGATGATAACGCAAACGGGGAAATGGTTGTCCAGTAAATTTCTTTTTCTCCAAATCAGATCTGAATTCAAACTCACAAAGGCATCATTAACGGCGTCCACAAATGATTCATCGCTCAACTGAAGAAGTGCATCCGCTTCCTTAATTCCAGTCGACCAAACCAATGAACTTAATTCGTCGGTAAGCTAAAAGGAAAAGAAATTCGAAAGTCAGTGAACAGTCTACTAGAATAAACACAAAATTTACAATTTTGCCTCCTCTCTTATGACTAACACAAGTTAAAACCTAACACCCATTGAGGATGGTTGATAAAGTCTGGTAGAGCTAATAAGAAGAAATTCTTCTTTGAAACTAACAACCCAATCTAAACAGCATAATAACCAATCAAGTAATCAAAATTTTGACCGGAGGAAACATTTTAGTAGCAATCAAAGACAATAATCCGCTTGTTTCATAACTTATAACAGTAATCTGTATGAGAGTGAACTACAAAACGCCTAAGAATCACGCACAAAGTTGCAATTGATCCTTACAACTCTAACAATGACTCTTTCATTTATCTATTTATTTACTTAGTATTAAGAGCTCAGTATACTGATTCCAAACAAACAGTAAGTGAATCAGTTTGTGAGTCGGCTAACCATTTCCGACATTCTAAACTTCTGATTACAAAAAAGAAACGTTTTTATGTGTCTCTATTTCCGTGAGAACAAAAAATTCAAGCGAAAAATGCGATCTATATTTGTTTCACGTGACGCAATCCTTCAAACCATTTTCCGATTTGGGACAGAATTAGTAAACAATTTCTGACTGCTGCATACGTAAAAAAAAAACTTTTATAAACAGCGAATTATTTTTTCTTTCTGTTTATAAATGCATGTGATAATCCGATGAAAAAATATAACAGAGCCACGGAGAAAACTTTCACTCCATTTGTCTTAATCATGACCCAAAATTACCGGTAATAAAGCCACAGGTCCTGTCGGAAGGAATCGCTGCCAGGCCACGACATTTTCCGTCGGTTCGGACAATTTGAGTGTAGCCACGATGCCTTTTTGTTTGTAGCTCCAAGAGAGGTATTGACAACCGAGGATTTGTCTTAATTGAGAGTTTGCTCCATCAGCACCAATCTGTAAAAATAAGAATTTTTAACAAGACAAGTAATAAATTTTGCTTAATAAATACAAATTTCCAAAAATCCCTCTCCAGTTGGATGATGTCCTGTCATCCCTATCGACTATAACATTTTGATAAAGCTCTCTTGTTTGAGACGGTTCCTGAGCCTGGTCAGAAAGCTAAGATTTGCCAAATTCCAACAACTCTAAATGTATATATTTATATTTGTATATAAGTACAGATAGCGTACATTCTTTTTGTGCTTTTTGCTTTGAGCTTTATTTTGTTTCTAATTACCCTGTAAGAGGCATGTCTAATAGAGAAATAGAAAATAGACAAAGCTCTCCTGCAAGACTCTATCAACTTAATCAGAATTTCTATATAACGGAGAGGCAGAAACTTGTCCCCCGACTAATACCACCAGTAAATGACCACGGTATACTACCTAGCTTAAGGCTTCTTAGGATGGCAGGATCTCTTACTCTCATTTAAGCCTTGGAGATCTTTAACAGTCTTCTTCAAACAAAATCAAAAATGAATCACCAAAAAGTACCATACCCCCATCTTCTCTCATCCGCCTCTTTTTCTTTCACAACTTCGGATTTAAACAACAAACAAATTACTTTTTTTGTTGTTTCTAAATAATTCCAAGGAAAGAAAACTTTGAAGATCTGACAGTTGCAAGACTTCTGACAAGAGGAATCTGCTTTCTTTTTTGTTTCCTCCCTCCCTCCCCCGCCCTCCTACATGTTTCTTTAGTATCGAAATTAAGTCAAATAAACTTTTGTAAAGTAGGAGAAGAAGAAGAAAAGAGAGTAAAAAGCGGTTCAAACGAACGCTTTTCTTATTCCCAAGGACTCTATAAATAGCGCCAAGAAAATCGAGTTTCTTGTTCCAGTCCTGCTGTAGGTGTTTCGGTGATCGGCCCATGGGCCCAAGTTTTTCTTTCTTTCCTAGCACTTCGCGAGACGTTTAGTCTCCTTCCTAAACATGTCATAAAGTGAGTGCGCCAAACGTTTATTCTTCATTTTAACCACAAAAGTGAGTTTTTGAGTCAGTTTCAGTTCATCAGGATTAAAGACAGTTTCAATGAAAAAGTGTCAAATTAATTACTCACTTCTCACTTTTAAAGTTATTTACCTTTTCTTTAGTTATTTTATTTTTATTATAGTTTAAAATGATTTATGTTAAAACTTGACAAATTTCAGTTGTCATTAAGAAATAAATTTATTTTTAACTTTAAGTGGAAATATCTTGAGAGTGTTATTTAGAAAGAACTCTCCTTTGCTCACTAACAGAACAATAAAATTATTGATTGGTGATAACTACTACATTTCCTGCTTTTTATCAAGAGAAGAAACAAAAGATAACAGGTATGTATCAGACGGATAGAGGAAGTATGTCTGATAGAAAGTGTTAACCATAATTATAGACATAAAGGAAACCCAATGGCCACATTAATGATCAAAGTAGCAGGCGCATTGGATTAAACTTTAAGAGTGATTTCAAATAAAAATTTTTAGTTTCAGCGACAACAGTAAAAACCTTAGATGTTGTAGCGCTTAGTATATTTATAGCACTAACAAAATTTGAAAGTTTCTGATTCAAAGTTATACTTCAAATAGAAATAAAGAAAAATTCCTAGGTAGTGGTAAAGAGATTTTTATTCTTCATTTTCCGCAGACAGCTTTTGATTATAAACCTATTTTTAGTGAACTGAGTCAAACTGACTCACATTAAAACTGAGTATTTCCCCCCAAATTTTTCATAAATGTGTGATTCATTAGTAAAATGATATAACCCCCTTTGTAAGAATATATTACCTATAAAATCCTGCTCAAAAGTGTGCAATATTTATGAAATTAAAGTTTACCAAATTGAAAATGTCTAATACAAAGCTATATTGGTTTCATAGTGATAAGGAAAAATTCCTCTCACCTAAGATGGCGGTAAAGAAATTTTTTATTCTTCATTTCCCTCAGACAGATTTTGATTATTAATCTATTTTTAGTGAACTTGAGTCAAACTGACTCACATTAAAACTGAGTATTTCCCCCCAAATTTTTCATAAATGTGTGATTCATTAGTAAAATGATATAACCCCCTTTGTAAGAATATATTACCTATAAAATCCTGCTCAAAAGTGTGCAATATTTATGAAATTAAAGTTTACCAAATTGAAAATGTCTAATACAAAGCTATATTGGTTTCATAGTGATAAAGAAAAATTCCTCTCACCTAATATGGCGGAAAAGACATTTTTTATTCTTCATTTCCCTCAGATAGATTTTGATTATAAATCCATTTTTAGTGATATGAGTCAAATTGACTCCCATTAAAACCCAGTTTTCCCAAAATTCTTCACAAATGAGTGGATTATCAGTAAAATGATATAAACCCTTTATATCTATATATTACTTATAGAATCCCTCTCCAGAGTGTGCAGTATTTATGAAATGAACTTTGCTGAAAGTTTGCAATATTTATAAAAATTAATTGCCCGTGGACATTTGCTGTACATTTGAAGTGAACAGTCATTCTGTTCTCAAAATTGAAAAATCAAAAAAAGTGTGTGTCTGCCCACCCAAAATTTAGCTAAAGCTAACACACACCTTCTGATATACAGTATAAACATTCTTGGAGGGCTCTATTGCGCAAACATCTCACAATACATTATTTAAGCAGTACCTACAGCCTAACACTTTCATTACTCAGGGATTAAGCTAAGTAATTACCTTCGATGGTTTGCAAAATTATACTATACGACATTGGTGTTAATGGGGTGCAAAGTAAAACAAAAAATATTTTGACCAAACAACAGACTAATTTCCAAAATGAAACCGCTCAAGTGTCTATTAAAACGGATTCATCGTCAAAACAAAGGCTTGGAATGAACATTTCGCCAAGTTCAACGTAATTACGATCGTGATTACACGAATCCACATAATGGATTCTCACTTTTATCACTCTGAATTGTGATAACGACCACTTCTTGATTGTTTTTAAAACGGTTTCAAAAGCCATTAAGTGCGTGTTTAAGGAAAATCTGTTTTCGGTTTGGTAGGTGACAAGTCCGCTGTATTGTTACTAATCCAAAACATAACCTCAAACTGTCCAATCAGTTTTTGATTATGATGATGATAAGAAATCAAGACTACTATCACAGTATTATGTGCTGCACGTTTACTTTTTGCGCGCATAAATTATGCAGATAAACTAACACTGGATTAGCCAGCTGAGGTGATTTGATTCAAATTTTGTCCCTGCATTTAAATTCAAAGTTTATAAAACATTTGTGTGGTCTGTGTTGGTATAATTCATTTCATAATTACTGCACACTTTTGTCAGGATTCATTTCATATTTAATGGACAAGTTTTGCAAGAAGCTCAATTTTTGTGAGTCAATTTGACTCATATCACTAAAAATAGGTTTATAATCAAAATCTATCTGAGGAAATGAAGAATGAAAAATCTTTTTACCGCCATCTTAGGTGAGAGGAATTTTTCTTTATCGCTATGAAACCAATATATCTTTGAATTAGACATTTTCAATTTGCAAACTTTGATTTCATAAATATTGCACACTTTTGGTATTATGTGCTGCACGTTTACTTTTTGCGCACACTAATTTATGCAGATAAACTAACACTGGAGTAGTCAGCTAAGGTGATTTGATTCAAATTTGCCAAATTGTCCCTGCATTTAAATTCAAAGTTTATAAAACATTGTGGTCTGTGTGGTATAATTCATTTCATAATTACTGCACACTTTTGTCAGGATTCATTTCATATTAATGGACAAGTTTTGCAATCAATTTTGTGAGTCAATTTGACTCATATCACTAAAAATAGGTTTATAATCAAAATCTGTCTGAGGAAAATGAAGAATGAAAAATCTTTTTACCGCCATCTTAGGTGAGAGAATTTTTCTTTATCTCTATGAAAAATATGAATTAGACATTTTCAATTTGCAAACTTTGATTTCATAAATATTGCACACTTTTAATTCTATAGGAAATATATTCTGCTAATGTTTATATTTTACTAATGATTCACACTATGAATAATTTGGGGGAACTCAATATTAATGTGAGTCAATCCGACTCATATCAATAAAAGTGGGTCAAAATCAAAATCAGTCTGCGGAAAATAAAGTCGAATTCAGTCATTTTACTAATGATTCGAAAATTTGGGGGACTCAGTTTTATGTGAGTCAATTTGACTCAGTTCACTAAAAATAGATTCATAATCAAAATCCGTCTGCGGAAAATGAAGAATAAAAGTCTCTCAACCACTATCTTAGGCGGCAGGAATTTTTCTTTATCTCAATTTTAGATATGAAACCGATATAGCTTTGAATTAAAAACTTTCAAATTTTGTTTTGTGCTATAAATAAGTCAGCATTGCAATATCTGACGTGAATTTCTTATCACACATATCTTTCACAAATCACAGGTAAAATTAGAAAATCTCCCTCCCCGTCCCCGTTCCGTCCTGGGAATGAAGAATGTCGGATAGAATCATGGCAGCCAAACATTTACGAAAACTGAATCAAAATTTTCATGCCACGTTAAACTGTTGACAGACGTCCGTCACCTTATAATTACCATTGGCAAATCAATTTCACTATAAGTCAAACAAAATCAACATCAATTTATGATCGATCATAAAACAAGATGGCCACTACGTTTCTTCTCGTTCTGATGACTTCCATTTCCCTCTTTTAGAATTTTTTCCATCAAACCGTTTGCGTGTATATATCAACTCCATTCAGGTTAAAAATGAAAATTAAGTCAAAGCAAAAGAAAAGAACCTCTTCTACGTTTTACACCCTTAATTTCTCATTAATGGCGTCGTAAAAATTTCAAACAAATTTTTGATTGATTGCCAAACGAACGATAAATACGATTTCTAACAAGTTAACATTAATTACGATCTCAAAAATCAAAACAATGAATGAATAACATAATTTGGTGACTTTCTGATGTCGCCTTGGGTATCAAATGAGCTTGAGTTTGACACAATCCGGGTTCGATAAACTGTCATGTACCTGAACGCTACTCACAATTAACAAGTACCAACCAGGAGGAAAATGAGCATTTGCATGGGATGCTTAATCATTAGGTCACTTAATTTCCCGTGAAGTTGAAACAATGACTAACTTCTGAAGAACCTGACTTCTTGACAAGTATATGCGAATGTATCAGACTAATTCATTTCATAAATAATGCACACATGGAAGTTATAAATAATATGCATCGTTTTTGAAAGGAATTCATTTTTGAAAGGAATTACTTGTTTCGGCGTCCTAGGCAAAATATAAATAAATATCTAACAATAGACGGAAGTAATTAATGACTCAACCTCATTCTAAAAGTCTGTATTGCTCTGAAAAGTTCTCTGAGTAGTGTATACAGTCCCACCAAAATGTGATTTTACGTTATGTACATAAAGAACTTTGTGAAGGCAATTTAACTCTCACCAAAAACCACCAGTCACAGAACAGGACAGTTCTTCAAAGTCTTCAGTCAGTTCAGGAAGCCTCTGAAACTCTTCCCATCGACTTATATATAAACAGTATAAATCGACCCCGAACAAACCAAAATTTATGATTTGAAAAACGATTTCTCTTAGGAAAATGAACATAACAAAGAAACCAAGCGGAAGGAAAAGTAGTCCGACGACTCAAAACGAGCTTTATCACGTGTGTCCGCGATGTGGAGAACAATGCAAACATGGTTCATACAAAAAAGTTCGTACGACTAGTATCAAACAGGTAAGCTAAGTCATAAACAAACAAAATTTATCAAGTTTCGTAAACACTCAAATTTAGGTTTTGAGAACGGTGGGGCAAAAACAACAGCGCAACCGTTTCCTCAATTCCATTACGATCCTCATCAGCTCAACTTTGGGACGCCCAAAATTAAAAATTATTTTCGTTGCCAATTTCATTCTGAGCGCTTTAATGACAGAAACTCAAATATTTCCTCAGAATTAATTTAAAGTGACGATTTGCTAGAATTGCAAAATAGTGAAAAATTGGAAGAATTTCGAGCGGTGACGATTACACATTTCGTTCACAAAACATCAGAAATGGCCTTTTTTTCCTGTTGTCTTGACCCCATATTTTGACAAGTCTCGTTTACATTTTATCTTTCTCTGTAGGATTCAAAAACCTCTGCCAGTGAAAACTGTCCAGAACAAGATGATACCGATGATGGCAATATATCGAGTGAATGTGAAGATATGGATGCAGATGGAGGAGGAGGAGATCAACCCAATTCGTTACAAGTTCAAGTAATTTAAAATAAAATTTTTATCTTCAAGATATGAGTCAAAATTAACTGTTGCTAACACTATGCCACTTTATCATGCAGGAAATTTGGAACAGTAGAGAAATAAACGAGAGTTTGAGTACCTTGCCAGGAAGTCAAGAATTACAAGCCCTGATTGCCTTGGGAGATATTAAACAGGCTGCATCACATCCCAATGTCTCTTACACGGGTGTACTGTTAGCCAGCTACATGGGTAACAGTGAATTTCTTGAAGCTATATTGAATAGCAACATTTCAGTGAACGTCCGGGATAAAGAAGGAAGGTAATTCCTGTTCCGATTATATTGCTATAAGCTTAATTCATAGACTATAACAAATTTGCTTTGATTTCCAGAACTCCCTTACACTTAGCTGCTTGTATTGGATCTGCGGAATGTGTCAAACTTTTGTTGCGTTTCAAAGCAATGCCAAATGTTTGGAATAAAGATGGCTTGATAACACCACTACACTGTGCAGCCAGTGCAGGAAGTATCCAATGCTTGACTATGCTTCTTGATGCGGGAGCTATCATTGATGCAGGTTTAACAACGGCGGGATTCAATAAGACTCCTCTACATTACGCAGTTTTAAGCAATTCTATAAGTTGCGTGGAAGAACTTCTAAAAAGGCAAGCAAGCATTAACACTTCTCAGGTGTACACGGAAACGCCACTTCATGTTGCTGCTTCCATGGGTTTCTCAAGTTGCTTGAAACTGTTACTCGAATATGGTGCCGACTTCCGAGTTAAATTTGGGCCAACTAAGGCGACACCCTTGCACTTGGCTGCTGAGGACGGAAACGCAGGTTGTGCTAAACTTTTAGTGGAAGCCGGAGCTGATTTGAATGCCAGAACCAGCAGATTTCAAACACCGACTCATTTGGCTGCTTTGGCCCAGTCGGCGCAAACTCTTGAGCTGCTTTTAGTAAATAAAGCCGACCCGAATGCAGAAGACATAGACAAAAGAACTCCTCTACACTGTGCCATTGTCAAAAGCTCGAGATCTTGCGAGTGTGTCCAATTACTGCTACAATACGGAGCTAAAGTCAATGCTTCTGACATATTCGGATACACTCCCGTTCACATAGCTGCCTTAAACGAGTTTTCCAACTGCCTTAGACTACTACTAGATCACGGCGGGGATGTGACAAAACGTACTAACGGTCATGTATCAGCCCTGTCTTTCATAGCCCGACGAACACCTGAAATAATAACTTATCTCGAGAGTAAATTAGATCAAGGGATTAAACTTCACGATCACGAGATCGGAGATGTTGACTGTGAGATCAAATTAGATTTCGGATTTTGGTTCCGAATGTTGCGTCGGGTGAAACAGGCCTGCTGCTGACATTCATTGAAGTTGGTCAAAGAGAAATTTTAAAACACCCCCTATGTGAAATATTTCTCTACTTAAAATGGCGTCGCATTCGTAAATATTTCGTTCTAAGTTTGATAATACATGCCTGTTACGTGGGTCTGTGCTCCATATATATTTTAGGAGTTTTTTTGGATACTTGCGCTAATTTCAATAAATGCGGAATCTCTTTAGCTTTCCAGTACATAAACTACATTCTCGTCGTGAGTAATTTTGCAATTTTGGGAAAAGAACTCTTCCAAATAGCACACATCCGAACATCTTACATTTATCAGTGGGAAAATTGGCTCCAATGGCTTATTATTATGGCAGTATTCGTGACGCTGATACCTCCCACTTGGCTCACATACACCTTAGCAAAATGGCAGCATCACATATCAGTTTTTGGAATATTCTTCAACTGGATAGAATTGATGGTCTTGATCGGTCGATTCCCCATGTTTGGCTTATACGTTCAGATGTTTACCAAGGGAGCTGTTAATTTTGGAAAGTTTTTATTAGCCTACTTTTGTCTTTTGGCAGCTTTTGCCTTTAGCTTCAGAATGCTCTTCTCTCAGTATCCATCATTCAGTACTACTATCAATAGTATTGTAAAAATAGTAGCGATGATGACTGGAGAGCTTGAGTTTGAAGATATTTTTTTTAATGGGGATCCTTTAGTCTATCCAGGGACCTCCCATCTATTTTTCCTTTTCTTCACACTAATTGTCACTGTCGTACTAACCAATTTATTAGTAGGACTATCTGTTAGCGACATTCAAGGTCTCCAAAAATCCGCCGGGCTAGATAGACTCGTACGACAAGCTGAGTTAGTCGCTTATATGGAAAGCATGCTGTTCTCACGACTGTTGCATTGGATTCCAAAGAAAATCCTAACAGTTTGCCATAGAAGTGCCCTATTATTATCTTCTCCAAGACAATTCACACTCATTATCAGACCAAATGATCCTAGAGAAAAACGAATCCCAAAAGATCTTATCAAAAGTGCATATAAATGTGTCTCTGAAAGAAAAACTCCTCAACAATCAACTTCTAAGAGAAATGCTTGCGATAAGTATCATCAAAGAGATAGATTTCCATATTCGAGGCATGAAATTTATCTCCGTAAACATGCATCCTCATGTTAAATTATTTGAGTTATAAAAAATTTAAGAAGTAATTTGTTAGAAAAAACTTTCTTGGGGAATTATAATTAATTTCCTAAGTCTGTAATAAATAATAACATTACAACAGTGTGAAAAAATAAAATGATTTACTTACCAAAAGATCACATGTGTATTTATCACCATTCTCCAGTTCTACTTTCGCAGATTTCATTTCAATGGGTAATTCTGCATTTTTAATTTTACTTTCGTATTTAATGTCAATGTTTCCTTTGAATTGAGAATATACTTTTTGAAGAGCATACAGTATAACATCATTTTCAACTATGAATGAAACATCTTTTTCTAAGTCATCATTGAAGGTGATCAAGGCATCAGAATAACCATCCCATACCTGGAAAAATGAAATTATTTATAAGTTTGGTGTTACAACTGGTAGTTAAACAATCAATAGATTTGTAAGTACTGCAATAAAATTACAAGACAGTGATAAAATTAATTTTATCACAATTCAATAAAATCATTCAAGTTCAATTAAAACTACCCCTCATTTGAACCCAATTTAACCCAATTCTACTCTAATTTACTTTACAAGATATTTTTATGTCTTTCAGAAATAGTCTCATGTCAACTAAACAGACACTCATACATATCGAAAGTGTTTTGAGAGACAAAAGACGATTTCTTTTCTCCTTTCCCACTACAAGTCATTTACCAACCACATAAGTACGAATACATACAATTATGTTCTAAATCTGTTGAGTGACACAAACTGCAAAATCTTAATGAGTCACAAGAAAGTATACATAAAGGAAAAAGTTCCATGTACCTGTAACTTTTTTACAGTTTTATATCTAACATCTTCAATGTGTTTCCAAACTCCCAATGATTCAAGAAATTTCCTTGTACCTGGAGTAAGTGAAACAACTCTGTTACTGTAGTCATCATTAACTGATTTGGCACGGTAATCTTTTTTGGGTGATGACTCAAACAATACCACCTTTTTTTCAGAAAGTTTTGGGTTGTTGGCTGCAAATATAAATCAAATCCCTTGTGTTATAATTACCCAGAAGAGTGAAGGCTTCCAAGGTGTAAGTCCATGGATCTAAAAATATTTTGTAAAGGCTTGAAGTAAATACCATTAAATCTCAAAATGGAGGAAAGGGAGAAGTGTTTCAGTTTAATTTTCTCCATAGACAATCTTTAAGAAAATAAGTCAATGCACCCTGAGAAATCAAATTTAATTTTAACACTACCTATAGCACAAGCCATAGCCGTTCCAACCATTCCTCCTCCAGAGATTGCTATATCATAGTGTTTTTTTCTTGTAAAAAAACAATTCCAACCTCTCAAACTTTTACTAAAACATTTAGAGTCTAGGCCCTTAAGTATTACTAAATTACACCTAGACATCGCGTCAAATAGCGATAGAAAGAAATAAATAAAATTAGGAGTAAATTTTACACTCAACTCTTCGACTAACAACAAATTGAAAGTGTTGCCAAATTTTGAGTGCAACACTAATTTCGCGCCTTTTTTGTGTAGACGCTTCACTCTCGCTTCTAGGTCTTCTTTTTCATTTTCCAAAAGTTACAAAAAAATACTTCTTAATTTGATGGTAATTCTTTTGTAAAAATAAAATGTTTACTTAAATTGGTTGTTGTGATTTTGTAAGCATTGTAGTTTGTGATTTACGATTGGGAGTAACGAAAATCTAAAAATGTTTTTCTGATCGACTTAGCTAATGGATTGTTTTTTAGTTTTAAGAATAACTTTTTCTTGTTTTTGAATGATTTCAATTTTAGTTAGCATCAAACGCCCCCACAAGTAAATAATAATCGGTTTTCCTATTGACGGATTTAATTCAAAAGTTAAACGTGACGTCGTTAAAATGTCTAACCGTGAAATAAAATGGACGACTTCCATCAGCAATTTTTTTTAATCGGCCATTAGACGAAGAACAAAGGGAAAAAAACTCAAAATAAGAAAAAGGCTGACATTCAAAATTTTTATTATTAAATTTTCCGATAGGAAACTTCAAAGCGAAAATGCTTCATGACAGAGAAAAAATTTGTAGGAATGTGAGTAATTACGAATTCGTTCACAATTCCTGACATCTACAGGAAATAAATGGGCATCACTAAAACGTCGAGTAAATATTTTATTGGAACCAGGAAAAGTTAATATCGCTCACTATAATGACACATCAGTCTTGATCGCAATGACAATAAGAAAAATCATGTTTTTTAAAATTTGTATTTTTTGTTTGTCGGTAGCATTTTCAGTCGGCGGTGAGTTTGAGTTTAACGGCTTCATTTTGGGGAGGGACATGGATTTAATTTTTATTTTTATTTTTACATCAATTCTCCTTGAGTGCTTGAATAAGGCCGAAACATTTACAAATTTTTAAACAATTTAAAATTGAAATGTTAGGAAATTCCAAAGCAATTGTTAAGATGAGTCACTACGAATACCGTAAATCCCCGGTTTCTTAATTCAGGGATAATTTTTTTTTTCCAATGATTAAACGCAGTCATTTAAGAATTATTAAAACTAATTTGATTTAAATTATTCAGAATACAATACGGGATTTGGAAGGAGACAGGAAAACGAATATGATAATTATAACGTGAATGAAAATTATCAAAATGGCCGTCGGAGGGAATTTCAAATCAACCGTGATTACGAAAATTTCAATCCAAATTCAAATTCAAATTTTATGACTGGAAGGGATTCTTCGAAAGAAAACGCGAATTGGGGAAACGGTGGAAGGAGTTCGAATTCGAATTCGAAAAAAAATTCATTTCTTCAAGATTCGTGTGGATTGGATGTTCCCAGAAGAATCATCGGAGGATCAAGCACTGACATTGACGAATTCCCTTGGTTATGTTTACTTCAATATGTAGACCGTAAGATTGACATGTTTTTTTTTATGTCAAATTTTGCAAGTTTTTTTATTGACCTTGACAAGACAAATAAGATTTAAATCGATGAAGTTTGAATTGTCCGCCCGCTCTTGGCTTTAACTGTGTTCTTTGCCTTGGCCTCAGAGAATTTTCAATATTCGATCTCCATACTCAATCCCAAACTTTTAATTTAGAAATACAAATCAATACAAAACCGTTTGTCTAAGGTTTTTATGGACTAACACTACCTATAACAGTTATTTATTCACTCCCATTTGTTCACAAAATTATATTTTCGTTAAAATTTATATTTCAACCTTCAACGACCAAAATTTGAAAATATTTTTTTAGCTTCTGGCCAGATATCTCACGACTGTAGTGGAGTTCTCATTTCAAAACGATATGTTCTAACAGCTGCTCATTGTACAAATGGACTTGGAATCACTACCAAAAACTTAAAATTGTAAGTTTCACAACTTTCCACATGTGTGACTAACTCTTACAACCAATATAATAACTTTTTACTTTATCCAAATTCATCAAAGACGGAGAGTCAGATTGGGAGAATGGGACTTACTCACTGATAGAGATTGTCAAGGAGATGTATGTAGTGCACCACTCCAAGAAATAGAAGTTGAAGATGTCATACCTCATGAAAAGTACAAACCCAGTCAAAAATCTCAGAGCAATGATATAGCTCTCATTAGACTTAGGAAAGAAGCAGAGCTAAATCGTAAGTTCTCTCGAACAGTATTAAACGTCTTTCTGTGAAGTCTGACTGATCTTAAGCTAGTTTTCTAATTTTAGAATATGTGCAACCTATCTGCTTGCCATTTGACGAAGTTGGCAACACCGATTATGAAGGGAAGAAACTAACAGTTGCCGGCTGGGGAGAACTTCAAATGGTAAATCTAAATAATTTTTGTGAGCAAAACAAATTTTTATCTAGAATCAGATCTTTAGACAGTTATCTTATTACAGCTAGAGATTCATCAAGCAATATAAAAATGAAAGTCGACTTACCCATCGTGAATAGGGATAGCTGCCGTCAGTTCTACCAATCATTCTACGGGGATTTAAGAATATCAGAAAGTCAGGTAAGGCTTATGAAATAAAACAAAAAGTCAAAAGGAACGTTTGGTAAGGTTATGGTTCTGTCGTTTTAGTTTTGCGCTGGAGGAGAAAGTGGTAAGGATTCTTGTCAAGGAGACAGTGGAGGCCCCTTGATGACTACCGAAAGAACAGATAGTGAAATCCACTGGTTTGTTATTGGGATTGTCTCATCTGGCCCAGCTGCTTGTGGTGTAGAAGATAGACCGTCTCTCTATACAAATGTTTCTCAGTATATGGACTGGATACTGGACAATGTTAAAAGTTAAACTGTTAATAAATAAACAAAATAAATATGTATCGTTTAAACTACCAGAAACTAATTTCTTTTATAAAATTTTCCTTCTTTAGAAACTTAAAGCGGTAAATAAAGATGGCGGAGAAACTTTGACAACTGTAAACCCATTGCCCTTCCACCGCTTTTTGTCGGTTTCGCGGTTTTATCTAAATCGACTCTTGATTTTAAAAATGATTACTATAAATAGATCTGAGCAATACCGTCACGACAAAAGCTATGTAACCGGGTCCATCTTTTAATTATTATTAGTTTACCATATTGACCCCTGAGGAAATCAAGGAAAACATGTCTTTGAAGTGAGCCCATATTCCTCAAATTAGGCTTAGTTTTGTGTCATACCTAAAGACCCGTACATCTTTCTCAGTGAAATTTACCTTAAATTGTAATTTTTAATTATTTTACAATAATGTGAATTAATTTTCATCTCAGATACTGTGACATTTTAATCACCAGGTGTAGTAGCAGCTAAATATTGATATCTGATGTAAGTTTTAACAAATTGGAATTTAATTTTTGTGTTTTTTTGATGATTTTTAACTAAATTATCTTACCACATCCTGTTAAAATTAAAACACATTTAAGTTATTAAATTTATTCCTTAAGATAGAGAAAATTATCTCTTTGGGTTTTACCGTTTCCTCATTTATAACTACCTCAGCAAGTTTTTAATAAAAATAATAAAATGTTATTGAACCCAAAATGTGTAGGAGTAGTTTTTAGACTGTCTGACTGAATGAGGGATAAGTTTAGAAATGGTAAAATAAATATATGTGAAGAATACTTTTTTGACAACCCTAACTTTCAAATAATCAGTGGTGTCAAATTTTTCAAACTGAGACTTTGTAATTATTAATGGTCTTTGATACTTTAAATTGAGAAAATTAACAATTAGAAAGCAATACCACTATTTACTGTACTCACTTAATTACATAAAGTTTTTGAAATTGTGGTGTTCATATTTATGAATCCTCATCTCAAAATATGAAAAGTATTGAAAGTGCTATTTGGGCGCCATTGAATATCAGCACTTGAATTTAACGGTCCGTGTTTTGTCTTAATTGGACCTCCTCTGAACTATAGTGACATGAAAATGGCTTTCAAATTTTTTAAGAGTATCATGTACTAACACATTTAATTTTAAGAAGTTTTCAATAAATAAAAAGCTGAAGTGTATTCTTATAAAAACTTTTAAAACCGAAAACTTAAATTTTTAGAAGGCGGTGTACTCTGTCAAACATGTATGATGTTCTGTCATGTGTTCTTGTAAAAGTTGGATTGAAATACAAAGTTTTTAAATGAATTTCTATTAAAAATTTCAGTGTAATATTGTAAATATTTTAATCACAAAAATAGAAAACTAAAATAAGAAGAAAAAATAAAAAAATTTGAATAAACAAAGACAAAGAAACCTTCACATATTGGCATGAGATTGACCAGCTGGTTTGGATTTTGAATGACACAAGCAAAACTAAAGCTGAGTTTAACACCATCCCAATATTTCCAAATCAATTATTGTCAGAGTGTGTACTGAGATGCATAGTTTGAATTTAACCCACACAAAAGGGCTTTAATTATTCCTATTCATTATTTAGCTATTCTCTACTCAGTTTTGGGTATTGGCTATTGTTACTCCTGGTATAGGGTACTGCTCTCCAGATAAACCATTAGGTTCTGGTTCTTTCAATTCCATATTGTCCATCCTGAGAGACAAGTAGTGGTTAATTGAGGAATTAAAAAAAAAGTTCTAAGAAATCTAATTTATTTCATTTACTCAGGTTTATCTTATGGCATACAGATAATTCTTTGTTTGAAAAACCTGGCGAAATTTTCCACAAGCCAAAACGAGTTTTTACTCTTCACAATGAAGCGCCTGAATCGATGCCTTTCATTAAAACTCAGGCGGGAATCTACTTGTTTATGTTTGTCCTGGGCCACACACAAAGTTTTTGCTTTGTGATTCCTTCAAACTAAAATTTTAGGATCTCATCTTAAGAAATGCCTTGATGCTTCATATCGTCAAAAGTTTTTTGCCTAAGGTTCTGACGCACTTCCGACCATCTTGGATCTTCTAACCATCTAGAAAAATCAAAGACGTACGGAAGACTGGTTTAACACCTCCTTCCGAGAAATGTTGGAACCGGAAAGTGTGTGACCTTAATCAATAATGTAACAATTATGGTAAACAAAGTGAACATCCCAAACAAACGAATACAATTAATTTTTTAAAAGATTAATTAATCAAATTTTATTTTATTTTATTTAATAAATAAATAATACAGAAAATTCCAAGTTGTTTGAACTTCCTAATTGTATATTAATTAATTTTTTATCCGCAAAAACGGTTCTACGCCATTTTATTATTTATGATATTAACAATATAAAACTCTCGTCGTGGTTACGTTAAATTAGATGTACTCTGCCGTTTGATTTCAGTTGGTGTTTCAGTCGGAAACCTGCAACTTTATCGGCCATGTTTAACTGTGTTTCATTTTACTTGTTCATATCGGCTGTAGTTGGATCCGCATTTTCTCGTAAGTTTGTTTTTGAAATAATTATTTTCATTTTTGAAATCAAGACCTTCTAATCATTCCCATTTTTGAAAAAGTTTTGTGCCGTTTAAGTGATTTCTCATTCAAAAAACTATCAAATTTTTTTTTGGGAGAGGAACTTGTTCAGAAACAAATTTCAAAAGGTTTCAAAAATTTATATTTAGCTCTGAATATTTGAAAATTTGAAGAAATTTATTTGAGATTTTAAATTTTGATTTCACTCTTGGATTTGTCTTATAACCCCAAAACAATTTTGCCTTCAACAGTGAGCCGATAGGTTTGTTGTCAGAAATGTCAGTTCATTGGATTATCAAAAACGCAAATTATGGCTCTAACCAAACCAACTTGTGTCAGTTCTTCTAAGCCTGAATTTACACCGGAAATTGTTTTTGTTTAGCTCGCTTTTGATTGATCTTCAGCCTCTTGTGATAGACCTCAGTTATTTATCTTTGGCCTTTCAACGACCTGTTGAACTAAACTCTCAATTTTTTTGGTGTGCTAGATTCCTAGACTATCAATTTAAAAAGAGATCAATGTCAAATTTTGAAAATTTCCAAGGTTTTAGTCTTGTTTATTTGATTGACTCTATTCTCAAAAGTGTCATCATTAATCATACATCTCAAATCCTTTGTTTTGGTCAGAAATTTGATTTCCCAGGTTTTGGACAATATTTTGAAATAGATGGAGCTCAAAAAGTGTCTCCTTTTTAAAATCTTCTCCAGTGCCCATTAAAAATTTTTTGGGGTTTGGTTAGCTCTTCAGTTCTTTCATTTAAAATTTTTGTGGTTCAGGTTTCAAGAAACTACAATCTGGTAGTTTGTAGTAAAATGTGAAATTTGTTACTGAAATTTTAATTTATAACAGCTTTATTTACCAATTTAGAGATATTTTAATTTAGTTAACTACCAATTGATTTTTGTTTAGGACAATAGGTAGTTGGTACTACTTTAAAGGTTATTACCTTGGGAAGAGATCAAAACCTTAGAATTAGGAGTTGGTGGGTGGAAGTAGTCAAATTGTTTTGTGTGGGTGTTGAACCACTGACCCTGATTGTGTTTTTGAGTACACAACTTCCCTATTACGGGTGACACTTATTTGACGGAAAAATGTTAGTGAACTGAGAGATAATTGACATTTTTTAATTTCAGATGGCATACCTGTTCCGCATATAAAGCCGCCAGAATGGGAAAATCCAGTTGTAATTGCAAAAGAGTTCTTCCCTCCACATCCCATACCCCAAAACCAGTTCAAAGAGATAATTGGAATTGAACTGCAGCATATTCCATTACACGGTCCTGGACACGAGCATGGGATACCACATCATGAACATGAAATTTTAGAACATGAACGACATCGGGAACAAGAGATTTTAGAACATGAACGCCATCGAGAGCACGAGATTTTAGAACACGAACATGAACGTCGCGAACATGAGCATAGAGAACACGAACGCCGCGAACATGAGCATCAAGAACACGAGTTTTTAGAACATCAGTTTCCTCATGACATTCTCGAACATGAGAAACATAAACATGAAATTCTGTCGCATGAATTACCCCATGAAATTTTGGAACATGAGCGAAGAGAACATGAAAAAGCCGCACATGAACATGCGCATGAAATCCTCGAACACGAGCATAGGGATCATGAAATTTTAGCACATGAGCACCCACATGAAATGCATCATCCACCTTGGGAAGATCCAGAGTTCATTTTGGGAGAAGAACACCACCATGAACACGAATTTCATCATGAAGAATTATTTCCAGGTAATGAAGGGGGCTCGAGAAGGCGCACGAACAGACGAAGAGAAAGCTCGAACGAAGGAGGTTCAAGAAGAAGCAATTCTAATTCTAACAGACGCGAAAATTCTAACAGGAGGGAAAATTCTAATCGTGGAGGATCGCGACGAAACCGAGAAGGAGGTTCTAATATTAATGTAGAAGAACTATTTCCAAGGAGAAACAGACAAAATAACAACAGAAGAAATAACTCGAACAATAACAGAAGACAAGAAGGTGGTAATCGAGAAGGTTCGCGAAGAAATTCTAACATCGAAGAGATGGCAGCTTTAGACGAAGAAATGTTGCTAAGCGCTGAAGCCAGCAAGGAAAATATAAGACCGGAGCGACAAACTGGTACTTTTTACATTAGCCAAGGAGGAGGCTCATCTAATTTTGAAACTTCCAGGCCATCGATACCAATCAATACTAATTTCCAACCTCAAGAGATTACCTCAACTTATATTTCAGAATCACAAAGTTCTAGACATCATGGAAACAGTAATTTTCCCAGCGGAAGTGGATTATTAGATCAACAAAGTTATGTCTCTGGGGGTGGTGTGTTAGGTAGCCAAAGCAATTATAATCTTAATAATCAGAATCAGAGGCCTGACAGGTACAACAGTGGAAGAGATGAATATTCAAGCGTCGGTGGAATCGGAACCCAAGGTCACAGCCCAAACAGCGAATTCTATTCTAATTCTGAAATTTCGCGTCCAAGCAGTAGTTTCAGTAATCAGGATGGTCGCTCCAGTCGAGGAAGCTCGAGGCAAGAACGACCCTCCGGTAACATATTTGTAAATGAAGAGGAATACTTGACTTTGGATGGACCGAAACCTCAAAGACCCAATGGACATGGTTCTAGACCCTCAGGCTCTAATTCAAATAACGAATACAATTTGAATCAACAAGGTTCCAGGCCAGGTCAGACAGGTGGATCCAGTTTCAACAGGCCAGAAGGCTTTAATAACGAAGGAAGGCCCGGCCAATCTTCAAATGTTTATGAACCCGGACATACACACTTGGGCTCACGACCGGGAAGTTCTTTGGTTCACGAAAGTTCGCTAACAAGTAGACCCAATAGACCAGGGGACTACTCAAACGAAGGAGAGAGACCCAACCGTCCTGGTAGTAGTAGCAACTCAGGACTTTTTTCAAATGAACAAGAAAGACCTGGCCGTCCAACCAGTGGTAACTCAGGATTCTTTTCTAATGAAGAAAGACCAAATAGACCGGGTAGTATTAGCAGCTCAGGACTCTTGTCTAGCAACGAAGAAAGACCCAATAGACCAGGTAGCAGTGGTAGTTCAGGACTGTTCTCAAACCAAGAAGAAAGGCCCAATAGGCCAAGTAGCGGTAGCTCAGGACTCTTTTCCAATGAAAGACCTAACAGACCAGGTAGCAGTGGTAGCTCAGGACTTTTTTCAAACCAGGAGGAAAGGCCCAGTAGACCAAGTAGTGGTATTTCAGGACTCTTTTCCAATGAAAGACCTGGTAGCAGTGGTAGTTCAGGGCTCTTCTCCAATGAAAGACCTAACAGACCAAGTAGCAGTGGTAGCTCAGGACTTTTCTCAAACCAGGAAGAAAGGCCCAATAGACCAAGTAGTGGAAGTTCAGGACTCTTTTCAAATGAAAGACCTAACAGACCAGGTAGCGGTGGTAGTTCGGGACTTTTCTCAAACCAAGAAGAACGGCCCAGTAGACCAAGTAGTGGTAGCTCAGGACTCATTTCCAATGAAAGACCTAACAGACCAGGCAGCAGTGGTAGCTCAGGACTATTTTCAAACCAGGAGGAAAGACCTAACAGACCAGGTAGTGGAAGTTCAAGTCAATTTTCAAGTCACGAAGAACGACCTCACAGACCGGGAAGTGGTAGCAGCTCAGGACTCCATTCAAACCAGCACGAAAGACCCAACCGACCAAGTAGTAGTATCTCAGGACAGTTTTCCAACCACGAAGAAAAACCGTACCGACCGGGTGGTAGTGGTGGACAATTTTCAAATTACGAAGAAAGACCTAGCCGACCGAGTAGTGGCGGTACCTCAGGAGAGTTTTCTAACCAACAAGGCTCCCGACCAGGATCCTCTGGTAGTTCTAGGCCAAGTCGTCCCAGCAGCAGCAGACCAGGCGAAGACAGGCCATCAAATGGTAATAACTTGTATATACCCGAACTGATTTCTGTTCAAGGAGATTCGTGGCTTTGGCCCAGTCCATCAGAGGAAGAAGAAAATAACTACAGACGCACTTTACATTGTAAATATAAATTCCTAATTAACCTCACGAATGCGTTTGTTGGTAGCTATTTGGTGGATGGGTCAAACTTTCGAGCACATCTTACTCAATTTTGTTAATGTAAAATTTTGCGCTTGATTCGCAGCACACAACAACAAAAAAACGACAACTTCAAGACCGAGTCATTCAGGCAGCAATAAGAAGAAGAAGCAACATGCTAACATGAAATTATTGCCAGTGGATACTTGTGGTGTTGACCTTGGCAATAGGATCATCGGGGGAACGAGCACTCAGTTGGATGAATTTCCATGGATGGCTCTGCTTCAACACTCTTCCCGTGAGTACTAACCTCAGTTTAAATTTATGATAAACTTTCCCAAAACTAAGACTCATTTCAACCACGTAAATGATTTCGTAATCCGTCGATGGAATTACCAAAAATTCATCATTTTAATTACGATAATTTTTCGTTTATTATCATCCGAAAGCTATTAAACTTGTGATAAGGCAAGGTTAAGACTACTTTTCATAAATGTGCAAAACATAATAAAAATTTATTTGGTAACTCAGTTCTTGTGCCAACTTAAAGCAATTTTAACACTTACAGAGGATGGAAGAGCTGTGGGCTTCGGTTGCGGTGGCTCGTTAATATCTCCACGTTATGTCCTAACAGCAGCTCATTGCATAAAAGGACCTGCCATACCAAATAACATTCGAGTGTAAGTACCCGAAACACTGAACTCGGTTAAGCGCCCACTCAAATCCTCCTCCATTGAGAATTAATTTCCTTTTGTGTCACAGTGCCAAGGTGAGATTAGGAGAATTCGACACAAGTTCAGATGTTGACTGTCAAGGAGATGTTTGCAGTCCGCCTCCGGTTGACGTATCGGTCGAAGACATTATCGTCCATCCTAAGTACAGGTCAACAGACCGGGCTCAACTTAACGACATAGCTTTAATCAGATTACGAGAAAGCGTGAAGACTAGTGGTAAGTTTGACAAGTTTCACCCCCAAAACCATTTTTAGTGATAATAAATGATACTTAATTATTAATTTATTGTTTGTAGGATATATTAGTCCCATTTGCTTGCCTTTGGAGGGAGACTATAAAGACAAGACTGGTGAAAAATTTACAGTTTCCGGTTGGGGTAAAACTTCCAACGGACGTATGTATCAAATTTTGAGTGTAGAACCACTACTTACTGGCCTTTCACACTTCCTCTTTTTGTTACATGTCATGTTTGTTTATTTTCAGAAAATGGAAAGTCCAGCAACACCAAACTAAAGGTTTCTGTTCCTATTGTTACATTAAAAGATTGCTCTCCATTTTATAACAGGATCAACATTCAATTAAACAATACTCAGGTATGTAAACTCAAACTGCTACTAACATCATGGATGTTGAATTCATAACCTGTTAGATGAAGACCTAACAAACCACACTTTAGAGGCAAACAAGAAGAAGTCAAACTCAGATTTCAAGTCCAAGTTGCTTTTAATATTGCTATATTGATCCACACTCCAAAATAGGTGTCTGGCCTACCATAAAACGTGCTCCCAGGAGATTTCATTGGAACAATATTTTTGGTGTTGCAAGTGTCATTTATTGAAGTCCAACCTTGACCCAAACCTACACCCAAACCCAACAGCTTATTTGAAAACAAGCCCAACTTAAAAAGACACACGATCATCTTCTACCTTTCAGATGTGTGCGGGAGGAGAGAAAGGCAAAGACTCCTGCCAGGGTGATAGTGGAGGTCCTTTAATGAACAGCGAAATAATCGACAACCAAGTCCGTTGGGTAGTTCACGGAGTCGTTTCTTTTGGACCACAAGACTGTGGCATCGAACAGGTAGCGGGTGTCTACACTAGAGTTTCCGAATACATCGACTGGATACTGGATAACATGAAACAATAACAGTTGTAGTTCATTAGGCTGGAAGAGATCATTACCGTCCACGAAAGCTTTTTAGTAATGGCAGTGTTAGTTTTAGTTTTTATATAGTCTTTCTTATATAGTTTTTGTTTGTATTATAACAAACTAAGAGTTAACAAAGTTAGTTTAAATTTCTAAAAATGAATATTCAAAGATGATCCAAATCAATTGAATACAATAGGCAGCTTCTCATGGTTCATTTACAAAGCAGGATTATGACAACAGCCTAAAAGTGTTCAGAAACATGTAATTTTATATTTTATACAATAAATTCGTTTTTTTATAACATCTAAGTCTCGTTTAATTTCATTCCTATATCAAGAGCAACTTATTATAACAGAATGAGTGCTCAATTTCCTGTTTAAATCAAAACCTGAAATTTTTAAAAGTAGATTCCCCGAATTTCGTCACAGGGCAAGGGCCTGGTGAGAACAATTCATGAAAGAAAACTTGTTTCCCATGTTTAATTAGTCATAAAATTTCATTAGCCAAGAAACCCGCCTGATTTATATGAGAATATGGGTCAAAATCCTAACAGGAAATTGTAAACTTCAAACTGTTAACTTCTTCACCACCCTAAAGCCATGTTGGTTGTAATAAACCATCAAGAAGGACAGAGAATTCCAAGGTCATGGCTGAAATAAGTCGAAGACAAATTTGGTGGTTAGTGATTAGTGAGCCATTAACCAGAACAGTTTGAGTATAGATAAATGAGTGAGTGTGTGTGACATACTCATGGTAAGGAAGTTAAAGGGATGGGGGTTGGGGTTTTTATATTTTACATAATTTCACTGACATACATTTTGGAGGGTGTTTATGCTTCTTTTGAAGAGTATCTTTTGTTTAAAATTAATTACAAAGCAAAGAAGGAGACAAATGACTCAAAAATTACTCATTGTCTTATCATCTGAAACCATCTATTCAGTTTTGAGTCTTTTGTTGTCTGTTTATAACTGAATTGATTAAATTTGTAATTAAATGGTTGAATGTCAGTAGGTTTTAAAAATTTTTGGTCTCAAAACTTTAAAAAACTACTTACACCCAATTTTTATTTTGTGTATTGTTCTCCAGTATAACAGTCCAAGTCTTCTGGTTCTTATCACTCTCTTCTCACATCATCTCTCTGTCCTCTCTTACTTTTAGCTAAGAATTCTGATTTCTTCTTATTACCCTTCTCTCTGCTCCACCTTATTCAATGTAAATCGACGTCATTTTATACATACAACTCATCAGTGACCTAACAAACGGCTTAAGGTCTCAGACTTGAAGTCAGGTCGCAGTTAACTATAAGATTAAATGAAAAAAAATTAATTTCCTTGAATAATGAAATTCAAAATTCCAGCTAACATTGCCTTTTGCACTTTTGATTCCTTGTAAAAATGACTCATAAAACAGCAGTACAAGTTATTGATATCAAAGTTGATAAAAAGAGAGATAAGTTCCATTGTTGAATGTAAAAAAGAAGTAGAGAGAGGAAGAAAAAATCTTCACATGGTATTGATAAGAAATATTCAAATGAAGTCAATGAATTCATCCTCCACACACAACTGACCAAAGTAAGTTTTGCCAATGAAAAATTCAATAAAAATTTCCTTCAAAACTTTTCCAATGCCAACAAAACCACATCACCCGATAGACTTAGATTGTGGTTGATTAGGCGAACGAACGTTAAGTCTTTTTACGTTGAGACTTACCAACAAACCGGATACTCAGTGGCTTATGGCGGAGGTAAAATGTTAACCGTCTCAGTTGTACCCATCTTCCTCTGATGGTAACATTATATATGACTACCAATTTTTATAGACAATGATGGTAGGAAACAAGTTAACTGAATTTGCAGTCAATTCCATGTGTGACTTAAGTGATTCATTTGTTTTTCAAGTTTTCTCCAGTTTATGAGCTGATCAACGAGCGAACAGTGAGATGAATCAGTTTTACTATGTGGACCTAATCTTTCACTTCGGTTGTTTGGTATTGTTCACCTGGATTTTGGCTCACGCGCGTAAGTTCTTTTCGCAAACAAGTTATCAATACGTATTAATCAGTAACATTGCTTTCCTGATAGAGTCCAACTTTCAAATTCTGCCTCCCGGTATCGTAATTAAATAGATTTAAAGTTTTGTGTCACTTCCAGTTTTTATTTTAATTTCAACTATAAAAGTGACGTCATTTTAATAAAATCCATGATAAATGTTGATATTTTCCATGAGGAAAAAGATAATCATTTGAAAACATCATTTTCAATCGTTAACATTATCCACTGACCACCAGAGAGTAGTTATAAAAAGTTTTATTAACAGATATCAAAATGAGATGAGGGCACTTCATAAATTTAAATTAAAAAGTCACCACCACCTACAAAGGGTGGTGAGAATCCAACATAACTACAACTAAAGAGTAAGTAAGAATAAAACAAAACTTGAGGAATAAGAATTTGGACCCAAACTGAGATGCAGTACCATGCCAAAAGCAATCAGCTAAACTGCTTACTAACAGCAACACGGTTTAGGAATCTATTGCAAGATTTTAAAAATAATTTTTCTTTGAAGTTTGAAAAGTATGCTTAATTAAATGTCAAGTTGTAGTTGACATTCTAGGAAATGAATTACTGAGATGAGAGGAGATGATTTCAAGGTCATGGACTGTGCGGCAAACCGGAAAAATGAGAAAGAAAATTGTTAGATTATTAAGGAGAAATGGCGCTAGAGTTTTCAAATTTAAAAATTAGAGTAGAGAGTGTCCCTCTGAAAGGAAGTAAGCTGACTGCTAGGACAAGATTTATGGTGCATGAAATTAAGCGATATATTCAAAACAAAACAAAATCAGGACCTTTAGTATTGGGTCTTATAGGGGTGATTGTGTCACCATACAAAGACACCTTTGTTAAGTTGACTAACGGAGATTTGATGAATAATTCGGGCGTGTCCTGGAATAAAGTTTTTGATAACAATGACCAAAGTTTTCAGAATTTCACTAACAAACCAAATTATTCATACTATTTCAATTGAACTTCGTCCATTCTTTGTTACATGTTGTAACTTTGTCTTCATTTCAGAGTCATATTCTGGGCGTTGTATCACACCCCATAACCTCAGTGGGAACTGCATAAAAATTGAAAATTGTGACCCATATCTGGATTTACTCCGAGAATACCAGAGAGGTCGTAATGAATCCATTCTTGCGTTTCTTAAGCGTGCCCAGTGTGGATTCGAAGGGAAAACTGTTGTAGTTTGCTGTCCCAGAACTCAGAGACCGGTTCATATCTCGGCAGTAAGTATTCCTCTTAAATGAAAAGATTGGTCTCAAGCTAAACGGACTAAAAGGAAAATTTTTATCGTTTGGTCAATTTTTAGACTGATTTCGAGCCCACTCTCAATTTGCCCATCCACACCGGTCCAAAAGATGTGTCAAATCATCCGTTGTTAAGGAAGTTTTTGCCCGAAATGTGTGGAACTTATACACAAAATAAAATCACAGGAGGGAACGCAGCCAGTCTCTATGAATTCCCTTGGATGGCACTACTCGGTTACAATACAAGTAAGAGTCTAAATAACAGTTTCCTCAATAAATAAATAAATAAAATAAATCCGGTCATTGCACTTCCTACTTTGAGTGTAGATAAAGGGACTTTGTGGTCACTATACACTTTTGGAAGCACATATAATTTTTAATGTTTCTTGACCTATAAAAATTTTTGAAATGAATTAAAATACCAGTTCATAAAACCATGCGACTACCTTATACAAATACTTGGTAAACATTCAACTGCTTATGTTCTTTACATACTAATTTTAGGAAGCGGATTCGATTACCGTTGTGGAGGATCATTGATCAACACTCGTTATGTTCTCACAGCTGCCCACTGCATCAAGACTTCCGACAGCCTAAAACTGTAAGCCTTTTTTGTAATTAAATATACAGTTTTATTAGTTACTTTCAACTTGATAATTTGAATTTCTTCTGAGAAGGTGGGAGGCTAACTAATACTTTGGATTCTTCATTTCAATGAAATTTTAACCATGGGGCTGACATTTTGTTTTGGCTTGACTGCTAATTTTAAGAATTGTTATGAACCTTATTTTAGATTCTTTCAACTTAAAAATAATTTTTTTCTTGACAGGGTAGAAGTGAGACTGGGTGAATTTAATCAAGACACAGTAACAGACTGTCAAGTGGGGGCAGGATGTGCTGATCCGGTTCAGGATTTCCTTGTTGAGGAAGCCATCCCTCATCAAAATTATGTTCGAGCCGGTCATCAGCGTCATCAGAATGATATAGGATTAGTAAGACTGAATCGCAACGCCGTTTACACACCCAGTGAGTTATCACATTTGATGATGTAGCTGTATGCTTGAAGAGGCCAAAAACGACTAAAAAATATTTTTTTCTTTCCAGCCGTTAGTCCCATATGTCTACCAATTGGTAAAGAACAACAGGAAAGGAGTTTAGAGGGAGAAAACCTTATAGCGACTGGTTGGGGGTCACCGAATCAGGTACCATCTTCTAAAATGATTCAAAAAATTATTTTTATCCATAAAATCCTACAAGTTTCCTTTTGTTTGTAGGAAGTGCCAGTAACGTCCTGCTAAAAGTCAATTTACCTGCGACGTCTGTTAAGATGTGCGCTAAAACATATGAAAGACTCATTGAAATATCAGACAAGCAAATATGTGCAGGAGGAGTCGATAATAGAGATTCATGTATAGGGGACAGTGGTGGACCATTGCAGCAGGTTAGGCGGACACCCTATGATATTAGCTATGTCCAATTTGGGATTGTGTCATTTGGACCATCACCTTGTGGTTTACACGAGAAACCAGGGGTTTACACCAGAGTTGGTTATTACATGGATTGGATACTGAATAATATGCATCTTTAGATTAATATTCTTGTTGTTGATGTCAATTATATTAAACTTTGAAATTAAACCTAAAATACTGTCTTAGATTGTTGCTTTCATTTGATACCACTCACGTAATCTTGAAGTCATCTTTAATTTGGATGAGGATTGATTGTTTTAGAAAAGTTGATTAATTAATTAAGATCAGACAGAACTAAGATACCTAAACATCAGGTTTCTGATAAGAAGATATGTTGTAGGAATTTGTTTTTCAATTTCTGACATGTCTACCAGTCTTTAGTATCTTTGTTCTAAAAAACTGGTTCATAATCAGTTAGGTCCAGTCACCATTTGTAAAAAACTAGACTTCAAACTTGATGACAATGAATTAGCACGTGGTCACCTTCCTCATTGGTAGCTTGCTATGGAAAAGTGGTAGTTTGGTTTTGGTTAAACAAAGAATTCCTCAAACCTTTCTTATCATTATTCTACTCTTCTTCTTCTATTGTTTTCTTCTTTAATAGTATTTTCCTTTCTGTTCTGGGTTGTCTTTTGCTAAAATGTTAATTTCTTCTTTTCTATTTCAGTCTATATTCCCAACTGAAAATTTGTCAATAGAATCCATAGATGGTAGACTTACAAACTTGTCATTTTCAAAAGTGAAGGTAGTAGAATTTGAAATAGAGAGAAGTGGAAGCTTAAACTACAACAACCACACAAACTAAAATGATTATCAAGTTTATCAGTCAAGAATTTTTTCAAACACCCCCACAAAACCATTCTGAGTGTAAAAAGTGTTAGCCATCAACAAGTTCAGATTTTTTGAACTGAAAAATTAAAATTTATTTCTCAGAAGAAAGGCAGTAGTGATAAAATAAAACAAGTTTGAAATACAACCAGGCCTGAATGGTGTTGTTGCGACTGAACGTTTTGTATATATTATAAAAAGACTTGTCATTATAATTCACTAAGCCAAGGTCGCTCATATGTTGTATGTTTTCTCAAACTCGTGTTGATTACGTTTTGTTACAAAAAGAAAAAAAAATTTAATGTGGTTAATTAATATCGATGATTACGAGTTCGCGGTC
This sequence comes from Columbicola columbae, assembly GCA_016920875.1. Taxonomy (NCBI): domain Eukaryota; kingdom Metazoa; phylum Arthropoda; class Insecta; order Psocodea; family Philopteridae; genus Columbicola; species Columbicola columbae. The sequence continues at coordinate 10,700,308 of JADMLL010000008.1, forward strand.
GCTCGAATCCAAGAAAAAAAATTTCATCCTCGGGTCTTCGTCTTCTTGCGTCGTAGTTTTTCATACAAAAAAAAAACAAAATTAGTTTAAATGTTTAGTTTTTCGAATTCTCTCGTTAGGTCAAAACATAAAGTTCATCAAAGTGTGAAGTGTTTACAACGAATTAGGATTGGGAAGACAAAAAAAATTGGATGCGAGTTTAAAGGCGGCTTTTAAAAATGACCGTTAATTGGAATCTTTTGTTTTTGCTGCCATTTTTAGCATCAGGTAAGTTTTCACTCTTGATTTACCAGTAATTCAGGAATGGAATTCACTTTTGAAATAATTTCTCTTTCACTAAAATTTAAATTAAAAGACTGGCAAATAATTTCAACCAGTTGATTTGTTTTTAATGGTCATTGGATGAGGTTAAAGGTGAGGCGGTCAGTATCAGGTCAATTTGGTTTAAATGAACTTGCCATCTTTTAATGGAAATTTGTAATTTTTCTCTTTAATGATTTTAAAGAAACAAATTTTTTTCTTAACATTTCAAGGATATTGTACTTAAGTGAAATTGTTTTGTTAAGCTAATAAGGCAGTTGAGGTGAGGTGATTTATTTAAGGAAGGGTATCCACCAAAATGTTAGGTAGTTTTCCATTAGCAAGACATCTTCAAAAATTGCTTTTCTAATCTATTTTTGATTGATTGATTGATTGAATATTAACAGTTGTTTTTCTTTGTTGGGTTTGTTATCTATTCACTTGATTTATTTAGTTGAATTTGCATTTAAATTAAATCATTTTTAGTTTACAGTATACAGGATTCAAATTTGAAATTAACATCTGAACCACCCTGTTCCCATCCATATTCGTGTATTCCAGCCAGTGAATGTGCTGGGAGGCATTCAATTCGTGGCACAGAAGAAGTTGTGTTCCACTGTGAGGGAAAGAGAAACGTCTGCTGTCCTCCAGTGAGAAATAATTTCACTAATGTACAGAATCAGTATAATGCCACTCAGCAGGGTGACATTACCGGAAGTAATCGACAACCTCCTCAAAACAACAGACAGTCAAACGCGGGTAAAACCACTGAAGTTCCTACTATACATGTTAGTAAAACACCCCCAAGCATACAATCACATGGTGTGCCAGAGTCCAGACGTCCAGAATATCCTCAGCCACCGGAATATGGGCAACCTTATGCACCACAGTATGGACGACCTCAAGGACCACATCTGTTAACACAAACACTACGACCCCAAACCTCACAACAATCTACACGTCCTCAAAATTCGATATTGTCACATAGAAATTTCCAGCTCTTACCTGATGAATCTCAGTGTGGTGTAAATAACTTTGCTGATAGGATAACAGAAGGTGAGGAAGTATCTTTAGGGGAATATCCTTGGATGGCACTGACTGGACTAAGAGGTGAGCACTCTTTCAACTTCCCTTTTAATGAAATTTAATAGACTTATTAACATTTTCAATAATATACTTACAGATACATACGGAAATTATAGATGGAATTGTGGTGGGACATTAATTAACGGTTGGTATGTTCTGACAGCTGCTCACTGTCTGGTCGTTGATAATCGCACAATGTGAGTAACTGTATTTAAATATTTTTTTCTAAATTCCATATTTGTAAATACTGTAGTCCTTACAACAAACTGGTGTTCTTTTAAGAGAATATGTGCGACTCGGTGAGCATAATTTAAGAACTGACGTAGACTGCAACAGAGATATTTGTCTGGATCCTCCAGAAGACATAGCTATAGCCGAAGTGATACCACATGAAAGATGGAATACTACAACGATAAAAAATGACATAGCACTGTTGCGATTGTCCAGAAACGCATTACAACTGGGTGAGTTACTAAAATCCAATCAAAACTGAACCAAGTTGGTTCAAGAAGTATCAAGAAGTATAGGTTTTGAATATAATACTGTCTATACATATAAAACTGACAGAATCTGTACTGTATCTTTATAAGTTTAACAGCACAAAAGAATTTAGGATGGTCATGATTACGGTTCTGGACTAGAAATTTGTGTTGTTAGTCCTATGACTTTGGCTATCACTAGTTAACTACCACCCCCAAAAAGGGGGCCCATTCCTAAAGTTTAGTTTTAGTTAGTTAGAGACTAGAAACTAAAATCATTAATTTCAAATCTAAATCTTAAATTTGAAGCTGAATTATTTAAACTTTTGGACAAAGAGAGCGATCTTAAAAATTAACGTGATCCCTGGTCCTTTAAAAACATGGCGGAATTTTTGGAACCGAATAACAAAAATTTCGTTCTGTCAAGATAATGCTAAATTGAGCTTTAATTTAATTGATCAAGATTTACTGAAGTCATTTAGAAATAAAAAATGCCAAATCTGTATAATGAAACGTATATACTGAAATAATTAACTATGGCCCATATTACAAAGTTTGTCATCATTTTACTTCCTCAGAAGATTTAGTTTTGTATTTTAAATTGACAGTCAATAAAATTTCATAGATACTGTTAGATTATATATACTTATATATTTTATATACAAATACTGTTTAGATTTTAAGAGCACTCCCCAGAATATCAAAATAAACAAAGAAAGGAAGAAAATGTACAATGTAAAGCAGTGTTTCCCAACCTTTTTTAGGCCATGCCCCACCTTAACATTTCTAAAATTTTATGCCCCCATACATAATTTTTAAAATAGTTTTGGTCCTTTAAGAAAGCTTGATGCTTGCTGAGATTTTATTTTAGGTTCCAGTTTACTTAGCTTTAATATAAAGTCTCAAGTTTAATATCAAATTGATTTCTTTTTTTTAATCATTTACAGCACTAAATTCACATTCAGCTGAATATGAAGATGGAAACGGTTGTATAAGTTTTCTCTCACATTTGGTTGCATTTGAATATTTAGTTTCAGTTTCGGCCATACTATGGCTCTTTTATATTAAATAAAACTTTTACTGATTCATCATTTTGCAATTCTGCAAGTTCTTCTTGATACTGTATATTTGATATATCAGACAAACCCACTAACATTGGGCGCATTAAATTGCCCCACGTTGGGAAACACTCATGTAAAGTGAAAGTTATGAATATGTATGAAATGTATCCAACCAAATTTTGTTCTTATATGCTCAAATTATGTTAAACAACTCAACAAACTTCTTTGAAACTAAACTTAGAAGCAGAAACTTAAATATAAATATTATAAATATACTCACACCAGTATTATGTTGTAATAACCAATACACCAATTATAATATATTTGTATAATATTATATGGAACAATTTTTAATTTTATTTATTATTCTATAAGTTTATAATGTTTGTAAATGTTTCTGTATCAAATCTTTCTCAACAAAATCTTCTGTATCAACAAAATCAAAATTTTGTTTCCAGAAGATTTCTAGTCTGGTTTAGGGGAAGTCTCTACCTAGTTGGAGCTTTTGGACAGTCTGACTGGTCCTGACTCTCCTTAAATTGATCAGTAGTAAAGCATTTCTCTCTTGGTCACAATTCCTACATAAATTTTCATAGTCTTTACTCTCAGATAATTATTATCTATCAAATGAGATGAGGTATTCAATAATAACACAAACTTTTGATGTTTCAGGGAAAACAAACATACATCCCATTTGTCTTCCAGTTGATAGTGAGAAGGTTAACATAACTTCTAGTACAAAATATGTGGTGACAGGCTGGGGGAAAACTGACTGGAGTAAGTTTCTTCAAAAACCAGTTATTTAAATTTAGGTTGACCACTCACTTAAACTAAAATTTGATTTTGTTCAGATGAGGACGAGGGTAGTGACGTCCTACGAAAAGCTTCCCTATCCGGAGTTAACAGAGAAGAATGCAACATCTGCAAGGACAAAAAGAAGCAACAATATTGTCCAATAACAAACACTCAGCTATGTGTTCAAGGTTGGAAGTCAGTTGATGTGTGTAAAGGAGATAGTGGTGGTCCTCTTATGGTGTTCAGGCTGAACGCCTATCAGATGGGCATAACCTCGTTTAAAGGCTCTGAACAGTGTGGTGCTGAAAACATTCCCAGCATTTTCACACGAGTCGAAAGTTATTTGCCTTGGATTCTTGATAACATAAGGGCATAGTTGTAGTTGAGTGATGTTCTGGTCGATTGAAAATTATTTTATTTTCAAATAATTTTATTTCTCCTTGTTTTATTTATTTATTTATTGTATTTGAAATATTTTTTCTTGAATTCCTTGAAATCCTGAAACTGTTCCTGTGGAAGGTATTGGAAGTTAGTGTCTCCTGGTGTCTTTTAAATTCTCTGTTCCCTTAGTTGGAGAGGAAACTGTTAGATTCTTCCTCAGAGGCAAATCCAGTTCTTCACCATCCTCTAGACTCCATAAACAAGTTTCCCTTAGCCGTACCTTCTCTTTTATTATGTTTGTTAACTCAGGGCCTGTCCCAAAAGTTCCCGGAATGACTTTTAAGTTCATTTATACAATATCACAATACACCATTGTCAACAGTGAATGAATCACCCGGTCTGTCTGTAGGCGTCCTGTCAGGTGCCAGCCAGCGTTGCCGATTACCAAAAACCATTCCGGTAACTTTTGGGACAAACCTTGTATCATTTCTTCTACCATATTCTTGAATATCTGTTGGACATCTTGACAACCATGAGTTTGTGTATCAAAAAGGGTAGCAATTGGAAGGCAGAGATGTGTCCTAGATTCAGGACAGGAGGAGAAGAGGGGAGATATAGAAAAATGGGTGTAGATAGATGTAGAAGAAGATGGTATATAGAGGAGAGATATGGAAGTGATGGAAGGAGGAAGAAATGAAAGAATGAAGTTAAGAATAATTAGAGTAGTAGAGAGAGACCAAACAGTGACCAAAGAAGTGTGTTGTGGAGTTAGAAAGAATTGTATCATCATCTTGATGTATGTTACTATCTCCTCAGTTGCTGGTCCTAAGAATCAGTCCCCCAGACAAACCTCTGATTTAGTAGCACCATCAACTACCATCACTATGAGGATAAAATAAAACTTCTGTTGAGACTGAAAAGAAGCAAAACTTTATTATTGACTAACTTATCATAGTTATACACACACAAGATGATGTAATAAGTCAACCAAAGTCTTCTAACTTCTCTAGAAAATGTTCAGCCAATGCTCAAATTGACTATTCAGTTAAAACACATTTTGCCAGATAGTGTCATCGCTTTCGTATGTCTTTCCTCTCTTCGCTTTTATCACAGGAAGACTCAGATAATTTCTCTTCTTGGTTTGGAAGACTGGAGGATTTCGAATTGTTTTCAGTTTCACCAGGACCGTCGTCAGTCTTTTGATTTTCCAGGAGATCGTTATTCAATAAGTCATTGATGGAGTCTTTGTTACAATTTGAGTTTTTCAGTTTCTGTAAGAGAATTTTGGCAGATAGATGAGAACGGTGTTTGGTGTCTGGTAATCCAGGAGGTTTGCTGGTGTTCTACTACTTACAGAACTTTTTCCACTTTGAAACCTTTCCTCGTGAAAGAGAGGAGGCATCCTATACACACGTCCATACATAGACTCCATTAGTTCGTGGTGTTTCTCCTTCTTCAAGCGTTCTTCCTCGCGGCGAGCAGCCACTCTCAGCGCTATATCTTCGTCTCTATCAAAGCTTAAAGCTTTCCAGGCGGGAGTCATACGAACGAGGCGAGCTTTGAACCTGGCTTCATCTTTAAGCTGATTTTCTCTCAGCTTTTCTTCCATTTCCCTTTCTAGTCGCTTTCTGAATTCAAGTTAGATTTTGTTTGTTTAGTGCGTGACGTTTTCGTGTTTCTCTCGTTAACTCTGTGAAATGTGCAGTCTAATTGAGTGCTTAACCAAGTCGATGACATAAACGCTTAAGAGGATCGCTCACATACCTCGCGGTCTGTATTCTAAGGACAGAAGCCAAATTGTTTCTGGTCGTGCTAAAAGCCGAATGAGGTCTTCCCTTCCTCCGGTTCCTTTCCTCAGGTTCCAAAACGCTTTCGTAAGGTGAGATTTCGGTCGAGCTGTTCGTTGCTGAATTTATCCTCTTGCTGTTGGATATCCAACTCGACTGAAGTCTTCTCTTCTGGTGACTTCCGGTTTTATTTTTCTCATCGAATTCAATTTCCTTTCTGAGATTTTTACAAGCCCTTCTATAGCCACACGCTTTATTCCAAGTCTTTTTGGGACTTCTGTAGTCTAGAAAGTCTAGAGACTTGGAACGGAATTTCTTCTCCCTCAAAGCCATGGACGGAGGGAGTGATGAAGCTTTGAGCATTTCCTCAGCTCGGATCCTCTTTTTTAAAGCTCTGTAAAATTCGTCTTCTTTCATGCGTTCGTAAGCATAATTGCTGAACAGGTTCTTTGGGATGGGCCTGGCTTTGAAGCGAACCACAGGCGGGTTCAGGGAAGTCAATTCCGGATTTGAACAAATCATGCGAAGTCTCTCTCTTTCTTCTTCTCTCTTCGTAAAGCTGAAAGGTTTAACAAGAGATCTTAGTTCTTCTGAGTACTGATCGTGCATTATTCTTCTCCTAGAATTAGATAAATAATCGTTTAAACTTAATTCGCGTAACTTGGAGTTCTGACTGAGATAAATTTTGATGAGAGATACCTTGCTTCCTTCTCCATCATTATCTTGTCGTAGAGAGGGATTCGTGACGTCAGCGGAACAGGACGAGAGTGAATCTTCTTAGGTTTTTTAATTAGCGATTGCTTATCTTTCTCCGAATCGCAGATACCTGATCCCAGTCTACTGTGACATCCTTCATACCTTAAAATAGATTAATTATCTATAGAACTACTCTAAAGAATACTTCAACCAAACACCGACTCTTCTCGTGATCCGTGAAGGACAAACACTCAATTAAATGGTCGGCTGAGTCCTACCACATGACGCCATTTTTAAAACTTGAATACAAATCAAAGGATTCTTACCCGAAACCTGAATCCGAATACCTGTTGCAAAATTCGGGAGTCACACACTCGCATCCCGGACTGACTGGAAAGGTTCGAGATCTGGAGTCTGGGTTAGCCAACAGGTATTCATCCCCAGGGATGGAAGAATAATTTTTTGGTTCCTTCGAAAACTTGTCGCCAACCTGCAAATTCGAGCTTTCTTGATCGGCTTCGTAACCTGAATGCTTTTTCAATTCCGAATCGAACGCATCCGAACCGTTTTCGTTGTCGCTTATGATGTTTATCTTGGGTGGTGGTTGTTTGAGTCCGGTTACCGTTCGACCTTCCTCGACTTTCTTGTCGTAGACTTCGGTTAAACCGTTACAATAATCCGAAGAACGGTAAGAACAGCAGACACAGATTTTAGGTTTCACACTTTTTTTAGCACCTTCGGAGTTTCCACTAGCACTAGCGTACCTGAAGGATTTCGAACTCGTGTAAGGTTCATCCACGTCCGCGGTGTCTAAAACGTTCGACTCACTACAAAACCGTTTTTGAGTGATTTTTAAAGACTGTAAACGAGAGTAGAACTCCTCATTGGATAGGTGATGAAGTTCGCTGTAGTCTGGAATGCTTTCGTAGAAAGCCAAATAAGATTTGACCGATTTGAAATTATTGTAGAGATTCGAAAGCGGATATTTCTTATCCTCCTCCTCCTCTTCCTCATCTTCCTCTCGTCCTTCCTGTCTATTCCTAATTTTCGACTTCTTACCGGAAGACAAACGCTCGTATTTTGGAGACGGTCTTCGACTCAAAGAATCGACCGGAACCTTTAAGCAAGAGTGATTGAAAGAAGCTTCACTATGACCCACCGACATGTTTTGTTTGGGTGCGACCCGTTCGCTTCCAGGGTAACGGCCCCGAAAGAGTGAACGGCAGCCGTTTGGAAAATCAATGGGAAGCTTTAAAGCGGGGAACAGTTTCCTTTGTTCAAAGGAAGTCTTCTTCCACTTTTCCACACGATTTGTTTTTTTTTACGTGTCAAACTTAGCTTGAACACGTGTCACATCAAACTATCACCCTTCGTGGCGTGTTGCCCTGTTTTCGTTTTTTGAGCTTTGAGGACAGCAAAAATTGATTTTGGTAGCTGATTTGACACCTGACCTTACAGTTCCAACAAAAAGATAAAAAAATGGAATCAAAATGGAATGATTGCTGACCTGTCAAAAAAGTAGCCATTTTGAAGTTTTAGATGAATTTATGGTAGAATTCAGCACATCACTGACTGGCTACGAGGTAACTCGTACTTGTTCACAAACACAGTCAGTGGTATAAAATCGCTACAGTATAAACTCACCTATTTATACCTTTCACCGAGAAAGAGAGAGGGTGAGAGAAAGATAATGAAAGATGAAGATAGATAAAGACAGAATGATAAGAAGAGAAAATCACAGGAATAGATAAAAAGAGAAACAGAGAGAGAAAGACTTTATTTCGATTAACTGCTCATCTGTCTCCCAAGTATCATGTGGATTGGAATATCGAATATGTTACATTTAATAAAGTTTGTCATCAGGCGAATATGTATAGATAATTTCCGGCGATTATTCATATTCACCCACTAAGCTTGGTAAATGTGACAAATCACTGAATATTCATCACACTTACTGGCTAGTTTATAAAATCTCCAGCTCGTAATGGGGAATTTAATAAAAGTTTGCCCAGATTACGAGTTTGATACTTAGGTGTAACACACCGAAACCGACATTACTTTCCGGTCCATTTAATAGTTGATCGATCTTTAATGCGGATTTTTATCCAGATAGACCAGAGTCTTAGCTGTCCAGAAATTGTATGGTGAATGGATACAACTGGAAATTCGGCTTCGAGAAGAGAACAAGAGAGCAGGAGTAGCAAGAAGAGAATGAAAATAGTTTTGAAAGAGTTGAGATATAAAGATAAAAATATGTAGTGGACAAAAAGAGAAAAGATGAAGAGAGAAATGATAAAAAGAGATAGCTACACAAATGGGGAGTGAGACAAGAGAAAGAAAGTCGGATAGAAAGACAAATGAAAAGAGAAAGAATTTTTATATACACCAAGAGAGAGAGAGAAAAATATATACACTAAGAAGATAGAGAGCTGGGGACAACTCCTCTCACAGTTCTTGCCGAAGCTCGGGAAGAAGCCCAACGGAGAGCAACCTCCAAAGGCCACTTAAGAAGATTAACGCAGGAAATAACCTGCAAGAAATGGAGACAGGAACTAGAACTCCTAGAAACCAACTGTCGCCGCCATCCTACGAAGGATGATCAAGTCAAAAACACGGGGAAGTGAAGTACCACACGACCCAGATTCTAACAGGACATGGGTGTTCTAATTCCTTCCTCCACAGGATCAAAAAGCGGGGCACCATTAAGTGCGACCACTGCAGCAGCAGCAACGAAGACACGTGAGAACACAGGCTGAACCACTGATGAGCCGACAAAGGAACACACTCAAGGGAGACCAAGACAACTAGATCTCTAAAACATAGTGGCAAGGATAATTGAAGACCCCGACAGCTGGACAGCACTGGAAGTCATGAAGAGAAAAGAATACGTCGAGCGAGAGCGCCAAGGCCAACCTCGCAAGAAACCCGGCCGATGGAAACTTCAACTGAGGCAGAAGCCCGGATAGTAATGCCTCACGGCGGGTCTCTGGACTTCCTCAATGCCCCAAAGATACAGCGATCAGGAATTTTAGTCTGTAAACCCCCAATAAGGGGAGTCCGACACTACCTAGATGCACGAAGGTCATCAGGTGTGCATAAAGCATTTTCCTCCTGCAGGCAAAAAGAAATACAAATACAGAGAGATGATAATTAATTCAAAACAACTCACAACATACAGTTTCAAAAGACAAGCTCAATATTCCCAAACCCAAAAAGCAAAAGAAACAGGAAGACGACCAGAAAAGAGTTTTAGGAACGACAAGGAGGATCAAAAGAGGAAGACCAAAAAATAAACCTTTCAACCCAATTTTAAGAATTCATTTTTTTTTCTTTTAATATCTAAAGGTTTTCTACAAAGAGTTTTTGTGAAAGTTGAAAAGCAGATCTAAACATGTCAACCACAATTCCTAACATTCTTACGTTTATAATTATAATACATAATAAAAATTTTTTTTTTTATTCCCCACGCATACAAGACACATTTACTAATATTTATCATATAATAAAATCCCATTTTTTTCAGTATTTTTCTAAATTTTCATTTTTTTCTCTTATTTGCTTTAAAAATTTTTTCTCTGTAAAAAAATCTTATCTCACACGATTTAACCTGTGCAAGGAACGCCCTCCGTATTATTAATTACTGTACAAACGTCTTATCCGAATCGAATATACTGTATATTTGTGACATGATTATTTACATCGAATGATCGCACAAATCAGTCCAAAAAAAAATTTTTTTTTTGATTGCTCGTCTGGTTTTCATCACAAATACCAGATTTAATTTACAAAATAATTTATTTATTTATTTATCTTAATAACAAAACCGTTCGCCGTTTACAAACCGGATCCTCACACACAGCATCCCGATCGACGGCAATCAAACTGAAGGAAATTAAAGTCCACAACAAAACAACCGAAATCGAGACAGGAAGGCAACTTTTTGTGCTGGTACATTGAGAAACAGTATCAAAGTCATTCAAATTCAACCAAAACAAATTTTTCTCAAATTCTTAGTAAATGAAACAAAAAGTCAAATTTGAAGGGGGTTGAGATAATCAAATTCAATCATCAAACGGTGAAATGAACCAACAACTCAACACATCGCTGACTAGTTTCTGAATCAAACATAAAAACGACCAGTCAGCGACGTGTTAAGCTTTCAATCTAGGCCTACACTCTGTTGCGTTACATAAACCATCAACCTCTCTCAAGCAAGAAGGAAAATTTCAAAACAAACACTTAAATCATATCAAAAACGAAAATTTGCCTTTCTTAAAACCATTAAGAACCATAAAAGGCTGCTTTTACTCAAAAGCACATCCGATTGTAATAAAATCAAAGAAAACAGAAAATGTCTTAGACTGGAAGGATTCATAAAACCAAAACAAAAAAGAAAACTTTTGTTAAAACCACTAGTCTTTAATCCCAACTCCACCCAAAACTTTTACAACTCGTCTCCTCCTCCCCTGACACAAGTTTGGCACAAAAGAATCGCGGTTTAATGTCATCCGATCAAAAATAAATAGCCAGACACTTATCCAAACATCAAAACGGACCGACAAAATTACAAAATCACCGACAGAAAACAAAAGCAACTCGAGGAAGGCGATTTGTAATAACTCCGATACTATCCATTTTCAAAAACAGAGTATACGATAAATTCGCAGCATATATTAAATACAGTTAATATTTTGAACAAGATTTGATAAAAATTTTTACTATTTCACCGAAAGGAATCTGAAAAGTCTCTTCACAACTCAAAAACGTTTCTCATTTTCAAGCTTTTTTGGTTCCAAGCCTATTTTCTTAGCTTATATTTATAATATTGTATATTATATTTATTCAATAGAAAAAAAAAATTCCCTTTAAAATGTAAAGTTAAGATTATCAATGAATTCAGCCTACTTAGCCAGGTAACAGTAACAGAAAAAAATCATGATTCGTTTGCTAAGACACAAATAAAACCCAAATTTTCCATTTTCCCAAAAATAATTTCTCTCTTTAAATCAAACTAACTTTAATTTCCTCTTCCGTAACATAATCCAATTATTGACATTATTTCCACGAATGATTGTATTAATAAAAAAAAAGGGTGTTCCTCAATAAGAAGCTTCGAACTTCGGATTTTTCCCCTTTGACACTATCTTCCCTTACCCCCCCCCTCCCCACAACCTAGATTAACTCAGCGAGGTTGACTGGTTTTTTGTTTCGATGATCCCGTACATCAGACCGAGTCCGTCGATTTAACTAAACCCGACTGACAGATAACAGACGCGTCGCTGGGACTGTTTTCCGAAGAGGTGACCGAACCACCCGGCTCGAAGCACAACACTTTCGGTATTTCAACGTTAAGTTCGAAACCTATTTGAGGCAACGAGAGAACGGATGTGGAAGTTCCGGCCAACAACCACGGCTTGGCCATGCCCCGGGAGCCGGCCGAGAGGACGCTGCACTATGTCACCCGAGCCCTCTTCGCTGATGGAGACAAGTCACTACCGTCATCTTCTTCCTCGTCGGAATCACCTTCGTAGTCCACTAGACCCTGAAACCGATCAGAAACCAGATACGTTAATTATGAATCCTTCACAACCATGATCGTTCACCATTTGACCGCCGACATCCCGTACCTTCTTAAATAGTGAATTTGTTTTGTTTTCTGAAGTATTGGAATTAGAATTCGAATTTGGACTAAGCGGCGAACACCCCGTTGCATTATTATTTAATATCCCACTTGTTCTTGTATTATTTACAAGTTTCGTATGATTGTTACCTTCCGGTTTCTTAGCATCGATAATTTTACCTGAAAAATAACACAAAACTTGGTAAAAATTCCTCCCACACCCCACAACACACCTCTCACTCCCTCACAACAAAACCCATCCTCACCTATCGAGTCTAATTCCGTGTCCATTTTTTTGGTTATTATTTCATTTGAAAAGGGCATGACATCAGTATCATCATCTTCATTAAACCACATTTCTTCCTCCTCATCCAATTGACGTTGGTCTCTTCTGTACCTCGAGTTACGCAGAATTGATGGCACACTGGAACATATAGAACTGTTTCGCATTAATCCATGTTCAGGAGATCAGAAAGAGAAAATCGCGACAATCTCGACAGGCGGTTAAGAAAACCGAATCACAGCCTTACCTTTCTAACGTAGGTCGATCCCTATCCTTCAGCCTGTCCTGATGTTGGTCATAACGTAATTTTAACGATTTGAAAGTCTGTACATATTCAATATCATCTAATAATCTGCCATAATTTTCCACGACGTGTGAATACAGTGTTTTTATATCCTCCTAGAAATTTATAAAAATTATTACAACACCTCCAACTTATAATAAATCCCAAACAATTCGAAAAGAAATCGATAGACAGGTTCAAAGACCACCGAATTGTGTTCTCTATCCACCTCTCCTTAAAACACTCAAATAAAATTAAAACGAAATCCATGAAATCCTCACCATTTTGATAAATTCAAACATTTCAAGAACGGCTGAGTCTAACAAATTGTATCTTCCGTTGTTGCGAAGGAAAGCGTCAATGACAGGAGCGAAGAGATTACCTTTTGTAATATATCTATTATAAAATTCATCTTTTAACGCTATTATTTTTCTCATAAAACGGAGAGCACCTTGAATAAATAAAACAGAAAATTGAGTCAGTAACATAAATCAATTTTTCCCCAATTACAACATCACCATCATTATCAAATCCCGTACCTAACACCAAAAACCCATGTGATGATTTCATTAAAACAAGTATCCTTCTAAGGAGATCCTTGTTTAGGACACAGTTTTTGATGTGGTATGTATGGTGTTCTACACAAAACGATAACAATTCTAAAATCAATCCTAGTAACTGAACAGTTTGATGATCTTCCTTTCCAGGTTTGTCTTCACTTGTGTTTAAGAGAAGAGGGGCTAAGAAAAAGAAAAGATTTAAACACTTAAAATATCCATTCCAACACCTTTTCGCAAACGAGGGATTATTATTTATGTACGTACCGATAAGTACATGTATACTATGCTTATAAAAATAATTAAGAAAGTCTGTTTTCTCTGATTTATTTGAAGAAGTTAACATGTTGTCTGGATCCAACAATAACTTGAGGATCCCAGATAACTGAACGGCACCTCCGAGTTCCGGATCATTGTCGCACATCATTTGCTCTATGATAACATTCATAAGAAATTGGTCCTAGAATTATACAAAAATTTGTAGTTAACTAAAAAAACCTTTTAACTACCAACTGTTCTTTAGACAAGAATCAATTTTCGACTCTAACGAGATCTTATCTGAGGAACAAACCAGTCTCAAAAAATTGGCGGGAAAAACTAAACACATCCTCTCATGTGGGTATTAACCCATCAACCCCTAACTAAGTAAGCTAGGAATCAACCTCTCGACTATCGGGTAACAACCGAATGTAAATAGAAAGCAATAATATCATCTAAGCACGATCTTACTTCTTCTGAATTATTAGCTTGGTGCAAAGTGTACTCCCGAACAACAGACGGTGAATATTCAACTATGTACGTTAAAATGTCTATTGAAGCAGTTTTTGTTTGTGGATCGTCGATGGCCAGAGTTATTTCCAAAGCCGGTAATATGCCCAGCGACGAGAGAGTTTTGTAAAAGACCTCCTTGCCCGGAGGTTGCAAGTTTTGCGAGAAATTACAAAATTCTTTTAAAAACAGTACAAGGTCTCTTCTTTTTAAATCTTCTGTCGATTCGTCCGTTAATTGTGCAAATAATTCACTTAAAAATCTTTCATCCTCCTGTAACAACAAAGGACAACAATTATTTTTCAAACGGAATCAAACAGGAATAGTCTCGACGCCACCCTGACTTGGTGGGTATAAAATTCTCCAAGTCCATATACCATAAAGGCCATGTGAATTCATAAATTACAGAATACAATCATTACACACAAGGATATTTACCTGTATTAAATTGACTATTTCAACTTTGTTAAAGAAAATAAAACTAGAAAGTGTAGAAAGCATATTATCTTCGAAAACAGAAGGTGCAGGCAAAACAACGTCTTGTATATACTGAACTCTGTACGTTTGATGAATTTTAGCCAGCAATTCAGCATTTGTTATCGGGATTACTTCCTTAAACTTGGCCAATTGCTTTAGATACTGCCTATGTCGTTTCGGAGTAGGACTGGCCGGATCATATTCCAAACAACCCACAACATCAAAAATTGTGTCCTCTGAAAGAATTCAAACAAATAAATATATTTTTCTGTATTTGTAATAAAAACTTTAATCAAACACTTTTTAATATTATAATATGACTCACCAGCAAACATTACTTCAAATAAAGCATTTTTATTTAGCAAAAATATATTTTTAAATATTTCATATAATTGATGAAGACCTTGAGAATTTTCTATATCTTCACACATTCGGAATAAATTGAGAAGTTTTTTGATATAATTTTCATTTTCTAGTAAAATTGCTAGTTTTTCCTTTCTATTCTGAGACGTTAAACAACTTGAAATCACCTACGAAGAATAAAAACACATAACAACTCTGTTACATAAAATAATTAGCTGACAGCTTTTATCAAAATCTTCAATTTCACATTTTACTTTCGCATCAAGTATAAAAATTTTCATTTATACAATTCTCGTTATACTAACTTCGTTAATTTCCTCCAGTCTACTCAGTTCACACAATGGTAATTCAACTGGATTACCAGAATCATTTATGTCATCAAACCTCTCATCTTCAGATTCCTCGACCATATCCTGTGTCACTTCCACTGAAGGATCTTTCCCCTGCACATGGCAGATTTTCTCCCAGATTTCATCACAACCTCCTTTTTCTTGAAAACTTAAAGCTAAATCAAAGTTATCACCTTCTGACCATACGATCAGGGTGTCTTGCTGCTTCTGATATGCTGTGTCTGGTTGAATTTTTGATTCAAGTAAAAGAGAGCCTGCAAATAAGTTCACAATCATAAGAATTGAAAGAGACAATAGAAGCGAATATAATCCCCAGATTTAGTATCACTCTTGAAGCTCCACCCCAACCCGATTGCAGCTCCTTGAGGACTATAAAACTAAAACAAGGAAATATGCTTCGACTAAATGTAAATTTAATTTTTTTGTTTCAATTTCACCACACCACTGATCCTTAACCTAATACTTAAATGATGATGAATTTGATAAGATAAAAAAAATTACATCGCACTAATTTATTGCTTTAAACAAAATGACTAATTCATAGACGAAACATCTTACCATCAGACTCAGCCCTAACTAATAGTGATACACCTTTAAGTCGATCAACATAAACTGAAGATACATGTCCTGTCCCTCTATCATCCCATTGCCTATCTGCATTTAAAGCATATAGCTTTACTCTCCTTCTAGTATCCGTTGACATTTTAATTTTATTTTTTCACCAGTTCCTCTTTTTATAATATAAATCCAAATTTACTAGAACCTCCATTATACATTTATATCTGAAAAAAAATTATTAAATTATGTAATGAAGTCATTTTATGGAATTATTTTAATACTTGCAAACTGTTTATAGAAAAATCTTTCGGTTTTTAATAGCTAAGAAGTAAAATTTTCAAAACTGCTTTCAAACAAATTTTATTACTCATGTTTCCTAAAATTTAAATTTTTTATGTCACTGCATAATTATTTTTATTAGGATTCAATTTTATAACTATTTATGAGATCTGAGGTAATTTTTTTAAAAATAAGACATGAGTAATGGGAAGATGTGCAACTTGAACAGAAAATGATTTGAAACCTACATCAGTGCACAAAGCCGAGGTGGATAAAAACTGAAATTACAAACATACCCAAACAAAGACATTGTAAATAACAAAAACATTTGAGCGACAGAAATAATACCCAACCTATCTAATCATAGCTGTGTAATCATACATGATTTTCCTTTATTTAATTACACAAAATAAAACATTACAGCTAAATTTTTAATAAAAACTTAAATTCATAAATGCTTGAAAAACTTATACTCTCTTTAATTAACCCAACACTTGAACCTTTAAAATAATTCTCACTAAACACAAGAATATGATTAATAAAACCAAACAATCAATTCTGGCTCCTCTAATTCGAAAAAACGTTGAATACAAGAATCGTGTACTCGTTGAAATTGTGGGATAAAAATAACGGAATGAACAAAAACCAGGCCGCAACTCTTTGTACATTGTAAATCATAACATTCTCCGATTACGCTAACCTCTTTTATAAACATACCAGCTAAGGTTTCCTATCTGTTCCATATACCAAAAAGAAATATAAAAGACTCTGTTCAAAATGACCAAAATTGTTTTCCAAAACGGTATAAAACACGATGTGATGACAATGTCATAGTCGATGTCCTTGAGTAACTTCTAAATTGCTTAGATATTTAAAATAAATGCACCGAAGTCATGAAACCAATAAAATCTCTTCTCACACACTTTTCTCGAGGGAAATTTTTATTGAAAAGATTAGCCGAGTAAAAACAATCATTCACACCGATTTTCATCCAATTGTAGGTTACTTATAATTCCAACAGAAATCAGGCGTGTGTAACAATCAAGTCGTTAATCAACGCGAAAATAATAAAAATACCCCGAACGACCAATATATTATAAACTAAATTAATTTATAAGTGAAGGAATCAAATCAATCGATTGCTTTTTTTACCTCTGATAGGCCTACAATGTCTGCGTTAGACGCAAGGAACTACAGAAAATTAATTGTCGTCGGTGTTGGTCGCCTTTTAATAATAATTAACTCAAACTTTATAATCACTTAAAGAAACTTAAATTAGAACGTTTTTTAGAAACCACGACATTTGTAATTCACAATATCTGTTAACTGACGAATACTTATAAACATACAAATATCAGCCATGTTTGATTGTTTAAATAATTTCAATACAACGCTCTACGGGGTTCACAGTTCTAAATGAAGGTTCCTCCGCGACAAAGAAAAAGTTACCGTTGAAAATCGCCAAAAATTTATTCACTAAATTTTTGTTTCCTGAAATTTTTGTCAATTATTTTACAATTTATTACGTATCACATTCTCTATTTTAAATTTTCAAAAGCCAAAACGTCATTATTTTTTAAATTAATCAATAAAAATAAGCACAGCGCATGAATATATAAAAGCCATGACGTCATACTTCTCGACCAATCTGTTATTTTGACAATGACTTGTTTGACAAAGGCGGTGAGCCATTGCCTTCTGGATTGTCAATTAATTTGTTGAATTTTTGCACGTAGGCTACCAACCATTTATAGCGAATCTAATTTAAGGCGCGAATTATCAGGGGAAAAGGTTAAGAACGATTTTTTGATTGAATTATTATTATTTTTAGCATGGTATTAGAATTATTTATAAATATATACTTAAAATAGTCCAAAGCCTTAGTTTATTTGTTATTTATAAGCAAAAAAATTACAGTTGACGGTAAATCGGTAATGTAATTTTCTCGTTATTTATAGGAAAACGCTAACGTTAGAAATTAGCTTCATGAATTAAGTTGGCTTTCTGGAACAGTCGTACCAACAACGTTGATTTCATAATATGGTTTATTAGAACATACGTAAAAGATAATTATTATTTAAAGTTTAATTCGTAGGTAAGTATAATTCGTTTATTTTAAATTTTGTTCATCCTGATTATTTACTATCAATACTTATTTGATATGGACCAAATATGGTTATTAAAATTTTATAACATTTTTTTAAACATAGGTGCAAAAAGTATACCTGTCAAAATGGTTCAGATCAGTTTTGACTCTGTTCTTCCTCTACCCAAAATAAATCTAAGTGAGCATGAAGGTTACACAAAAGCTGAACTTGTACAAAAAGCAAATGAACATCTTGCACAGTTATTTGTAAGTAGTTTCTTATTTCATGTCTTATAACAGATATGTGGAGATGAACAAACACCACATCTTAAATTTTTGTTTTAGGGTTCTACAACATTCGATTTTTACTTACTTCATAATGGTAAGTTACTTAATGATGAGAGAATATATCAAGGAGAAGTTCATGTAATACCAAGACTA
The DNA here is from genome assembly GCA_016920875.1 of Columbicola columbae. Lineage (NCBI taxonomy): Eukaryota > Metazoa > Arthropoda > Insecta > Psocodea > Philopteridae > Columbicola > Columbicola columbae. The sequence continues at coordinate 10,718,958 of JADMLL010000008.1, forward strand.
TGTGGTGGAAAGGGAGGTTTTGGTTCAATGTTAAGAGCAATCGGAGCTCAAATTGAAAAAACCACAAACAGAGAAGCCTGTCGAGACTTAAGTGGAAGAAGACTTAGAGACATAAACGAAGAAAAGAGACTGAAAAAATGGATTGCAGAACAAGCAGAAAGAGAGCAAGAAGCACTTCGAAGGAAGAGAAAAAAATTAGAAAAATTGAATGAAGTTGTTAAACATGATTTCACTGATGAGGATTATAATAAATCTAGGTTAGAAATGCCAGAAAAAATCCATGAATCAGTTGAAGAAGGTTTTAAAGTTAGTACCCAAGAGCCATCTTGTTCTCAGGAGCCTAAACCAAAATCAAGTGAGGCACCTAAGAAAAGAGTTAAAGGGAGGTTATGGTAAGTTGAAGGTTGTTATTACAAAGATTGAGTGTTTTTTGTGGATGTTATGAATATTATTTAACATTTTTTTTCTTTGCAGGGTTGATGAGGATTTAGAATTACTTGACGATAGTGAATCTAACAGTGAAAGTGAGGGTGAATCACCAAAAAAGAAAGCTAAACTTTCAGAGTGATGCAAAATATGATTGTATTGTTAAAAGCTGTCTTAAATTTAACTAAAAATTTGTATAAATTGAGTGGGGATCAAAGAACATAATTCTAATTTTTTTATTTTTGATTTTCTATGACATCAGTTGTGATAATAAAGCTGAATGAAGTCAAATCTGTCTAAAATTTCGTTGTTTTCTGGTCTATAAAAATCTGTTTGTATTTATTCTGTTACATTTTTGCCCATTTACTATTTCCATCTTACTCCTCACCTGTAGTTCAATATCTTTTTACTGAATCTATAACTATGCCTTTCATCTGATTTTTGGTCTATGACAATCACCCTTTGTTAGAACTCCTTAATACTAGACTGACAGACTAGTTATTGTCTCACCTAGTGGCATTAAACTCAAGAAATGTCCAGAACTTATCAACACCACTATACTAAACCTGTTGCTGAGGGTATTTTCCACAATTAAATTTTCAACTGACACTCTTATTGAAAGCTTCTACCTCAAAATTATCTCAAACCAGTCTTGACAATTAAGGCAACACAGGAAAGGAGAAACAGAAAAAAAACAAAATCCAACAATTCCTACAATAGTTATACTTCTATTACTAATCAAATATAGGCTAAACTTTTTTATTCACAAGTAACAAAACTAATTTCTATTAGATCGGATTTTTTTTCCTTTCTCTAATTATTTCATTGATTCACACAACTGACTGATACAAAAAGAGGAATGTTATACTGTAACTATGGCTTATAAATGTTTCCTTAAGCGGCCCCTTTAATAAAATCAAAACGTTCATCATTGTAAACTCATACGACATCTAATTATATAAAAAGAAAAACCAAAGTTATAAAAAATAATTATTTTTCAGAGAAGCTGTTCGGTTATAACTAAGAATCAGAGCACTAAGTATTCTGACTCTCCGAATACTACTGTGCGTTTATAGGAAAATTATAGTCTTGTACGAAACACTGTGTGTGTTATTATTAAGAAAAATGCAGCAAGAAGATAAGTTAAACAAATCCCACACCATTCGAATAAAATCTTTGCTTTGCACTCCCACCCAAGCCTTTCAAATTTTATTTATGGTTTAGCCGCTGGATAAATATTGTCGATTAGAGCGTTCATGGATTTTAGCAATAGGCACACAAACTGTTAGAAAATTATAAGAGTACCAAAAACTAAATATCTCACCCTAGCTTGTTACAACAATCCAACTTTTCTTTAGAATTACATTTAGGCAGTGAAAATAAATTTCATTTAACAGAACAAAAAAAAAGGAAAACAGAAGTACAAAAAACAAATCCGATCTTTACAGTTAATAAATGAAATAAAATAATAAGTATAAATCTGGAAAAACAAGTAAAACGAAAAAGGACATAAGTTTACCTACGCAATGAAATGATCTATTTATATACTGAAGAAAGTTTAAAATAATATAATTTTGTACTAATAAAGAAAAAAAAAATTCATCCCGTTTAGACATATAATAAAAATAATAATAAAGAGAAAGAACTTGAAAGAAAAACCCCCAAAAAAGAATTCGTTTCTCCATCAAAAGTTCTCCTCTTGGAGAGAAATTTTCGGAGATTCGCGATTGCACATTCAGCAGCGGTTTTCCCGCTGGCTGAGTCCAGATCTTAATTTTCGTATTGGGGAAAATAAAATAAAATAAAAAATTTCCTTTTTAAAATATCACTTAAGATTAAAAACAGGGGCTAAAGGATGAAGCAACGAACCCAAATTTGTCCAAAACAAAAAGTTAAACAGATAAAATTATTCATAAGTATAACGCATCCGGATAAAAAGAAAAACCTGAGTTGGATGTTTTACCAAAACCTTATCTTTCAGAGTCTTCTATTGAACTATGTATTCCTTTAACATCCCCTCCATTCCAAAACTTATTTATGAGTTAACTGATTTTGTTTAACTGCAAACCAAGCCTGTCAGTGGTTTTAAACCATAACCACCCCCAAAAGGAGAAAACCATTCTTCTACAAAACGCCCACATAAAAAATTAAATGAAAATTTTTCCTGTTGTTCATTTAACAACAAGAACTTCTGCTTTTTCCCAAAAAAAAACTGTTCCCGGGTGGAGTTCCTGGTTTCCCGTTTGACGGACTATGAAAACAAACTATGGCTGATAGGGGTTAACAAAAAACCAAATCTGCTAGTTGGAGAGTTTAAGCAAAGGATTCAGCCTCTTCGTTAAATCCTTGAGACTCAGCCAAGAACCATAAAATGAAAAAGTCGCCCCTAAAAGATGTGAAACCCTTGGAAAACCAATATCCTACATGAGCTGTGAAGTCAATGCTTAATATAAAATCCTACCACCCATAAAAATATTTTAATTTTAGATTATAAAACAAACTCGTACTCAAGAAATAGTCTACCAAAAAGAGAAAAACAAACAAATTACAATGTCAAATTATAAAAAAAATTATTAAAATTATAAAATTAATTTTGATTGCCAAATCTACCTTTTTGTCCCTCCACCGATATTAGTGAAGTTTTATAAAAAAAATTTTATCATATCGTTTAAATCTAAATCTGTGTTGTATTTCACCATAATCAGTTGTTTGAGGGGGATCTCAAACAACCCAACAGTCAAACCCAATCAATAATGAAACTTGATCAACTCAAAACCAACACAGATATTATGTATAATCATCAACTTAAATCGAAAAAAATTTCATAATACATCCTAAACGAAAGATTACAATTGTCATGGATGATTGTACACCTTTCCTATATTAACATTTCCAAGAGACTGTACAAATAAAACAAAAAGGACAACTCCCATCTTAAATCAATTACAGATCACAAGATGAAAATCCATAAAAATTCGGAATCGTGAGATATTAACCAAACGAACTTAAGAAATTCAAATAATAGAAATGCTCATACCTGTTTGACAGATTCATTGAAAGTGGAAAAATTAACTGCTTCATAAACATAAAAAAACACGTCTATCACACCCACCATTACTTTTAGCTTTATCAATCAGAAAGTAATGAATTAATTATTAATAATAAAAGAAGAGGCGGTAAATTTATTTTAAACGATTATTACAAACAAAATCCGTTTTTCAAAACCCTCAACACGGTTAGCGAACAAAATTTTTATCAAACTACATTGTTTCCGGTTATGACATCCGTTATAATTACTAACATATGAAATGTTTTACAATTTATATTCGATTTTGATTAATGTCACATTTAAATTTGAGTGTTTTCAAATAAATAACGAATTTTACTCCGCCATGAAAAAACTGCGCGTCTGTCAACCGCCATTTAACGGTTTACGCCACCGCCTTCTTGTACTGTTTCGTTTTCATCCATTACTTTCGACTTGAACCATTGCCAATTATTTTAAAATTTATTTAGATTTCATTTTTAATCAAAAACAAAACGAAAACACTCTGATTCATTGTTATTCGGATTATTTATAGATATTTATCTTTAAAAGTATTTAATAACAAAAATATTTTTCATATTAACGTTAAAAATTTAACGGAATTTCGTTTTAAGAGTTCAAAAAATTTTTTTCTCGTAACTGAGGCTAAGCTTTAACTTGTTTATAATCATAAATTTGAATGAGATGATGATTACTTCAACTTATTCGTTTAGGAATGTAGAAAAAAAAACAAAAACCTTAGCTTAGTCGATTACAAATTTAAATAAATTCTAAAATCCTCAAAATTCAATTTTAAGCAGAAGTAGGTACCGAAGGTCATCGGTAATTATTTGGGCCTTTTAAAATGCCTTTTTATAAATAGTTCTTACGATATTAAGAAATAGACTCGAGGGCGAAAACACCAGAGTGTTATTAACTAATCAACAACAACAAAAAAAAAATGTGGTCAAGTTGTCTCCACAGTTGTTAAACAAACAAATTAAGATTTTGCAATTTAATATTTGAAAATAATCAATTGATGAGTAGTATAGACAAATATTTATGGCACGCTAAAGAGAGGGAAATCCCAGGCTGCAGATTAAGGTGATACTCCCTCCGTGAGCAAAAAAATTTCGAAAATAAAACGGTGAGCCTGAATAACAACTTCCGGTGCTTTCACCTATGAGTAAGATCTACTTTAAAAGACTCGGTCATTTGTTTACTTTCAGGCTTAATTCACATACACACACATACATTCAAGATAGAGGCCCTAATTGATATTTCCCGTTCCATTGCACACACATACACACTTTTATTTCAAAATAATTTCAATTTTTTTTTCTTAATTGCACGATCGACTTTATCATTTTTGCAATATTTCTGTGTAAACATTTTTTTTCTTTCTTATTTTTTGAAATAATTTTTCTTTTTCTTAGCGATTTTTATAAGCTTAACAAAAAAAGCTATGGAGACATAAGCGCCTTAATTTAAAAAGAAAATGACGTATATGCTTATGGTAACCTACCCTACGAATATTAAAACCAACAAACCGTTTCATTTTAAACAACCAAAACAACCTTTTCCCTCATTCTTGTTACTATCTAATAAAAAATTTCATTTTGTCTCAAGACACCAAATCGAACGTTTTGAATGACATAGAAAAAGCTTTTGTTCATTTAAAACGAAAACGGCGCACCGATTTTAAATTCAATGTGACACCGAACTGATCCAGAGTCATTATCATAAACCTACCCTACCTCGATTAACTACTATAATTTTATTAAATATCATAAAAAAAACTTTCTTTTTATGTTGTGTACACTTAAATATTGTTTTAAAAAAATTATTATTACAAAGAGACTACTAAGGAGACATGGCCATACTATCCGTGACAATATCAAGAGCGTTGAGCAAATCCTGTCCTTGGAGTAATGAACTGTCCAGGCCGACGGGTGCGTTCACATCGTAATCCTGCTGACTCAGGTCGATTAGTGAAGGTATGGCCGTTCCTTCCGGATTTAACAACGAACAAGAATTCGTTCTGAATCTCTGCCTCTCCTTTTCCTCTCTTTCCTCCTCCTCCGCCTCTTCTTCTTCGAGTTCTCGACTATTACTAGTCGTTGACAACTGTCTTAGAATGGACACCACGGCCGGAAGGTTTTCTTTTGGTATTTTTTCCTGTGGGTTCACAAAAAACAATTCGAATATTAAAAACCCGATTTTGATTTTGTTTTCTTTTGTTTTGTTCTTTCCTTCTCCTAATTACTTACTCTTCTTATCATTTTCCTGTTTTTACAGTCATGAAAAATAAGAGAAAAAGGAACATTAGCTAAACTAGGATATAAGCTTTGTGGTTGGACCTTATCTTTGGAACCAAAACCACAATTCTTAACATCACACTCATTTGTCATTCTTTTTAACCTGTTGCTATTAACTTTAAGTTTTAAAGTTCTTAATAAATCATCTCTAGTGACTTAAATTAAACCAGCTCAACTACAACAAATGAAGCACCCACCAAACCCAAACTTATTCCAGTTGAGTCTATACCTACCCAACTACAACAAACTTAAAAGTCAGCACTTTCGAACTGATTTTGATTTAAATTAAACCCATCCGACTACAATAGACTGTTAAGACAAAACCAGAAATGAGTTAGCTGTTGGTCTTTGATTAGGTTGAAACAAACCAACAGTACAATAACTACCCTCCACTTTCAAATTAGTTTTTCTGTCTGAATCTGAACCAAACCAGCCATGTCAGACTACACAGTTAGAAGCTTTAAACAAGTCTCGATTGAAACTGGTACCATTCAGGTACAAGAGACTCAACAATAATTCAACTTCCAACAAGACTAACCATCATTTCGGATCAAAACTAAACAAACCTAAGCTTTGGCAATCAGGAACCAGTAAACAGTTTCAAAGAAGACTTGGTTGAAATTGTACCCACCCCACTAGTCCTAAGGACTTCTGAGTTGTGAATCAAATTAAACTAATTCAATCACCAAATACTAATCTAATTCTAGACTAGTTCTAGTTCAAATCAAACCAACCCAACTACCACAAAACCAATTTCTAGTCCTAAAATTTTGATTTTGCGCTATTTCATAATAACACCCACCCACCCCCGGGGGTAGGGTTGATTAACTGATTCAAATCAACCCAATAACACAAAACATCCAAAAAATAAACTTAAAACTACTTAATTACACTAAATTAATTAATTAATAACTAATTATCGCTATAAACCATAATCGAGGAGTCATCAAAACGTCGAAAAAAAATTCTAAGTGAACCAAAAGCTTCATCGAAACAATTCGAAAGCCAACATTAAAGACAAAAAAAAATTTTTTTTCCCCAGCAAATCGAGCCAAGTCGTAAAAGACGTCAAAAAACGAAAACATCTCAAGCTCCTAAGCAAAAATTGAAAGCAATCAATTTCACTTAGTAAGCAATTAAGGTTTCGCATTCGAAATGATTGAAACTAATCTAAAGAGAGGAAGAAGGAAAAGAAAGAAAAAAAACTTTGGCGCCGAAGAATCTGTGTCAAATACTTTTCACGTCCTGGGCATGTCAAAGGAAAAATTTTTTAATTTCTGACAAATTCGACAGGAAAGTCAAAAACTACAGTGTCGCAGTAATGTTTTAGTTGCGAACATAACGAGACGTTTCATCAAAACGAATACCAACCAAAAAAAAATTTAAACCCTCGAATTTAATTTAATTTAAATTAATTAAACAAAGCCGACGTCACGGTAACAGCTGTCAGCAGTCACAAACGCCAGGAATTTAAAAATACTCCAAATCCAAAGGTTAATCAATTAATTAACTAATTCAATTAGGAGGAATGGGGGACGGGTTAATCAAAACCTATTCAAAGATTTATTTTGAAAAATTCGATTTGGAACTAAAAAAAACTGCCAAAAAAACTCTCTCCTCCCTCCCACCCACCTCCTCACGCCCCCGACTTTGAAATAATAATAATAAAAAAACAACAGCAGCAGCAGCGGAAAAAATGACAAAAGAAAATTACATAATTATCAGAGATTTCATTTCAAGGAAACAAACATGTCGGTCAACATTTATTTTCATATTTTTGGGCCATGACGTAAATGAAAATTTGTCAGCTCACGTGCAAAAGGTTCAACGTCTTTAAGATAAAAAAAAATCTCGCAATCAATGATGCCAACAAAACAATTTCCTTTCGGTTTTTAGCGGGAAAGCTTATTTTACAAAATCGATGACGGTTTTCATTTTAATAAATTTCGAATTTGGGGGGTTCAAAACGAACTCACACTTTTCGGGGGTAAAGGGGGTTATTGGGTTCGGGTTCAAGACCTAATTAAAAGCTACGATTTTAATTTAGAGAAAAAGAAGAAAAACAAAAACTAAACTCAAAGGTCAAAAATCTTAACGACTCAGGTCGCTTAACTCTAATTTGAATACCATTCACGACGAGAAAAAAAAATTTCCGAATGGAATAAAAGGAAAACAATTTTCGTGACACATCATGTCGAGAGAGAGACCGAAACCAAATCCAAAACCGAAAATCGTGGAAATAAACATTAACATGAACATTTTTAATGATGAGCCATTAGACATGCGCGAACGGGGAAAGAATGACAGTTATCATTGCCACGAAAACAAACTAAACTAAACTAAACTACTCGTTCCCAAATTACGTAACTGAGTAATGTTAGGGTACGATAATGGAATAATTGCATTTGATTTATTTGAACCCAAGTTGACCAAAAGCCCGAGCTGCAATTTAACACAACGGACATGAGCTTTTGACGATTAAGATGATAGCAATTCCAAGAGCTTCACGAAAGCTTTACGCGTTCTCACCACCGACGACTGGAAACAAATGAAAAAACCCGAAGGAGGGTGTTGGGGGTTGTCATCCCCCGAAACCAATTTAAATTTCTTCGGCTTCATCTTTAATCAACCGGCGGGATTCAAAAAGGAAACGAGCTATTAGTCTACGAAATAACTTTTTCTGTTAAATCGTTTCGAATGAACATAATTTTCCTGGTCATAATTCAAGGTTAGGGACGATTGTCACTGCGCAACAACTACAAAAAAAAAAATTCAACCTCGAACTGAAATTTTCCCAAAAAGACATTCGAAGGGAAATAAAAGGAAAAACCGTTATTCGATGAAGAACCGCAAAACGATGCTGACGTCACGCCCGGATGAAAAAGGAAAATTTGAAGACGAAAGGAAATTTTCACCCATTAGACAACAACAAATAATTTTCTTTTTTTTTATAATCAAGATTGGTAATAACTATTTATTGTATTTAAACTGACCATTTTATTTATTAATTACCATTTCTTAATGAGTAATAATTAATTGGAAATTTTTTTAAAAATTATTTTAAGGACTCTTCCCACCTTCAAAACGTTTTTTCTTAGAGATCTTGAGGAATGAAAGCTTTCCTTCCATTTCAGGTGAAAGTATACATAACAAAGTGGGGATTATGGGAGAGAGAGAGTTTGTGTATGTCATGCCCGTGACAATTTAAAAAAACCTAAATCAAAACAAAATTATAAATTCAATTAATTGACATAACAATGTTTCAAGACTAGAGACATAAGAGAGACTAAACTCGGGTGCAATCTCATCGAAACATTCATCAGACACAACTCTTCAGCCAACAAAGTATCAATAATCCATTTTCTATATTATATTTTTCTTTTTAAAACACCGCCTTCTAATCCGTCCAACCATCTTCATTCCCGTACAGATTCGTACATAAGAGACAGGTTCACTACGTTTTTCGACGTTTTGGGTTTCGACTCCGACTCGAACCTATGCATATATAACCATGACTAACGTCGCAGCCACTAACCAATAAATTCATGAGGACGCTGTGACTCTGCAAGGATTTTGTCGTCGTCGTCGGCGGTGATTCTGATTCCGAACCCCCGCCACCATCCGCCAGCCAAACGCTTTCCTCTCTTCCTTTCCCTCTCGGCCTCGGCATGCTAATCAGATGTTGGAGCAGTTGAGACGGTATCCTCTCTATCGTCTCTCCTTTTTCATTTTTTGTCCGCTTCGATTTGGCCAATTTCTCCGGGAGACCGCTGTGAGCTCTTTTGGCCGCTCTGTCGTTGCCCTGAGCTCCCAGGCAAGGCAGTGATTTGTGTTGATTTGTATCGCACAACTTCTTATTCTGATAACCAGACGATTTTATCTGTGTCCCTGCGTCTAAATCTGAAAACGGATAACCGAGAAAGATGTGAAATTTAAATTTCGACCTTGAAACAAAAAAAATTTATTTTACGAGTGGGTTCTCATCCGGAAAATCTTTTACCATTTCTCCTGGGATGCGAGAGCTTTACTGCTTCCGACAAACGAACCACGTCACGTCCCTGATCACTCGTTTTTACCATATTCTGGGAAACTCTTTCGAACGTCTGTGATCCTGGATCGCTTAACAATAATTCGGCTAAACTGGATTCATTTTTCACATTATTAGGTGGCGGCCTGAAACCGAATAGGAAGGGAGAACAAAAAAAGAATTAACAACGCCTAATCGACATCGAAATTAAAACTCAAGGCCATTTACATTTAACAACGACCACAACAACAACAACAACAACAACGGTATGTACCATGAGTCCGTGAAGTCTTTTTGAACTGAATTTAGCTTTTCCTGTGGTGAGCTCCACATAAGATCTGTAGCTGATATCAATAACGGCAAGTCTTCGTCCACAGGTATGAACGGCGCTTTCAAACAGAGATCCTCGTCCATGTCAGAACTCCCCGAGTCCAAATTCAACGACATGAGATTTCCCATATGGTCCTCATCCGTTAAAATTGGCGACTGCTCGGGACTACATAACGAGGGAATGCTGCAACCACCAGGACTCTGAAATAGAACACGACAAACAAAAATTTTTCATTCCTTCCTTCGAACAATTTTAAAATTCAACAGTCAAGCATCACACTCAGCTTATTTGAATGACTATCTCTGACCGAAGAGGCAAAACCGATTTTTATATGAAACAATAATAAACAAATAAACTTCGTGTTTCGTCAGCAAATCGTTACAAAAAAAAAAACTTGACCAAATTCAAATCGAAAAGATAAAAATGAAAAAACCGAGTCAAGAGTTTCTTAATAATCCTAGCAGGAGGTCTTCAATAACTCTTTCGACAATCTCTTGAAGGCTTTTACTGCAGGACTGTGATGTCTTCTACATTAATAACATCTCTCAGACGAATATTTAAACAAAACAAATAAGAAGACCTGCTTTTGGTAACTGGCGAGAACCCAAATTTATAAAATTTGGAGGACTAAGAAGAAGGGGGAGGTACAGAAAACAGAAATGGTTGGTTGTATCATTCGATTCGTTTCCACTTCTTTAGAACTAGTATAACCTTCTCAAAGGTATACGAAATAAGAAGTAGAGTGTACCGCCTTGACATCTCTTCGGATTAGTTTTTAGAAAAATGATTTATAGACACATCACCGTCCCGCAATAAATCCACACATCTTGTCCTCGGTTGAGTTCTAAGTTTTTTTAAAAATTTGGGAAAACAAGAAAATTCGGGCTCGTACAAGAGTGAAACTTGTCTCATAACCCGAGTTTTCTCGCATCGTAATAACAAACATTTCTCCCACTCTGCTGCGCTTAACAATATTCTTTCTGCATCTGTCATGTTATAGAAATCCCACCACAAGACAGCAACAAATAAAAATCGGTTAGGCCACATAATTTCGCGATCGATTTTCAACATCCCGCATGTGACGCATTGTCACATCCTTCATGTTTGTGAATGCAATCAATCACTTGCCACACTTCACTGCATTTTAGAGAAAAACACACCTTCGTGAAACAAGGAGACTGTATTCTGCCATTGAGGTCTGTCGGCGAACCAGCCGAATCCGAATCGTCTCTGTACGAGAAAAACGGGTCTCCGCTTGCTTTCGAATTACAACTAGATTGAGAATCACTCAGAGAGTTCAACTCGTCCGTGTTCAACAGAGGACAATAGTTTTCGTTAAGAAAATCGTCGAACATATCGCTCAGCTGTGGCAAGTCCAGGGGTACGCAAACATCTCCGGCTGTCGGTGCCAAATGTGTGAGATCCTCGGGTTCGTCTTTCAGCACTGAAAACGTCAAAACAATTTTGCGGTCAGGATCGTGGTCAGACAACAGCCCGACAAAACACACTCCACCCGTCGGGGTACTCACTCGTAAGGCCGGGCTCGTCGTCGGAAAACATGAGAAATCCTTTGTTCATGTCTTCTGTTTTGGGTGCAAAGATCTTGGACGTCGCTAGTTGAGGTCTCAGGGTGCGAGTGATGGGTTTATCCGATTCCGGAACGGGAGACAGAGTGTTCGGTGAAACCGGGAAGAAGGAATTAGTCGGAGTCACGGTGACGGGAAGAGGTTGAACTTGAACCATGCAAGGAATATCATTTTGCTTTTCGATTTTCGGCAATCCGGAGAATATTTTCGAGGTGACTGCCGTGGGACGTGTCGCGGGAACCGTCTCTTTCTTTACAGCCGACGCAAATATTTTAGCCGTCACAAACTGGGGCACCGTCTCTGCTTCCACTTTGATCTGTTTCTCAGTTTTATCTTCTATGGCCGGTTTTCTTCCGACCAACTGAGTACACGAATAAACTTCATTTTTATTTTCAATTCCGCTGGAAAAAGAAATAAAAACAATTAACAAACAATCAAAAGACAAACCCCAAAACCCATTCCAACCGTCCACTTCTAAACCAAACGGAAAAATCACGGTTCTCGAGAGAAAGAAACAAAAAACCCGCTAACGCCACATCAATTACCATCCATTAAACGAATACACTCCGACGATAATGAACGAGAGAACCCGTAAACAACATCGACTCGTTAGTTACATAAGATGAAAAACTCAAATTGATTAGTTCGAGAATAAGATCCGCTGTGACAGAGACCAGACTGATAAGACCGAACGGATCATCTCTCCGTTATCATTTCTCCTCCTCGAATTTTTCTTCTAAATTTTTAAAACTACGTCGACACACTCACCGACACACACACCAAAACCAAATGAAATTTATTTCAGAGGCCTCGTGTCGGGGAAAAATCCGACTCCATTACCTTCCCCCGCGCCCAAATCCCCGTGTCACACAACAAAACACAAAATTTATTGGAAAAATTTCTCGTCGAACCAAACAACAACCGAAAACTTTTGTTTTTGTCTTAAACAACAATTAAAAATAAACACTGTAGGGAGAGAAACCAAGCCAAAGACGACAGATTTAAGAAATCACAAACGAACCAAAAATTCAAAAAGAAAACAAATAAAATAAAAATACTCACCGTGACAAAATCCCACAGGAATATTTAATTGATATAAATAATTTATTTTATAAATTGAAGATTTAATAAATAAATAAGAGCGAGTAGTAGAGAGAATAATAAAAATAATCGAAAGAGAGCTTCGATATCGAATCGATCGAACCAAACCGCGAACTTTGTTACACACGGACTACGAACAATTTTTGTGCTAACACGAACAAATGAGTTGATTCTAAAGCCCCGCCTTTCCCGCACGCTTGCAGCCTTTTGTCACGCGGCCATCATACACATCGAAAGTAAAAGTACTTTCCATTATTTATTTTATTTATTTATCTATTTAATTACGCGAGAGACGTACATCCACGTTATTAATAAATAATTCCTTTGGGTCGACAACTTTTTTTTTTCACTCCATTTTATTTTCTTTTTCAACGAAAAATTTGTGAAAATTTGAAAAAGCCAAGTTGGACTTAAAAATGTCACCGAGCCAAATTGTACTGGCACATTCCGATACACATATCTATATTCCTTTCACACCTGTTGTGCATGAACGGAGTTTAGTGGGAAAAGCCAAGAAATTGGGTGAATGTTTTCATTGTTTTGTATTCTTCAAGCTAAAATCCTTTTGAAATTTTATTTCTCTTTTTATTTAATGTTTTGGAAACGAGCTCAAAATCAAAAATTTTTAACTTCAATCTTTCACTAAATAAAGATGTACAAGATGGTACGTCATGAAGCCCATTTGTCTCTAATAAGTGGTTGCCGGAACCACCTATTAAAAATTAAAAACCTACAGCACCACAAAAATTTGCTAATAAATAGAAACTAGAACAAAACAAACTTATTGTGCATTATTTATGAAATTAAAACAATAAAAATATTATGTGGACCAAAAATTAAACCATAAAATTACGGGGAAAGTGATAAATCCAAATAAACTTTATAAATTCGTCACGTTTACCAAGTATTTATCATATTTACCGGGTGATTTATAAAACATTCAACTCCTAATTAAATCAAATATTGCTTACAATCTACATAAATTTGTAGTGCTTCGAATCAATCCTTACTTTGATCTTAAAATAAATTATAAAATAAACGTTAAAAAAAAAGTAAGAAAGTATATGTTTATTGGATTGTAGTGTATAATATAAAATAAAACAGAAAATAATGTCGGTGTTATGTCTTGCACCTAATATATTTCACGGTAAAAGTGATAAATCAGACATCACCTAAGATTAATAAATTCGACAAATTACTTAATATTTATCACATTTACCGGTGAGTTTATGAGGTCTCCAACCCATAATCTGAGCAAACTTTTATTAAATTCCTCATTACGAGATGGAGACTTGATAAACTAACCGGAAAATGTGATAAATATTGAGCAATTTGTCACATTTAACAAGCTTAAATGGTAGTTATGAATAATCACAGAGAGTTATATAGCCTACATATATTCGCCAGATTAATCACTTTCACCTTAACATAGTTTATCACATTTACTGGCTAGTTTATACAACATCAAACTCGTAATTTTTTATTAAATTCCGCATTACAAGTTGGAAGCTTTATAAACTAATCGGTAAATGTGATAAATATTCAATAATTTGTCACATTTTCCAAATTTAGGGGTGATTATGAATGGCCGACAATTATATATACAGTCGTGGGAGGAGTAGTATATTGGTTAAAGTTCCAGACTAGGACGCAATGATTGTGAGTTCGAATACTCCTCCCGCATCCCAAATTCCTCCGTTAACCCCCAAAAGGGTAAAAACGAGATTAAAACCACCACTAAAATTATATATACAATCGCCAGATTTATCACTTTTACCTTAATACATATTTATCACACGTTTCTAAAGATGTATGTTTGTAAAGATCGTTGTAAGACCGTACGTTTGTGAAGACTTAATCAATGTAGCTTATACTAATAATATTTATATAATATTTACTAGCTATTTTATAAAATCTCCAACTAGTCATGGAAAATTTAATAAACGTTTGCTCAGATCACGAGTTTGACATTTTATAAGCTAGCCAGTAAATATGATAAATATTCAGTATTTTGTCACATTTTCCAAATTTATTGGTGATTATGAATGATCGGTGAGAATATTCGCCTGATTTATCACTTTTACCTTAACATATTTATAAGGTTTAAGGCCCAAACCCGGCATTATTTTCCAGTTCTCCTAATACATAAAAATAGGTGTGGAGATTAAACCGCATTCCTTATTACATTAACTATAGACCAGTGTGCATTACTTATGAAATAACTAACAGGAAAACTTTGATAAATCATAAAAGGATATATATATACGGGTCGTTGGGTTAATAATAACACATTGATGACCTTCACAGTTACGATTTATTGACAATTTTTTTTTTTAAATATAATCTCAAGTACAAGGATGAGAGAAGGGGTTAAAACACTTTTAATTTAAGATAATTACAACTCAATGACACGCCGAAAACACCGTGACATCTTAATAATAAAATAAAAATAAAAAATTTATTTTTCCCTTATCCCCAAATCCGATTCTAACTCCGTGGGCTTTCGTCTCGTCCTCAGATGAACTTTCGTGAACTCGACACGACAAGAGTCTGACCCGATATTAAAACTATTCTGCATGAATAATTCGACACACAGAATCCACGCTCTCGTCTCATACATCACAAAAACGTGGGTCATCATCATCATTATCGCTCCTCCATCTGTCTCTCATTTTCATCTCTTCCACGGTTCAGATGAAATTTCCTTACTAATCCTCTTCTACGTGAGGAGGAGAAACTCGTTCGTCTTCGGGGCGCCGGAACAATTCATAAACGAACAGCAGCACACACGTGCGAATAGACGGATCCAAATGATAAACAACAAACCGAATAAATAATAAGCAATAAGTTTGGCAACGGACCCACATTTTTAGTTCCATTAATCTATAATGAACTCACCAAAACCTAGATAAATAAAATCCTTATTTATCTCCTTCATTTTTTTCTTTTCGGGAAGCGACGGGGGTGCTTACCAAATTTAAAACTTCGTCAATCTTACTCCTAACGAGTTACAATATAAATAAAAAATTTCAAATCAAATCTTCGAGTGTTGCCCTCATAAAAATACTAATTTTAAGCTGAAATTTTTTTTTAAAAAGATTTTGATAAAATGCCATTTCCACATTGCGTGAATCTCCTGATTCGAAGCCAAGACAAGTCTACAATAACAACGTGAAAGAGAAAAAGAAATCTTCCTAAGTATCCTTGGCCTTTACCATCTCTTTACTGCAACAACCGCTTAACAAACCATTTTCCTCGAGTTTCCTCGCATTATTTCGCTGTCGTCTTCGTTCGGAGGGAGGAGACTGCCATTCCAACTCTCAAACTACAAGCTTGAACTCATCCGATTATTTATCTACATGTCATTTTAAGTGTCTTTCATTTTTCCAAACAAAAAATTTTTTCTTCCTCATAAACCTCTGATATAATCAATCGACTATAACTAACATTAATGCATGGAGCGTTGTAGTTTTACTAAACCGATTATATTTCTTATAATACTTTAAAACGTTTAGTGTTTTCTAAGTGCGTTTAGTACTGAAGTTCCCAAACTTTTTTGTGTCGTAGACCCTTTGTCATGTTTTTCGGTTTTGGGTACTAACCTGATATTGATTTTTGTAAATTTCTCACTGTGGTGAACTAAATTACTAACTTTATAGGTACTTTTATAAATGATGTAGATGCCTTTATATTATAAGATAGTATAATGTAAGTAAATAGGTGCTATCAGTGTATGTTGAGATCCACTATCTTGGACCCTAAAATTTTTTTCGCTGACCTAGACCCCTTGCAGGTTGTCACAGACCCCTGGTGGTCGATATAGACCATTTTGGAATCACTGGTTTAGTATATGTTGTAAAATATTCACATTTACGAAGTGGGACCTTACAAAATGGCACACATAGAGAGAAACACATTCTGGGTGAAAAATAATCACTGCCATAACTCAAAACACCACTTTCATCATCCAGGTTCTCATCAAATTCAACATGACTTCCGGATAAGTTATAAATTGCCTCACCTTCAGGAGATAACTCTGCCGCCTGCAATTTTTATGGTAATTAAAATATTCGATAGTAGTCAACCAGTTCAAAAAACCCTTAATGCCCTAAACCCCAAAAATTCATATAAAATATAGACCAACGTGGTCCGTTAAGTGCTAACATGTCCTGAACCTTATCAGGTAGTGACAAAAACCAGAACCCATCCACAAGACGGAAAAACGCTCCTGGTATACACTTAAAGACAAGAACTACTCCTTCGTTGGTAACAGTTCAAGAGAGAACCATCCAACCAATCACAGAGTTCCGTTTATAAAGAAGTGTTCTGATTGGCTGGATCGTTGCGTCGGCAAAAAATATAATTACCACCAATTTTATAATATGTAAAAGTTGATCAGTTAATGAATTCATTTCAAGAAGAAAGAATTTACGAACAGACGGCTAGATTTCTTCAAGCCTCGACTCAGTTCAGCACCGACGTGCAACAGCAGCTCGAAAAAAATCAGCTATAAGCCTCCCAACTACAAATAAATCGCTTATGCATTTAACATACGATAACAACCACGTGGGTTGCTAAAATTAAAACAACTCAGCACATCCTACAAATTAATTAATTAAGCTTTACGACTAAAAAGTAAAAAAAAAGGTTTTAGCGAGATAATCGCAAAGAGAAACAAATTACATCCACGCAACAATGAATCGCCAATTGGTTTCCCACTTGACAGGATTTAACAAACGAAACGACAAATCATAAATTAGGACTTGAGAACACTACTATGTTTCATGTCTGTGTCAAAATTTGAATAAATAAAATCATAACAGACATCTTGTCAACTTCAAAAACGCAGGGAACCGAACACTGAATTCAATCAAAAACTAACAAACCGAAAAATTTACCCTCGAGGACATCGATCATGTTTTACCAAACCTACATTCCGAATCGATTAAAGCCGTCTGATCGAACTTCGAATGCGAAATCAACAGCGACAGATGACAAGATTCACGGGTCAAACGGGAGGCTTAAAGGGGCGGTGAGGAACCTCAACATCTAATTCGCCATCGGACTTGCAAGACACACCCAATCCATCGCGACTTCTTATCTCAGCGATTAAGTCTTAGAACTCTGATAATCACGAATAGTTAACCCATGCCCGGGGTCAAAGTAGTTGGCTCGAGTGTTATGTGTGCATTTACGTATCACCAAACCAACCCTAATCAAAATACAAAAATTTCACACGAAAGCGAATAAGCGTAAAAAAAAAGCAAACAAGTTTCACTTTTATTCTGACTGAATAAATAATCTATGACCAAATAGATAAATAATTAATTAGGTAAATATTAATGAAAAAATTGATCTACAAAAACGCATTCCTAACCGGGTAATCATTACGACACCTTGACAGAACTTAGGCTTCATTTGGATTTTTGCCAGAAAAGTTTTTTTTTCACTCCTCTTAAATATTCATTCATCGACGTTCAAGACTTCTAAATTTCGTGTGTCCTACTTACTCGTTTACACCTTCTGGAATTATAATCTTTGGGGTCGTGGTCAAGCAACAGTCTTTGAGAATTAGTCCAGTTACGTACATGGTCATAGCAAAATGGAGGTGGGTGACAACTGACAAATGGCGAACGCAAACTGAAATTTAGTGTTAGAACCTCTTTTGTCGTGAATGTCGGTGTAGTTATTTGCTGACTGCTATTTCGCGTCATAGAACTTGGGTGGTAGTAACGGGAAGATCAAGAAAACTCAAATTTCATCCCTGAAAGAGGTTTAGGTTCTAACCTCTGGAGAGGGGTTGATTTGGGCGAATCATTTTATATGAGTTTCGAGTCACTGATCTTTGAATTGGTAACCGCCCAACTTCTTACTTGCCAGACGATACCGAAATTCCATAAATATCGCACACTTGTAAGACAACCAGCTTCATAAATAATTAGGTGAACAAAGAGAGCTGTAATCTTACGAAAGAGTGTGGAAAGAGACCAATCCTCCTGATTCGGAGTACCCACACACCCTCATCCCTTATACTACCATCCAAACCGTACAAAACCATAACCAACAAAACACTACGATACCCACAAGCTACAACTAAAACCTCTTCAACCCCCCCCTTCTCCCGAAAAAACCGCATAAAAAAAGGCAATGACCCTTCAACTCTCAATTTCAATTTTTATTTACTCTTTTTTTAAGTGTAATAAAAACCACTGACATAAAAATGAGAATAATTTTATTTTCGAAAATCTTGGAATCTGGCACAAACGTAAATCAATTAAAATAAAATGTTTTCGAAGTATGAATGACCCAGAATAAAAATTATTAATAGATCAAAATAAATAAATCAATAAAAGCGGGTTTATTTCGAGTCGAATCCTTACGAAAACAAAAACAAAATCTCATGACACTCCAACCTAATTATAGTTAGACCAACTAGTCTAGAAACTTCGACCGACAAAAGCCACGTTTTATGCTTATTAATCTACTTCTTTCAGATGTTCAACGCACAAACGATTCTCGACCACGACTGTGTCTTTTATAAAAGTATCCACCCGACTCCAAATTAAGTTTAATGTTAGCCCACATCAAACCCAAGTCTACACTCAACTATAACCCAACTTTATAGCTGGACCCATACTCTCAAATTCCGTCTTACAAATAATTAACTCTGAGACTTTTAAAATCCATCTGTAAGCTTTATTCTCAAAAACATTACATTAGGTCATCCACTTGCATCGGTATTATGTAACGATGATAAAACAAGGCCCTAAGGGAGGTTATCAAACTTTTCCATAAGAAAAAAACTGCGGTAATTACAAAACAAAAAAAATGCAGATGCAAAACCCAAAACAGAAAACACAATTTTGAGACTCTGTAAGGGAATTCCTCCAATACCCACAAAAAATTTCACCACCAACAGAACCAAAATCCTATTTTATAAATATTAAACCAAAAATTTGTCCGACAACAAACACAAATAATTCAATAAATAAATAAATAAAATTTTACGAGTAACCTTTAAACCGCCATCATTGCCCAACAGGACCAAATTTCAAGGCAGATTTCTTTGACTCTTTACTAACATTGCAAATTCCTGACGTAAGAAAACTACGAAGACTAGCTTAGGGGGGTTAAAGGTCTTTAAGAGCTACAGAATTCATGAAACCAATATTTCATTTCATAAATAATGCACACTTCTATCAAAAATAAAAATATTCAAAAGGAAAGCTCTCTGGAAAAGACAAAGTTAAAAGACGGGGCCCTGTGGCGTTCTCCACATTCCTAATTCCGGAATGGGTACAGTGAATTGAAGCAGCCGACAAACGAAGCAAAATTCATTCAATCCCGGAGCTCCGAACCATCAGGATCCTTGCACTTTCCTTTTCAATTCTAAATTATAGTTATAATAACATTTATATATCAATATACATATACGTTCGGAATTAGTGTTGTCCATCATTCATCTACAACAACACAACCTGGTTCCGACAACCCAAATGAATTGTTAATCAGAAAAATTTTATTTCATAAGTAATGCACACTTTTGTAAAATATAAAACAGTTCACGCAAGTCCTGAAAGGATTGATGAACTAAGAAAAATGCAGGAAAACGATACTGTCCACCAAAAATCGCTGTAACTTTGTTAGCCAAATCAGGAGAATAATAAATAAATAGTTCAGCAAACGAACGCTGTTTGGGTTAGAAACCTAAACCTAAAAACCAGGGTGTTCAGTTCTCAAACCATAACACACAAATATCGAATAGATAACCATGGACCAACATCCTTCTTCATGGGATAATGCACAACAGATGCGAATAAAGAAAAACAACAAACAAACAAACAAACTCACCTGAAATGCTATCAGATCCAAACCCAAATTTAAATTCTTCAAAAAGGCATAACATAAATAAATAAATAGCATTTCAAATAAGTTTTAAAAGACAAATCCTACCTTATGACGAAATTCACGCAAACCACGCTGTTTGGCTTTTGTCCTTTGTTCCCATAGATGACGGTGGCTTGGGTCAAAACCCAGACGTAACCTCCTCCCTTCGCGAGGAACCTATATCTTCCTGTCTCGCATTGTCCTTTTGAAAACACTGAAAAACAAAAACGAAAACATTTCAATCATTAAAAACTAATTGAGATAATATATATTTTTAATATTAAAAGAATCTTTCTGAAACATTTTATCCGGACAGATAAAAAGGGTAAATAAAGAAGAGGAAGTCCGAAAACAAAACCCGTTTCGAGTATCATTTCCAAACGATCACCGACTTCTTTGTTGTCCGGGATTTCCTCAGAGACAACAAACAAATACATAAATACATAGAACTTTCTAATTCTTACATGCTGTCCTATCTTACATAAGTTATTAAGTTTGATTAGATTAAAAACGAACAAAACTTCTTCCTCGTTTGAGAGAAATGTCATTTCAACTTTGTAGAACTGTACGGTTGTACTTTCAGGAGGTAAACTGGAAGCAGAAGATAAACAAAAGGGCCCAACCAGTGCTCAATATCCTGTGTCACACATTCGTGGGTGAAAGTCCCTTGTTGGCTATATCTGAACACTTACATGTTTTAAATCCTCTGTCGACTGCATCCGAATCCATGGCATGATAAAAATCAAAAACTGATTTCCCGATAAGATCATCAGGATCGTATCCCAGAAACTCGACCATCCTAAAAAGAAATTAATTACTTAGTCGCCATTTTTGAACACAGTCAAATAATAAGGCTTAATAACAAGAAATTACGAGTTATCTCGTAGCTGGAATTCAACCTAATGAAGTATTCTAATTTTTGTATAGCATCTGTTTTTATCTACTACCTCCACCTTCAGAGTTTCCTCCTTCTTAACACAAAACCTACGACCTGAGCCAATTAGACTCATCTAATTTAAAGCTATATAATTCGGACATGAGCAAATCATGTTTAACCAACTCCATGACTGAGTCAATTTAGCTCATTCAAAACCTTCATTTCATGGTTTAGGTCCTTTTGCTTATTTTGGTTTTAATCTGGTTTCATGACTGAGTCCTTTTCACTAATAACCAGTACTCTGAGTCGAAGTGACTCACCCAACAGGCAAATAACCAGCATCCAAAAATCTAGACTCGACTTATGTTACTGATTGTTTTCGGTTTCAAACAAAATAACAAGACAAGACTCATTTCATAAATAATGCACATTAATTCAGCCCGTAACAATTAATGCTTTATTCATCATTGTTTAGACTGCATACAGGGTCAAGTTCTTGGTTGAGAGTCAAATTAGTTGGATTGTTGATGCAAGATGCAACAAAAATTTATTTCGTCTCATTTTCAAAATTTTAAACTTAACCTTAAGCAATCTAGAAGGCCCAAAAGCTCTCAAGCTTTCAGAAAGCTTGGAATCATCATAGTTTAATGCAGCCAAGGGCAAAGGTTTTAGCACTAACAAGGTACTTATACAGAAAATCTTAGAATCTTACACCCACACAAAATGAAAATATGAAAAGCGGATTGTGTTTCCCACTAGGAAAACCTTTGATCTATTCCTAGGAGGAAACATTCCATAAACAACTTCCAATGAATGACTTCTTTGTGTCGGCCGAAATTCTCATCTTTACTTAAAAAATTAAAATCCCGCAATTATGCCAACCCCTTGAAACAAGTAAACAAAAACAGACGCCATTGACAACTTTTCCAAGTTCTTGTCATTCCATTCGACTCCATCACGACTTACTTATCATCCGCATATGTGAATTTCATGTCCAAACTATGTTTGCTGAGAAAAGTTTGCTTATCCAATGGGATTTCGATATTCGATGGATGGGGTATGGGTTCCCCGATGGCGATTAGATAATGCTGAGGAGTGTTTGACGCATTATCGCAGTCTGTTTTGCTATCCTTTTCCGACTTTGATGGAGATTTTGTGAACACATTCCCGGAGCAGTGGATGACCTGCAAGCATACACCAAACATTTTTGATGACGGAAACAAATCAACTTCATCCCAACCTTCCTCCCAGACACGCATACTCACCTTATAGGTGGCTGATTTCAGGTTCACGTTCCTTCCTTTACTCGTCAGCGTGCATTTTAATCTGATGAAGAAGGAGCGTGGCGTTACGGACTCAGCTGGAGATTTTATGGAGAGGACTTCTCTGATTTCTTCGTGATCGCAGGGATGACTGAATTCGTAAATACTGTTCCCCATCATATCCACCTAAAAGTAACAATTCCCACATTTCAATAAATTTCCTTCTGATTATAGTTCAAGGGCATTCGACATTTTTATCAGTCAACTTATCGATGCATCCGACGAATAAATTCCCGATTAAATATTAATTTTAAGAGGAACTCGCGTAATCTCTTACTAAATCACATATTTAACTTATCGCTTGTTTAATTTTTTACGAAAAGCTAACACAAAAAAAATTATTTCTTTTGTTTGACATAACATAATCCTAACAAATTCTATCAGAATCAGAAGAGGAAGTGGGATAAGAGAGTCTGAACCAAATCCTATATGACTTCCAATAAAACTCAACACAGAATCCTCTCGACCTCTGTCGTGGCCAAAAATTTTTGTCGAGCTATATACGAAAATACATGTGTGTTTGTGTCGCTAGAAACAAAGCTTTGTCCCCAAGCGGTCAACAAGAATTCCTTCGAGTCACCCACTGGGCATAGTAAATGACGGAAAAGTACTGCTGAATGAATCAAACGCTTCAAAAATTCTTATATTATCACCATCTAAATATTATCCTCTGTTTGAGTGTGCGTTCGAACCGACTTCGACATTATCATACGCAACCGAATTTTTTCCTCTTATTTTTAAATTTTCCTTCGCATGTTTTTAAAATAGACATTTGTCTCTTCCAATACGAACGCTCTCATCGACGTTCGGTTCGGAACGCTCTGACGTGTGGTCTCTGACTCACATTTTTATTAAAATGACGTCACAAAGGAAACTCACTCTCACGACTAATACGACCAACGTGAAAAATTTTTCTCCTTTCGGAATGTCACTATTTATTAGATCTAGATAATTCTACCAACTATTTGGTAGATAACTACCTCGAAATATTATTTTAACTATTGTCTCTTATAGTCATTTTAATTGGAACCAAATTTATGGTTCAACCAAATTAATTTGCTATTAATTTAAAGAAGATTAAATTAATACCGAGCTGGGATGTTGGGAGTTTAAAACGATCAAAACAGTAGTTCGACTCATAAATAACTTCTGCTATCCTCACACGTTTATTCTGATTAACAACATAAACTAAAAATACATTTCAAAAGTAATGCACATTTAAACGAAGAAACATTTTTGAAAGTAAAGGATCCTTACTGGGAGTTGCGTGTGATGAAACTTTGATAGAACTGTGCATTACTTTTGAAATGATTCCAATTTAAAAGTGTGCGAGTTTAATTAGAAGTTAAATGGTTTTATTATTAAAAAAATATTTTTCAAAAGTAATGCACACTGTAAAGAAGAAATAATTTTGAAAGTAAGGGATCCTTACTGCGTCTTGTGTGTGATGAAACTTCGATAGAACTGTGCATTACTTTTGAAATGACTCCAATTTAAGTGTGCGAGTTTAATTAGAAGTTATATGGTTGTATTATATAAAAAGATATTTCAAAAGTAGTGCACACTAGAATGAAGAAATAAATATTTACAAATTAACGTGCACTTTCACTGAGAAATCAATTCAACAAATTCTGCACACATTTGATGACAAGACGTGACAGTTGAAAAGGATTCATTTCAAAAGTGATGCACACTTTAAAGAACTCATTTCATAAATAATGCACACTTTTTAGGAGAAATACGTTCAAAACAAACGCACATTTGCATCCAGAATTCAGTTTATTGATTTATTACTTTCATAAGTAGTGCACACGGTAAAAAATTTCGCTGTGGCTTCTCTTTTCTATTTCTTACAGTTGACTGATAGAATCCTTAATTGTCTTCCATAACAAGAGCATGTCGTCTTAAATTTTGTATTAGATACGTGTGCATTATTTATGAAATGAACTTTCTACGAAAGTCATCTTTAATCATGAAATCATCTCGTAAATTGTGTCCTATACTAATCCCTTCTACAAGAGTTCATTATTTAGGAAACACCTTGAAATAGTTCATTTTGATTAAAACACAAACTAAAAATACATTTTAAGAGTAACGCACACCAGAACGAAGAAATAATTCTGAAAGTAATCCATCCTATTGTGTCTGGCGTGTGATAGAACTGTGCGTTACTTTTGAAATGACTTCAAGTCTAATTGCGAGTAATACCCGACCAGAAAAAAAAATTTGGGGGTACACAAGCCTTCAAATTGAGAACGACAACACTACCTGCGATATGCCAAGGTACTCGTTCACATTTTCCGAGAGGTAGACCAAATCCCCGTCAGCTGACAATATGACAAGGAATCCTTCCAGAGCTTTTAAGAACAATGGATCATATATTCTGTCGATGGACGTTTTCTCCGGTACTGAAATCAGAAACAATATAAATATTTTTTAACGAGCCTCGTGAGAATTTTTTTTATTTAAACTCCCTCTCATGAGGTTGCCAAGAATTTCCTCTCTCTCGTATCTGAGTAAAAAGCGACAATCTCACATACACACACATGACGAGCTTCAATCAAGCAGAAAACACAAAACAAAACGTTTTAGGGCCTTCGTTTCTCAAGGATTTGCATATAAAAATTTGTTTTCCTTGATATGATAATCGATATCACTTAGAATTAAAATTTATTAAATAAATACTTTTAAAGTAGTTAAGACTCTTCGTCAATTTTTCAAACTCGACATCCTCGTGCAAATTTATTTATTTATTTGGACGTTCCGCCGTGTAAATATTTACACGAAAACAAGAACAAACTCACCTTTGAAACAGATAGAAAATCTTTTTATTTAGCATATCCACAATCAATATTGCATTAGGATTTATCAGGAAGATGTTTCATGTTTGCGTTTTGTTACGTTTAAGAAAAAAAAGTGTGAAAGTGAAAATCTGACGCTTTTACAGTGGTAAGAGAATAATCTGAGGTTGGCCTATTCGGTCTATAATTCGCTGTCTAACGTTTTGGATAAGATATTTGACAGCGAGGATAGTTGAGGGAAAGTTTGCTCCCTCTGCGAGGTGCTGTCGTTGTATACGACTTTGGAGGAAGGTGTTTCTGGTTAGTGGATGACCAGAAGCTGTGAGGGATGAGACTACTTCAGACTGGGTCTAACTTTCTTTCTAACTCACCCCCGGATCTCCTCTTTGACCTCAGGGGTTTTAGTCGATGCAAAACCGACATAATCCCTCATAAGGAGAATACAGAAGACAGATACTCAAGAGGAGTGCCTAAGAAAAAGGACAGAAGTAGTCCTCAACCCCTCGAATAGTAAATTTAAAAAATTCAGAAAGCGAATCTATCCAGATCAAAAAGGATTTCGAGAACCTCGAGAAATTGGAAACAATAAAACACAAAAACAATTCCTAGAAAGATAAGAAGTCGGTGAAGAAGTCATAAAACTATCACCCAACTAAAGGACTACCGAAGCAAGGAAAAATGGCGAGAAATGACAATCAATAAACCTTCGTTAGACATCAGAGAAACCCACTGACCGGAAACCAGGAAGGAGTTCAATAGAAACTTTTCTCTCAGTACAACAAACAACCCAATATCCAAAAGATTGACAGGATCTGGGTCCAAGGTTCACTCATACAAAACATCGGTCTACTTTTCAACCAGATTTTGTTTAAAACAAACAAAAAACCTGCCCCACCACCGAACCCACGTCAACCGATAAACCATCGGTGCAAGTTATTTCGTTAAGCAAATTCCTCTCTCTCAGGTCACGTCGGGATTATCATATGCCATTCACCATTCGAACTCCTTTTTATTCAATACCATCAATCATCTCGGACAGTAGTCCTGTTGCTGCAAAAAAACAAACCTCATCAGCAAAAAGACATTGAATATGTCGAACGGATAAATAAGAAACCGAAGGGATTAGTTGTCAGTTATGAGATTCCGATCCAAAACCTTGACAAAACACCACTAAGCCAGCATTTAAGCAAGTGTAATTTGACCTCAAATGACCCACTGCTTAATAAATATTGCCAATTCGAATCGATAAATTAAATACAAGATCGAATCGGTTTTGATTATTTTTCTCGGCTCCTTCACTTCCACTTCAATTTCCCACCCAATGAAAAGCCTTCTGAGGAAAAGCCTTTACGCGCTTCCACGGCTCCTTGCATGGCTTCCTGACCTTTTTACCTTGGAAAACCCATCAAAAAGCTACAAGTGGTTTAAATGAGATTAATTGAAAGCCTTCAAAGTACTAAATAAATAAATAAATAAATGACGGAGGAAATATAAGACGACAAACTTTCAAAAATAAAATTAAATAATACGCGAGAAGAGTGGAAAGAGAGGGAGGAGGAAAAGCTCAAAACGATTCCCTTTATTGTTTGGGTCGAAGGCGATCAAAGTTTAGGCGAGCAAACGATGCAAATTCTCAATGACAAAAGATCAAATTCTAGAACCTAGCTAGCACACACAAAAAGGCCAACCCAGGGCTGTCAAAAGAGCTGTGAAAATCTTCTCCCAAACGAATGACTTCTTTTTTTGGTTGTGAAACACTAATCCATAATTTTTGGATAGACTAATTCTAAAATACTCACTTTTCGAAACTAAATTCTGTATTTTAAGATACGAGATAACCAAACGCATCACCGAAGCTTTGTCCAACTGCGTGATGATGGACTGCCGAAGAGGCAGACCGTTGGCCAAATCTGAGAAAATTTCCGTTTCTCGACTCCGCCTGCATCTTGCGGCATCTCGAGATTTTTCTTTTCGCTTTTCTGAATTCCTGAAACCAACAAAAAAATCACAAAATTAATTTTAAAAATCAACTTCACTCACCTGATCATACCAAAACCACATCTTCAACCCAACTCAAACCAAAATTGGTTTTTGTCAAATTTGACATTTTCCTTTGCAAAAATCATTTTAAACGGTTCTCCTAGGCAAAACGTCATAACAATATATATTTAAGAACCAGTGATAGAGAGTGACTTAAAAATTTTACTACGCCGTAAAAAATTTGATGACATAACAATTTTCGACTCGAGAAAAATCTAAAGGTGGTCACAGACGTGGCTCTAACTAAACGACTGACCAGAGCTCGGGTTACTTCAGCTCGAAGACGAAACTCAGTTAAGTATAATATGACCAAAATGTGGCCTGGTCGGTCAGAACCAATCACCCATCATCAAATCAGAGCTTTTATAAGTTGACAACAGAGACTCAGACTCGTGTAAAAACCAAAGAAGGTGTTTGGAATAATGTTCCAGGTTGAAGCATTCTTTCAGGTATTAAATTAATAACTCTAATCCCACATGATTTTATGCAGCTTTGGAATTTTTCCAACAATTTTCTTTTATATATTTAAATCCATAAAGTCTATTTTGGCTAAGCTTTACACAACAGGAAGCAATTGATAAATCAAAACACAAGCAAACACCAAATGGGAAAGAAAGAAACTCAACAAAACTCACCAAAAGCTTTCTCAAACGTGACATAAAGCTTAAACAAAACGAAAATCATTTTCTCACCCCCTCATCCGTTTTCTCATCCCTTCAGAAGAAGAAAAAAAAATTCCGCCTCCTTCACACAAACAGAAATCTAAACCTCCAAAGCTTTTCCTTCCCTTACGAGTAGTGAGTGTGCCCTTGCGAAAGAATTTGCCCGCGATTAGATAAGATTGTGTTACGCACAAAAGCTTTTCTCTCTCTCTCTGATACAAACACACGCCAACTGCCTGACTCGTGCTTTTCCTATTAGTACTCTCAACTTTGAAACAGTCCTGGAAATGGACAAAACAAACGGAAATCGACGAGATGATATGACCATCATCTTTCCGTTATCTTCGAAGACCAAGACTCTAAACAAAAACATTTACTTTGCCTTTTTAAGCTCACAGTTTCCTGACATGATTCAGTAGCCATTTACGTCATTAAGGTGTTAATACGGTAAATATTAATATTACAGAAATTAGGCCATTGACGTTTCTGACGTCCTCGTTAAATATAATAAAAACAATTCCCCACTCATCAAACTTTCTAATAATAAAACTATCGAAACGATTTTATATACCAAAATTTTAATTATCAACAGCCATCTTAGCTCTCTCAAAAAACTGTTCAAAAACAAATTTTGAAAAATATTTTCTAGACAAATATCCATCGATGATGATTAATATATCTCATTAAAAATAAAAATTTTTTTTAAACAGGACTAGATTTAGTTCATCTTGCCTCTACTCCGCGGATTTGTTGTAATAGTGGTTCAACACGTTCTTTCACGATCACGTGATTTCATCTTTATCAACAAGAAAGCAACTTTTGGTGAAATTTCCAACCCATTCGTGACTCTCGCATGTCAAAAATCAAACTGCTGGCCTGTTTCACAACAAAAAACAAAATTCTCTCCAGTAAACAAAAATCCCAAATACTCTAAAATTCCAAAACAAATTTTTTAAATTTCTAAATCAGGTTCTCGTTCGACCTTAAACGATTTCTCACAAGGGGGTAAATCGGTGGTATACTATTTCCAAACCGTTCTTTTCTCATACCACCAAAACCGCCGGAAGGAACGATGATACCATTCCGCGGTACCAGGAACACCTCCAAATGGAGGGGCCTTCGGTCTATCTACGTCATCACAATAGCATTTAATAAATTTCGAATGACTTATCGTCACCGAAAAAAATAAAAATTTTGTCTCTAAGCACAATCAACTAGTTATGAAAACGCGTCAAAACCCCCGTTTATTAGAAGGCTGTGACGAACATCATCGTTTACGTTCGATCTCAATAATAAAATTAAACACGTTAGACTTCAAAAGGAGAAAAATCCGCTGATAACGTTTATGTTATGAAGCACGCTATCATCTTATTTATTCTCTGACGTGATGGAGGAGACTATTAAGAGCATAATGAACATGAAAAACAAATCTGTAATTCGATTAAGACCGAGTTCTGAAATTAGTAGTAACTACATTTAATAGGTAGACCGGAAGCAATGTAAGGTCTGTGCGGTACACCTAATATATATGTTACGGTAAAAGTGATAAATCGGGCTAATATATATAATAACCGGCAATTATTGGTGATCACGAACTAAGTTTGGTAAATGTGGCAAATTAGTGAGTGTTTATCACATTTACCGGCTAGTTTATAAAATCTTTAGCTATAAAATAGGTGTGGTGTGTTTATTACAAATAAAAAGAAACGCAGCATTAGTTATTACATTAACTATAGACCAGTGTGCATTACTTATGAAATGACTAACAGGAAAACGTTGATAAATCATAAAAGGATATATATATTGGTCGTTGGGTTAATAACACATTAATGACCTTACAATTTATAGAAAATTTTTTGAAAACCAAATTCTTGGACCATTTTCTTGGACTTACCAATTAGGGGTTGAAAGCTCATGCAAAAATAGCTTTTGGTTATAGGTTATCAAACACGCGCCATCGATTTGGTGACATCCATCTCAAATTTAAAAATAAATATTCAAATACACAGGCAATATATTAAATTCACATTACTTATTAATAATTATATACATAATCGCTCCTATCTCTCCTGATTTTAATTTTTTCCTAACCCTCTTTCATTTCATACTAACTGTATCACAATCTATAAGCAATATCCATGGACCACCAGTTTGACACCCCATCTACAGATTCAGATCAAACCAAGAAACAAACTTCCAATCACCTGAATCGCCATTTAAACCGATATACACTTAAATGCTTGTCTAATAAATTTTATCAAACCAATAAGACAAAACGAGGACAATCTTACTTTTGACAAGTACAGATAAATAACATTTCAATAACTCAAATTAATAAATAACAGTCAAAAAGATTTTATGATCAACTTAAATCCAAGAGAATCTCAAAGTCTTTCAGATATACAGTACATGATCCTCAGACGAGAGAGACCTTCGCATCCTTTAAACGAAGCGTTCAACCAACCGAACGTTGAGATTTTAATTAAGTCTCAGCGTACATACAAAGTTCATTGATATTTGTTTACCAATCTGTTTGATTTTAAAAGAAGACGTTAACAATAAAAAAGATTCCTTCCATCGGTATACTGTATCAAACATTACGACGAGAGTTTCTAATAAAACCTGAAAACCTTTTCAACCCTTTTGTTAAATTCCTTTTATCTCCAACCTAACGATCAAATGCCATCGTATTAATTACGGGTCATGAGTTACGATATACGAGGTCTTATCTAATAAGTATTCTACCTCTGGCCTTTCTTCTAAACGAATGAACACCCTCTCAAGCTATTCGCTCTTTTCATTCAACACAACAAAGGAGAGTGATTTACTCAGCGATGTGGGAATTCAGGGGAGTCGGGACTTGAAGAACATGGCATTTGAATAACACAATAGTCGACAGGAAACGTTATTATTGATAAAGGAGAAGGGCTAAGCACGTGTAAATATTATAATTCGTCCAATGTGAGATTACTTACATAGATTTCGAGAGTTTTGACAAATAAAGTCGACTGTTCCCAGGATGTTCTAAAAGTAACAAAAGGCGAGTGAAGTTTTCGACAAAGTTTCACAACCTTTCCAGGGCGATTTAATTTTACAGGGACCTGCACAACCATGGAATGTATATATTTGAACGTAAGAATACAACGAAATTGTCACCTTTCGGCAATACTGTTTGCCTTTTATGTTCGGTATGTGATGGAATGGTTGTCAAAAGTGAAGATGCATGCTACATGGGAAGGGGATAAAACAGTAGCAGTACTACTGTACGTAGATGATATGGTACTACGCTCACATTCGAGCAGGGGACTACAGAAATCGGTTAAGTGAATCCTGCTATAAACAGTCGAACTCAGCCTAGTGTTACAAAGGAAAAATGGAAATGATCTAGTGTGCATTACTTATGAAACCAATTCCCCATAAAAGTGTGCATTATTTTTGAAATAGAATCATCCCCAACTCGTGCATTATTTATGAAACTCGTACAACAGAAACGCGTGCATAACTCTGGAAACTGATTCTACTGTAATCCTACTGAAATAATATCTCTATAACAATGTGCAGTATTTATGGAATGAATTCTCCTTAAAACCGCACATAAATTTTTTTAAAATGAACCAAACACAAAAGTGTGCATTATTTTTGAAATAAAACCATCCCCCCAAGCTTGCTTATTATTCTGTGAAATTAATTCTTCACGAAATCACATGCACCACATATAAAAATTAATCACTCTTGTCAAACTGTCACTTATTGGGTCAAAACCAGATATAAATTGATATTGTTTCTCATAATTCAAGTTGATAAGTTCTGATAAATGAAACCAAAACATTTTTAAAGTCTTAAAAACTTGACATTACAAAGACAAACACCATGAAAGGTCAAAAATAAAAAGCTCAACGATCCTCTTCCCAAAACACATCCAAAAAAAGGTTTAACCTTTCCAATTCCCTCAACCAATATCTTACACACAAAACAGTCTACAAAATGTTTATCCGAGCTGCACATTTGACCGCAATAAAAAAAACGAGAATCTGTTTACCAAGAAACTTTCACGGATTCCAAGAATCCATTTTTATAAAATACGCAAATTGATTACAAAAAAACAAATTCCATCATTCTGAAAAATTAATAAAATGTCAAGAGCAAGAGGAGAGAAACAATGGCGCCTAAATCACAAAGATAAAAATCTAAATTGTTTATTAAAAACAAAAAAAAAATTCATTTCAAAGAGGAAATCAAATTGTTTTTATAAAAGTTACAATTACAGGTTACCGACACATTGTCCATCCATTGAACATGAAATCAATTCATTTTTAATTATAAATTCTCTTTTATCAATGAAACGGTTCAGCTAAAAAACAAAACAAAAAAATAATAAAAATAAATAATGAATCAAAAAAAATTTTTCCATCCGACTTTTCCTAAATTAGACATTTTTTGTTTGATTCCCAACTTTTGTTTCACAAATTATTTTTTTTAACTTAAACAAATAAATTCCCTCGTGTTCATTTTAAAAGGCATTTTATACTATATCTATAATTTTATATTTTGCAACAGTATTTTCAACAGCTGTCTGTCTTTTCTCTTCCCTCTTCCGCTGTTTTCGCCTCCTCTTCTACCTCATCTTCTACAAGTGCGAGAAGAATATTAATCCTCGAGCAAAGTTTGTAGGATTGACTAACTGACAAAACTGTGAATGTGACAGTACCCTGCCAGCTCACGAAAGAGGCCCAACACAAAGCCAAAGACATTAAAATTCGACCTCATAAGAAAAGCCCATTCATTGTCATATATATAGTTGCGGGCCACGACAAAGAGGAGATAGGCCACACTGTGAAAATGTCCACAAGGTGCTAGATGTCCGAATAATACAGACCCACAGTGGAAGCCTGAGAGCCTATATATCTCACCTCATCTCCTCTACCAACTTCACAATTTAGTTCTTTATCCGCTCCTGGTGTGTTCCCTTGAAACTCACCGACAAACTTGAGGAAAAACGAAACTCTAATTATTTGTGATCCTGATGAAATAATTTCTTACAATGTGCAATATTTATGGAATGAATCTCCTTAAAACTAACTTCTTTTAAAATGAATCAAACACAAAAGTGTGCATTACTTTTGAAATAAACCGTCCCCACAAGCTTGCTTATTATTTCTGTTAAATAAATTCAGTCTGTGAATAGATTAAAAGTGAGTCAATTTGACGTAATTAAAAACTGAAGCTTTGGCACAGACAAAATTTCTGGTACTCTTTAAACCCAGCGACAATGACTAAATAGTACAAACAACAAAAACGAAAAATATTTATCTAACACCCACCAAAATTTAAACAAATTTGACAAATTCAAGAAAACCTAAGCTTTATCGTGGACCGACAAAAAAAAATCAGAAATCGATTTAAATGAAAGATCAACATGATTGGAAGCATTTGTTAACACAAATTTTACTTTTAAGAAGTGATACAACTAACACAAGACCATAAAATTTTAAATCAATCAAACTGGCTCGATTCACTCATCAAGCGTCAATTAACCTTTAAAAAGCAGCAGACATCCTCACCATTAGATTTACGGATGCTGATTGTCCGCCTATTTTCATTATGAGCGCATCAATTTGAATCGCAATTTTAAGTTCAAAATGAATTTAAATCACAGATTTGCTCGTAAGAAAATAACTAAAACATTTTCAACATAAATACACAAAATAAGGAAACATGATAAACATAACAATATACAATTTTAAATGAGTCGAATTGGCTCAAACCGTATATTTAGCGTTTTAGAGTAAACCGTGGCCATCAATGAAAAGAAAGTATTTGTATAGAATTATATAAAAATTTGTCTACAAATTACAAAAGCCTCAAAACAGAGGACCATGGATGTTCTAGATCAGGGGTTCCCAAAGTGAGTGCTGCAGAGACTCAGGATATTCTGAATTTGGGACTGAATTCAGGGGGTGATGAATAACCATAAGGCGAAGGTGATAGTATAAAAGAAAGGAAAGAAGATTTAGAGAAATTAATTTAGACATTCCTCTCTGTTCACTAAGCTTATACACCTGCAAGCGGCGATATAGAAGCCCCATAGAGAACCACAACGCCCCAGTCAGAAAGAACACCAGGAAAGGACCAAGTTGAGAGATGCTCGACGACGCCTTATATATTTATACATACATCTACACTACCTATTGCTATTAAAATTTATTAAAAATTCAGGGGGCGCTAACTAATTTTTTCTGAAACGGGGGTAGCAGGGCAAATAAGTTTAAGAACCACTATTCTGGATGCTGTGTGGCTTGGTCCAGTGTAAAAATAATTTCTATGATCCTCTACACAACTTTCCGACCGTCAAAATAAATTTTTCACGTCATGCATGTATGAACATGTTTAAACTTCCACTCACACCCAATCTAATCCAGGAGTCACACATGAAAACATGCCGTGACTCATATTCCGTGAGTATTCTCTGCAATATCCATAATCCTTGCTTACATCCATTATTACAAAACGAATCCATGGAAAACATTTTGAAAACAAAAAAAAGCTTTGTTTTCCTACTCCAAAAATATACAAAATAACCATAACGCAAACAAAAACCAACACCATAAAATTTTAAAAGAGTCAAACTGGCTCACTCCGCATATCTAATGTTAAATCAAAACCACTGTTCGAATGCCGCGTGGAAAATGAAAAGAGCTTTTGTGTTAATTCTTTACAGACACAAATTATGAGCTTTTTCTTAGCGACCGCAAAAGAACAAGGTGAACACCTTCAACCTTTGGAGTTGATCACTTAAAACCCAAACACGTAATATTTAGCACGATGGAAACACAAATCAAGTATGGAAATTCATCATAGAAAAAGTTGAAGATGGTCAAGAACATTTTTGTAATTTGAGTAATTTTGTTTCTAATTTCGCCTCCTAACTTTCAAGCTCCTGATTATAATTTGTAATTTTGAAATAAGTCAAATGTGAGGGTTTGATCGGATATGTAAGATCATACAAGATCAGAGAAGTCGTAGAGGTGAGTTAAAGAAACCTTCTTGAAACTATACATGGGTTTAAAGTAAATTCCGCTTAAAAGTGTGCATTACTTTTGAATTGAGCACCTCACAACATTGTGCATTATTTATGAAACTAATCCTGATGTTCGTGAAATAATATCCATTTGCAGATGTGCAACCTTTTGATCTAAGACGTCTTAAAGGCATAGACCACTTCGAGCTAGCGATGACATTTTATTATTACTCAGATCCAGAACTAGGAGCCCTGGGACTTCATTCTGACCTAACTCAGAGACGCGCTTCTTCTAGCCAAGCCTCCTTATTCCTCTCCTGCTTTTCCCTTTTCTCCAGCTCTCCTCAAGTTTCATTCAGCTCCCCAGTCAACCCCAAAAAACTCCACACTTCTTGGAGACAGACGACAGTTAGCAAGGCGAGTTAATTTAAAAATAGAAGAAAATGTGCAATATTTATGAAAAATACAATTCCTTTGTAATCAAAAACTTCCACAGACCCATACCCCACTTTCTACATCCATCAAACCCACTCACAAGCTTTTCGATCAAACGACTCCAAGGCACACAACTACACCACTATGGGATGGGACCAAACCCCCAAAACTAATTTTACATTTTCTCTCATCGACCAAGAACCACAACCCAAATTCAAACGATTTCCCAAATCAGACGAAAACATACAAAACAAAAAAAAACTTCCAAACCAAAAAGATCCCGTATAAAAATTTATGATCGTATTTATAGAAAAAGAAAATCTAGATAAAAACAAAGATAACGACGAATCTTATCACAACAAAGACAAAGTCTACGACCATCAAGTTCAACAATTAATTTCGTCCAATAAAAAAAAGGCCGATTCAAATTTTTCCAGGACCAAATCCCAATTCTCGAAAACTGAATTTAATTCAAGCCTCTCTCACCTCCCCCACCCACTGCCAATCCTTCCACCAAGCATTAAAAGCCCATCAATGGACACTATGTTTACTATCACCAATAAATAGTAAATCTTTTACTAATCATGCCAAGGCTAAACAGAAAAACTGTTTGTAAATACGGCTTTTATTGAAAAATATTTACTAAAAACTTTTTTTATTATTATTAGACCGTAAACCCACGTTTCTGATTGTTTTCTGCGAAAGTGATATCATCGCTCATTTCCTTCTTATGTAACCATTTTCATTCCATTATTATTAAGCTTTTCCCCAGACAAAACGACTGCCGCCATATTGACACAATTTTCTCAAAAAATTACTGCGCTTCAAAGCTGTGGACTGGCTGAACCAGAAAATCAAATCGATTCTGTGCGTTAAATTTAATATGCAACAAATGTTACGGTAAAAGTGATAAATGAGGCGAATATATATGATTTTTAATAATCGCGATCTAATCTCGGTAAGTGTGACAAATTATTGAATGTTTATCACATTTACCGGCTAGTTTGTAGAAATCTCTAACTCGTAATGGCGAAT
This sequence comes from Columbicola columbae, assembly GCA_016920875.1. NCBI lineage: Eukaryota > Metazoa > Arthropoda > Insecta > Psocodea > Philopteridae > Columbicola > Columbicola columbae. Next base: position 10,755,849 of record JADMLL010000008.1, read on the forward strand.
TTAATAAAAGTATGCTTTGCTGCTGTCACTTCTCACTACTGTTACTGGCGGGCTCGGCAGCTACGATTGTTTGCATTTTATCAGGAAAGTGACAGAAGGCAAGCTTGTGATTAATTTCCCCATTAAGAGTTGGAGATTTTATAAATTAGCCGGTTAATGTGATAAATACTCAGTAATTTGTCACATTTACCAGGCTTAGTTGGTGATTGTGAGTAATCGTCGGGAATTCTATATACTCGCCTGATTCATTTGCAACTTATATACAATAATACTTTCAGGTTCACATAAAAATGGGGCCTAAACACACTGAACTGATTTCCAGAGAAAAAAGGAAAAAAGGACGAAATCAAAAAACAACCCCCCATTCCTCCCAAATTTCCAATTTAAAACCTCTCAGCTCCAATAATTTCCCTCTGCTTCTCCCAACTATGAGCTGTGGGAAAGGTCTTTACTCCATTACGGTTACTACTATAATAACTACTATTATTACTTTTTGTGAGAAATTTGTAGTACACTGGTCAAAGTCCCTGACTATAGAAATTATGGTCTTGACTTCGAACCCTCCTCCCGTATCCTGTTATTCCCAAGGACGAAAAACGGGATTAAAACTCAATCTCAACTCAAATTTATATTTAACACAAAGACATAATTAGTACACTTAATTAATTAATAAAAGCTGAAAACAAGTTAATAACAGTTACCACGTAACTCCGTGGGGGAAGCTTTACAAAATCGAAAGCCCTGCAGACATGCCTTATACAAGACTTCGGATCATCCAACCTGGTAAACAGATCAGATAAAACAATTTTATTTATTTATTTTTATTATTTTCTGTTTTATTTTGGATTTTGCTTATAGCTTTATATTTATTTATCCAATTTCCTGACTCAAATCCTGAGGTAAGTTCTCCAGACAAAACCCAAATTATGCATGAACGGTTGTCGCTTTCTTAGAGAGACAAGTGCCAGTTCATCGAACGACAAAAAAATTTTCACAAAGAAATTTATCAAATCCTTTCCTCGGAAACAATGATCAAAAAAAATCCAAGGTCTGAACAAAAAAAAATCGTCCTTGTCGATGAGATATTAGCTCGAGAGAATATCACAAACCGAACATACGTGAAAACTAACATTTTCCCAATACAAACAGACAAAATCTTAGCTAGAAGATTACGAGGCTTGAAATCAGGCGAGGACGTTCAAAACAAAACCTGAAAAATAGTTTTCATATTTCTTTGACAAATGTATGAGTGTCCTAATTCTTCTTTCGCTCCTCCATCCCTCCGAGTCACCATACCACTCGTGCAGAAAAATTTAACTGAATATCCAACTCGATATCATTAGGTTAACGACAACGCATTTTGTTTGTTTACATCTTTCTTTGAGATCCTCCTAATGACCGACCGCATTTACTTCCCATAATGATGTGTTTTCCTCGTTTCGAGACATCGGCTCGAGACACAAGTTCGCAACCTTATTTCCACGGTTCGCCTATTTCAAAGACACACAACAAAAATCCGTCGATTTGGGAAACCGAACGCTGTATATCGACGTTAAATCCTCCTCCTTACGGGTTAGCGATGCGGATGACATTAAAACAGAAAACTTTCCAAACTCTTAATTAAAATTTCCGATGAAACGCCACAAAACACTTTTGGTAATCGATATGAAGAACTCTTCGTAACTCTTCAAACTCATTTTCGATTCCTTTATAATTAAACAAAAGCTCTATCTCTCTTTCTCTCGGAGAGAACATTTTCAAAACACATAGCAACAATTAATATCCTTGTTGAAACAATAAATAACTGATAACAGATTAATAACAGTTACTGTAAAAATCCGTGAGGATAGACGACTTTTATCCGTTCAAAGCTCGCACCTAAATTAAAACTCTCGAATCCATTTATTTATTATTTCCTATATAACAACATAAACTTACAAATTATTATAAGATCCGTATTGTTGGTAGCCATATTCTGGATAATAATGATAAGGCCAATGCCTCATCCACATTTCGTGTGGTAATTCTCCCACCTGATTCATATTTGATTTCGAAAAACTAATAACTCGCGTCGAACAAAACCAAAATTTTTCTTGTATCTACTCATTCGGTAACTCCTTGTCGGGCAAACCACGTTTAAGTCGTTTTGCTAGCAGGAAGAGGAGGGATACGACCTCGACCGCGGCCCGCCCGGTACTACAAACCACAAGTCTACAACCACTGACCCGTCACAGCTCACTGCCATGGTGACAATCTATCTTATCATCATCAGTATTCATCATATCAACCCAAGCAAGTACTCTTATTGATTAAGATAAAAACTCACGTTATTAGACAATATCCCTCTCGAAACACTAATCAAACACACGACATTTTTGTTTTCTCAGAAGACAACCGAATTAATAAAAACTTGACGGGTTGGTGAACCATTAATAAAAAAAAATCTTCGTGTTCATCATTCAAGACATAACTTGAACCGTGGAAAATGGTCATTTTTATGACACGCGAAAATAATAAAATACGCACCATTAAAGCCCAGCCCTTCTCTCAACGAGATCATTTGCTAGGAATCCCTCTTTGTGTATATTCCCCCGTTCATGACAAATTCTGACATAAAAACACTCAAACAAGGAAAACCTCCAAGAAAGTAATATAAGCATGAAATCCCAAAAGACCCATACCACCAGGATTTCCATTCACAACCCCGAGACAAAATCATCTGGAATACACCACAACAGCTTTCTCTACTCCTCTGCTCAAATATTATTCTGGAGACCTCAACACACCAATCCAACTTCCTCAAAAATTTAATTCCATCCTACGATAAGACACAATTTAATTTATTTTGATAAAGCAACAAAACCCCACTACCAACATTAAAAAGAAAGAACCTAATCAAAGCAATTTATCAGTGAAAATATGTCACAGCCAACTATAATTACACTTACATACATTTTATTACCATGCGCCTAAGAAATCATTTTAATTTTTTCTTTTGGCTGTTTGTTTCCCCGACTTTTTTCTTGTAGGTGTCTAGTGGGCAGGGTCAAGTGTCATTCCGAAACCTGTGCTTCTAGTTTCGAAAACACTGGCGCATGTTATAAACAAATTAAATACTAAAAATTTTTAAATCTCAAGATCGACCACTTTTATGTTTACATTGAGTGAAAATATCAAGACTATGGTATCAGATGACAGTTTGTGAAATTTTATGAAATTCGACCTCAATTTAATTATATTATTATTAAAGAAGATGGATGAAAATTTATATTTCTTCATTTGTGGAATTTTAAGAAAACTACGTCTTTTTCAGCGACGCTCAGTGAAATATTATAATAATATCAAAGTTCCTATTTCGATCATTTTCGTCTGTCGACTAATTACTATTCGTTTCTTGTGGTTTTTGTGACTTTGGTGAAAATTTTTATCTGGAAAATAGACTAATGCCTAAGTGTTTTTAGCCTCACTTCAAAACTCAAAGGTATTAGTTTCATAATTAATGCACACTCATTTATATTTATTAAAAAACTTCTTGATGTTCCAGTCCAATTTTATTATTTTTTAGTCTCAGCCATCAACTGCCTCCTATATTTCAAAAATAGTGCACAATATAACTAAGACTCCATTTCATAAATATTGCACAGTATAACTAAGACTCCATTTCATAAATAATGCACATTAACTCTTTGTCTCAAATTTAATTAACACCAATCTCTATGAGTCCAAAAGTAGTTGGCATGACTTGTGAGTAAACTTTTTAGTACTCCCACCCTTACAGTAGAGAGAAAAATTTTGGCAACCCCTTGAGATAGATGTTCACATATACGATGTATACACGTATTAATTTTATTTATAATTTTAAGAAAATACTTTTTATACAACATAAAAATCAGCAGAATTCCCCTTTAATGAGATGCCTGAAGCTGCAAGTTTCTACCTATCTCATCCATGTTCGGCGATAAATTCGAAATTTATAAAAATTTGGCGACCCCTAGTTCCAACTAGGGGAGGGAGTATTCCTATATGGTATGGTCCCTCGGGGGAGGTATCAACGTCTCAGCTCCAGAAGTTGGCTGGAGGAAATGAACAAACCCCCGACCTTTAAATGAGTCAATCTAACCATTCAACATCCAAACTAAACTCGAACACTAAAAAAACAACTCAGCAACCGACACCATTCCCACCATACAAACCCACCAAGGAAAACGCCAGTATCATCATTTCCAAAACATCTGGACCTAAACTCCAGATGGACAACCACTGAACATGAAAAAATGAGCCAACGTCCTTCTACCAATACCCAGACTTTTCACATTTCCATCCCAACTAATTCCATATCTCAATTGGAGATCTGCCCAACATGCTTTGTCTACACGAGTCATTACCCTTGAAATAGTTTTTCAAACCTAAATCACAAGAAATTAGGTTTATAAAAATACTTAAAAACCTAAAAGAAAAAAAATCTTCCAGTTATTCTATCAATCAAAATCACAATAATTATCTCATTTACCAGAACACCTTCACACGACACTCATGAAGCCTTTGTTTAATTAACTCTACGCCCATTTTTTTCTCTTAATTATCCAACAAACCGAGAAAATTTACTAGTTTAAGATTTACAAATGCTATGCGTCTTAGAATCCGTAGTAAAATCAACTACAAAACCAGTTTTATATAGGTCTGAGCAGAATGCCATTTCGAACTCCTTTAAGAAAGAAAAAGAAAAGGAAAAATATTAACGAGTTCAAGCCAATCAAGTAAACAAGTTCCCACCAAACCATATATACATCGTATATATATAAAAATAAAAATATACGATCGGAACTAACATGCGTTTTCAAAATAAATTAGAAACACGATTCTGAATCAGAGCCATACCTTATAATTATTTTGAGAGCACTTAAACAAAAAACCGACCGATTCCACGAAGCGGGATAATTTCGCGAATTTTGCGAGCTACTTGGCACGTAAACGCATTAACATAATTTTAATTCTGATCACAAGCCAACATCTTCTTTTCTCATAGAGGAAAAAAAGAAGACCGTGGAGTCGCTCGTAGCAATTAGAAAAATAAGAGTCGACGGACTTTGAAGAATTAACAAGTTAATAACTGAAATTAGACGGAAACCACATTCAGCTGTGTTCCACTTGCGGACGTTTAATTATGGATACAAAACTCTACTGCCGATATTTACCGAGTTTCGAAGCTTTCGAACGATTTCAAATCACAATTCCATAGTGATGGAACCTCCAAGACCCATTACAGTTCTAAATAAGTCAAATTCAAAACCACAAAAATACAAAAAAGAAAGTTTTGATTGTGTTTAATTATTTTTATCGATTTAAAAATTTTAAGAAGACACAAATAGAAAAATATATTTAAAGAGTTCAAGGATATATTTGATAACAGAATAAAGAAACCGACGTAATTCGTTCTAATTCCTGGACTATTGCGTGGCGTCAAGAAACTGGAAGCACGATAAACAACCTCACCGTTACCTCAACCAAAGTTCCTCAACAACAACAACAACAAATCTACTTTTCATCTTATGCTTCATAACACTCCCGAAATTCGACATAAAGCCTTTACTGTTGTATCGCGTTACTGTTATTGTCGACCTCATTAAAGCAGTAACCGCCCAACTACAGCTTTACGCTTGTTGATTATAAATCTCTTCTTCCTCACATGAGTCATTTTTTCTATAAGAAAAATTCACTTGGAAATAAATTTTAACGAAAAATTATTATTCATAATGCCCACTAAAAATATATATTATATTATATTTTAATTTATAAGTATAGCGGGATGCCTGTGGTGTAGTGGTTAGTGTCGTACTGTTGAAGTTGTGGTTGTGGTTCAAATCCTCCTCCCGTATTCTGTTTTACCCCAGGGTGAAAAACGGAATTAAAACCAATATAATGTCATAAATACATATCAGTGTGCATTATTTATGAAATGACCTTCGTACATCTCTCTTTCCTTGAACCAACAACTCTGTACCTCCCAACTTCAAAACCCACCAAAGCCAACACCATATTTTGAGACGTTGCTTATTTATGCATATTAGCTGAAGTGAGTCTATTTGACTCACAAAAACACAATCACTCTGTCGACGAATAGAATATTAAAAATTACATAAATTTCATTCAAATCACATGGGCTCATTCGAGGAATCAGATCAAACAGATAGATAAAGTAAACATACTGACATGACCAAAAGCAACAAAAACTGAGTCAAATTGACTAGGTTAAGGAGCCAGGTTATAAACAGACAATAAAAAAACGTCACAACATACAAATCTTAAATGAGTCAAACTGACTCGGTGAGAAAGTCATATCAAAAAGGCAGGGGAAAAGTTCTACATCCAGTCAGCAAAGCTGTGCTCAAAAAGGACTGGAAACGGGGGTATAAAAACCTGAAACCTCAAACACCAAACCCATCAATCTCTTTCCAAAATAAAAATCCAAATCAACAATACTGAAATTAGTATTTTTAAAAATGAAGGTAATACGCCCCAAATCCAGGTAGATATATCATTTTAATTAGCTAATTTGTCCTTCATCACGGAGGAAAGTTCGGGCGTGGTCCTATTCACATCATCCCTACCAGTACACAAATTCGTAAACATCACTTTGTCGGACCAAAGTTACTTCCATCGAGGAAATAACAAACAGAAGGGAGCTCTAAATATATATATACTAAATGAAAAATATTTATCTCATCGATAACGGATTTGATTCATGTAATCTTTACTTGGGGATATACACAATACAAATTTTTTAAGTTCAGCCCAAATTACTTCAACAACTAATCCTTTGTTAAACTCTCCGGCTTATACTTAAACCAAATCCCGATAAAAAATTGTTAAATAGGTCAATTTGACTCACGTGTATGACAGATGCACACCTACCAAACCCCCCTCCCTTCCTCCAAAATGAAATTAGCTGTTTCGTTCTGATACCTCAAATTTTGGCGCCATTTCCGATCTCACGCTGAGACGAGACAATAACCCCAAAAGCTCAAAACTTCCTACTCCGCCATTCTGATTGTCTCCCTAACAGCTGTTTCCAAGATTTCTAAAATCTACCAAACTGTTTCTTATTATAATTTTAATTAAGCGTTAAGACAATGTCAGACTTTCTTTTCCCTTGGGCTTTTTCTTAGAAAAATTTGCGTCTCAAGAATCGTAAGGCCCTGCCTCGAAGGGAAAATCAATCAACGACGCAGACAAGATTATAGCCAACAATTTTCCTCATAAGTTTCCTAGAATCCATGATAATTAATATCTATATCACGGATCGTTTTGAAAGACGTTCGGTACTGTGGTGAATACCTATTAAAAAATAATAATTTTGCAAAGAAAAAAAAAGTCAAATACATAAATAAATAAATAATTAATATCTTGTCGGCTTATGTAACCATTTCGAATAATTATGATCCTCCATTTGAAAATCTAGAATCATAAAATAAGAATTTATTGAAAATTCTAATTGTATAATTTCCCCGAAGTTTCCTATCATTTAATCAATTACCTATAATAAATAAAATGTGAAAGCAAGAGACTGCGATTTACGTAGGCGCATTAACTTTTCGCTAAGAAACGCGGTTCAACTTTTTAGCATAGTGTTTCCCTTCCCGCCCCGTTCGTATTCGGTCTTCTTCTCCAATAATAAAAAAAAGGACTGTTTCAATATATATATCAAAATATTATTATAAACTTGGTTAGGGGTTTAAGTTTTGAACTGTTGGTAAAGCTCCATTTTTTAGACCATCAGAATCACATCCTTCGCTTAAATCCTTGTCAATCTCCAATCACCGTCAAGCTTTTCTTCCACATCATTTATTCCGCCAACTTTTGTCCGGTCTTTGACCCCACTTAAGGCCAGTTAAAACTAATAATTTAAATTTCCTATACAAAACCTATCAAACTAATTAATATTTCTTACTTCCCAATCGATTCACGACTCCACCAAACCTTTTATTCGTCTCACACTACCTCGATTATTATATACAAGGTCTCCAACAGATAAAATCATTAAGAGCTTTCCTTGAGTTCATTGTCTTTTTCCCATCATCATAAAACTATCCCACTTTTTTCCTTATAGGATTATACTGAGATTATACTGACCCTCGAGATAACACACATAATATTTAGGATTTAGAACCACTTTTCGGGGGGGATTTGTTAGAAGGCCGATGGGTGTTTATAGAGATATAGCACAAAACAATCCAGTCAATCTCGCGATATCAAACAATAGCTTATCTATTCTACAGTAGACGTAAGTTGAAACACACCGACCAGACTAGCATGAGTGACACTCAGACTAGACAACTTAAATTTAATCAGGAAAAGATTCAGGATGAGGACAACGGTTTACAGTCACAAAGCTTTTTCTTTCAGAACACAAAAAAGAAAACAAATTTTAAGATTTTTCTAGTCTACTGTCTGGAAGAAAATCAGTCGTCGAAATGAACAGCTATTATGAGACCTAATCTCAATTGATATGTCAACGAAGGACGAATGAACTCTTAAAAATTTTTCAATTCAATCATTCCCGAGATCTTCTAAACCTAATCGACTGAAACGGACTCGAGGAGGAAAATTGAAGATTACAACTACCAGAAGGACAAAAAAAAAGGGAAAGAAAGAAAACCTTGGATGAGTTCTGGGAACGATCACGAAAAACACATCACAAGAATACCAATCAGTTAGAGAGACATCTTTTTTTTTAAATCCGTCTCCTTTGTGCAACCATTTTAATGATTCAATCACTGACGTGGGTTTTCCAAAACTCATTTCCTTTCGAATCTGCAAAAGAAACTGATTTTATGGCAGTCCGACCGAGAATTAAGCAAAAATTATTCTTGTCTGGCATGGTAGAGAAATACGTGACTGACGTTTTTCCACGGTGACGCGAATTGAAATTCGACTGACAAAGCCGACAAAAAAAAATTTTTATGTTCTTATCAGACAATGAATAAAATTATTTAACCCCAACTCGTGGAAGGTTTAGAATGTGTCCTGCCTCAGGAAGACATCCCTAGAGATTAAGACATGTGCTAACTATCATTTTAGGAATTTCCGTTTTATCGTTACAACTGTCCGTTCTATGAATGAAAGGAATCGTCAGTCAGTCAAATCCCTGACCAAATCTTCCTCTGCAATTCTATAACCAGGCATACTTCTTCAACGTCCTCTTGCCACGTTACACCCAATTTCCTCCTAAAATACATCAAAATCTTCATTAATCACCCAACAAACAGAAACTTTTGAACCCTATTGATGATACTAACTTGTTTTGGAGTTCGACTGAAGAGTAACAACTCCAAGAGAAAAGGTTTTATCATGTCTCATATTCTAAGATATAAGGTCATTTAACTTTCGTAATATTTTCATAAGTCCTCAGACAATAGCTACCATTTCACTATTCGTGAAAAGAAAAATTCTTCATCCGGCCCCGAGGGTTTTATACAGAAACCGGGGATTTACCCAAAATCTCAAAATACTCTTACGATCTATTCGAGGAATTCAGTCACGACCACGTTTAACGAATTTACAACTTCGACATCTTGCATTTTCCCTTTCAAAAAAACTTCATTGAGCTTTTATAACCAGCATCCCCACGGAAATGAAAAAGAAACTTTATTTTCCGCTACAGCTTTCCCTCAATAACTATAAATCTTGGATAAAACTCCTTTTGAATGCTGCAAAAGCTCTAACCTCTTCTACATCCACCAACTCTCGGTGAACTTATCTTAAATATCCCATTTATCACAAGTTCAACCCAAACATAACTCGATCAAAAGCCTTTGTTTCGTCATTCCACAACGACGGAAATAACAACCGGAGGAGAAGTCCATTTCTGAAGAAAGAAAAACGAAAGTAAATTGCCGGACAGAAGAAAAAAACTTGCAATCAGGGTAACCATTATCCAACCACTTTTTGAAAGTCAGTCGATGGTCAGACACAGGTATACAGGTTGTGGCAAATAAGTTTCCTCACTGAAAGGCCACCAGACGTCTCATCAGACCTTTTTGTTGGGAGAATAATGATTTACAATACAATTCCCTTTTTCCCTTGCAAATTATCTTTCATCTCTTTCAGACGACTCATGAATTTTTCTTTCCTTTCATCTTCTTTTTTTTTTAAAATAACACCTATTGACAGAACACACAACACACTTACAAAAAGATATTTCAAAACAATATCCTGACTCGTTATTATTTCTACTTTATGAACTTGGGACCAGTTTCCGGCGAAATAACACAGACAAAAAAAAACCATTCGTCCCTTTCACCATAAATTCATTTACGTCAAACCCAAATGTAATTATCAAACGTTTTTATGATTGTCACATTCAATTAAAACCATTCCATACAGAAGTTTCGGTGACCATAATTAATAATAAGTCTTGGATAGTTGTATATTTAATTCGACCGACTTTATAATAAACCAAACAAGTTTATTTCGTTTTGTTTACAAAAGTGTCCTAATTACTTTCACATATTGGAAGACAACTTTCCACTTAGGGCAGTCGAATTCGTCTGACTCTTTTTTTCTTTTTCTCTTTAGAATGATAGAGCCACTCTCCAAAACCTAATAATGAAGTTGGAGACCTGAAAGAAACCTAACGGTGGTGGTGGGTGAGGAATGGTGAATCGATAACTTGTTTGCATCAAATCCAGAAATTAAAAATTTCTTTGACATCAATTGGTTATGCTCACTACACCCCCACTCTCCTCAGGTTCTGGTGTATACTTATTGGTGCTGAAATACACACACAAATCGATTACGTCTAATTATAATGAGACTGTAAATTTATGTTAATTAAACTCGTGTTTCTATAAAACATCTAAAAACACTCATGGATACAGCTTCTTTCAATTACATCATCTAGTCATCGAGAGTATCCTCAAGGTTTCAACTACTGTAGCAAGGGGAAAGCGGTTCGTTTTTGCATTGAACTTATCCCAACCCCCGAATTTGACCCAACCACCCCAATCCATACAGCAATCATTTTTCTCTCTTCCAAAACAGATCGATTTTCCCTTAAACGTCCTTCTTTCACACGAACCACGACCAAGCTTTCTAATGCTAACACTTTTAATTAATTCATTGACTCGATTACTTTTTGTTTATAGACTTCTTTCAAAGACACATAACCTCTACTCAAGGTCTTATTCAAAATTTAACACTAGATCTGTCCGATATTGTGAGCGAGCGAAGACTACAAAAACTTCATAATTTTTATCATTTTGAATTTGTTATAAATGCCAAATTGTTTAACAGCTTGTTCAGACATAAAATTTATGGTGCAAAAATTTCTGATTAAAAATTCTCAGAGTGCAACTAAAAAATTCATTTTATAAGACGTTAACTTTTATTTCTGCATATTTTAAAAATAAAACATAACCATAACCATAATCGTCACAGGTAAAGGAGATTTACAAGTACATAAATTACAACAAAAGGGCTACTGTTCCACTGTTTCCTTCATTTTTAAGCAATCTACATAATAAATGCTCTAACATTTTCCTCACTTTCCCTAAATCATAATTTTTCCCATCATTAATAAACAAAAATTGGAATCGGTTGAATTTGCAAAAAACCTTTTCAGGCTTCCTCATCACTCGACATACACACTTTTCACATAAAAATTTATTTTTCAACTTTATACAACAACTAAAACTAACATCACTTGAATTCGATTTAATTATACATCTCTAAAGTTTTTTATTACCCAAACAAGGTGATCAGTTATTGTAAGGACCTTCCTCTCGATGAGTCTGATCTCTAGTCCCAACTTATAGGTGAGAATTAAGTCAAATTATGCAAAATACCTTGAACTTGGAAGTGATAAGAAGCTCTTATTTAGCGCCCTGCTCTTTTATTATTCACCAGCAAACCATCTAAGAATTAATTCTTTTGCATTTTAAATGATGAGAAAAAAAAGAAATTTGGAGCAGGTCACATAGAACTGGTCTTAAACTATATTTAGCCGAAGGGGTTTGTGGTAGGATGATTCATATTTTTATAAACCTAATTTTTAGAATAGAATCAGTCCCAGTTTTGTATATTTTTTATTTGGGAGCTTTTTTTGAGATAAGTAAATAAAAGAAAAGGAAACATTAATAAACCTTTTGACTTTCCTTATGAGATAATAATTTCGTAGTGCATATTTAATTGCACTTCAAACTGATAAGATTTGCTTTTATGCAATAAATTTGATAAAAGAAAAGTTGCAAAATGCAGCTTCTGCCAAATAACTAAAGCCTTTGGTTCAAAAGAACTATTTAATATCTAAATAAAGAGAGAGATTATTTTTCTATTATAAGACAAATTATATCATCAAAAACTGTTGCAAAGAAACAAATACAAATAAAATAAATACAATTTGAACACCTTTATAAACAGCCTGGGAAATTTAAACCTTGTTAGGCTTTATAAAAAAACAAAAATCTGCAAAACTGATAGATAAAATACAGGAGAGGTAGTTAAATATCGAAATAAATTTGCTTCGATAGTTCTCTTGTTGAATTTCAACCTATCTCTCAAACCACCACCTTTAAGGCAGTCAGCAACACTCATCTTAAATACATTTATACCAATTATTAATCTCTCTCAATCTCCCTAATCTTTTTATAATTACAATCAATTTACTAATACAGATTTATAAATACTTGACACAAAGCCGAGTTTTTATAAATCAAGAAAACAACTCAAAGTAATATTTGAATACAGAGATTTTAAAACTATTTAACACCTATATCTTGAAGACAGAATTATGATGCATGTGGATTTTAAAATCAGACTTAAATCACCTCATGGGTGAGCCATTAAAATCAATTTAAACCTCAAAATATCAACCCACCTTAAGCTGAAACAAAAAACCTGTAATAATGTACCATTAAAAACACAAACGAATGAATTAAAACAATTTGTTTCACTCTCACTTTAATGGAGAACCAATTTAATACTTGATATACTCAGCAATTCGAATAAAAAATCACTGATGTAATAATATAATCCCAATGAATTTTTAAGTTGCTAGACTTTTAATTATTTTTACATTTCATCAGGCTGTACAATAATTTTATACCCCCAAAACCAAAATTTCGCTTCATGTGAAATGATACAAGTTCATATGTTTCGATGAAATTTGTGATTTGAATGAAAAAAAAATTCATCAAGGATAAATTTGAATGAAGAAAGCTTACAAACACTACAATTACATAATTAATTCGAATAGAGTACAACTAGATTCTGGGAAATCATTTAAATCGGGTGTAGTAGCAATGAAAATGCTTTAAAATTCATTTAACTATAAGCCTGTTTATTGAAATGGGGGAAAAGAATGCTTTCTCTTCAAAGATCACAAATCAAGGTCATTGTACTTAAGCATAAATTTTTCACGAGGTCCATATTGGAAATAATATTTTTCTTTTGTAATCACCAGACTTCACGCCCCGGGAGAGATCCAAAATAGCAAATATTCATGATGCTCCGACTGAGTTCCAAATGAAACCTAATCTACTGTAATTACAATGTTTACCATTGATAACGTTGATATGGTGGGTCTAATGACACTACAGAAGCATCATTAATAACTTTTTAAATGCAACATTTATAATTTCAATTCAATTTTACTCTATAAACAACAAATTATCGTCGTTTGTTAGGCGAAAAACTCTGATTCAATGACCTATATTGCAAGACATATGAAATATAAATGGCGGATATGATAAAAACAAATCGTAAACTCACCGTCGTTTCTCCTTTGATGGTTTTACAGACTTATCCATTGTCTGCGTAACCGATGAAAAAAACACTATAGATTAGAAGAAAGGCATAAAATCCTAGACGCAGCTAAGAAGCGTATGAATTTCTCCTAAACTAAATTTGTTCGTCGCATACAGTACCTCTACACTTTCACACAATTCAATTTCAAAACAACTGAACAACTACTTCCGTTCCAGCGGCTGACGTCAATCAGCGGCAACTAGATTTTAATTGGTCTACAAATCTTCCACCAGAGGCCGCCACTTAATAGCGATTGGCGCCATCTTTGATTTCTCTTTTTCGTGTATTTCCATCTTGTTCTGGGACAAATATCCGTTTCTCTCTTGTAAGCCAAAAATTTCATGATATAAATGCAAAAAAACTCTGTCATGGCTAATATCTCAATTTTTAAATACAATATCAATTAATTCCAAAACTCATAGGACCACAAAATGCTTCAAAAAAATCCCTAATCACCATTCTCTAATCCAGTCTTCTTAAAATTTTAATCATTATCTAGGTCTTATCTAAAAAAGTTTATCTTTATCTCAACATGAAATATCCTCAAATATGAATAACAAATATTTTTAAATTACTGAAAGTGATATGATTTCATTTAATATTTTAAAAACCTACTTAAAGGAAAAGAAAAAGGAAGTAAGGAAAAAATTTCAATTAGCAATTAATCACATAGATAAACTTTCCTTCCTATCTTTTGAAAGATATATGATAATCATACAAAATCTAAATTTTATTAATATCTATAAAGAAAACTGAAGGACATTAATAAAACATAGGGAAAAAATTAAACCCAAATAATAAAAACTCAACATTAATTATAACCCCAATTAAAACATTTGAAGGGTACTCAAAAGATAATATATAATTATAATTTATCTATTAATATAAACTCAGCAAGAAGTGTCTGGCTTTACCTTCTTAATTTCCTGCTTTTCAACTACTTTCCCACATAAGTTTAAAAAGTTTATAATGAATATTTACTTGTCACAGGTGTAAATTTGACTAAAAAGTAGCACCTCTAGTAGAAATGGTGACTGTTTATGGATAACGTTCATCTCAAAGCTTTAATCGATTCCAGTTGAAGATGGAGAATTGGTGAGTTAAAATTTTACAATAATAAGACTTTATTTGAAATTAATAAAACATGTTTTAATTAATTTTTTTACAATATCTCTTTAGTGATAGTATAAGTTATAAATTCAGTTCAAATTAAAATTTCAAAGAACTGATAAGAATCCTAAAGTCCACATTGAACACTAGTGGTTGTTTGTAAATTTAAAAAAACAAAAAACAAAACTATTCATCTAAGCATTTACACTTTGAACTTCTTTATTTAACTTGTCACTGACAGAAGGAGAACTAGCTTTTCTAGGTTCTGTTGCAACACTACTTTTTTTCTCTACAGGTTTTTTCCTTTTCTACTGATTGGTCCTTGGAGGTTTCACTAATCAAAGCTTTTTCTGAACTATCCAAATTAATTTCTATATCTGCATTATCATCATCATTGTATTTACTGTACAACTGAGGGTACTCAGCCATACATAGCTGCATTTCTTTGAATGCATCCAAACAGTCACTCCCCTTTGGATCAGCCTCACTATTGTGAAAACAAGAAAAGGCTTCTCGAAACTCTATACCACATGGTCCTGTTGCCATGCCTCCAAGGCAAGGACAGTTCCAATTAATCTCTCCATTAGGCAATATCAAGCCTGGTTGAGGCTCAGGTTCAGGGAGGACTACTGTGCTTGGCACTTTGTGATCATCTGCAGTCGCAAATATGATCAAATCTTTACCTTCTCTCCTAGAGGTTGTCATTTGGTTAATGTTGGTATGTTCTACTACTGGCTTGAAGTGATATTAGAGAAGGGGATGCTTTAATCACATGGAATGAACACGGTAAATGGTTGATCTGACTGATGAGGGTTATGGCAGCTCGAAGTTTGACATAAAAGTTTGCAAGACAACGGATAATTGCTCTTTTTCACTTTCAACGTATTTTATTATGTCAATTATGTTTCCTTCTGCAGCCTATAAAAATTAAAGAAGGCATTTGAATACCTCATCATTTTATACTTCTGCAAAAGTTATATTGATTAGTTAATGATTTCTATGTTATATTACCTCACCAAATAATACTTTAACACTCTGGGTTATGGTTTGCTTCAGCTGGTAAATGGTAACTGGTGATTTTTCATCTGAATCAATAGTCCTAAAAAAATTTTCATTATTAATAATGTAAAAACATGTATACTCACATCAATTATGTTTTATACTAACGCATAAATAAAATAATTAACTTCAACTATAAATAAATATTCAGAATGTTTATTTCACAGACAAAATAAAAATGAAAAGTAATTATGAATCTTCTGTTTCCTACCTTTCTATAAATCACATCAATTCGACTTATTATTGAAATAGACCTAAAAATTTAAGTCCTTTCAATTAAACCAGAATAAAAATTATATTTCTTCAATTTTCTACAACCGGTATTAAAATAAGATAACCTAACTTTGATCAAATTTTATTTATGGCCGCAATAAATATAAACAGAATGAAGTAATAGTAAGAAAAACGATTCGTACTTACAACAATATGTCTAGGTAGTAGTAACAGAGCATAATATAATCAGAACAAAGTCGTAAATTCGTGTTGATTAGGATTTAAATCCCTGTTTCATCATGGGTTCATGAATTTCATCAAAGTTCGATTTTCCAGGGATATAATTGGAGGAAGCAGAGTCGTCTTGTTGCCATTTAAATCACTAAAAGTTCGAGTTTAGTTTCCTTAATGTCCTGTAGAGCGTGCTACAGTTAACTAAAAAATTCAAAATGGCTGGTTTTTTAAGTTTAAATTTTATTTCCGTTAAAAAAAGCTCAATACGGTGAAAAGTAATAATTTCCTTTTTGTTTTTAGTATATAAGTATTCAATTAACATTACTGGAGAGTTATTGGAACTGATATTTATGGATATGGGTCAGAACTTCGATAAGTTCTCTCTAAACGGAGCTTAGCGTGGGTAAGTTTGTAAGATTTTCGTCTATTTTGAATTTCTTTTTGAGCTCAAATTAATTGTCGCATTTAATAATTATGTTGCTCATTTCGCCATTAAATCAAAAAGTTCCCATGGCTTGACAAGAGTTGGGTTGAGAAATAATTGATCAAAACTTATTGAAGATGAAACCTGTCACTTACAAAATGGCTTGATCTAATTTTGATTGAAATTTGCAAGTTTGTTTGCTCAAAATAGATAATATAGTTACAAATCCAGTCAAGAATTCTATAATAAACCCACCCCTTAACATCGCAGTCACTTAGAAAACAGAACTTAAAATAAATTTGTTGTTGACTCATAAATGGAAGTTTTCCGACGATAAATTAAGCAAACTTGTCACCGATAAAGTTTGTTATTAATAAAACTCCACTTATTTTGGATGTAAACAATTCTATAACTAGTTCCGTTAAGTTCACTTCTGTCAGGATACAAAATCCAAAATGTCACTCTACCGGGGAATGAAATTTCACCTGTGGGACTGAAGGGCTTCTTCATCTACTCACCCCTAACGCTTTAATTTGGCTTTATATTACCAATATAATACGTCGCATCTTGAGCGAATATCACTGTCATTTGATACTCAACCCCCATGCCTCTCTCTTTTTTCATTTTCAAACGAGTAGGCTTATTTTTTGTCTGATCCGAATCAAAAGAACGGAAAGTACTTGAGTTAATTCAGGAGGACGGATTCATTGAAAGACAGTAGGACGGTGAAGTGAATGATGCAAATTCACAACATTCCATTTGTTAAACACCCTCCTATCATCCATTTCCAACTGTCACTCTTGTCACTTGCAATCCAGTGTAATCTATGAGGGTTCTTATCCTTGATGTTAGTGAGAAACTAACCGAAATGGCTCAACAATTTTTTTTAAGGCCACTTGGTCTTTTTTTTAAATTAATGATGGATACTATTCTTCTCTAGTATCTCTCTCTCTCTCCGCCCACACAATTCTCTTTGTACACTTTACTTGATTATGGCCAGTTCAAACTGAATAAAGTCAGAATGTTATTCTCTGTATGTACAGGATAAATTGTTTGGTTTATCACAAACTGTGTCAGCACTCAAAATACATGCCACAGAACAACATTATCTAGGCAAAATATTTCAGTAGTATAGACCAGCCTTGAATACATCTTGTTTGGTGTAGTTCTTAGTTTCAGCTTTTCTTTAAATTTTGATAAAAAGAGAACAATACAGTTGCATCAAAAGGGTTTTACTTTTTATTAAAATATAAAATGCGTTCAATTATTGGATTTGAGGGAGAGAGAGAAGCGCCCCCTTTCAAAGGGCTGCATAAATTGTCTATTTTCAATATCGAAAATCTTCTTTTTGAAATCGAAATATAAATTAAACATTCCTTTGATCTCTTAACAAGATTGAAGTTGAGAGTCTGCTCCAAGAAATCCGTGACAGAAAGAGGAAACCAAATAGAAGTTAATATCTCGTTATGAGATTAATAAGAAATTAGAAATTAGGAATTCGAGTGAAATTGTGAGTTCTTTAGAGAAATTTCGAGAAGGGGTGCGTTTGGGGGTGTAGTCATGAGAGCTGATTGAAGTAAAATTTTTTTTGACTTAGGATTAAGTTGTTTTAATTCATTTTTTTGTCTCTCCTCCTTGATTCTATTGCAAATTGTATCAGATTTGAGATTTTCATTAAAATCCGACTTTTCCATTTTCTTTCTTAAATCATCAGGTTTGGTTTGTGATTCCAAATTTTTTCACGGTTTTCTCGACCTCTGTGAACCAATCAAGTCTAACTCTATCAATCAGGAAGTAACTTCAATGTCACACGTTAATTACTTTATTGTTGTTAGATTAAGTTTATAATACTGGTTGATTAAATTTCGTTTTCCTTTTATTTCTTTCATAAATAATGCACACTGTTATAAAAAACTCATATTTAATCTATGCTGGTTTTGATGGATGGCATTCCCACTTTCAGCACAGCTTTTTGACTCTATTTCTTTTAATTTTCTCAGTCACCAAGTCCTTGGTTTAGACCAGGACCATAGACCATAGACCCATACACCAGGTATACCTGGGTTAACCCAATTTAGATCTTCAATTTTGGGTGTGTATATATATATACTATTTCCCGTGCCATAAGAGGCCATAGAGCTGCAACAAATGACCTCCACTTGTCCCTGTTGGGACCATGTCATCCGTGGTTCTAAACTAAATCCAATTCTGGTCTTATTCTTCACGCTAAAGGTCGTCAACAAAGGATCAGTCCTTCTTTCTTGCGGTTTCAGGAACTTAGTTGATTCGGGTACAGTAGATAGTTAGTCTAAAGAAGTTTAAATTGTCTGTATGTCATGTCTGTATGTCGTGTCTGTTAAATTGTAGTTTAATTGTCTGTAAGTCTTGTTCTGTAGATGCTTTCTGTTGAACTTCATATTCTTTCCTCTTTCTGTCCTTCTTTCTTTGCAGAGTAATTTATCGTCAGAGCTGAATACTGCAGCGTAGAAGCTTATAATTTCATTTCTGTACTTTAGGTCTTCGTTCCAGCACTTGTGACAGACTTTTTAGTAGTATTTGTATATAACTCTTGGCTATTACGCCGCGTCAAATCTTTCAGCCTCAGCTTTTCGCCTTATTTTGTATCTAAAGCCATCTTCAGTGTTTGAATATTTGATTTCGACTGAAACTATGTGAACAAATTTGAAAATCGAAAGAACAGAGTTCAATGTGCGGAATGAGTGTAAGGAGGTAAAAGAACCAGAAAGGGCAGAAGTAGACGAAAAGAAAGAACTTGAGAAGAACAGCCAAAAGCTATACACTAACATGACTACTGACAACTACAAAATCTTCAAACTTATCTCAAATTTTTAACTGCTTATATCTTTAGTTTAAATGTTCGCTGCGTCTCATTTTTCCGTAGTACTCACTGCTAATATTATTCTTCTGACTTGTGTTTGTAAGCAGTTATGGTTTCCATGATATCACTTAAAATCTCTTTTTCCCCGCTTAGTTGACTAATTCTGAAAAATCTCCATCGAAGTCTATACAGTAAATAGTGAAGTTGAAATTGTTAAAACCTAATCTAAGCACATCTATTTTCTGTTTATACAGTTCTGTACCCTAATTGTCGTTCTAATTGTACTGTATATATAATTTTAAGCACAAAAAATGGGAGGAAAAAATCGAATGTAATTTACTTTAAATCAAAGAGAGGATTTTTACCTGTATCGCCGTAAAAATTTTCCTGCCAAGAGGAAAAAAAAGATCAAAAGTTTCAATTAAAAGGTTCATAAAAAAAAGAAAGGAAAGAAAGAAAGAAAAAACGAAAAACCCAAAAAGGATTATAAAGGAAAAGGAGAGGGAAAAAAAAGGTCAGAAAATAGAACCGCCTCCCTAGACAAAAGGAGGTTAAGTTTAATAATTTGATTAATACCTCTCTACCATTGTTTAGTGAGTTGAAAGAAAAAATTCTTTTATTACTCCAAATTAAATTTAAAAAAATAAAAAGCTGAGGAGATGAGGAGAGGGGAGGGGAGGAGGAGAGAGAAAAGGATGTTGGAGGCAAATTAAAAAAGGATTTAATATTATTCAAATTTCATTTTTATATTTTAAATAAAGGATTGAGCCATGAATAAAGGAAAGGGACGAAGGACATGGAATATGGGGTTGTAATGTCCTCAAGAATTATTTCCAAAAATGCGTTTTGACATTCACTTGAAGTGATTATTGCCCTCCCTCCACGCCCCTCCCCGCTCTCCTGAAATATTTCTTTATTTATTTATTTATTGATAGGTCTATGTATTTTACAAACCTTTATTCCAGACTCTTTCTAGTCCCATTGCGTGTTTATGCAGGTTTCTGTATGTCTCTGTGACTCCTATGTTACAAGTCTGAGTGTGTTTAGCTTGGTCGTCATATTGTTTAATGCCAATCTGAGGAACTAGACTACCTTCATTAGACCTCAGGTTTGGGTGAGTAGATGGAGTAGAGCAGTGGTTTCCAAAATTTTTCTTCCACGGCCCCTGGGCAGATTTTCTGAACCGTAATGTTTGCTATCGCGAAAGGCTAGTATCAGCAGCATGTTACGAATTGTATTAGTTGCACGTGCACTTTTTAATATTAATCCTGGCTAATATTCCTCTTAGGAGAGTCCATACCTGCCAGTTTGAAAACTCTGGAGTGATCTGGATGAAAGGGGTGTATCATACCTGGTAGTAAAATATGAAAAAGGAGACATTATGGGGATGATGATGAGTTTTATAAGTGTTCGGGGCGAAATATGCTAATATCTGTCTGTAATATTAATTTAATATAGAGCTTAATATTATTATTATGTGTAGCGGGACGTAAAATTGTATATATGTTACGGTAAAAGTGATAAACATGGCGAATATTTGTATAAATCCTGGTGATTATTCATAATAACCAACTAAGCTCGGTAAATGTGATAAATATTTAATAATTTATCACATTTACCGACTAGTTTATGAAATATCTAACTTGTAATCTCAGCAAACGTTTATTAAACTCATCATTAAGTGTTGGAGAATTTATAAACTCGCCGGTAAATCTGATAAACATGGTGTACATTTGTATAATTCTTGGTGATTATTCATAATCACCAACTAAGCCCGGTAAATGTGATAAATATTCAGTAATTTATCACCTTTACCGGCTAGTTTATGAAATATCCAACTTGTAATCTGAGCAAATGTTTATTAAACTCATCATTAAGAGCTGGAGAGTTTAAATAAATAAATAAATAATAACAACAATAACAATAAATATTAATAACCATCATGCTACAAGTACAGACACACCTCAACGTGTACTTGTAAACGAGAGGATAAAACTCTACTGAAACCGATGCATACACATCCACCATATTTCACAACAGACTAGTAGACAATATCACGGTAAAAGTGATAAATCGGACGAATATATATATACAACTCCCGGAGATTATTCATAATCACCAACTAAGCTCGGCAGATGTGACAAATTACTGAATATTTATCACATTTACCGGCTAGTTTATAAAGTCTCCAGCTCTTAATGAAGAGTTAAATAAACGTTTGCTGAGATTACAAGTTGGATATTTCATAAACTAGCCGGTAAATGTGATAAATATTCAGTAATTTGCCACAACTGCCGAGCTCAGTTGGTGATTACGAATAATCACCAAGAATTATACCAAATGTTCGCCATATTTATCAGATTTACCGGGGATTTTATAAATTCTCTAACTCTTAATGATGAGTTTAGTAAACATCTGCTGACATTACAAGTTGGATATTTCATAGACTAGCCGGTAAATGTAATAAATATTCAGTAATTTGTCAGATTTGCCGAGCTGAGTTGGTGATTATGAATAATCTGCGGGAGTTGTATATATATTCGTCCGATTTATCACTTTTACCGTGATATTGTCTACTTGTCTGTTGTGGAATATGGTGGATGTATATGAATCGGTCCCGGTAGAATTTTTCCTCTCGTTTTCAAGTAAATGTTGAGGTGTGTACTTGTAGTATGATGGTTATTAATATTTATGGTTATTGTTGTTATTATTTATTTATTTATTTAAACTTTAATATTCATAAAACTAATTTCATTTTGAAGAGAAGTTGTGTTGATTCTATTTTTTTTAGTTTCACGTACCTATTATTCGTTTGTTTTCGTACCTGCATTTGAATAAAATCAAAAAACTAACAAACAGAAGTAGAAACCTGACAGAAACCGGAAGTAAACACACGAATAAAATCAGTTTTGGTTGACTGTTTACCTTCCAACCCAAAACGCAACAATGGCCTAGAATGGGGAAGGAAAGAGTTTGGTTCCAACTATTCCCATACCTATTGTTCCATCTGTCACTTCGATGAGAATACGTCATTCTACATGTGACAGGTTTCTTTTTCATCAAAGACTTATATGCCTGCTTTGGAATTTTCTTTTTTTCTTTTCTTTTCTTTTTTTTTGTAACTAAAAGATGAATCCGGTTGATCGATCTGTCGATTTATGTTCCGGATTACTGGTTCAGAACGGATTAAAAGAAAGAAAAAGTTGAGGATTTCGTTCTCTTTCGTCTTTGTCACCGGTAACGGCTCTTGACAATTTTTTTTTTGTTTGAATGTGAACGTGTTCGAGGGACGTCTCCTGTTTTTAGCTGTATCTTAGAATCTCTAACGAGTGTCATTTATCTGGGAAATAACGACCATATGCTCAAGTTTGACTTTATCTTTTGTCTATAAAAAATGAAACCCCACACAATGGCTACCGATACCAGATGCCAAGCCGATGTTATTTATGCTTTTAACATTTATGTTAATGTTCATAAACACACATCCGCTCTTTTTTTTCGAGTTTGGATTTGGTCACCCTTGCTTAAGTGCAGTTTTTTATGGAGTCCAATAAGCCGTATGGTCGTTTCCGGAAAACTTTGAGTTTCCTCTTCTTTTTTGACTTCGTCGTTTGATACTATAATGATACCTCAGATCACATTTTACTATTTCTGAACATATTTTCCTTCCGTCCACGGTTTTGCATGTTGTTTGCCTCAAGTTCTCTTCAGTAGTTCTCTCTCTGTTGCTTCTTCGTCGCGTTCAGATTTGTTTTTCCGGGGAAGACAGTTTTGGTTTATAGTATCACCCTCCTGTAAGTGTTGGTTTCCTGTGGTTGTTGATTTCCGAAACCAGGTTCTGTTTGTCCAGTGTGAAACAGCCGTTTTTTAGAATAAATTAATTTACAAAAGTGCAAACTCATTTCGTAAATAACGCTTACTTTTAAGGGTGTACTTATTCCAAAAATAATGCACACTCTCCTCAGGATTTCATTTCATAAATATTGGACACTTTGGTATAATTTTATTTCTCCCAAATTCTATAGATTTACAGTAAAATTAACTTCTGTAAAAATGTAAACTCATTTTGTACATAAAGCACACTTCTAGGACGTACTTATTTCAAAAGTAATGCACACTCTCATCAGGATTTCATTTCTTAAATAATAAAAGTTTTGGTGGAATTTTTTTCTCACCTCAATTCTATGGATTTACAGCCAAATTAATTTTATAAATAACGGACACCTTTTAAGAGAAGTTATGTCAAAAATGTGCACTACTTTTGAAATGAGTGCGTCCTGAAAGTGTGCATATTTATGAAATGAATACTCTTCACAAATCTAACATAACAGAAACCAATTCCTGTGTAAGAATCGATGAAATAAATTCTTGATAAAAGTGTGCACTATTTATGAAACCAGCTCTTTGTTTAAGCTGATAGATCTTTAAAATGAGTGAATGCTAAGAGTGTGCATTATTTATGAAATGAATGCTCGTCACAAGTGTCTACCATTTATTGATTGGTTTGTTACTGAGCGACATTAGCGAAACAAATTTCTTATTAAACTTTATCTAAGAGATCAATTCTTCCTGAATGTGCATTATTTATGAAACGAGCTCTTCGTAAGGAAAATATATCTTTGAAATGAGTACATCCTATAAGTGTGCATTATTTATGAAATGAATACTCGTCACAAACGTCTACTTATTCACTGGTTAACAATAGCGTGCAATGCCTCATCACAATTTCCTTCACAACAAAACAAAGTCCTCAAGCTCTGTAATATGTATAAAATAAATTCTTGAGTGAAGTGTGCATTATTTATGAAATAAGCTCTTCATCCAAGGGAAATAAATCTCTAATTTGAGAGGAGAAACAAGGGAAGTTAATATTTTGACTTGATACTCTAATCTCGAAGCGTGTTGTGTGGTGGATTCGCCGAAGTGTGAACTTTTCATGGAATGAATACTTGGAAAAGATGTGCATGTTATACAGTATAAAAGTCGAGTTGAAAAATATATTATACTAGAGAGAGGGAGAATAAAGAAAAGAAAAATGAAAAATAATGAAAACAAGAAAATGTTTTTGACTCGAAGGGAAATGTGTCACAAATAATTTTCTCACTTGAGAGAATTCCTGTCTATAAAATATTTAAACCAAAAAAAATTTCCTGGAATTTTGCAACTCCAGCACACAAACCGAATTTCTATTCCTTTCCCCATTTTCTTCTGCTTTTCGAAGGTTCAATCTTGCCAACCTCCCAAGAGAAAATTTTTTCTCTTTCTTGGAAAGACATATTCTTGTCGTGTGCGCTCAACGGCCGTAAATTTGCACTAACGACACGTAACAAGTTGGACTCTGAGGTTTTAAATTTATATTTATTTATTTATGCGATGATTATATTCAGTATATATAAATTATGTACGCTCTTACGTAGATATTTTTATCATAAATAATGCGCATTTGTGGAAAAATTAATTTTGATTTTGAGTTTTAATACAGTTTTTGAACTTTTGAGCCGAAATTTCTCAAGTGGGGTGAGGTCGTGCTCTCAAGCAGTACCTTGGTAGTCAGGAGACCACTCATTTCATAAATAATGCACACAATAATACGTTTTATAATTTGATTCATGTTTTTATTAAAAATTCACACAATACATGTTTGTGTGGAGTATTCGTTTCGCAGATAATTGTCAAGAAGATTTTTCAGAAGTAATGCACACTTTTATAAGGTTTGAAGGAGGGGTTTGTATTTGCAATTTTCTCACACTTTTATTAACGCTTAAATGTCACACATTTCTGGGACTGTTCGTTTCATAAAATGTTCACAGTATTAGACAAAACTATTTCAAAAGTATTGCACAGTGTCATGAAGATTTCATTCCATAAATAATGAACCTCTGTAGACCAATTATTGTCAAAAAAATGTAAACTAATTTTACCAATAATATCACGGAGGCCTTATTTCAAAAATATTGCACATTCTTATGAAGGTTTCATTTATGAATTTTGGGGGAGAGGGAGTTGCTGCAAGGGTTTGCTGCAGAGTTGAGGGGTTTGCTGTAAATGTTGCTTTTTGGAATACGACTGTTTAAGACATCCCACCAGTGTTTGTCTAGTAGGGTTGTATATAATGGAAGAGTTGCGGTCATTTTTTTTATTAATTAGGCTTCGATTGCCAGCTGCCTTTTGTGTGTGGGTTTGTAGACGTTCTAGAAAATTGTTTTGGACTCCAGTTTAGGCTGTTGTTTGGCTATCACTCTTCTAATAATAATCAACCACCCCCCGTTTCTTTTGATTTAGTGATTTATATTATAAGTTAAATCTGCTGCCGTTTTAGAGGAAGTTCATCCAGGCCAGTGATGAGTCCAAGAGTGTATTGAACTCTCGGTTTATGTATGCTGACGTTGTAAATTTTTTTGTCTACTGAACTGAGCCTATTTGACTCAAATAGAAACCTCAGTTTGTAGTGATTAGAGATGACCGTAGAAGGCGATTCGCCCGTTATTTTGAGGACAAACTTGTAAAGATGATTGTTGTGTCTTATACTTAGAGTCTTCCATGGTGTCTTTTTCCTTACAAATCCAGTCGTCCTCGGATATTATGAGGTTTAGTAAAATTTTGGAGTCGAATGTTGAAATCATTGTATGAATTTGAAATAGAGACAGAAGTCCAAACTTGAACCGGAGCACGTGGCAACATGTCTAAAACCGGCAAATTTTTCAAAAAGTCTAATACGCATCACAAATGAGTTTTTTGTCGTGTTCAGACCTGATCTGATTATCTGTAGGGGGAGGACAGTATTTTAAAATTTCCTCTTTTAATGCGAAAAGATATTTCCATTTCCAGATTCGGGGGAAATTATCAATCTTCGCCATCGATGCAGTCGGTAGAATTTTTGTCTGTAATATTTTTCATGTCCCTTTCCAATTTAAATCATCTCCCTCCCCTCCGGTCCCTCCCCCTTGGCCCGTCAACCTCCGATCACAAATTTAAAATTTTTTAAAAATCGTTTTATGGACGTTTTCAAAATTTATGAGTGATGCGATTAGTACACGTGCTGCACGTGGGGAATGACGCGATATATCTGTCAATATTTCATACGAATCGAGATGATAAATAGTGATGCGGGGGGGGGATGGGGGTGACTAGAGGCAGAGGAGTTATCGTGAGACAGCAAATTAATTATTCTTCAAATCGAATGTTTCGCCCACCGAAATTGGGAAATTTCCCAATTGATTGGGACCGAGTGCAGTTGGTTCAAGTGTGTTGACTCAGTTGTCTCCTTTGTTTTTGCCATCACCTTGTGTGGCATTAAGTGTGGTGCTGAACACACACACACGCTCTCTCATTGAAATGATCTCGGTACTTATTTGAAAAACTAGAAGGTGTCCCAGTGCTATCATCTGTTTAATTTGACTTGTTGACAGTCTGTCTGTCTGATTGTCTGTTCAAATGAAGACCGATCACTAATTTTGTGTTAACTTGAAGCCAACAGTAAGCACAACACAGCTGGTACATTTTTCTCAGAGTTGTAATCTTAGTCATTTTAAAAATACTGCACACTCTTAAAAATGAACTCTTTTCTTCTTATACTTCTTCCCAGTTTATCCAGGGTCGGATTTAAATTTTCTCCATATACATACTCTGGATCGTCACTGCCTCTGGAAGGATTTTCATATCCTGCTCCACCTTCGACAATGACGTTATGGTAGCCTTGGCCATGGATTCTCGTTGAGAGGTTGAGGTCCATCTTAACAAAACACTCCTCTCCTCGTCTCATAATGTGGCCTTACTATCTCTTAAAAATAATTTATTTTCATAAATAATGCACACTTTGGTGAGGCATCAATCCCATAAGTATTTTCACACTTTCAAGAAGAGTTTATTTCATAAATACTGCACAATATTACGACGAGTCAGTGTCAAAAGTAGAGGTCAATTATACGAGGTGTTCATTTCAAAATGAGAACAAATTTTTACCATAAATAATGCACAGTTAAATTTTAGAACTGGAATGCAATCTTATTACGTTCTGTCAGTAAAAAAATACGCAATCGTTCTGACTTTTTTTACGCGGTTTGCAATAAACCACAAAAACTACGTAAGTGTTTAGTTATAGTACTAAGGCACGCTTATTTATATTTTACAGTTCTTACTACAGCTATCTATTTCATAATTATTGCACAGTTATCAATCCAATGGAAAAACCATTATCATTATTATTACTACCATTATCTTTCCTCTCCCTCCTCACTCCTCTCCTGACCTTCCTCATCCTTATCTACGTCCTGGGATTTGGACATTGGTCTGTTTGCCAAACAAACCTTTATAGTCCCTTCTGTGTGGAGTGTGCAATATTTATGAAATGAATTTGGGTTATCACTGTGCAATACTTTTGAAATGAATGTATGTGGAAAGTGTGCAATATTTATGAAATTAGTGTGTGTAAGGAGTGTGCAATACTTATGAAATTAATTTATGTGGAGAGTGTGCATTACTTTTGAAATGATTTTGGGTAATTAGTGTGCAATACTTTTGAAATGATTTTGGGTAATTAGTGTGCAATTTGAAATGATTTTGGGTAATTAGTGTGCAATACTTTTGAAATGAATTTATGTGGGGAGTGTGCAATATTTATGAAATGAGTTTGTGTAAGGAGTGTGCAAGAGGAACACAAGAGTGATGGAGTTTTAGGTATATAATAACTAAAAGGGTGTTCATGGGAGGCACTACAAGTCTAAACAGGGTTTGTACGTTTATTGTAGTTAGAGCAGGGCTGAAACAAACATGCAACACATCCATTTTGATAATACACAGTGGGAACACGGTGGAATAAATTCCCTCGAAAGCAGGTAGTAACAGAGAACTTTTCAGAAATTCAAAATTCATTTCTACAAAAGAGGGAGGTAGGATTTGTTAGAGATTTTGTATAACACCCGAGTTGAGTTTTCCTCGGAAAAGGAGGAGGGAGGAAAACACTCTTCTTGATTGTGCACAGCTTTTTAGAATAAATCCTCCCAGCTCAGTGGAGAAATAAAAACCTCAAATTCGGGGAAAACTCAAAAACAGGAAAACGTCGAAAATTAACGAAGCAAGTCGAAGATTGACAAAATAATGTATTTAATAATCCCTCGGGACTAAACCAATTAATAAGGGATGTTGTGAATGGAAGATTGATAAGGTGACGCGGTGGCAGGGCCGTCTTCCAACCCTCATCCCTCCTCTCCCCGTTTCCAAGCAACAACGCTTCCTTCACTCATCACGTTGTCCTCGAGGAAGACTTCTACCATTTCATGGCTAATTAGCTGTAAAATTGAATTTTCTATCTAAGGAAAAAAATTGTTTCTCTACTCCTGCCGCCATTTTAAGCTGATAAATTCTCTTTTTGGGGAAGGAGAAAGGAGGAACAGGAAGCGGATGAAAAATCTATCAAATCTGCAACTTTCGATAATCCAGGGATTAAAAATGTGTTGGCTTAGAGATTGGATTGGATTAGATTAAATAAATTTTAGAAAGTTAATCAGAGAAAAGAAAAGTCAGAGAAAATGAAAGGGAAAATGGGTCACGGCCTGTGTCCCACAATGCGGTTACACGTATCCTTTTGAAACGTTAATTACCGGCCACGCCTTAACTGTCTGCGGACTCGGTTTTGAGTTTTGAGAAATCAAAAAGCCTTTCGGTATACCCTTGAGGACATTAAATGAAAAAGGGAAATGTGGATATAAAAAGAACTGTGCACTATTTATGAAAAATAAAATAAAATAATACTTGAGATGATAGACTTGCTTTAGACGATCCCTTCAGTAATATTATTATTTATTTTACTTTCCTTATACTATTCCTAAAATATTTATTATTATTATTGTTGTCGTTGAGGAGTTGGCAGCACTACCAACTTGAGTGTTACTGAATTGAGTTTAATGTGATAACGTGTGCTTTATTCACCACCTTCCTCATCCTTAGCTATGTCCTGGGGTTTGGACATTGGTCTGTTTCCCAAACAAACCCCAGCAACTTAGTCCCTTGTTTGTGGAGTGTACAATATTTATGAAATGAATTTGGGTAGACAGTGTGCAATATTTTTGAAATGAATTTGTGTGGGAGTGTGCAATATTTATGAAATGAATTTGGGAAGTGTGCAATATTTTTGAAATGAATTTGTGGGAAGTGTACAATACTTTTAAAAAGAAATTGGTGTGCAGAGTGTGGAATGTTTTTGAAATGAGTTTGTATGTGGAGTGTGCAATATTTATGAAATGAAATTTTAGCACAAGAGTGTGCAATACTTTTGAAATGAGTACTTGGTAAAAATTTTGCATCATTTTTGCAATCAGTTCTTCATGAAAGTATTCTTTCGGTTTTGTATTCACAGCAATGAGTGATTCATCCACAGCAAGAGCGGCCAACATGTCAATCAAGGTTTTGTAACTGGCCCGCGAAGCTAAATTTGATCAGTTTGACTTTGCTTAAAATTATTATTTTCAAATATTAATTCCTTAATTTAGTATTACAATAAAAAACTGTTAGTGAAACATACCCATATTATAAGATTTATAGTGAAGTCTGTGGTGTAGTGGGTAAAAGTGTTAAGAAGTTATAGTCGCGAGTTGGAATCCTCCTTCCAGCATCCTGTTCAATCCAATTTGGAATGACCACTGGCTTAAGAGATAAAAGTTTGGCCAAACACTTCTGCAGTTTCCAACGACTGAACGCCACTGAAAGAGAGAGTGAGGGAGAACTTAGTAAAAGAAATAATCCAAAGGAACAAAACCTTGAACTTAAAAACATTTAAACCAAGCCGTCACCTCATCCTTCGCTGACTATAAAAAAAAATTTTATTCAAATCCCGTGTTACAACTCGTGAAATGAGCTGTAGGAGGAGGAGGAGAAGAGAGAGAGAGTATAAAGTACGCACGCGTATTTCTGACTAAAAGGGCATAAAAACAGTTGGGATGGAAAGATATTTAAAGTTTTGCAATTTAAACCCTTCACCCCCCACACCCCCAAGCTCTTACAAACCTTTTGCCCCCGAAAAAAAATTTTTTTTTTTCAACAAGACTTGAAATCAGCCTTTTAGTTGATTGAATTCGATTTCGATTACCTAATGCATTTGCGGCTGTGGAAAAAAAAATTTCTTTTTTATCATGTCTTCACACGTGGTTATCCAAATAGTACTCTCAATGTAAAACACGTGTCGGGGAAATTACACATGAACAACGAACGCCATTAAGCGAAAAGTGGCAATTTTTCCTTTCACATTTATTAAATCTAATAACCAGATTCTGACGTGATAGACGGAGATGAAATTATCACAGCTCAATAAATAATAACAGAAGGAGAGGAGGGAAAAGTGTCGCGGAGCACGAGGGGGTGGAAAGGCAGGGGTGGGTTAAGGGAGACCATTTTATTAATCAATAGCTTCGAAAATGAAACCGGAGGATGTTCAGTTCCAAGAGTAATTCAGTCGATGAATGAAACCAAAGCCTCTCTCTCTCTCTCTCTCTCTTCCTCTTTTGAACTCTCTTACTTATCATCTATATCCGGTTTTGGGCGTCATTTCAAATTACAAACTCCACTTGTTAATTTCTTTTTTTTTTTTTTTCCTTTTCGTTTTAGAATTTACAACTCGATGGTAATTCATTGTTCTCTCTCTGGTGGGTTTTGTAAGAAATTCGAGAAGGCAGTGTTCTCGTTCTATTATTTAAGTTTAGTCACTGGATAGCAGACGTTCTGACGTTCCCTCTTCGATGTTTGTCTGAATTTATTATTATTAAACAAAAAAAGTTTATTCATATCTCACTGTTATACTGTAGATATCTGGGAACGTGCACATTGCCTAGCTAATTTGCAGATTAACTAGGATGATCCGGGGAAAGGGGAAAAGTTGTTTCGTTCCTCTCATCGTCTATGTGATTTGAGCAATGTACTCATTACAGTGGAAATATGACAGAACGACAACAACGTTGCTGTCTTTGTTCAGAAAAGGCTTTCTTTCATAAGTAATGCACACTCTCATTGAGATTTCATTTCACAGATCATGGAGTTGTGACAAATAATGGCTAACTGAAAAATTTGTTTAAAAAAAAAACAAACATTTGGAAAGAACTCATTTCAAAAGTAATGCACATTATTATTTTTTGATGGGCACATACTTACATCATCATAATTAATCGTTACAGTTAAAATAAGCAAGAATATCTTCTTTGCTTAGAAAGACTTTATTCCAAAAATAATGCACGCTGTTGGGCATGCACGTATCTCTACAAAATCAAATTCTTCTATCATTTATTGTCGAAGTGCAAATAAGACAGAACAATAGCAATAACATTTCTGTCTCTGTTGAGAAGGAGTTTTGTTTCATAAATAATGCACACTTTCATGAAAATTTCATTTCACTAATCACGGACTTTTAGATAGAACTCATTTCAAAAATAATGCACACTTTTATTTACCAATGGGCACATCTTTAACGCATCAAATTTATTTATTTATTGTTACTGTGAAAATAAGACAAAACTACAAAAACGCTCCTGTCTTTGTTTAGAAAGGCTTTCTTTCATAAGTAATGCACACTTTTGTGGAATCAACCAATCAGTCAACTTATGATAATTAATGCCAATAGATGATTTAAACTTTTAGGAAGAACTCATTTCAAAAATATTGCACACTGTGTTATTTATCATTTTTAACATATTAATTTTTAACATATCAAATTTATTTATCTATCTATCTATTTATTTATTTATTTATTGTTACGGTGATAATTAGACAGAACAACAAAACATTTCTGTCTTTGTACAGAAAGGCTCTCTTTCATAAATATTGCACACTTTTATAGAGATTTCAGTCCAAATATTATGACCAATTGAATACTGCCCAATTGGGAAACATTAAGTTCATAGATAATGCAAGCTTTTAGAAAGATCTCATTTCAAAAGTAATGCACATTGTTATTTTCTGACAGGCATATTTTTGCAACATCAAATTTATTTATTTATTGATTTTGTTTCAAAATAAGTTGATAAACTGCAGTCACGACTTTTCTAGCAGCAGCTTTTCTGTCTCTCTCTCTCTCTCTCTAAATCATTTGAAATCCACTTTCAAAAAGTTTCCTACTAAAATGACGAAAGACAATTTTTGGAAGGCGGTGGGAGTTCGGGGGATCGTAAAAATCTTTTTCTCCTTCAAATCAAAGAGGCTTTAAAAACATTCTTCTCGAATAAAGACTTTACTCATAGTACCTGACATCCCTTGTTTTCCCTTCCAAATTTTATGGTAAAAGTTTTCGGGTGTGACACCTCCCCAATTTCCGTTCTTTCGAGCTTTCGAATCTCTGGCTGAATTGAAACTCGTGAGAGAGGGCGGAGGGAGGGAGTTGGTGGAGGGTTTGGGAAATGGAGTTAAGCGAAACGGATGACAGCTTTCGTTTTCTAATCATTCGAATCGAGACTTAATAATGCATTCGAGCGATAATTACTTCCGGCGTTGTAGTTTTTCCAGGATAAACAAAAAAATTTTTTTAGGCCATAGATCCTCTCGGAGATTATTTTCAAAAACGGTTGTTCTCCTTCCCTCAACTCCGACTCATCTCTAAATTATGTAAAAAAATATTTTTCCCGTTTGTGAGTGGAGGCCATTTTGCCCTTTTTTGAACAAAGGAAAACAAAAACTTTTTGGACCGACCCGAATGTTAACCCCAAAAATGGCGGTCCGGGTATGTATCTCAGGTTCTCATTACCTAAACATTACACAACTGAGTGAGGTTATTGCTCCTCTTCTGTCATAAACCATTTTGTTTTGAATACAGGAGACTGAACCGAAGTCGGCTTGATAACGTTCCTAAAATAACTTCTTCAGATGGTAACTGTTATTCCATTTTGGCCATTTTGTTTTGGGTTGACTTCCTGCAACACGGTTCATTTGATTTAGAACAATTAGAAATTTTGTTTTAATTATTAAATTAATACATAATGTATATTATTAATATATTTAAAATAATATAATAAGAAATTAAATCAAAAATAAATTTGACCATTGGCTCAATTTCAGCTAATTACCGATTTGTTAGAGTTCGTGTCTTCCTTTCTGTTTAAATAAAATGCGCAGTTACATGAGAGATTCATTTCATAAGTATTGCACAGTTTCATAAAGAATTTGGTTTATAATTAGTGCACATTTTTACGGTGATTTTATTTCGTAAATATTGCACACTTTCATGAAGATATCGTTTTATAAATGTTGCATGATTTTACGAGGGAAATACGTTTCATAAATATCGCACACTTTCCTGAGGACTTAGTTTCATAAATATTGCACAGTTTTACGACGATTTCATCTCATCGGTCAGGCTCGCTTTCATGAAGACCTCGTTTCATAATCATTGCGCAGATTTACAATGATTTTATTTCATAAATATTGCACACTTTTATGAGAATCTCATTTCATAAATATTGCACATTTTCACGATGATTTCACTTCATGAATGTTTTGCACAATTTTATGAGAGATACGTTTCATAAATATTGCACACTTCCGTGAGGACTTTGACGAAAATTTTGAGAACTTGGACTTTCTGAGGATGAGGACTTTTGTTTCATAATTATTGCACAGTGTTTTATGAGAACCTCGTTTCATAAATAATACACACTTTCACAACGAGTTCGTTTCATAAATATTGCACAGTTTCCTAAGGACCCCGTTTTAAAAAAAATGTTGAACACATTCATGACGACCTCATTTCACAACTACTGCACACTGTCATGAGGGCTTTATTTCATAAATATTGCACATTAAAGAGGTATTTATTTCATAAGTAATACACATTTGGAAAAATTTATTTTATAAATAATTAAGACGTTGACAATTTCAAAACCCGACCTTCCTTCCAGCACAATCTTTGTGTGTCCCACATAACGACCTGTCATGATACTAAACTGACACTACAGCGAAGTCTATCACAACCTCCTCCCTTAAAGACAGCTAACCACTAACAAAACTCACAAATCTCTCAACAGACATGTTCAAAACATTTTAGTTTTTGTCCACTCGCAGTTTCGTGGTCTCGTTCGAATCGAGTGAACGTGAGGGAATCAATTTTGTAAGCAAAAATTTGCTTCGTTAACGAAACAAGAAACAGAACGTGAAACTTTATTTTGTGGAAAATATCTTCCAGAAAAAGGTTTTTCTCTCTCTTCTCCTTCAACTTCTTTTTGGTTGGTTCCATAAATAGCCTACTTATATTCACAGCGAAAAAAAATGCATCGGGAAGAAAAAAAAAGAAAGAAATTCTCGCCTGTAAGCAAGAAGATAAAAGTTTTAAAATATTACTACGTAATTTTATTGTCTGGGTTTTTTTCCGTGAAGAATTTTCCGTCGTAAAATTTATGCTCGACACAAAACAAACAGAGCTTTCTTCTTTTTCTTCTTTTTCTTTTTACTCACTCACTCCCGTTTGTTCTTGTTTACTTTGACTTTTTTTTCTGCAACATTAATTCCCTTCTTTAAAATGCCAACTTCATTTGGTGGAAGGTTGGATGCGAACTTGAGGTTGTATTCATCACTCCAACGTTTTCGTTCTTTTGTTTAATGATATCGTTGCCCCCGGGGGAAAGGAGGCAATGGCAAAACCGGGGTTCAAATTAATGGCTTCTACCATTTTTCCTTTCCTCCTTCAAAATGGCCGCTTATAGCATTTCGATTTAGTTAAACCCCGCTTCGCTCTCAATTTATATTACCATCATCATTATTATTATTATATCGGCGAAATGTTTCTACGTCATATACTCTTATAATAATGGGGGTTGAAGGGGGTGGAGGGACGGGGTGACGGCTTTTACTTCCACTCGTGAATTCTAACTTTTATTTGATTCGCTTGTGTGGTCATTTAGGTCTTAGAACGATGCATCCCGAATGTCGTCTCTCGTGTTTGTTCGACTTGTCTGATGAACTTCTTTGTGTGTTTGTGTGTCTTGTTAACCTCTGGCCGAATGCTAAAATGGATTTCTTTCCTGTTTTCTTTTCTACGAGGTTTGACTCTCTAATGTTTTCTTTTGTTTGGTTTTGTCAGTACCTGATGTGTCATTGTATAGATTTATAAACGCCTACATACTCTGGAGGTGGTTTCATTCCTTCGGCTGGAATTTTTCGTCTATTAATCATCTTCCTCTCTTCAGTTTAAAGGGGGGTAACAAACTAAACAGTCGTTTCGAAAGTAATGCACACTTTGTAGTAGAATATTTGTCATAAATAATGGCAGTCTCATACAGACACAAGTAAAAATTATTGCATCAGCTTGGACTAGACAGATTTTTATCATATACAGTATCGGCTATCTATTTTTAGATGTTAAGGGTAATGACCCAAGATACCAACGATTTAGGTTTCTAAATATGTGATGCCACAGAGTATTGGATTCCTGAATATTCAGAATTTTGGCCTTTCAAGGTTCAGCCAACCCCAGAAAATTGCTGACAAAAAGACTGAGGTTAGCGGCACAACAGCTAGAAGTTCTGAAGTTCTGCTTCATTGGAGGTTACTAACACAATAAGGGTAGTTTCACCGGAGTCACCAGTGTGTATACCTCCCTGAATCTAAGACAGAAGTGCTCAGCCGTAGTTGAAGTCAGTCACTCAGTCAGTAGAGTCAGAGATTAGAGTCTGTCGGAGTCCAAGTAGTGTGCGTATTGGTCCGAGTACCCAGAGCTAATTCGAGCAATCAGTAAGGTTCCAAGGGAACTGAACACCGTACTAGAGGATGTGTAGGATGTGTAAAGCTCGATATAAATAGACCCATGAGAGTGATATATACCTCAGGGTATCCTGTTGGAATGACGATTCTCTAACTTTAAGAGAATTAGTGACTTGAATCATTTCTGATGTTTTAGAAATATGACAGGACCGAGACATACTATAGTATAAGTACAACGTATAAACTTAATATTAATCTAACTAACCATATTATTCATCTATTATCCTGGACTCTTGGTGTTAGTATTGTCGGTGTCAGAAGTGAGATAGCCTCTAGTCCTCGATTCACTACATAAGCTTTACATAAAAATTAAAAAAATTTAAAAATGGGTCAAATTGACTCATGACAAACAGATGAATAATTTATAATATATTCAGAGCATAATATAAACTTATTTTTATTTAAATATAGTGTTGTTTGAGTTTAAAAACGGAAGTGGACAGTGTTTGGACGGTCTCTTTGTCCTCTGTCCTCTTCCTCTTCTTCTTATCAAAATTGGTTTGTTTTGATTGTCATAAATCACGGACTACAGGTTAGGGGGGGCGATCTTTTGTGACTTTTAGTATTTTTGTGCGTGCGATGAGGCTCAATAAATTTATGAAATCGGTTTCGGGTAATTTAAATATAAATTTAAAATGTCACCGACAACTGGCCTTCGATTTGGTCTTTCAAAGAGAGAATCGGAAAAGGATTTCTTTGTGAGGCGGAACAATGGTGTTACTTTTGTGACGACTTTTGTGAATTTTGGTTTTTGTTAGCAGTGAAAGTATGAATTCGTTTTTGTGTTAAAATAACACAATTTAAATGACCACCATTCTATTGCTGACAAGAAATCAACATTTTTAAAGCGTTTTGTGTCATTGTAGCTTTTCTGGATCTTCGTTTGTTATCTTGTTTTGGTTTCTAAATTGGTTCTGGTTTGTTTCTTTGTGTTAAGGTAACAAAACTCAGGCTCGATAGCTGACAACCCACAGAAACTAAACACTATTCTAGAGTGTTGAGTGTTACTCCCACTTGTTGTGCGGGAGGTACAAAACTCGACATGAATGTGAGTAATATGTGCTTCAGGGTATCCTGTTGGAATGACGATTCTCTAACTGTAAGAGAACCTGACTGACTTGAATCATTTCTGATGTTTTTGAAGTACGTTGGTATCAGTCGAAATTTCATCAAAATGATTTCCAGGCCGTGGAAAGTTTCATGATACCTGCAGCTTTCATGGTAGCATTAAATGTTTGGACTAGGTAGGAGAAAAATTTGATTTGAGTAGTGTGGTAACAAATAAAATGGGCGCGAGAAATTATAGAGAGCGGAAGTGAAGTCAGAATAGAGGAGTGAACTGTTGCTGTTGATGTAATGGCGGAAAATCGTGATTAGCCTTGACAACTATATCGTTCTTAATCCAGGTGATGATAATAACGTTTGTCTGTACCCATTTATTAATCACAAAGTCATATCGTGTATGTATGTCTCGGTAAAAGTGATAAATCAGGCGGATTTACATAATTCCCGGCGATTATTCATAATCACCAAATAAGTTTGATAAATGAAGAATAGTATTGAGTATTTATCATATTTACCGGTTAGTTTATAAAATCTCCAACTTATAATGAGGGATTTTTAATAAAAGTTTGCTCAGATCCTTGCCTTCTGTCACTTATAATCGGGACATTTGTAGACTGTTGCTGGTGAGCTTCTGTCAGATCTTTTCTTAACTTTGATTAAACTCCCAATTGTACGATGAATATTTTATAAATTAGGCGGTAACAGTGATAAATATTTAGTAATTTAGCCAAGTTGATTATAAATAATCGCCGGGAATAACAATTATTAATGTATTCGGCGATTTATAACTTTACTGTGTGTCCAACAGAACCGTCATTATTTCCCAGTCCACCTAATATAGTAGCCATCCTTACTAATATTAACACCGAGTAATGTCTCCATCAAGGCCAATTAAGCGATTTGGGAGGTAGAACTAAGAGCCATTTCCAATATACTCGAAAGAGATGGACAGAAGTCCGTTGTTTATCTCATCTAAAGAAAACTCAAAAAGCTCAAAAAACTATTTAAGAAAGTGTAAATTTAGTTTGGTTCACCCTATAGTTTTAATACCGAAATAAAAAGGCTAATAAAAGTAAAACGACCAAAACATCATTTGAGAAATAATAAATTTCAAGCTTATGTCACAATCAAATATTAAGTAAGTCAAAAAGACATAAAAATTTTACAACCTGAACCGATTTCACTGGGAAAACTCAAATTCGGTTTCCTGTTAACCCTTTTCTCAAGTTCAACGTTTATTCCACTCCCCATGACTATCGTCCTCGAAAAGTTCTCCCAAATTTTCAAAGAGTCTTCAGTACCTAAAACACAAACTAACAACCTCTCGAGTCATCGTTAAAATGAATGGGAGTGAGGAGGAGAGTGGTGGAGGAGGAGGAGGAGGAGAAAGACAAAAATCAATGAGCATCAATAACGAAGTTCGGAGAGAGGTCCGTGATGGAATAAGAGATCCAAACACGACTTTCCAGTCCACCAAAAGAATAGTGATTCGGTCCTCACTCACCAGTGGCGTTCGGTACCGAACCTGAGTGCGGATCCTGTGAACATAAATTGGATTGGACTAGAGACTTGTGCATTATTTATGAAACAAATTACTCGTTA
This sequence comes from Columbicola columbae, assembly GCA_016920875.1. Lineage (NCBI taxonomy): Eukaryota > Metazoa > Arthropoda > Insecta > Psocodea > Philopteridae > Columbicola > Columbicola columbae. The sequence continues at coordinate 10,794,926 of JADMLL010000008.1, forward strand.
AAGTGGAATCGAGTTGTTAAATGATCTATTCTTAAAAGTGTGCGTTATTTATGAAACGAGTGGCAGGTCTGTGGTTAACCGGTCAAAGCTCCTGACTGGCAAAGTAGTAGTTGAGAGTTCGAGCTTCCTTCCTCAGCCTGTTACAACCGAGACATCGGGCTAACCTTGGCCCAAAGGGTAGTGAAACTCAACATTAATTGTGAAATGAACTCTTCATAGTAGTGTGCAATATTTTTGAAATGAAATCTTCGTTACAGAGTGTCACTCACAAAACAAATCCATCCTGCAAGGTGTATGTTGTTTCTCAAACGAATTCCGAATAAAAGTGTGCACTAATTATGAAATGAATTCTAAGCCAAAGTGTGCAATATTTATGAAATGAATTCCTTATAAATGTGTGCATTATTTATGAAATGAATTTTGCACTAAAGTGTGCAATATTTATGAAATGAATTCTGGACAAAATGTGCAATATTTATGAAACGTATTCTGGACAAAAGTGTGCAACATTTCTGAAATGGATTTCTGATACTAATGTGCAATATTAAGGAAATGAAGTCTGAACAAAAGTGTGCAGTATTTATGAAATCTACTTGTACAAAAGTGCGCAACATTTTGCAATGGATTCCTGATACCAATGTGCAATATTTATGAAATCGATCAAGGACAAAAGTGTGCAATATTTATGAAATAGACTACAGCCCAAAGTGTGCAGTTTTTTTTTAAAGAAGGTTTGGTCAAAAACGTGACGATCTTTTCACGAAACCGAATCTTGACACAAGCGTACATCAACAAGTTGAACTACTGAACATTAATATTCGCACAAAAAAAATCGCAGATGCTGCGATTATTTGTTTTCGAAAATTCGTGGTTCCACAGCTTCCATGCACAACACGCCACTGCCTTAAACGCACGATCTCTTCTTAAAAAGGGTCAAAAAGCAACAATAAAACAGAGAGAGAGAGAGAAATCGTTGGTTGTGATCACAATGCATCTTCAACACTTCTTTTAATTCTTTTGAGAGTCTCTACCCACCAATTATCCGAGTCCATAAATGGTGACCACCCAAAACTGCAATTGAGATTACTATAAAAAAAAGGGCAAAGAATAAATAAATAATTTAAGAACAATGATTTGCAAGGAATGGTGGAGTCAATAATGACGGGCAAGTTTTTTTTTCGGATATTGATATGAAATAAAAAGAAGAAGAAGAGGACAAGGAGGAAGACCACGAAGACGGTGGTGTGGTCGAGGAAAACGTGGTCGCAAAGCATAATTGCGTATTTACATTACTGCCTTTGAAATCACTATAGAAATACAATTAATTCCGTTGTTCTAGAAATGTTCTAGAAATCCAGGTACGGAGGGAGAGCGGGGAGCCATGACTCTCAAACAAGAGACTCGTAAACGAAACGCGAATTCCAGATCGTCATCGGAGATTATGGTTACTGCGGTAATTTACTCGTTTTGCTATAATGATTTCAAATCAAAAGTGAGTCAGTGAGTTTTAGGAGGGAATTTAACATTTCATTAAATGGCGTAAGCAATTAAAATTTCTATTCCCCTTCAATTCCTCCTGCCAAATGGGAATTTAAATTTATAACCGTCTTTTTCTCTTCTACTTTTTTTACGACCGGGAATTAACGGTTCCGCGCGCCATTTTGAATTAGGTTTGAGAAGAAAATCATTTTTCACAGTTTCGATAGGCCTTCGTTAAACACTTTCACTTTTGAAGAATATTTCTCATAAATAATGCACACGTTTATGATATATTAGCAAAAATACCCACGCAAGTTGTGGAATGTAAGCAGTGTTCTCATAGCAAAGGACGGGAGACAATTGATGAACGATGGGATACTGCTGTTGTGATTCTGAGTAGTTTTGTCACTATATCTGCTAAACCAGTGATTCCCAAAGTGGTCTATATCGACCCCCAGGGGTTTATGACAACCTTCAAGGAGTCTACGTCAGCGAGAAAAAATTTTGGGGTCTATGAAATGAAAATGGGGGTATCTCAACATACACTGAAAGCACCAATGAACATTACATTATACTATCTTATAATATGAAGACATATACATTGTTTACAAAGTACCTATGAGGCAAAAAATTTACACCACTACAGCAGAAATTTACAAAAATCAATATCAGGTCAGTAGGGGGTCTACCCAAAATCGAAAAACATGGCAAGGGGTCCACGACACAATAAAGTTTGGGAACCTCTGTGCTAAACTCTAACCAATCTAACACTTGTTCAGCCCTCTAACAGTATTTACACAAGTATACATTTATACATTTTAATAAGATACATATAAAATTCATATTTATATTATGTGGGCCGAAAAGTAATATAAAATCGTAGGCCTATAGATCTTGGTTACAATATATGAAAGTTTTCAATCTCTGCAAAACAAATTCCGCCAGAAACTGTGCATTATTTATGAAATGAATGCAATGGAAAGTGTGCATCATTTATGAAAAATACCTGGTAGCACCTAAATACACGTTACGGTAAAAGTGATAAATCTGGCGAATTTATACATAACTTCCCTGATTATTCATATCCACCAATTAAACTTGGTTAACGTGACATATCCAACATTTATCAAATTTACCGGCTAGTTTAAAAAATCTCCAAATTATAAGGGGAAGTTTATTCAGATTAAAAGTTAGATATTTTATAAACTAGCCGGTAAATGTGATTAATGCTCAATAATTTATCACATTCACGAAGCTTAGTTGGTGATTATGAATTACTCACACCCGATTTATCACTTTTACCGTAGCATATATTACGTGTAGCGCACAAAACCGAAATTATTTTCCGGTTCATTTAGTATATTAATATTTACATACAGTAAATAATACACAAGGGATAGAAATTTTCTTTGGAATTTATTTCAAAAGTAATGCACAAATTTATACGAAAATATTATACCAAATATGTACACGTTATGTAATGATTCATTTCATAAATAATGCACAATTACAAGAGGATTTCGCTTTGTAGAGATTGCAGACTATCCAGTTAACTAGTTTAATGCACAGTGTACGAGGATTCGTTTCATAAATAATGCACAGTCCTTAAACGAATTAATGTTATAAGTAGGGTTCGGAAATGTAATTTTGTTAATGACAGACAGAAAAATTATTTTTTATAGTTTGGCACTGAGGTCTTATTAATTTCATAAATAGTGCACAGTTTTAGATTGAATCCATTTCACAAATGATGCGACTCCAGTTTCTTTTCTTCTTTAATCATTTGTTGGGAGTTATTCTCATTAATCATAATTGTAACTCCTCCAAGCCCAGCCAGCATCCCTCCTTCCTTCATCTCCTTTTGTCATCACTAATTACTTAATTGTTTGTTGGATGAAGGCAAGAATGACTAAGTGCTCCGGTTCAGCTACAGTCCAGACCGTGGTTAATGACTTCCTGGAAGGAGTGTGTCCACCAACTCGTTTTCTTCTGCTAACAATTTTTATGAGCTACCGCTTTTTTTTTATTAATTTTACTGGCGGTACATAATCGTGTATATGTATGTCGACGGCATGTTGCGTTTATTAAATTTGTGAATTTGTCAGCCATGTTTTGTGATTATGTGAATGAGACCGCAGATTGAGTTGCTGGAGAAGTTTTTCAATAGACAGCTAACTCTCGTTTTCAAGGACGTGGTTCTAAAACTGAAGTGTGTACTGGGACATGAATTAAGTGGTTATCCACCGATAGCCGCTAACAGTTGGTAAATCGGTGATGTAGTAATGCATGTGGTAAGGATTAACATGGTAACACTTGGCAAGTGTTTGCTTATGATGGGTACGCATAAACTCTACGTGAAACTAACCAATAGACCCAATGCTAATTCCATTCATTGTAATTAATAAATTAATTAGTTTGCGCTCTTAAAAGATGCATTCACTGCAATGCAATTAATTAAAAAGCATTTCTTCTTAGAATTTAATTGCCTCGTTTTAAGAGATCCAAGACATGTCCTCATCTGTTGTAATGTTATTGATCTTATTAACTCACATAACTTTCGTTCGTGAATCGCCAGATTTCCCTCGTCTTTATTCCATATATATTGCACAATTTTATAAACATTTCATTTCATAAATAATGCACAAATATGTAGCCGTAAACTCAAGAATAAGTTCCATTCAGAACCCACCCAATGTCCTCTGCTCTCTTTGAATAACGAGAGGAAATAAACTCGGATTTATTTCAAAAGTAATGCACACCTTTAGTGTGATACTAATATTTTGATGAACAAATCATACTATTACTAGGAATTTATTTCATAAATAATGCACACTTTCAACGAGACTTTTTCTTTTTCATCCCGGATTTGGAGGCAGTATTCATAACCCAGCCAATGTCTTTTGGTTTCTGTGAATAACCCGAAGTAATGAACTCAGATTTATTTCAAAAGTAATGCACACTTTCAGTGTGATATTTTGATAAACAAATCATACAAATATATTTCAAAAGTAATGCACACTTTCCACAAGGCTTTTCTTTTAAATAACGCGGACATAGTACAATGATCCTCAACATAAATGGTCACGCTAATCAGTCAACTGACTATTTCTGAAATATTGTTCGCTTAAAGCTGTGCAATACTTTTGAAATGAACCGAAGGTCATTGGTTATTGGAAGAAAGTAGAAGACAATCGTGCAATATTTTTGAAAAGAATCGAAGTTTATCAAAAAGCAGAAGGTATTGCCGGGTTCTGAAAAGAATTTATTCTTCCCTTTCCCGCTAATTATTTGTGCATTATTTATGAAATGAATTATTGATGAAAGTGTGCATTATTTTTGAAATGAGTTTAGCGTAAAATCGTGCATTACTTATGGAAAAATGGATTTAACGAGAAAAAACTTTAGTATGGAAGCGATGTTTGTAATCATTCCACCGTGTCAGTTGGCTATCAAAGCAAGAAACACAAAAAGAAGAAGAAGACAGAAAGGAAGGAAGGAAAGACAGACGTGATAATGTTCGTTTTCGAAATCCATCAACAAAATTGATAACCCGAACCTCCCGCCATCACAAAAAAGGTAACAAGTACGAGGATGCAAGACAGAGAAATAACCATAATCAGGGAAAATGGGCAATGAGACGTTTGCATTTGAGATCCTCCATTTTGTTTCCTTAAACTCTTTCTTGTTCGAATGGCTGGAAGCGTTTTTGGAAGTTTCTAACCGTAAAACGGTCAAGGTGACCTCATGCCAGGTTCCACTAAAAATGGAGTTTTGGGTAGAGCTCAAAGTAAAATTGACGCCAAAAGTTGAGAGAGGAAACGGATGGAAACTTGAGAGGAAGCCAATACCAAGTGAATTATGGTTGGCAAGTGAAACGAAAATGGGTTTTGCTAATTAGCAGACAAATAGCCTAAGTGCTCATGGTAGAGCTCAAGGAAATGCAAACATGCATCATGTTCATGTGACTTAGATATTCAGTCTGCGTGTGGGAGGACTGCGTCACGTGAGACTGTGGTTGTTAGGACAAGCAAACAGTACCCGCTACCACTGTTAATGGGTTTTAAGATTTTTGCGGCGAGTAAAATTTTTGAAAAAATAAGAAAATTTCCTCTTGCCTTTCACAAACGTTCCACCTTCCTCTCGCATAGATAATATCTATTATAAAATTATCCAATTATCTAATTTATGTATCTTTAATATCTAAACATTTGTTCCACAACTCCCGTACAAATAATTATCAAGAAACTGAAGAATAAGTTTTTTGCAGAACCCACGATTGTCTTCTACTTTCTTCCAATAATCAATGACCTTCGGTTCATTTCAAAAGTATTGCACAGTTTTAAGCGAACAATATTTCAGTAAGAGTGAGCTGACTGATTAGCGTGACCATTTATGTTGAGGATCATTGTACTAAATCTGCGTTATTTAAAAGAAAAAGCCTTGTGGAAAGTGTGCATTACTTTTGAAATATATTTGTATGATTTGTTTATCAAAATATCACACTGACAGTGTGCATTACTTTTGAAATAAATCCGAGTTCATTACTTCGGGTTATTGAAAGGAACCAAAAGACATTGGCTGGGTTATGAATACTGCCTCCAAGTTGGGATAAAGAAAAAAGGAAAAGTCTCATTGAAAGTGTGCATTATTTATGAAATAAATTCCTGGTAATAGTATGATTTGTTCATCAAAATATTAGTATCACACTAAAGGTGTGCATTACTTTTGAAATAAATCCGAGTTTATTTCCTCTCGTTATTCAAAGAGAGCAGAGGACATTGGGTGGGTTCTGAATGGAACTTATTCTTGAGTTTACGGCTACATATTTGTGCATTATTTATGAAATGAAATGTTGATGAAAGTGTGCAATATATATGGAATAAAGACGAGGGAAATCTGGCGATTCACGAACGAAAGTTATGTGAGTTAATAAGATCAATAACATTACAACAGATGAGGACATGTCTTGGATCTCTTAAAACTGAAGTGTGCATTACTTTTGAAACAAATCTGAGTTCATTACTTCTGATAACGAAAAGAACCAAAAGACATCGGCTAGGTTTAGAAAACTGTCTCCAAATCCGGGATAACAAGTGACTGGTGTAGCTTTAAGAAGTTTAGAAATCAGATCAGTGACGTAGCCTTAGATAAAAGGATGTATTTGAAAATTTAGCCGGGGGAGGAGGGGAGATAGATCAGGAACAAGAAAGAGTATAAAAGAAAGAGAAGAAGACAAGAAAGCAGTGATAAAAGTGAGGCTTCGATATCCAATTCAAAAATTTTCCATAAGCGAATCACTGAAGTGACGTCACGAATCACCTTTTGTCGACCGTTATTCACGAGTCATAAAGGGCTTTCAAGATCCCAATCATCTATCTACGCTCGACAAGAGGTAATGAGAGCTTTAGAAAATATTTTTTACATGAATCCGACAATCAAGAAACAAAGAATCCAGCCTCCTTCCCCCTCAGCATCCCTCTTTCCCATCTCTTCATCACCCTTTATCGAGATGAAAAGGAGGAAAATGGGGAATCCTAACCCAATTTGTAATTCCTTATTCCGAGGCAACATCCTCAGACAAAAGTGTTGAAGAGTTCTCGACTCTCGGTTTGCTTTCCATCGCCATTTTTAATGGCAAACAAATTTGGTTTTTTAAGAGGATTTCCTTAAATGCTAGCCTCCTAATTTGAGAAGAAAAGAGAGAGGAGGCAAGGAGAAAAGAAAGGAAAAAGTTGAGGAGCCATCAAATTTGTGAACATTTTTGATCGTTGCCTTTGTCTCGATTCCCTTTTTGAAAGGAAACAAGAGCTGGTGAGGTGGCGAGGGAAGCAAGAAAGAGAGCGTGGGGGCTGAAAGCCATTCAAACGTATTCCCTGCAGAGGCTGGAAACTCTTAAGTGGTTCCATAGTTGAAAATTTTTGCTTAGTAAGTCTTAGAAATCTCTCTCTCTCTCTCTCCTTCTCCTTCTCTTTCTCTCAGTCTCCAACTTGGAGCCCTTTTCCTTTAATTTTTCGAAATTGATTATAAAAATCCCACGCTATGGGTGGAAATTCCCCCTTTTTCGAAATTCTTTCACACTAAAGACTCACAAATAAATGTACATGAGCCAGTTTGACTCATACGACTATTTTAAAATTTGTTAAAAAATTAAAAACATTTTTGAAAGAATCGTTTATAGAATAACCATTTTTATAGGAAACTACTCTACTTAAAGTGTGCAATATTTATGAAATGAGTTAATTATTAAATAGATTACTCACGAGAGTGTGTATTCAATATGTAATTATACAAGTGTGTGCAGTAATTATGAAATGAAATCCCAGGTACAGTGTGCAATATTCATGAAATATTCCCTCGATGTGCAATATTTGTACAACCTCCATTAAAGTGTGCAATATTTATGAAAATTCCATTAAAGTGTGCAGTATTTATGAAATGAAATAAACTGTGCAGTATTTCTGAAATAATCCCATTAAAGTGTGCAGTATTTCGAAATGAAACGTCTATTAAAGTGTGCAATATTTATGAAATGAAATCTACATCAGAGTGTGCAGTATTTGAAATGAAATCGCTCTATCAATATGTGCAATACTTATGAAATGAAATCACAATTACAGTGTGCAATATGTATGAAATAATGCCTCGACTGAAGTGCAATATTTCTGCACTGAAACGTCCATTAAAGTGTGCAGTATTTATGAAATGAATTAAAGTGTGCATACTCTGATGTAGATTTCATTTCATAAATATTGCACACTTTAATAGAGGCTTCATTTCAGAAATACTGCCCACTTTATTGGACGTTTCAGTGCAGAAATATTGCACTTCAGTCGAGGCATTATTTCATAAATACTGCACACTTTAATGGACGTTTCATTTAAGTATTGCACATATTGATGAGCGATTTCATTTCAAAAACACTGCACACTCTGATGTAGATTTCATTTCATAAATATTGCAGTGTTTTTGAAATGAAATCGCTCTATCAATATGTGCAGTACTTATGAAATGAAATTTCCATTAGGGTGTAGAGTACTTACAAGTATTTACAAAATGGAACCTCGATCAAAGTGTGCAGTATTTTCGAAACTAAATCTCCATTATTTTGTGCAGTACTTATGAAATAAGTTAATTATTAAATGGATTCCGCACGAAAATGTTTATACAGTATGTAATTATACAACTGTGTGCAATATTTATGAAATAATCCCTCGATTTAAGTGCAACATTTCTACAATAAAATGTCCATTAAAGTGTGCAGTATTTTTGAAATGAAATCTCAAGTGTGCAATATTTATGAAAGTATCCTTTTCAAAAAAAAATGCGAACAGTTTCTGAAATTTTTTAGTTTGGTCATAACTCAAATGTGCAATCGTCCATGAAAATCAATTCGTCGGTGCAAGTGTGCATTACTTATGAAATGAAAACTTCTTAGTATTCCGTCACGAAATAATTACTTTATACAGTCGAATGAACTTTTAAAATGACAGCAACGACGGGGGGGATATGAACCAGGGGTGTGTGGGGTTAGTATGGACAAGTTTTCTTTAGTAATTCACTCTCAGAGAGGAGTCCAAAGATGACTAAGGGTCAGATGAGTAAGTTGTAGTGCGTCAGCTTATCATCCATAGAGGGAGTTATTGTATTTGGTTTTCAATTATGGTAACAAAGAATGGTTCTCACAAAAGGAAATAGAAAACTATTGAAAGATATTTTAAGAAAAAAGAAAAAGTCGTCATTCAAATTTAAATTTTAAGAATATGAAGACAAAAAAGATTTCAGAAAGAAGAATAGAAGGAAGAAGAGAAAAGCATGTACGAAACAAAGAAGAGAGTCATTGCGATCTCTCTCTCTAAACTATTTCGAAATCCAAGGAGGAACAGTAAATCCTCCCGTAATTGGTTTTTGTTTACAAGGAAGGAACAAAGCGAAACAAAGGTTAACAATTCATCCTTTTTGAATAATTTTCGAGTCAAAAGTCCCGTTTACATAAAGTTCTTATTATGGAGTCGCCTAGAAAGAAATTATGAGAACCTCCTCCGCCTCCGCCTCCCCCACCTCTCTCTCTCTCTCTCTTCTTACAAGCAGTGAAATTACTATCGTTTCGTTTCGTTTCCATTTTATGATGCCCCGTAACTACTTATTTTCGAGCTGACGTCTAGACAGCAGACGGATGGGATAACCGGACAAATGGTCAATAATAAAACATTCCCCGAGCGGATTGATGTTCGTGTCTCACTGCTAATTTCCACACCTCATCGGATTCTCCGATGACTGTGATTCATGCTCCTTGCTTATTCACTCTCTCGACGAAAGGCACCAAAGGTCGTCGTCAAACCTTCCGGGAAAAGAACTCAAAGAACAACGAAAACAGAGTTCGGACGTGTTGTGTACACTTAAATGAAGATTTTGTTTCATGGTTTTTGAACTTTTAACCTGTTTCATAAATATTGCACACTTCAATGAAGAATTTATTCCAAGGAAATGTCAAGGTTTGCTGCTCTCGTGTATTCTTTGTACCAAGTTCTTTCCCCACTTTCATAAATATTGCACATTTTTGTGAAGAACTCATTTCATAAATTTGGCACCGTTTCATGAGAAGTCCATTCCAATAATACTGCACACTTGTCATTCTTTACGAGACATTTATTCCAAGAAGATACCCAAGAAAAGCAAATTTTACTCTCTTGTGTATTCCTTGTACTACTTCTTCCTCCAGTTTCAAAATATTGCACACTTCTAAGAAGAACTCATTTCAAAAGTAATGCACACTTTTATAAAGAAGAATATCATTAATTTTGCACACTTACTGAAGATTTACTCTCATAATTATTGCAATCATTTGCACACACTTCGTTTCATAAATTTTGCACAATTTCATGAGAACTTCATTTCAATAATATTGCACACTTGTAATCCCTTCCGAAATAAATTCCTGATGTGAGTCCGTAGTGCCCTGAGTTGGTGTCAAGATTTGCTGGTCTTGTTTATTCTTTGTACCACGTTCTTCCCCTCCTTTCAGAAATATTGCACACTTCTATGAAGAACTCATTTCAAAAGTACTGCAAATTTTCATGAAGAACTCGTTTCATAAGTATTGCACAATTTCATGGGAAATCCATTCCAATAATACTGCACACTTGTCATTCTTTAGGAGAAATTTATTTCAGTAAAATACCCAAGAAATACCAAGTTTTGCTGCTGTTGTGTATTCTTTGTACCACATTTTCCCCTCCTTTCATAAATATTGCACACTTCTATGAAGAACTAATTTTTTAAACGTTTTCTTATGCGAAGATTTCTTGTCAAATATATTGCTTTGCTCTCAAACCACTTCGTTTCATAAGTATTGCACATTTTCATAAAAAACACGTTTCATAAATTTGATGAGAAATTCATTCCAATAATATTGCACACTTGTCATTTATCACGGAATAAATTCTTGATGTGAGTTCATAGTAAACATGAACTGGATTCTTAATAAAAGTGTGCAGTATTTATGAAATAAATTAAAATGCACTTAATATTGTTGATAAGAGGGATATTTGCTCAACTATTAGCATTTCCTTTCATAAGTATTGCACAATACTTATGACAATTTCATTTCGTAAACAATGCACACTCACTTGTGTTTAATTCTGAGTCAAGACGTTGGCCAGTCTAGCTACAATTCTTTTATTCTGGACCTTCGGAGGTAGAGAACTGTTAGCTGTGGTTATCAAAAACCAAAAGGAGGACTGATTAGGTTCAGGAATAATTAGTCAGTGATGCGGGAGGTGTTTTTGGCAAATGAACTCTCCTTCCAAGACATAAAATGCAGATTCTCAGAATGATCTTCGGGCCAAGAGAAATTTCAAATGGAGTCAAACGATCCGTACACTAACTTAATGGGAGGTCTGGGCTTTCTAATAAAAGATCACGAAGGCCTTTGATGAGTTGAAATTGGAAGAACATAAGTTCACTTGGCTGCCGTGAGTCTGAGACAGAGTCATCCTCTCCGTTCAAAAGAAAACGATGGAAACGCCTCCTCTCTTCACTTAGACCAGCTCTCCAACTCTCAGGCCTTTCATTTCCATTTTGAACTTTTCAAACTCTTCAGGAAACAATAATTGTCGAAGCCATTAGGCGAGCCTTATTAAAAATCCAATTTTATTTATAATGATTAATGTTGACCCGATGAGCTTTTATAAATCCCTGTTTAAGTGGGTATTAGATGACGAAGACATTAAGCCAGTTAACAACTAAGCACACATTAAACCTAAGCAAACATTTATCTGCGTCAGCGAATGAAATCACACTTCTCTCTTTCTAGGAAAATCTCTCCGACGAAGGAGTCATTATGCAAACTCGGAGTTTTTATTATTATTCTGGAGGCACGAAAAACTTGGGACAACATGCAAACTTGCCGAACGAGTCATCGCTAATCCCGGTAACACCCGGTCGAATTAAAACTCCTTCAAGAGGTGCGGGGTCACTAAGGGTTTGTTCATTCGAATGACTCCAAGTCGATTTTGGAAATGACTCACCGACGTTATGATACCATGTGAGTATGTAACACTTCTGTTGAGTTAAAGTTTACCTTTTCCAATACCTTGTCCGATTACTCTGGAAGAAGAGATCCAATTCACCCCAACTTACCGTATTTAGTTAGGAGGGTAAAAGGTTTTGGATTTATTTCATAAATAATGCACACTCATATCAAGAATCCAATTTATTAAGTTTGATATGAACTTGCATCAAGAATTTATTTCATAACAAATGACAAGTGTGCAATATTATTGGAATGGATTTCCCATGAAATTGTGCAATACTTATGAAACGAAGAGGTTTTGAGAGAAAAGCAATATATTTGACAAGAAATCTTCGCATAAGAAAACGTTTAAAAAATTAGTTCTTCATAGAGTGTGCAATATTTATGAAAGGAGGGGGAAACGTGGTACAAAGAATACACAAGAGCAGCAAAACTGGGTGTTTCTTGAGTATTTTACTGAAATCAATTTCTCGTAAAGAATGACAAGTGTGCAGTATTATTGGAATGGATTTCCCATGAAATTGTGCAACACTTATGAAACGAGTTCTTCATGAAAATTTGCAGTACTTTTGAAATGAGTTCTTCATAGAAGTGTGCAATATTTCTGAAAGGAGGGAAGAACGTGGTACAAAGAATAAACAAGACCAGCAAATCTTGACACCAACTCAGGGCACTATGGACTCACATCAGGAATTTATTTCGGAAGGGATTACAAGTGTGCAATATTATTGAAATGAAGTTCTCATGAAATTGTGCAAAATTTATGAAACGAAGTGTTTGCAAGGGATTGCAATAATTATGAGAGTAAATCTTCACGTAAGTGTGCAAAATTAATGAGACACTCTTATTGATAAAAGTGTGCATTACTTTTGAAATGAGTTCTTCTTAGAAGTGTGCAATATTTTTGAAACTGGAGGAAGAACGTAGTACAAGGAATACACAAGAGCAGTAAAATTTTGTAATTTCTTGGGTATCTTCTTGGAATAAGTGTCTCGTAAAGAATGACAAGTGTGCAGTATTATTGAAATTGTGCAGAATTTATGAAACGAGTTCTTCATAAAAATGTACAGTATTTATGAAGTGTATAAATTTGCGTGAAAGTGCAAAATTTTTCGTAAAAATGTGCATTAGAGTGTGCAGTATTTATGAAATGAAATCCCCATTACAGTGTGCAATATTTATGAAAGTGGCAGAGGAGAGAACGTAGTATAATGAACACAAAAACCGAAAAGGTAGACCTTTATCGACTAAAGCCTTCTGGTAAGTTATAAGGTAGCTTTTTGGTTTAGTGCCTCATTCGTGGGTCTTAGGTTCACCACCACTCGCACGAAGCTTGGTCCTGACCATTCCAAAAGAGTTAGGCTCCATCCCCACCCGGGTAAAATCGCCATAATCCAATATTTCCTGCAATCCTGTTGGACATTCTCTCCAAGAATCACAACCTAGGTAGCACTGTCAGTACAGTCTGACAGAATTATAAGGAAATACCACCCTAGTCGGTGTTAAATCCACAACTTCGACGTAAGATTCTGTACCAAAGGTGTTGTGTCAGACATCATAGTTCACGGATAGGCAGAACCGAAGGAAGGAAAAAAATTTATTTTGTTTAAACGACTCGTTTCCCCGATTTTCCTTCTTTTTATATATATAAGCCTTCGTGGAGACACAATATCAATTCAATGAATTTATAAATATAAATAGAAAAAATAGAATAATAGAATCGAAAGGTCAGGTATTTCTGTCATTGTTGTATCGATGCAATGGCAAATTATTATGGAAATGAGTTGTTCATGCTTTTTAACTGCCTATTTTTTTACTTGACAGACTCAACATAATACCTCTCCATTTGTATTGTAATGCGGCGCTCATTGTGCATTGAATTACCATCAGAAAACGTTTCTTTCCTTTCTATACCCTCGAAACCTCCGCCCCTTTCTACTACCTACCCTCCCGACCAATAACCAAATCAAAGATAGCCGTCTACGAAACCCGAGTTTCTTCTCTCTCTCTCGTTTTATCTTTATCTCATATAACAATAAAGGACTCAATTTCGCTGACAGACGTTTCCCGATCCGTATTCTGGCTGTAAATAATCGTTAAACAACAAAAGAGAGACGACGAGCTTGCCACTGGGTTAATATTCGAGTTCGTAGTCTTGGTCGTAAATCGGAATTGATTATGAGCCTTTCGCTTTTATTTCCTTTTTGTGAATACGGAAAAAGAAAACGCGGAAATAGTCAAAAGAGAGAAAAATAAAAAGATAAAATAAGTCGTAAATAAATAAATAAATAAAAATGGGAAATGAGAATGTTCGTGAGTTTTGGAATCAGTGTATTGTAACGAAAATCGGTAGAAGGTCAACTGATTTTAGAAAACTGTACAACCCCCAAAAGGTAGACCGGTTTTAATGCGGCAAGTCCTTTTTTAGAGGTTACAGGGTAGAGAAATGAAATTTGTGATAAGGAGACAGAATCGCACAGCTCGAAGAACAAAAATTATGTCGGTCATGCAGAGACTGATAACGTCATTCTTTCAACAGCCTCGCCTGGGCTTGGATAGCTATGTATCATATATTCAAATACGAATTGTGTGCCTAGTTTAGGTAGAAGTGAGCCAATATGACTCATAAAAATGTAAACAAAATTTTTTGCAAACTAAAATTCCAAACTAAGATGAAATAGTTATTCATGCGATTTGAATGGTATTTTTCGTCTTCTTATAATTATGGCAGTTACTGCTCGATCCGAGCCTGAATTTCGTAGACAGGCATTTTGGGAATTTGGCAGTCAGCGGGAGAAATGGGTTATGCCAGAGGTGGGGAACCTTTTTACCATTAGAGGCCACATTTAAATTAGGCAGCAATAAGAGAGGCCGCATAAGCTGATTGACCTAAGAAAGTGACTTTTGTGAAGTTATTATAGATTTAATAAATTATTGCATTATATAGAAAAATAAAATATAATACTACAAAATTTTAAATATAATATACATATAAAATAATATAAAAATATTATTAAAAATATTTTTAATTCACTAAGTTAGTGACTTATTTGGCTTTGTTTTTTGTTTGACAGTAATGACACTTTAACAAGAATTATTTTCCTGAATATTTTTATGACACACGTTTGCAAAGGACTCGTTCCATAAATAATGCACACCTACTGAAAATTCTTCTCTTAATTAATAATTATACATATTTTCATGAATAATTTCTTTTATAAATATTGCACAGCTTTCTTTCATAAATACCGCAGAGTCATGTGGTCTTCTTTCATAAATATTGCACAGTCATGTGACTTTCTTTCATAAATACTGCACAGTCATGTGACTTTCTTTCATAAATACTGCACAGTTCATCAATAATTTACTACAAAAGTGATTCTCATTCAAGAACAAATTTTTCAAAAATATTGCACACCTTTAGAAAGAGTTATTTTTATGACACGTTTAAAAAGGACTCATTCCATAAATAATGCACACTTAGTGAGAATCATACTCTTGAATAATGTTAATAATTATTTTCAAGAGTAAATTCTTTCATAAATACTGCACAGTGATATGACTTTCCTTCATAGGGCCGCACAAGAACCTCGCGGAGGGTTCCCACCTATGGGTTATGCTATGTAGGAAGGTAGGAAGAGGTGGGTGGTGGGTTGGAAGAAGATCGAAAAAAATCTAAAAGACTAGAGAAGACGGGAAGAAACCATACAAATCAGCTTAGTTGAGCAAGCTAGACTATAGCTATGCTAGTAACTGACCTATGAGACCTATGTAGTAAGCCATCTTGAATTTTGCAAAATAATCGATTTCAAAAATGGCGTAACTCTAAATAACACCCGAACAAACCTGAGTTAGTGTTTTAATAATGTTTTTCACCCCTGGGTATAAGAGCAGCCAGCTCAAACTCTCAGTCATTATTTTGAGGGCTTTGACCACTCAACCACACCATCTCTGGTAGGACTTCTAAAATGGAAATCATTCCGAATCCAATTTTTCGAAAACAAAAAAGGAAAACAGAGAGAGAGAGGGAAGAGTCATCATCCGGAACTTTTGCTTCGTCTATCAATCCAGACTTGGTGACAGCGAAACCGTAGACGAGTTAGCAAAAATAATTTCGAGAGTTTTGCAGAATCAGTCACGTCTAGTGAGGCGAACACAAATGCCGACATCGGCCAAATTAACGTAAATATAATATGATAAGGCGTTATTAATAACGTCTATATAAACATTCACCGAAAACCTTGATTTATGCTCAAGGTGAGACTCATCGAGTGACGGTTTCAAAACCTATAATTATATCCTTATTCTCAAGTATACTCTATTGACTTAAATTATATGCCCTACACCCAACAACTACAACGACTACAATAAACAACAACAACAAAAATTAATTTTGAAAAATTATTTTAAATACGAAAATTATGTCAGCCATTTTCCATTCTTTCCTGGTTTTTGTTTTTGTTTAGATAAAACCAAAGAGCGTAACACTAACAACCGATTCCTGGGTTTTCCGGTTTCACCCAAACACCCAGTCTTACCAAAGTTCGACGAAAGTTTCTTGTCTGACATTTTAAAAATTTTATTTGGGTGGTTGGTACGCCTCCCAAATCCGCTCTTTTGAAAGAATAAGAGTGTCCTCTTACCTCGTTCACACTTTTTGTAGTGTTGTTCTCTAAAGTGTGCATTATTTATGAAATGAGGTTATCATAAGTGTGAATAATTATAAAAACGAAGTCTTCACTTAGTAATTGAGTTAGTCATGAGTGTGCATTAATTATGAAATGAATGAATGGTATAAGCGGGTATTTTTTTATGAGATAATTATTCTAAACGAGTGTGCAATATTTTTGGAAGGAGTATTGACTACTTTGTTCATTATGAATGAAATGATTTCTTTTCCAAATTAGTGGACACTTCGCTAAATAGATCCCTCTCGAGGAAAGAATTCGTTTCATAAATAGTGCACAGTCACTTAATTGCTATTGAAAAGTGTTCTTCAGAAGAGTGTGCATTATTTATGAAATCCACCTTTTTAATTTGAGAGTAAATTACTTAGCGAAGTGTCTGCTAATTTCAAAGAGAATTAATTTCATTTAAAACGAACCAGTTTCAAAAGTAATGCACACGTTTGAGATACAGTATATTGAAATGAAACGGGCACGCTATACTTTCACAAAAGAATAACTCCCGGAGAGTGTGTGCATTATTTATGAAATGACTTCTTCAACAACATTTATAACCTTCCACGAAACTACATATATAATGTCTCATTCCTATTTATTTCAAAAGTAATGCACACTTTTAGGTAAAACTCATTTCAAAGGGCAGTTGAATTCTCTTCAAATTAACAGACGTTTCTCTAAATATTTAACCCCCTCAATGAAGAGTCCGTTTCATAAATAATGCACACTCACTTGATTCCCATTGAAAACTTCTACAAAAGAGTGTGCATTACTTATGAAATCCACCTTTTTATCTGAGTGGAAATTATTTAGCCAAGTATCTGCTGATTTGGAAAGGAATTCATTTCATTTGAAACGAACCGATTCGTCAAAAAATATTGCACACTCGTTTGAAATAATTATCTCGTAATTATTATCCACTGTTATCATTACCTCATTTCAAAAATAATGCACACTTTAACGAGGGATTCATTCCACAGTTAATGAACTCTTTCACGACTATTTAATAAGTAATACACACTTTAATGGAGACTTCATTTTTGTTATTAATTCATTATATGATAACCTTATTTCATAAATAATGCACACTTTAGCGAACTGTTAATAAAGCCTGTAGACGAGGTTGTCTTATTCTTTCAAAAAATTGACATGAGCGGGGTAGTAGGTAACACAGTAACGTTAATGGTAACAGCTGCAAGCATCTCAAAACTCGCCTACTTCAGTATGATTGGAGGGCTTATCAAAAACCGTCTTATTTGAAATTGTATAAACTGGGAACATTATTCACCCTCAAAGGCAGAGGGTTGGATTGTAATTATTAACGGATTTAAATATATTTTAATAATTAGATAGCATAATTTATATACAGGGTGCTCTAGATTTTGAAGGGAGGAAAACAATACAAAATCAAAATTCGGATTGAAATGGATGTATTGTATCAGGTCAAGGTCATGAATAGAGTTCCGCGAAATTGTGTAGGTAATTTGTGAGTCATTTATTTCAAAAGTATTGCACAGTTTCATGCGAATCTCGTTTCAAAAATAATGCACACTACAAAGATTAAAGGTCACATGTTATGGTCGTGAGTTCCACTACTGTTATGTTATGTGTGAGGCTAACTAACATGGTGGTTGTTGGTGGTTGCTTTCACACTTTTTGGGGTATAACAGGATGCGGGATGAGGATTTGAACTCACGACCATTGCGTCCAAGTCAGGAACTTTAACCACTACACTACTCCTCCCACACTAACTAACATTTGGGAACAGTTCAGTCAACTAATCAAAACTCAGTTTGGGTCAAAGGCATCGAATGCATCTGACTCTGCTATTATACACCATGTAAGGGACGCGCTAACAAATTTCCTTTTTTGTAAATCCCATAAATGGTGAAATTCCATTTCCGGGAAAACGAGTCGAACCAGAGACAGAGAGAGAGAGAGAGAGGACGACAAAAAAATTGCTGAAATAATTTTTTTTTGTTCATTTTCAATGAAATCATTCACGGAAACATATTCATATTACGCTTACATACGTATGTGTGTGAGTGACGCCTCGTAAGTCTCATAAAAAAATATTTCGACGGATTTATTGACACTAAGTTTAGCACTGAACTGAGCCAATTTGACTCGTCTGAAAAAAAATTTTTTTTTGCTTAAAAAATAGGTTCAATGTGCTTTATTTATGAAATGAGATTTACATCAAAGTGTGCATTATTTTTGAAATAAACATCTCACTCATACGACTGAGACATTATTTACGTAATTTCGTGGAAGGTTATAAATGTTGCCGAAGAATTCATTTCATAAATAATGCACACACTGGTTTTCTTTTTGGACAGACTCAGACAAAAGGGTGGATTTCATAAGTAATGCACACTCTTTTGTAGAAGTTTTCAATGGGAATCAAGTGAGTGTGCATTATTTATGAAACGGACTCTTCATTGAGGGGGTTAAATATTTAGAGAAACGTCTGTTAATTTGAAGAGAATTCAAGTGTACTTTGAAATGAGTTTTACCTAAAAGTGTGCATTACTTTTGAAATAAATAGAATGAGACATTATATATGTAGTTTCGTGGAAGGTTATAAATGTTTTTGAAGAAGTCATTTCATAAATAATGCACACACTCCGGGAGTTATTCTTTTGTGAAAGTATAGCGTGCCCGTTTCATTTCAATATACTGTATCTCAAACGTGTGCATTACTTTTGAAACTAGTTCGTTTTAAATGAAATTAATTCTCTTTGAAATTAGCAGACACTTCGCTAAGTAATTTACTCTCAAATAAAAAGGTGGATTTCATAAGTAATGCACACTCTTCTGAAGAACATTTTTCAATAGCAATTAAGTGACTGTGCACTATTTATGAAACGAATTATTTCCTCGAGAGGATCTATTTAGCGAAGTGTCCTCTAATTTGGAAAAGAATTCGTTTCATTTATAATGAACAAAGTAGTCAATACTCCTTCCAAAAATATTGCACACTCGTTTAGAATATTAATTTCATACTACCAAATAATTTCATAAATAATGCACACTACTAAAACTGAGAGTTCATTAAGAGTACACACTCACAAGTATAGAGTACACTCGATGGGGAGGTTCATTTCAATACGTACCGAATGTGTGCATTACTTTTGAAACCGATTCTTCTCAAACGCGTGGGATCTTTATAAAATGAGAGAAATGGGTTCGAATGGGGTTCCTTCGTTGGGTTATTTTTTAATGAACACTCGAAAGGGTCAGATATCGAGTCCAGTCACTCACGTCTAATTGAGTGAAAAAGCAATCACACATCCCTCTCTCGGTCCTTTCAGAAAAAAAAATTTTTTTTTCCAGCAAAAAACATTTTTAGAGCCCTTTTTTAAAAATTTCACAAAGAGAGACATTTACGTCACCCCCCCACAGCCCGCCCCGGGCCCTCAACTCACCATCCTCCCAATTTTCCCTTTTACACTACTCTACTCTTGGGAGTTACGAATCCATTTTCCCCCATTCTCACTGTCACAGAAATAGATTATTCGAAGAAAAGACAGACAGACAGACAGACGTTTGTATGTCAGACATTTCAATCACATTTCACACGAGTGAAAGTATAAAAATGGTGGACAAGGCGTCGTGACATTTTGGGTGGAATTTTCATTCTTAAACGAGGTTCCGGTATTTTCAGCGAACGCAAAACAAAAGATGGATGCCCATGATTTTGGACGTCCATCTTTTTTTTTAATTGCCGAATTTAGGTGATTAATAACACACGTGGTGAAGGAGAGAAGGCGGTGGTGGTGGAGGGGGAGGGCTTAAAAGCCTAATCGGTTTTTTTTTTTCTACTGTAAGCATATTTCTTTCTTCATTTTTGTTAGTCGACCCTGTCAGGGAAATGAATGATTATGATGGATAACTGAAATTAGTGAGGGACTCAAGCGAAAGCAGTTCTTAATTGCGAGTATGACATATAATGAGTGACTAGAGCGGTCGTTAATTAATCCATTTTCTCCGTTGCTCTTTTTGTTTTTAAATATGCAACCATTTCCGGTTCCAAACATGGGCCCCATCCCGTGGTTTTGGTTTACGCTTCCTAATGACGTCCTTCCTATCATTTTGTTGTAATTAATCGAACTCATTCAAATATTTTACATAATATCGTGTATATGTCACGGTAAAAGTGATAAATTCCAGGCGATTATTAATAATCACCAACTCAACTCGATAAATGTGGCAAATATAATGAATATTTATCACATTTACCGGTTAGTTTATAAAATCTTCAACTCATTATGGGGGATATTATTAAAAGTTGGTTCAGATCCTTGGCTTTTGTCACTTTTCTGGCAAAAGGCAAACAGTTCAAGTAGCTGTGTTCACCGGTAACAGAGAATCGAATCTGCCAACAAGAAGCGGGGAATACGTGAGAAGTGACAGAAGCCAAGAATCTGAGCAAACTTTTATTAAATTCCCCATTGCCAGTTGGTTATTTTATAAATTATCCGGTAAATGTGATAAATACTCGGTAATTTATCACATTTACCAAGCTTAGTTGGTGATTATTAATAATCGCCGGACATTACATATATAGGCCTATATCAGCCAGATTTATCACTTTTACCGTAACGAATACTTAAAACATTTACTGGTTAGTTTATAAAATTTTCATCTTGTAATGTGAAATTTAATAAAAGTTTTCTGAGATTAAGAGTCGAATGATTTATAAACTACCCGGTAAAAGTGATGAATATTCGGTAATTTGTCACATTTACCAAGCTCAGTTGGGGATTATGAATAATCGCCGAAAATTACCAGCGAAAGTTTGCAATGTCTGGAAAACGAAATCCTTTATAAACTGTGCATTATTTATGAAATGAATCATTACATGAAGTGTGCATCATTTATGAAAAATATTCTGGTATAAATGTGCGCGTCACTTTTGAAATCAATTCCCTAAGGAAGTTCGTGCTACTTATACATTTTGTATTATCTAAATTAGTTCGACCGATAAATAATATCGGTTTTGTGTGTTACATCTAATATATGTTACGGTAAAAGTGATAAATCGGGTGAATATGTATGTAAATCGGCGATTATTCATAATCACCAACTGAGCTTGGTTAATGTGGCAAATTATCGAGTATTTATCACATCAACCGGGGAGTTTATAAAATATCTAACTTCTACTTCGTTGAAATGAAACATTACATAAAGTTCGGATCATTGATGGGAAATATTCTGGTGTAAATGTGTGCATTACTTTTGAAATGAATACCCTAAGACAGTTTGTATGACATGTGGCATTGTGTATTATTTATATTAAGCGTAATGTTCATATTTTCTGGGTAAAGTTTACTAAAATCTCTATTACAAGTTGGATATTTTACAAACTAGCCGGTGAATGTGATAAATTTTCAATAATATGTCGCATTTACCAAGTTTAAAACGCGATTATGAATATCGCCGAGAATTATATTTATCACTTTCACCATCACATATATTATATATAAAACGCAGAACCGACATTATTTTTCGGTCCATCTGATACCCATGTCAAGTCTCGTTTTACCTGGTGTCGTGTTTCTATTTTATCGATTTTTTTGTAAGAAATCTATGAAGACAGATCACCTTATTGTATAGTATCTTAGGGGAGGAAATCTTACTTCATTTCAATAATAATGATGATGATAACCCAGAGGGTGAAGAGGGTACCTATCACGTACGGAACCCAGTCTTAGACTTGGGACAACAATACCCCGGTAAGAAGGTCAAATTGGTCACCTAATTAATCGGGTGGCGGGACAGCTGACTTCCCACGGGAACGGTGTGCATGCTTCTTTAGCCACTACGAATCCCACTAATTCTTGATACGATTTAGCCAGTAATCCGAATAGTGCTGTGGTGGTACACACTGAGGAGGATGGTTTATAGTTTGATGTGAAATTCTTCAGGATTTTCAAAATGGAAGAACATAACCCATAGTTAAGATGAAGACCTCACCGGTTGGATGATAAAATGAGTTATTTGAGTGAATCGAACGCCCGAGGGCTTTGTTATTTACAAAATTTCATATTCAGACGAATTCCTTCCTTTTTCGAAATCCTCTAATAAAATCCGTTAAGTGGAAGAGAATACAATTACGAACAAGAAAAAGATTTTAGATTAGTTTCAAAGTGAAAAAAGAAAGAACCCCAGTTTCGTCTCACCCTCGACGTCCATTCTCTTCTCTGTCATTTTTCCTTGTCCAAATAACGTGACGGGTGGCTTTGTACACTTTTGGGCTTACAACTTCCTTTATCTCGTCGGACAGGCGGATCCAAAGAATTCCCATTCAATTTATCACCCTTTTTGTTTCTTTCAGGGTTTCCATCGGGACGAGAGGAACGGAGAGAGAGAGAGAACACCACCCCCGGGGCTTCTCCTAATCCGGCACTGACGTTCAACTTGCCTGGGATTTGTCTCATAGCCACGTCACCCATATTCAATACACTCATTTCCGAGAAGGAATCTTATAGAAAATAAGGTATCGTACCTGAGTGTTTAGAATTCGCATAAAAAAAGATCGCAAAAAGATTTTCATTCTTTTGGATAACCTTTTTGTCGATTTGAATTGTCCCGGGACGGGATTCAAATTTAAATTTTCTTTCTTTTAGGGAAACAATCCAATTTCCGATTGTCTTCTAACCGCAACGTCTTTTGTTCTTTGTCTGAAACCCGAAGACCTTTGGAGCCGGTTAGTCTACAATAAGATTTATCACCGGAATACTAAAAAGAGGAGAGTAACAGGACTTAAGACGTCGATGAGTTTTGAATTCTCTAAAATACAGGTATGGATTCCGCCGGCATTATTATCATTCTAAATTCCTTTTCCGGTTTAGATAGGCGGAAGGTAATCAATTTTATGACGGCCTTTTAAAAAGACTTTTTGTGTCGGATTCTGAAAGAAAAGGTTTCTTGAACCTGGTAGGTTCTTCTACGGTCATTATAGTAGTATCCCGTCTATCATGGACATGTGTATGGATACAATCACCTTTGCCGGATTTATTGACCTCCTGACATCTTCCCTGACTCAAGAGAGAAATCTTAGATTGTAACAGGAGGTCGTAAATCTGGTACTGGTGTATGGTTAAGGTTGGGTCTCGTCTTAAATTTTAGACTTATACACTTTGAAACCGCTAATAACACATCAGACTTGATTTTGATATCATGATATACCATTTTTATATCCGGCGTTTATTGAATTATATTGAAAAACATGAGATTAATGAAACTCTCTCTCAGTATATTGAAAGGAAACTATAAGACGATGTAAGACTGCCCCGGAGAGACACATAAACTCATTTTCAGTCAAACTTCCCACACGCGTTAATTAAACTCGGTCTGGAAATACTGTTCTGACTGACTGTCTGTCTGTCTGTTTGGTTGGGTCTACAATGTTCCTCATTAATAATTATGTCCTTATTAACCCCACACACCCCTGGTTCATATCCCCCGTCGTTGCTCTCATTTGAATAATTCGAACAAAAAATGCATTCCACTCTATGAAGTAATTATTTTGTAGCGAATGCAGAATGCCAAGAAGATTTCGTTTCATAAATATTGCACACTTTTACCGAAGAATTCATTTTCGTGAAGGATTGGACATGTGTTGGGACAAATTTTACCGAAAATAAAACGTTTTAGAAACGATTCGCATAAAAATAAAAATTTCAAAAATATTGCACACATTAATGGGGGTTGATTTCATAAATTCTGCATATATATATTGATAAAGATTTTATTTCAAAAATATTGCACACTTCAGTGGAAATCTCATTTCAAAAATACTGCACGCTTTTCAGCAGGTTTAATTTAAAAAATAATGCACACTTTAATGAGGTTGATTTCATGAACTCTGCTTATATATTGATTAAGATTTCATTTCAAAAATATTGCACACCCTGATGGCGATTTCATTCCATAAATATTGCACACTTTTACCGAAGAATTCATTTTCGTGAAGGATTGGACATGATTTAGGAAAAATTTTATCAAAATTAAAGCGTTTTAGAAACGATTCGCATAATAAAAATAAAAAATTTCATAAATATTGCACACCTTTCAGCAGGTTTCATTTCAAAAATACTGCACACTCTGGTGGAGATTTTATTTCATAAATATTGCACGCTTTTCAGCAGGTTATGAAGACAGACAGAGAAAGATTCAACTTCGAATCTGCTCTGGTTTGGAGTTCGGAAGTCTTGTCATTCATTATGCGAACTTCTCGCTATGAGAGGCACTCGTTATGAGAGGTTCCATTGTATACAGAAAATTTTAAAATGGCGACACCGACAACAACCTTTTAATTTTCCCATGTAACTTGGTCTCATTTGCCTCTTTCGAGAGTGAAACATGGACTTTGCTTTAGAGTTCACTCAACCATTTCATCGAACATCTCCTCCTAACCGGACCGACAGCGAAAGCTTTTGGCAAAACACCAACAACTTCCTCGTCGGAGAGGGCCGAAGGGTGAAGAGTATTTCCTCGCTTTTATTTAATTAAGAATCCATTTTAAAAAATCCTCCCTTTCGCAACCCTCCCCTAATATAGTTCAATTTTGTCTTGATACTGGATACTAATAAAATTATATTATACGGACTGGAAAGTAATATCTTATATGTTACGCTAAAAGCGATAAACCGAAGTTTTGATTTAGTTTTATGTGAAATGAAACATTACATAAAGTTTGGATCATTGATGGGAAATATTCTGGTTGGTTGTGTGCATTACTTTTGAAATGAATTCACTAAGACAGTTTGTATGATATGTGGCATCGTGTATTATTTATATTAAGCTTAATGTTCATATTTTAAGTATATATAGGTAACATATTAGTTTATCTGAATAAACTTTTACTAAAATGTGTATAAATTAGCCGGTAAATGTGATAAATTCTCAAAAATATGTCGCATTTACCAAGCTTAGTTGGCGATTATGAATAATCGGCGGGAATTATATTTATACTCCCGATTTATCACTTTTACCGTTGGAGTAACACACAAAACCGACAGTATTTTCTGGTTTGTCTAATTACAACCAACTCAGTTAGTTCCTCTAAGGTGTGTAGTAGCCTAAACGAATACTTTCGAACGAAGATGTTCACAACTCAAAGATGGATCAAAGCTTTTCGAACTACAGTATAGGAACCATAAAATCTGATTCAGTAATTGGGAACAGCTGCATGAAACAAATTAATTAAGTCGCCAGATAATTCTCAAAACTGAGAAGAAATCACTCCTGTCGGATTTTTCCGGACGTTTTAGAAGAGACAAAAGCCTTTAATCAAATTATCATCCCCCCCTACCCTCCCCCGTTGCCGTCTTCTAACGTGTCCCACCCTAATCTTCCTTTTTACTCAAATCCAGTTATCTAGAAGGAAACGAATCCTAAATTAAAAATAACAAGCGGTTTAACTGTTAGATAAAAGAAGCTCTCTCTGTCCTCCCCCCTGCCCCCCGAAAACCGAAACAGACAAAACCAACTATTTTCTCTACATTTGTGTCTTCATTAAATCATCTAAAAAACATCAGGAGATAAAATCTAATTTCAGGGTAAAAAAAAATCATAATTTAGATAATTATCCAGGATGATTGGCCAATAACCCATTATCTGGAACATCTCCGCAATTTCCTCCCAACTCGCTCTCTCTCTCTCTACTGTATTAATTAACTTCTTGAAAGAATTTTTTTTCTTAAAGGTTTCGGTTATCCAGTAACTAATAAAACAGTTTCGTTGCCTGGGCAATGTTACGAGTTAACTCGTAAAGCACTACGTCCGCTGTAGACTCAGTGCAGCCCTACAAAAGATAAGAGAACGAGGATTATCTTGTTCATTAGAGAGAGAGAGAATTCTTCCTTCTTTTATGAATTAATTTAAGACCATTAAAAGGGGATGGAGGGAGGCTGTAGAGGGATGAAGGTAAATAGGATTTCTTTGTGCGTCCGCCATATTCGCTCCGAATATTGTCATTCAGAGAATTTTTTTAATTCTCACACAACAGCGAGCATTCTTTGTGTCGTGTCCATTTCTAAATTCCGCTTTTCTTTCTTTTTGATTACCTTTATTATTTCCACCCCTTATGTTTTCCTCGCTTAGGTTTTTCTTTTTCATCCCTAGCATGATTCAAAATCTTTTTTAATAAATCAAATCTCGTTTTCAACTCCCTTCCATCTTTCGCTAATCTTCTACCCTGAATGGCCATCATAATTGTTTCCCATGGTATTCGTACTAAGTCTAATGCGGAATGGGGAATTAAATCTGGTTTTGAACCTAATCAAAGTGTAATCATGCTCAAGATTTATTTGAAAGTAGGACCCAGGACCCAGTTTTTTCATCCATTCAATAATATTACCAACCCTAAGGGCACCTTCGAATCAATGCAACCCTTCGCTTCGTTACTATTTTCTCTCCTCCTTTACTTCCTTTCTTCCTTCCTTCGCTCCTTATTCCCATTTCCCAGATCTCTTAACTGGTTTCCAACTGGATCGTTCGCTCTGATTTTTCATTTTTTCTACTTCTTCTGTGACTGAACGGGAATAAATTATAAATTCCGTTGGGGATTTTTGGGTTCTGTATAAAATTTTGTAACGAACCGCCTGGGTACTCAACCATGGAACTTTTCAGAATTTTGGCCTGAGATGCCGGCCTGGTTTAATTATATTATATACTTAAACACGTTAATTATATTCTTTGTTCATTTGACTCGCCCCTTTTGTTTCCTTCTCTGGAACCATCTCGACCATGTGTGTAGAGTTTTATTTCTGTGTTTCACCCTTGGGTATAACAGGATGTCTGATATACTGTATAACCCTGTATCTAACTCTGTATAACAGAGGAGTTGTACTTACGGCCATATCTTCTGTATCCCAGTGCTTTGACCATCACATCCCAAACCTCCCACTCGACTGCCTCACTAATAGCCACACCAATACTAACAGGTTCAGAAGACCAAAAAGTTCTTAAACTCTTTTCTTAGTATATACTAAACCGAAACAATTTTTTGGGACGAGTTACTCACTTGTCAGCGACTTGTTCAAACATGCAATACGAACCCACCACGTCTGTGCTTGTTTGTGTTTGCTGTGAACCCACGCATAGGACACAAAATTATAATAATTTATGGAAAAATGTTTGTGGAGTCAAGTCTACATTAAAGTGTGCAATATTTATGAAATGAAGTAGGTTATTTGAAGCGGAATTGAATTATTTCCATTACAAGTGTGCAGTATTTATGAAAGAAGGTACAGAGGTGTTGTTGGGATATAGTTCTGACAGAATTTTTGGGTGAAAGAGTAGCAAAATGTTAGTTTAGGTCGGGGGTGTGCAACACGCGGCCCGTTAAACATTTCTAAAATTTATTTTATCGACTTTCTCTCATCAATTATTGTTATACTGTTTTATTATAATGATATGGTAGTAGATACTAAACCGAGTTACTGACTTGTCGGCGACTTGGTCGAACATGCAATACGAACTGGCTTCGGTGTGTTTCCTTCTATCACACAATCAGTCAGACTGGTAAGCTGTTAACATCTATACTCAAGGCTTTGACCATCACACCACTCGACTTATACTTACATAGGGAAGAGAGAGGTGCAAGATCAAACACCTAATACTACCTAATAGTTCCACATGTTCCTTAGAGGACAGAAGACCAAAAAGTTCCTAAGTCTTTCCTTAGTACAGGGATGAGCAAAACGCGGCCCGCCAACCATTTCTCAAATTGAATTTATCTCATCGACTTTCTCCCATCAATATATTGTTATACTGTTTATAATGAAATGGTAGTAGATACTAAACCGAAACTATTTCTTGTGGCGAGTTACTAACTTGGCGACTTGTTTGAACATGCAATACGAACCCAATTCTGTGGTTGTTTGTGTTTGCTTCTGTCACACAATCAGTCAGTCTGGTAAGCTATAAACTAGCAATTTCAGCAATTCTAGTGTTTTTTGAAAAGCGCGAGTACAATATTATTGTCAAATATTGTTTTCAATTTCCCTGCAAAATTTGTGAGGGCCGTCAAAAAATTTTCCGAGCCATGAAAGGTTTGGCGAATGACTGTTACACCAGAACCGATATTATAGGTCTTAAAGAGGAGAGAAGAAAGTGGCGTTCGACTTAATTTCTTTTATACATTTCTCCCAGCGTGACGTTCACATTTTTACCAGTTTCTAAAGGTTATAAAAAAAAGAGAAGAAAGAGCGGCGGAATAAAGAAACCCCAGAACGAAAATTGAAAATGATGTTTGATTTACGGCGCTTATTCCCTTCTTGCAACCCATTTCATTTCAGTTACTCAATGTTTACACAATAAATCAACGACTTAGTTTGAATTACCACTGCACTAACTTGCCTTCAACTTCTTTCCTTTTTTTTTTAAGGTTCCGCTTGTAATTGACTTAGTTACAATGGAAAAGGACATTTTATAGCGGCGAGTTCCAAAAATTTTTCTACTTGTTTTATTGTTTTAATGATTTATTGGGAGAAATGCTGACCAGACTTTAAGCCCCAATATAACAGTTAACTGTAGGTTTCGTTTTTCTGGTGGAAGTAAACAAATTTTTAATTAATAAATGCCATGACTCGACCTAACTACAACAAAACTACAACGAAGCATGAAGTGTAGTCAGTCACTTGTAATATTTTGCCGGTAATTTATTATTATTAGTAATGGATAAATCGATCACGGGGGTATGGGGGTGGAGAGACTTTCATGTCATTGTCTGATAAAAATCCGAGAGAGAGTAATCGCAGATTTAAATCTCTCCGACATCGTGGCCCCGTTTCCGAAGAATAAATTTTGAGTCGAAATACGTCGAATACTCCCATCCACGCCCATTTTGACGGGTGGCAATTGGTCCGGTTCAAAGCTTTTGAATGATTTTCATTTTAATGGCAATAAATGACAGGCTCACGCCAGAACGGATGTCGTAATCCTTCACAAAAGAATTTTAAAGCCGACAATTAGATTTGGAGGATCCAAAACGGGGAAAGAGAGACAGAGAGAAGGAGATTCGATGAACCGTAAGATACCTGGAGACCAAATTTAAAGTGCATGTCTGCAGATGTGTTGCGTGATTAGGTTTAAAGGCGATCCATTCACGATTCGAGATGCATATTGTTAATGATATATCTGGTCATATTTAACGAACAATTTTTTTTCTCTTTTCTTCAGTGCTATGATAGCTAATAATATTAATAAAAGGCAGTGGCGTCCGGTGACATTTGCTGTTAGTAAACCTATCTTATTGATGATGTGCGTTAAAATGGCTTTCGGTCGTTTATAACGAAAGGAACTCTCTGTAGTAATATTATAATCATATTATGAAAGGTAATTAAGACATAAATATGAGTAAGAAACACATCTTTCATTTCATAAATAATGCACAGGTTTGTGAAGTGTTCTTCACACACAAAACGCAAACTTTTTATTAGAAGAGGAGTAAACGCTTTAATGATTTGTGAATGAAGGTGTATAATGCACATTTTTGAGCAGCTTTCGTTTCATAAATAATGCACACTTGTTTAAGTATTGTACAACTACCACCCTCTTCTTTAATTTACTTAGGAAATGTCGTTTTTAATTCCCTGTTAGTTTCTAGCACTAACTTGTCAAGTTTGGCATTAAATTTTATACAAATAGGTGTGCATTATTTATGAAAGAGAAGGCTGCTTCCAGTTATCATATTTCGAACATGCTAACGCCTTGGTTCTCAAGCTTTTTCCTTCCCGGGCCAAATTTCTATTGTGACCATTGCGACTGGATCAAAAAAAGATTTTACAAGTCCGGCTTTCGACATATACAGTCCATCCTCAGGGCATCATCTGTATGTATATCTGTCGGTCTTCTTCTGTATATTGCCTCATAAAAATATGTTGAGGCAAACAATCTCAGCAGTTTCTGAGCACAGGCCTGAACATTTTCGTACTGGTCAGGAACTATAGTTCAGACTTAACAATGAGCCATCGACCTTTCATAAATTTTCACTCAGTCGGTTTCCACTGGGCCACTGGGCCATTTAGTAGAGCTTGGTGGGCCGCAGTTTGAGTACCAAGGTCCTAACGTGTAGCCTTTTGTTTTGTTAACTTAAATACTCGCACAAAAACAACCGCGCAACTTCAAGTATTTATTTATTGCTTTATAAAACCCAAGGGAATGGGCTCTTATACAGCTTCCAAGAACCCTACGCCACTGAAAAACAAAAAACCAGTTCTCTCGTAAATCGAATCCAAGAACCATACCGAACACATAAAAATTCACAATAGCAGAAGAAAATTATTTTTAATACGAGGTTTGAAAACTTTAAAAAGGAAGGAAATTATTTAAAAAGTTATAAAATTGTTTTATAATAGTTATTCGTAACTTTTCCTTTTAATTATACACTCATCCCGTATTTTTCGGAGTCGTTTCATGTTCTAGTATACCATCTTTGAATGGGAAGGGGGTGGCCACCTTTCAAAAGTTTTTATTTTCGAAAACAAAAATCACGTAATCGGTTCACATCCAATGCGTCCCGACCTCCTCCCCGAAAACACCTCCTCCAACGACACACAGTATCATAATGAAACATGAATGAATGATGAAGAGGACAAGCCCACGAAGAACGTGTTAAAATGTATGTACATTGTCCTGGCGAATGATGATGATGATGATGACATTTCATGCTTCCCATTATTATTTTATTTTTATTTTTCTATTTCCTGGCCAAGGTGTGTCATGCTAGATATTGATTTAAACTGTTTTGTTAAATTTTTATAGTTTATAGCTGAGTTTCAATCCCGTTTTTCAACCTTTTTGGGTATAACAGGATACGGGAGGAGGATTTGAACTCGCGACTATAACTTCTTAGTCTGGCACTTAACCACTACACCATAGACCTCCCGCATTTTGTTAAAATTTGTAGATTGCTGGTGGAACTGGTAGAAATGATTCTATTTATGTGTTCGAAATCAAAATTAGTGTGTGGAATATCCGAACAGTGACTGTTCGAGCGCATCACAAACGTTTTGGCAGGAAGGAAAGCTTTCCTATTGGAACGGAAAAATAAGCGTTCAGGTACCCGCGGGTCGTTATTCTTGTTATAACTTTTGACCAGCTCGAATGTGAGCTTGGTACGCGTTCTCGATTATTCTCGCTACAGTTTTTTAGTGCCACCACCGTTTGTTTTTAAAAATATTCGCAGAATCGCTATAAATAAAACCATAAAATTGGGTTTCAATTGTGTCGCTTTTCGGTCGTGTCGGATATAAGAGTGGTGAGTACTATGGGTATCCTTCATTCCTATCCCGAAAACTCCATCCTCGTCTTACTCTAAGTAGGCGATTCTACAACCGGTAGCTAGATTTTGGACTTTAGGGTTCCTTTTACTTTCACGGTCCTTCCCTCGTCGAGACGATCGTTGTTCCATACAGTGACAAATTTGGACGGAAACAAGTCAATAGGGTATCAAGATGGCATGAAACAATATGGCTTGTAAACAATGAACCAAATACTGTATGTCGATTTATCATTTTTGGCATCATATCTTAATTAATTGTTATCAAAATCGGTCCCAATCGCAAACCTGATGGTATTTTAAACTTTCGCAGGGTGTTATTTACTGTACGGAAGCACTAACAATTTTTGGTAACACTGGTGTGCCATTAACATTCTATCACAAAGTAGTGTCACTTCGAATTTTTGATCGCGTAAGAGCTAAATCGTACAAAGTGATGTTGAAGCAAACTTCTTTAATCATAATTGTCGAAATTGATGAGACAAAGGACACGAATTCTGACACAACAGTAAAATTTTGAAATACAAGGATATCTACCAAAAAATAGCGCAGTTCTTCCAGTAGCCGTTCGAGTTGTCGATTAGTTTTACTGCACTGACTGATAGCCAGAGTCTATTGTCTTATCGAGTTGGTCTTATTAGCAGGTCGAGCGTTGTATCCATTTGCATCCCACAAGTCTCAACCCGTCTTCATAGAAGTTTCTACTAGTCTGACGTGTTGGTCGCCACAATCATCATGCGCACATGTTTCATATCAACATTGGACTACATCGCACAACCTTTCTGTTTGGGTAAAGTCATTGTTGCCAACTTCAACAAATGATTATTGTTAACGGGAGGGGTATCTCAGAACCTGACCAAAGTTGGCGTAGAGCAGTGGTTTTCAAACTTTTTTGTCCTACTGTCCTGTCTCCAGTAAACTATTAGAAAATAGTTAGCGCCCACAAATATATACAATATAAGACGCTCTTCTCTCTTTTCTTTTATACTATCCCCGCCTCACTGAATCGCTGTAGCGTCCATTTTAGGAACCACTGATGTAGAAGGAGAAAGGATTCAGTCTAAAAGCTGGTAGGACGTTTTGGCAAATAAGAAGCGCGAAGGTTTCTACGCTTGTCGAGCATAAGTCTTAATTGATGCTCTAATTCTTGACTTGCTGATGGTTTAATTCTTGCTAAATTACCGCACACTTGCTTGATTCAAATTACTCTTAAAAGAATTATAATTACGTCTTCTGACAGCTGCCCGGCTAGTTTTACGAATACATCACCATATAATCAGACGGAGAGCACTCATTTCACGATCACCTTGGCTGCAATTAGGTTAACTTCGAATTCTCAAAGATTTGTTCAATCTTCCCTCTCAAAACGAACAAGAAGAAGAAGAGGTAGAAGAAAAGTAGAAAAAAAAATTTTTCAGATTTATTATCTCGAAATTAATTATTTTGAAAGTTTTCAGTTAATTTAATGAAAAAGTTCTTTTGCACTTTGAGCAAGAAGCATTATCATTCTTCCTCACTTTTGATCTCCTTTTATTCGAACCCTCTCCTCTCCACAAAAGCCTTGTTCTTAAGGTGCCCTTTTCATTCCATCTTTTTAAATCCTCGAGGGTTAGCAAGAAGGGAGAGAATGGAGCAACCTTTCACTCTTCATTTCATTCTATAAATTTATTGGATTTTAAAGTCTATAAAAGGAACTTCTATGCACGGCTTACCAAAGAAAGTACAGTCGCGTTTTGAATTATAAATGTCTCGCTTCATGAATATTACGTTTTGCCAAAGAATTCTGAACGTGTATGTGTCCGGCATTTTGTGAAGTGCCTAGAATTCCCAACTTTTATTTGATAACAGATTTCATTTCAGAATCTAAAATAGATTCTCCACCCACACTCCCATGATCTTGTGATCAATCTAAACCAGGGATGAGCAATATTTTTAATCAGCGGGCCAATTTCCATTTTAAATTTTTTTGGCGGGCCGCATACATCTGCAGGGAAATTGAAAACAATATTTGACGATAATATTGCACTCGCGCTTTTCAAAAAACACTAGAATTGCTGAAATTGCTAGTTTATAGCTTACCAGACTGACTGATTGTGTGACAGAAGCAAACACAAACAACCACAGACGCGGTGGGTTCGTATTGCATGTTCGAACAAGTCGCCGACAAGTTAGTAACTCGCCACAAGAAATAGTTTCGGTTTAGTATCTACTACCATTTCATTATAATTAAACAGTATAACAATATATTGATGGGAGAAAGTCGATGAGATAAATTCAATTTGAGAAATGGTTGGCGGGCCGCGTTTTGCTCATCCCTGTACTAAGGAAAGAGAACTTTTTGGTCTTCTGTCCTCTAAGGAACATGTGGAACTATTAGGTAGTATTGGGTGTTTGATCTTGCACCTCTCTCTTCCCTATGTAAGTATAAGTCGAGTGGTGTGATGATCAAAGCCTTAGAGTATAGATGGTTAACAGCTTACCAGTCTGAGTGATGTGTGATTTCAGACGTTCGTATGTTCGACCAAGTCGCCGACAAGTCAGTAACTCGGTTTAGTATCTACTACCATATCATTATAATAAAACAGTATAACAATATATTGATGAGAGAAAGTCGATAAAATAAATTTTAGAAATGCTTAACGGGCCGCGTGTTGCACACCCCGACCTAAACTAACATTTTGCTACTTTTCACCCAAAAATTCTGTCAGAACTATATCCCAACAACACCTCTGTACCTTCTTTCATAAATACTGCACACTTGTAATGAAAATAATTCAATTCCGCTTCAAATAAACCACTTCATTTCATAAATATTGCACACTTTAGTGTAGACTCGACTTCACAAACATTTTTCCATAAATTATTATAATTTCGTGTGTTCAGTAATTTCGTTTGTTGGCTGACTAGTCGTTCAGTGAAGCAATGAAACCGCAAAGATTGAAATATTACAAAGTAATTACGGCCCAAAACAATTAGATAATTGTGTCACGCGCAAGTTACGGTCCTGACACGAAATCGCTTTGAGTAATCGAGACCGCTTAATGACTAACAAAATCAATCAAAATCGCAGAGAGAATTCGCAACCGAGGGCGATGATGAGAGAGAGAGTGGGAGCCGATCATCTATCTTCTTAAGTATTATATAATCACTCGTAGTTGCGCGGTTATTTTTGTGCGAATAATGATATCGTTCTTGTTAATAGTTAACCATATCAAATAGACGGAATGAAGAAATGTAAATTACAGAGAGTGCATGTCAGGATGTTTATCATATGATATAGCATGAGATTGACTTTTCTTTCATAAATACTGCACACGAATTTATTGCACTTATAACACTTAATGTTAGGATTTTAAAGAAACTTGAGGAAATTTTAGTTACCGCAACAGGCTGACGCTCTTCTGGATTTCTATGCAAAAAGAACCAAAAGGAGAAATCTTATACTAATATCATATAAATAGGACAACGCCCAAAAAACGGTTGGAAAATTTTAAATATATGTTTTTAATATTAATAAATTACATCAAACAGCCAAATGTTACGTGAACCAGGAAAATAATGCCGGTAAAAATGGTAAATCAAGCGTATATATATACCGTTCCTGGTGATTAATCATAATCACCAATTATACTTCGTTAATGTGAAATATTTCTGAAAATTTATCACTTTTACCAGCTGAATTATATTATTCCAGCTTCTAATGTATAATTAAAAAGGTTATTCGAAGTAGAAGTTAGATATTTTATAAACTCCCCGGTAAATGTGATAAATACTCGATAATTTGCCACATTAACCAAGCTCAGTTGGTGATTATGAATACTCGCCGATTTACATACATATCCGCCCGATTTATCACTTTTACCGTAACATATATTAGATGTAACACACAAAACCGATATTATTTATCAGTCGAAACAATTTAGATAATACAAAATGTATAAGTAGAACTTCCTTAGAGAATTGATTTCAAAAGTGACGCGCACATTTATACCAGAATATTTTTCATAAATGATGCACACTTCATATAATGATTCATTTCATAAATAATGCACAGTTTATAAAGGATTTCGTTTTCCAGACATTGCAAGCTTTCGCTGGTAATTTTCGGCGATTATTCATAATCTCCAACTGAGCTCGCTAAATGTGACAAATCACCGAATATTTATTACTTTTACCGGGTAGTTTATAAATCATTCAGCTCTTAATCTCAGAAAACTTTTATTAAATTCACATTACAAGATGGAAATTTTATAAACTAGCCAAAACAGTAAATAAGATAGATGTATGTCACGGTAAAAGTGATAAATTTGGCCGATATATATACGCAATTCCCGGCGATTATTAATGATCACCAACTCAGCTTGGTAAATGTGACAAATTACTGAGTATTTATTACATTTACTGGCTAGTTTATAAAATATCCAACTCTGAGCACTGAGAATTTGATGTAATGAAGATGCTTCGCTTCCGTCTCTTGTAGTCCCGGCTTCTTGTTGAGAGTTTCGTTCACTGTAGGCTATCCGAGCAGAGGTGCTTGTCCTTTCATCAAAAATGTTACAGAAGTCTAAGATTATAATAAACTTTTCCTCATTACGAGTTTGAGATTTCATAAACCAGACGGTAAATGTGATAAAAACTCAATAAATTATCACATTTACCAAGTTTAGTTGGTGATTATTATTAATCGCCGGGAATTATATATATATTCGCCCAATTTATCACTTTCACCGTAACATACATCTATCACATTTACTGTTTGAGCTGGTTTATCAAATTTCCAAATTTTTTAATAAACGTTTGCTGACATTAAGAGTTGAATAATTTATAAACTACCCGGTAAATGTGATAAATACTCAATAATTTGTCACATTTACCAAGTTTGGTTGGTGATTATTAATTATCGCCTGCAATTATATATAAATATTAGCCCAATTTATCACTTTTACCGTAACATATATACGATATTACTTCCCTGCGCCACATAATATTAAAGATGATCTACAACACACACACCAAAACCAGAACCAACACTATAAAATGGAATCAATAAAAGCAAAAATTATTAATAAAATGAATTTTCGTGTCCATTTACTTTGACATATATATTTTTTTGTGTATATAGTATATAGTTTTATCGAGGGGAAAAAATCGTTGTTTTCCTGCTTTTCTAAATTGTTCAATTTATGAATGCTATCAAAACAGTAAAATAAAAAAAAAATGAAACCGAAAAACAAGAAACGGGAAACAGGGAAAAAAAAATTATCAAATAGATATTACGGTAATTTAATAATATCGTGAGTCTGCGTTACATGTTTAACTGAGTTGCACGCACATGGCTCAGAGACTCCCTCTCCCAAGGGTGCGTTTAATATAATTGCACCTTTTATAAATTCGTTGAAACTACCAATTCAGATAATCTGACTCACCAGAAATTTAATAAACCGACTCACCACGGACCAGTTAGTTCATTAAAGTAAATAAATAAACTCAGATCCGCAAGTTTCCTTCAGATCCAGCAGGAAATAGTGAGCGATTTGATGCGTGAGGACTTGTGTCAATGTGTTCGTGTGTGGTCATCTGTATTGTGTGAGGATTTGGACATTAAATTGAAATTAAATTGTGATCTGTCAATTTCTTTTTGTTTAAAGTAAGATCTGGTTACTCCTTGGCTGTGGCTCTCATGCGAAATGTTTAGTACAGGCTCCGGAGTATTATTTATTAAGTATATATCATCTATACTTATACTGTATATACTTTCATGACTTATTTAAGCGCGCTTTCCTGCCTTGAACACTTCAATTCTTCGTGCTTCCTTCTGTTTACTATTGCAGACACACCAGACCAGCTAGATACCTCCACAGGTAATGGTCATGACTAAGTCCAACGGAGGCTTAGATGGAGGTAGATACTAGTCTGATACTCATTTAAGAGCCATTTTTTAGGCTTTAGTTTAGTCGAAACATTTTTAACTAAAGGAACATGCTTGTCTTTGCTGAATACTGTATGTCTTAGCTTAACTCACTGTACGTGAAAGTACAAGCATACTCATTGCCTTTGTAGCTTTTCTATAAAAGTTATGAGCTGCAAGCATAGGCACAAAACTGCGGCTCCTTGGCTGACACTACAGACTGTAGATATGGACTTAGTATGTGTAGTAGTGTTGTACTGTATTAATGGGTTGGTGTAGTAGTGTTGTATGGTATTAATGGGTTAGCGTATGACCCAAATGTTGACTGGCATGGCTGCTTCAACGCATTCTTGCACAGGATTCGTCGAAGAGACACGCCGATCTCCGATTACTGCAAAGAAGAAGAGGACACCGCAGATCACACACTCAGGAGATGCCCAACATGGACCCTAGAAAGGATAGAACTTCAGGGAAAACTCCCGGACCTAAGCATGGAACAACTCATAAAGGACATTCTAGATTCCAGGAAAAATGGCAGAGCTTCCAAAAATTCTGCCGCAAAGTCTTGGAAATCAAGGAGGACGATGAAAGAGCTCAACAAGGACAACCAATGAAAAGAAGAACACAATAACGTGAATTATACTTCTCCTTTTCCTGCAAGTCGAACACTCACTCCAGGAATGAGACCATAGGAAACATCGACGAGTCACTGCGACGCAGAGCCAAGGACTTGCAGAAAGTTTTGTCTTCGCGGACGGGTCATCTGGAAACCTTATAAGCTCCAATAGATTAATAAAATAAAAAAAGTAGTGTAGTGGCTTATATAACACTTATTGTGAGACAAAATATGTGTGTTAACTCGTAGAATCTGATTAGGTTAATTATTTTACTTTAAAATTTTGTGATAGTGCCACACCCATGGAGCCACATGCCGACCTCCAACCTAGACTAATGCCACATCCAAAATAAACGGTTCATGTGTGCAAAAACTGTTTGAAATCCGTCCTGAAGTTATTCATCCATACTCACACATTATTATTCTCAACGTTTAAATAACTTTTAATTAAAAATCGACTTTTAATTAATTGATGGATTGTGAGTGAATACCTTTTTGGAAAGCCCATCGCCGATAATTTAACATATAATGAAGGACTTTCCTGAAGATTTTCGTTCCCTGGCTCAAAGCCAAATTTTTTTTAATCTCATCTCCCTCACCATGTGAAAGTCTGTAATTACTTTTAACACCTCATCTGGACTTTAAAATACACGCATACCTCGCTTTACGGCCTAGATACGTTCCACGAAACTTGGCCGTAAAGCGAAAAGCCGTATAACGAATCAAGTGTTCTAATACAAATTCAATGGAATTGGTTCCAAATTTGTTAAAAATGTGACATGGCGTGTCATTCAAAATGCATTTTATCTCGTTTAAATCAAAATACATACATAACAAGTACATAGGTTTGTATATAAAATAATAATAGACTCCAAAAACCAATAATAATCGACAAACAAAATTGAAACAACTTCATGTGAAATACTATGTATATGTATACATACATAATTTTTTAAAATGGCTTTGATCAGAAGACGATGAAGAAATGGTGACCTACAGATCACTGTCGTCATCATTTTTCGCTGGCCTGGCTTTAAAAAATTGTCCAACATTGTTGGTCTTGCCTTGTCTATTTCACTCTTCAGTGGTTTCTAACAGATAATGGCTGAGTTACTTCCTCGAGAAACTACAGCGCTACGTTCGACATCAGGATCGTTTTCAAGGAGGATGTTTATTCCTTGTTCGAAATAGGACAGAGCTTTCGACAAATTTTTGATGTTAGATGTTTGGATACAACAGGTTCTGTCTCTTCATAAAATGCCGGTTCCGCTTGCACCTGAATGAGTTTCTCATATGAAAGAGGTTTCCTATCAGCTTTAAGTAGATGAAGCACGTGACGTTCGTTTAAACCTTCAAAGACGATTATGTTCTGGATCCAAAATTTTTTGCCTAATTTCGGGAAGGAAATTAACTTCTGTACCAGAACTTTGACAAATTTTGGCCGTTAAATCGAAAAATTTTAGGTCGTATATCGAAAACGTGCCATAATTGAAGAAGGCCGTTATAGCGAAATGCCGTATAAAGAGCGGCTGTATAGTTTAGTGTATAGTTTTTCATACAAATTTAAAAATTCGAACCTCAACACCGTTGTATTCATAACGATTCAAACAAGAGCCCCGTTTCTTGAACATCTCTGAAGAACCCAAATTTCCGTTAAAACATTCAAGAACATGTATGGACCAAAACAAAATGGACGAAAAGAACCATAATCAAATTTAATAATCCCATTACTTTCGATATTTTCCTTACTTCCTGTTATCAAATTAGCCGTTCTTCGAAAGGAGAATTGTTTAATGGACGATTTCAATTTTCAAATTAACATATATGGATTCGGAGAAGCTTTCAAAGAATGAAATTTGAAAAATGTTTGGGGGGGGGGCTGGAAATCAATACGAATTCCGAACATAAAAAAACAAAACA
Organism: Columbicola columbae; assembly: GCA_016920875.1. NCBI lineage: Eukaryota > Metazoa > Arthropoda > Insecta > Psocodea > Philopteridae > Columbicola > Columbicola columbae. The sequence goes on from JADMLL010000008.1 coordinate 10,835,357, forward strand.
TCAGTTTTCTACGAAGTTATTAAAACTCGTTTATACGGCCACATTATTAATGGAAGTTTCCGTTAATAAAATCCCGAGTCGATATTTTCCATTTCCCAATGTTTGAACAACGTTCTTCAAATATCCTTGACTCACCTTTTTGATTTGTTGTAATTAAGTTGCAGTTCGGGATTTACCATCTGGGTTTTGCTTATTAAAAGCCGGTAGAGAGGCCCCCGAGGCGGTCCGAACAATAAGTTAAGTCAAAGGGAAAAGCCGACTGGGTGCGTAGGACGCGTAGTGATTCGACTTCATCTCCCAACTACCATCTACCATCTCTTGCTGGGAGGGTAAGACGGAATAAATTATGGGAACGACAAAAGAAAAAGTAAATCCGTGATATATTGGCAAAAAGGTTTCGGATTGCTTACTCTCTTTGTGAGAGGGAATTCGCTACGGCAGATGCCGTCGACGATATGTAAACAAAAACCGGATTCTCATTTCGGATGGCCATCGAATTATCTTCCTCTCCCTGAGAGATGAAAATTTGTTTTGAACCTTTCAATTGAATTCGTTTTATTTATTTTTTTATTTTGAATGGAGTCCTGGGAACGATGTAAGCTTAGCTCTTGTTTAAATAAATGGTGTGGAGGATATCTGGAAAGAAGAGAAGAAATCTTTTAGAATTTTTTCTTGTTCAACTTTCTACGTTTAAACATCGGTGCAAAAGTTTAAATCCCACACTCTAAGCTCTTTGACTTAATTGAGCTTTGAGAGAATTAAGATAAACTGATAGATGATCCTTCAGTGAAATGTCAGGAAAGGGAATCTTTGGCTTCGGTCTTTGAGCTCGTAGGATTTCATCTTTCGCTCTCTGCTTACAAATCTTTTATTTTCTTCTTTTTCTTTTAACCCTTCTTCCTCTTCTTCTCTATCGTTTTACGACTACAGTTTCCTCCTCTGCTTAGGTTTGAGCTTTTTTTCTTTACTCACAATTTAAATAATGAAATACAGGATGCGGCTCTCTGTGGAAATGTATTCGCACAAACCCATCGACCCATCATGAACCGATTTCAAGCAAATTATGTGTGCAGTATTTATGAAATGTATCTCTACTAAAATTATCCACGAAATGGGTTATCAATAAAAGTTTATGTCATTTACGAAGTCAATTCTAGATAAAAGTGTGCAAGATTTGTGACATGAAGTGTTTTAATTAAAATACAATCGAACTCCCAATCCAAGTTTGCTTTATTTATGATTTGAATCTCTAATAAAACTGTGCATTATTTTTGAAAAGGGAAAAGACCCAAAACAAAGCTGTAGCGTTCATATAACTACACAGGTATCGATGATGTATATTCTAATAATAATATGAAGCAAGAATAAGAGAACACCGGAATATTTACAAAAGACAACAACTAAAACCCAAGAAAACACCGGAGGTCATAATTCTGACTTCGTCTGTAGCCTATTTTTGTTTGCGCCTATTTGGGACTTAGGCTCCGGAAGGAGGTGGAGTCGAGAAAATACGTCAAACATTCGCCATGTGAGCTGAGTGCTTACAGGTTCGCGGCTGTCTAGCAGTTCGTTGATGGTCTTTCTCGGTTATAGTTTTTCACAGTTTCTCGCAGTATTTTCGCAGTCTCAGTTCGGTTTCTCGCTGTTTTTTCAGTGTCTCGCAATCTCAGGGAGTCTTTCATAACTCAGTGATAGTTCGCGATCAGACGGAGTCCTGATCATAAGGGTAAGCTGCTTTCCTTTCCCTCTATACATTCCAGCTGTCAAGCAGACATAAGGGACGAGCTCTGGTAAGCGTACCTTTTCATTACTCTCGCTGCTGGGATCGAGAACCAGCACCTCTAGTTGTGCCCTGCTCACAGGGTTTTGGTAAATCTGTGACGCGGTTTTGTTAAAACTCCTGGACGTTTAGTGTACGCTGTTACATAACCACAGATTAGTAGCTCCCCCTTTTTGGTAACAAGACAGAAATTCAGAAAATATAAAATTAGCCTAATTAGTTATACAAGACTACTAATAACTCTATGTGGGTGTTGGTCACAATTATTTCTCCAGTACGCTTTTCACAGAATTTTCAAATTCATGGGGTTTTCCTTAATCAAAACTCACCTTAAGCATTACAGGGAATTGTCAACTGTATGAGCAATCGCATTTTTAGGATTCCCGTTTTAGTATAGACTACTGTATAGGCCCTATTATGTGATACTTCCAACTGTCGCAATAGGAACCTCTGTACTTTCAAATGTGCCACGTTTTTACCACCTCCCACAACTCAAAAAGCTAATCTCGATAATGAATTCGCCTTGGCACATGACTTTAACTGGGTAAAAGACTTTTGACTCAACTTTTTTCCTTTTTTTGTAATTAAATTAATTCATTATTAGTGTCAAAATCAATCATTTGGAATTTCCCTTGCATCAGCTGTTTTGCGGAACGTTTATATAGTCACAACGAACGGACACCGGTCGTAATTGGAAGAGGAAGGAGGAAGAGGAAAGTTAATTTTATTCACTTCGGAGCTTAACACAAAATTTTATTTTCTCTTTATTTCAAGCTTAATTTAACTTATTTCGAAAGCTTTGAAGATTTTAATATGCCTCCTTTCCCTGATTTCCTCTTTCTCCTTTTGAACCTTTTTCAAAACTGAGTTTGATCGCATCAACTCAACAGGGGAATTACATGGCGGAGAGTTTTAAACCTTTCGCAATTAACAATTTTTTCTTTCCTTCCCTTTATCGGATTTAAAATTAAATTTTAAAATAGATGATGATATGAAAGCTTTTAGCAGACACTTAAAAAAGATGGTTTCGTGGAAATGGTATAAAATTTGATTTTAGGGAAGGAACAAGTCCAGACAAAGTCCTCAACATGGGGTTAGAGAGAACAATAAAAATTCCGCACAAAAGAAAGGACCTTGTAACTATTGTCATCAGGTCAATAAGAATTGTTAACAATAGAGTTGCCAAAAAGTCAAATGATTCCACCCCGGATTGAATAGTAAGGAGAGGAAATTAGGATTTTCATCAGGTCAGGTTTTTGTTATAAAAGTGCATTGCCTTCTTCTAAAAATTATTTATACACGTCGAGAAGCGGTCATTGCCTTTTTAACCACGATGTGATAACTAACTGTTTCACCAAAGGAAACTTTTACCAAATTAACTTCGTGTTAGAGTGTCAGAGGTGGGCAGGAAAATAAAAATTTTTCTAAAACCTATCTTATTGGTTTGGCGCTTCTTCCAAATGAGAGGAAATTGTGTAACCAGTATATGGTTTTAGACATCAGCTTTCCTTATAAATTTAAAGATGGCGATGAGGTTTCCTCAAACAAATTGATTTAATTCAAATTTAGCCATTTTTAGACATCTTTCCATAACAAAAATACTTCCATGACGAGGAAAATTATTAATTTCTCGCTTAAACCCCGATAACTCCCAACCGAAACTTAAACTACAATCTCCTACCATCAACTACAATCACCACAAACCCCCCGAAATAATTTAAATTCCCAAAAATTTCCTTCCAAAACGATTTCAAAAAAATCACAACACAACCACGCATTTAGTTCAATCACTGTGAGCATAATGATTTCACGAAGTCGCATCCGATTGGTAGCCGAAGCCCGAACTCGATCTTCGGAAACATTCGGCTCTTTCCGTGATTCACTCACAACCGAACCATGAGTGTATCAGCTGCGTTCGGAATGGAAACAGTCAAGTGAGAAACGGTCTAACGATCAGACGAGTGCGTTTCTGGAACGTATAATTAATTGTATATATTTGGTCAGATTATTATTTATTTATCGAGGAAATAAGTGCATTAAATAAGTTTTCACAGAAGAAGAGAGAAAGGGAATTAATTTAAATCAAACATGACATGATGGTGTGATATTGAAAATAATTATCATCAAATATGTGGAATATTTTCAAGCAGTGTTTCACATCGTTCAATTTTTTTTATTGTTGAGTCTTGGAAGTTTTTTGTGTGCTTTTTATTTTCTTTTAATTTTCTCAGTTTGATTATTTTATATTTTGTCTGTATATAATTGAAAAATTCGTTTTTTTGAGTTTCAACCTGATATCGGTTTCCTGAGGATTACGCAAAAGAGGATTAATTCATTTTCTAACTTCATTGGATTACGATTAACGGATACGGCTATTTTATTCCAATTCCGGTTTACGTTGTACATAATTTTAGGTAGGTAGAAAGTGCAAAAATTAATTTTCGAACTTAATTCAATTTTTTCAAAAGCCCCCAATTTTTTCCGGTGAACAGTTTCAAACCCAAACTCCCCCAAAAAATTTTTTTGTTTGTGTCGGTTTGATAATTCAAAAATTTTTTATTCTTCTAGAACGAATTTATTCTCCTGTAGTTTCTAAAAATTATTATTTTGATTTGGGATTTGGGTTAGTTTGGGGGGATGTATGTTCTTCAAATTGAACTTGGTTCTGAGAAACTGGAATGTGGTTTAAAGACAAAAACCAAAAAAATGTCTGGTGTGGGAATATTGATAATAAATTTCAAAAATGTTGTTTGGGTTTTGTACACTCATGCAAAACTACTAAAAGGATTAGTTCAGACTTGATCAAGACCACTCACACCTTTTAGTCTGTTTTCTTAATTTTAGTTTTGATGAATTAGGTTAATTTCAAAAGACTTGATTAGTTCCTGGTTGTGTGTTTGGTTGATTAGAGTTTGTGGGGAAAACAAACCAAAATTGTATAAATTTAATTGATTTGGAGTTTTAAATAAAAATTTCATTCAAATTGAGTTGGTCAAATTTTGAAAACTTTACTGTCTCTCAGTGACCACAAAGTTAGTTTCGTGTCACCCATTTTGATGAGTGAAGGTATTTGCTTTTTTGTCAAGTTGTTAAGTTAATTAATCACGATTTAAAACAATCTCTTATAGACCCCCCACCCAAGGGTTTTGACAGAGGGTAATAAAACCTTGATCAAGACATAAATAATTGTCTTTCTTGGAAGGTTCTTTTCAAATCTCTCTTAAAATATGAATTTAATTTCACTTTTTGTTAAAAGTATAAATCCTCTTTAAAGTTACTTGACATCTTTGGGTTTTTTCCTCCTCCTTTTTTCTTTCGGGTTGAAATTATTCACAGTTGCTTACTTCAGTATTAAACTCATTAATCATTTTTATTACCTTTTTTTCTTAGTCAGTTCTTTTGATTGCTTATCGAGGTGGTTTTTTTATTTAATAGTAATTTTTGCATGATTCGATGGAGGAATGAGAGAAAAAAAATTTTTTTTGACAAGCCTGGTTTAACTTGCTTTCTTTTCGATGGCATAAAATTAATTTTTTATCTCTCAAATATCTGAACAATATTTAAAGCTATCAAATTGTTCAGTGGTCTGTGAATAGACTTGCTATTAAGAAAAAAAAAATTACACAATTAGTCAGCTAAATGATACTCTTTGTAATGATTTAAAAGAGAGAGAGAGGGAAAGAAATGTCCGTTGGGTTAATTAAGTCCTAAGTCCTAATTATAAGTTCCATGTACATTAGTTTTCATGTAAGCGGTTAGGCAATTATACTTTTTAAAAGTGATTTTTCTTTTTAATGGCGTAACAGCAAGGAACAATATTTCCTTGCTAATTTTACTACTGTGGTAGGTGAAACCGTGGCGGAGTTGGTAGTGGTGGGCTTTAGTTTATTGGTGCTACCAAGCGAGGAATAATGCCCTATTTCTGTGCTAATTTATTATCAAGATAAATTTCTCATTTTTTTTTATTATTATTTTACCTTCGTGGTGCAATTAACGAGAAAATAATTAAGATTTTTTTTTTCTTTGTAAAAAATCACGACTTACCTTCGAAATTGATTGCGATGGTGTTACAGAAGTCGCCAATTTTCTAGTCCTTTTGTAATTTTTAAAAGATTTTCGGCGACAACTGAATATCACTTCATTAGCAGAACGGTAAAAAGGATTTCAAAGAGAAAGAAAAAGAAAGGAGAATTAAAATCTTTAGATAATTGCAAGGAATAATTCGAGTGTAATTTCAAGCTCTTAAAAACCATGATTATCGTTTTTCTTATAAAAAGTAATTACTGTACAATGAAATTTTTTTTGTAACGAAGTTTTTATAAAGCCCGCTCCCTAATTGTACGACTCTTTTAAAAATTTTCCACATTTTGAAAGTTTCGTTTTTGTATTGCGAAAACGAATTTCCTGGTTTTTTTTCATTCTCGAAATCTCTCATGTTGGCAAAACTTTTTTTTCGTTCTCCCTTTTGGGTTGAATTATCTAATGCCACGACTTTAAAAAGTTTGATGCGTTTAACCGACTGTAAATGGACACGTCTCTTTTGGAATTTTTAGTTATTTTTATGGAGTTAAATTTGAATTTATTCCATCCTTGGAAAATGGGTTTGGCCGGTCAGTTTGTAAGAGGTAAATTTATTTTTATTTTTTTGGGTTTTTAATTTTGATTTCCACCAAAAATGTCTCGCAAAACCGTTTGAGAATGTAGTTAGCGCCCACTAACCGCCATTATCATAAAGCAATTTATTCACATATCTTTTGTGAGGTTATAAAAAAAAGATTTCCTTAAAAGTAAATGAAACAAAATATCTCTCCTTTTTAAATTGTGATAACATTTAATTAAACAAAACAACTTGCGATATTACAATTTACTTTTTGGAGGGGGGTAGGGTTTTAATTTATGATGATGGATTTCTCTTGGATGAATAACCTTTTTCACCTCATTTCAGGGAAAAAAAAGATAATTTAGCAATTATTGATTTTTAAGGATTGCATTGTGTGGGTTGCATTTAAGAAATCAAGCAATAATTACAGTACACACTGTTTAAATTGATGTGTTCAAGGTTTCATTGTACAGTCAGTCATAGTAATCTCGAGTAGTCAAATTGAGCACCTGAGGCTAATCCATCATTACCAACATTAACCAGCGACTAGTTGTGGTCATTCATTCCATTTACAGTAAAATAAAAGTGAGTTATAATTAGGGATTTAAATTTAGTCTCAGTTGACATTTTGGGATGTTTTATTTGAATGTTGAAATTTGGTCGGTGAACCTTTATCACCCCCTTTTTGGAATCAGTCTGAGGTTTTTGCATCAAAGTGAACAATTTTGGTTTGTTAATGTAAAAGGTTTGGTTGTTTGAGAATTAATTTATCTGGGTTTGGTTGGTTGTTTTATTCATTGTGTCGAATAGATATTTGGAATTGTTTTGTGAGGAGAGGAATGTAAAGCATGTTGAGGTTCTGGTTACATGTCTTGTAGATAACTGGTTTTGTATGTCTAAGGATATGAGGGAATCAGAGATGTTCAAGCTGCCAAATATTGTAAAGGAAGATAGTGCGTGTGAGTCTCATAATTTTCCTCTTGAGGTGACACATGAGGCTGACTGTTCTTTGAATAAACACTTGAAAGTTAAACAAACGTCACTTCCGATATTAGAGAGGGCTTTTGAGTTGTCAGTGAATGTAAAGACAATAAAATTGAAACTAAATTGACTTTTCAAAATTGATTAAAAAAAATGAATGGCAGCAATGGCAGTTTCTTTAATTTCCTTGTTTAAGATGAGTCATTTGAAGAGGAGGAGGAGGAGGAGGAGGAAGGGCTCTCATACCTCTCAGAACTTGTGGACTAATCTGTTAAATAAAGATCAAGTGATTATTATTATTATCCTCTTTAATACCACCGTCTTTCATCATGGTTCCGTTGTGTTGCATGTCGATTTGTCGCGACAAGTTTATTATTATTAGTCAAAAGGACTTTTTCCTTTTTTTTCTCTGACGAAGAAAAGTCATAAATGATTTTTTCGTCGTCGTTTTATGTTACTTCTTAAAGTTCGAAGCCATTACGTTTCCTCGCGTTCACTTTTTGTCACGAAAATGGCCGATTAATTTCCATCCGAGATCGATATATGATAAAGTGCTCGGCTGTCATAATTAATAAAAGTGTAATATGAGTTACCGTGTTGTTGTTTTTTTTGTTCTTACCTCGGAGGTAATATTTCTTTTTATAAATTATGGTCGAATCGTTGGAAACCTGAGTTTTTCCTCTCATTTATTTATTTTTTTCCCTCCTTTCAATAATACGTGTGATGTTTTCGGGTCGAATGTGTTACATTAATAAGCAGTCACTGAGAAAATGGTTTTTAATTACTCGTTCAATGCTAATCATATTGCAGGGTTATTTTGTTTAACCGCATTTGCCGGGTTTAATTTAAGGTTGTTATCACGAGTTTGGATCGAGATCCCCGCGCCATACACACACAACACACACACAAAAGGAAGGTCAATGGGGTGTGATATGCTGATATATTCTCATATTGGATTCCTCGTTTTTATCTACAATGTCAGATCTGAAGTTTTCATCAGAATTTTGTTCCCCGTTTTTGTTCGTCGTCTATCACTTGTTGTGATTTTCCCATCGGCTTGAAAGCTCTTTTATTAATTATGTAGATGTTAGGGGCAAAGTTTGGAACCCGATTTTGTATGAAATGCCACAACCCGAAAGAGTCAACACAGTCGGTGTCTTCTTTAGACCTCCTGTTCCCCGTAATCAGTGGTGTAGCTAGAATTTTTGAAACCGTGATTGGTGTTAGGTGACTAGTAAATTATAAAAGTATATTGTAATAACAAATGGAAGCAAAGAGAAACAGGAACAAAGTGAACCACAGAGAGAAAAGAAAAACATAGCTGAAAAATGAAGGAATATTGGGCAAAGAGGAAGGCAGAAGAGGCAAGAAAGCGGCTGTTGAAATAAACGTGGTCCTAGAAGGCCGAAACGGGGGGGAAAAATGTTAGCAAAGACATAAATAAATCTGACGGAAGACGACTTTGAAGGGGTAAAGAAGAAAAGAAGTAAACACGAGTTCAAAGAACAAGAAAAACTAAAAACAGGAAGAAGGTGGACCACAGAGAAAAAGAAGAACATAGCAGAAAGATGAAGAATTTAGGCAGAGGAAGGCAGAAGAGAGAAGAAGCGGCTGTAGAAACAAAACGTGGTCCTAGAAGGCCGAAACAAAGAAAAATAGAAGCAAAACAAGCATGGCGTCGCCAAAGTATAGAGTAAAATCGTATATACATGGAAAACGGTTAATTGGATTGTAAAGCATATTCGTTATAATATGGGTTAGTGAAGACTAGAGGTCCCCAATCCCTTGGGCCCTTGCACATTGCTTAAACTTGCTATAACACTGCTCGTAGTTTCTTCTTTTATGTCCTCATCAGTAACAAAAAGCGTTTCAGCAACTTGAAGGCATTGTATACAACACCGGATATTAAACTCTGCTGGTAACAAAGAGAATTTTAGTATCAAAGTTTGTGTTAGCTGCAGTCGAACCCAGAGCTTTGATGATGTCTGTAGGTGAAAGAAAATTTGTCATCAAAAATTTGGCGTATCAACCATAAACAACATTGATACTGACCGAGGCCTTGTGTGTGTTGTTTAAAATTTGCTGATGCCTAAGGGAAATAATTTGATTTTAGGTTTATTCAGGTAGAGTAACTTTGAGGAGAGAGGGATTATCTCAGTATCTTGGAACAAGAAATTGTTGTTAGGCTAACCTGCGAACGGATGTAACATCCTAGTGAGATATTTCATGTGTGAAGACCATCCTGGTCGTATTTCACCTCGGGCCAGATAGCTTAATGTGAAAAGCCTTTCTTGGTGTTATTGTTACCTTCAGAAAAGAGAGAAGAAGAAGGAGGAGGAAAGAAAGAAAAAAAAGTTATCACGGTTTTTACCTCCTTAAAGAAGATTTGATGGGCCTAATCACGTAAGCTCACACAGGTTCCATTACGCTATCGTTTTATTGCTCTCTCTCTCAAACATTAGTCGAGCGCGCGTGTGTTTCTTCCTTGGCTTCGTATTATGTATCTGTAAATAATAAATAAAAAAAGGTATAAAATGGTTAATTCCCTTATTTGGGTAATGTGTTTACTCGCGGTTGGAAATATAATTTGCAATATCGGCAGAAGTATTTTCTTATTTCCCTTTGTCATTCCGTGGCTTTATCTTATTTTAGATATTATGAGCGTTTCTCTTCTTCTATTTTTATTTATTTGACTGGATGATGGTATAATTTGGGATTACAAAGGCTTCCGCCAAGGTTATTTCAAGATGGTTTGGAGGTTTCTTACCTTCAAACCATGACAATTGGTCTCGTGATTACACCAACGGACAGTTGGCGAGTACCATTAGCTGTTAAGTCGGTTTACTGAATATCGCTGGAATTCTTCCTTAGGAAGCTTAAAGCTTATTAATGCTCGACGTGTCTATCGTTTTATCTTGTTATTAGTTATATACTTCGAAATTTATTTATTTATAGTGGTATGAGGTAGTTTTGACCTGTTGTAAGCCATTTTAAGTCCTACAGAGGGCGAACGAAAATTCCTGAGCCGGGTTGAGTTGAATAACCCCGTTTAGGACATGGTACCATAAGGTCACAGGAACATATTAACGCTGTAACTAAAAAGTGAGCTAATTTGACTCAAGGAAAAATTAAGTTTGACTCGGAAATAGTTGCCAATCAAAATTACCTTGTATTAAGACTGGGTTGAAGTTTTTGTTTTTCGAAAACGTTAGTTCGAAATAATAGAAACAATTGTCGGGTGTTTTGTTGCTTTAAAATAAGACAATTTGACTCACTGAATTCATTGTGGTGGCAATTAACTTTAATTTAATTAATTAATGGTGAAATGGAGGTTTTGTTTTGGTGAAATAGTAAATCGAATTTTGTGAACAGTGAATTTATTATTATTTTTATTGTAGTGAGCCAAATTGACTCGTAAAATTTGTTAGCTAATTAATGAAGGTAGTTTGCTGTTGGTTTATATCAACAGAACGGTGTAGTGTGTTTAAATCATAGAAATAGTTGAGTGCGTTGGTTTCATTCAAAAGTGAGCCAATTTGACGTGTTGGTAGGAATTGTAAGTTCAATCGACTTACAGAATTATTTTATTTCATTTAAGCGGATTGGTTTGAAATCTTAGAAACAGTCGACATCAATCACAAAAGTATCGGATTTGGCTCAACAGCGATTTTGAGGAAATTTGGCAAATTTAGAGGCTTTGGAGCAGGAGGGGGAGGGAGTAATGTACTTAGGATAATTTAAACGAGAGCTTAATTATTAAAACGGGGATGAATGATTACTTAGCACAACACCAATTTCAGTTGCTGATATTTAAGTTTAATTAAAATCGTACTATTAACGAGTTAAATTGGCTCAGTTCTTAAATCCATTCAGTGGAGTATTAAGGAAGGAAAAGCTTGGCCAAGCGTGCGTTTTATTAACCCATTTCAAATAAAAAAGAAAATGGTGGAGGAAAAAAGGGGGCAGAAAGACCTTAAGTAAATACATTTCAAAATATCGGGGCCCATGAATAATGCAACACACCGCCATGATGTAGTCCCAACTATAAGTGTTTGGTATTTAGCCCCCTCTCCTCTTCTCTCCTCCCGATCGAGAAGTACCTTCATTCTCAAATATCAAAGTAATAATATTTCATTGAATTAAAAACAATTTTCATTTATTTATTTATTTATTTATTCTTTGTGGTCGTGAAGAGCTTTTAACGTCTACTCAAAGTCTGAGGAAACTCAGGGTCCAGAAAGAAGGGAATAGTTGGCGGTCATTAATCAGCAGAATGAGTTTTTGGGTTTTGAATCGAATGGTTGTCACGTTTCACGTTCAGTTAAATGTCTTGGATGGGTTAGTGGTTTCGATACCTGTTTTGAGGCTGTTTGCTTACTTTTCAACACTAGGGAGAGTGTGCAATAGTTTTGAAAAATTGTACATGGAAATGTGTATTATTGATGGAATGAAATTCACGTGAAAGTGTGCAGTATTTGTGAAAGGATTATTGCCAAAAGGTTTTGCGTGGTATGTGTAATGAATTGTGCATTTATACAACGATATTTACACTAATTTGTGCAATATTTATGAAATAAGTTATTCAAGGAAGTGTTAAGTACTTCTTAAATCTTCATAAATGCGTGCAGTAATTATGAAATGAGACCGTTGTAAGAGTGTGGGTAACGTATAAAATGAAATCGTCTTGTTTAAAACTGTACAACATTTATGAAATGAATTCTCGTTAAAAGTGTGCAATATTTATGAAACGAACTTCTCTACAGTCCATATCAACAAACTGCGATGAGAAAAAAATAGGTGAAAGTAAACGATATTTGTGTGTTTTACAAGTGTGCATCATTTATGAAACCGGTTAAAACACTGAAGATTCAAAATAGTTACAAGTTGATACACTCCTATTAATTCCAATTAAATTAAATTGAATTGGCCGTTTAGCGCCAGAGGGAATTCCCAAAATAATATTTTAGACGCAAGTGAATCTTAAAAACCAAAACGAAATCCATCAACAAAAATTGTAAACAAGGCACCGAACCTATTGTTACGAAAAGGTACCTCCAAACCTGAAAGAACAAAAGACACCTGAGTCTAGGTACATCAACCAAGAGGAGGAAGAATGTAACGGGGGGGGGGAACTACTAATCTTTACAACCGAAAAACCTCCATCCAAACCTTTTTATTTTATTTTTATTGTTTAACTAAAGGTACGACCGCGGCCATGTGTCCATGTCACAGAATAATTGTTCCGGTACTAAAGGAACAGACACAAAAAACCTGTTCGCCGGTTCATTAAGGGAAAACCATGGTACCTTTATTCCTCCTCCGTGTTTTTTAATACTAAATGAAATGAACAGGCAACATGTTCAAAGCCATTTGTAGCCGACGAATAATTATTCGCCATTTTTTTTTTCGGGACACCATTTTCTCTTAACTGCCGTGAATAGAGTCATTATTTCCCTTCCTTGCTTCCCTTTGTATTTGAGAAGAAAGGAAGAAAGGAAAAAAAATTATTTTTCTTGTTAAATAAATTTTTACTTTAATGAAATTCATTCATTTTAAACTAACAGATGGCTGATGTACCTGATTTAAGTATGAAAAAAAAATCCTGAGTAATATCTTCTGTTAATAAGCTATAATCAGTTTGCTCAGTAAAATGTTTCAAAGAAATTAACATGACCGTTGTTGTTGTTGTTGTTCTCTTTCCTCTCTGACCACGGTTATAGCTCCGAGGAAATAGATTCTTCCTGTAATTGAATAATTCTTTCGATTGAATCTTCTTATTTTATCTCTCAGCTAACTACCACCTGCTTCGGGGAAGAGACCTACATCTTTGCCCCCCCTTCCGTCCAGGAGATGTAGGTACAACTGGCTGGGTCTTGTGGTGTGTATCCAACCACCGACTGTTGAGTATATACTCGAGAGATCAATTACTTGGCAGCTTATTTCATAAGTCATGAACTTTTATCAGTAGTCATTTTTCATAAATATTGCACACTTTTCCTACAGTTTTTTGAGAAGAGTACAATTTTTAATAACAATTCATTTCATAAGTGTTGCACAGTTTTGAACAACATTTCATTTTATAAGTAACACACACTCTTACAAAGATCTCATTTCATAAATATTGCACAACTATATGAAGACTTGATTGTAGTAGTACTTTACACTTTCTTGAATAACGTATTTCATAAATAATGCACACTTGTAAAACACAGAAATATCGTTTAGTTTTACCAAGAATTCATTTCATAATTAATGCACGTTTGTAAGTAGTTTTTTTTTCTCATAAATATTGCACACTTTTTATGAAGAAGACGTTCTCTAACCACTCTGCAGTTTGTTGGTGTGCACTGTAGAGAAGTTCATTTCATAAATATTGCACACTTTTAGTTAGAATCATTTCATAAATATTGCACAATTGAATGGAGACTTGGTTGTAGTAGTACTTTAAACTTTCTTGAATAACTTATTTCATAAATATTGCACAGTTTCATGAAGTATATCTTAACCACAGGAGCAGGGGAGTGGAAGTAGGCGAACCTATTCATGTGGGGGTGGGTGAGGGAAGATCTTTTACTTAAGGCACATAAATAACTACCGATGGGAAACGCTTCAAACCTGTATAGTGCTGACTGTCTAATTACTCGATGTTGTTGAGAAATTTTTTTGGTATCTGGATATGCGTTGTCGAGTTATCTCGGCACATACATACAAACTAAGTTGAGTTTTTATGGTCACAAATTTTTGGACATACTATACTCATATTTTGGAAATGACGTGCTAGTCATTTCATTGTAGAATGTTTATCAGAGGGATCTAATGGTTTTAGAGGAATTTTTGAAATTTTTCTGTCGTACAGAGCACGTCTGTAAGATCTCATCTCAGATCTCTCATCATAATCGCATTATTTTGTTGGGTATTCTGGTCGAGATTCGTCGCAGTTCTCAAACGTCACGATTTCGTAGTAATGAATCGGTCACGAGAGGAAAAAAGAATTCGAATTTGGGAGGAGAGGAGAAGAGACGAAGTAATAACACCCCCCAAAGTGAAGAGACCTTGACAAGATTTTACTCTCGGAGACTGTTCACTCCTCCTCCAATACCACCGCCACCACACAACACGTTGTTTACTCATCTCTCGAGCATAAGTCATCGAATTGCTGACGGTTTATCTAAGCTCTTGTGTTTATTATAAATGGAAACTTTTGAACTTTGAAGTCGGTGACTGGCGAAGAGAGAGAGGAGCGTAAACAAGAGAAGGCAAATAGAAAGGGTTTTGGTCGGTTTCATTCAAAAGACAGAAACGGGAAATAATTGGAGATTTGATTAATGAATTTCCGTTGTTCATTCGAGAGAGAGAGAGAGAAAAATCGTTTTATCTCGGAATTTTCTGACATGCACAGCTTCCGCAGAAAACGGTTCTGTTTCTCCTCCTGTCTTTTTGTCTGTTCTCGTTTGGAGGAAGGAAAAGATAAAAAGTTTTTGTGTGTGCGTGTGTGTTCGGTCGCCGAGGAAAAAATCTCTAAAAATTATCACGAATGTGGGTTTTAATATGAAAAGATATTTTTATCCTTGTCGGGAAGTTTTTCCGCGGTTGGCGTTGTTTTATCTCAGTTTTTAGTTTCCTGGGTGGGTGTATGCGAGTGAGTTTCTGTTTATATTCCCTCTCTCTCCAAAGAGTTTAATGTTTCCGACTTGGATTGTGTCTGAGAAATATAAATTTGTACGTTTCAAGTTGAAGCCTCCGATGTGTTGTGTTGTTGGGAAGTGGGTGGGTCGTAAATGTCGTGTGTACGGCTGGATTATAAAATGACAGAGGAACATTTAGATCAAAGTCACTTTCTAGGTTTCAAATGATGGTGGGCCCCCGGGGGAGAAATGGCCGGTAGGGGGGGGTGTCCCTCCTCCGAAGTATTTTTCTTTTTTTTATCTTTTTAATAAAACGGTCACGCATAAGTTGAAAAGTGGAAAGCGAGTAGCACGTAAAAAGATGAGTTCGCATGATTGGCTTCCTCCCGGGGTTCACCTTGAGGCAAGGATCGTTGTTTTCGTTCGGTCGCCTTGGATTTCACGGCAGGATGAGCCGGGAAAAAGGTCGAGACGGCGGGTAGTCAACCGGAAGTTTTGGTTTTGTCCTGGGTCCTTCGGTTTGTGTTTGGAATCAGGTTCGAGAGGCTGGGAGATGTAATGAAAAAGTCGGGGGAGAATCCGAAGAGTTTCGTTGATTTTATTTTTATTCCATAAATAATGCACACTTTTGTTGGAAAAGATCGAGAGAGCTGTGCAGAATTTATGAAATGAGTTATTGTTATAGGTGTGGGTTAATTACGAAGTGGATTCCCAGCTAAGTGTGCATCATTTTAGAAACCAAATTTAGCTGCTGTTGTGTGTAATATTTATGGAAACGAGAAACTAAATCGTCTCGAAGCTTCGTCGACAGTTTTATTTCATAAATAATGCACACTTATGTTGGTAAAAGTGATAAATTCCTTAATTGATAAGTCGGAACGTAAATTAAAGGAATTGAGTTAGGAAAACTGTGCAGAATTTATGAAATAAGCCATTGTGTGCATTAATTATGAAATGGATTCCCTTGCTAAGTGTGCATCATTTTAGAAACTAAATCAAGTTCGTTTGTGTCATATTTTTAAATGACTACAGTGTGCAGAATTTATGAAATAAACTGTTGTCCGAGACGTGCATTATTCATGACACGAATCATTCGCTAAAGTGTGCATTACTTTTTGAAATTCAGTCCTAAGACTGAACAATTAATAATAAATTTTGTTTGTGCAATATTTATGAAACGGATTCTCTCTTTCAACATTGTTGCTCTTACTCACATAATGAATTTCGTGTACAAACGTTTGCCGTGTTTATGTTTTCCTTCGTTCAAGTGGCTTAATCAGACTAAAACCGTCTGATAAAAATGAAAATTGGAAGTTATTTATGAGTCGACCTAATAAAAGTCGAAAGTTTTTTTTTGTATTTTTATCTGATCGTCAGCAAGATGACAAATTTCGATTAGCGGGAATTGGGGATAGAGCCGAACGTGGCACATAATTAATGTCGGGAGAGATTAGACTGTTCGATAAAGCGAGATTCGAAGCCATTGATTGCATAAAATGAATGACAGGCTCAAGTATTCTCTCAAATAGATAATAAAAACGGGGAAAGAAATTTGTCTGCGTTGAGGAATTATAGATATAGAATTACAAGCGCCCCCGTCATAATAAAAGTTAATAAATAAAATAAATAAATAAATAAATGGATTGGGTCGGAGGGAAATGGCTGATATTAGCGAAACCCGAATCTTGGAGAAGGAAGATGTAATTAACGGCGGACTCGAAGTCGTCGTCTTCTTTATTTATAATTTGCCAGTCGGGAGCAATCAAAATTGACCTTTGCTCATTGACCCCCCCTCCGGGGGTGGTGGTGGTGGTGGGGG
Source organism: Columbicola columbae (assembly GCA_016920875.1). Lineage (NCBI taxonomy): Eukaryota > Metazoa > Arthropoda > Insecta > Psocodea > Philopteridae > Columbicola > Columbicola columbae. The sequence goes on from JADMLL010000008.1 coordinate 10,852,162, forward strand.
CGGGAGGAGAGGAAGAAGCATCTATTAGAACATTTTTTTTAATGAAGACCACGGATGGAATTCAAATTTGGTCAGGTTCGAACACGTTCCACTCTCAAATCCATTTTCTTATTTATTTCGTGGCTATCCGATGTCTGTGGTTTTTCTCATCTCTCGATTATCTCCGGTCCTAACTCATAAATAACTCTCGTTTCATCGAGGATAATTATTGTTTTCACGGAGAGAAGCGGTCATCTCATAAATATTGCACAATATTGAAAGAGAATCGATTTAGGATGAGTGAGTGGAGGGAAAAAATTGTTTAATGCACACTCTTGGGGATAATTCATTTTGTAAATCATGCACAGGGACGTGGGATTAGTTTGGGAACCAAAGGAAGCTTTAGTGAGAAATTAGTTTAGTTTAGTTTTAGTTTTAATTCAGTCCTTCGCCTTCGGATTCGGCTTTAGAGGCGTTAATGCAACGAGTGGTAGCTTGGTACCAACGGTCGTTCGACCGGGTGCTGTACCAAATGTACGAACCTGCGGTTCCTCTCATACTGAGTAGGATTGCTGTCGCAAAGACGAAGCCATCAGTAGGCTAAAACTAACCTGTCTCACGAGTATAACAAGATACAGAAGAAAATTGATTCGAACTCACGTCCATAAGTCTATATAATGCAGCAGTTTAACCACCACACCAGGCCTCCTGCTTGCTTTTGTGGGAAATTCATTTCATAAATTCTGCACATTTGGTCGGCAATCTTTCAGCCAATTTCAAAATAAAATTTTTTAGAGAACCGCACATTCAAGTGTTACTTAAATAGTGCTTTATATATCATATAAAGTTTAAGTATAAATTATAATCAGCGCTGTTCAACTTATCATAGCTCCCGGGCCATATTTTCTTCACCAAATATTTGGGGCCAAGAAGGTTGATAGGAACAGTCAGTTTGTGTTAATATTGAGAACTTTATGGCCGTACTTGTAAAATAGTTTTAATATTAATAATAATAATTTAGTAACATAAATTTATACTTAGCAAAATGTACTCGTATGCCGTAAAAATAATTTGGCGGCCCGCCAGTTGGACAGCCCTGAATTATATTTAAAAATTTTTATTGACGTGTCATAATAACACAATAATGTCAGATAACAAAAATTTGACAGCGCTTATAAAGGGAAAAAAGAAAATACAACTTCAGTTATATATGTATGAATATATAGTATATATATTGGTCCTTTGACGGGCCGGAAGTTGCTGACTCCTGTTTAAAGGGAATGCGCAGGGAAGTGTGTACAATATAGGCGAAGAACAGTGTTTGTGATATAAATTTTTATTAAAATTGTGGAACGAAAGGAAATGAAAGTGTGCAGTATTTATGAATTGAATTCAACTCCCGAATGTATGGATGGTTCATAAACTGAATCCTTTCTGAGTGTGCATTATTTATGGGTTTTGAGCGAGCGGAAGTTATTTATGATTCTGTTGTCGGGTGGTTTAAGGTTTTGACTGAACTCGGTGCACGAGCAATCAGTAGGTGATAACAAAAAAACTGTCGAAGTTAGGTTGTCTCCTGGGTAAAGAGAAAGGTCCGACCGCAAACTATCACGGATAGGGGTTGTTAATCTAAAAGCTTCTCAGCAGGAAGAGGAAAGGGATGAAGGAGGAGGTGAGGGAGAGGGAAGGAAAAGTGATTTTGTTTGAAGGAGAAACGATTCCGAACCGAAAATTCGCCTTAACGAAGTTTTATCGAGTCGTATTAGTGACCGAATCGGTTTCCGTTTTTCCGACCCCCTGCGGACTGAAGCAGGAACCCTGAAGGAGATGTTTTTAATGCGATTTAGTTAAATTCTACCCTCCCTCTCCTCCTCCTCCTCCTCCACCACCTTCGCCGAAGAGACGGATGAGAAAAGACTTAACAAGACAAAAATGTTGAAAGTGGAAGATAGCTGGTTGGAATTAAGGGATGAAACGGAGGGCGGGTACGAGGGGGGGGGGGGGTTGAAACTCGTAGAAGTGAAATTCCTATTTCCGCCAAACTCCTATAATATTAGTCGCTATCTGTAAGCAATCTTCAAAGTCTTCAATATAACTTGACAAAAGAAAGTTGGGGGCTCAGAAAATTAATTACGGCCCACGTAAAAGCAACAATGTCGTTGGATGGTTTCGGGAAAGATTCCTCTCATCCGAAAAGAGGATGCGGATGCTGGGGAGGGGGGATTCACGTGGATTGGAAAAGGAAACGGAAATAGATCGTAGTCGAGTTCCTCTTTTAAAGTTTGAAGAACAATTTTTGGGTTGGAGTCGTTTCGGGGGTTTTAAGCTTTTGTCGCGGAGCTCGTCGACGAGGAACAATTAAAATCGTCAAAGAGGAAAAGTTTTTTTGTTTTCGGTTTTTTCCTCGTCCTTAATTGACGTACACAGTCGAATAAGGAATAATAATTAAGAAAATGGAGTCGAGACAGAATTCAATTGTACAAACAAATAGGTATCTGTGTTGGGCCTACGTAGTTTTTCGCACTATTGTTTTATTTGTTCATTAAAAACAAAGGCGTACCATTGTTTAAATAATCATAATGGATGTAACGAGTGCTTTAATAGACATTCTTGAACCATTCTTATTATTTTTGGTGTTCTTAAAAAAGTCACTTCTCTTGATGGAACTGTTCATTAAGGATGTTGATATCAAGGCTGAGTTTCTATCTATTGTCTTCCGTTTGGTGTTTGTTGTTGGCCCTTGGAAGAATCACGACTAATGGTTTTCGTCTTTTGTTTGTTTCCAGGTAAAAATGTCGCAGTGTTATCAGAACTGCGAAATTACGGGTGGACCAGCCGGACCGGGGCGGCCGCAGAAAGACTACAGCCGTCCTTTGCATGTTGACTGCAGTGTCGAATACGAATTACCAAATGCTGCGAAACCTCCAGCCGGTACCAAAAGCGAACCTCTCCTAATGATTCATCCTTGTTATTACCGTAGGGCGGAAAGCCAACGTCGTAGTCCTTTTATCAATAATTTACCTTCGAGGGGCTCCGGTATGGTCGGAGCGAGTCGGCGTTCGAGTCAGGTGGCGCGTTTGGCTCCCCCACAACCACCGTATCCGGTGCGAGTAGTGGAACAAGCCGCTGCCCGAGCCGAGGCCGTCATGGCACTACTATGGCCCGAGGGTCCTCCTCCTTTGTACACCAAACCCGTCCGACCCGCGGGAAAGCGGGATCCTCTCCTATGCGGCGGAGACTTCAGTTCCGGTTCCGATTCTGGCATTAGCGCCGGCCACTGGACAGACTCGGACCGAAGTCCCTTAGCTCCAGAGATACGCTTACAAAGAGACTTCCAAGTCGGGCCGGATAGCGGTATCGCCACTCCGGTGTCATTGGCGGAAGATAAGACTGTGCTTTCGAATCGACAAGCGATACAACAGCAACCTGTGTCCTACCAACAAGCGCCGTGCACTCCGTGCTCGTGCGGAAAATCACAATGTATGGTACCGTCCTATGACACGTCGAAATCTATAATAACGAATTGTGAGAACCAGTACCTGCCTCCTTCTTACGAACAGACTTCATTCCAAGCGCCTGGATTGTCTCAGTATAGTCAAAGTCAGTTGCAGCAGTGGCTGCAGAGTGTTCAAGTAAGCTTATCGCCCCAACGAAGACGAGTAGCTCCTGCGCCTCCCCAAATGCATAGGTATGGGATCGTGTCGCCAATTGTTATACACTAGTGATTGTTTTAAAATGTGATACAGAGAGAAAAATAAAAGGAAGAAGATAATTTTTAAAAAGAAATGGGACGTTAATTATCTACGCTCATTTAACAAAAAAAATTTAATTTTATCTACACGAAGCTGTAACTTACCAAATTAGCCTAGACTGATATGTAATTTATAGTCGCTAGTTGACTGATTCCAAAGTGTTTACTTTTAAAAGATAAAAAAATTTTTTTTTTGTTCTTGTCTGCCGGGACGTCGACTCGGCGTTTTATCCTCACATTGGCCAAAGTGGAGTTTAATAGATAAAGATAAAAATTTTAAAAACAATATCATTGTTAAGAGGCAAATGAAGATTTCGCCTGATGTTTGGTTTAACTGTCAGTCACGGCGTTTATTTTCATTGTTCTCATTTTCCAAATTTCGGGGGCCGGACAAAATCATGCAGATGTCTCCCCCCACCCCCACACCAGACTGTAATTTTTATGTTATCCACGATTTCGAAAAGAATAAATTTTGTCTAACGGTTAAATGGCTGCATAGATAACATAAAAGGAAGTCGAGAGGCGATGCTTAACTTCATTTTGCGGCCAATTATCCGAAAACATGAAAATTTTTGGTGTTTTGATCATTTTCTAATTCTTCGTTACCATTTATATTTTTTATCGGAATTATGTAGCTTTCTTGTAAAGTATTAAGTGATTAAGAGAAATACATAAAAAAAAGATTATAAAAAAAATAAATAAATAAATAACTAAAAATAAATTTCTGATCGACTGAGTGACAACTTTATCATAAATAAATAAAAGCGCTTTTATATACAAACGAATTGTCCTCGTTAATTTATTTTTATCTATCTATCTATCTATCTATCTTTGTCTATTTGTGGTTGATTGGTGGTTGATCGAAATCCTTTTTGAGGGAGGAGAAAGCTCGAGGGTGTTATGTACACACACGCAGATACCTGCTGGTACGGTGGGTGGTGGTGACTTTTGGACCTATTCCTGACGACAGACTTTAGATCGGTTCGTTGGATTGCGTGCTTGAAGTTGGATTGTCAAAGTCCAGTTTTTAAAGAATTGATGACGTCATGAGTGCACTACCTGTCACGTGCACTCCCATCGTGTGAATACTCTGGATGCGTCACTTCGGTTATCGTGTTTTTGTTAAGCTATGTGATTGGGTGGAGAGGGAAGTAATGACTTTTGAGATGAAGCTGCGTGATGAATGGACGTTTGTCTCGCAATACTTATTTCATAAATAATGCACACTGGTGTTGAGACTAGTGGAAATGAACTGACGTCTTTTTTTATTTCGTTTTAATGAGGCAAAAATAAGAAATTTAAATGTGAGTATTGTGTCAGAATATTTGAGGATGGATGCGTAAAAGTGTGCATTACTTTTGAAATGAGCCATCGACGTGTGCGTTACTTTTGAAATGACTGGCCATCAACGTGTGCATTACTTTTGAAATGAGCTAGCCATCGACTTGTGCATTACTTTTGAAATAAAAAGGCCATTAAAGAGTGCATTATTTTTGAGATGAGAATCGCATAAAAATGTGCACTATTTTTGAAATGAACGGGTCACTGACGTGTGCATTACTTTTGAAAGAACTGCTCATTGACGTGTGCTTGACGAATCTTATAAAATGTGCACTATTTTTGAAATAACGATCCATGTAAGTGTGCATTATATCTCAAACAAGCACCTCATAGTAATGTGCACTAATTTTGAAATGAATTCCACCGACAAGTTTCCATCACCCACGAAACGAGTTCTTTATACCCAAACGCACTACTCACTGAATGAATCCTCCGTTTAATTGCCCGAGACAGAACAAATATCTGATAAAAAGAGCGGAAGTTATTTATGACTCGACCGAATACCCATAGATACAAAGGAAGATGGGGGTACGAAGAACGTTCACCACACGATAGCAAACTGTCGAGCTCATCACAGCTGACTCACACATACTCAAATGGAAGCTCCACACGTCATAGCTTCCGTTCATTCACCCGATTCCCAAAGTCTGGCCATGAAAATATATTACAACGAGCGTCCTTACAGTATAAAAACGTAAATAATTTTTTATATTATTATCGAATCCGTTACTTATATTCAGAGAGCCGGAAGTATCACCGCACGCCACTGGATTTCAAGTCACGTGGTTTGGTGTTACAGTCGAGAGGCCTGCCTCCCAGTGCTCTATATCTCACGGTCGGTGATCTCGCCGACTGATTCATTCCAAAGAAGAAAGTGAAAGGGATCGGGAGGTGGGGGTGTCAGTTATACTCTTGCAAACGGTTGGTTGGAGTATAAATCCCAAACGAAAGCAGCTTTCAAAGACCAGCAAGTAGTAGTAGTAGAGGAAGCGTTGCCGAAACAGCAGAAAGAAAATTTCGTAAAAGTTCTAATTAAGGCAGGAGCTTTGAGGAAAGCTTTCGGCAAAAGGAAATTTTGGTTTTGGGGGTGGATAGTAAGCGGGGCCGGGGGTTGGAAGGGAAAAGAAATTCATTTGAAACCAGACTTCCGTTTCTGGCTAGCCTTCAATTTACATAAAATAAAGTTGATTTCATGTCTACCCCCGCCATCCTCACTGTTAATAACACCGGAGAGGAATTAAGGCGGGAAATTCGAAAATTTAAAACCACCCGCCAGGTCTTATCTTAATCAATTCATAATTTCCCCGGTATAAGTTCATAAATAAATCATGAACCGACATCCTCTCGACTATAACAAATCTCTAAATTTAACAATAAGGCTGTTTCATAAATACTGCACAATCCCCGGGGATTTGATACATAAATAAATGACACGGTTCTCGAAAAAAAACTTTCCTCCCCCATCAACAATCCATATTTATTTATTTATCTGCTCATTTCTCGATTTATTTATTTATACTTTATACAGTATAATGTTGGTTAATCTCACTAACCAATTTTAAAAGACATTTGGGCTGCACAAGTGTGCATTACTTTTGAAGGAAGTTACTACTTAAATCGAAGTTTTATTATTTATACCGGTTATTCAGAGAAAGCAGAAGAAATATTTTTTTGAGTTTACAAATTAACTTATATTATTATTTATAGCTATTTTCTAGAAGGTGTGCATTACTTTTGAAACGAATTTGACAGGCCCAAAAGTTTACAACACGTGTTGGAGGGTAGTTGTGCGGGAGAGCCCAATCAAGCTTACGGGTTTGAGGTTTCGAACAGAATTCATGTTAGGGTTTGTGTGGTTGGTTGTAACCAACTGTGCATTACTTTTGAAATGAGCTTCGCATACTATTGTGCGTTATTTTTGAAACAGATCGAAGTTTCACTTCATATTTCGTTTACTAAAAGGAAACAAAAGAAGTTGTTTTGGGTTTATTGTTCATCTTTCTTCGCATCTAAGTGTGCAGTACTTTTGAAATCATATTGTCATGAGAGTGTGCAGTATTTTTGAAACGAATTACGCAGGCGCGAAAGTTTACATTACGAGTTGGAGTTTAGTCGTGCTGAAGAATCTAACAACAGTTACAGGTTTTGAACAGAATGCAGGTTTAGGTTTGTGTGGTTGGTTGTATTCTGTGCATTATTTTTGAAATGAGTTGTCATATAAACACAGTGCGATAGTTTCGAAATAAATTGAAGCCTATTTCGATTTCCGATTCTGAGCTAAGTTTATTTTTTATGTTTCCTCGCATGTAAGTGTGCAGCAATTTTGAAATCAGTCTCTAATGAATGTGTGCATTACTTTTGAAATGAATCTGGCGGAAGCTAAACGATAAATTACGTCCGAAACAGACTGTTGCTTTGGGGTTTTGAAGGTAACCTATATTCAGGTGTCTTGGTTTATATTTGTGCAGTGTTTTTGTAGACGATTTTGGACAAAATGTGCAGAACTTTTGAAATGAATCGACCACTGACGTGTGCATTAATTTTGAAATGAATGGGTCATAGACGTGTGCACTACTTTTGAAATCAATCGGCCACTGACTTGTACATTACTTTAGATAATGATTCGGGCACTCATGTGTGCATTACTTTTGAAATGAACCGGTCATTGACGTGTGCATTACTTTTGAAATGAATCGGCCATTGAATTGTGCATTAATTTTGGAATGAATTACAGATGTGCAATACTTTTGAAATGAATCGGCCACTGAATTGTGCATTATTTTTGAAATGATTCGGCCACTCATGTGTGCATTACTTTTGAAATTAACTGGTCATTGACGTGTGCATTACTTTTGAAATGGGAAAATCATAAAATTATGAACAAAATTAGCAGAATTCAGTTTTGCTGAGAATCAAAGACGGAAGAAGAATCTTGATATTCGACTCACACCCACAAAAGACTTTGTATAAAACCGTGCAATACTTTTGAAAAAAAAATTCAAACTGCTCGTACTGGTTACTCAGAGAAAGCAGAAGACGTCATTTGGAGATTACCTCTACTGTCAATAAAGAATAAAAAAAATCCGTAATCGCTCTAATTTTTTTTACGCGGTCTGTAATACACCCAAAAAAGTTTTAGTGTTAGTTAGTTAAACGGATAACAGTTGCGAAAGTTACAGTAACATTTTTAGAAGGATTTCCTTCGAGAACTTCGATCCACCATTTCCTCGTGATCTCGTGCGACGTTAATCTTCGGGCTTTAGATGCTGGCTCATGTCGTAACCAAGTCAAATTTCATTCTTAAAGACCGGAACGAAATTCACATTCACAACTCGAAGGCGGTGGTGGAGACCTCTAAGCCTTTGTCTCCGTCTTGGAAAATGTCATTTCAGTCCTTTGTTAGTGTTCTGCGATGATTTTACACATTTTCTCAAAGCCGGATTCTCGTTTTGTGTGCTAACAGACCCCGCCGCCATATTTCTTTTTAATGGCGTCAACGAAACTCTCCGTCGTATGATTGGATTACTAGAACGCGTTTTGATGAGTTTAACAAAGATAACTTTTAATTATTTAAGTCGAAAGCGGTGTAAAGCAGGAAACCATTTCCGGGAAGATATATCAACTGGCGTCTGACGAACTTTTATCTTGAACTTGATGACCACAGGCTTAGCTTAGTGTTAATGGATGAAAAGCAGACGTGAAGGAATCAACAACCGAAAACGAACTTATCCGGGGAGAGGGGTCATTAAACCGCAACAAGAATACGTGCGAGTGGGGTGATGAGAGTGTGCATTACTTTTGAAATGAGTTTCGCATGCTATTGTGCGTTACTTTTGAAACAGATGGAAGTTTCACTTCATATTTCGTTTACTAAAAGGAAACAAAAGAAGTTGTTTGGGGTTTATTGTTCATCTTCGCATTGTGTGCAGTACTTTTGAAATCAGTTTCTCATGATTGTGCAGTACTTTTGAAACGAATTCCGCAGACACGAAAGTTTACATTACATACGAAACGAGTTTAGTTGTGCTGAAGAACCTAAGAACGTTTAGGGTGTCGGGGTAAGAACGTAAGGGTTTGGGGTGTCGGACAGAACTCATGTTTAGGTTTGTGTGGTTGTCTGTGCATTACTTTTGAAATGAGTTTCTCATACTATTGTGCGTTACTTTTGAAACAGATGGAAGTTTCACTTCATATTCGTTTACTAAAAGAAACAAAAGAAGAAGAGGTTTGGGGTTTATTGTTCATCTTTCTTCGCATTGTGTGCAGTACTTTTGAAATCAATTTCTCATGATTGTGCAGTACTTTTGAAACGAATTCCGCAGGCACGAAAGTTTACATTACATACGAAACGAGTTTAGTTGTGCTGAAGAACCTACGAACCTTTACGGGTTTGGGGTGTCGAACAGAACTCATGTTTAGGTTTGTGTGGTTGGTTATATCTGTGCATTACTTTTGAGATGAGTTTCGCATACTACTGTGCGTTATTTTTGGAACAGATCGAAATTCACTTCATATTTCATTTATTAATAAATCATATTTATTTAGTTAGAATCATATTTTCATGACAGCGTGCAGTACTTTTGAAATAATATTCTCATGAGAGTGTGCATTACTTTTGAAATGAATCTGGCAAACACTATACTATGAATTTCCGTGCGAAACAAACTGGAGGTTTGGGGTTTTGAAGAGAACTTATAGTCAGGTGTCTTGGTTTATGAATCGGAATAATGAATCGGCCAATGAATTGTGCACTATTTTTGAAATAAATTGTAACCACTGAAATACTTGTGCATTATTTTTGAAATGAACTGGTCATTGACGTGTGTGCATTATTTTTGAAATGAGAAAATCATAAAATTATGAACAAAATTAGCAGAATTCAGTTTTGCTGAGAATCAAAGAAGGAAGAAGAAATCTCGATATTCGTGTGCAGCAATTTTGAAATCAGTCTCTAATGAGTGTGTGCATTACTTTTGAAATGAATTCAGCGGCCACTAAACCTTAAATAAGATTCGAAACCAATTGGAGCTTATTTGTTGTGCTGGGTGTCCAAATAAAAGTTGGAGCAATTGTGGTTTTGAAAAGAACTGGTAGTTAAACGTTTCCGTTTATTTGTGCAGTATTTTTGAAAGATATTTTCGCATTAAAGTGTGCATTACTTATGAAAAACAAAATCCGAACTTCAGTTCAACTGTAAATCTACCGAAACTAATAGAAATCGTGATGTTCGACTCACCAGACCTACAGACTTCATCCGGGTTCTTACAATCAATTGGAAATGGGGGTCTTAAATAGTACGGTTTCATACAACGCGGTATTTGAAAACCAATCCATCGTGTTAGAAATGGAATCCGACGTTAAAAAAGGAAATTCACCAGAGGAAAGGATAAACCCATCACCACTCCGTTTACGGCTAAAAGTGACAGCTTAATTACTCCCGGCAAAACTCGTTGGTTTTCGGAGAAGGCGGTGACTTGGATTTTCATTTTCTTTCTTTCTTTCTTACCCGTCTCTCTTTACATCATCCTAATCACATGTTTCAATTAATTTATCGAAAGCGTGAGTGATGAAATTGGGATTTTCTTTTGGGCCCGAACTTTTCCGAGAAGGAAACTGGGAGGACGGGGATCATCTCGAAACCGATTGTCTGGGGGAAAAAGAATTTCTTTCAAGGTTTTCGGATTACCGTACCTTTTTTTTTATCCAGAAAATTTATTGTATAAAAATGTAAAAATATGTATTAAAATGCTCGGTCACGTTTTAGATTAATCGATTACAGGATTTTTTTTTCTAAGTACCTTTTTAGATAGTAATAAAGATTTTACGTGATTTTCTTTTTCGGACAAATGAACATAATCGGCGAACGTAGGCAGGAGGGAAAGAAGGTAGACAAGGAAGAAGAGGTAGAGGGAGGTCGGCGGGAGGAAGGAAGGCAATGATGATATCCTTTATTCGTCGAAAAGAAAGATGAAACTCCGATATTGATGGGAATCACCGTGTTGGGAGGTTTTTTAAGTGCACATGACCAGAGGGACAAAGCCACCCCATGTTATTTTCCATGACAGTTTCTTAATGAAACCACGAATTCTTGGGTTCGTCCAAAAATAACCCTGGGCTATGCCTGACACGCCCTGTGAATTTGTTTCCCAACGAGTTTTGTTGGGTTCAATTTTTTTCCAACTTCCGAAAATGATGAACACGGGTTCTTGGTATCTTTCAAACCTAACAATAGACTGTTGACTTAACCCATCGGGAAGGTTTGTGTGTCCCAGTAACCCAGAGTGTTGTGCTCGTTGGAATTTAGACTCCTGGTATTGCGAGATAGACAAAGTACAGCCAACTGGTCCTTCAAGTTGGGAGCTGGACAAAGTGCTAGCGACTCTAAACTATAAGAAAATTCCTGAAGTCCCAAAGGAAGGCTAAAGTTCATAAAAGACTGTAGTACAGGATGGTACCATCCAAATTAAACTGGGCTTTGAGGAAGTGTAGTAGTGATATCGACCCAAGTGGAGCCTCCGTTGGGTTAAGTCACCATGACTATTAGCTGTGGAGGTCCACTCCATCTGGGATAGTAGACAGAAGTAAGGGAATCATACTTAAAAGTGTGCATTACTTATGAAACCAACTCTCAATAAAAGTGTGTAGTATTTATGAAATAAATTTTCGAATAGAAATGTGCATCACTAATGAAACGAAGTGTAGTGGTGGCGGTGGAGGTGTTGATACAGAAACCGTCAAAGAGAGGAATCGTTGGTGAAACTCAAACTCCATCAAATTTGTAGGACACACGGATACACACAGCCTTCCAAGACTCTCCCCAAACGTAATTCTAACACCAATCAAGGAGGGCGTTTTGGCAAATTGCGACTTGGCATGACATCACGTTCCACCTAAAATGGTGAACAAGGTTTACAAGACGGAGTCAGCGACTAAACACAGACAGGAAATTGTAAATTGTCATCCTGATTAGAAAATTTTTTTCATTTGATTGATGGGATCTGCGCTATTTGGCGAACGAAAATTTACGATTTGAGAAATTGTGTCCTTCCACTTCCTCTCCCTTCAACCACCACCTTCCCGTTTAGTATTAATGACCCTCTTAAACCCCGTGCACGTGCAACTATTTCGCTAAGGTGTACAAATGTCGGTCATAAATTATTATTTTTCATTTTGATTTATTGCTTCAAACATGGCGGTTTCCATCGGAAATCCATTGCTGAATAAAAACGTTGAGGTTTTTGGTTTCGCTCATTTCTTTCCTTTCCCCCCCTCCTCCTCTCCTCCCGGTTAAGTATTTTGTGGAGAATATGAGGAGGAGGTTTCGATTCAAAGTTGAGACTAAATATTCTGTTTCGTTTCTCAAATTTCCTTTTCAGTTTGGGTTTGTGAAATTTATTTTTAAATCGAAGCTTTTACGTCTTTCCATAAGCTCACATCTCGCTTACTTCCTGTTTTGCTGTTATTACAGCCAGAAATTGGTGACTAGAAGCAGACAGAACAACTCAACCACTGAACCCGAGTATTCGACCTTTTAACAGTGGATGAAACTTGGAGATGGGTGTCGTACTAGTCGGAAGTTATTCCCATTGAAAAAGCGGTGACTCATAACATGCCAGAGTATAATATATATTCGTAAAAAATATACCCAACACGCCCTTGTTCAATAGTATTTCATATTAAGAACCGATATGGTGCCAAGGATCATCCCTACAAAGCTGTTAACTCTTTTTTTGTCACATCCATCCAGTTGTTCTATGTTGATCGATCAGATAAGTTTATGTGTTTTATATTATTTTTAGTATATTTATTTGCCTCTATTATAATTTGTTCACGAATATGAAAAATTTTATTTTATTTATTATCAACTATTTGGAGTTATACAAAAGTGTCTTTGGCTTTTGTTAGAACTAGTAACGGAGGAGAACTGAATGAGTCCAGTAGATAATTATATTTATACAGATAAATTATAAACCGATACATGGATGAATCCACGAATCCATGAATAAAGATTATCACAGTTTCTTGTTTTGGTGACTGAAAGTACGGTCGCAAAGGGTTAATTATCAGGTGATACGTTTGGTAGCGTGAAGAAGATACTATTTCATAAATATTGCATTATTAAGCGGATCTCATTTCATAAATACTGCACAATACTGATTAATTTGATTTCAAAAACATTACACAATTAAGGGGGTTTCACTTTATAAATACTGCACACTTCAAAGTGAACTTAATTTCATAAATATTGCACACTTCTTAGCAGATTCAGCTTCACAAATATTGGACACTTTCAAGAAGACTTGTTTCTTTAGTATTGACATATTGAAACGTATTAATATAATATATTTAGACATAATACAGCTATAAATGAATAGACCCAAGCTTTCAACTGACGGAACCAGGTTGTGTTGTTGATGATGATGGGCAACACTAGTTCCGAACGTATATGTATACTGATATATAAAATATAACTAGAATTTGGATTGTAAATATAAAATATAAAATGCGTACTATGCGGAGCTCCGGGACTGAATTTGGCTTCGGTTTTGGCTGCTTTATTTCACTGGGCCCATTCCGGAATGAGGAATGTGGCGAACGCCACACAACCTCTCGACCACTAGCTTCAAACCCGAGGACTTGGCACTTCCCTTAAAGTTTTTATTTTATGATATCCCCGTTCGGAAACATTTCTACTGCTAACCAGCAACATTTTACCTTCGAGTTAAGCTTTGTATCAAAAATTCCCACAAGAAACCCAATAAACGGGACCCGGTTTGGACCTGACCCAAGGAGAACTTTGATTTAGTTTTACAAACCCCCCATCCACGCTACCGTGGAGAGAACAGAACCCAAGTAACTGGCACGAACCCAAGACATAAAGCTTTTATACCTTTTGGTCGACTAGGAAACGACTTGACGACGAAACGGAAACATGAATCACTCGATGTCCTCTCCAAAATCATTCTCCATAATTCTAATTAGACATTTTTCCTTCGAATTATACGAAGAAAGATTAATCAAAACTCGAGTTCCATTCATCTCTGGCCCTGGGTAATTGGTTTATCTGAGAGCTCAAAGGAGGAGGGCAACCAGAAGAAATATGTCAACAACATAATGAAGTTCCACGCGGCGGTTTGCCAGGCCTGGCCGATTAACGAGGATAAAAGAATACATAATCAGTAATTAATTAAATTTAACGATGCAACTATAATAACCATAATAATATACGACAACAACAACAACAATAATAATGATAATAAAAGTCATTTGCTGATATCTTTCCGGTTTTTTCTTTCTTTTTAGAAAGTTGAATACTTGCTCCCGGAGACCATACAATTGTTAATCTGATTTTTTCCTGATAAAAAATTTTCCGGTGTTTTGTTTTCATCAACAATTAACATATCACAGAATGGGAGTGGGCGTGGTTAAACAACTTTTGTTTGTGTGGCGAAAAATTTCCTAACCATTCTGCCATTCTTTTGTCTCGAAGAATCCTCTCTGTCCTCCCCCCCCCTCACCTCCTTCCACCAGCAATCTTCGTTTTTGGATAGCTGAAGTCTCTCAAATTCCCATTTTTGGTTATGTTTTGGTCCCTTCTGCCCTTTTTTCGTTCTCCATCTCATACTCACTCTTCATGGTATGGAAATCCTCCGAATTTTCTTTTAAAAGTGTGCAAGATTTTTGGAATGAGAGCCTTTTACCTCACGAATACATCTTTCAAGACCCCTTTGATCTGCACTAACATCTCTAATTTTGTGCAATACTTATGAAATAAGGTTCTGTTTGCGTCACATAAAAATCTTTCGGGTTCCTCACTTACTGAAAAGTGTGCAAGATTTATGAAATGAGATCCCTCTGCATCACAAATAGATTTTTCAGGCTCCTTTTAATATGCATTAACTAGTATTCTCTCTCTAGTATTGTGCATCATTTATGAAATATGTTTCTGTGTCACACATAGATCTTTCAGGTTCCTGACTTTATGAAAAGTGTGCAAGATTTATGAAATGAGATTCCTTGCTGATTTATTCAAACCATTTTTATTGTCCTTGACAAGTCTATTCGTTTCTAAAAACTGTGCATTATTTATGAAATAACGTACTTCTGCGACAGAAATAGATTTTTCAGGGCCCTTTTGATCTGCACTAACCAGTATTCTCTCTCTAATATTGTGCAATACTTATGAAATAAAATGTTTCTACGTCACATACAATTCTTTCAGGTGCCTGACCTAATTAAAAGTGTGCATTACTTTTGAAATGACCTATTTGTGCATCATCCAACAATTGTTTGGGTCCTCCTTGACCCATCTAACTAGTAGTCCCTCTTTGTGAGATGAGAGTTGGCTTCTAAGTGACAGAAACTTCGCTGCTTTTTGTTCGGAGGTTACCGACAAACACAACCGCCTGGATTGCTTGTCTTGTGTCTCTACATCCCCACCGCGCTCTACATACACGTGTACAGTTTCTGTCGTTGCGATCTCTGACCGGTTTTTGAATTAATCCTCTCATCTTGGTTGGGTTTTGGACGAGATTTCGGCTCTGACACCTGTTAAATTTGTGTTTACACGTGTCTGGCTAACCTATTCAAAAGAGAACCCCACGTGTCTGATAGACAGCATAGTGTGAAAACAGTTTCGAGACTTTGATAACCTCACAGACAGAAAAGTGACAGAAGCCAAGCTTTTATCAATTTCCCCATTATGAGTTGGAGATTTTATAAACTACCCGGTAAATGTGATAAATGTTGATCAGAGTAGTTTGTGGTTATGAATAATCACCGGGATATATACATTCGATTAATCACTTTTACCGTGACATATATACACGATATTACTCTCTGCTCCTTATAATATGAATAAGATTTGAGCTACGTCTCAAAAAAGGTTCGCCATCTTTGATCTAGAATCATGGTCACCCATCCAAGTACTGACCACGCCCGATGCTGCTTAACTTCGGTGATCGAACGAGAACCGGTGTTTTCAGCATGGTACGGCCGTTGGCCTAGAATCATGGTACTCAAACTGCTGCCCACCAAGCTCTATTGAGTGGGCCAGTGGAAACCGGTTGAATGAAAATTTGTGACAGGTCGATTGCTTATGGTTAAGTCTGAACTGTAGTGCCTGACGTTCGGGCTTATGCTCAGAAACTGCTAATATTGCTCACCTCAACATATCTTTATGAGGCAATATACAGAAACAGACTGACAGAGGTACATACAGATACCCTGAGGGTGACTTGTAAATTTGTTTTTGATAATTCATATGGCCCAGTTGCAATGGGAATTCGGGAAGTCGGGAAGGAAAAAGCTTGTGACTCATGGATCTAGAACATAAATCTAAATTCAAAGCTTTGAAAGAGATTTCTGTATGAATTCACAAACTGGTCTAAAAGACTTTTAATACCGTGGGTAAAAACAATTTTACTTAAATTAAAAACTTCTTTTTGCCAGAGAGAAAAAAAAATTTTCGAATAAATTTTAAAAGGAAATTGTTTTATAAAAAAAAAGTTGAAAAAACTTCTAACAAGTCAAGAAAACTTTTCACTTTAGAATTCTGTCTTCATCTTTGGAGTTGTTTCAAGACAACAAAATGAAAAAAAAGATTTTCCTTCTTTGTTTTTCCGAACATTCCTCGGATCGGAATGATCCAAGTTAAGCCTCAAACAGAAATTTCAATTTCCAACGGAATAAATTGGTTTCAAAGTTGAATTAATCACCGATAAACCGGAAACGGACAGACGGGGCTTAATTGACAAATGAAATTTCAATATTGAAAGAGTGAACTCTTGAGCAGAAGACTGTTCCATGGAGGACTTGCTCGAAAGTTCGATTTGGACAAGCCGGAATCATTCGGATGGGAGGGAAATGATGATAACTCAAAGACATTATCACCTTCCAAAGTGGTTGCTGTCGGGTAGTAACCCGTTAAAAAGACGGTCGCCATGTTGTAATTAGTTAAGAATTAAGTTTCCTCGGATTAGAAACTTGTGGGAGATTCTTTAAATCCCCATCTGGATTTCCTTAAATCCGTTATTCGCTTCGTAATTTGAGACGTAAATTCCTGTGGGAAGTAAATCCCGACTGTGTTCCCCTTCCCACAGGAACTGAATATTTTGATCGGGATGATGAAATCCGGTCGGTTGGAATGATGACCGACAAACGGGAAATTCAATTTGAATCAGTGATAAAGGCTCCAAGGTCTTTCTCATCCTGTTAGTCGTGGTCGAACGGCTGAGTGCATCCGTTCTTCGGTGTCTTTCTTACCGATTTTGAGGAGAATCACCACCGCCCTCTACAAACACGGGGACAGTTTTGTCGTTTGATCTCCGATCGGCTGTTGAATTAATCCTCTCAGATTGGACGAGATTTCGGCTCTGACACCTGTTAAATTTGTGTTTACACGTGTCTGGTTAATCCATTCAAAAGAGAACTCCACGTGTCTGATAGACAGTTTTGAGACTTTCATAGCCTCACAGATTGTAGTACCGGATATTGAAATACTTCCGGAACAGAGAAACTGGAGGAAACTGACTCACGGAGGTTAAAAGAGACGTAAAAAAAATTTGAAACCACACTTCAACGGTTTTTGTTTTTCATAAATAATGCACACATTTAGAAATAGAAGGCTAACTAAAAACAATAAAAATGGTTTGAATAATTCAACAAGGATTCACATAAATCTCATTTCATAAATCTTGCACACTTTTCAAAAAGAGAAAGATTTGTGTGTGACGGAGAAACACCTTATTTCATAAGTATTGCACAATATTAGAGAGAGGATACTGGTTAGTGCCGATCAAAAGGGTCCTGAAAGATCTACTTGTGACGCAAAAGGATCTCATTTCAAAAATCTTGCACACTTTTCAGTACCTGAAAGATTTGTGAAGCACCTTATTTCATAAGTAGTGCACAATTTTAGAAAGAGTTTGGGCAGATCAAAGAGGGCTTAAAAAATCTATTTGTGAGGCAGAAGGAAGTTATTTCATAAATAATGCACACTATTAAACGGAAGAGTCTGGTTAAGGAGCTTATATAGGTTAAGAAGATGATTTGATAAATTGAAGAATGACATATTGAGATTCGATTAAAGAGACTCATTTCAAAATTAATGCACAGCGTCACGATGAACTCATTTAATTAGGAAAACTGAAAATCAACCCCCCGTTGGGCCCTTCTCCCAGTTTTCTTTAATGCGAACGAAAATTAAAGAAAAAAAAATGTTTGAAGGCGTTCGCGTTTCTCTCCCCAATTTTTTCCTGCTGTTGTTCACGACACAACTGACAGCTTTCTGAGAATTTCAGTTCGTTTTCTTTTCTCATTTTTTCTTCCGCTTCCAATTCCCTCTTCCTCTTCCTCTCTCTGTCCTAATTTTGTGAGGAAATTTCCATTTCTAACAAATTCATTGTTCCAATTGTGAGCGTGAGGCGCGTGGGGCGAGGAGGGAGGGGGGTGTAGATAACCCAGGTTTTTGTCGGGAATAAGAGAAGAAGGATCACAAAGCGGAAACCTTTGAATATGTCAACAGACATCTTCGTACTTCCTCCTCAGAGGGAACGGAAAAGAAAAGAAAATCGAATAATAGGACAAAAGACCATTCAACTCGCTCACCTCCTAATCAATTCGTTTCCTCCGCCAGCCGAAATCGAGGCTGAGATAAGGAATTTAGGTGGCGCCTTCATTTCAACACAATCATACGAAAAGTAATTTCATGATGGTCCCAAAAAAAAAGGAGATCGATGAGGGCATGAACAGCCCCAATCATGTTGTTGTGAGTAGCTGCGTCATCTTTTCATTTAATTTGGGTCGCCTCATTTTCTCCTTTTTGCAATACCCCATGAGAGAGGGTATAGGACACGGCGGGCAAGGGGCCCCATGTTCCCCTTCGACTGTATAGCAACCACGGTTTGAATGAATGAGACGACCACAATCATCCAAGATGGGTGATTACTATTTCTGAGGAATTCCGTCGGTTTTGAAAGCAAAATTAGAACGCCATGTGTTTGGCATTTCAAACGCCACAACACTTTTCAATCAATTTTGTTGACTATGGTACAGTTGAGGTCTCTTTTTTACGCGTATACTAACAAACTTAATCGCTTCATAATTGTATTTCAACCAAATTTTTTTTTGGCAACCCAGGACCAAACCAGCAACTACATACATTTCCTGTATATACACAAGAATTTCTTGACTTTATACATTCATTTCGTTTATTTTTTGTAAATTTATTTAAAAATATTTTTTGGGTGTTTGTAATTATCTGCACAGTTTTACAGTTTTAAATTAACATACAGTTGTCAATTTATACATTTATAAAGTTATAGCAATTTCCAAAACAACAGTGATTAAGCTACTGTTGGAATTCTTTTACAAAAATAATATATATCCGCGAAAGTTTGTGTATCATTTATAAAATGAATTTATCTGGAGAGTGTGCATTAGTTTTGAAAGGAATTCCCGGCTAAAGTGTGCAATATTTATGAAATCGATTCCTCGCCAAATATAAAGAATTTCTGTGTAATATTTGAAAGGAATTAGTATTTACCTAATGTGCAGTATTTATGAAATGAATTTACTAAAGTGTGCAATATTTATGAATAATTCAGTATTTATGACATGAACTCCAAAGTGTGCAGTATTTATGAAAGGAATTCCTGCCTTGAGTGTGCAGTATTTATGAAATAAAGTGTGCAGTATTTATGAAATAAACACCTTACAAGGTTATCCGATATTTAAGGAAATCACGTTGTTCTATTCCCTCGAGTTTCAAGTTCGAAGTAATGCCGAAAATGCAGTGTTTGGTTCGTGGTTGTAGACCAATTTCAAAGTTAGTTTAGTTAGTTTTAGTTTTAATCCCGTTTTTCACTCTTGGGTATAACAGGATGTGGCAAGGATTCGAAGTGAAAACCAAAACTTCTTTAGTCAGGCGTTTTGACCACTACACCGCAGCTCTCCCTGACCAATTTCAAACAAGAAAATCTCAACTCCATTGTACGAGATTCAGTCCAAACATATAAAATTATACAATTAATACGAAAACTATAATCCTGAGGGTATATAAGACGAAGACTAGTAGATGCCACGCAGAGTTTTGACAAGGTTATTGAGATTTTGGAACCAGAATTTATGTCCTTTCTAAGTACGCTTTGATACTGTATTACTGGGCTTTTTGACGAAATATATTTTCAGGAACTTAGCCCAATACAGCAGCAATCTTAGGTCTTGTATCAGTTCCCAAGATAAGCGGTCTTCAGCTTCAACAGCGGTTTTCGTTCTTCTGCCATTATTAGGCACTCTATAAGGTTGTGGTTGGTATCTAAGAGTCCGTCACAGTGTACGCTCCACCTCTCTTTGCATTATACACGTGTAGATCCAGTCGGAAAATGGCTATATACCTTCTATCTTTAAAATATGACTGTATTCCGCTTTACTTTCTTGATGTTTGATTAAACCAACCAACAACCACCAACTTTTGAGTTGCGTATATTCACCCCACAAGGGTTTCACAAAAGAAAACTGAGAGAATCAGAGGTGAACAAAGAACAGAGCTCACAAAAGAACAAAGCCTTCAATTACCACAAACAGGGGAAACAAAAACAAAAATAATTTGCACTACTTTCAAAACGAAAGGGCTTCACGTATATATTTATACGAACAATAATATAAACAGAATTTGCACTCGTGAAAGTTTGTCAAAGTAACGCCATTTTGAAATCAAACGGATTTAGAAAAATAGTCGGTAATAAAAGAGAACAAAAATTTTTCAAAGGAGGAATGGAAAAGTGGGCATGGCGGCGGCGGGGAGAGATAAGGAGGAAGATTACGTTTCTCAAATTTGGGTAATTTTCCTGAAAAATCGACAGAAAAGTTAAAAACATGAGTTTCGACTCGGCTTTGAATATACTATTCGAAGAGATATAATTTCGGTTAGAAAATAACATGTTACTTGTAATTAGTGGGTTACAGAAAAAGTGGAAGAAACTTTTGCTCGTAACAAAGAGGTTTATTATTTCTATCCAACACAAATTATTTCTGTCATTCAAATGTCTTAACCAAAGCCACATTGCTCTGTAATTTTATTTCTTTTGGTTTTCTTTCTTTCTTTTTGTAACGCTACATCTGTTATTGACGATCCTTCACTCACTCACTCAAAAAAAAAAGCCACGAATTACGTTCGTTATATGCTCGATCTGGCGGAAGTGAGAAGGGTTACCACTCGCATATCCAAAGCACCGTGTATTGTTAGAATTTTTGCACAGCCTTCTTTCAACAACGATAACAAAAGAAAAATCCATCAAAATGGCGGGAAAAATTTTTTGAAACTGTGATTTTGATTGATTTTTGATTAGGTTTAACTAAACTCTTTTGATGGTGTTCCGTTTCCGGTTTGGTGTTGGTTCAACACCTAAATTTAGTGTCATCATCCACGTGTGACTTTTTATACAACCGTGAGTTGGGTGATGACGCCTGATGGGTCGTTATCAACTTTTGTTGCGATTTCCGTTTTGTTCTGTTTTGTTCCTGCGACTTCCTGTTTTTGTTTTGTTAACCTTTTCTAGCGGCTTTTTGGAGCCCAGAAGATACCACATAAGATACCTCGCGTACAGTATCTGTCATGACCCACACTTCACTACAACCTGTATAGTCACCAACCTATGTAATGCCTACTCACCATCATCATGTCTTTGTACTCCTCTCTGGAATATAGGGCCTCTACCCCACTTCCAGCCCACCCCGTTCGCTGATGATGACTTTGAGTTGTCCGATCCTTCTGTACAGATCTTAAGTCTTCCACTGGAGATTTCCTTTTCTACAGCTTTTGGATCTTCCTTAATGTACGTCCAATCCATCTCCATTTCCTTCTTTTGATATCTACCGCAACAGGTTCTTCTTGAGCTGATTTCCAATCCCGACTAACTATAAGTATAATTTAACTACTTCTTCTTCGGTGAGTAGTTACAGCTTCCTCCGGTAGTTAGGTTTGCTAAGTTCAATTGGTCACTTTCTTAGCCATTTTCCAAACGACTACAGAATTTTATCTACGACATCATCGAGGTATCGTTTTGAATGGCGTAATCATAAGTTTCCCTTCAACTCCTCTTGACATCTCTACACACTAACATCACCCACGGGTTGGTCTAAATAATTTTTCACTTCCGATTTGTGTTTTGTCTTAAATGTCCAAAACTCGATTTCCGTCATGTCGGTCACAAAGGTCAAACTTTCCTTTTCGAAAGCGAAAAACAAACTTTTCGATTTTCCTTTCCTCATTAAAAGAAACCCACTCGAGGTATTAATAGTGTTACAAGTTAGAGTGACAACTTATTTAAAAATCAAATTAATTAACATCAAAGGGAGGTAGTGGGTCGTGATCTTCTTATCGATCTTTTGCCGGTTCCATCATCCCACGTGGAAACGTGAATTCAGGACCCACTCAAAGCGGTTATGTTGTTTCTCATTCGGGAATAACGTAATCAAGTTGAAGGCGTATTAATATCGCGGAAACCGAATTTGAGAGCTCCGGGGGTTAAGGGATAAGCCCCTACAACTCCTCCCAGTTTTTGTTTAAAAAATTTTTTTTGTGTTCTCCCTTTGAGTCGTTAATAGTTTGAGGGCCCGCCTGTTGAACCTCTTCAGGAGTAGTCATTTGGAAATTCGAATTCCGGTGTTTTTTTTTTCTAAATCAGCTTTTGTCTAAAAAAAGTTTCGCATGAAGTGGGCGAAGAGAGGAGGAGGAAGGATCTAAAGACTTTGGTCTCCCTTTGAAAAAATATTTTTTTTAAAAACCGAAATTTAATTATTTGTGCGTGCCGTCCGTTTGCTCGAGTGTTTTCGAATACTCACTTTTCCAATTCTAATTATATTTTTAGAAACGATCGTTTTTTGTTTGAAAAGACTCCTGAAGGCCTAATTAATTCCCATATTTGATTTTCAACGTTTCCTCCGTCTAAAAATAATTCAGGCAAAAATTATTTTCAATAACCCTCGAGGGATTCTTCCGCGGCATTAAAACGGAAACTCGCAAAACATTTCGCAGTGTCTTCAAATCATTATAATTATCATAGCCACTGGCTTTTAGTCCGTAGAAAGGTCCCTTCTATTATATTCTCTTAATTATAATATAAATATAAATCCTGCAATTATTTTTGTCCGGATATTTATGGCGTTTTTCTGAATGAAGTGAAACGATTCTTGTTATGTCGAGCCCTAAATAACTTCCGATAAGTCGCATAAACAATTTGCACTTATTATATGAACGAATTCCAATATGAATGCACCCTTTCGTGGATGACATACTTAATAAGCAATGCAGTTATAACCAGACAGCACTATCTGTAAATAATTTTTAATTTTACGACGGATTTGATTATAAAATTTAGGTTGGTATATGTTCTAATGTAGAGGTTCCCAAACTTTTTGTATCGTAGACCCGTTGCCATGTTTTTCGGTTTTGGGTACACCCTACGGCCCTGATATTGATTTTTGTAAATTTCTCGCTGTTGTCAAGTAAACTTTTGACTTCCTAGGTACTTTTATAAATGATGTATATGTCTTATAAGACAGTATAATGTACATAATAGGTACTATTTTCATTTCATGGACCTCTAAATTTTGTTTTCGCTGACGTAGACCCGTTGCAAGTTGTCTAGGCCCTTGGGGTCGATATAGACCACTTTGGGAATCACTGTTCCAATACTATGACAAAGCTCATCGTATCAGAAGGAAAACAAAGCAAAAAACACAAAAGCCCTAAAAGAATGTACGTAGACTGTATATAAACTTCTTCTTCCTTGGCGCTATGGCCTAATAGAACCTGGCCCTGATCGGCTATTTCACTGTATATATACACAGATATAAATATATAGACAAATATACATCTAGGACTGGCGGAATTTGGTAAATCTTAGCTTTCTGACTTCGCTTAGAAACCGCGTCAGGCTTCTTTCGATGCTGTTTCTTATCTGTTCTAAAGTGGTCTACTTCGCCTTGGTTCTGTATTCTTCTACAGTTCGATAGACACACATTAACAGAATTTATTAACTAAAATAGATAAACAAGCAAGCGGTGCTGCAAAATGTGTTGACAAATTTATAAAATTGTGCGTTACTTATGAAACGGACTCTTCCTACGAGTTCATTAGATCATTTCCCAGCTTATACGACAGCTAAAATGACTTCTCGGTGTGGGTGAGTAAATTTATATAACAAACTCATCCGTGCAATGTGCATTATTTATGAAAAAGTACCAAAAACAATAATGAAGCTTTATATACAACCCAAACCACACTTAGATAGACAAAAACTCAAAAAGGATGAGTCGTAAGATACAAAAGTATAAACACAGGATATTGACCATACGACAACACGAGATCACCACAATTCCAAATGGAATCTCTCCTCCATTATTTATGTGATAGCTTCCATCAGCTACAGTAATCAGGTTGTGTCCGTTCGTAATCGCACTTCAAATTTCCAATCTCCGCGTGAAATCTAGACGCCAGAATGTAACAAATGATTTTATCTACTAGATAATTGATAGAATTGTTTACGATTTTATAAGTTTGTGTTATTTTTATGTAGGCATCTTCAAAAAGTTTTGTTGGTTTTGTTGTCAGCACTATTTCAGGCTGGAGGGAGATCGGTTTTAGGATTTAGTCCGATTTATAATTGGAGTAGTTATACATCCCAATCACAAGGTTTTAGATCCAAAATAGAACTCTTCATTGGTGATGATTAAACACCGAATAGCTCCAAAGAGCCAACGATGTCGTTTTCCTTTTGAAATATATTCACAGAACTCGGAGAGAGTTTCACCATCACCAAATGTCGCCACGACACGCCACTGCTATCATTAGCATATATTACTTGGATAGTTGAATAAGAACGAATTCTAAAGAAACGATAAAATCAAACAAAGGCGGGCGAAAATTCCTTTGAAATCAAAAGACGAGATGTTCAAAAGAAACCTTTCGAGGATTTCTAAAACATCATTTGACTTCAGTTCGGTTCATTTGAAGGAGATTTTGAAGTGGCCTTTGCCAGTGGCTGTGGCCATTTTCACAGTTCACGATCAAGAAAAAAAAGTTTTCTCGATCCACGGATGAAAAGAAAAGGCAAAGTCACTTGATGGAGAGTGACCGCATTGACAAAATACGAGCAAGTATTCCATTCATTCATTCATTCTCTCATTTCCATTTCCTGTGGACGTTTGAGGGTTCCCCAGTGCTTTTTGAATTTAAATAAACCAAAGCCCTTCTTCTTCTTCATCTTCCTCCTCCACATCTTCTTGTTCCTCTCAGCTGAATATGAATTCTCTCATCTCGAGCGAGCACAATGCTTTCCAGTACCGAATTTATAATTTGGTTTAAGAAATGGAAAACTAATTTTGAGAAAGTTTTTGAATTCTTCAACTCCATTCATGCTAATTAAATGATTGTGGAAGAGATTTTATGTAGCTGAGTAAACGAATTTCACGGCAAAAGGAAATGGCGTTTTGGGATAGAAATGTGTGAAAACAACATTGTGACCTAGAGTGGTATTTGGGAATAAGTGTAAAACCTCAAACGAACGTCTGTGAACGCCTCTGGCGAATAAATTTCCCATCGGTTCACATAAATTCACATATGTTATATGTACTGTAAAATTAGTTTTACTTTGGTGATTCTCTCTTCTTCTCTTCGACTATACACAGACCGCGTTCTTTCAACACTCCTTTCACCGTTTTGATATTTTTTATTCTCTTCTCTTTCTTTTTGGTTTAATATCTCTTCGTTCGCTCATTTTGTTGTTTCCTTCTGTTCGTTTCGTTCTGTATGTGACTTCTAAATCATTTTTTTTCGGTCTCCGTCAACCACTCTCCATGACTTTCTTCTTCTCCCAACGGCATTACAACTCTGAGCCTTCGCCTTTACATTCACTCATCTCCATCTGTCTTGGTCCTTGGCGACGTTTCTCCAACCTCAGACATCCAGCAGTTTCAGGTCTTCCTCCACCTCTTCCGAAGTCTGCCAGTAGTCGGTTGGAGTCCCTTCTGGGCCCGGCCCGTCTAGGCCATCTCTTCTTACCTATGTCGATAGTGGTGCTTCTTCGTAGCGTTCATATAGCTCCTGATTATACCTCTGTTGCCGAACTCTATTGATGCAGACTGGGCCGTTGATTTTCCTCAGAATCTTTCCTCCCAGGAGTCCAGAATGTGTCTTCTTTGTCTCGCGAGTTCTTGGTGTCTTCCTACCTATGACTTTAGGGAGTATTTAAATATCTTGGATTATCAATCACGTTATTAACATCACTAGCTGGCTGGTCCTCGTTGATTTCTCTTCTTGAACCTCCTTCTTTCATAAATAATGCACACTCTGGGAGGCTTGTAGTTGATGGGTGAAAGCTTCTAACAACTATAGTAATGGAAAAGACTCCGAACTTCTTCTCAAATCCTAGAATAAAATACAAAATCAGAATTTAAATTCTACTCCTATAAAGAATTAATTTCATAAATAATGCACACTTTAGTCCTGAGACACGATTCTCAATTTTTAAAGGTCCATTTTGACCTGTGTGAATCAATCTCCTCAACTAGAATTTCGACAGTCTGCCTAGATCCCTTCCGAGAAATTTGAATGTGCGCTTGTCTTCTCTTCCGTATTAGTTACTATCTCATCACAGATCAGTATCTCCCCCAACATCTCTCTTACCTTCAATTCTACTTTTCTACTAATATGGTAGGTCTGTGGTGTAGTGTTTTAAGTGCCAGACTAAGAAGTTATAGTCGCGAGTTCAAATCCTCCTCCCGTATCCTGTTATACCCCCCAAAAAAGGTGAAAAACGGGATTAACAATCAACTATAACTATAATATTATATTATATCAGGTCTCTCTCTCTCGTGGTCCCACACATAAAACCATATATCATTCAAATTCACATTAATTGAAATGAGGCATATTCGGTACGGATCACAAAACAGGATCTAAGAACTAGTTACGTTCTTGTTTCGAGATATCACTGTATAATTATAGAATTAAGAACCTCTAAAATTGGGAAACGTACATAAAATAACGAAATTTCGGTATTTCAGTATAAAATTTTCCATAATTCAAAATCATGTTAAGTCTCCCGGCATTCGCTCGTCTCCAAACAGATTAAACTGATTCCGATACGTAAATTTTTTCCGTCATAATTAAATTTTCAAAACGTTATAAAAACTAGTTTTCCAAAAATGAAATTAAACAAAAAACCGAGTTCTTAAAATGTTTTTGATGAGAAGCAAAAATTGCTTTCTACCAAAACTCCTAATCTTAACATCCGAAAATTCAAGAGATTCTTATCATCCCGTTATATTAACTTTTATCTCTGGTTCCTTTGATTGACTCATGAAATTTGGCAAAAATTTCCGAACACACAACCCGAGTAAAAAATTCACAAAACTAATCTTTATCGCGTCGTTATACGAAATACTAAAAAGTCATTAATATTTTAAGCTCGGCTTAAATATATTTTCCAACCAAATCCGGTCACGTGACCCGCAAGAATGTTGTCAAAAATCGAAATATGGAAGCACACGTCCCCCCCAAAAAACATTCATCTGCCTCAAAGGATTTCGAATTCACGCTTGGACTAAGCCAAATTTAATTTAACCAGGTTAGGTTACGGTAAACGATTTGCCGTTGGCCCATAACCAAATCTGGTTGCCACGAACCTCGTTCGAGATTTTCGTTTCCTTGATTTATCAATCGAACAAAGCGAACGCAATCCTTTACGATGATTTTCTTTTATGTGTTTATGTAAATAAGCCTAAGAATTTAGTTGGTGGAGTAGTTAAGACGCCATTAAATTAAAAATTAACGAAACGAGAAACAAATTTATGCCAAAAAGTCTGCGTGCCTTTGCTTTGGGCATTCCAATTTATTTCTATTTCGATAATTTTTATTTAACAGGTAATTATCGCAACTTTTTTTTTACACATTCGTAAGTGGTCATATGTAATAAGAATAAAAATTCTGAGCTAGTTAATAGAATTCAAACTGAATTAGAAAATGTATTTGAAAGGCAAAAGCAATTTCAAGATTTTGATTTTTTTAAATTATCGAACGTGATAAGGAAAAAATATAATTTCCCTTCTGCCATTTCAAAACTGCATACATAAACTTGTTATTAATTTAAATTATTTATTAGATTTGGCAAATAAGAAAAATAGTTTGAAACGTGGCCGAAATTCATTAAAGTTGAAAAGTATTCGAGTCAGATAAACGCAACTCCCTAAATGTAATTATAGTGGACTTTATAAAAGAATTAGAGCTGGTACTCATACAGTGCGATAAACTGTTCCAAATACAGTGAGATAAATTTTAAATTTTCAAATGAGCTCTCGTTTTGTTTTTTGATTAGATAAGGGTTGGCCTGACTGGTTTTCTAGGCTAAAGGGACTCTCATTGGATATACTCTACCCCATACTATACCCAGGAGAGATAGATAAAGAGAACAGGAGGGCTATGTGGTGGTTGAAGTGCTTGGCTGTAGGAGTTATGGTTCGTGAGTTCGAATCCTCTATAGGATTAAAACTAAACTAAACTAAACTTGTGATTTATTTCAATAATAATGCACACTTCATTTCCTACGTCATGTAAATTTGTTTTCTTATTTATTTTGGTTATTAACAGATTTGCCGATTTTTCTTTTGCTTATTTCATAAATCCTGCACGCCATTTGACTAAACAGAGCTCTATTGACCTGCCACACCACACTAAAGGAGTTTTAGTCTAAGTTCGATCCTCCTCGGCATCTTGTTATAGCCAAGGGTGAAAGACGGGATTAAAACTAAACTAAACTAAACTTGTAATTTATTTCAATAATAATGCACACTTCACTTCATACGTTATGTAAATTTGTTTTCTTATTTATTTTGCTTATTAATCGATTTCTTGCTTGTTCTTTTACTTATTTCAAAAGTCTTGCACACCATTTGACTAAAGAGAGACCTGTTGACCTGCCACACCACACTAGAGGACTTATGGTTGTGAGTTCCATCCTCTCCGGCATCCTGTTATAGCTAAGGGTGAAAGACGGGATCAAAACTAAACTAAATCGTAATTTATTTCAATAATAATGCACACTTCACTCCTTAAATTATGTAAATTCGTTGTCTTATTTATTTTACTTATTTCCTGATTATTCTTTTAATTATTTCATAAATCCTGCACACCATTTGACTAAACAGAGCTCTATTGACCTGCCACACCACACTAGAGGAGTTATGGTCGTGAGATTAGCCTTCTCCCACATCCTGTTGTAACGCAAATCAGCCTCAAGATACTGCTCACTGATACAATTACTACTGATACAAAATACTGCTTATTTCATAAGTAATGCACATTTTGACAAAGAATTCATTCTAAAAAATGTACACTTCGTGATAGTGAAAATACAGAGGGAGAGAAGACAGCACTACTGAGCACTAATGAGAGGATATAGATTATGAAGCTAACACCTTACCTATACACCTGCTTATGTACAGCAAAATAATTAATACTAACAGTCTGTTCGCGATGAAATAATACTTCAAACCACAGCTTACTACCCATATGAGATAACAATCACAAGTTAGAGACATGTTTGAACTTCCATAGATTGGTTGTGTAATGTATACCTATACCGTATAAAAGAATTCCTAACAGTGGGTAACGTATCTGGGAGTCGATTGAACAAGAAAAAATTTGTGTTTCTATAAGTTTATGTTTTTTAAATTCTCCTTGCTTTTGAATTATTGATGCGATTGTGCATTACTTATGAAACAGGCTCTCTTTTAATCATTCATTTATTCCAAAGTCTTCCACAACACGTGAATGGTTCCTGCGTCAGGAAGTCTTTCGAATTTTCAAGATCTCTATAGTCACCTCTCTGATTTGACATCCCTTGGTTGCTGACAATTTTTTTGTTACATTCTCCTGACACTTTCATCTTTAATTTGTGAAGAATTTTCTAACACTCATCTTTCTTCGAATAAGGAAGAAACAGGCGACTAAAATCGTTAGAAAGGGGAACGAACACTTCTCCAAAGAGAGATAAGTGGAATTATGCAAACTAGAAAAAAAAAATTTAAATTTGGTCGCCTTGAGCTGTAGGACCAACCCAAAATCTTTTCCACCAATTTAACAAAAAACCGAAAATTACCAAATTAAAGATAAGACACCGAAAAACTTGTCTTCTCCAAATAGGAGAAAATGAGAGAGAGAGGAAAGAAAGGTTAACGAAATTTAATAAAACCAAGAACCCCGGTTGAACCTAATCAACTTGGCGACTTATTTTAATCTCGAGGCTATTACGAGAGGAATTCAAGAACTGACCACTGATTATTTAGTCAGCAAATTTAAAAATTACTTTGACATTTACTCTCGTAAAACGACTCGGGGCACGGGGAAAGGAGAACGCAAATCTCGACGCTGTTACCACTCCATTAAGGAAAGTAATTTTTACTTTAAAGAGCTAATTCTAGTCAACTACCCCCGGAGCCGATACTAATGAACAACTCCCAAATTAATGACTCGGATTTTTAGTATTTCCCTTTCAAAACAAACTCATCTCTTTCACTATTATATCATTATCATCATCATCATCATAGGTTTCTTTCTTTTGTGCCTTCATGTTTCACTGAACGCAACAATTCAATTACAATAATCAAGACAACACTTTCGCTGGAACACGCCCAAATGGAAGAGTCATTTGAATTAAAAGAATAAAGAAAAGAATATTGTAAAACTTTATTTCCATGTAAATATTATTTCTATCGTGTTAAAATAATAAAATGTCTTGTTCTGACCTTTTGAGAAATAAAAAAAAAAAAATTAATTTGAATCCTTCAAACATGGCCAGAAATGAATGGGAGACTTTTTTTTCCCTTTGAAAGATGTATTCGCTAACCAAATAACTTTT
Source organism: Columbicola columbae (assembly GCA_016920875.1). Lineage (NCBI taxonomy): Eukaryota > Metazoa > Arthropoda > Insecta > Psocodea > Philopteridae > Columbicola > Columbicola columbae. The sequence continues at coordinate 10,883,152 of JADMLL010000008.1, forward strand.
GTGTGTCGTTTTTGGTGTTTTGAAATTTTTTCATTTAGCAAGTGTCGTTATTGCGCAGACGCAAAAGGTCATCTAAACGAAAGGATTTCTATGTTCTGTTCCGGAATGGCCAGCCGGTGGTTAAATCGCGATTTAACGATCGTCATTCAAAATGCAACTCTGCCCCACTTTCGTGACTTGTTAAAATGTTCACCCATCAAGTCCTGAGAAGTCTTTAAGAAATAATAATTGATAAATGAAAGCTTTAAATGACGTCTAATGAACACACTGCCTTCTAAACTCAACTCGAGACACACAACTCCTTCAAAGGTTTGCAGCAAAAGGAAACCTTGACACTGTTTGATGTTATTAACTTAACGACACGAGGAAAATTTTTAATTTTATGCGTTGGTTCATTCAGAACTTCAGCACTACCCATCAAGTATTGGGAAAACTGGAGAATAATGTCGTGTCTGTGCGTTATTCTTAATACATTCTACGGTAAAAGTGATAAATATGGCGAATATACATTTCATTCCTGGTGATTATTCACAACTACCAGCTAAACTTGGTAAATGGGGCAAGTTACTAATATTTATCACATTTACCGGCTTTTAACAGGGCAGGTAAAAACGCTCATGCTCCCCCATGGGCCCGTACCCATGGGGAGTGTGAAACTCGTCCCGGGGTGTGCAAGAGGACGCCTACCCACTAAAAAACCTGCCGGAGTACGAAATCGCGATAAACCCATGGGGCAAGGAACAGAATCTTAGCTTCACTAGGCCCCACAGGGTGTTCCCCCGCAGTGTAATCACATTTACCGGCTACTTTATTAAAATACAACCCATAACCATACCAAAATTTTATTAAATTCCCCATTACAAGTTGGAGACATCATAAATTAGCCAGTAAATGTGATAAATCCAGGGAATATACGAATATAGACGGTTAGTCATAATCACCAACTAAACCTGGTTAGTGTGACAAATTACTGAATATTCATCACATTTACCGGTTAGTTTATGAAATATTGAACTTGTGATTTGAGTAAATTTTAATCAGATTCCCATTTCGAGTCGGAGATTTTATAAACTAGCCAGTAAAATGTGATTCCTGTGCTTGTGCTTCTTGTTGGGAGATTCGTTTCCTATGACCAGCGAACACAGCTACTTGGATTGTTAGTCTTTTGTCAGAAAAGTGACAGAAGTCAAGAATGTGAGGAAACTTTTATTAAACTTCTCATTACGAGTTGGAGATTTTATAAACTAGCCGGTAAATGTGATAAATACTCAGTAGTATGACATATTTATCAATCTCGTTTGGTGATTATGAATAATCGCTGAGAATTGTATACATACTTGCCAGATTCATCACTTTACCGTAACATATATTTATCACATCAACTGGCTAGTTTATTAAATCTCCAAATTATAATATGGAATATTAAAAGTTTGATTAGATTAGGAGTTGAATATTTTATAAATTAGCCGGTAAATGTGATAAATATTGAGTAACTTGTCGCATTTAGCAAGGTTGGTGGTTATGAATAATTACCGGAAGTATATTCGCCCTATTTATCACTCACATCGTAATATAGGCCTATAAATATTATACAGAACCGACGATATTTTCTGTCCATCTAGTATATATTTACAAAAGGGAGAAGTTCTTCACAGAAGCGTGTGAATTTATACAACCCTCTCCAATTGATTAGATCTGTGAAGCAGATTGTCGCTCAGAATATGTATTAAGACATAAATAGGAAGACGAGGAATCTCTCATATAGTCTATAGACTATTTTATCAATTAGCCGGTAAATGTGATAAATATCCAGTAAATCGTCACATTTACAAGGTTTAGTTGGCGGATATGAATTACTGCCGAGAACCATATACATATATTCGCCAGATTTATCACTTTTACTGTAACATATATATACGACATTAGTTTCCGGTCCATGTAATATATAAAAGGATTTCTTATCATAAAAAATAACTTTGCTTCCGTGTCGGAAATACAACTTGAATCATTTTCATTGTGTTTTCGTGACCAGATTGACCACAATCTACTTTCCCTGAATTGATTGAAGATCTTCTTAAACGGAGACTGGGTCACGGGCTTTCCAATTTATTCCTTTCCATTTCGAATTGTTTGTATAAATGATTCACTCCAAGCTTTTGCCATTTTGTATAACAAAATGCTAAAGTTGAACAGCTGTCTTTTTATTTTTTGATCACGTGACTTCCGACTGCTCTCAATTGACATTTTCAGTGTGCTTTCAGATAAGAGAACTTTGAATAAGAATTTCCTTTCATAACCATAACCAACCAACCAACCAAGCGACCGACTCCTCTCAGAAATATGGACTTTTTATTCAACCATGAAAAGTCAATTAAAGTAACGCATTTCTCAACGAACGTTTTTATTTATTTATTTGTTTAACTTGTAGTGGTATTTTGAAAATAATTTACCTCGTAAAACATTATCTTAACAGTCATGCTCCTCTCTTTTTTGATTTATTTGTCCTTCCCTGGGCGAAATATCACGAATCCACGCCACAGACATCACTTTTTGATTAGGACTACTTCAACGGTCACGCGATCACCCAAAGGCTATCGTACTTAATCGAAACAACCGAAAAACCTTAAGCGTGGGCTGGTCCATTAACGGTTACGAGTTTCTTTCTTACCCCCAACCCCCAACCGGGTTGGGTATCCATTGATTGTGTATCGATTTCCTGACCCTGACTTCTAGAATTCCGTTAAAAATTTTTACCCCCCCACCAGAGATATTTATAATAACATTCCTGACGTTCAGTATAATCAATCCTAAAAGGTTCATGTAATCGAATGCGATTCTCTTCGTATGACAGAATTAAATAAACGAAATGGATTAGGCGAATGCGACGTATAAAAAAAGACTAGTTAGATGACAATGGAAGTGAAGTCACCTCGTGACAAACAAGACTTCTTTTCCTGTCTAACTCCCTCTTTACCGTAGTCCTTCGAGCTTAACTTTCATTATTATCAGATACGCTACTGTTTGTCATACAAGAAACATGACTGCGCTAGATTACTGTCATTCACATACGTGAGCTAACTTATGCTCTTCTTTACTTTGACGTTTCCTTCCTTGCAACACAAACTTCAAACATCCAACTCCTTAGACACATAATAATGATAATTCATATACCCCCACCTCCCTCAAAAAAGAAACAAAAATGAAAGTTAAACATTGCAGACAGGGTTTAATGAACAACCCAAAACGTCTTTCAGATATTTAAATTTAGATTAAATAATTCGAAAGCATGATTCGGTGTTTTGTATGACTACAGGATGTCGACAAGCACAAAATTAATCTTTTTTTCCTCTACTCCTAAGATAAAAAGTTTGATACGAACATTGATAAGAGATTTAATAATATAAAGAAATTCTATTCTTGTGTTGAATAAAAGTGCTTAGAGAACGGGTAATTAAAAATGTGTTAAAAGATTGTAAATATTGACTTTTCCAAAATAAATTATTAATTTTATTTATTAAAAGAAGGAAATATTTCAATTTTTTTTGGCACACCTTATACCTGTGTTTACACTAGTTCCATGCATTCAAATGAAATTTCTCTAAATCCATTAAATGAACCGTCTGTTTTGAAAGTGGTATTAATGCGTTATTGCCAGAAATTGTATTGTATAAAAGTATAAAAATTATGGAATAATCTAAGACAGAGGTTTTGAAAATTTTTGTGTCGTAGACCCGTTGCCATGTTTTTTGGTTTTGGGTAGACCCCTGCTTACCTGATTTTTGTAAATTTCTCGCTGTAGTGGTGTAAATTTTTTGCCTCATAGGTACTTTTATGAATAATGTATATGTATTTATATTATAAGATAGTATAATGTAAGTAAATAGATACTATCAGTTGAGATCCACTATCGCGGACCCCTAAATTTTGTTTTCGCTGACGTAGACCCTTGAGGTTGTCATAGACCCCTGGGGGTCGATATAGACCACTTTGGGATCTGATCTAAGAGATATTTTTTCTAACTGCTTTTTTGATTGGTTTAAAATCAAATAGTGAATGTGGTGGGTCACTAAAGGTTAAGTCTAATTATCATTGTGTCAATAATTTCCTGGGTAATTGTCATAATTGAAATTGTATACATTAAAATATGGCAGCCACTATCACCCACAACCTTCCCAAACCTATGTCTAGTGAACACCCTTGACTACACTGAACACCCCATACACTTCCCTTTGTTTCAGGTACTAACATCTTTCTCTTTTAACCTTTATTTGTTCTACTTTCAAACCTTTGTCGTCTACCTTTTCTCACTCTCCTCTAGTTCTATCTTAGTTTCCCTAGTCAGTCTCGTTTTTGCTTTGACTATGACAACAGCTGTTGAAGTGGACAAAACTTCAGTGACTAGTCTAAAAATAATAATCCAGCTCTCAGTGTGTATAAAATATGCTTTAAGACTAGCTGTCTGGTTACTCATATACATAAACACTACATTATAAACATAATGTACTTTGTAAATGTGACAAATTAGGTTGGCAATCCTGCGAGTGAGTCAGCGAATAGCACCTGTATTTCTTTATTTTTGTATCCAAGTATTATTATATAAAGAAACTATGAAATACAAGACACTATTGAATATATATAGTTGTATATTGGTACGTTACAGTAATTTATGAATTTACTTGCCTCAGTATAACATATAGAGTGAGGTTTTATAAAATTGTATAGTTTCATGTAAAACCTAAACTTGGGGGCCTCTCAAATTTAATATAAATCCTTGGGTATAGAGGATGAGGAGAAGACATTACATGTCCTTCATGAATATTTCAAAACATTGTCATACAAGGGGCATACATAATAAGAGTAAAATCTTTAAGTTTAACAATATAATTATAAATTTAAAAATATTAGTTCTATTAAATTCTTCTGCTATTATTTATAATCAAAATTAGGGTCACACTTCCAAATGTATAATTTTTCATAACTGGAATTAAATTTCTACATTTTGAAAATTACCCTTATTTGGAGTTTTTATTTAATTCGGTTAAAAGTCATTCATTTAATTATGACAAAAATATCTTTCGAGTTGATTTTGAAATTGGTTCATTTACAAAATTTTTAATTTTCTCAGTATAAATGAACTTGCACCATTTTCAAAACAGGCGGTCGTTATGTCTTAAACGCTGTGTTAATAACTAACCGTGTTTACAACTACCATTGAAATCAGACTCTTAAGTATTATTGGAATGATGAAATTTAAATAGAAATGTAAAGGAAATTTCTTTTTAAATAACGAACAAAAATTTCGATTATTGAAACCAACGAAATGAGTCAAGAGAAATAACAAAGAATAAAAATTCTGTTTAATGAACCTGAAAAAAAAAGAAAAATTTGCCAAAACTTGCGACGTTGTATTCAGAAAAAGTTTAACCAAGTGAAACGGCAAATAAGGAGGAAAAACGAAAGAAATTTAAATTTAATAAAGAAAGCACCTTTTCTCTCTCAAAAAAATTTTTTTTCAGGGCCTCCATTTTGAATCCCCATTCTCGGAATTCTTCATTCGCAGGAAAAAGGGAGGGAAACTAAACTCTTCGAGATTAATTTAATTGAAAATTCGTAAAGTTTAAAACTATGGAAAGGATGATAAATATCAAAAAAGCCTTTTTGGGTTTAATGCAACGGATGACTAACAAAAGGTTGATAAGTTGGTCTTTGAAGTTAGTGTTCGGTTAAATTCATTCGTCAAGGTGTTTTTCAAAGTTTTTAACCGGCTCACTCACCCCCTCATTCTCTTAAATTTCAAATGAAAAAAGGAAAAGATAAGAAATAAGTTTACCTCAATTTGTTAAAATTTGCCGGAGAGAAATTACATTATTTACGATAATCATATTTTAAAAAGACAAATGAACGTTTGTCTCTTACGAGGAAGGGAACAAAATTCCAATATGGCGACTACCACGCGGGACAAATTAACGTCGTCTCCTAGGTGTCACGGAATATTCGGGTAAGTTGAATTTTTAATTTATATTCATAATTAAAAAATTGATTTCGACTAATATTTTATGGTGATTAGACAAAACAACGTACTCCAAACCGGACGGTTTTGTTTCAGGAATGCATTCATGCTAAGTAGAGAAATCCTAGATAATTTTTTCCCCCCTAGTTAGGTTATGTTTTCCTCATGTGAGATTTCTTGTTTTCCACAATTTTATGGGTTTGCCACTGGTTTACCATTTTTGCCTCAGGTGTGAATCCGTCCATCCATCAATTTCTCTCAGCTAAGGCCTTTAATAGCTTGAAATTATTTTAAATTTGCACTAATTGATTTTTAAATTAGTTCCTTTGAGAATCACTTTGTAGGCTTGGGTGTAAGGTCTTTACCCTCTCACTCCCAGTAGACAAAAAGCTCTTTCATTTAGTTTTCATGTTCTGTTCTACATTTTCAAGACAATGAACAACCAGTCTTCTCTGTAATCTGTTAATTAATAACTATTGTTAAGTTCAAAGTGTTGTAGTTTCTGAAATAAGTTTTGAGTTTTGCTGAGGGAACAATTTTTTAAAATTTTGTTCGAGCAAAAATTAATTTTTTATGTATTTATACCATTCCCTTAAGGCTTTTGGTCTACTCTACTTTGGTTTGGTCTGTATAAATGAAAATCATAATTTTTATTGGTAAGAAGTTCATCCCTAAACATCTCAAACTTTGTTTTGTGTTTGATTATAACAAAAATAGAATTTTATGTTGTTATACTTATCAAACCTTTGTTATAATGACTTGTATATGTTTTATGTGTTGTTTTGTCTAGCTCCTGTTGCTTTGGTATGTTTATATGAGAGTTGGTTTTCATGTTCAAAGCTGTGTTACATCTAGAGGTCTCTTTAACTACACATGTTAATCATTTTTAGATATACTCAAGCTCATAATCATAATGTTATGTAGCAACCCATAAATTTGGTTTGTGAGCAATAATTTCAAACCCAGAATTTATGGACTATTACAAATTGACATCTTGAATAAAAGAAAAAAGAAAAATTTCATTTGGGGATTAGAGCCCTTTAAAATGTTTGTTTTGCTCCAGTTTGGGTTTTGAATTATGTTAATTAGGTTAATTAATAGCAGTTGTGACTTTTTTCCCTCTCATTTTATTATCCGTCGTTACGAGTTACATAGTTACAAGATCGTTTGTGTGAAACGTGGAGTTTGCAATCTGTTTAAAATAGCGATTCATTAAAAACGTTCATTGACTATGTTGTTTGGTGTTCCCCACCCATGAGAACAATGGATTCGAATGTTTCCTTTCATATCGCGGATTTAAAATTGAAAGCCTCACGCTACTAAAAACGCCTTCATACACTTACACACAAACACGTGTATATACAGTATATATACATGCACACTCGGCACACATATCCGAGTCGCAAATTGGCCGTAATAAGTGGAAATTCGACGGGATCGCAAAATAATTTGGTTCAAAGTTGCGGCTCCGTTTGCGTGAATCCGCAGGACGGGAGGCTGGGAAACTCATCTCAAATTTGAACTGATTTCCTGCGGGGAGCTCGGAGATTTCGATCCGGAAATTATTCCTGATGGAATGGCGGTAATGAATTAGAGGTTTTCTCTCCTCATTGTGAATTTTATCTCGTTTTGAAAGTTTCGGGAGGAGAAACCCTGGGGAAGGGTTGGGGGTTGAAGCTTCGGTCGAATATTCGACAGAAACGGAAAATGTTGCGGTCGACGTTGCGGATCAGGTATTTTGGTCACCTGGAAACCAAAGTTTCTTCGTTTTGAGTTTGAAACAAGTTAGTCCGTTTTCGTAAACTATGTCCCTCGAAGTGTAATGATACACAAACATCTCCCTCGTTGTAACCTTTTTGTCCGACCCGACTTATACAGTGACTCCTTTTGAGGAATGCCGCCAAAGAAAAACTTCCCAAATTATGGGTTAGGGTAATAAATAACTTCCGTTTTTTTTTATGTGTCATTTATTCTGATTAAGACACTAAAACCAAGGATTTTATTTCATAAGTAGTGCAATGTTAAGAGAAGACTTTTTGTCAGAAATGTTTTGCACATGTAGAAAGATTCCATTTCATTAATAGTGCACACTAAAAATTTTTGCATTGACAGATGTTTTAGTGTCATCCTCCTATTTGTTTATTTTATGTGATAAATTCCTTTGCACACACAAATTGACAACTAAAAAGACATTATCTGTTAATTTGAATAATTTTAAGAATATGTCATCTTAAATTTAGTTATATATAAGTGTGCATTATTTATGAGATGAGTTTTTGGTATAACTATGCGTTATTTAGAAAATGAGTGGGTTGTGGTAGTGAGCCATATTTGTGACATGAATTCTTTCTCAAAAGTGTGGTGTAGTTTTGAAATGGAATCTTCCTGAATGTGTGCAATACTTTTGAAATGGAATCTTCCTGAAAATGTGCAGTATTTTTGAAATAAATTATTCATGGAATGTGAATGTGATTTTTGAAATGTTTGAAATGTTCTTTTGAAAGTGTGCAATATTTTTGAAATGAATTATTCATGAAGTGTGCAATACTTTTGAAATGGACTCTTCCTGAAAGTGTGCAATATTTTGAAATGAATTATTCATGAAGATGTGTAAGGCTTTTGAGATGGAATCTTCATGAAAGTGTGCAAGAATTTTGAAACAATTGTGCAAACATTTGATATGAACTCTTCCTGAAAGTTTGCAATACTCGTGAACTGAATTATTCATGGAAATGTGCAGTACTATTGAAATGGACTTGTCTTGAAACTGTGCAGTACTTTCGAAATGAATTATTCATGGAAATGTGCTTCACATATTCATCTTCATATCTATGACTGAATAGATATGCAAAATATATCTTCATATCTATGCAAAAGATTATCTACGAATGGAGACCCAAAAAAGGAAAAGTGGCTGAAGAGGTCCCGGAAAATGCAATTTTCCCATTTTTACATGACATACTTCGAGGAAAGTCCTCTTTGAAAATTCTTTAATGTTTTCTTCAATGACAGTAATGGACAGTTAGATCCGAGGGTGACAGGATTTCGGTAACTTTGTTACTAACAATTTCTAAAAACACTTGATTTAAAATTCTTCCTGCGTTGACAAGAATTCAAAAAGCAGAAGGGAGGACGAAAGTGAAGAGGAAAAATTTTTTGTTCCTTGTTCACATCCTAAATCCAGATAGCTGCCTCTCTCTCTCTCTCTCTCTGTCTCTTGAAGGAAGTGTAAAAGCATAGAACAAGAGACTGATGAAGGATGACGTGACTTAAAGAACAAATGAAAAGGAAGCGGACGAAGGGGCGACAAGTTAATGTAGGGCGAAAATTTTATGTAAGCACTTTATTTTTACATGGCATTGTTTAAATAAAATATTTTACGACGTAGGGACTTGGGCCTTCGTTAACACTGGAAACCAAAATGGTGGAAAGCTGTTTTTGAGATGTGAACGAGTCGGAGGGATAAACATTAACAAACAAACAAAAAGAGAGAGAGAGAGAGAGGAATTGAGCTTTTGGGATTTAGTGCACATTTAAATGAGTGAGCGAACGTCGGGTTGATTTAAATGAAAATTCGCCCGCCGCCCCGTGAATGGCTCACATAAAATTGCAAATTTATTTTGCTGACTGCAAATAAAATAATTTATTCCTTCTACGTGATTCTCTTTATTGAGATCTAAACAAAACAAAATTTTTTTTTCCCTCTCCTGACTGGTGTATTGGCTACAGTCATAAATAACTTTCCGTGGAAGTGAATGTTTAATGCACTTTTTTTTTACGAACAATGCATTTCTAAGTAATGCACAGTAGTGCTAAAAACTAATTTTGTAAATGATGGAAACTGGTATGAACAGTTTACAGTAACTTGTCGCCGTTTAGACGTTTAGAAGTTGGTAGGCCCAATATAGAGGTTGTGGCAATGTCAACCATAGTCAGTAAATACGGGTAGTAGTGTAAATACTGTTAAGGGAAACATTCGAATACAGATTTTACCCGCCACGAACCTGTATTGGTACGCCTGTATCAAGTGATAGTGTTAGTTTCTCTTAGAATGTGAGCGAGTAGGGTACCACAGAGGTGACTTATCCGGAGGACAGAATAGTGACCTAGTCCCAGGATTAAGGCTAAGACTCCGGGCTATAAAAATTCTCAAACATGTAATATCATAAATATTATATATATTTATATTAAATCCGTAAATAATGTAAGCAATTTATTCATAATTCATTTCAAAAGTAGTGCACACTCGTTGCTAAAAGTAGTTATAGAAATACTGAACATTTATATACGAATTATCGAAATGTTTCAATGTTTCATGCTTGAAATGTTTTCAAGATTCGTTTCATAAATACTGCACAGTTCTTTGTAGATTTCATTTCATAAATAATGCACACCGACTTGAGCTTGTATTATATTGTAAACTCGTTGCTGAAAGTAGTTCTATAATCACTGAATTATCGAAATGTTTTCTTGCATCCCTTTCATAAATATTGCACAGTCTTTTGAAGATCTCATTTCATAAATAATGCACACTGACCTGAGTTTAAATCATAAGTAACGAGATCCGTTACTAAGGACTTATTTCATACCTAAGAGCACCTGTTTTCGTGATCAGTACGCAGTTTGATAAACAACTCATTTCATAATTAATGCACACTTCTCAGAAGAGTTCATTTTATAAGTGATTCATGTTCGCATAAATTCATTTCATTCATCACGTGTACAGAGAGCTTTTGGTCATGAATAATACAGTCTGTGGTCAAGATTTTATTTCATTATTATTGCACATCTGCAGAAGAGGAAGAAGTGTTTTGAAAGACAGTGCGCACTTTTACGAGGTCTTCATTTCATAAATAACGCACAGTTTTTAATGAAATGTCATTTGAAACGTGATTGACCAGTCTTACCGAGAATTCATTTCATAAATCATGCACTGCTCTGTGAAGACTTAATCGAATTAGATGTCTGGTAAAATAACAACGGAAGTTATTTATGACTCGAGTTAACATTTGTCGAGAGAAGAAGGAGAAATGTTCGCTGCGAGATTGAGATCTTCAAGAAGTCAAATTGTCAGAGTTGAAAAACAAAAACATCAGTTACGTCGCTAGCGTACCTGAATCTTTTGGCCCCGAGTTTAGACTTTTATCTAATGGTTGTAGATTTTATTTATTTATTTATTTATTTATCTTTCTTCTTTTTTTTATTTTTATTCTCGATCATAAAAATTTCGCAGCTTCCCGTTCCATCTTCGTCCGTTAATCTCCGTTTAGTTCATCTCGGAATTGTCGAAATTTCCTTTTACGCGTTTACTTAATTGTTGGCGAGTGTTTCTTATGTGAATGGCACGGGAGGGCCTTTCTCTACTTTAAGGCGTGGAAACACGAAACAACTGAGACGTGTTACCACTCATAAAAGAAGGTAATAAACATTAAATGGAAGCAGGTTATAAAAAGAAAAAGAAAAGAAGACCGAGGAGATCTGATGAGGTTATTAGACAAAACGATGGTATATTACCACACCTTCGGGTGAGAGGAGGATGAGGGGCCCGGGTTTTAATATCGTAGCAACCTTCCGATGCAACGAAAGGCAAAAAAGAAATAGGAATCGAGACAAAGGTCTCGGAGAACGAATCCCTTCATCGGAATTTGGAAAATTCCAGTTGAACCACAATGAAGCGAAGTAATTTTCGTTTTAATGAAATTACCCGAAGAACTAACCCACCCTAGATGACCTCAACGCCCTTCTTTCTCACCCGAAAATACTTCAATTATCTATTTTTATGCTCTGGAAAAGGTTATCAGACCAGTTTTTGAGAATGTTGCCAAAAAGAAGAGAATTTATTAAGGTTTTAAAAGCGATTAAATTTTTAATAGCACTTTTTTGGTGTCTTCACCGGACGGGTCGGGGCCATTCCGAATCTAGGTGTTGCTTCGTCTTCCTAACTGTTCTCGGACATAAAAGAAAGTTTTGACTTAACAGCCTGTATAGTCGTTAAATTCAGTCGTGAGCGTAGCATTAAGGGGGTGTAGAGGACACACCATAACCCCAGAAGCGGATGAAGGAAGTATTATGAGTCTCTCGGGAGATGAGAATGAGATACGAGGGAGTTGGGGGTGGGAGGGAACTTAAATAAAGTAGAAATTCTAAAGAAAATAGAAAAACTAATCGCAATGGAATGGAATTATGTCAGTCGTCATTTTGGAAAACGCCTAATTGAATTTTGAAAGATCTCTAGTAATAATGTTTTCCATGTTCTTTCTTCCCTTCCATTTCAATACAAACAAATTATGTTGAATGTTGTAAACAAATGGTTTTCATGGAACAAAAGTAAATTGAAGAAAATTACCTAAAAAGGGTAAAAAGAGGAGGGATTTATAAATATTTAAATTTTCGGTTTCTTATTTTTGGGGGGCGGGGGCTTATTGTTTATCGTATTTTGTAAGGTCAAACGAAAATGGTTTCCGAGTTGTCTGTTTTGTTTCTTTGTTCACATGGAGGTTGGGAAGAGGTTATGTCGTATAGTGATTTGACTAAAGTCTGGAATGACTACAGTACTCGACTTGGTTTTGAGGAAGGTTCACTCAAATCCGTACTGGGATTTGTTTCATCGAAGGTGTGTCCCTAAATCTGTAGTTCTGGTTTCAGTTACCAGTTGGTTTTGTACTCTCGTCTGCACTATAATTTACTTGAGTAATAACTACGTACTAGTGCCACGATTCCATTTGTTTCCTTACGTTCGAACGAGCTTCTATATATCAGCATACTGGGAGTAGTTTGTCCGTTTTTTATTGGACAGGGTGGGAGTAAGCCTCAAAGAACTCGGGGTCAGAGTGATCCAGAGAAATTGTTAGAAAGGCCAAACTGATCTCTAGTCGTAGTACTGTAGTAGCCGTAGTATTGTAGTAGTAGTACTATGATTATAAACACTCAACCATATTCTGCGATGTACTGTACATATGAACGTTGTCCGCCATGGTGGTTCCAATTTGACATTCTCTGTCTATCAACTATTGCCTACACACAGTGTTAGAGGATCTTTAAGTTTTTAAAGTCAAAGGGTTTGGTATGCATTATCTATGAAAAATGTTCCGAGGATGCAAGAACAGCCCACATATAGCCCTGACGATGATTAGACTAAAGTAGAACACGCAGGTGAAGAGATTAAAGACAAAAAGAAATTCGGGAGGTAAGATGTACCTTGATAAGACAATAAACCACGCCAGGTACTCTAAAATTGGTACAGGATGATGGTACTGTTTAGCTTTATCTTTGTGTTAAGTTGGCAACCATGTGTAATACTATTAAGCATTTTTCGTAATGTATATTGCATGTGAGGGTCATATTTATACAATAGTATACATTTAAGTGTTAATACGTTAAATGTATGTAAATATTACCCTTCGTTTTTGGAGTTACGCGATTTAATTTCATTTTAAGAACTAATTTATATATTTTTTTGGTGCTTTAGTTGTATTAGTAGTAGTGGTAAAACCAACGATTCTTTTGGTTGTATCAGAGGGTTTTTAGCTTGGGTGAAGATTATTGTTGTAACCCCAGGAGCCCCCAAGAGGTGAGAGAGGAAAGGGAGGAATATAATGTTAATATTTCTAATTATTATAATTATATATTTTGTGTATAACCACATTATATTTAATTAATATATTATCATAATTTTAATATTGATGGTCTGTGGTGTGGTGGTTAAACTTTTGGCTTAAACTGCAGATGCTATGATCGTAAGTTCGAATCCTCCTCCTGTTTACTGTTATACTCAAGGCTTGAGAAGGGGTTATATAGTATTGAAAGTATGAATAATAATATTTAAATATTTGTTTTCTTGACTGTTACTGTAATCAATCATTTTGCTGATATGAGATAGCGAAATTTTTGGTTCTGTATTAATGATTATAATTTTGAAACTGAGTTTTGTTCTTATTTATACTTTAACTATACGACAGAGTTAAAAGTAGTAATAACGTAAAAATCGTGACTGCTCTGTTACGTTTCTTGATGATAGAGTTGATATCGTATTACTCTCTTTTGAACCTTGTCCTTGCCCTCCCAAGAATTTCCCTTTTTTATACCTCCTAGGTATCAGTTTCAAGAGTCGACTTCCTCATAACTTTCTCTTGATGAGACTTCAATGCTCTCTTGGCCTTTTAGCCTTTTTCAACTAACCTCCATATCTGATGGCGTTTTGTAAAAATTTTTTTCATTTCTTTCCCCGATTATGTGTGACATTCAAAATGGGTTGGCAATCAACAGGCCCATGATGCTGCGGCGGATGTCATGCGAACCACCTCTTAGGTTCGAAGTTTTCCGTCCTCCGGGGCGTCGCTTTCCCTCTATTTTCACCTCCATGATGAGCTGGAGTAGTTTGTATTTGTTGTGTCCAAAGTATTGCAGTTTCCGGCTCTTAACTTCGTACACCAACTCCTCTTTGCCCATACGGGTTAGCACTTCCACGTTAGTCATTCGTCTCGTCCAGGCTACTCTAAGCATGCGGCGGTAAAGCCACATCTCTTGGAAAGGAGGGTAGGAAACCTTAAATTTTAATTAAACAAATCGCTCAGAGGCCTACAGATAAATTCGTGATAAATTTAGTTTTAAACTCGGGCTCCCAAATTTCCTTAAATCGATGAACACATCAAATTTCGAACGAGTTAAACGTCGAAAGCGTTCATTGATTCGAAGTCGGACTAATGAACCCGTGACACCGCAAATGACACACCGGCTAATTTTAAAATCTTTTGTCGTCGAAACCGATGATTTCCTTTTCGACTAGATTTTTAAATCAAGAATGAGAGAATGAAATCAGTCAGTGATTACTTAATAACCATGTTTTTGGTTTCACGTGCTGTTATTATTATTATTATTATTTCGTGTGCGAATATTTCGAAACAATTCACCTTTTTGTAAACAATAAAGTTCGAAAATAGTTTTTATGACTTGAATACCGTGCCGCCTTTATTTTTCTTTCTTTTCGAAAAGAAAAAGTCAAAACCATAATTTGGATTACTCAAGACTTAATTTTTCACACTTTTGAATAAATTTGTTTAAACTAATTAAATGTTCAATTGTCTTTAAAAAAATGGCGTAGAAGGAAATAATTTTTGCTTTCGTTGGTTTAATAAGTCGTCTGCTCAAAATACTCATCATCGGTAGTAATTAACGGATTTTTAACTGATAACTTGTAATTAGAACCGTGGTACAAAAAGTTTTTCTTTTCTTCTTTGATGTCGAGTATCCCTGGTTTTGTTTTTTTTTTGTGCTGGCAGACAGAAAACGAAAATTTCGAAAGCTATTAAAGGGTCTATCCGTTTCGGCAGACAAAGGGCGGCTTTTAATCCCCGAGGGGCTTTAGTCTTCTGTTATCTCGACATTCCGGGCTGGGGGAACAATGTTTTACCATAGAAAGCCATTTTTAATTTCGAAAGCGATATCTTCGTTTAATCTGACTTCGTTTAACTCCGGCTTAATTGATTGATAAGTCTTTTGCTTGAATTCACGTGTGGATGAAGATTTTCACTGTAGGGATGCAGGGGAGGTGGGGGTTGGGGGATTAAGAGAGGAGCTGGGTTTGGGGGGGTGTGTGGAAGGGTTTTAAAATTTGTATTCAAGGATTCTTGTGTGTCCGTCTTTTGAATTTTAATCGTTGCTTCAATTAATTCTCGTTTTTTTCTGTTTTACTCTTTGTTCTTCTGAGTTCTGTATACAACTAACCTTTATGGCCGCGGGGGGTTTGTATGGTAGTACTTCTTTGATGTTTGGAATAAGCTAACAGCTTGATGTTCTTAAGCAACTTTTATGGTCTTCGGGCTGGGAGTAAATTATACACAAGTTGCTCTAAAACAGTGATTCCCATCGCCATCCATGAACCTCTTTGGATAGTTAGAACTTGACCCAAACCCCCAAAATCAAAGAGCTACCTGAATGTATAGTATAAATATCACCAGTTAAAAAAAATCGTTTTATTTAAGAAGTATATATTGAAATTATAACTTAAATTCAGTGGGAATATGTTTTGTCGATGTTCCTTCACAAGAGGTGTTACATAACTCTCAGGACATCGAAAAGAACCTTGATGACTCAGCTTAAGAACTGCTGCCGGGTATAACACACCTCACCAACAGAAATTTTATAATATCATAAACTAAGAGAAGTCTGTAGTGTACTGGCTTAAGTGCTAGACTAAGAAGTTATAGTCGCGAGTTCAAATCCTCCTCCCGTATCTTGTTATACCCCCAAAAAGGGTGAAAGACGGGATTAAAACTCGAATATAACTCGAGTATAATATTATAAACTAAAAATATAATTTATATCACATAGAAGTAATATACTTGTTGCGATTTATGTACAAAGTTATAATATACAAATAATACATGATAATGTTGGAGCATAATGTTTGAGTCTAACAAGCGCAGGCCTTGATATAACTTACTGACAGGTATATATAATAAAGATATCTATCAGACAAGATTACCTATAGGATTTCATAGAGGAAGGGCACCTGCCAAAGTCCAGTCTCATTAACCTCTTGAAAACAAGTCGTGACGATTATATATGTGTCAAGCTCTTAAGCTAAGAAGCTTTATACTAAACGAACCAGACTTTTACTCTTGTCTTTTGACTTATAAATTTTTTTTATACTTTTAAACAATTACTATAACCTGTTTTTAATATTTATGACTTTATTATATCTCTTTAAGGTATGATATGATATTGGTTGCTCCAAATAATTTTTAAAAAAATGAGTTTTGTTTGATATAGTGGGTCTCTAATTTTTTCGGCTGGTTATTAGCGGCCCAAATTCAAATTAGGCTCGATGAAGTCATTTATACATCAGTTTGATTGCTTTGGTGGTCAGTTTCGATGTTTTGTTTGTGATACGTTATGGTTTGTTTATGTAAACAAACGTTTGAATGGTCTTTTTTTGTTGGCTCCGGTCAATTATTTAAAGATGATCCTAGTCATCGACCCATTTCAACCTTGTAAGGCCTTAGCTTACGCAAATAGAATTGAAACGGACCGAATTGGATGACGTCACTCGGTGAACTATTATTAGGTCGAGTCGTAAATGAATTCCAATGAAGGCGCAATAAATATTGAATGGTTGTGTGGAGGACATTTTTCCATAAATAATGCACAGTTTCGTGGAGAAGTCGTTTCAGTAATAATGCACACTTTCGTGAAGTTTTTAGTATCGGCTTTGAAAGTTATTAGACTAAACTGTGTTTGGGTTTTATGTGTACGTCAGTGGTTTCCAACCTTTTCTACCTGAAAAAATTTTTGGGCTACCTTAAGTATTCTAAGAATATAATTTCATAAATAGTCAACCGTGGTGTCATTGAAAAAATGCTGTCGTTCCAGCAAGAGTATGGATGGATGTTTTAGAATTTGTACCAGAAAAATTCGCTGCGAGGATTGTGGATTACGTAAACCTATTTTGACACCCAGTCGACTTTTTTGGTTTGTAATCAGCTGCATGCCCCCCTTGTAACAGTCCCCACAGGTTGGAAACCAGTAGTCTACGTGTTTAGAGTTTATGAAGCGAATTCGTCCTTGAAGTGTGGAATTGTATAGTTCTTCATACTGGTGTGCGATATTTATGAAACAGATTCTTTCTGAAAGGAAAATAAATTTCGGTGTAGAAAACCGGAAGTCATTTATGACTCGTTCCAACATTCTGAAGGGGGAAAAAGTCGATTAGTGCGTTTCGTATATCACTTTGCCTGGAAACTCTTCCCCAGATGTCTTCCCTTTGAAGCCATTAAAACTTATTTCTTTAGATTTTTCAAAAGGAATTTCGACATCTTCTCCCCTCGCTATCTCTCAACTCTCTCTCTTCTGCTTTTACCAGAAGACCTTTCTCTCGTCACAGCCTCGTATTCAATTCTCGGAATGGAAAACGCGAAACGGATTAAAATATTAAAATCGATACAAGATAATAATATCGGAATGTTTAATTCATGACATCGCGATATGTAAAACATGTTCGTTCGGGACACAAGGGATTTGGAGGAGAGAGAAAAAAATTTTTTTCTTATAATTGATGGTAAGCAAGATGAAAGAAGCCTAATTGATCGGGTCGGACACACGTTCAAGAGGTCAAGTGTTCAAGTCTTTCTCCTCATTCAAGAGTTGTCGAGGTTTTTTATTTATCTGTACACACGAAATTTGGTCGTTCGTAGATAACATCCGTTTACGAAAGAGGAAAAATCTGTTTTCATTTTGATCACACTCAAATAATCACGGTGACGTTTTTATTGGGAAATTAATTTTTGTTTGAAAGGTTAAAGGAAGGCGGTGGGGAAAGGTGGTTTGGTTTAGGTTGGTGAGGATGTTTGGTCACCTGCTGGAAACTCAAAATTTTTCAAAGAACAGAAGACAAAGTGTCGCGTGATTTACAATCGTCATTAAAATCGTACAAAGAGTCACGTGATCTTTTTAATTTTTATGTCCGGAATATTTTTTTTCCCTCCTTTTTATCTCTCTGTTTTGATCTAAATGTTTAATTAGTTTTTACGAGAAAACGTAAAAGAAATTTTTCGGATAAAAAATGCTTTTTGGAAAGGTTTCCGTGATTTTTTCTTTTCATTTCTTTGGCCTGATAAAAACGAGATCGTTAAAGGATGTATGAAGGAGGAAGTCGGGAAAATATTAATACAAACACGCGACAGATACAACGAAATAACTTCAAAGGGAGAAGTCACGACGGTGAAATTTTCCTCCAAACCACAGCCTTCGTGAAATAGAAAGCAAGGAAAAGTGGGAAAGAAGGAAAATAATTCACATTTAAGAAATAAAAATTGAAAAAAATAAAGAAAATCCAAAAGTCACATGAAGAGAGGGAAAATAATTTCGGCGTGACGGTTTCGGGGAAAAGAATGTGTACAGGTTTAGGGAAAAGGCAAAGTGCCAAGAGAAGATGAATAATAAATTTAAAAGAAAGCCGACATAGAAAAGGAGAATAAGGAGAAATGGCGTGCCAAATTGCCAGGAGAGAAGGAAAAATGTTTAAAAGGAAAAGTGGAGAAGACTGAAAAAGAAAATTTTTGTTTGGTGTTCAGGTGGTACACTCGGTCAGCATTTATGGAGGAGAGAGAGCACTGTATGGCTGTATAAATGTGGATATTGTAATTAACAAAATCTTAATTAGACTTAATTAATTCATCAAAAGTACTGTTAGTAATTGTTTGTTTAGGTTTAGTAGTCGTTTGGCTGTCACGACTAATTTGGGGTAGTGAACTGGATTTCGTGTTGACGAAACGGGAAAAATTTTTTGAGGATGTTTTAAGACGCCATTTTGGGGCGATGGGTTGTAAAATGGAAAATTCTGGGAGATGAGGAATTTTTTGTTCTTTCTCTGGTCATTTGAGACGTCGTTTCAACCACCCTTTCACTCTTTTGAATTATTTATTTCTTCTCTTTTGGGTCTCCTCCATTTTTTGTCCATCTTCCATCCGTTTTCAGTTTTCGTAGGGAACTTTTCGACCTTACTTTGACACGATTTGTGTTTCGCGAGTATTTCAGAGTTCTGTGTATTGATATTCTATTTCTAACAGTGTGCATTATTTATGAAATGAATTAGTCATGAACGTGAGCGTTACTTTGATATGAGTTTCTTTGGGAGTCGTGAAATTTGATGTGTGATTCTCAGTTATTTGAGTTCTTTATCGTGGATTGTGCATTATTTATGGAATATGGTCTTGTTTTGTGGGTGCCAAAATTTCGATGAATCTTCTCAAAGTTCGATTCAGCTATTTCCTTGAGTCTATTCGAACTAGACGTGTGTTGGTTCTAGCTACACAATTTTTTTTGGTTTCGAATAAACAGTTACGAGCTAAGTTACAGCTATTAGTGCTTAACTCTACTTACGAGGTACTTAATACTAAGCTCGGATCAAACTCTTGAGAATGAGAAGATAAGAAAGTGAGAGAGCAATTCAGTGATGACCTCGTTTTGAATGTAAACCAATTTCCAGTGCAATTAACGTTTATAAAACAGGAGGCAGGATGATGCAAGGTTCGCTGACTGGATCCGTTGATAGTGGTCGTCGGAGAAAAGGAAAACACAGTAAACCACAAAATGGCAATCCCTCCAAAAGGAGTCATTTTAACCAAGATTGTTAGAGATAAGAGCTCGAGCTATGAATACAAAAAAAAGAGTTTATTTAAAAAAAAGGCAGGAATCCCATTTTCTTTTATGTTTTTGGTTCATATTAGAGAAGCCGGAGAGAGATAATTCCATTCCGACAATAAACGGAGATAAAAATTGTTGGTTTGTAACTTTTTGAATGAGATGCGGAGTCGTAAAAAAATTTGAGACGACAATAAAAATTTACGACAATTTAAAATTTAGATCCGGGGATGGGAGAATGCGGAATGAAAAAAAAAGAACCACAGCAACAGCGAAAAACACAAAAAATCATTTCGAGGATTCATATGTCCGACACATCTTCCCTCCCCACCCCGGATAAGAAATGTGGAGGAAAACTATTTTGGAAAACTCTGGTACTGGTTTTTTATAAAATCCGAGAGACCCAGAAAGTAAATGAACCGTGAAAAAAATTAAAAATAAGGAAAAATTAAAATTCGGAAAAACCCGTTCTGAGTCATCCCGGGGGAAATTCCATAAACCGAGTAAACAGGAAATGAAAGTTTGTGCAACCGTAAGTTTTGGAGTGCATTCCCCAAATTAATAATTGTTGAAAAATTCATCAAATCCGAGGTTCGTTATGTATTTTAGGAACGGGTCTGCGCATGCGCGATGCCCTTGCATCGGGTTGTTAAGCCCACGATTTTGTTATTCACTGAGCCAGAAATTTATTGGGGGATGATCTCTTTGGAAATATTTGTTTCGTTCTAAGCTTGTTTTTCGGGGGTTGGGGGAGGGGTTGCTTTTGTCGAGATGTTGATAGTGATAAGCCTGATACATATTTTCTTGAGTGTGGTTGGTTTTAGCGCCTTAACCTCCCTCTAAACCTCCTCGTCTCTTAAAAAATGAAATCCCCCGCGCCGAAACAATTTTAAACATTTAATTTAGTGCGCTCCACTATAAATAAACTGCAGCTATAAAAAGTGAAAACGTCAGGTCTATAAAACACGCGGTTTTATCTAAAATTTACGCCGTGAAATGCGGATTTAATTGCCACCATTACTGCTCACTTTGGATCCAAATTTTTTTTATGCCTCGGAAGAGAAGAGAGGAGGAAAAAAATGAAAACAGCTAATGCAAGCATACGTCAAGCGTATGATTGATAAAAATCCAGTTCGTATACTTGTGAAGGGCTGTTGGAGTGGTGGAAAGGGCGTAGCTGCTGCGGGGAAAGAGGGCAACGCCATAACTTCTTTCCCTTCTTCTCTCGATGGCTTTTAGGGAAATTTCCAAATAGACGAACGAAGGAATAAGGAGTCTAAGTAAACAGAAGCTGATAGGTTAGAGGGAGTAGTGACAGATATTTAAGGGCAGACGGGGTGTTTTGGTGTTTACGACTAGTCTCGGTTATAAACACATGGTTCTGGATAAACAAGAAAAAGAAAACGTAAAAACCGCATCAGACAAATCAATTAAGTTCGTTCTCATAAAAAAAAGAGGAATAAACAAATTACAGAGAGAGAGAGATGATAGAAGATACGGAGATGGATGGTTGTAGTTCCGAAATCTAGGCGTTAAGGAAAAAGTTCTCCAGAAGGATGAACATCAGAACGAGAGAGAATGTTATGGGCCAAGAATTTTTTTTTTGAAAAGAAAACTCGGCGGTCGATGGCTCTTTGGGTTAATTCATAGCGTGACTCAGTGTCCCAAATGATTTATGACGTTAAGGTGCGGCCAATTATGAAAAGAAAAATTCGACTAAATGGATGAAATTGTGTTAAGATCGCTGAGCGTAAAGCATTCGGACATTTGGGGATGAAGGTCAACGGACAATAGATTTTTAAAAATATTTTTATACAATTTGTGACTTGTGGTTTGAATTTTGCAAAGTCAATTCAAATGGTCTTTGGTAATTTTTTAAAAACACTTTGTTGTGCTTTATAAACCCATGTGTGTCATCTTGCCGTCGTGCTGTTGGGTGTTCAAGTTAAGTACTTAGACACCTACATGGAAGTATGCTACCTACTGCTGGTTGTCTCCAAATCTGTTTTTCAACTTCTCTTAACTCATTCCATAATCAATACTCGCTGTCAGGAAGTAGTTAAGTGGTAGATAACAGCACTAAAAACAGATGAGTTGAATTATTAAAGAAACTGTGCAATATTTTTGAAAAATTCCCCACCAAACTCTTGAAATGAGTCTCACCAAAATTATTCAAAATTTATGAATGAGGTCTTCCTAAGCGTGTGTTACTTCTAAATAAACAATCCTTTAGTCAGAGTGTGCAATACTTATGAAATGAGTATACTCGAAAGCTTTTATTAGTTTTGAAATCACATCCTTCATGAAAGTGTGCAGTATTTTAAAAAACATTCAACCAAATTTTTTTGCGTGTAAAATGAATTTTAAGTGAATCTGTGCATTATTTATGAAATATTAAACAGTTTGATGGTTCACCGGAAGTTGGGAAAAAATATTTTTAAACCCAAACCGTGTCCAGAAATCACCTTATAAGTCGAAACGAGCTTTTTGTTTTTGGTTTCCTCTAAAATTTATCGAGTTTTATCCCAAATCTATTCGTGTCGATCGATCAATCAGTCAATCAATCAATCAGTTCTTGTTCTTGCCAGCGGAAATCTTCATCGATAACAAAGTTAGGTTTTTCAAAGAAAATTACGAAAAGTACTCGAGCGGAAGTTTTTTGTTTAAGACTTTTCCGCGTTTGATTAAAAGCTCCGATAAAGCAAACAATAACAGAAGGATAAAATAACAATGGAACATTTCTGCTGAGTTGGATTATTATTTTGTTAGAGTCTGAAGGGACGATTTAAAAGAATTTGAGTTGGGGCGGGGTGGGGGGGGGAAGGATTTTGTTTGGTTTTGAAAAAAGGCCCGGAAAAAAATTTTTCGAAAGAACCCCCATGAAAATGGCATCGATGGCTGACTTGAATTAGTTTTTAAAACGGGAACAATATAATGTGACACCAACTTGTTCGTTATACTGTATTGTTTTTTTTTATACTTTGACAGCCATTTTGTTTTTAATATTTGAAACGTGGAAAAAAAAACAAAAACGAAAAAGCTTATTAAATTGTTTTTGAAAAAAAGGGGAAAAACGATTTTCAATTTAAAACAAAAAATCCTTTATTTATCTGGCTTATCTTCATCAAGTCTTGCTTACTTTTCCATTCCGCTTTGGTTGGGGGCCGGGGGTGGCTTATTCCTGTTCCTGTTGTCGGTTTAACCTTTTTGAAATTTTTCTGCTTTTTAGGCTTTCGTTGTTTTTCAATTTCGTGGAGTCATCTGTGATTTTTAGTTTCCTTTCGGTTATACAACTGAATTTGATTGTTTCAGTCGGTTTCTTGTGATTTTTGTAGTCTTGTATTGGTCTGCTGTGCCCTTTATTCTTCCCCTCTGTTCACGAATTTAGGTTTCTATTAGAAATTCTTAGTAATAGTTGTATCTACTCAGGTGGAGTCTCTGTTGGACTTAGTACCATGTCTATTAGCCATGGAGGTGTCTAGCTAGGATAAGTCGATTGGAGAGATATCTGATTCGGGTGAGTGGTCTTTGGAAACTGACTACCGAAATAATGCTTGAAGGTTGGAACTGAGGTGACCAGCTTGAAGCTGGATCACCTGGTGTAGAGTCGTGGTTGTTTAGATTCCGGCAGTGTCACATCATCCCCGTGGCAAAGGGTAGTCTTCCTCATTGTTTGGTTTGTCAACAAAAAGTTAGGCATTCATCCTCTTATTATTAGTACTAAAGATCCTGAGAAACGTGGTTAAACCTAAGCGCAGGTTCATTTAGGTCTATTCGACTTGGATGAACTAGTTTTATCTTAGAAAAAGTGTGCATCACTTATGAAATAAGGTGGTGTGTGAATTTCAATTACTTGAAGCCCTTTTCTCACTCGAGAATACGTGAATGGGGTCCTGTTTATTTCATAAAAACTGCACACTTATGTGGAGTCTTTTTTTCATAAATAATGCACACTTTTCACAACAGTCTAGTGATTCCATGTACCTGGCGTTTTGGTAATTGGTCTGTACAGCCCTTGTTGTGCCTGTAAACTTTCCCCAACTTCAAAATCCTGCTGAGTTTCACTAAATATTTTCTTAGAAATTATTCGAGAATCTTTAACGTTTCCTCTTAGCTGGCAAACCCAAACCCAAAAGAACGGGACATAGCTCAAACTAAAATGGCGGAACAGAAACTAATAAATAAAAATAAAATAAATTAAATCGGTCACCCGGTTGATGTTGTTTAGAGTCTTGTAGATCGATTTTCAAAAAGATAAACTCAGCGAACCCAAATTGGCGTGATGAAGCTTCCAGCCCAGAAGACAAAAAAATTATTCTATGACAGCCGAGTTTTTATCTTCTCTAAGACAGATGAAGAGTCGGATAAGTTAAATGGGCGGTCAAGGAACTAATAAGTAGACGGTGGATAAAATTCCAAAAAGAAATTCCTTATTGATCTAAGTCTTGAAATTATGTTAACGAAACTTCTGTGAAATGAGGAGGAAGTTTAGAGTTAAGAGAAAGCGGTGGAAGAAGGGAAATTCCCTGCGGAGATATTATTTTTAAAAAATTGTTAATTTAAATTTCAGAAGAGAAATGGGATTGGAACTGGATGCAAGGTTTCTATGTTAGAATGGGATGATTGGGAGGTTGGGGGTGGAGGAAGGAAGGAAGCTTTTAACTCTTGCAAAAAGGAAATTTCATTTTTTTTGTTAATGGCCTTCTCTCAAGGCACCCAAATCCAAATAAAAAACGTTCATTTGTTTATAAAAGGCGGCGGCGCCTGGGTGGGGTATTCAAAAAAAAGAAAAACAACTCATCTTGCCCTCTGAGCCCTTTTCCCTTCTGCTGCCTTTTCGAAATCCTCGTGTTGTCCGTCATCATTCAAACATCAAAAGTCATAAAAATCGTGTTAAGTTAAATAAAAAGGAAGAAAGAAAGACGAAGAATTTCTTTTAAAGTTTATTACTTTTTTGAGTCCATGGAGGATCTCGTCATCGTTGGCAAATGTCTGGCTGGCACTGTCAAAAAAAAAATGTTTTGTTTACAAATGTTATTCTCTTTCCTTTGATAATGTTTTTAAGAGGTCATTTTGACAACCGTGGCCTTGTCAGATATTGTCAGGTATTTGCCATGTTTTTCGTTTTTTTTTTCTTTCCTTTTTTGTTTTTATTTTATTTATATTATCTCAATCTCATTGATGACGATGATAAAAAGGAAATTTCTAAGAAAATTGTGTTCGGGTGAGAACTCAATTCATAAGATTGGTCATCGCACTCGCGTCGCCGATGTTAATCTGCTTCCATTATTTATTTATTTTTTGTCTTAGTTCTAAAAACTCATTTATTATTTGTTTAGTGATTATTGTTATTTTTATTTATTTATTTATTTACTAGCGGATGTCACGTTGTCGCCGAACTTGTTAGTTTAATTGCGTTGAGTAACGTTATTTATGTAATATAGTTATAGTTGGGATGGTACACGGGGGATTGGTACAGAAGATCCCTGTAACTAGGGAGATATTGGAAATGTATATCGTCTTCTATTTATTTGTAGTGACTGGAGTGTCACAAAAGTTTTTACAATTTGGTTGTCGAAAGTTTGGAAGAACTTTTCTATCGATTGCTATGAATCTAACGTCTATATGACATCTAACGACCCGAACACTGTAACTTTGATTTTGTTATATATTTCATTGTTGTTTTTTGAACTTTTGTAATAAAATATACTGTGTGTATATATACAGTATGTTATTTGCCGGAATGAGGTGAATTCGTGAGA
Source organism: Columbicola columbae (assembly GCA_016920875.1). NCBI lineage: Eukaryota > Metazoa > Arthropoda > Insecta > Psocodea > Philopteridae > Columbicola > Columbicola columbae. Next base: position 10,909,063 of record JADMLL010000008.1, read on the forward strand.
TATAATGCAAAAAGCCCGAAATATTCTATGAGGAAATATAAAAAATATTTATAATGTACAAGTACCAAAATAGCGCGGTGGTTCTGATAGCCATTCGAGTGACTTACCGAGTGGTAGTGTTGCACTGACTGACCCTAGGCGGTCCCGTGCTTTACGGGACTCTCTTATAAGTTCTCATGCAGGTCTGCATGTCTGATACAAGTCGAGGCGTGTTTGATCTGGTCGGTATAATTATATACATATATATGCAGACGGTATGTATATAAATATATATTATTCTGCAAACTGAACAATGAATTCGGGAAAAAATCTTGTACAAAAGCTCTTCAAAAATCGTCGAGCTTTCTCTTACTCGAATTCCGAATATAATAAAAGCGGTATATGATCCACTGTATATATATATAATAACATAAAAATGTGCATAAAAGAAAGATTTGTACGTTAATTAAAATAGTAGGACTCGATGAAAGTGTGCAATATTTATGAAACAATCACTTGGTGTAAGTGTATATTATTTATAAAATCTAATACTTATAACAGGTTATATATATAACTGTATAAATATATAAAACTATGTGGTATATACTCCATATATACTCTATATATACACAGTAGATCTATTCCTCTCATCTACAGTGGATATTTACTCTCCTCTGTTTTCCTTCTATCTCATCCTATTCCTTCGTCTTTCTCTTATCCCATCCTTTAGACTGCACTTCCAGTCACATCCTATTATTATATATAATCGTAGAGTTACTAACAATATATGTAACCTTACATAACATTGCCTGACTTTATTGTATTTAGTAAGTAATTATAACCTGTCATCAGTATTAGATTTTGTGAATAATATACACTTACACCAAGTGATCGTTTCATAAATATTGCACACTTTCATCGAGTCCTACTTTTTAATTAATCTTTGTTTCATAAATTATGCACATTTTTATTATTTTGTTTTTGCATACTAACAAATTTTTGTGTTTCTCTTAAATATGTCATTTTGATAAAATGGAAGAATGTCATGAAATTTAAGAAGACTCGTTGTTTCATCACTACTTTTGGGCTATGTGCTATAAGAATAACTTTTGATGAGTCCCAGTTCAAGTTCTGACGTGCACATGGTGTTGGATTGGTGGATGTGTAGAGTTTGGTCGTGATCTCTTCATCCGGTTCTTTGAGTTATGCTGCCACATGTACTTAAACAAACATAATTTCTTTTATTTATTTATGTTGACTTTGTGTTTTCGAACAAGACAAATCTGCCGAATGGTTGATTTGACTTATTTGGTCGGGAACTGGGAACTATATCCGGTTTTGTGGTTCCTGTCAGGATCTTAACTCAAACACATACAAAGAAGAGTCAAGTTGTCGGATTTTTTGCCTCGTCCGTGGGCGCGGGCGTTATTTACCCGGTACCAGAAAATGTTAAGATCTTGGCAAAACCCACTTCCTTCGGCTGGTTCGAGGGAACGTGATCTTATCCGACTTCCTTTTCCTTTTTGATCTAATGGCATCACCGACAACATTTAATTAATCAACAGATTATTTTTTTAATTTTTAAATTGGATTCCTCGCCATATTTGCTATTTCATTCAAAAGACCGCTCGAAGGGGAGTCATTTCGTAGGAGAACAGATTTTGCCTGGATAACAGGCGTTCACTTCTTCCAAATGAGTTCTCTGCGTAACTTTTTGCATTACCCGTGATAGACAGCGAAGTCTTTCTGATTTTTTTGATGACAGCGATAATCCACGGTCTATTAATCCCCAGTCGGTAGTTTCTTTTAGTGGGGCACCGGAGTGAGGGAAAAGTGTTGTCGGAGAAATGTAACAGTTTTAACAAGGCAGATTAGCAAATCAGATAATTAATACTACGGATGGAGACGGGGAAAATGGCGGGTCAGCTTAATTAAGAACGAACATCTGTGAATCCTTAAGAGGTTTGCGCTGCCTTTTTCATCTCGTTTGTTACCAGGGAAAAAAAGGAGAAGACAAAAAACACGGATCTTCCTTAAATGGATGCGACTACAAATAGGGCTACATGCTCATTTATTTGCTTAATGACCGTGTGTCGCTTTGTGTTTAGCATAAACATGGCGGCTCTTAAGCGCGGGATGTGGTGGTGGGGGTTTCTTCTCTCTCCCGGTTTTTTATAAATTCAAGTGATTTTTTTGTTGTTGTTGTAACAAAAGCCCTCGAAATCACCACATTACGTAACGATTCCAAAATCATCCCTGTGTTTAATACTGTTTTGTTCTCTTCAGGCCGTCGCTACGGAGAGAGAGATAGAGAGAGCTGGGAGTGGTATATACTTTCCGCTTTTGACCCACCTTCTCTCCTCGGATTTTCATTCCATTTATTATTACCACCATCAATCTTCATAATTTTCTTTCACATCCGTTTTTATTTATGGCTTTTTGTATAAAAATTTTCCTAACAGACTGTTTTAAAATCCCGGAGTTTTTTTTTTATAAACCGTTTTTCGCCTGGTTTTCAAATGTATTTATAAATTTTAACGTCCGGATCAGATGGAGTAGCTCGAGTTGTTTTTGAATTCGTGAGAGCTTTAAAGCTTTCAACTTGAAAGTAGGGAAATTGTGTTGGCTGTTTTGTTTTTGTTTTATTATTTGTTTGGTCGGTGAAAGAATTTTTTTTTTTGATATTTGGCCTGATTTCTTGAATTGTTTTCTTTATGTTTATGCTTCTTTTGATCTTTTGGAGAGATGTGAGAATGTCGTTTGTGGGTCGTTTGACCTCAGATTTCTTTAATTCCCTTCAAGACCAAAACATTTTCTAGAACGGACTTGGAAGGGTAGGGATATGAGATGCCAATAGCCGTTCGAGTTACTTCGCCTAGTTGTTCTAGTGTACTAACTGACTGCCGTTTGGTCGTGTGTTCTATACTTCGTGTAGGCCTTGGTACTCAAGCTTTTTCCTTCCCGGGCCGAATTTCAGTTGTAACCATTGCGACTGCCCACACATGACCCAAAACTTTTACAAGTCCAGCTTTCATGCGTACAGTCCGGCTTTCAGCAAACGTACAAACTCATTTTGGAAGTGAAAAAAAATGTAACGTTTAAGATGTGACTGCCAAGTCTTGCATCATCTATACGTCTGTCAGTCTCTTTCTGTATCTATCTGTATCTTGCCTCATAAAGAAATGCTTAAGCCAACAATTTAAGTAGCTTCTGAGCACAGGCCCGAATATATTTGTACTGGTCAGGCACTATGTTCCAGAGTTCAGACTTTCCCCTAGCCCTCCCAGTAGAGTTTGGTGGGCCGCAGTTAGGGTACCAATAGTGTAGACTCTTTCCTACAAGTCTCATCGCAATTTTCTGCATGTCTTGTGACTTGTTTGTTACAAGTTTGACCGTGTTGGTCGGTACTGTGGAGCTTATGATGCTAAAAAAACGTCACAGCTGGAAAAACTAAGGAAACCACTAATACAGCCAAAATGACGAACCAAAAGAGGGAACATAATTCAAAGAGTCGCGCCTACTTAAACCTTTTCACGATTTCTCGGTTGTAATTTGATTGCTTCAGGTCTCGAACGTCTAAACTTTCTAAAGCTTTTCAGTAGAAAAGATTCACATCGACTAATCTTTTAAACAGTTAACGGGGAGGAAAGGATTGATGGAGTGGTAAGGAGGAGATGGAGGGAAGATAGGAAAAAAAGGAAAGCAACGTACAAACTCATTTCGGAAGTGAACAAAAATGTAACGTTTAAGGATGTGACTGCCAAGTCCTGCAAGTTCTGCCAAATTCTGCTGAGAAATCCTAGAAGAGAAAAGGGAAAGTTGGGCGTGGCGAAATTACGTCAATAAAGAAAAGGAGAAAAGGTTTGAAATTTTGATTTAAGAAAAAAAGGGCAAACAAACTTGAAAGGCTTTCTATCTTCCCGTTTGATTTTTCTTCTTCTCTTTTCTCTACGGAAGGAGGTTTAGATAAATTGAAGAGCTGAGTTTTGCTTTCGAAATTTCGAGAGAGAGAAGGTTTAGTCGAGAGGAAATACAAATTCGAAATGATAATTGCGAGCTGAGAAAAGTTTTATTTTATTTCCTGCTGTTGGTAAACAGAATTATCTAGGTCAGTGGTGTCAACCTTCAATCCAAACCGGAAGCCGAATGAGATTTTGTTTTGATCTCACTATACAGTCTGTCGGTTAGGGGTTTATAGGGGTTTCCTCATCTCCTTTCATTCAGAACTATTTTGTCGTGCTCTCTCTAGGTGAACCAACCCATACGCATAGTTACTGTAACCCAACAGTGTTCGTCCTGACTGTTTTGTGTCCCAGAAATTTTATTGTTCATTCTCACTTCCTCTTTCATAAATAATGCACACTTTTGTTGATAACTCCCTTCTTAAGTAATTTTTTTGGGGTTGCTGACTTATTGTAACTCATTTTAGTGTTGCTTGCGTAACTTATTGTAGTGTTTCCTGTTGTTTGAAGCGGTTTCATTTCCATTCGTCCAGAGGGGTATCGAATTCATTCAGAATCCGGGCTGTTTAGGAGGACTGCTACTGTTGGGACTAGAATTATGAAGTTGGTATCGTCAGGCCTGTCGAAGGATGGACGATGATTCATATCACTTAGGTCGAAACTGCCATTCGCAGTATATAGTTAGAAGAAGCCACAGTGCCCGATGTGTTACTGTTTTGCTTATTCCACATACAGCAGTTTTAAAGGCAATACGACGCAATTTTACAGGTACCAATTAGTGTCCAAACTGGTACTAAATATCCATGCCCGTAGTTACAACCTCCTTTAAGTGGTATTTTCTTCCTAACCCACAGTCCTGTTTACATTTGACAGTAGAGCATCTGAAATGTCTAGAACCACGACCCGCCGGGCTATAACACTTTTTCACTAAAACAATTTAAAGGAAATAACAGGTGCGTGAAGCTCATCAGAAGACAAAATTTTGAACTGTGCGAGTCACTGACTGAAAATAGAGACAACACCCATTTTTCATAAAGGAAAAAAAAATTTTGACGGTGACGGAGTAAAGGAGTAGAAGAAGCAGGGACGAGGGAAGGAGTGGTAATCACATGTTTTTCGTATAATGCTCTACATTATTATGCGTCACCATAATTTTCGGTAATTATAAATTGCGCGACCTTTTTCCTCCTTAATTTTCGAACGATAATGATCTACCTTAATTTGGTTTTAATTGTTTCATCTTTTCTCTCTGAAGTTTTAAGAGCTTTCCCGAAAAAGCACAAACGGTTTTCGGTTTTTCAGAACCTCCTCCTCCTCGAATACAATTTAAGATCATCAAGAAAGTTTTTTGAAAGTGGATGAAAAATTTTTTGGTTGGATTGTTCACTCAAAGCTCAAATTTCCGAAAGTCTTTTAAAATTTGAAACAGGAAACTTTCCTTCCAGATTTTCAAAGAAAATTTTCTTCAACGAAATTGTGAAAAATTTTGACACTAAAAACGTTTTGAAAATTGAATTTTGTAAAAATAAAAGATGGCGGCGACATTTTAAAAGTTGGCAGCCCTTAACTGAAAATTTGTGCTAACTCTTATCTCTGACAGGGTGATAAAGAAATTTTCTTTGAGTGGGTAATAGTGCCCAGCATAAATTTTGAAAGTTTAAAGAAACCCGGTTTGACCCCGTACATCTCGATTTAATCAATCAATCAGTCAGTCAATCAATCGAAGTAGTGTTGCCTGTAAGCAGAGACCTAGAATTTCAGCTTTCTCTAATTAATTACGATTTTTTGTTGTTGACTTTGTCTTCTTTCTTTCTTCTTTTTTGTTTTCTTTCTTGGAGGGTTTTGGTTTTCCTCTCGATTGTCTGTCAGTTGTCTGTTTCCTCTTGGTGGTAGCGGGTTTGTTTCAATCTTGAAGCGCGGTGTTTGTTGATTTGAGGAATTTTTTTTTCTTCATCACTGTCTGTTTGATCTTGCACAACTCTCAGATATGAAATTTCTTTTTATGTCGTACATTCTGAGGAAATTGTTGAATTGTTGGTAGACAAACAAACAGATAAGTGGATAGATTCTGATGTGGAGTAGATAGTGTTATACATTGACTTGAGTTGTAGACATAGACTGTCTTTAGTTTAGTGGTACCAACCTAACTCACTATTCAAACCATAGACATGCAATTTGATCAGAGGTTCCCAAACTTTTTTGTGTTGTGGACCCCTCGCCATGTTTTTGGTTTTGGGTACACCCCCTACTTACCTGATTTTTGTAAATTTCTGTAGTGAAGTAAATTGTTTGCTTCGTAGGTACTTTTATAAATAATGTATATGTCTTCATATTATAATATAGAATAATATAAGTAAATACTATCAGTTGAGATCCACTATCGTGGACCCCCATTTTCATTTCATGGACCCCAAAATTTTGTTTTCACTGACTTAGACCCCATGCAGGTTGTTATAGAGCCCAGAGAGTAGATATTGGGAATCACTGAATTAGATAAACAATCAAGTTGTCATTCGTTTCATAAATAATGCACACCTTTCATAAAGAAGCCATTAAATTATAAGTCTCTTCAAACTGTGCATTATTTATGAAATGAAATGTTCCTGTATTCGGCGAATTGATTGATCTATTGTTGTGTAAATTTCTTTGTTCAGGCTCAACGATTTATGCAACCTGTATGTGTTTGTCGGTCACAGGTTCGTAGACGTTTCGTCACCTGTCACTCTTTCAGATCGAATTCGTCACACTTTTTAGGTTTCCTCAACGGACTGTTATAGCCTTACGGTGCCTATCCGGACTGTTTCGTGCCCCGTTTCTCCCTACTTCTTTATTCATTCTCACCCCCTCTCTTTTGGGAAGGATTCCTTTCATAAATAATGCACACTTCGAACGTGTTTTTGTTATTTCATCGCATTTCCATAATTTCTTGGTTAATTAACATTCCTGAGGTACTATATCCGGTCTACGGGTCACCAGTTTAACATTTGTGATCGAGATTTTTGCTTAACTCTTCCACCACAGGTCCTCCAAACATTTTTCAGGCTCGCAGTGAAGTGTAGACTTTAGGAAATATGGCTCAACAAACGGAAGCCCGTCTGATTACAGGTTTTGTTTGATTGCTGATTCTAAGGCGACAGTCGAAATTGTTTTGCCACAAACAAGACAAAAAAAACTTCGCGTGGTTTCCGGCACGTTCACATAATTAATGGTTATGTAATTAGTCTTTGTTTGTGTCTTTTATTTATTTTTCTGTCGAAGTGGAAAATCTGCTGAGTGAAATCGGGAATCCCCCGAAAACTCGAAGGAAATCTCCGTGGCGGAAAATGGAAAACGATATCTTTTTGAGAGCATTGTCTTAGGTAACCTTGGCGTTCGTTTCCGTTTCCGCCGTGTACGTCGAAAGGGAATTTTCCCCCGAGATTTATCTTTGATTAATTTCACTCGAACACCCAATTTCTTGGGGGGCGGGGGTAATCTCAAGCTGGCGAGGAATTTATATCGGTTTGGCCTTAGCAACGATTTCTCTTTCAGTATCTTCACCCTCAAGTTACGGTTCTTTAGTCATTCTCAAAACGTTTTCTCGAAAGCTGTTGTTGTAAGCATTTTCGGAATTCTCGGAATTTGTAAAATCCGCCCCTCCCCCCCTTCTCTCTGAATATACAGCTTCACTTCTTCTCGCCAGGGATTTTTGATGTTGTTGTTACAATTGACAAGAAAAGATGTTAAACAGTTCAAAGAAGGAGATAGCGGGGGATCTGAGGAGGAATCTGAGAAATGTTTTGCCACGGAGGTCCTCCTGCTTCCATCAAACAATCTCTCGAGTACCTGAACCGGTTAAAGAAAATACAAAAATTTCCAAGTCGACGGCGGTTGTTGTTGTTGTTGTTTATTTATTTTTTTGAAAAATTTCGAATGTTGAAGGATTCGCAGAAGTAAGTGGAAGCCCAAGAAAAGAAGGAGGAGGAGGAGGTTTTTGGCTTCGATGAAAAGAAAAGTCTTTTGGCAGAGCGAAAGAATAACACAAAGAAGGAATATTTATGGAGTCGAAAATCAGTTATTTGCAACGTGGTTTTGTAAATAAGTTGTCCACCATTTTGGTTTCCCTCTGTGTGTTTGTTTGACATCACTCGAGCAAAAGAAGGACATTTCCGGTAAACAATGACAATCGGAGATAGCAATCGTTTTCCTAACCAATTATTTGCACCTTTTTTTCGGTTGCGTGTGTTTGTTTTAAACAAGCCGAGGTAAACAACCTTCACGACTGATAGTTGGCCAGGTCAAATCGGAAGAATCAATATCCAAAGGACAGATATGTGTCATGCGAGTTCTGGGTGTCATCGGGGGTCAGCAAGCATCAAACAAATCATTTTCTTTTCACACTTCATTAAATCCATTCTCGGAATTTCGGTTTTTCGTTTTCCTTTCTAAATCCGTTTGGCAATGGTTTGTGCCGAGAAGAAGAGGTGAGTTAGGCATTTCTTGAGAATGCCCGTCGGTTGAGTTATTTTAAAAACGGTCCGTCTACTTTCATTTCGTTTCTCGGTAAAATCCGTTAACAAACAAAACAAACAAACAAGTATTCGTTCTGTGAAATGTTCTAGACAACACACTCGTCAACAAAAGTGGAGTGAGTGACGTCTCGTTTTACGCGATAGATGAGAATTTCAAAAATTTGTTGCGAACTGATATCCGCGCTTGAATAATCGTGCTGCTTTAAATAGATGTTGGTAGATGAATACCTTTGGTGAGTAAATAGATGGATGGATCGTGTTAAAAGAGCTCTGGTCTACATTTGTCTTGAGATGCTAATTTTTGTTGCATTAAAATAGCGTAACTTCAAGGGCAGTGGTTGAAATCTGTATGATGCCTTTTTGCTGGGAAGGAACGTGCCTGTGTTTCATATATGTTACACACTTTGGTGGGGAATTCGTTTCAGAAGTATTGCACACTTTCCTAAAGCATTAGTTTCATAAATATTGCACACTTTTGTGGGAAATTGGTATCATAAATATTGAACGTTTTGTGGCGAGCTCCTTTCATAAATATTGCACACTTTTCTAAAGATTCGTTTCATAAATGTTGCGCATCTTGGTGGGAAATTGGTTTCATAAATAGTGCTCATTTTGTTGGGAAGTTCGTTTCATAAATATTACACACTTTTGTAAAGAATCAGTTTCATAAATATTGCACACTTTTTTACGGATTAGTTTCATGAATGTTGCAGACTTTGGTGGGAAATTAGTGTCATAAATAATGCACACTGTTGTGGTTTCATAAATATTGCACATTTTTGTGAGGTTATTCATGTCAGTTATATTACACACTTTTTAGAGGATCAGTGTCATAAATATTGCACACTTTTCCTCAGGATTAATTCATAAATTATGCGTAATTTTTTGGAGGACTAATTTAATTAATATTCCTCAACTCTCTTTGGAGGATCAGTTTCATAAATGTTGCACACTCTTTGTTGTTCAAAATTTTTGGGAATTCATTTTCCTAAATATCGCACAATTTTGTTACCAATACATTTCACAAATATTGCACATCTTTTTGGAGAATTTTTCATAAATACTACACACTTGTTATGAATACATTTCGCACAGAGTTCAGTTATGTAATTCCATTAACGAATATCACCTTATTTCACCTGGAATTTATTTCAAAAGTGATTCACAGACCTATAGAAGACCTACCATTTCAAAAGTAATGCACACTTCCACCGGCGATCTATTTCAATAAATAATAAGAGAAACACATCCACATCCAGGATCGAATTTTATTGTAAAATCCACAACTCAATATCAATCTTCAAACAAGAGACAAAGGACGTTTCAGTCTCCACTGTCACCCGTCACCCCCGGGACATCTCTTTCAATAAAATAAAAACTCAAAACGACATAACTAATCCAAAACTCGTTCGTTAACATCCCAATAACATCAAAAGCTTTTTTCCCCTCATTTTTTTCCGTAAAAGCGATTATGTCAAAACGTTTATTCAACTTCATAATCAATAAAAACTAAACCGTAAGGCCCTTTCCATAAAAAAAAAGAAAATTCGAATCAAAAATTAATTTTTTTTAACGAGGCGTTACGCGAGAGCGTGAATTTTAACTTCATAAAAAGCCAAGCCAGTGATCTGCCCTCAACCCCCGAGCCCTAATCCCGCTTTTTATTTCAACCAGAAATCTAAAAATTTGTTCCGCTTGGTGAAAATATTTTTTTTTCTCTTCAGCCTCCTCTCTCTCTCTTTTAAAGCCGAATCGTAAACCCAAAATCTCAAATAATTTTTGGAACATCAAAACAAATAAC